>OX352299.1:11647162-12912362 GCA_947086415.1 Pammene aurita
CACTATATTATGCATGTATTATACATATTATATAAACCTTCCTCTTGAATCACTTTATCTTTAAAAAAAGCGCATCAAATTCCGTTGCGTAGTTTTAAAGATCTAAGCATACATAGGGACCAGACAGCGGAAAGCGACTTTATTTTATACTACGAGTATGTAGTAATAAGGATCGATAGTTTTTGAAAACAAATCGGCAACTTTTTTATGAAACAGGCTTCAGTCTTAGCAAATTTAGCAACAAACTAATAATACTCGAACGATTGTACTCGATCTAATCATACTTGTGGAATAGATAAGGAGTCACTTAGCGCGACTTGTCCGATTTGATGAACTTGTCGAGTTCAGCGTCGCTGGCCGGGTCCACCTGCGACAGCTGCCGGAAACTCTCGTCGTCTACGAAGCAGATCTCGTGGCCATCTGGAAATTCAACAATAATTTAAGCAGTGCTGAAGGATATATATAGAAGGATATATTTTTGGACCCGGGGTATGTCCTTAAACTACGTCCGGACCTGGGTATGTCCTTAAACTACGCCAAAAAGAGAGGTATGGGCACTGCGAATGGCATCTCGCTAAGTGTGGTAGGGCACGTTCAGCGAATGTCATCGCTCAAATCTGGAGCAGAGCCCGACTGGGGAAGTACCTCCACCTTACAGAAAACCACAGCCAAATAGCACTAGACCCTACTCATAGTGTTGTGTTCCTGCTGGTGAGTAAGGTTGCCAAAGAGCTCAAAGAGGACCCAGTGTGTTGACGATGAGGGACCCTCTTGTTCCTTTAGCCGTCAACACAGTGAATCCTCCTTTTTGTAAAGGGTCGGCAACGCGCATGTGACTCCTGTGGAGTTACAGGCGTCCATAGGTTACGGTAGCTGCTTACCATCAGGCAGGCCGTATGCTTGTTTGCCACCGTCGTAGTATAAAAAAAAAAAAAAAAAAAAAAATATCGCCATAGACAGAGACACGTGGAAGAAAGAGAGGAAGGCCTTTGCCAAGCAGTGGGACACTACAGGCTAATAAATAAACAAATAAAGGATATTGCCGATTTTAATATGGAAGCTTGCCTCAAGCCTATCTAATTTGAAGATAGTAAAAAAGAGATCACGAATCTCTAAGTTAATTATGTTAACTATCTTTTTACCTTTAAGCTATGTTCGGGCGTCAGTATGTAACGTGTATTAAAATTTTGGTTGGCTTCTTTTTCTTCAGGTGCCTCTCCATTACTGAAGGTTAGCAGTCAGCCTCTTAAAATTGCCTTTGACTGCTTGTCAAAGAAACAAACGAACTAACTTCTTCCCATAAGTAAGTCATGTTCCGGCGCCATTATCTGACGTACTTTTTTATTAAATGACGCGCAAGGTAGCTTTCCCGAGGGTGTCGAGCGAGATTAGGGGGTGAATATCTTTTTGTTGGCGAAACGATTTCACTGTCGATGGTGGACTGCTTGTCAAAGAAGCAAACGAACTAACTTTTTACCTTTAAGTCATGTTCGGGCGCCATTATGTAACGTATTTTTTTTATTCTTACCTGGGTCAGCTAAGATAATGACGCGCACGGTGGCTTTCCCGGGGGTGTCAAGCGAGATGAGAGGGGTGAGGATCTTTTCGTTGGCGGCCTGGATCTTGCTGTCAATGATTGGCTGCTCATCGAAGGGGCAGGCAAACGCGATGCGACCGTAGGCCTTCGCGCGGTTTATGGGTTCAGCTGTCGAATGCATTAAAATAATAATAATAATCTTTATTGACTTATAAACCTAACACAGACATATTTTAACATAAGAATAAAAAAAAGAAAAATATAAAGAAAATCAGTTGATATCGTGGAATCTATTTCGACCAAAATGTTATATAAATAATAAAAACATTTATTTGTGAAGCTTAACTACGTGTACATTGAGAGACAATAACAATGAAAACAAAAATGAACATGAATCACAAAATAGACCCCACTCAGAATGATGCCAGCTTAAAAACCGCGCGTCTTGTCTTAGGCGGCGGTGATGGTTGGTTTGGTTTGGTATGATAAAATTCAGCTCGTTTTAACCAAATCTTGGAATCAATTTTTGTTCCCTTTAGGGTATATCGCGGATTAAACTAGTCATCAGTAGATTCACTAATCTAGTGAACTACAGTTAGTGAACTGTAGTTCACTAGATTAGTGAAAAAGGTTAGTGAATAATATAAAATCAACAAGTCTTTACTTACAGATTCTTGTATACAGTAAGCAGCAGAAGTAGCTGAGCGGGTGAGTTGTTCAAAATGACACACACTTGGACACGACTTTATTGTTAAGAGAATAAGAGCATGTGTAGGTCATTCTGAACCAGGGCTTGTAACCGGTTTTCGCAAAAAGCCCCGAAATAACCCAATATGTTTAAATATTTTAAGGTTTTTACGTAGAACTCGTATTGTTTTTAGGTTATGGCTTTATATTGTAAGATTTTTCGACTAAATATGAAATAGTAAACGAAAGAACGAAAAAAAAACCGGTATTTTAGTATGGAGCAAAATACCGGTTACAAGCCCTGTTCTGAACACACCCGCGTAGCAACTTTTGCTGCTGACTATACAGTGTTGTTGCCTAAGGTTATCAGTAGATTAAAAAAATGTTGTAGTGCCTAATGTTTTATCAACCTCTATTTTTTTGGTGAAGTTCCTTCAGGTAATTCTCAATAAATTGGCAGGTAATTTCGAAAATTTACCCTGAATTCTGATATGAAACTCTTATATGAGTGAATTAGGAAGCATCTCACATTCAGATTTACCCAAATACACCTAATGTCAATTATTCTTAGGTAGAACAAAGAGTTATTTAAAAATCATCTTTATAAAAGCAAATTACCAATTTCAACAAGCTCAAGCTTGGCCTGGTCCTCGCCGAATCCTACTACAACGGACTTGTCCTTCTTCTCGAAGATCTTCAGCGTCAGCAGACCGTTCCAGTAGGCGATGGATCTCGCTAGGTTTGAGCATGCCAAGGACACCTTTTGGACTGGGTCTGAAAAGAGTATAACGCGCTTATCACAATGGCTCCGCAACCGGATGGGTGAACGAGACGGCGCCATACACATGCAGAGCGTTATCTCACTCGCACACCGTCACCGTATCCGGAAATAGCAGCAGTGTAATATCCACCTAACGTCTTTTTTTACAATTGTTTTTTTTATTTACACTTGTCTATTCTGTATTACGTACAGCCGTGGACCGTGTTTGTTGAGTCACTTGCAATTAGGAACATGCATGATTTTTTTGGAAGACGTCATTCGATTCTATTTCCCTGTAGATTCAAATGTCTCTAATAAACCTACCATCTATGATATCTATGATAGCCCTGAAATGTCAAAAATGTGAAAATACGTTATGGTGGCACCACACTTCGCCTATGCGGACAAATATTCGTGTTGCGTCTCTTTCTTATTATATACAATAAGAAAGAGACGCAACACGAATATTCGTCCGCATAGGCGAAGTGTGGTTGCAGCATCAGGCGTCTGCGCCGCGCGTCTAAACGCCCCATACAAAAAAAAACGGGTGGCACTCCGGGAGTGCCGGCAGAAGTGAAAACTTGAATATTAACTTTGTGCATTTTTGATATTTTGGAATGGTTAGGGAATAATTTTGCACGAATTGCTTTAATTATCAGCAGAGCTCGGATTTTTCACGGCAAAACAAAACACTAGCGTAATTTAGCCAGTGCTTGAAATATTATTTTATCGACACCTATCGAGTCTTACTAGAGTATATGACAGGTATTGCCTCAGTACATTTTTTCTTTTTTAGGGTTCCGTAGTTAACTAGGAACCCTTATAGTTTCGCCATGTCTGCCCGTCCGTCCGTCCGTCCGTCCGTCCGCGGATAATCTCAGTGACCGTTAGCACTAGAATGCTGAAATTTGGTACTAATATGTATATCAATCACGCCGACAAAGTGGTAAAATAAAAAGTGGATTTTATTTATTTATTAGGGTACCTCCCCTATACGTAAAGTGGGGAGTGATTTTTTTTTTCATTTCAACCCTAACGTGTGATATATTGTTGGATAGGTATTTAAAAATGAATAGGGGTTTACTAAAATCATTTTTCGATAATGTAAATATTTTCGGAAATAATCGCTCCAGACGTAAAAAAATATGCGTCCCCCCCCCTCTAACTTTTGAACCATAAGTTTTAAAAATATGAAAAAAATCTCAAAAGTAGAACTTTATAAAAACTTTCTAGGAAAATTATTTTGAACTTGATAGGATGAATAGTTTTTGAAAAAAAAATTACAAAATAATTTCTGAACTAAGTTTGCAATTTAACCGTATAAGCAGGTGTTTATTGTACCTGTAATTTCTACAAAATTACAATGAAATGACGTGCTTTCAAATAAAGTAAAAACGGTGAAAATCGGTTCACGCAATAAAGAATTATTCCATAAAAATCATCTTCCATACTTTAAGCTCGCGCGCAATAGTTTACTTAATTTGCCGATAGATGTCGCTGTACGTGGAACTCTCATATCATATCCTACATGGCGGTGTTATTAACTCTTAAGTGGGGACACTTACTGTGACGGACGGAAAACTACGGAACCCTACACTGAGCGTGGCCCGACACGCTCTTGGCCGGTTTTTTATTCGATGGTACACCTATCAGTGTGAATGTCAAAATTTAAAAACTAACAAACGTGCGAAAATTTCGAAAAACAGGAGACTTACTAGAGCTCAAAATCAATATTTTTGACCAGTCTAAGGTGACCTACTGGGGGTTAGAAGGTTGTGCATTAATTACCGGACATCCTGTATAACTAATAAAATAACTTTTCATTTTAGCTTTGCCATAGTCGAGCAACAAAGAGGTAGGTCTGCATGTACAACTTAGAACGAAGTAACTATACCACCTCATTTAAAATGATAGAAACGACTGCAAATTTCATCTCACATGACATATGACATTCACACTTTAACTGTCATTTCATTACGTATAAAACGTAAATTGCATCTAGGTATTATTTATTTCGCAACGCATTGAATCCGACGTGTTGGATATACGTATAATAACTTTATATTGCAAGGTATCAATTAATACAAAAATGAGTAATGTACAAGATCGGATCAAAACGTGGATTGAAAATCACCCTGAGTTAGTCTATAATGAAGTGACCTCCACTATATACTGCTCTATGTGCGATATGCATCTAAAACTGAAGAAATGCAATATTGAGAATCATGTGAAAAGCAACCGCCACAATTACCGTTCGGGGCAACCAAATAGGAAACATCAATTTTATTTCGATTTAATTATTTTTCTTATTTCATGCAACATACCATGGGCAACAGTCAACAACAATAATTTTCGTCATTTTTTTAACAAGTATTTATGTTGCGACTGCTCTATGACTTCTTTACCGGACGAATCGACCCTGCGAAAAATTTATTTAAATCTCGTGTACAAAAAAACTATACAGGGTATAAGAGAGGTAAACAAAACCAATTATTTGTGGATATCTATAGACGAAACACCAGATTTCATGGGAAAATGTGTGACAAACGTGGTGATTCGGTCTTTGCAAAAAAATTGTTCTAAGCAATTTTATCTTTTGGGGTCGAAGGTTTTAGAGAAGGTAAATGGGGAAACAATAGCAAACCTAATAATAAACCAATAAAAAATTTTGTTTCAAAATTCTTTCAATGATAACGTAAACAATTTGCTTTTACTTTGCACAGATAGTGCCACATATATGCTTAAAGCCGGTCGTATTTTAAAAGCAACGTTTCCTCGTATGAAACACATTACGTGTTTAGCTCATGGTCTGCACCGGGTTGCCGAAGAAGTGCGAGATAATTTCAAAGGTGTGGATGGGTTGATATCGAATGTCAAAAAGATATTCCTAAAATCTCCAGAGCGTGTACGCCTTTTTAAGGCAAAATATCCGTCCATTCCCCTACCTCCCGAGCCAATTATCACCAGATGGGGAACTTGGATATCTGCTGCGGTATATTACGCTCAATACTATGAGCAAATACGTGATGTCGTCTCCATACTTGCTAATGACTCGGCAGCTATAAGAGCTGCAAAAAAGGACCGGAGTTAAATTTCATTCGCGACAACTACGAAGTAATAGCCTCTTCAATAGAATAATTGCAATGTTCGACTTTATCCATTGCGGAATCCTTCCTCATTCTAGATACTGTTCGTTGCTACGTAAACTGGAGTAAACTTTTACCAGTGATACGTAAATTTGAAGCCGTGCTCGAACGAAATCCTGATTACGAAATTTTAAGAGACATATCTGAAAATATTACCCGAACTGATAATGAATTCTATAAATTTGCTCCCTTGACGTCAACTGAAGTTGAACGTACATTTAGTGTACATAAATGGATTTATAGTGATAAACGCAACTGTTTACTCCCAGAGAATGTTGAAAAGATAATGATCATCTACTCCTATCACTATTACCCAAATAAAATGTCTTGTGCTGCTGTGTGTACTGACGTAGATTTTGAAGAAGAAATTGCGTCTGTTTCTAATATATAGTAACTTTATACAAATGTTTTTATTAGTTTTATTACATATTAATTTTATTTGGTGACTTTTATTTCTTCTAGTTCTGAATTATCGATATCGATAAAATAATATTTCAAGCACTGGCTAAATTACGCTAGTGTTTTGTTTTGCCGTGAAAAATCCGAGCTCTGATATCAGTATAAAAATTGTATGTGGTAAAATACAATATTCATTTATTGCGCTATCGTACACAAACATGACAATTTATATTACATTAAAAATGTAACACTTCAGAACTATTACAATTATTAAACATTAAAAAGTTTATCTCTCAGAAATATCAACTTCCATCCATAATTTCAACGACTCTTACACCATCATCATTACTAAACTTGAATTTCTAATTATAAAAAGTGACTTTACACATGACTGACAGTTAAAATGTTGCCTGGAATATCTAAAATAAAATAGTCATGGGTATAAGTCGATAAAAAGTATCAAAAAGTGTAATGTTGTACTAAACACTACCAATACGATTCCATTTAAAGGATCCATAAACGTTAGGAAATTAAATTATCATGTAACAGCCTGAAATGCTACAATATTCAAATCAGACAAAAGTTTTGAGATACGTTGCCGCTGATAAATCATATAGTTATGTTATACAACATATCATATTTTTTTCTATCTCGTCGAACGAGCGGAGCCTAAGCGAAGTGAAGTTATAGACAGCTTCGGATGAAACGGAAACGGAACTGTCAGCTGGCTACCTGAACATCGCTGCTTTTCGATGGCTTTTTGATTTTGAATAGTTGTTCTGTGGTAACTGTAGTAACATTTTTTCTAATATATTCTTTATGAAATTTGTTGGGGTTGTAGCAGAAATCAATATAATATTTACTATGGATGGGTTATACTCTAACAAAATGAGCAGATAAAATACTTCCAGAGTTATTTCATAACCTAGCAACGATTCTGTTATGTTTATCTATTTTGACAATCATTACATCTTTGTCACTCTCATTGTTAGAAAATTACAGTTTGTCTCTTTCTCACCCGGGTGGCGGGAGCTCATTGGCACGTCCGCATTTCACGCTGGCCGGTGTGCGACTAGCGTCAATTGTTTGAAATCACTCATTTTCAGTGCTTCACTTTTGGAGCGTGCATGACCCATCTGTCATTATTATATATCATAGGAATATGGCCCACCATTTGTCATTAAATTAACACTTTTGAATGCAAAATACGCGACAATCCGAATTTTTCCCATATATGACTTCAATTCAAAACTGTTATTTTTTTACGCTTTTTCATTTGAGTATAATTTCATTCGGGTCTACCGTACCCCTCGACGGAATTATTAATATAGAAGATTTAGGTATTCGATCAGGTCACGGGTCCGTCTTACGAATTTTCAGTGCTAAAACTATACTGAAAAAAGTGCTAAAATAGTGCTAAAACTTAAAAAATTATGCAAAAAAAAAGTGCTAAATAAAAAAGTTATCCATTCGAATGTGTTTATTATATCTTCCAATGAAGCGAGTCATACAATATCGATTGAACTTCACTTCCGAAGCTCGATTGATCTTATTTAATTTAATAGTACTACGTACAGAGGCTAACTTCCTTACAAAATCAATGTTTGACAGCATTTTCATAGATGAAAGATGACACATGACGTCTCCATACAATTTTGCCTTTCGACTTCTAGGGTTGACAAGTACGCGATTAGTTTGATTGCTAGATCTGCCCCAATCTACCTAGACACCGCCCCTTATATTATGCTCTCTATCGGACCGTTTTTTCTAGTCACCTATTAACGACTGTTTTGCTCGGTAATTAGGTTCAACTGTGGTTAGGGAAATAGAGCAAAAGTAATGTCCGGTTCTCTACTGGTCCGTGTGTACAACTCCACTACCCGAAGTGACAGCTACGGCCTTGGTTAGTGATCGGATACTTTTCGAGGTTGTCAAAATCCCCTTCGTTTATTTGCAGATAAGATAAAATATTTAAGTAGTTTATAGTAGTAGTTCTGTTTGTACTAAAATTACAGTTAAATTGGGCAAATGAGGTAATATATCAGACATTTATTTAGTTTTGTATTAAATCTACTGATAGCTTAGGTAGATTGAGGCAGATTGGAGCAGGTCTAGCAATCAAACTAATTCCATACTTGACTTGTCAACCCTATAAAGTCGAAGGAAACATTTTATGAAGACCGCATGTGTCACCGTTCATATTTCAAAGTTCTGTCAAACACTGATTTTATAGGGAAGATAAGCATCTTTATGTAATACTATTATATTATTCTGTGCTAACTACTACTGACAATTTTGGTTTGACAGACTACAAATAAAATTTATCAACTTTTGGAAAATTATTTTTTATAAAATCGCAATTTCCAAAAAGTGCTAAGTGCTAAATGCAAAAAATTTGGGCTAAGTCAGTCTAAATAGTGCTAAATTTAGCCCCAAAAGTGCTAAATTGGCAACACTGAACCTGTCGATTCTGTCGGTCACGTGACTCTGTCGAATCTGTCGGTCACGTCACCCTGTCGCGAGTTTAACATTTTTTCCCCATCACAAAAAGTGCACAGCGCCGCTAAAGAAGTTTTCACTTCAAAAGTGTGAGGATTGTGACGTCACCAACCACAAAGTTGCAGAAAGCTGTTTGGAAGGAACACGTTTTTGGGAGATTTTTGTAATTTTAGCCACGAAAAAATGCGTTTAGCTGTATAGTTGTCGTACCTTTTTTTTTTCTTGTTAGAACATCATCATCATCATAGTCAAAGTCGACAAGACTACATCTAACCCTTTTAAATTTCAAAAAGGCGTTCGTCAAGGATGCATTCTTTCGCCAATCCTGTTCAATGCGTACGGTGAATACATCGTGAGAAGGACTTGCGAAGGCTGGAATGGTGGTGTCTCTGTTGGAGGGTGTAAAATCTCAAACCTACGATACGCTGACGACACCACCCTGCTGGCTGCCAGCGAAGCAGAGATGGACTGTCTCTTGAACAGGATGGAAAGCACCAGCGAAGAGTTCGGACTCACAATCAATAGATCTAAAACCAAACTCATGATTGTAGAGCGCAAACTTAAGCTGGCGCGCAGTGGAACACTGGATTTGGAAACCGTGGACAATTTTGTATACCTTGGCTCCTGCATAAGCAACAATGGATACTGTGAAACTGAAATCCGAAGAAGGATCGGAATGGCGAAAGGTGCCATGGCGCAGCTGGAAAAAGTATGGAAGGACAGAAATATCTCTACCAACACAAAGAGCACTTTAGTTCGGACTCTAGTTTTCTCCATCTTTACTTACGGCGCAGAGACATGGACCCTTAGGAAAGCTGACCGTAACCGGATTGATGCTTTCGAGATGTGGTGTTGGTGAAGGATCTTAGCTGAACTCAAAATAAAAACCAGGTTATCTACCGTCTGCTTGCGCAAGGTTCTTGAATATTTTGGCCACGTTGCTAGAAAAGACAGTGATAACCTCGAAAAACTGGTCATCACTGGCAAAGTCGAAGGCGAACGGCCGAGATACAGGAGCCCAATGCGCTGGTCTGACCAAATTCGCTCAGCTCTCAACACAACCGTCCACGATGCTCTTCACTCGGCGACAGATAGAAGAAGATGGCGTCAGATCATCAGAGAGAAGCTGTTGAATGACCACGACCCTCAGTGATGAGGAAACCGACGCAAGGAGGAGGAGGTTAGAACATAAGTAATCGAACTGAAGTTTCGTTCGAAACTAAACATAACATACATTTGAGGTATAAAAAAAAATGCCTAAAATTTAAAAATTTTTAAACCGCAGTTTTTATACGCAAAAAATGGTATGGCAGTTGATTCATCATACTATACGTGGTTAACGGCTCGGACATAGGTAGCCAAACACATTGTATAACTTCATAACTTCTTGTGTCTTTGTGGATTTTAAATATAGTTTTTTAAACATACATTTATTGTCTTTTTAATTATTAAAATAAAAAAGAAATTGAAATAAACTTTGTTTTTAAAATAAATTAAACTATTAATAAAAATCGGTTCACTATTGTCTTGCAGAAACTTTTTTGACATATATTTGTTTTGCATAATGATACTTGGCAGAAGTAATGTTTGGCAGAAACATCTTACGCAGAGTATGCTTTGGCATAAATCATTTCGCAGATTTTTATAATGTCGAATCTTATATTGGAATAATGTTGATAAGCATAACTGTCTTCTAAACGAATAGTACTTTCGCAGAATTATTTGTTTGCATAATATTTAGGCGGCATAAAGCTGTAAAGCCGATTTTTTTTATTACAAGATAATCTTCATTGTCTTATGATTACAAGCAGGATTGGATGTATTGCTCATAAGAACGTGCAGGCGCTGTAATAATGTGCATATTTGTGTCGGTACTCCGGTAAATGAAATTGTTTTCTGCCAATTGTGTCTGTGGTAATTGTTGTGTCTTCCCAAGGCGGGCTCCCGGCCAGGCTGTTACGTGCGAGTTATCGCGATATCCTCGAGCCACCCTGAGAGCAATGGTCCGTTGCGGCCGCCACAATTACTTTTACCTAACCTAACCTAACCCACTTTTCTGGCAACAGTTTGTTTCCGCGGGGGTCGCAATTCCAACCTAACCGAACCCAATTTTCTGGCAACAGTTTGTTTCTGTGGGGGTCACAGTTATAGTCATTTAGTCATAGTCATTTATTGCAATCATGTTTACACAAATATACAAGATAACATAGCATAAAACATGAACCCATGTGGGTGTCGCAAATACAGAAGCATATTTAGTTATAATTCGGATACAGATACAATGTCAAGTTATATTTAGATAAAAAACGAAGTCAAAAATAAAAGGTAGAATATCAATCAAATGTCTAAGACTAGAGTACAATGTCAGATTAATAAATAGAATCATAGTTTTTAAATATGTCATCAATGTTGTAGTAACATCTTTTTAACAGAAATACTTTAAGATTTTTTTTAAAGATATGGTGCTTACGTAATGTTTTCAACTCATTTGGTAGCCTATTGTATAAAGATGCTGCCTGGCAACGCACAGAGTGTTTAGTCACTTGGAATTTTGGAAGAAAACTGTTACAAACGTTTTTCTTTCTTGTCGCTAACCGAATTTTACTCTGCTCTTCAGTTTCACGCAGATTCTTGAAAAATGATGTGAGTAGTACATGCACATACAAACTAGGTAGCGTCAGAATCTGAAGTTTGCCAAAATTTTTACTACAAGAGGTCCATTGAGGCATACGTGTCATTATTTTGATAGCTCGTTTTTGCAGAATAAAAGCTCTATTTATATTGTACTTGAAGCCATTACCCCAGAACTTGATGCTGTACCTCAATTGGGATTCGACTAAAGCGTGATAGACCATTTTCAGATGTTTTATATCCACTTCATCCCTCAAGCATCGAATGGCGTAACAGGCTGAGCATATGCTGTTTTCAATCTCCTGTAACTCATTTTTCCACTTAAGTTGAGAGTCAATATAAATTCCCAATAGTTTTATTGCTTCGACTTGTTCTATTTCGCTACTATTTAGCCTCACAGATAACACCTCTTTAGACTTGGTATTTGTTTTAAAGAGCATAACCTTAGTTTTAGCCATATTCAGCTTCAAGTTATTTACGCCAAACCACATATCAAATGTACTCAGTGCTTCATTGATTTTAGCATTGAGTTCCGTCATACTATTTGCTGATATTGTGGCATTAGTGTCATCAGCAAATGATACTACTTTCAGGTCTGGGACATTTCTCGCCATGTAGCTAACCATATCATTGGTAAATAATATAAAGAGTAATGGGCCCAGTACGGAACCTTGAGGCACGCCTCTCGTTACATCAGTCGATTTTGATCTTACAGTTTTCTCTATTTCATTTTGAATACTACTAATTTCGACAAATTGTTTTCGATTTCTTAAGTAGCTATTTAGCAAGCTTAAAGATCTCCCGCGAATTCCATAGTGGCTTAGTTTTTGAATGAGTATGTTATGGTCAACCAAATCAAAAGCGGAACTTAAATCCAGATATAAACCTGCTACCCGTTTTTTATCGTTGAGTTCCAAAATTACATCATCAATACATTTTTCCACCGCATCAGTTGTGCCGATTTCTTTTTGAAAACCAAATTGTCGCGAATTTAAAACCTTACACCTGATCAAGTGTTCCGTTAGACGAGTTTTAATTAATTTTTCGAATATCTTCGAAAGAACTGGTAGCAGAGAGATTGGTCTATAGTTCATGGGATCGTATTTCGGACCTTTTTTATGTATTGGGAGAATTCGAGCAACTTTTAGCTGTTCAGGGAAGGTACCTATGTCAAAACATTTATTATAAAACTGAGCCAAGGGTTCGGCAAAAACATCCAAGCAGCCTTTAATCAGAGTTATCGGTATCTCATCATAGCCGCAAGATTTTTTTATTTTGCATACCTCGAACTAGTTTCTTAATTTCACATGATGAAACTGGGTTTAGAACCATAACTTCGTTTACCCGCGCAACGTTTTGTTCTAAAAAGTAGATGGCTTTCGATGAGTCGCATGGTGCTATCATTTTTTTGTCAAATATTTCAGAGAAGATTTGAACTATTTCTTCCGGATCTTGAACGATTTGGTTATCAATTTTAAAAGTAATATTTTGCGGTTGTTTTTCAGTTTTATTTCTATGCCTATTGATCACCTTCCATATGCATTTCGAGGTGTTCTTTGCAGATACGATCTCCTCCTGAATGGCGACCTTTTTAGCTTTCCTCACAACTTTCTTTAATGTGGTCATGAACTTATCACGATATCTTAGTATTGACTCATCACATTTCTTTTTATCAACATTAATAAGGAATCTCTTCATTTTGCTAGCGACTTTAATGCCTTTTGTAATCCACTTTTTTCGAGAATTCCTGTTAAGGAATACTTTTTTAGACCTTAGGTAAAAACATTCTTTAAAGAGTCTTCCTACTTCATTCAAGAAGTCTTTTATTCCTAGGTCGTTCCATTTCTTTGCACACAAGAGTCTTTTAAAATTCTTGCAGCCAAACTTAGTTATATTTCGGTTTACTCTAATCAAAAACGGCTTTTTACTCTTCTTAGAATTTTTCATTTCAAGCATAAGATTACAGAAAATTCCCGCATGTCCATCTGCTAAGTTATTATGATCTACTTTAGTACTAGCAATAGAATGAAGAATGTTATTTCATCTATTATTAATTTAAAATTATAACACTTTAACAAGTTCAGAAAGATGTTACATTCATTACTATTCTCCAGTGTATTTACATTAAAGTCTCCGCATATTACACATTTTTTATTAAAGTTATAATCAAGGAGCTCTTCCATTTTCTCAATGAATATTTCAAAATTTTTCTTAACAGGGTTGCGATAACAGCAGAAAATGTGCAGATCCGTCTCAATGTCCTTGATTCCACATATTTCGAAACTTTCCACACTATACAATTGCTTACATAATGACAATTCCTCAGTAACCCTGTCCTTTGCAGCTAGAATAAGAGAACCTCCTCTTTTTTTAGCTATTCTAGTGTTATAAGAAGCAAGATTATACTCCGGAAAATTTAACATGGGGGCAGAGTGTTGATTGAGAAAGTGTTCCGTTAAACAAATATAGTGTACTACATGTTCAGTATCTTCTATATAAATTTCAAGTTCGTTTATTTTATTACTAATACCACAAATATTCTGATGAAAAATATTTAATCCCCCAACAGAGTTAACGAAAAAACATTGACGTATTAGCTATGT
This sequence comes from Pammene aurita, assembly GCA_947086415.1. Taxonomy (NCBI): domain Eukaryota; kingdom Metazoa; phylum Arthropoda; class Insecta; order Lepidoptera; family Tortricidae; genus Pammene; species Pammene aurita. Next base: position 11,661,425 of record OX352299.1, read on the forward strand.
TCTTAGTCCGTTCCTCCAAAGGTGTGCTGGGATTGTTTTTATTGGTAATAAAGAAGTCTGTTATTCTTTTCTGAACACAAGGCTTGCTAAAACTAACTGGTTTGACGTCTTCGACTCCCTTTTCATTCAAGGAGATAAGGTTCCCGATATGGCTTATAATGTTTGCCATCCCGTAGTCGTTAAGTCGCCCGGTTCTATGCGAGAACATGTCAAGGTTCAAATGCAGATTTGAGTCAAAGGAGTAATGTCGTTTGTGTATAGATGTGTCATTAAATAGCAGGTTATTGAACATGTCTACTTCTGCGTTAAATATTAGATGGCCTAACACATAAGTTGGGGCTGTTATGATTATGTTAGTGTATTCTATAGAATTTATGGCATTACATAATAACAGCATTAAGTCACGATAGTATCTACCTCTCACGTCATTTTCTCCTAACATAATGACACAATAGTCACTCTTTGTAAGACTAACAGTTTTTGCTTCTAGGTTTTGTATCAATGCTCGGATATCTCCACCAGGCATCATGAAATGACAACAATCGTAATTATTTAGTGAGGTTTCCCTCCTTACAATGTTAGAAATTTTATTACTTTTGTTATTACTTAGTATAAGTAGTTTATTACGTATTGTGTCTTTCCTCTCCGGAGTTTTGCCATTCCTCAGAAATCCTGGCATTGTGTCTCTAGACAGGGAGTTTACAGGTATATTCTCAGAAGACACTGATGTCTCATGTGTCATCGGTTGTAGGTCGAGTTGACAAGGTTCATTAGAAGATTCCTGTAGCTTTCTTGAAGAATCCAGTTGTTTGTTTAAGGTATCTATGTGTTTGCTTAGTTCTGAGATTTTAACTTCTGCCTTTCTCAGTTCGTTTTCAAGTTCTCTTATCTTTTTTCCTAATACTTGTATTTTCTTAATATCAACTGTGTCCATATACTGATTAATGTCAGGCGACGATGTTGTTGCGAATGCCCGTGGTGTAAATAAACGCCTTTTTTTCTTGCCCGAACCACTGTTCATCTGCTTTTCTGCGGACGATGGTAGGCTAAGTGTTTGTAAAAGCATATTCTCCTTTGATAGCTCCTCAATTTGTCTGCGAAGTTCATTGTTTTCCAATATTTGATTGTCTAGTTCGTTCTGAGTACTATTTAACGAAGACGTAAGATTTACTATTCTTTCTTTCATTTCATGTATTGAAGCAGTATCAGCAGTATCAATAAGTGATCTATCAAGACTTTTTGACATGAAGGATGGTAAAGCATATGATACATCAGTCCCATCCTTATTAATTTCTAGGTGCGAATCTGCCCTAATGCTACAAAATGAGCTTTCCAGAGTAGAATCCCCTGCGCTAGTGATCCCGTTTGTGTCACCCTGGCTGCCCGTCGTAAGTGATAATGGTGTATGGGGTAAATTATTTAGAGTTTCCCTAGCGGGTGTACAGGTGTCTGCAGAAATGTTGTCCGTTGCAGGTAGATCATCTGCAGTAGGACTTGTATCCTTATTTTGTGGATAAGTCACAATCGGCGGCGTTTTCTGTGATTCCGGCTCACTGATCTCAAAAGTACTGGGTGTCGGTGCCAGTTTAACATTTTTACCAGATAACGGTTTTTTCCTAAGAGTTACGTTAGATTGGTCACCCGATGAATTTTTGGGTGCTAGACATGATTTACATTTCCATTTTTTTCGTGAATCTGAATTCATTAGATTATATAATTTTTCCGACAGACCAGCACAGTCAAACTCATACCTATTTTTGCAAATGGAGCATAGTGTTGTGCTTTTTTTGTCAACCAGTGATTTACACCTGAAGCAATTAACATTTTCAAGTCCCATATCCTTAGGGCCGCTGTTAGAATTTTTCCTATTCGCTTTGTCAGACATTTTTAATGTTTGTGTTAGCTATCTTCATAAACACTCTTTGTTTTGCAGAAACTAAACGCAGATTTATTCAATTACTTAAAGCTCGTTCGAGCTGTGCTTAAATACGCTCGGTTGACAATGATGATGTAGCAACACTAAGTTGTTTATGTTAGGTTGGCACTAATGTATATAAGTCAGCTGTCAGTGTTGCATCCAATGGTGTTCAGTGGCTATTTATTGTACCGTTACTTTTCTTGAGAAATAAACAGTTATTTTCCAGTTTCATGTTCAAAATATATGATTACGTGAAGTTTAACGGTAAATAAACTTCTTACCTTAGTGCTATGGCTCTGTGCGTTCGTCAAAATGATCTCCCGAATGTTGTAATTGATGGTAAGTTTCTTGGTTATGTTTTCTATGCACTTTCACTACTTTTAAGACGTGTTTTCTAATATTTCGCGATTAAAAAGAATCGGAGATCTTTCAATACGTGTTTACATGGCTAGGGTTGCCAGGCTAGTGACGAACGAGTAACCTAACCTAACCTAACCTAATCCACTTTTCTGGCAACAGATTGTTTCCGCGGGGGTCGCAGTTCCAACTTAACCTAACCCACTTTTCTGGCCACAGTTGTTTCCGCGGGGGTCGCAACTCTAACCTAACCTAACCCACTTTTCTGGCGACAGTTGTTTCCGCGGGGGTCGCAACTCTAACCTAACCTAACCCACTTTTCTGGCGACAGTTGTTTCCGCGGGGGTCGCAACTCTAACCTAACCTAACCCACTTTTCTGGCGACAGTTGTTTCCGCAGGGGTCACAACTTTAACCTAACCTAACCCACTTTTCTGGCGACAGTTGTTTCCGCGGGGGTCGCAACTCTAACCTAAACTAATCCATTTTTCTGGCAACAGTTTGTTCCCGCAGCTGTCGCAGTTCTAACCTAACCTAAATAATCGAAATTTGGTGGGACTTATATTCTATTACGTAAATTTACCTAACCCACTTTTCTGCTAGCAGAAAATAATTATGCTATTGTAATAATATGCTAGAGGATTATTATGGTACATAAAATAATGCTAAACCAAAATCGGCCAAAGTAGTGTTCTGCAAAACAATGTGCTGCAAAACGTGTCGTATGCGTAGTAATAGTTATGCCAACTATACCTTTATGCAACATTACCATTCGACCGAAAGTGTTTCTGCGAAACATGTTATGACAAGTGTATTTCTGAGCAATATTTTTCTGCCAGATGAGGGTAACCCATAAAAATCTTTTATTAACAATAAACAATTGTAATTTTTTATACTACTGTCTTTTGACTTCGTATTTGTTTGAACTTGTATCTTGAATAGTTAGCGAAGTTTATCAAGTGGTGATGATGCTAAATGGAAAGTTTTTCACCATTATCAGAACTTATATGGAATGTTTTTCATCATTATCAGAATGCCGGTGCATTTACGTCGACTTGAACTGTAAATAAAATCAGCCACACGATACCAATTTTAGTAACATGACACACGTAAGATAGACTTATCTTTCAATGCTGCATGCACATACATCATAAAACTTTATTTTTTGTTTGCATAATACTTATTTTTGTGTTTGACTGAAGTTATAACTTATCAGAAATAATAATGCCAGACACGCACGTGCAAACTTCTAGATGTTAATTGGTATGGTATATATCTAAAAACCTAGAAACTGTCCTAAAAGGGCTTTTTTTTTATACCACGACGGTGGCAAACAAGCACACGGCCCGCCTCATGGTAAGCAGCTACCGTAACCTATGGACGCCTGCAACTCCAAAGGAGTCATATGCGCGTTGCCGACCCTTTACAAAAAGGAGGATTCACTGTGTTAATGGCTAAAGGAACAAGAAGGTCCCTCATCGTCAACACACTGCGTCCTCTTTGAGCTCTTTGGCAACCTCACTCACCAGCAGGACCACAACACTATGAGTAGGGTCTAGTGCTATTTATAGTGGTTTTCTGTAAGGTACTAGGTCAAAGGAGGTACTTCCCCAGTCGGGCTCTGCTAAAGATTTGAGCGAGATGACATTCGCTGAACGTGCCCTACCACACTTAGCGAGATGCATTCGCAGTGCCCATATCTCTCTTTTTGGCGTAGTTTAAGAACATACCTAAGTCCCGACGTAGTTTAAGGACATACCCCGGGTCCAGAAACATCTCTCTCTCTCCCTCTTTCTCTCTACTTATTACATGTATATTATACGACATAACTTTTAGTCATTACAATTTTAACCCACTTAATTAAAAGTATTTTTGGCCTTACAAAAAAGTAGTCAACAAGTGAAACGCCGTGCCAATAGTGTCGTAATTAAAGTGTCAATGTCGAAGTAGCATTTTCTTAATTGCTTACTTTCTGAATAATTAAGCATGAAATAACAATTCGCCTTACACAATGTTGCGTTAGCCAGACACCACTTATGTTTTCGTTTATCTAGGTCCTAGATCCTAGGATAAGACAAAGGTACCTAACAGTAGTCAGCTGAGTGGTTATCACTATCTAACAGCGTGATAAAACGCATGTACACTTCATAATATCTTTTATCACTTATTAAGCGTAGAGATGGCTTTTATCATACTAATTGTTATGATTGAAAACCAGGAAAATTTAAATGTTTTGGAGGGTAAAGAAATCGCATTAATAGAATAAATTGTCATGGTTTTGACTGTAAATAATGAACATTTCATGATAATATTAACAATAGGTTTCTCTAGAGTTTGACTACAAAAGGAACCTTGAAATAAAAGATTTCGTAGAAGTAAAGACTTAGGCACTGGTCCCACCGCGAGATAGTAAGCTATGAGCTATCGGCTATTTTCTAGCCCAAGAAACGAACAAAAGATAATCGCTTCCGTGTAAATAAAACGGAGAGATATATATTTATAGTTCATCGCTGGCTGTTCACACTGCGATGAACTATAAATATACATCTCTCTCTTTTATTTACATGGGAGCGATTATCTTTTGTTCGTTTCTTGGGCTAAAAATTGCCGATAGCTCATCGTTACTCGCCCGCGGTGGGACCAGTGCCTTAAGTTATTTTTGAGATGTTATTTGGAGGCAACATATCTACTACTCCAGCCAATATTATTTATGTTGATTGACCATGAGTAGATTTTTGACCATTTTGTTTCTTGCATTTATTTAATAGAGCTGTTTAGTGATTTGTATTTACAGTAGGGTGATTGTGCTAGTTTTCGTCCACTCTTGTCAGTTTTCCGACCATACTTATTTATATATGTTTATCTTCAAGTTTTTTCCAAAATTAAAGCTTAATATTAAAAAATCTACTAAAGAATAAATTATAAATATGAACTATATTGACCTTAAAACGTTTTTTCCGTTTATTTGCAGCAGTTTAATCAAGTGGACGGTAAACTAGCACAATTTCCCTACCTAGTTAGTTTTATTATTTACTAGCGACCCGCCCCGGCTTCGCACGGGATAAAAAATAGTTATTGTGGGTTCTCTCTAAGAGATAGACATATACCATCGCGGACTTTTTTGTAGACCTTTTTAAGATGTACAATACTGTACTGTAGTACATTATTTTGATCTATCTCTTAGGACTCAGCCAGCAATGTAAGCGCAAAAAATGAGTTTATTTACGACATCACATTAGAAACCTCTAAAATCATCAGTGTTTCTCTACTATATTATGCATGTATTATACCTATAAACCTTCCTCTTGAATCACTCTATCTATTAAAAAAACCGCATCAAAATCCGTTGCTTAGTTTTAAAGATCTAAGCATACATAGGGACAAACAGCGGAGAGCGACTTTATTTTATACTATGTAGTGATTTCACTGAACCCTATGGAATATAAGTTTTTTTTTCCCAATTAAGAATGTACAGTCGCCATCTGATATATCTGAGGCGCCAACGTGCTCCCTAATATCTTTATTGGTCTCTATTTGATGGCGACTGTACTTTTGGCGCATGTAATAAAATATTATGTTATGATATGAAGTAATGTCAAAATTACCTTTGCCAACTGGCTCCGGTTTGTCAACAATGAAGAATTTGTATCCACCAGGTGCCTCCAAATACTTAATTCCATTCTGTTGCTTCACTGGCCAATTGTTGGCTGCTGCTCTCTGCAGACTCTCGCTGGACTGTATGGTGAGCCCGATAAAGTCATTGCCAGTGTCATAATGGGTGATGCCGTAGTTGTATGTGAGTTCAACAACAAAATGTGTGTCCTCGGGGCCGTAGCCTACCATGGTCTTGCTCCATCTGTTTGCATATGGTCTGTAACATAGAAAATATGTGCGTCAATTGTGAGTAGGGTAGCCTAGATCATCCTTCCGAGATTGGCCACTAATGGGTTTAGTTTTTTTGGTGGCCAATATTATGAATAATGACAGTTGCAGTCAGCTGCAGAGAAAAAGACTCCCCTACATATAAACTTAGTATGCTCTGTGTACAATGCAAGTTACCGTGGTGACGAATGAATAAAGTAACTGTTAACACATTTATAGTCAGTATTATCATTATAAATCATCTATCGATAACAATATCCGGTAGATTAAGCAAGTACAGTGTACAGAAAGTTATTTAAAATTGTAACAAGTAATTGTAACTTAGCAAGTTATTAAAGCGTCATAAATGAATCTATCATTGGTATCATATATGTATATGCCCTCAAACAGATAAGTAAAATCACAAGTATAATCAATGTTACGCTATGGGATAATACTGTGGGGCCGCGGCACTGTACTTGATGAATCGAGGGTTTGTTGCACAAAAAAAGTGTCTGAGAGCGATACATGGAATGCGACCTGACGAATCTTGCTGGCAACTGTTTAAAAAGCTTAGTTTATTGCCACTTCCAGCGCTCTATATTTACGAAATGTGTATATTTGTTCCTAAGCATAAATCTATGTTTAAAAAAAAAAGCATGTGACAACCATCCTCGTTCTTGTCGAGACCCAGACAGATTACTAACTGGTACCTATTCTCGAGTAGCTAACCATCAAAAAAGTTGTTTAGTTATGAGTGTGATGATATATGATAAAATAACTGTTGAATTTCGTACCATGGATATTATGCTGTTTAAAATGAAGTTACATGAATGGCTTAGTAATAAAAACTATTACAGTCTGAAAGATTTTCTTGAAATACCTGTATTAAATTAAATATGATTATAATATTCCTATTTGCAGGATTTTTATAAATTTTCAAAGATACCTACCTACCTACCTACCTAGTAAATTAAAGCCATAGCATATATATTAAGTGCCTTTACGAATATGTATAGAAAAATGATACAATATTAGCCGTTTGCATACCATATTAGGTTAAGCATGAAAATCACTATAAGTAACAATAATTAAGACCTTGTACTGTAATGCTTACTGCAAATAAATTATCTTTATCTTTATCTTACCACCATATTTCCCTTCTCTATCATAATTTTATTAAGTGAAGGCACTTCACAAAAACCATTAGAAATAAAAGATAAGATAAGCACTAAGATACTATTTGATAATCAATCCAATGTTTTAATCATATGCAATCTATATTTAATCAAAGATAATATTTTGATTCAAATTACGATTAAAAAAGATATATTATTATTAGGCCTGAATTAATGCAAAGTTCACAGTAGAATTTATCGCTTTTCAATACCATCTCATATAGGATGTCTGCTTGTTGTGTGTTATAATAATTTCGATTAATGGGCAAACCAGCTATGTATTACTAAGGGCATTACTTACTTACTTAATGATGTTACTTGGCAAGTTTTCACACACCACACACCTCTTCAATGCAATGAATCGACACCTTTGGACTGCAATGTGTCAAGTATATAATTTTCTATTAAAACTTACCAAGTTACATCATTAAAACGTACTGAAAATAATAAATGATATCAGGAAACTGCTAAAAAAACCGGTGTGCGTTTCTCTGACTATTATAATTTTAGGTATTTCTATGTAACGTGATATTTATTCAAAATGTACCTTAAAAACTGCTGGAAATCAAGTGTGCATTCCTATAACTATTTATGATTTGAGCTATTTTTATGGAACTTGGTACTTATTCAGATCTCACTTCTTTTATAGGCGAAGCATTCCCATAGTATCGAACTTGGCAGCCTTTCACATTTATGTTTTTGATGGGATTTCATTTATTTTTGTTAGGTGTAGGTTCTTTATTATTTTTTTATCACGGACGGCGCGAGCGCGGCGGACGAGTGTAGGTAGCGACGGAGGGTGCGCGAGGCGGGGAACGGAATTTTTATCTAGTATCACTATACATACATATATCGAGATTTCGAGATCGATCGGGCAGCGCGAGTACCTATAATCTATGATAAATCCTATTTTATTATTTATTTATAGGTGATTTTTACAAATAAACTGGCTCCCTACACCTATAAAATGTACCTACTTACATATTACATACATCAATAACGTACTTTATTCTGTTTGTAAGTACGCTACCTACATAGATAATTAATAACTTGGTAATACCTACCTCTACTGGTAGGTAGGTATTACCAAGTTATTATAATTGGTGGCCTATTATGTAGCCCTAGAAGTGCACCATCCCATCTCATCCCGTGGCGTATCGGAGGGTGAGATGGGCAGTAGTATATATAATTCCATCTTAGAGTATATATGATTTCCATGTTCTTGAATCTGCGATTTTATTGGTTGTAAAATTAGAAATTATTTAGACTATGCGAGAAAAAATAGTATTTTCATTTTTGTTTGACTGATTTAGCGCACCTAGTGTACCTAGTGACCTGCTTTGCACTTCGTAAATCGTGGGTTCGGTTCCCGCAACAGACACACACAAGAGTGGTGAACAATTTTATAATTAAATTGGTATGTATCTAAATTTAAATAAGTCTTATCTCATTTCCACTCCATACCTACTTATAGTAGAACAATATTACACATTTGTTGTTTTCGAAACTGACTCACACTTGGCCGTTTTCAGATTTTTACTTTATTTCGACCTAAAGACAAACCTTCGAGCCAAATTTCAGGTCGGTACGACCATTGGAAGATAGACCCATTTAGTTCATTATGACTTCATAGTAGAACAAAGTTACACCTTCGCTATTTTTAAAACTGACTCACACTTGGCCGTTTTCAGATTTTTCCCTTTACTTTGACCTTAAGACCTATCTCCATGCCAAATTTCAAGTCAGTACGACCATTGGAAGTGGTCTAGGTTTTTGATGAGTCAGTGAGTCAGTGAGTGTATAGTAAAAATAGCGATTTTCTGACGTCAATATCTCAAGAACTGCTATAGGTAGAATAATGAAATTTTGTATTCTAGACAATTAAGGGGATGTCAACAGACACTCGAAATTTCATATGCGTAGATAAAATATGTTTTGAGTTATAGGGTGGTCGAAATTGGCCCGAAATGGTTCGTGTAATATAACCCACGGCCGGTGTCGCTTTTTTTTGCTCGAACTTGGCGGACACACTGCCGTGTGTCTAGATCGTCAATGCCTTTCCAGGGGATATTTTCATGATTTGAAACTTGTGAGAATACAAAGTTAACGTTTATTTAAAGTTTTGTATGTCAGCTACACCAATATCAACATTTAAACCGACTGCGACAAAAACAGTAAGGTAATGGTTTCAAAACTGAAAACTGAATACACCCTGTAGCCTAGGATGCTAAGCGGATTTCTACAAATGACATATCCCTTAATTCCACTTGATCTGAACAATGAATACACACTTATATATCTAAAGAAACGGGTGGCACTCCGGGAGTGCCGGCAGAAGTGAAAACTTGAATATTAACTTTGTGCCTTTTTGATATTTTGGAATGGTTAGGAAATCATTTTGCACGAATTGCTTTAATTATTAGTATGAAAATTTTATGTGGTAAAATACAATATTCATTTATTGCGCTATCGTACACAAACATGACAACTTATATTACATAAAAAATTTAACACTTCAGAACTATTACAATTATTTAACATTAAAAAGTTTATCTCTCAGAAATATCAACTTCCATCCATAATTTCAACGACTCTAACACCATCATCATTACTAGAACCATCATCGCCAGTCTCTAAAACTGATACGATAGGTTTATGGTAGCTGAAATAAGAAACGAACAATTTTGATTCTACCCTACTTAAATGTCTAATAAATACCGCATCAATAGTAGTTTTGTATTTCGTAGTGCTAAGATTACGATTTCGAACGAAACAGCAGGCGCAGGCATACATGTTCGCCGCGCGGTAGAAAGAGAGGGGAGTACTTCCTCTCCTACGCCGCGCCGGCGGTCTATTGGCTTCAATGACATTGTAACCATTTTTCGATCAGGTCACGTGTCCGTCTTACGAATTTGCATGAATTTTTAGTACATTACTGCAGAGACCAGTAAGTAAGCTTTCCTGGCTGAGTATTTAGTAGCCGTCCGAGTCGAAGACGAGGACGGCTACAATACGAAGCCAGGTAAGCTGATTACGGTCGAAGCATGTATAGTGCTTTTCTCAAACATGTAAGGAAATAAAATTACTTGTTTAATGCTTCAGTTACTGGCTGAGTGATTTAATGTTGTATGAAAATCCTTTACGTACGTCGCGCTGAACCTGCCTTGGAATAGAGTCCCTACTGGTCTCTAATTACTAACGTAACAGGAACATTTCCGAGCATGTTTGAGAAAATGTTATTTACATTTATTTTTAATAAATATATCAATATTTACTTAAAGCCTGACTAGAAATATATGATCATGCACCATGTTGCAGAATTTCATTGGAACTAATTTCTTGCACTAGCAATTATTTTACTGACAGAATGATATGCATGTGTGAGTGCATGTGATAGGCTGTCAGTGTCATTGTCGCGGTTTATTTGAATTACAGTAAAGTGTTGAATATTAAATAATACAAGGCAAAAATATCCAAAAATTATTCATAGTCAAGAGCGAAACATTGTACACGGTACCCGTGAGCATTGCGAGAGACTTTAACAGTGTATTCATTATCATATTTAGAGAACAAAATGTCCTTTAAACTTTTTCGAAATTCGCCATAGTTTCAGAGTAAATACTACTTACAAAAAATTGCATTTTGAATTGTTTCTCAGTGTAAAATGATTTTTTGATGGCGATCTCACCGGTATGGGGCATAGTCTAGACATCTCTTATTGACTGATCTCAAAGACCTAAGAAACACTTTGCATGGACTAGTTTTTACGAGAAAAAATGTAGCAATTTACTTTTTCCGTTACTTTTTTCTAATGACATTTACTTTTTATGTAGAACAGAATTCAAAAAAAGTGAAAAAAAAAGTAAAAAAAAAATTTTTTTTTGGCGTTGTACAACAAAAGTCATATAATGTTTTTTCATTCTTTTGACCTCAGAAATGCGTGGTTAAAATCTCTCGCAATGCTCACGGGCACCGTGTATATAGTGTATGTAATAAACAGCTGTAAATAATACGCTCGGGAAATGGAACTATTTCGCTGTGAAACATGTTCAAATTAACATCAGAGCTGACAGGTTAACAAATCAAGATGTCACTATATCATAGAGAAATAATACGCTCTATGGCTATACTGAACTTTGCCATATAAATGAGAATAATAGCGCCCTCTTGACAATAATCATATATTTCTGGTCAGGCTTTACCTATATTTCAGTGAAAAGAAAACTAATTTCTGTAAAAATATATTTTGTCGTGTGTCAAATGCTTTTCTTGCCTTGTCAGTCAGCCGGGTTTTCTTAATTTATTTACTTTTTTTTTTTTTTTTTTTATACCACGACGGTGGCAAACAAGCATACGGCCCGCCTGATGGTAAGCAGCTACCGTAACCTATGGACGCCTGTAACTCCAAAGGAGTCACATGCGCGTTGCCGACCCTTTACAAAAAGGAGGATTCACTGTGTTGACGACTAAAGGAACAAGAAGGTCCCTCATCGTCAACACACTGGGTCCTCTTTGAGCTCTTTTTTGACTTTCGTCCTCCTTTTGACCAACTAACCTGTCAAATATGCCGGACGTAAACATAGTTCACAATTTTCGAACGCACCCCTCACTGTCAAGTTGTCAACCACTAAAATATGTAATATGGATGGTACAGGAAGGATGGAACTCTCTTATAGGAAAACGGTCGAAAAAGTGTCCAGCGGTAAGCACTAAACAATAGTTCCAAATATCTCCCGGTGGCGCTAGGTATAGTTCAGCACTTGAAATGAATTACCGATATTTAATATTTATATGACTTTCTAAATAAAATTAATATTCAGAGTGTTTTTCATCTCCGCAAATAATTATTTTGGATTTAATTTTTTTAAATTTCAAAATAAATTTAATAAAATTTAATATCATTGTGGCGCCACCATCAGTTTATCGCCTTTTGACGGACACTTTTGTAACATAGAGATTTATATCGTTCTTGTACCATCCATAATATGTAATATGGCCCACCATTTGTCATTAAATTAACACTTTTAAATGCAAAATACGCGACAATCCGAATTTTGCCCATATATGTCTTCATTTCAAAATTGTTATTTTTTTACGCTTTTTCATTTGAGTATAATTTCAATCGGGTCTACCGTACCCCTCGACGGAATTATTAATAGAACCGTTTTTCCCCCGAAGGGTAAAAAACGGATATTTAGGTTTCTGCCGTAGCTTAAACCACATGAGATTACACCCTTGTAACTCAGCCCTAATCGAGTGAATCCCCCGACTAGTAGCGCCATCTCTCGCGCCACTCAGGTACTAATGTCGCCCGGTGCCAGCGCCAGGCTGATTTCTCCTCAGTACGTTAAGTAAGCCGGCAAGGCCCTTAGGTGTGGTTTAAGCTACGGCAGAAACCTAAATATCCGTTTTTTACCCTTGGGGGGAAAAACGGTTCTATTTAGATATTCGTTGCCTTAGCTTAAACCACATATGAGACGTGTTTAAACCTCTGCCGGCGCTGGCTCGGGCGTACTGTGATGATCAGATATTAACCAACAAAAATTTCAGAACAAAATGTGTACACAAGAGATACTTGTTGCTATACGTTATTATTTTGCGCAATAACTTTAACTAGCATTATCTTATTATTATTTTTATTTTTTATTTTTTTTATATCTATTGTGAAAATATCCTTATCTGCCGTAATTGGCAGTTTAGCTATTTATTTTAATGATAGAGTCAGATTAACATTTCCTCCTCCTAGCATTTGTCCCGGCTTGGAGTTCGCTTGACGACAAATTAAAGTAAGTTTTTTTTTCTTTTTTTCCGTAGATTAGGAATATTTCTAGTAAGATTTACTGTGATCGAAAGTGACAATTTATGTGGCAAACCCTAAAACAATCGATCCCGTATTCGTATTTTTGTGATTTTAGTTAAGCCAGCTTCGATATTCCTATCTAGAGATATTGCGTTGATAACCTCAGGTAAGATTTCCGTCAAACGGGTCATTGAGTTATGAATGATGTAGAGTTATTTGATTTTGCTATTTGGTCACTGATTTGTATGATGTACTTTTTATTATTTATCGTAACATGGCCAGATTGAAAGTTCTTCCAAAAATCTGTTTTAAAAGTTGTTCTTGATTGAGAAAACCTGTTTCACATCTGAAATTTTTAGTATTATTTGGGCCTTAAAGGTCATTTTAAAGTCTAATTATGTACTGTTACATACGCTGCTTTATCTATCCACATAATATAAACTCCCTGTGATGTCTTCAAAGAGCGCATGCTACGATCGGCATTGCGGCATTGATTAGACCTATTAGGTAGCGATCATTTGTTAGTAAAACCGAATGGGAAATTCAGGTAATTTTGCGAGATCCTTAGGAAAGACAATGTCTTTAATTACATCCAGACCTTATAGATGTCAATTGGAGTTTGGAGTGAGTATTATAAGAATGCTAAACGTTGACGACAGCAACTATGAATTTTAGAAATAAAATGGTATTGCTAAATTGACAATACTCCACCGGAAACCGACCGGATATACTAGGTAAGCAAGCTCCGAGTTAGTTTATATGATTTTAAATATAATGTTTATAGGTTTGAGAGAAGGACGAAGGTGAAACAACCATACCGATAAGAATATTAATTAAAAATGATGCTATCGTCTTCAAGGGCTGTAGGTATATTACTATGACTATAATGTTATTTGTATGTATTTCACGTTTAAATACCTATACCATTTACTCGTTGACCTAACGTCTAACAACTAAATACATCTCTATCTCTCTTGATTATGTAGTTATTTTCTGTAGCCGGAATGAAGATCATTGGGTTCACAAGGATTATCCGGGTCTGTAATTTGAGCTTGTACACTCTCTGTGGCGGCGATCTGATTCACAAAGCCAAAGCAAGAGGTTTTATGCCTTGCTTGTGTATGTTTTTTATGTTTTATTATCCAATATCCTTTGTGTTACGTCCGTAAAATTTTATCTAAGTTGCATAGTATAGATAATGAATATGATGATACACAACGAGAAGTCTAAACTGTTTAGGGTAGGACCTTGAAGAGTAAAACTTATAATATTTGGATGTTTTGGAGGTCCATTAAGAGATAACTTTTTCAAATTCAACATCTAATGGCGTGAAAAAGAGATTCAACAATTTTGAAATTTTTAGCGGGTAAAACCATTGGCAGTGGCTAGTATTATAATATTAAGGTTAACATTAAAAGGACCTTTGTTTACTCCCAGATATTGTAAAACCCTTAATGATTCTAGACTCTAATGAGCCGATGAGGCGACATATTCGCATTTAGTTTTAGTGCAACCAAAAGTCACGTTTTGACGGGTCATACCTACTGAGTATTATACAAGTGTATTCTCTTCTGAGTATTCTCTTATACCTTTGCATTTTTAAGTCTTCAAATATATTACTTGAACTGAGGATATGATTGTATTTTTTAATGCCTTCTTGCTTAACTTTAAAAGCAGCTGCATTTCAATCGTCCATATGTATAATAAACACGACACGATACAATATACAATCATTTTTGGGATGCTCTCAGCTCTTTATTGGTTACGCTGCCAATATTGTTTACAGTATACCTTAGTATGCAAAACTAAGTCTGCTGCATCTTGCTCGCATTTATACAGAAATACAGAGTTTATTCGTAAAAATTGTAAAAACACATTTTACACGTCATTAGAATTACATACAATAAGTAAGTATACCATAACTTATTAACATTATTACATGTTAAATTATATACATTAACAAATTTGTAGGTAGCTACCTAGTAGTTAGAACCTGTTTCCGGACGCTGCTGGGTCAATGATTCACCTGCGCAATCATGAAGTCATCGATACGATAATATGCTGACATTCAATTTGGCCAATAAGCTTTACACTGGCGACACATAACTGTCGTCGATTTTAAGAACATGTTGAATTCATTCTGGATCCTTATTCGACAAGCAATGACAAACTGTGACGCGTGGATATCCTTGCGAGATCATTATTTACTCGTTTGACATATGTACTAGAATGTGTCAAAGTGGTCTCACTATCGAATGTCTGTTTTCGGTTGTATATAACTGGCGACCATATTATAGTCTTATGTCACTACGAAAAGTTGCTGAACTTGGTATCAAAGGCACTGACTGGTCTTTGATGTGCTTTTTATATCATATCATACATATTTAAAACCTCGAAAGGGTTAATGTATTTATATGAGTATTATTACCCTAACAGTGCGTTAGGTTTACCTACCAGTGACGACACGTCCAAAATATTCGTAGACAAGCCGTGGCAAATTTGGTTATCATTTTCTTCATAGCCCATAGAAAAGTCGCGAAATGAATTTAGGCAAGCCGTCGGGAATCGAGTTTTATGGGCGCTTCGCCACCGCTACCTACTTGACTATCTGACGGCATGTTAGTGTTGAAGAATCTTTATATGGTTCCCCAAACGGGTAGCCCCTTGAAGTATGATAGATAACAATTTCATCCAATTTTGCCTAAATCACCATGCTAATAAGTTGTAAATCTTTCCGTAAGCACTTAGTGACTGAAATTCTTGGGGCGCCCTCATCTGACAAGCACTCGAATAGACAACCTATCTTCTTTCACAAACAGGCATTTGCAATTCTTGTTTATAAAAAGGCCACCTGGGTTTACGTCGTCGCCATTCACCTGATTTGCCCCGCAGTACAAATTTCTTTGAGGATTTTGAAGCGGGATCGTTACATTTGACTTGGATCTGGAGTATGGTTAAAATCCCTCGAGATCCCATTTTTCATTAATTTATCACTTCCTTCTTTGTTTACTCTTATGCCTCAAAGGAGACGTCCGATCCTCTATAGAGAGACCTAAGCCCTCCTACGTGTAAACCTGCAACGCGACTAGCAAGCTCTGCTGCTATAAGTGTAGAGGAGTATTTAAAACCGAGTTAAGCCTAGCCAGTCATTTTAGGGGTCAGAATAACCAACTTCCATTAGTTAGCTTTTAAGCTCGCTGGCATCGAAATCGATGAGGAGGACTATATATAATATATTTAAGGAAAAGTTGTAAGTGGTAAGTTTCCACTGTTACTAAATATTTTAAGTTTGTTGTCATGCCTAAGTAGGAGTTAATTCTATCGAAATGGAATCTTGTAAACTTATCTTTATACCTAACCTGATCAACTATATTTCTAATGCCTCTGTTGTTATATACTAATTACAAGTCTATTGAACCGCTGCTATTATAGTTTCGTGGCATGGGTCTATCGTACTTTGAAATCTTTCAAACTAGAGCTTGTTCTTCTAGTAGTCGCACTGAAAACACACACGTTTTTACGTTTTGTGATGCGAATGAAGTGATATGAATGGAATGTTTTTGTCAGCACGGCTTGCTTAGTTAGCGGCATTATGTAAATCATTTTGTTTACACAGCTACATACTTATTAATGAGGACGTCTTAGTTTGATTTAATCAAAATTGTAGCTTTTTAGATTTCTCGGATATTTTTATTTATTTCGGTGTTAATTTACTCGTTTAATAATTTGTTGCTTGACAAACAACAATCCTTCTTTGTGTCAAACGTTTATTTGGTAACTAATAATTAGAGGGCGGAGCACCGGTGGCAAATTTCACACAAAAGGTATGGAGTCGTTTTTATAATTATTATTTTAGGCTTGAATAATAAAATTACTCATTTACCTAATGTACTTAGTATGGTACCTACTCGTAAATTGGAAGTAAGTACTTAACATTTATTTTCATAAATCGATTTCAGGAACACCTAAATGTTATGTCGTAAATGTTTTGGGTTATTTTTCAATTTCTTTTAACAAAGTCACCATTCATCGATATAATATTTTTTACCATATGCAACCTTTCTTTTCAAAAAGTTACTAATTTACAAATTTATGAGACATTTAGAAACTAATTATTTGACATTGTCAATTTAGACAGCTGCTTTACATCTATATTATCTCAATTATTATTGCGTCGGCTAAATATTTAAAACCGAAAAATATCAAGATGAATAAGCCATGTGAAGCAACAATTCTGCGGATGATAGAACCGTACGAAAATCTTATATATAATGAAGAAGAATGTAGCATTCACTGTATTTCTTGCTCAGTGGATTTAAAGCAGTTGAAAAAATATAATGTCGAAAAACACGTTAACAGTAAACAACACCAAATTAACTGCGGAAACCAAAATGGCACCTTTGCCTATGATTTATGCGTTTTCCTTATAGCGTGTAACATCCCATGGAAAAGAGTTAACCATCCAGAATTTAAAAAGTTCCTTGGAAAATACTTAGATAAAGGCGTAAAACTTCCCGAAGAAAGTATTTTGAGAAAATACTATCTTACCAGAATATACAATGCGACCATCAAGCAAATACGAAATACATTTTTCGATTCCAATTTATGGCATGCGGTGGATGAGACTCTTGATAATTTCGGTAATTGCGTAGTAAATGTAATTATAAAATCACTTGATGATGCTTTACAAAGGCCATATTTGTTAGCGTGTAAAGTCGTTAGTACTGTAAACGCGAACTCAATTGCAGCGGTGGTTGACGAAAGCTTGAATTTTTTGTGGGAGGATAATTTTACAGATAATATGAACAAATTTTTAATATTCTGTTCGGATAGCGCAGCGTACATGCTTGCTGCCGGCAAGATTTTGAAGAAAAAGTACACTAAAGTACGACACGTAACTTGTTTCGCTCATGGACTACACAGAGTCGCGGAGCAGATAAGATCTGAACATAAATTGGTCAATTCTTAATGTCAAGAAGATTTTTTTTAAATCACCACACCGCGTCCGATTTTTCAGGGACCATGCGCAGAATGTGCCTTTACCACCGGAACCCATTATCACTCGTTGGGGCACCTGGTTAAATGCAAGTTTTTACTAGACATTTTGACGTGATTAAAAATGTTGTGATGCAATTGAACAGTAAAGAAGCTATTGCCATTAGAAAAGCCCTGAAGTTGTTTGAAAATGAAAATTTTACGAAATTATACCTGAATCGATAGAAAAATTAGAATGCACTAAAATTCCGATAGAAGAAAGTTTTCTGGTAATAGATATAGTTAGGAGTATTTTAAGCCTCCAAGGAAGTGAAACCGTGCGAAATAAACTCGAATTGGTTCTAGATAGAAACCCAGATGCTGACGAATTTAGGAATATGATTACAATGGAAAATTATAAACAAGTCCTTAAACATGCAACCATGACATCGGTAGATGTAGAGCGATCGTTTTCCACTCATAAATGGATCTTCAATAAATTAAGAAACCGATTCAATCCGAAAAACCAGGAACATGTGGCCATAGTCCATTCATTTTATAACATGGATACGCACTTAAGTCTAGATTGTGAGGAGGACCTCGAACACATAATTCCAGTCCTCAATTGTAATTGAATGGTCTTGAAAATAATATATCGTTTGGCAGGTATAACTTCTTAGTCTAGTATTTAGTACCTAATGATAATGTTTTGATAAGAAAACATATTATTATGTATTGGGCGCGAGCGCGGCGGACGTACGGTAGTGAGACCTCTTAACTAAATTAATAGCAAATAATTACTCACAAGTTAAAATATTAGTGGTTGTGTATCCGGCAATGTAAGAAGACACTGCTTGGTTAATATTCGTATAAAACCGGCACAGGGCGACACGAAATTACAAGCGGAGATGCTGGTAAGATTCATCGGGTAACCGTTACATATACAATTACGATTCAAAACACCAAAACATTCAAGCTACTCGTTAATTTTCGGTAATTACTAACGGAACAGGCCACAGCTGATTGGAAGGTTATTAGACTGACAGTTCTGACACTGACAACTGACAGATTCGTTCCAATACACGCAAAGTTACAATTTTAATGTTGCTAGCTCTAGGTTAACGATGGCGTCAAAGGGAACTACTAGGAATGCCTCAAGTGGCCAAAAGATGGCGACACCGGTCACGTGCCATAAATGTAATTCGATTGTGGACGTCAAAGGCACAATAATATGCATTGAATGCAAAAACCGATACGAGTATGACTGTGCAGGTGTATCTGAAAAATTGCATCGTTTAAAGAGCCTAGATGCAAAAAAAAAATGAAAATGTATGCCATGCGTAGAGAAACAGAATAAAGATAAACGATTACAAAAAACTCCTGTACGTCCGGCACCAGGAAAAAAACAATCAGTCCCAACAGAAATAAAAATACAGCCCATCGGTAAATTATCTCCGAGCCCTAAACAGAGGGAAATTTATGTTAACCTTCCTACAAACAGTACTGAGCACCCTACTTGCTCTCAAACTATGGACTTGGACTCTCATATTCTGACTGAGAATGACACCTCTAATGAGTCCTTTTTATCGCCCAATAAATTGTCAAGAAGTGTTGATGATTCTGTCAATTATGCTTCTGCCATCCTAGAAATGAAAGACACCATAGGTACACTTACGGCGGAGCTGAAAAGCACTCAAAACGAACTTGACAACATGATTCTAGAGAATAATGAACTTCGCCGACAGAATAACACGTTAATTGTGAAGAACAAACACTTGCAATCTCTGTGCCAGTCACCCGTCAATCTAGTTAAGAATAAATTCAATACCAGCGTTACGGGCTCATCTACACCCAGTTCTTCACCTCGTACACTGGAATCCGACTCAAATAACTCAAAGGTTCTACGACTACAACAATCAATTATAAGCCTAGAACGAGATTTAAAGGAAGCGAAAGAAGAAATATCACTCCTGAACAAACATATAGCTTCCCTCACATTGAAGCTTCATTCGAGTAGACCTCAAACAATCTTACCTACTACTATTGGCAACGCAAGTTCACCTACCGATCACCACGATATAACATGTGCCGAGACGCCATTAACACCATCTTCAGTGGAGATTGAATACAACTCCAAGGTGCGAGTAAATAAACAGAAAACAAAAAAACAAAGCAACATTTTTATCTTTGGTGGTAAGCAATGTTCAGGTTTGTCAAAAATACTGCTTGATATGCAACATAACCATGGATACAAGAAGAACCAAGTGACATCTTTTATCAAACCTGGAGCAACTGCTGATCATATTATTGAGGCAATAAAACCAAATGAATTCTCGGAACAAGATAAGATTATTATTTCGGTGGGAGAGCACGATGACAACCTCATGAACCTTATCTTAACCTTGAATAACACTTTAAAACGTCTTGAAAAGTTTCATGTCATATTATTAGGCATAAGGAATAACGAAAGTTTAGAGATAAATGTTGTAAATACTGCACTAAGTCATTGTTGCTTAAATAATATAAATCATAAATTTCTAGATATTAATAGTTGCAAAAAAAAGCAAAAAAAGTTTTGTTCGCAATATGGCTCTGAAGATATCTCTAAATGTAGACCAGATAGATTATAAGTACGATTATTACAACTTTAAAGACAACATGAGTGATAGTTCGTCTGATTGCACCTTTGAAAATGCTCTAAGTGCGGAACCAAAAAAAGGGACTATCCCCTACTATTTTCGCAAAGCAGACGAGACTAACACTCACAAGCATATTACAAGTAACACTCCTTTTTTAGATCACAGACACCCTGTAGACACAACATCGTAGATAATTATTTTGTTCACTTGAGAGTTTATTACCAGAATCTATGTGGCGTCACGAATAAAAAGGATGAACTAGAATTATACTTGTATTCTCTAACGGAAGACCAACACTATGTATGTATAACTGAGCATTTCCTTAACGCCAATGCAGCGACTCTTTTCAACTTAATAGGGTTTAATTTGGTAGCTTTTAATACTAGAACAAAAAAAAAGAGAGGCGGTTCATTAATTCTAGGCCGCAAAAACAGGAAATACGAGGAACTTAGTGTGTGTAAAGCATTGTTTAAGGAAGAGAGTTTTGAGGTATGTGGCGTTAGGGATTGCGATACAAATGTCAATTTAATCTGTTGTTATCGTAATCCAATTGACGCTAATTTTAATTGCTTTATGAGCCGACTTGAACAACTTCTGGAACACTTTTTTAACAAGGATTGTGTCATTTGTGGGGACTTTAATATTAATCTTTTAAGAGAAAACAGAAATACTGCGGACTTTTTATTCTTGTTGAGCTCATATAACTTTAGACCTTTGATTACTACCGCTACATTCACACGCAATGAGACTAATTCATGTCTGGACAACATCTTGACCAATTTACCAGAACAGCAAGTGCTTATTCCCTTGGTGGATCAAAATGGTCTGGCCGATGGACATGCTGCAATTCTAAGCACTTTTGTTGTTAAAGAAAATAAAAATGCGACCGGTAAAAAATATTGCACCAAATATCTATGGAAGACAGTAAGGAAACTTAGTTGTAAAGCTAAATTGCAATTTCGCCAGAAGCTTATGGTTGAAGATTGGTTAAGATATGGAATTAATACGTTTATTGATAGATTTAACCACATATTTAAAGAATGTTTAAAAAAAAAGAAAATCAAGGTACCATTAAGTAAATCTACTGCAATAAACTGGGTAACAAAGGGAATAAAGGTGTCAAGTGCCATGAAACGTATACTTGTAACCCACAAGAACGTTAACTCAGACTCTATAGCAAACTATAGGAAAAAGTTTGTTAATATATACAACCGGGTTATTCGTAATGCAAAACGATTGGCTGTACAATCACAAATAGAAAAAGCAAAAGACTCTTGCAAGGAAATTTGGAAGGTCGTACAGAAATCCAGAAATAAAACCACAGAAAAATCTAAAGAAAATATATTTTTAAAATGGAAAACAGATGGGCAAACTAAAATAAAAAATAATCCCGAGAGTGTGTGTGCTACATTCTTGGACCAATTTACTCTTAAAAATAACACAATGGATGGTTCACATTCTGCTCTATCTCTATTAAATTCCTACGCCACCAGAGTAGATAAAGAGATGCCATTTGAAAAGGTGAATCCGGTTGACGTTCATAAAATCGTTAAGCAGCTTAAACCTAAGGCCTCATGCGGATATGATGAAATACCTACTGCAATAATTAAAGACAATATTGACATACTGGCAGAACCTCTAGCCTATTTTTTTAATAAATGTTTTGACGCGAGTACTTTCCCAGATCAGTTAAAAGTGGCAAAGGTTATTCCAGTATATAAAAAAGGTTCTAAATCGGATCCCAAAAACTATAGACCGATCTCGATACTGCCAATATTATCAAAAATACTGGAGCGAATTATGAAGTACAGGCTAACTAATCACCTTAACCTGAATAATATACTGGCCCCAAGGCAGTTTGGTTATCAAAAAGGCAGGGGCACTAAAGAAGCGATTGGTACTCTGATTGCGGACGTAGTAAAAGAATTAAATAATAGAAGAAGGGTTGCAGGCTTATTCCTGGATTTAAGTTCCGCATTTGACATGGTGGACCATAAAATCTTACTGGATAAGCTAGAATTCTATGGGATCAGGGGAAAGGTCTTAGCGTTTTTTTGTTCTTATCTACAAAATCGAAATCAATTTGTTGAAGTGAAATGGACACATGATAACAACGAAACATCCCATAGGTCTAAGTTGGTTAGATTGTCCAGGGGTGTACCACAGGGCTCCATCCTGGGTCCTATATTCTTCATCATTTTTACCAATGATTTAATAAATTACATAAATAGTCAACTTACAGAAAGTCAATTAGTAGTTTTTGCTGACGATACCAATGCTATAATATCTGCTGATAACATGGTAGAGCTTAACGATAAGGTAAATAGGGCCTTGGAGCTTTTCCATACTTGGTTCAATATCAATAAATTACAATTAAATTGCAGCAAGACAAATGTCTTGCTTTTCAAAACGACGGCAAAGAGTAGAGACACACTACAAATAGTATCGCAAGGCCACATTATTGAGCAAACTCAATCAGTAAAATTTCTCGGTGTGCATATAGACTCCTACCTAAATTGGAAAGATGAGCTCTCGGCATTGGTCAAGTCAATAAGTTCAGCCTGCTACGCACTCAGAAGCCTAAGAAACGAATTAATTGTCCCAACTCATAATGGTATATTATGCACTAGTCGAATCAAAACTACGATATAGTATAAAGCTTTGGGGAAATAGCTACAAATACAATACGCGTTCGGCTTTTGTTGCTCAGAAACATGCTATTAGAGTCATAGCCAGAAAACCACAACAAGAGTCTTGCATGAATTACTTCGCAGAATTTGGAGTTATGACGGTACCCAGCCTGTACATTTTTGTATTGCTCTGCGACTTGGTTAAGTCCTTGAATGGGATTGAAACCTCAGGGCAAAGAGAAAGTCGTCTAGCTTCAAGAAGAAAAGACTTACCACTGACCATTGACTCAAATCTTCAGGTTGTTAAACATACGGAAAGTTATCAAGCTATAGTTTTATTTAACAAATTGCCAGTAGAATTAAAGTCGCTCACAAGTGTCAACTTGTTCAAAAGGGAACTAAAATCATTTCTGCTGAGAAAGCGTTTTTATTCAGTAGATGAATATTTATTGGATGACGACACAAGGTTTTAGGTTAGATTAGATGTAAGTGACATTATTTATTTTATTATGGACATTATTTCATTGCTTTGTATCAATTTTATTTGTAAGTATGGTGAGACATATATATTTTATATTTGTAATTTAAAAATGTAAATATTTAGGATAAGTTATGATAATGTAATATTCAAACACAATGTGTATTGTTATATTGAATAAATAAATGAAATGAAAATGATTATAGATATTAACAATATATTACACAGGGACCGGAAAACCCCTTCATTTGATTAATCGTTTCGATAGGGTAACCCTATTAAAGTCTTACCCTAATGATAGGGTTACCCTATCATTGGGTTACCCTATCGATATGGAAATCATTTTGAATAGGCTTAACCCTTTTCAATGTGGTTTCCGAGTCGAATGGGGTAAAGATAGCTTTAATATTTACCGCTTACCCTATCATAGGGCTACCCTTTTCCTGTCTCTTTTCCACGCAGGCAGGCGGTTCTATCTTTCTCATTTGAAATGGAACAGGAGAGGTGGCGGCGGAACAAATTGAGTAAATATAAGATTTGCTGTCGTTTATTCATTCTGCTAAAGTCACACTCACAGTCCAGTCCTCTGCTCACGTACACAACTTTAAATTAAAGAATTTCTGTTAAAGAAATGTGTCTTACCTTCAGTTTATTTTTGCATAGTTCGCACGTACTGATGAGATTGGCAATAATTATTTTGAATAAGAATAAAAACACAATTTTTATTCATATTCAAATCGATTTGACACAAACCAATATTAATCCTCCTAGAGTTTGTCCCGGCTTTTGCCACGGCTCAGTTGAGTCTGTGGTCCGCTTGGCAACCTAATCCCATGAATTGGCGTAGGGATTGGTAGTCGTTTTCAGATAATTATGGGATATACGATTTTTTAAGCTCACATGGTCATTCACATTATAAATATTATTTGAAACGGGGTATTTACCATGTATTATGTATATTAGCGTTATTGGGCACCCGATATTTCGGGTGCGAGGTAAATAGCCCGTTTCAAATAATTAATATTTATAATTAGGGGATGTAATTTCGAAAATTATTTCTGTTTTATAATCCAAGATGGCGGATGGTTATATACTTTTTACTGAAAAATTGTCATGGTACTTATTTTCGGTTAATTATTCGGGGTGTATGGTTAAAATCTGTCGGGATACTCAGATTCACCGTGTATATATATATATATATATATATATATATATAAATTCTTTTTTTTATTTTTTTTCATTTTATATAAAAAAAAATTCAGTGTATAATATTTGTGTTCATTTTTTTTTTTTACCCTTTCTTTTTTTTTTCTTTTTTCTTTTTTTTTTGTTATGTTTTCGTTTCGTTTTCGTTTCGTTTTCGTTTCGTTTTTGTTTCGTTTTCGTTTCGTTTTCGTTTCGTTTTCGTTTCGTTTTCGTTTCGTTTCGTTTACGTTTCGTTTTCGTTTCGTTTTCGTTTCGTTTTCGTTTCGTTTTCGTTTCGTTTTCGTTTCGTTTTCGTTATATTTTCATTTTTATTTAATTTTATTTTAATTATATTATAATAGTAGATTGTACAACAAGTGCATAAAACGTACGATTTTACGCGAAGCGTTTAAAAGTCGAGTGTAAAATGGGTTTTATGGACGAGGGTTACACAGGAAATTATTTATCGGTAATCGTAAAACAATTTCAAGTTGTGACAAAAATATTACAATGAAAACAAATATGGTTCCAACCAATTAATTTTTTAATATATTTTTTTGAATTTTTAACATGTAAATTTAGAAATTTTCTGCCAAGTCATCAAAACATTTCGGGGCATTTCTAAACTATTATCAACTCCTATTTTATTTGATTTCATTTATTTAATTATAGAAAACACGCAATTTAAATAATTATAGCAATACTCAGACAGAATTAGCGGAAAAATCATAAAAAGTACAGTCAATTCCTATTGGACCGGAAAAAAATTGTTTGTATAGATCAAAGTGGCCGGAATTGATATCAATAAAATTTATAAGTGAATATTGGGCGCTAAGGTGCCAAAAAAATGGTAAAAACCAGTTTTTCGCTTCTAGAGGAAAAACTACGGGTCGGACAAAAAAATAGTTAAATATAACAAATGTGCGCAATTATAAAACAAAGAGAATGAGCCCCGGTAGAGAAAAATCGGTCCAGAGGATCGTCCGCAATTCGCAAAAAAACACATTTTTTTTTGCAAATATTGTAAATTCAATAACTCGCGTTCCGGAAGTGCTGGAGAGCTGAAATTTGAATATGATGTCAGTTTTTTGGTCCTCTAACTACAGTTAATTGTTCAAATTAAAATGTTGTAAACTTTTTGCAAACCGTCGACTTTTGCAAAAAGTGACCTTTTTAGGGTTCCGTAGTCAACTAGGAACCCTTATAGTTTCGCCATGTCTGCCCGGCCGTCCGTCCGTCCGTCCGCGGATAATCTCAGTGACCGTTAGCACTAGAAAGCTGAAATTTGGTACTAATATGTATACCAATCACGCCGACAAAGTGGTAAAATAAAAAGTGGAATTTTTTATTTTATTAGGGTACCTCCCCTATACGTAAAGTGGGGAGTGATTTTTTTTTCATTTCAACCCTAACGTGTGATATATTGTTGGATAGGTATTTAAAAATGAATAGGGGTTTACTAAAATCATTTTTCGATAATGTAAATATTTTCGGAAATAATCGCTCCAGAAGTAAACCCCCCCCCCCCCCCCCCCCTCTAACTTTTGAACCATAAGTTTTAAAAATATGAAAAAAATCTCAAAAGTAGAACTTCATAAAAACTTTCTAGGAAAATTATTTTGAACTTGATAGGATGAATAGTTTTTGAAAAAAAATTACAAAATAATTTCTGAAATAAGTTTGTAATTTAACCGTATAAGCAGGTGTTTATTGTACCTGTAATTTCTACAAGATCACAATGAAATAACGTACTTTACAATAAAGTAAAAACGGTGAAAATCGGTTCACGCAATAAAGAATTATTCCATAAAAATCATCTTCCATACTTTAAGCTCGCGCGCAATAGTTAACTTAATTTGCCGATAGATGTTGCTGTACGTGGAACTCTCATATCATATCCTACATGGCGGTGTTATTAACTCTTAAGTGGGGACACTTACTGTGACGGACGGAAAACTACGGAACCCTACACTGAGCGTGGTCCGACACGCTCTTGGCCGGTTTTTTTTTAAATCGATTGGGAGGGTATTTTAATTTTCGAAAAACGTTATAATTTCGGTTTCTATGCATTAAGGAGTAGTTCAACTCCAACTACAAATTTCCACATTTACAGATCATTTGACAAGGAATAAACTTGTTTAAATAATCTATGAAGATCAGACACTTTTTGCGCGCGCGGCAGCGGCGCACTATGGCCCAAACGCCCCATCTAGCTGGACAAAATTATTTTACACTCATAGACTAAAATTGACTATTTTTATTATTATTTTGGTATAATTAATGTGAAAAAAAATTAACCAGTGTAAGTTGACCTTTGTACAAGAATAATTACTAGGGCCGAAGAGGTCAGCTAAACATGGTTTTAAATTTTAAGAGAAATGAAGCATTATTGCAAATGGCACCTAAAATATAAGAATAGCAGAATTAAAATACTTAAATATAGTTTAAGTTAATTATTAATTTTTTAGGTGCCATTTGTAATAATGCTTCATTTCTCTTAAAATTATACAATCATGTTTAGCTGACCTCTTCTGCCCTAGTAATTATTCTTATACAAAGGTCAACTTACACTGGTTAACCTGTTTTCACATGAATTATAGCAAAATAATAATAAAAATAGTAAATTATAGTCTAAGAGTGTAAAATAATTTTGTCCAGCTAGATCGGGCGTTTGGGCCATAGTGCGTCGCCACCGCGCGCGCAAAAAGTGCCTGAACTTATTGGGATTAGGTCCAGTTTCCACACGATGTTTTCTTACACCGAAAAACCCAGAATACATTCTTATACGCGGAACATTATTTAAAATAAAAAGCACGATTAAATGATTCTGTTAAGAATCAATTATTTTTATTACATTTTCTCGCATATATTAGTCCCGACGAAATTATTTTGAATCATTTTAACGGGAATACAATCAACATAAGTTTATTCTTACGATATTTTTGTCAAATAATCATTTTATTCTTGAGTGTCCAACAATGACTGATATTGATCGTTTCATTATACTAGAAGTATCGGTGAACGGCGTCACATTTTGCTGGAGCCATTGAAACAAAGTACTACCTATAACTAGAATAACACAAAATTATATATTTTAACACTTCACAATATGCATTTGATTTTGGTTCCTATAAGCCTGGGTCTAAGATTCAATCGACATGAGCCGTCACGCTCGAATGGCAAGAACAAAAACACCGGCACCACACAACGATCTTTTAGCGCACTAACAAGCAATAATAGCGTCTAGATCAAAGGCGTAAGTACGAAAACATACGCAAAAAGATTCTTGTTTGTCTGTACCGCCGACCGGCAGCGCTTAGCTCGTAGGGTGCTCGAATAATAAATAAGTCAAATGTATTGGTCTCAGAGTTTAAAATAGCTTAATCGCATTTGAAAAACCCTATCTGATAGGGAAACCATATGCTGGGTTGTAACCACTTACCCGAATTAACTGTATTGACATGGTTAACCTTTCGTTCGGGTAAGTCAAACGATACGCTTACCGAATTGATAGGGTTTTTAAAAACAACTCTATCAAATACCCAATCTAAAACCCCTTTAATGGTTACCGGTTCCGGTCCCTGATATTACATTATATTTGTATGCTCGTAAGATAATTTTTATAAGTTCCTAAAAATTATTATGCAAAATTAATCATTTATTCGTTATTTATTTAATCATAAGAATACTTAGGCGCCTCCATACATTTAGTGTGAAATTTGCCACTGGTACTCCGCCCTCTACTAATAATCAATGTTTGCGAGGTGTTTCAGTATGTCTGAGGACACAATCAGAATTTGACTCATATGTGCCTCCAAGGAGCAGGCGTTTGCTGTTTAGATTGATATGAGGTAATGCCGGTTATTCAGCTCAGCTAACAATTCTACGGCATTACTACAAATTTATTGTTTTTGATGTTATACGACAGAGACAAAACGGTTGTGCTATTCCTTTTCTAAATAATACCTACTGCGGTTAGCGTAGGAGAGAGTTCTAGACTTCCTACGTCTAAGGTTGTTTTTCCTTGCCTCCCCCTTTCTTTTAAAGTAAAGGATCTGGTTGCGTGCTTACAAAACCTTGTCGGTTTTGACTTCTACAGAGATCTTGATCTAAGTAGCTTATTTTGCGTTTATTCGCATTGATTTGTAGTATAAACTGTATTTGGCAAGATTTTTAAATCATTATAGGCTTACGTGTACCTACTTCCTGGGTTAAATCGAAATGTCCCCACAACTATTTATTGGTGACTGTGGACAACTTTTATACAAGCAAGTCTACAAGAGACCACGTGTCTTCCATTCTTCCTAACAGATGTACCAGGCAGTTATTTTACCCATGAACCATGCTTTAGCGATTGAAAGAATTTGCTTATTCTATTTTTCGTATCCGAGGTACGAAGACATAGGAACGACATTTGATCTTCGTTTAATAAATCGATATTATATCGTTCAATATCGTGACCGATGTCAAAATAATTTTGACTGTGCAAACGTTGGCGTCATCTGTTAAAGAAGTAGATCAGCCAATAAGATGGCAGTTTTTTAAACTGTATCCATGTAGATGTACATAGCCTGTGGAGCGACAGTTACAAAACGATGCATGGACATTACATGACGTCTCAAGGAACGACGCCATATCATGACACAGGTCGATGCAAGCCATCTGAGATGATACAATGTCATCTCCCAGAATGATAGACATGAGCACTCCGACATTGGCGACATTGTATCATGTCCAGGACAACACAATGTTGTCTTACAGGACGATGCATATTGCATCACGGGACGATACAAGTCGTGTCCAGGGATGAAGTAGTGTAGTCTTACAGGTTGGCACAATGTCGTCGCAATCGACGACGCAATGTCGTCACAAGAGACGACGCAATGTCGTCCCACAGGACAACGCAAACAAGACGGGATGACGCATGACGCACATTTTCTCACAGGACGACACTATGTCGTCTCCCAGAACGATGCATGTCGGCTCAAGGGACAACACCTGTCGTCTCACGGTACGACGCCTGTCGTCTCACGGGACGACGCCTGTCGTCTCACGGGACGTCACCTGTCGTCTCACGGGACGACGCCTGTCGTCTCACGGGACGACGCCTGTCCTCTCGTGGGACGACGCATGTCGTCTCACGGGACGACGCCTGTCGTGTCACGGGACGACGCATGTCGTGTCACGGGACGACGCATGTCGTCTCGTGGGACAACGCATTGTGTTTTGACGGTGCCTATTGGAGATCACTGCGTCTCGTCGCTGGGCCACGGGCACCGAGCGGAATGTCACAATATCTGAAGTAGCAATACTGTCGTCTCATGGGACAATGCATTGTGTTTTGACGGTGCCTATTAGAGGTCACTGCGTCTCGTCGCTGGGCCACGGACACCGAGCGGAATGTCACAATGTCTGAAGTAGCAACAATCATTATAGAATTTGCTTTTATTTATTTACATCTTTATGCAATTTGCACAAAATAAATTCCAAAGAAACTGTGCAATCATTACACAATTTATGTTTGCAATTTACTTTTCGATATTTTTTAAACTTGATTGAGCACGTCTTGCTCGGCTGTTACAAAAGCGTACTGAGGAGAAATCAGCCTGGCGCTGGCACCGGGCGACATTAGTACCTGAGTGGCGCGAGAGATGGCGCTACTAGTCGGGGGATTCACTCGATTAGGGCTGAGTTACAAGGGTGTAATCTCATATGTGGTTTAAGCGAAGGCAACGAATACCTAAATATAGGTTTATTCGATCATGTCATGTGTCCGTCTTACGAATTTTCAACCTGACCAGTGTTGCCAACTCCGCATTTCAATCAGTGCTAAAACTATACTGAAAAAAGTGCTAAATAAAAAAAGTTATCCATTCGAATGTGTTTATTATATCTTCCAATGGAGCGAGTCATATAACATCGATTGAACTTCACTTGCGAAGCTCGATTGATCTTATTTAATTTACTACGTACAGAAGGCTAACTTCCCTACAAAATCAATGTTTGACAGCATTTTCACAGATCAACGATGACACATGACGTCTCCATACAATTTTGCCTTTCGACTTCTAGGGTTGACAAGTACGCGATTAGTTTGATTGCTAGATCTGCCCCAATCCACCTAGACACCGCCCCTTATATTATGCTCTCTATAGGACCGTTTTTTCTAGTCACCTATTAACGACTGTTTTGCTCGGTAATTAGGTTCAACTGTGGTTAGGGAAATAGAGCAAAAGTAATGTCCGGTTCTCTACTGGTCCGTGTGTACAACTCCACAAAGTGACAGCTACGGCCTTGGTTAGTGATCGGATACTTTTCGAGGTTGTCAAAGTCCCCTTCGTTTATTTGCAGATAAGATAAAATATTTAAGTAGTTTATAGTAGTAGTTTTGTTTGTACTAAAATTACAGTTAAATTGGGCAAATGAGGTAATATATCAGACATTTATTTAGTTTTGTATTAAAACTACTGATAGCTTAGGTAGATTGAGGCAGATTGGAGCAGGTCTAGCAATCAAACTAATTCCATACTTGACTTGTCAACCCTATAAAGTCGAAGGCAAAATTGTATGAAGACCGCATGTCACCGTTCATATTTCAAAGTTCTGTCAAACACTGATTTTATAGGGAAGATAAGCATCTTTATGTAATACTATTATATTATTCTGTGCTACTACTACTGACAATTTTGGTTTGACAGACTACAAATAAAATTTATCAACTTTTGGAAAATTATTTTTTATAAAATTGCAATTTCCAAAAAGTGCTAAAAATAGTGCTAAGTGCTAAATGCAAAAAATTAGGGCTAAGTCAGTCTAAATAGTGCTAAATTTAGCCCCAAAAGTGCTAAATTGGCAACACTGAACCTGTCGAATCTGTCGGTCACGTGACCCTGTCGCGAGTTTAACATTTTTTCCCCATCACAAAAAGTGCACAGCGCCGCTAAAGAAGTTTTCACTTCAAAAAAACAATATGGCGGCCGCAAGAGGTCACCAAATATGAAATCATATTTTTTCCTTGGTGCCTAATCTATTGCGCGGATTTCAATGAAAGATACACCAGGAGGTCTAATCAACATACCAGTGCCATGCAATGCAAATTTTCTAAAATGTATGAAGGATAAATCACTTAGACTAAATAATTTGATGATAAAACCCTATTTTTGCTCTTAATAAGAGGTCACTCAATAGTGGCTGCAATGAAACTCGACACCTATTTTCTCTGGGATCCTAGTATACATGTCTGAAAAGAAGAGCTTCGAGGACCACCATCTCTTTCATTGAAATCCGCGCAATAGTTTAGGCAACAAGGAAAAAACATGATTTCATATTTGGTGACCTCTTGCGGCCGCCATATTGTTTTTTTTAGATATATAAGTGTGTATTCATTGTTCAGATCAAGTGGAATTAAGGGATATGTCATTTGTAGAAATCCGCTTAACAACCTAGGATACAGGGTGTATTCAGTTTTGAAACCATTACCTTACTTACTGTTTTTGTCGCAGTCGGTTAAAATGTTGATATTGGTGTAGCTGACATACAAAACTATAAATAAACGTTAACTTTGTATTCTCACAAGTTTCATATCATGAGAATATCCCCTGGAAAGGCATTGACGATACGCTTAACTTCCTCAAGTGATATCTCTAAGGAGGTGCATTTTTCAGCAGAAGAGTATGCATGTTTCTATGTAGAATTTAATGAGCTTTTATATTGTCCTAGATTATATTTTCATCGAGTGCGTAGATTCGAGGGAAAAGCTTCTTCAGGATGGAGGATATTTTCCAAGGTGCTGGCGGTTCCTCGAGGTCCTCAAATGTCAAATGGTGTGGACAATAAAACGGGACCTCTAAATCAACGTACACACCAAATTTCAAAACTATCCGGCGAATTTCGAGTTTTGTCGTATTTTGATTGTGTTACTATAAATTGATGTGTTTGTAAATTAATAAAATAAATATTGATATCTTATTTTAATTCAATTCACTGCAAGTATTTGATTCAGGCGTTAAGTACATAAGCTAATGGTGAATTGCCAAAATCTTATCATTCGGAATCAATCAGTTTCCATTTAATACAACAAGTACATAGTAACACATTCGGGTAATTAATGTAGTCTCATGCCTATGCTTTATGACTTGGTTAGTAACATATTTATCACTAATAAAAACTACTTTATATTATTAAGACATACTTATTTATTCATTGCAAAGTAGCAACGCAAATCAAATTAAGGCCGATGAGGCAAGTCATGTTTTTAAAAAGTTTCTTTATTTAATGGCTTACCCATTACAGGCCGCTTCACACCCTTCGCTGAACTCTTCATGGCGAAGTACCTATAAAAAAAGTTCATTTAATTATCAGTACATTCATATATGGATAACACTAATTAATATCACATGACTAAGCACTTCAAAGTAGCTATTCTGTCTATTTTAAATACAGGACACGAGTATTACAGTTCAAATTAGGGTTGTTATATTACAGAGTAGCAACAAATTGCATATTAAAAGTAATTGCTTGACAGAATAGTAAATAAACTTAGTAATACCGCTTTAACGCTTTATGACCGGTTCTTGGTTGTTTAAGAAGACCTTGAAGCTTCGCGAGCGCAATTATATGTGAATTATAAGAATACCGACCGAGGCCACTAAATGTGTAAGATACATCTTTCTAAGACAAATTTTGTTGCATTTTTATTACCTTCATTCCCAAGATGTCTCTGTAGAATTTGGCTGTAAGGGTCCTGTCGGCCACTTTGAACACGAAATGCAACGCACGACCGCTCACCATTTTGGTGTAATTTAAGTCTTAGAATAATTATTAAATCTTATGTGAAGTTGTAAAATATTTCACGTAAATTCGCAAGTAATATTATTTATCACAGAATATTCCGGTCACGTACACAATCCGCGGCGTATGACAACCGAATGACATGACAGAGGACGCGCGACGCGATCGGCACGATAACGATTGACACTGACAGTACTGACACATGCACCCAAGCGTTCATAAACCGATTAGTTCCTTATTTCCTTATAGGGACCGTGCACGTCTCACGGATCAGAAGACAATCCGGATAGTACTTTTACTATATTTCCCTAACCACAGTTGAACCTTATTACCGAGCAAAACAGTCGTTCATAGGTCACTAGTAAAAAGTAATAAAAACGGTCCGATAGAGAGCATAATGCAGGGGGCGGTGTCTCACTCGCGCAATGCTGCCAACTTATGAAACTTGCCAATGTGGTTTTATTTATCTACATTTATTTTAGTAACACACTAGAATTTACTTCCTACTTATAACAATTTATTGCAAGATTTGAATTAATACTTTGTTCCCTTTTAGCTGCTTTGAATTTTTTTACGACGTAAATATTATTCATACATTAAATTAAAGAATTGCAATGAATATTGCAGACAGTAGTAAGTTTTGTAATATTTAAAATACGGTCTGGTATCCCCATCCCATCAGTCCCATCACTGACATAATATGTCACTGATATTATTTCAAATGACGCCGCTCAGCTCAACAACATTTCGTTACAACATTTTTAAGTAAAAATGGTCAAGATATGTTGCGTAAAAGGGTGCAGGGGTCAGATTTTACAATAAAGTACACTTTCCTTTCACCGGTAATCCACAATCATTCAATTTTACGATTTAACAACAAGTTAAGATTGTCAAACAATAGGGTGACTATGATGTCGGCAAGCTGCGGGTCGGTTTTGTTGTTTTTACAGAAATGTACATAAGTACATGGTCTGTTCGTAAGTATTACTTACACAGGACAGGAGTGGCCCGCGGGTCTTTTTAGGCTCTTTCGAATAGGTCCTAAAATGGCACAAGGCCATACAAAAAATTGTAGTAGTGGCAGTATAATAAATAAATAAATATTATGGGACAATCTTACACAAATCAACCTAGTCCCACAGTAAGCTCAATAATATCGTCGTCTAGTACCCACAACATAAGCCTTATTGACAATAAGGCTTATGTTGTGGGTACTAGACGACGATATATGTAATAGACAGAGCTCGGATTTTTCACGGCAAAACAAAACACTAGCGTAATTTAGCCAGTGCTTGAAATATTATTTTATCGACACCTATCGAGTCTTACTAGAGTATATGACAGGTATTGCCTCAGTACATTTTTTCTTTTTTTATTCGATGGTACACCTATCAGTGTGAATGTCAAAATTTAAAAACTAACAAACGTGCGAAAATTTCGAAAAACAGGAGACTTACTAGAGCTCAAAATCAATATTTTTGACCAGTCTAAGGTGACCTACTGGGGGTTAGAAGGTTGTGCATTAATTACCGGACATCCTGTATAAGTAATAAAATAACTTTTCATTTTAGCTTTGCCATAGTCGAGCAACAAAGAGGTAGGTCTGCATGTACAACTTAGAACGAAGTAACTATACCACCTCATTTAAAATGATAGAAACGACTGCAAATTTCATCTCACATGACATATGACATTCACACTTTAACTGTCATTTCATTACGTATAAAACGTAAATTGCATCTAGGTATTATTTATTTCGCAACGCATTGAATCCGACGTGTTGGATATACGTATAATAACTTAATATTGCAAGGTATCAATTAATACAAAAATGAGTAATGTACAAGATCGGATCAAAACGTGGATTGAAAATCACCCTGAGTTAGTCTATAATGAAGTGACCTCCACTATATACTGCTCTATGTGCGATATGCATCTAAAACTGAAGAAATGCAATATTGAGAATCATGTGAAAAGCAACCGCCACAATTACCGTTCGGGGCAACCAAATAGGAAACATCAATTTTATTTCGATTTAATTATTTTTCTTATTTCATGCAACATACCATGGGCAACAGTCAACAACAATAATTTTCGTCATTTTTTTAACAAGTATTTATGTTGCGACTGCTCTATGACTTCTTTACCGGACGAATCGACCCTGCGAAAAATTTATTTAAATCTCGTGTACAAAAAAACTATAAAGGGTATAAGAGAGGTAAACAAAACCAATTATTTGTGGATTATAGACGAAACACCAGATTTCATGGGAAAATGTGTGACAAACGTGGTGATTCGGTCTTTGCAAAAAAATTGTTCTAAGCAATTTTATCTTTTGGGGTCGAAGGTTTTAGAGAAGGTAAATGGGGAAACAATAGCAAACCTAATAATAAACCAATTAAAATGTTTGTTTCAAAATTCTTTCAATGACAACGTAAACAATTTGCTTTTACTTTGCACAGATAGTGCCGCATATATGCTTAAAGCCGGTCGTATTTTAAAAGCAACGTTTCCTCGTATGAAACACATTACGTGTTTAGCTCATGGTCTGCACCGGGTTGCCGAAGAAGTGCGAGATAATTTCAAAGGTGTGGATGGGTTTATATCGAATGTCAAAAAGATATTCCTAAAATCTCCAGAGCGTGTACGCCTTTTTAAGGCAAAATATCCGTCCATTCCCCTACCTCCCGAGCCAATTATCACCAGATGGGGAACTTGGATATCTGCTGCGGTATATTACGCTCAATACTATGAGCAAATACGTGATGTCGTCTCCATACTTGCTAATGACTCGGCAGCTATAAGAGCTGCAAAAAAATGTTTTCAAACACGCAAACTACGACCGGAGTTAAATTTAATTTGCGACAACTACGAAGTAATAGCCTCTTCAATAGAACAATTGCAATGTTCGACTTTATCCATTGCGGAATCCTTCCTCATTCTGGATACTGTTCGTTGCTACGTAAACTGGAGTAAACTTTTACCAGTGATACGTAAATTTGAAGCCGTGCTCGAACGAAATCCTGATTACGAAATTTTAAGAGACATATCTGAAAATATTACCCGAACTGATAATGAATTCTATAAATTTGCTCCCTTGACGTCAACTGAAGTTGAACGTACATTTAGTGTACATAAATGGATTTATAGTGATAAACGCAACTGTTTACTCCCAGAGAATGTTGAAAAGATAATGATCATCTACTCCTCTATCACTATTACCCAAATAAAATGTCTTGTGCTGCTGTGTGTACTGACGTAGATTTTGAAGAAGAAATTGCGTCTGTTTCTAATATATAGTAACTTTATACAAATGTTTTTATTAGTTTTATTACATATTAATTTTATTTGGTGACTTTTATTTCTTCTAGTTCTGAATTATCGATATCGATAAAATAATATTTCAAGCACTGGCTAAATTACGCTAGTGTTTTGTTTTGCCGTGAAAAATCCGAGCTATGGTAATAGATATATACATATAAATACTTAAATACATAGAAAACATCCATAACTCAGGATTCGAACCCGGGACCTCCTGCTTCATAGGCAGGGTCACTACCGACTAGGCTAGGAGGCCGTTAAAATATACTTTATTGTACAACATTTGTACAACAAAGAAAATACAACAGGAAGAATATACATTATTTGTACATGGAAGAGATCTCTTCCAGTCAACCATTGAGCAGTTTGATGTTATTGATGTTTTCTTTATTTACCTTTAAGTATATTCTTACTTTTTTGAATTCATTTTTTAAGACTATCTTATCTACATAATTAGATGTAAGATCTAGTATTAATTAAAAATAATATAATTGTTTTTTGAACTCCCCGTCGGCACACAAACCTCTCTAAGGTTTTGCCAATGATTGATCTTGTAATATAAAATATTGTAATTTACTTTTCTTATTCAATAAATTAAAAAAAAAAATAAGTCGGAGAACTGTCCACATTAGATATGACGCAATAGTGAGAGCCACGAACACCCTGTACTTACTTAGTTTTAGTTTGCTACACTAACTATCCCCTATTTTAAGACGCGGACATCTGGCAATTGTTCATCGGTGTTATGCAAACGAGTTGTAAGAAATAAATATCTTACAGTTCTAGGTATGATGCAGTGCATTATCATGTAATTAATAAGATTATATAATTTTCAGGAGTTTCTGTTGGGGGAAAATAGTGCAAAATGACGTTACGTTAATGTATTGTTTGTCGCCTACCTACTGTTTTCCGTAGCGATACGCAATGTTTGTACTTTTTTGTTATTATATTAGCGATAGGCTTCGACAGTTTTTACCTATTAACTGAAATATCTTGCTGGTCTGTCACTCTGACGTCCTCCGATAAATAGCTGCCAGATGCCTGGATTTAGCAATAAGTTTAAAATAGTAAACTAATTAGAGGGGTTTTCTGCTCTCATTATTGCGTCAACGTATCTGAAGTGGCCAGCTCCTTAAGTCAGTAGAATGTATAAGTTCCCATATGAACTATGAGACTTCTCTTTCTGGACAATACTTACTAGACGACAAGCATATTTAATTTTATATTTATCTTCATACTATCCGAATCCCACATACATCATAGTACATATGGTCACTCTACTTAGAATGAGATGCAGCCCCCTACATTACCTTCTCTTTCGGCCTCACTTTGAGGTCGAAGTATGACCTCCAGATTGTATTTAACTTCATGGCACGTCTTTGATAATTAAACCAACCGGATGTGAGACGCGCACTAATTTCTATCAGAAAAAGTCTGCCAATTTCAGCGCGGGGGACGAGGAAACGCACACAAATACTGTTAACACTAATGCATTTTCCATTGACGTCGCTACACACGCACACGATAAAATTATCAAACACTAGCATATAATATACTCACACAAGTATAAAAACATGCACAGACAACCTGTCCGTGAACGATAATAATATACTTAAGTATCGATATTTGTGACGTTTTCAATCAAAGGTACATCATTGTCGGTCGGTTGTTAATAGAGTTAATTTCTAAATGATTTTTTTATGGTAACGTCTCATTGACAACCGATAATGATGTACCTTTGACTTGAAAATGTCACATTTTATCGTAGATTTATTTATCGTATGCCTACATGTCACTGGATATAGATAGGCATTTGTTCCCTAGGGTAGTGAGAAAGCAGATGAAGAAAATCCAGTGAGTTCTGCGAGGTCCAGGTAGGACAGTAGAGCTGCCAAGTTTGTAACTCTTTTAGCACCACCCAGGGATTACGTGTAGGGTTGTCTAAGGTGTTTCCTGCGGACGCAGAGAAACATTGATCGTAGGTTAGTTCTATAGTTTTGTAAGTATAAGGTTTAGCTATTGATAAAATTATAATGTTAAGTTGTGATTAAATATCAAGTTTTTCTACCAGCATATTACTTACAATGTTAGTATTCTACGTAAGTTAGTTTGTCTATTTGTTCAGGACAAATCTTGCAAGCTGATTTAGAATAACTTTTATGTTGTCAATTTAATATTTTGATGTGTATTTGCTTTTAAATTTAGCGGAAAATACTACAAATTGGAAACAAATAACTATTACAATGAAATAAACTGCAAAGAACTATGGCACATCACGGGATTCGAGCCCACGTGTTTAGATTATCGTTCCAATGTGCTTCCAATTACACTAGACGTTCCTCTATCCACCTCAGTGAATTTTTCACTGTAATGAACAATGATGAATCAGTCACTAGCGACATCGTGATGTTACAGAGTACTTCGCAGTTGATATTTTGATTGTAATGGGCATCTGTTTCCAATTTGTGTTTCTATTTCTATTATCTCTTCTTCATTTTCTATTATAAATAAAAAGTATAACATACTGCTAATGTTAATATCGACATTTATTTTCGTGCTGTCCCATCACTAAAACTTACCTGTTAGGTACAGTGATACCCGAGTCAGAAATTAAAAGTGCCCATTTAAGGGGATAAGTGTGTATACCGTACCTTATAATAAATAAAGTATAATCCAAACAAAATTAAAATGCTACATAAAATGTATGGTGAAAATAAAGGAACGAATTAATTTCTAAACAGGAATATCGTTATTTCAAGCATATACAAGAATATTTCACTTAAGGGGCGCCACACATTAGAGCGGAATTCAGCACACTAGCTGAAATTTGTCTATTAGAACGGAAATTTGTTTATGGTAGCTGTATTTTGAGACCATAGACAAATTTCAGCTATTGTGCCGTACTACAAGCACACATACGCTGGTTCTTCTCAGTTGGGGCTCCTTTCCGAACCAGTAGTAGTTTATTGCCCTTCCCATAATACGGTTTTAAAAATATTTGATTTCAATACAGTTGTTAAACCAGTGTTTATGTTTTATTTCATTACCGTGCGTCCGTGCGTAATGTGCTATAGGCTAGTTTATCCTGATAGTGTCAGTTTTTGAGTTCCAAACCACCTTACAGCCCTGCCCTCGGCGGTCCTCGACGAAATATATAATTTAAAAAACTATGCGTGTGAATGAGTTTTACCACGGACTAGATAAATACTAATGGACGCGGTACTGGGCCGGGCGCGCGTTACATGGTTTATGATCAGATGCGCATAAACTTGTCGAAACCTCATGCCGCGCGGTTCAGTCGTCGTTCGACCACGTGTGACGAATTTAGTGCCAAAAAACATGTAAAAATGCCGTGTTGTACAATTTTGTCGTGTCGTATACGAAGCAACGAATTAAAAGAGGCCCCTGGAGTAATTACTTTCCACCGGTAAGTATAAAAACTGAGTATTTCACATTTTTTCCAAAAATTTTAGGCTTTTATTACGACATTCACCCATTATCTTATGGTACAACAGTATTCATATCAATTGCTCGCTGGCTATTGCTGGCGGTCGCAGGATTACGCGAGTGACGCGCAATGTATTTGGAAATACGAACGTCGCTCGACAGTCTCGTCACACGATCGGCAGCCACGTTGCTGGGCAACATGGCTGCCGCGCGCCTGCCGCCACGAGAGTGCGGCCCGTTATTTATTATCAATAATTTCGAACACATTGTTTAAGGTATAACTTTCTGTCCTATAGTAGAAACTAATTTTATTTCTTTCGAAAACAAAATAACGTGAATGACTGGATTAATTAATCCAATGATCAACTTATTTTATAGATACGATAAATTTATAATGGTACTTCTAACCATACTAATATTATTAATGCGAAAGTGTCTCTGTCTGTCTGTTACCTTTTCACATTTAAACTGCTGAACCGATTAAGATGAAATTTGGTACGAAGATAGTTTGAGTCACGATTATTTTTAGTATTTTAGCAGACACATAAATTAGATAGATAAGGGTACATCCACAAATTACGTCAAACAAATTTCAACAATAATGTTTAAAATTACTATTTCTTTATTTTCCCATTTTAAATAATATATTAAATTAAATCAAAGCAAGAAATTTGAATGTCAGACTAGAAGACATAAATAGTTCCTTTCCTTCAAAAAGTGTACACAGTACTGTACTATGTGTATATATGTACACGATATTTGTATTTGTGACGTCACAAGAAATAAAACTCCCCCTTCCCCTTATCAGAACTCGTCACACTTTGTTGATCCCTCCGTCCCCCTTAAAATCTGACGTGATTAATGGATGAACCCTAATTAGGGTTCATCCATTACCTAAATGTAAAAAAGGAGAGCCAAGTTCAATACAAAAATTATGCTTGGCTGTGGGCTTCGCCGCAAAAAGAATGGAGATCTAAATGAGTGCCAAGTTCTATGCAAAATCCATTATGTATTTATAGGAACAAAATCAAATCTAACCTACTTTAAGATCTCACATTTTTAAATAACAGCAATTGTTATAGGTATCCAATAAAGCAAAGAAATAGAGTTTAATACTTGTTCATAATGTTATTTTGTTCCTATAAATACATATTTGGATTTTGCATAGAACTTGGCACTCATTTTAGATCTCCATTCTTTTTGCGGCGAAGCCCACAGCCAAGCATAATTTTTGTATTGAACTTGGCTCTCCTTTTTTACATTTAGGTATGTTTTTGGTGGGATATCATTACTTTTTGTAAAGAAAACTGGGCAGATGCAACCTATTCGCTTGTTGTGTATCAGTCGAATTAAACAAAGAAAATCCAAGCGAATGGAATAAGCAGCTCCCATCAGGAGGCATTGGAATAATACGGTGTAACACAAGTGTATCATCCACCATTAACTCTACGGTACAACTCATTGTGCGACAGTTAAAGTAGCTATTAAAATACAGAAATATTTATTTAAAAAGAAAAAAATAAAGGCTGTAGCCGTGTTTCTATACAAAATTAGCCTTTCTATCAAATGTTCTAGTTATTTTATTTTTAGATAGTCCTTGTAGGCAAAGCTCTGTTCCCAAAAGAAGAACCATGTACACTTGTGAGTTTTCGTAATATCGCGGTTTGTTTTTTTTTTCACTTTTTAATTATTTTCTTGAATTTGGTGTTTGCGATTTATTTGATTTTTTGGTAGGCTATACTATATATTAAAACTCATCACTACAAAAAATATTGTCTGAAACTTTAGTTCAAATATATGTCAAAATAATGGAAACTATAATTTGACAATTTTTTTTTGGTGTTCTGGTATAGCGGCATCTACAGTTTTTATTTCATGAATTGCCGATGGGCAGGTCTATAGATGTATAGACCTACTACATATATTAAATTCAAAATATTAGCTTTGGTACTTCATGCCAAAAACGAACTACAAATAAAATAAAATCGTTGGCCGGTCGTTTAGCGCGTATTACAAGTTTTTTGTATGCGGACACCACTTATTTTTTGACTTAAATTTATTTGTATATTTCTGTTATATAGCAAATATAATAATACATATATTGGGATAGTTTCAAATATCTGCTTGTAACG
This sequence comes from Pammene aurita, assembly GCA_947086415.1. Lineage (NCBI taxonomy): Eukaryota > Metazoa > Arthropoda > Insecta > Lepidoptera > Tortricidae > Pammene > Pammene aurita. The sequence goes on from OX352299.1 coordinate 11,704,134, forward strand.
GTTCCAACGATACAATAAAATAAAATAAAATTTGTATGGGGACCCCCCTTATTCTTTAATTTTTTTTTTATTTTAAGATTTTTTCCTACGCTAACACACAATTACCGAGCTGGATTCCAAATTTCATCCTTCTAGGTCATCTGGAAGTAGGTTAGATTTAGGTACTATATGTCAGTTAGTCAGTCAGTGCTAAAATTTACGACTTTTTGACCTTCATATCTTTATAACCGTTTGAGCTAGCTTCATGAAATTTGGGCTTCTAGGTGTCCTTATGGATATAATTAAACACACGTAGTTTTATGTGTTTACGTTAAAGAGGTTTTGAGTTATAGAAGGGTCGAAAGTGGCACCAAGTGGTTCGTGTAATATACACTTGGCGCTGGCTAGCCAGTTCCTTTGCTTGAACTTGGCTTGACACGCTGCCGCGTGTCTAGATTATATTATTTGATAGGAAGCATTCAAACCAAAGAATATAATACGTTCAAACTCAATCCATTGATTTGTGATTTTAGTATAAATAAAGTGGTTTTCTATCACATACATATTTGTTCAGCATATATATCGTAAACACACGAAATTGATATTTAAATATTCTCATTACGAAGATGCCGGCGTCCATTATTTTTTATCGATAAGTACTTATTTGAAAAAAAGTACTGCCGCCACCTTAGAGAATTCAACCCAGAGTTGCCATTTCTGTAATTTTACTATGCAAAAAACGTACTTAACGTACAAATAGCCACGTCAGATAAACGTCAGGCCATACATAGTGTATGATCACTGGTTGAATTCTAAAAGGACGCCATCGATCAAATAATACTAGGGATACACAATTAGCCCAAAAAAATGGTTCCATAATAGTACCGCAAGAACGACTCGGGCAGTACTTTCTTTGACAGTCTTATCTATACATATAATAAAGCTGAAGAGGGTCGAAAGTCTGTACATGGAAGATAATCGAAAAAAAGTTGGCTGGGGATACTTAAAATCGATAACAGAACACGTTCCAACAATTTTTAGAATTTTTGTCTGTTTATCTGTTTGTCTGTTTATTTGACCGCGCATCACGTGAAAACGGCTGAACGGATTTTGATGAAATTTTGTATAGAGATAGTTTAAGTCCCGGGAAAGGATAATATATAGTTTTAATCCCGAAAATCAACCCTGGTAGGGGTGAAAATGGGGTTGAAAGTTTGTATGGAGAATTTTTAACCGCTGATACGATTTAGATAGAAATGAGTATGGAGATCATTTGAGTCTCGAGAATTGTCATAGGATAGTTTTCAAACCCTTGTGGGGCTGAAAAGGGGGTTGGAAGTTGGTATGAGGAATTTTTTACCGCTGAACTGATTTAGATGAAAATTGGTATAGAGATAGTATGGGTCTCGAGAAAGGAAAAAGGATAGTTTCATCTTCAAAAAAGCCCCCCCCCCCCCCCCATCTTACTTTAGAATCTTAGGTCCAAAAATCTATGTATCTATACATATAATAAAGCTGAAGAGGGTCGAAAGTCTGTACATGGAATATATTCGAAAAAAAGTTGGCTGGGGATACTTAGAATCGATAACAGAACACGTTCCAACAATTTTTAGAATTTTTTTCTGTTTGTCTGTTTATTTGACCGCGCATCACGTGAAACCGGTTGAACGGATTTTAATGAAATTTTGTATAGAGATAGTTTGAGTCCCGGGAAAAGACAAAGAATAGTTTTCATCCCGAAAATCAACCCTGGAGGGGGTGAAAAAGGGATTGAAAGTTTGTATGGATTTGTTTTATGGAAATTAGTATAGAGATAATTTGAGTCCCGAGAAACGACAGAATAGTTTTCATCCCGAAAATAAACCCTGGTGGGGGTGAAAAGCGGGTTGGAAGTTGGTATGAGGAGTTTTTCACCGCTGAACTGATAAAGATGAAATTTTTTCACATGATTTTTTCACCCCCCCCCCCCCAAGTACACCTCAAATAGAAAAAATATTACTGACCCCCTCAAAAAAATCATTTCTGCATTTGTGACCCCCCCCCAAATTTCATTTCTATTGCGCCTATTCTTACCTTTCATGCTTAGACTGATTTGACGGGAGGATCGATTTGGATGATATTTGCCGTGGACATGAACGTATAAATACAAAAGTGGTACTGTATCCGATATACACCTACTACTCTATGTCGTTTAAATCATGCCAAAAAATAATAATAATAATAATAAATACTCTTTATTGCACACCTCATACAGTTACATGCACAAATTTTACAATTAGATAAATTTAGGAATATTATAAGGACAATTTTGAGTGTAGTTTCATTTAGTGGTAATTGTAAAATATCTATCCCATCAAAAACATAAATGTGAAAGGCTGCCAAGTTCGATACTATGGGAATGCTTCGCCTATAAAAGAAGTGAGATCTGAATAAGTACCAAGTTCCATAAAAATACCTCAAATCATAAATAGTTATAGGAATGCACACTTGATTTCCAGCAGTTTTTAAGGTAAATTTTGAATAAGTATCACGTTACATAGAAATACCTAAAATTAAAATAGTCAGAGAAACGCACACCGGTTTTTTTAGCAGTTTCCTGATAACATTTATTATTTTCAGTACTTTTTAATGATGTTACTTGGCAAGTTTTCACACACCACACACCTTTTCAATGCAATGGATCGACACCTTTGGACTGCAATGTGTCAAGTATATAATTTTCTATTAAAACTTGCCAAGTTACATCATTAAAAAGTACTGATAATAATAAATGTTATCAGGAAACTGCTAAAAAAACCGGTGTGCGTTTCTCTGACTATTATAATTTTAGGTATTTCTATGTAACGTGATACTTATTCAAAATGTACCTTAAAAACTGCTGGAAATCAAGTGTGCATTCCTATAACTATTTATGATTTGAGGTATTTTTATGGAACTTGGTACTTATTCAGATCTCACTTCTTTTATAGGCGAAGCATTCCCATAGTATCGAACTTGGCAGCCTTTCACATTTATGTTTTTGATGGGATTTCATTTATTTTTGTTAGGTGTAGGTTCTTTATTATTTTTTTATCACTTTTGCTTTAGGAAATGTCTCGCGTATGACGCGCGGCTGCCGAACGCTTTGGTTCGTCGACTCCCCGCCTCCCGCGCGTACGCATCCCCCCGGCGGCATGAGCGGGCGAACGGATGGCATGAGCTAGGACGGCGCGAGCGCGGCGGACGAGTGTAGGCAGCGACGGAGGGTGCGCGAGGCGGGGAACGGAATTTTTATCTAGTATCACTATACATACATATATCGGGATTTCGGGATCGATCGGGCAGCGCGAGTACCTATAATCTATGATAAATCCTATTTTACTATTTATTTATAGGTGATTTTTACAAATAAACTGGCTCCCTACACCTATAAAATGTACCTACTTACATATAATTACATATATCAATAACGTACTTTATTCTGTTTGTAAGTACGCTACCTACATAGATAATTAATAACTTGGTAATACCTACCTACCAGTAGGTATTATAATTCGTGGCCTATTATGTAGCCCTAGAAGTGCACCATCCCATCTCATCCCGTGGCGTATCGGAGGGTGAGATGGGCAGTAGTATATATAATTCCATCTTAGAGTATATATGATTTCCATGTTCTTGAATCTGCGATTTTATTGGTTGTAAAATTAGAAATTATTTAGACTATGCGAGAAAAAATAGTATTTTCATTTTTGTTTGACTGATTTAGCGCACCTAGTGTACCTAGTGACCTGCTTTGCACTTCGTAAATCGTGGGTTCGGTTCCCGCAACAGACACACACAGAGTGGTGAACAATTTTATTGTTCTTGTCTTTAAGACAAACATGTATTGTCTTAAATTGGTATGTATCTAAATTTAAATAAGTCTTATCTCATTTCCACTCCATACCTACTTCTAGTAGAACAAAATTACACATTCGTTGTTTTCGAAACTGACTCACACTTGGCCGTTTTCAGATTTTTACTTTATTTCAACCTAAAGACAAACCTTCGAGCCAAATTTCAGGTCGGTACGACCATTGGAAGATAGACCCATTTAGTTAATTATGACTTCATAGTAAAACAAATTTACACCTTCGCTATTTTTAAAACTGACTCACACTTGGCCGTTTTCAGATTTTTCCCTTTACTTTGACCTTAAGACCTATCTCCATGCCAAATTTCAAGTCAGTACGACCATTGGAAGTGGTCTAGGTTTTTGATGAGTCAGTGAGTCAGTGAGTCAGTGAGTGTATAGTAAAAAAAGCGATTTTCTGACGTCAATATCTCAAGAACTGCTATAGGTAGAATAATGAAATTTTGTATTCTAGACAATTAAGGGGATGTCAACTGACACTCGAAATTTCATATGCGTAGATAAAATATGTTTTGAGTTTAAGGTGGTCGAAATTGGCCCGAAATGGTTCGTGTAACCCACGGCCGATGTGTCGCTTTTTTTTGTTCGAACTTGGCGGACACACTGCCGTGTGTCTAATTCTATACATACTATTCAATCAAATACAAACTATACATAGGTATAATAAAGCTGAAGAGGGTCGAAAATCTGTACATGGAAGATAATCGAAAAAAAGTTGGCTGGGGATACTTAGAATCGATAACAGAACACGTTCCAACAATTTTTAGAATTTTTGTCTGTTTATCTGTTTGTCTGTTTATTTGACCGTGCATCACGTGAAAACGGCTGAACGTATTTTGTTGAAATTTTGTATAGAGATAGTTTAAGTCCCGGGAAAGGATAATATATAGTTTTAATCCCGAAAATCAACCCTGGTAGGGGTGAAAATGGGGTTGAAAGTTTGTATGGAGAATTTTGAACCGCTGATACGATTTAGATAGAAATGAGTATGGAGATCATTTGAGTCTCGAGAAACGTCATAGGATAGTTTTCAAACCCTTGTGGGGCTGAAAAGGGGGTTGGAAGTTGGTATGAGGAATTTTTTACCGCTGAACTGATTTAGATGAAAATTGGTATAGAGATAGTATGGGTCTCGAGAAAGGAAAAAGGATAGTTTCATCTTCAAAAAAGCCCCCCCCCTCCCATCTTACTTTAGAATCTTAGGTCCAAAAATCTATCTATCTATACATATAATAAAGCTGAAGAGGGTCGAAAGTCTGTACATGGAATATATTCGAAAAAAGTTGGCTGGGGATACTTAGAATCGATAACAGAACACGTTCCAACAATTTTTAGAATTTTTTTCTGTTTGTCTGTTTATTTGACCGCGCATCACGTGAAACCGGTTGAACGGATTTTAATGAAATTTTGTATAGAGATAGTTTGAGTCCCGGGAAACAAAGAATAGTTTTCATCCCGAAAATCAACCCTGGAGGGGGTGAAAAAGGGATTGAAAGTTTGTATGGATTTGTTTTATAGAAATTAGTATAGAGATAATTTGAGTCCCGAGAAACGACAGAATAGTTTTCATCCCGAAAATAAACCCTTGTGGGGGTGAAAAGCGAGTTGGAAGTTGGTATGAGGGGTTTTTCACCGCTGAACTGATAAAGATGAAATTTTTTCACATGATTTTTTCACCCCCCCCCCCCGAGTACACCTCAAATAGAAAAAAGAAAAAACATTACTGACCCCCTCAAAAAACCATTTCTGCATTTGTGACCCCCCCCAAATTTCATTTCTATTGCGCCTATTCTTACCTTTCATGCTTAGACTGATTTGACGGGAGGATCGATTTGGATGATATTTGCCGTGGACATGAACGTATAAATACAAAAGTGGTACTGTATCCGATATACACCTACTCTATGTCGTTTAAATCATGCCAAAAATATTATAAGGACAATTTTGAGTGTAGTTTTATTTAGTGGTAATTGTAACTACTGCCCTCTACTGTCCTCTAGCGTATCCATCTGTCAACTTTACTTCAAGTTCCACCTCCAGGGTAGCGGGAGAAAAATTAGGGGTGAATTAGCCGCTTACTGACACAGACCGAATTCCACGCGGGCGGAGCCGCGGGCACAGCTAGTTACGGTATAAGACTGGCCGGTTACAAATTTTCACGAGCCATATTTTCAGTAAATCTTGTTTGAGTTTGTATCTCCTTTACATTGTTGCTTTAAAAAGGTGGTTTGTAGACTAGACTATTGAACCTCCCACTTTTTCTGCTCTTTCACACACTTTTTACACCACTTCCCACTCTCTGCCACTCTTTTCCACCTCTTTCCCACTAATTCCCACACAAGTTTCCACTATTCATCCATCACACCATTTCACACATCTTTCCCACTTTTCCCATACAATTTTCTACCTTTTCCCACTATTTCCCACCTCATTCCTGCCAATCCCACCGCAAGCTACCGATGCCCACCACTCCCACCGACACTCACTTACTCTCACCCATATAGCTAACAACCCTAACACTTACAATTACAAGTTGGTTGTATGAAAACAATGGTAAATAAACTAGCGTGTTAATTTACCCAAGTCTTTCAAGATGAATCCAGTATTATTTTACTTCCCAAGACTCTTTGCCTGTCCTAATACGTGAATGCTTTAATGCTATGGCGACACTGAAGGGCGAAGATTCGTGTCGCATTGTCGCGATAAAAACTTCGTGATACAACGAAAACGAATTACGTGGCCACATATTGTCGCAATAAAGCTTCGGGCGAACTAAATAGGTCAATATTTTCATACACTTGAAATTAAGTTTTTAAGTGCAGCCACTTGCACGAACTTTGTCGCGATAAAATCCCTTTGATGTGCGGAAAAAAACCAACGAGCCCGAACACAGTTCGTGTTCGCCAGAATGATTCGCGAGCATTAGACGCATAATGACCTATTTTACCAACGCAAAATGTCGTGAACGTAAAATGTCCTAAACGCAAAATACCCTAAACGTAAGATGCCCTAAACGCAAATTGCCCTAAACGCATAATGCCCAAAAACGCAAAACGCCCTAAACGCAAAATGCTCTAAAACCGTGCAGACGTAACAGACGGACACACTGTCGATATTAGCATCCATAGAACCAGATTTCCACCGGTTATGCGTTTAGGGCAATTTGCGTTTAGGGCATCTTACGTTTAGGGTATTTTGCGTTTAGGACATTTTACGACTTTAGGTCAATATGCGTCTGATGCAAATTCCTGCATTAGACGCATAATGACCTATTTTACCAACGCAAAATGTCGTGAACGTAAAATGTCCTAAACGCAAAATACCCTTAACGTAAGATGCCCTAAACGCAAATTGCCCTAAACGCATAATGCCCAAAAACGCAAAACGCCCTAAACGCAAAATGCTCTAAAACCGTGCAGACGTAACAGACGGACACACTGTCGATATTAGCATCCATAGAACCAGATTTCCACCGGTTTGCCTAAATTCCTGAAATGTGAGCAATTTTTCTATCGGTGACAGGAAAGGTAAGCCAAATTAGCTCCGGGCTTACTGCCAATATTTTCGATTTGTCGCCACTGGTATTTATATGGATGAAAATTTATATTTTATATTTATATTTTAAGAATGATGATGTGTACTAATCCTATCCTATGAAGTAATATCCACGGGTACAACTGTTTTAAATAGGTAATTTTATTTGTTTTATTAGTTTTATAAGTTTTATTAGTTTCATTTGTTTCATTCGTTTCATTCATTTTATTCATTTAAAATTATATTTGCAACTTACAGCTAACACCATAGCGTCACAAACTCAGCATATATAACTAATTAAATAACACATTCATTTCTCTCAAACATTCTCCTGCACTCATCTATCTGCGATTCGAGTGACCCGTACCCCAAGTGGCCTAGGAGAAACTGAGTTGGGTACAAAAACGGGAAATATTTGAATTGTTTTTTATACAAATTACTTAAAAACTTCTTTTGCACCTTTTCCAACATTAAGATGTACTTTTTCTCGCTGTGATTCCATACGCCGCGTATAGAGTTCTAAGGGCGAACGGAGTTAGAGACTGGGAATTGCGCAGTACGAAACCAAACTTTTGCATACCATTTTTTGCCACCTGTGTACAATGATCACGGAAGGTCAGATTGGGGTCAAAGTGAACTCCACTTTCCATACCAATTCCGCCAGTTTTGCTCCACCTCCATCTAGTAACGCTTTACTTCCAATGACTTCCATTCAATTCCCGCCACTTTTAATGAGTTCCGCACAAGTTCCGCTTCTATTCCGCCTGTTCCATTCCACTTTCACCCAGCTCCGCTCCACTTCCTCTGACTTCCACACAATCCCTGCCACTTTTAATGAGTTCCGCTCAAGTTCCGCTCCAGTTCCGCCAGTTCCGCTCCACCTCCATCTAGTAACGCTTTACTTTCAATGACTTCCACTCCATTCCCGCTACTTTTAATGAGTTCCGCTTATATTAAGCCAGTTCCGCTCCACTTCAACCCAGTTCCGCTCCACTTCCACCCAGTTCCGCTACACTTCCACTGACTTCCAGTCTATTTCCGCCACTTTTAGTGACTTCCACTCCAATTCCGCCAGTTCCGCTCTAAATCCGCCGGTTCCACTCCATTTCAGCCAGTTTTCCTCCAATTCCGAACAGTTCCGCTTTACTTCCGAACAGTTCCGCTTCACTTCCGCTCTACTTCCACGTACTTCCACCCAATTCTCGCCACTTTTACTGAATCTCGCTCCAGTTCCGCTCCACTTCCACCCAGTTTCGCTTGTCTTCCGCTCTACTTTCACTGACACTCAATTCTCGCCTCTTTTACTGACTTCCGATCCAATGTCGCCACTTATTACAAATAGCACATTTACTAAAAACTAGTGCCTGCGCCAAATCTTGTGATTAGGTTTCCAAGCTATTTTGGTGTACATCGGAGCTGCTGAGGTGAAAACAATATTTGACTAAACATTACTTTGGATATAAATAATTTGTCTAGTGATTTATTTGACAAAATTAAAATTGACACTTATTAAAATTAAAATTCCGAAGCTTGTCATTATGACAATTTAAAGATCGCGTTATTTTCAAAGTAGGGCCTTAAGCGATTAGGGTATTATGCGTTTAGGACATTTAGGACCACATGCGTTTAAGTCATTTTGCGTTTAAGTAATTATGCGTTTAGGTCATAAAACAATTATGACATTTTGCGCTTGGGGCATTTTGCGTTTAGGACATTTTACGACTTTAGGTCAATATGCGTCTGATGCAAATTCCTGCATTAGACGCATAATGACCTATTTTACCAACGCAAAATGTCGTGAACGTAAAATGTCCTAAACGCAAAATACCCTAAACGTAAGATGCCCTAAACGCAAATTGCCCTAAACGCATAATGCCCAAAAACGCAAAACGCCCTAAACGCAAAATGCTCTAAAACCGTGCAGACGTAACAGACGGACACACTGTCGATATTAGCATCCATAGAACCAGATTTCCACCGGTTTGCCTAAATTCCTGAAATGTGAGCAATTTTTCTATCGGTGACAGGAAAGGTAAGCCAAATTAGCTCCGGGCTTACTGCCAATATTTTCGATTTGTCGCCACTGGTATTTATATGGATGAAAATTTATATTTTATATTTATATTTTAAGAATGATGATGTGTACTAATCCTATCCTATGAAGTAATATCCACGGGTACAACTGTTTTAAATAGGTAATTTTATTTGTTTTATTAGTTTTATAAGTTTTATTAGTTTCATTTGTTTCATTCGTTTCATTCATTTTATTCATTTAAAATTATATTTGCAACTTACAGCTAACACCATAGCGTCACAAACTCAGCATATATAACTAATTAAATAACACATTCATTTCTCTCAAACATTCTCCTGCACTCATCTATCTGCGATTCGAGTGACCCGTACCCCAAGTGGCCTAGGAGAAACTGAGTTGGGTACAAAAACGGGAAATATTTGAATTGTTTTTTATACAAATTACTTAAATACTTCTTTTGCACCTTTTCCAACATTAAGATGTACTTTTTCTCGCTGTGATTCCATACGCCGCGTATAGAGTTCTAAGGGCGAACGGAGTTAGAGACTGGGAATTGCGCAGTACGAAACCAAACTTTTGCATACCATTTTTTGCCGCCTGTGTACAATGATCACGGAAGGTCAGATTGGGGTCAAAGTGAACTCCACTTTCCATACCAATTCCGCCAGTTTTGCTCCACCCCCATCTAGTAACGCTTTACTTCCAATGACTTCCATTCAATTCCCGCCACTTTTAATGAGTTCCGCACAAGTTCCGCTTCTATTCCGCCTGTTCCATTCCACTTTCACCCAGCTCCGCTCCACTTCCTCTGACTTCCACACAATCCCTGCCACTTTTAATGAGTTCCGCTCAAGTTCCGCTCCAGTTCCGCCAGTTCCGCTCCACCTCCATCTAGTAACGCTTTACTTTCAATGACTTCCACTCCATTCCCGCTACTTTTAATGAGTTCCGCTTATATTAAGCCAGTTCCGCTCCACTTCAACCCAGTTCCGCTCCACTTCCACCCAGTTCCGCTACACTTCCACTGACTTCCAGTCTATTTCCGCCACTTTTAGTGACTTCCACTCCAATTCCGCCAGTTCCGCTCTAAATCCGCCGGTTCCACTCCATTTCAGCCAGTTTTCCTCCAATTCCGAACAGTTCCGCTTTACTTCCGAACAGTTCCGCTTCACTTCCGCTCTACTTCCACGTACTTCCACCCAATTCTCGCCACTTTTACTGAATCTCGCTCCAGTTCCGCTCCACTTCCACCCAGTTTCGCTTGTCTTCCGCTCTACTTTCACTGACACTCAATTCTCGCCTCTTTTACTGACTTCCGATCCAATGTCGCCACTTATTACAAATAGCACATTTACTAAAAACTAGTGCCTGCGCCAAATCTTGTGATTAGGTTTCCAAGCTATTTTGGTGTACATCGGAGCTGCTGAGGTGAAAACAATATTTGACTAAACATTACTTTGGATATAAATAATTTGTCTAGTGATTTATTTGACAAAATTAAAATTGACACTTATTAAAATTAAAATTCCGAAGCTTGTCATTATGACAATTTAAAGATCGCGTTATTTTCAAAGTAGGGCCTTAAGCGATTAGGGTATTATGCGTTTAGGACATTTAGGACCACATGCGTTTAAGTCATTTTGCGTTTAAGTAATTATGCGTTTAGGTCATAAAACAATTATGACATTTTGCGCTTGGGGCATTTTGCGTTTAGGACATTTTACGACTTTAGGTCAATATGCGTCTGATGCGATTCGCGATAACAGCGAACTGCGTGGCTATAATAAACGCAAATCTGGAGAATAGAGTGGCCGTTTACTTTCGGCAATATAATCATCAAAATTAGCTTTTCTCAAAGCTTGAACAACGTTTGCACTGTTTTGAGCACAATTTTGTAAGAAAATAATTTTTTTTTCCTAAATACAGTTTTCAAATTTTCAGTAGTGTTTTTCGACGGAAACCTCTGATTTATAATATTCATTATTAATGTACGACTTTATCGCTAAATATAATATTTAACGGCCTCCTAGCCCAGTCGGTAGTGACCCTGCCTACGAAGCAGGAGGTCCCGGGTTCGAATCCTGGTCGGGGCATTTATTTGTGTGTTTATCACAGATACTTGTACCCGAGTTATGGATGTTTTCTATCTATTTAAGTATTTATCGATATCTATCTATTATATATATCGTCGTCTAGCACCCACAGCATAAGCCTTATTGAGCTTACTGTGGGACTAGGTCGGTTTGTGTAAGATTGTTATATAATATTTATTTATTTATTTATTATAAGGAAAATTGGCCCCACATATTTAACTGAACCCCACACTCCCACCAATAGTTCCCTCTGGAGTCTGGGATGTTTTTTATACTTGCTGCTCACAAACGACCGCTTTGAAAATACGACGTAGGGATCTCCTCAAAATTTTCAAATCGGCAGTTGATTTTCGAATAAATAGTATTTTAATGTATGATATTTAGTATTTTAATGGTTCTAGCTGAACGTAGCTGTCTAGATTTTTTCCTGTCTTCTAAAGAGGAGCTATTGTAATACCTTCTCATTGTTTGTAAACGAGATTACGTTTAATTCCAAAAAGTTTAAAAAAAACACCTTAGCAGTCGCCATTACGAAATTTTGTACTACTTAAATAGTTCATCGAAAGTACTTCATTGAGGAGTGAAGACAAATAACAAGTCCTTGGGGTTTTGTACTATTACATTATGTTCAAGTTAACTTATTCTTTAGATTAATATAATAAATGAATGGCCTGCAGCCTGTATGCCTTCAGGGTCAACGCAAAAAGATGTGTATTCGAACTTATTGGACAGAGTGTATGTAGGTATAATACATTTAAGTTGGGGTACTTCAAGATATTCTGTTTGCATCACAAAGCTTTTTTGTGCTAGGTACATCGTGTTTACTTCTAAATTAAAATAATACTGGAAACTATAGGTCTAAAGCTAAGCAAAAATGTTGTAATTGTGACAAAAAAAAGCTGGCAAAACCGAGAAGTTGACGAAAACTAGCACAATTACCTTACATTGAGACTCGTAGATGCTGAAAGGTTTTATCTCTATTGTTGGCTTTATCATTGCCAAACTCAGTGTTATCAACAAGTGAATCTAAATTTTTTACAGGTACATAACTTATGTACGTTGATTTCGATATCGATGAGGTTGAGTTCTTTGCCTGATCGTCGCCGCTCGCCGCCTTGCCCAATTGGCAAATTTGACTGCAAAAAATCGCAGGTCTCGTTGTCTTGCCCCCTATATAAAGTTATTGGTATCTGGTGAGATATGCTGCACTGGTTGCACCCGTCTCTGTATGTACAGTCGCCATCAAATACGAGGACAAAAATGCTGGTGATCCGTTTAATTAAGGGCTGTATATCGGAGCGACCTAGGTACTCAAACATATCGAAACATGCACTTTATCGCCTTGACAATAGAGGCGACTTTCAGTATTTGTGACCGCCTTGGCCGCTCAGATATGTCTGATGGCGTGATGTTGATGATATATTGTCAGCAGCAGAAGTAGCTTAGCGAGGAGATATTCAAAATGACTTTCACACGCTCTTATTATCTTCAAAAAAATCGTCAACATCATTTTGAACATCTCACTCGTTTAGCTAAGTCAATTGTAGGCATAGGTGACTTGTAGGTAGGTATATCAGCTCAGCTTATATCAGTTTGATTTATTACTAAGGAAGATGTTAGGATAGTAGGGCATAGGGTAGTAGGATACTAAATTGTGTGTAATTACCCTAAAACAATTTAATAATCAAAATCCAATATTCAATCATCCACATAAAAACTACATATAATTTCATACAGAAATACGGTTAATATATTTGCCCCTAAATCTAATCTACATTTTAAATTTCGTGGGTAATATTTTTTTTACATTTTCCATTTCAATAAATATAATTTTACATAAACTTCATGCATATAGATACGTATTACGATCTCTATAGTTGCAGCTACGATCTGTAAATATTTATTTTAATCTCGTTAATTCAGATTAAACATTATCAGGTATTCCGTTTGTTCAGGATATGATTCGGCCGAGGACATTACATGTCCGCACTTTTAGTTCAATGCAATTGTAAAAATTGCTTCAAGGGATGTTACATCGTTAAACAGATCAAAGTTATACTTAAATAAGGAACGGAAAATAACTCTTCTAGCAGCCAACGACAATGAACTTAGGGGCTGCGGCTGTCCAGTACAAACCTCTAAATGCTTACCTAGAATTAAAATGGGAGTAAACTATTTTAGCTAAGTATTCTCATTTCACGAAGGCGGCCGTGTTTGTTTTATCAATATCTGGCTCGGCTTCACGAGTCGGACTATTTTCAGTAGTCCATTTTCAAACTGAGATCAGCGTCACGTACCGTTCATGCCCGTTAAACAACAACAGTTGGAAGAGAGTCGTCTTGCACTAGTATTGATTTTATTATGAAAAAGTGTTATTGTTATGACATACAAGTCTAAATAAGGTAAATATTTCGCCTTTTGACATGGCATACCTAGCATAAACTCCCAAACGTGTCTTATGCCAAATTTGATATCTACCTAAATATTTGCTTGTACATGGAGCAGCCTGCGCCTTCCATAGTTAAAAAGCATAGACAACGCGACAAATTCAACAATAAAGTACCTATTAATTTACTCATAGACTAGATCGATTCACAGTTAATGCATCCCATGCACAGTAGAATAAAAATATTTTTTTTGTATTTTTTAAGACAAAGATCAACATTTGATTAAAGATATCCAAACATTCGTATCAAATATGCAATAGACTGTTCGAAACTGCATTATTTTCAGTAAGACCCGCCTAATACGATTTGTAAGGGACTAAACAGACGACGTGTTAACCGGGCATTTCAAGAAAATATGTCTGAAGAGACAGATGTTCCATATTCGAAAACAGTATGCGGGGAAATCGTATAAAACGTGCTCGCATCATACTAAGCAGGCTTTACTGTATAGGTTCCATTTGGTCATCCTCAAACCTCTGCGAGAATTTTATTACGACATAATAAAATGCAATCGTTGACGGGCTGGACGTCCACGATTATGCAGGAGTTTGAAATGTCTAAGTACACTAAGCGCAAAAGTAGCTACTCGGAGAAAGAACGAAAGGATCTTCATTAATAGTCTCTACCGTCTAGAAAATAAGTAACTAGGTAAGTTATCCCGCGAGGCTACTTCTGCCGCTGATTGTACATGATTGGCTGTTTGTCATAAAATTGTAAGTCTAAGGACATATATCTGTACGCCTATGGCATACAGAATCAAATGTGTGCAAATTAAATTTGGACATTTTAGACACCTTCACAATTGACCGTAATATATTTTTATACAACAAAACATAATGACGATAATAACGTAAATAAGTTCTTTAGGTATATGATTTATACTTAGGTGATAAGTAGTTATAAATATAATAGGCTTAGGCATACATTTACATCATTTAAATAAGGAGGTTACATTGTACCTACATAATATACCTATAATTTCAAAACAGTTCCTTTTGTCGATAAATAAATGGTCTGGAGGTATAAGGTAAATTATTTATGCATATTCTTATGAAAATATTTCCTCTCGCAGATAAAAAGCTGTAAAAAAATAAATGCCGAGTTACACGGCAACGATAGATAATGTAGTGTAGATAATTACTGCAGTCGCTGTCACTTATCAAAACATGGCTTACGCTTACGTCATGGCAAACAAAGTGAATTCATATCCGCGACTGTACTAACAGCCAACGGAAAGTAATAATTTACTTTATTTATTCCCTAAGTTTGTAGTGATAAAATATACTAAATAACGACCTAAACGGCCTTTGTAATAAGCCAAGAAGTCCATTTAGAAATTGATCAGATCAGATGCCTTATTGTCGTCTAGGTTGAGAATTTCGGATAGATAGTTTCGCTTACACATTAAATAAATAAACGCAGACGATAAATAGACGAATCGGCGAAATTCTCAGCCTGGAATAGGAAACACACAGATACAATGACCAGTAGTAACGCGACAACGTCGAATAGCAATGTAGTGTTCAGTTAGGCTTCTCTTTCTCGGTGCTTTCCTTCTCTTTATCTTTGTCCTTTTCCTTGTCCTTTTTTTCTTGCATTTGCTGGAGTTGGGCCGGTAGAGCTTTCAGTATCGCGTGTACCTGTAAAAGAAGGAAATTACTTTAGACTTTAAGTGGCAAGTGGACAAAAAATTGTCCATAAAACGTCATATGACACAGTCTATAAAGAATAGGTACAGACACTACAGACAAGTCTAAAATAAGTACACAGTGTCCAATCTTATTATCTTATTACTATGTGACTGAGGCGGTGTATAACGGTTATTACCAGGTAGATGTCATTTACACAGATTATAGTAAGGCATTTGATAGAATCGACCACGCAATGCTATTATCGAAATTGTGTGACGTGGGTATCAGTGGGGACCTGCTTAGATGGTTTACATCTTATATAGCAATAGATCTCAGGCTGGTGTCGTTAATAACTACATATCGGGCTAGGTAACCGTGCCAAGAGGTGTCCCGCAGGGATCTTAGCTGGGTCCATTGTTATTCAATTTATTTGTAAACGACATAGGCAAATGTATCGTTTACTCCGACCTGCTCTGTTTTGCAGATGACATGCAAGATTTTCCGAAGAATAAAGTTTGTCGAAAACTCTCTACTGGTCCAATCTGATCGTATGCGGCTGGATGAATAACTGTCCAGTCAATAAGTTAGATTTAAATCTATCTAAATGTTATTCAATCACGTTCTCGCGTCAACGCCAACTAATTTCTACTACTTATAAGCTTAACTTAAGGTAACTCTTGATTAAAGTTAATTGTATGAGGGATTTGGGTGTGATGCATGATAGTAAACTTCTATTTGATATACACATCGATGGTATTGTAAGTATTGCCTTGAAAACTTTAGGTCTTATATTGCGTAACTCTGCCTATTTTACTCAAGCAAAGACGTTCAAAATTCTCTACTGCTCATTAGTTAGAAGTAAGCTGGAATACGCATCCCAAATTAGGAATACTTGGTATGACACACTTAAATTGACAGAATTGAAAGAGTCCAGAAAAAGTTCCTGAAACACCTGTGCTTTAAAGAAGCACCATCGTATTTCATTGCTGATACGATTATTGCCTGTATTCTAAGTATCACCGGCAGGCACATTGATTGCCCTGAGCTGCTTTCAAAACTTTCATTTAATACACCCACCCGATCTAAACGTCACTTTCCCTCCATTTCACTCGAGCGTACTTCATCCAATTACAGACAAAATAGTTTTTTGTGTCGTGCTATATAGTCGTGATCTAAATATTCTATCAAGTGATTTGGACATTGATGTGTTTAACAGTTCCATTCCTTCAGTGAGGCGAAAATTAGCGAATTTATTTTTCAACCCACTTTGATCCCTAGATTTCAGGCCCGATTGTTTTTGTTCTCAAAAGGTCATAAGTTAGCAGCTGTGTAACCTAGTCGGGTAAGATTTGAGTTGTATTAAATTATAATTTTGTACTTTATTTAGGTTTAAATCGTGATAGCATAGTGTGAAAGTGCTCGCAAAGTTTGTTACATTATTTATTCCATTTCTATATGTGAGTTTCTATAATTGATTTGTATTGTTAGGTACCTAAGTCTGTATAATGTAAATTTTATCTGTTGGTACACCTTCAACTGAATAAATGAATGAATAAGTGTAACGTGACTATCAATATTGCAGTGGCAACACGGTGCTTAATGTCATAGTAAATGAATGGATACGTCACTATCGGTCAGTCACCGTTGACAGTTGACACTTCGGAACGAGGCGTCTGTGTGTGGGGTCGGTGATGCTTTTGATTATTGTGTAACGGCTGAATATTTGTTGAATGAACCTTTGATTGATGACGTATAATACGGAATTAGCCTTTGACTTTGAAATACCGTAACATTTCAGAAGTAGGGATCGTTGCGAAAAAACAAACTTTTCGTACCACGCCATCAGCTCGACTTTTATTGAATTCAAATCTTAAAGAAAATTACTTGTTATACAAAAATATAAGCAAAAATAGAAAGAACTAAGATATCTAGTCATACGAGGTAGCGTATATTTCAAAAATATCTCATTCATTATTTAGCCGATCCACATGGATTTTAAAATTCATTTTCGGCCGACATATTTTGTTTTTATTGTAAAACGGATATACTGTAAGTTTAATGACGGAAATAACAACACATGGAGTGGATGAATATGGATTTATAACAATACATTATGTACCGTACATAAGAAGTGAAACGAAATACGCAGTCGCATAAGTTCATTGGTTAAATGCGTATGTAGTGTCGGCAAGATGAAAGTAGTAGGTAATTATAATATTACCGGTAAGTCTGCTAATCCGAAGCAATGTAAGCTGTAAGTAATTATGATAGATGATAGGTACAGGTATGTTGAATTGCCATACAACTATACTATACCACAGATTTGAGTTATATAAATATATACGCATCTATAACTAACACATAATGGATGCCATTTGAATTTGATCATGAGTTTTGTGGTTGGTTTGCACATTTTGGTATGATCTGAATGTTCCTGGATGTGTTTTAGATGTACTGTACCTAACAAATGGGTAAGGTAGCATAAAATATGTACATTGGAATATTTGTGCTAATAATAATACCTATAAATGTTGGCTTGGTGTGTGGTGTGTTGTATTTAAGTTCCAGATAAGAGATTACAACAAACCTAAGATAGAAAGATATTGGACCCGGATATTCACCCATCATCCAGTCATCGGTCAGCAATGAACTGACTGAAATTCTATGTTTGCCGTGTCCTTTACTAAAAGTCTAGAAATACATAAATGACAAGAAACTGAGCAAATACAATAAGGCCCATACTTGGCATTAATAAGGGTTTGCTGAAGTTCAGCGGAGTGACCGGAGTAATAACTGACCACTCAACATGATCAACCATAACGCAAGTATTGAAATTCATACTTAATAGTCAAATGGTTCTAAATGGTAAGACAGGAATAATTATGTTAAATTAGCTCCTGGTGACGTTCAATGGATGTGATTCCTGCTCTAAACTTGTTTCAAGCAAAAATAAAAATAGAAATGATTAATTTTATGATGAGAGTAAAGTTTGTGAAAAGTAAATTAAGTAGATTCTACTAGCAATCTTCATTTTGATAGAATTTTAAATTGTAATAGTATCACATAACCATCCAAGTTTCAGTTGGTATAATGATGATGATGATGATTATTGCTAAAAGCAGCTACAACACATTGTCTTTTATTTGAATAACAGTAGTATGATGGGAAGGTAAGGTACAGTGTACCTATGTATAGAATGGAATTATACTGTTTCTTATTGCTGTGTTGTGTGTGTTTTTATTAATATGTTCACAGATTAAATATTTGTGATAAAATATTGGATGTCTGCAACTATACAAGCATTAAGTTAATAGCTGCTTGATGTTATAATATGAAGTGCACATGCACACAAGTTGGATGAAAACAAAATGAAGTTGTGATATTTGTTATGATTACCAGAGACAAGTTGATAATACAGTCTTTATTATCAACTTGTCAATACAGTTTGTAAAATATAGAATGGTGACTCACTGTTTCTTATTGATTTGTGTTGTCTGTGTGTTTATACTACGTTCACAGATCTTCATATATAAAATACTTCTTCAAATAATACAAACAACGTTGATAGCGGTTTGGTTTTATCATATGAAGTGCACGTAAGTTGGGATAAAAACAAAATGAAGATGTGATATTTGTTATGCATACCAGAGACAAGTTGACAATAAAGACCGATAGTACAGTATGTTAAAATATGAAGTGGTGACTAATTGTTTCTTATTATTTTGTGTGTGTGCTTATATTATGTTTACAGATGTTCACAGATAAAATATCTGTAAAGCAATGTTGTTTTTTGCAAATGATAAAAGCATTATGTTAATAGCTGCTTGATTTTATAATATGAAGTCCACACAAGAGGAAGTAAAGACAAGCAAGATATGGTTATTATTATGCGTCTCAAAGACCAGTTAACAATGAAGACTGACAAATGAGACAAGAGTATCGTTTTATTATGTGTACCAAAGACTAGTTAACAATGAAATCTGACAAAGGTATAATTTTATTATTTGTACCAAAAACTAGTTAACAATGAAGACTACAAATGTATAATTTGATTATGTGCACCAAAGACTAGTTAACAATGAAGACTGACAAAGGTATAATTTTATTATGTGCACCAAAGACTACTTAATGATAAGGACTGCACATGAGGCAAAGGTATAAATTTATAAAGGTAGTTCATGTAAGGTGAGATTGTATAAAGCCTTATGTATAATAAAGGCGTATGATTGTTAGTCTGAGTTTGATAATGTTCAAATATAAATGAAATAGATTCGATGATAGCTAGTAATAAAAAAAATGATATGACACTTCATATAATTTTCTCAGTTTTGAATATCAGGCCATGATGGGGAGCGGTAAAGGTTTCTTAGAAGTTTTATGGGACTTGTATAGTTTTTCACTGGAGCCACAGAGTTGTATTAAGGGTGAACCTAAGCCGTTTAAGAAGATACAGTATGAGATAATAAGAAATGGAGGTACTGTTTATTATTTACTGAGAGTTTCCTGTGTCTGAGTGTGTGTGTGTTAACATTATGTTTACAGATAAGGTATTGGTGACAGTATACTGCTCTGTCTTAAGCAGTAAATGATGCAACCATAACTAGTATGTAGTTGGCATTGGCCGTATAAAGCTGACACAAGGGAAAATAAAAATCTAATGGACCACTACCTGTGTTTAGTATTTGTCACATATGAAATAAATTGAACAGACAGGAATAAATGGTAAGAATGTGATACAGACTTTTGGTCATGGGCAATTGATAAAGGTGAGTCCTTATTGATCTGGTTTTGATTTACAATCTGCAAAGTTGTCATAAATGTCGTCATGCATGATAAATGATAGTAGGTTTACAAGGGTAAGTGTCCCAGTATGTGGACTCTACTTTTGACTCCATTGATAAAGAAAGGGAAGAAGGTTATGTAAAGGACTGTGCGAGAGAAATGACTAATGATAATAAAAGTAAATAGCAAGTGATTTTTACATAACGATTGAATTAATTTCCTGGTTAATTTGATTAAATGTTTGTTTTACAAAGAAATAAATTATTATTATGATTAAAGCATGCAATATAACAGGAAACGCTCTTAAAATAAAAAGTTGAACTTCAAGTACAACAGTAGTATAGTTAACTAATGGGACCCAGTCACGTACGACTGGTATAAAACAATATGAATCTGCATAAAGCCATTGATGGTATATGATGACATGAATCAATTTACTGTCTTCAGTAAATTTTCAAATAAACATGCGCAAGTATGTCGTGTGTTTGGCATATTGCTGCTGGCGAAAAATGCAACCAGCGCGTGGAGTAGCAGTATGAAAAATCAGGCGAGTGGTCGGAGCGCGAGGACATGGCTGCGGTGGTCAGTGAGATGAACTAAGCAGTAAGCCGATAAACCTGAGACAGCAGCATGGGGTAAGCCTGTAGTCACAACGCCGCCGTGCAGTATGTTTTTATTCATGACGTTTTATGCTGTGATGCCTTTAGTCTTGGAATCACGTCGCCTTCGAGCGGTGATGTTATGATGATTGCACCGCCCAGGAGTGGCTTCAAATATTGCAGATATTGAGTCGGGCAGGATTGGCGTATGAACTCGTCGCCCAGGAGTGGCTTCAAACATTGCAGATATTGAGTCGGGCAGGATTGGCGTATGAAGTCGCCGCCCAGGAGTGGCTCAAATATCATTTGATGATTCTTTGACTGAGAAGTGAATTAGTGTCTACCTACTAAGGGACAGTATTTGGAACCGGGCATGATTGGTGTACGAACTCACCGCCCAGGAGTGGCTTCAAACATTGCAGACATTGAGTCGGGCAGGATTGGCGTATGAACTCGCCGCCCAGGAGTGGCTCAAATCTCATTTGATGACTCTTTGATTGAGAAATAAATAGGTAGACACTTATCGACAGTGTTTGGAACCGGGCATGATTGGTGTACGAACTCACCGCCCAGGAGTGGCTTCAAACATTGCAGATATTGAGTCGGGCAGGATTGGCGTATGAACTCGTCGCCCAGGAGTGGCTCAAATATCATTTGATGATTTTTTGATTGAGAAGTAAACAGGTTAGAAACTTAGGGAGAGTGTTTGGAACCGGGCATGATTGGTGTACGAACTCACCGCCCAGGAGTGGCTTCAAACATTGCAGACACATGATAGTATGGCAGTTGGAGAGAATAACTCTCATACTTCATGTCAATAATCACAATTATTTTATTATACTTAGTTGTGTATTTGATAGATAAGTGTACGACTCGAAATTAACTAGTATTATGATTGTAACGGACTTGAATAAATAGACTAAGGCTTAGAACGAAGAGACTCGTTCCTAAAGGATGGCCGACTGTAACGTGACTATCAATATTGCAGTGGCAACACGGTGCTTAATGTCATAGTAAATGAATGGATACGTCACTATCGGTCAGTCACCGTTGACAGTTGACACTTCGGAACGAGGCGTCTGTGTGTGGGGTCGGTGATGCTTTTGATTATTGTGTAACGGCTGAATATTTGTTGAATGAACCTTTGATTGATGACGTATAATGCGGAATTAGCCTTTGACTTTGAAATACCGTAACATAAGTATAGAAACAATCGTTGCATAAACATGTCCGATGCCCTTATTACGTATTAAAATATTGATGAAAATATTATTTCTTAGTTTTGCTGCCCCAGTAGTAGTAGTGACATACCGCCAAAAACTTTATTGCGAACCGAGTTGTAAATACTTGGAACAAATTACCCTCCCAAGTTGTAAACTCCAACAGTGTTAATCAGTTTAAAAATAGACTCAACAAACTATCTAAAGTAGTGAATTAGTGCTTAGTGAACTATGATTTAGACTTATCAGCGCGAGCCTGTCTATAACGATTTTTGAGTAATATGACTAGAAAGTAACCGACATAACCCGAAAAAAAAAACCGGCCAAGTGCGAGTCGGACTCGCGCACCAAGGGTTCCGTACATAAGTAAAAGTTCACCCATTGAGTTGACATAGAAGTTTGATTTTGTTACAGCTGAAAGGTATTATAGACCTGAGTATTTGACATGAATTTCAATTTAATACCTCTACGCGTTTACGAGGAAAAAGGTAGTAAGTTTAAAATTTAAAAAAATATTTTTTTGTATGATTTTACTAGAAATGTCTTCTTTTCGTAATTTTTCCTTTGTTTGTGCTATATGAAGTTTCTTCGTGCCAAGTTTCAAGTTTCTGAGTTTACGGGAAGTACCTTTTAGGTTTTGAGTTTCTTGCGAGTACTAAGTTTCAAAATATGCGACTTAAATTGCTATTTCTTTTGATTGCGTTGACATAAAAATTTGGTTTTGCTACATCTGAAAGGTCCTATAGCCCTGAGTATTTGATATGAATTTCTATTTAATACCTCCACGCGTTTACGAGGAAAAAGGTAGTAAGTTTAAAATAAAAGAAAAAATTTTTTTGTACGATTTTACTAAAAATATCTACTTTTTGTAATTTTTCCATTGTCTATGCTATATGACGTTGCTTCGTGCCAAATTTCAAGTTTCTGAGTTCACGGGAAGTACCCCGTACGTTTTGCGAGTGCCGAAAAACTCTAAAATTTGCAGCATAAACGACTGTATCTTTTGATTGCGTTGGCTTTTAAGTTTGATTTTTTCACAGCTCCAAGGGACAATAGACCTGAGTATTTGATATAAATTTCAGCTTGATACCTCCACGCGTTCCTGAGAAAAATGGTCTTGACAGACAGACAGACAGACAGACAGACAGACGGACAACAAAGTGATCCTATAAGGGTTCCGTTTTTTCCTTTCGAGGTACGGAACCCTAATTACTAAAATGAAGTGGCAGTCGCAGTAAAAGTCGCGGGTATCCACTGCATGCGGGCAGCTCCCGACCGATCGTTGTGGCAGTGTCTGGGGTAGGCCAGGCCTATGTCCAGCAGTGGACGTCATTCGGCTGCTAATGATGATGATTATTAATTTGACTAAAACCATATTTTTACACTTGACTGGGCGTATGTTAAAGCTTAGAAGTGATAAGTACGGTCAGCTGCAGAGAAAAAGGCCCACGCTGCATACAAAGTTTGTATGCAGGGAGGATCCTTTTCTCTGCAGCTGACTGTACTATGTGGAGGGATCTGTATAAAGGTGGCAAAAGTACGTAAGACTAGGGCGGCAGGGCACCTACACCTACATTATAATTAAATCGATTATTCATTGTAACAGGCCTATGCCCAGCTCGTCAACTTCCTCAATCTTACCTCCTCAGCAACAGCCATCAGCACAAACTCGAACTGCTGCTTCGTGGCGACGGTTCGCGGTCTCTGGTCTCGGATGTGCTCGAGAGTCGCGGCAATGTCTATCTCCTTGGCGCCCTTGGCCATGCGGTTGAGCACCATGTCGATGAGACAGTAGGTGCCTGAGCGGCCGGCTCCGTCACTGAAAAATAATTAAATTTAGGGTATAGTAAATATAGTGTATAGTGCTATTCATTCAAATCAAACACTTAAGACACCATGCTCTTGTCGGTGCAACTCAAAGTGGGCTCTCCATTTGCTTCGGTGTCCCAGGCCTCCTCTTTGATCTTTTCGTACCTGACATTAACATTCTTTTTACTTTGGTCTATATAATTAATTCTAGGTCTATATATTCTATAATATATTCTAGGTGCTATTCATTAACTGCTAAAATATGGTTTCCCAACCAGGGGGGTAGAGTGATCCAAGGGGGGCGATCCAACGAGCGCCTCCAGATTTAAAGTGTATAAGACGGTGCCCGATTTTGATTTGGCTCCCCATTTTGGCCCCTAGTGTGTTTAGGGAGGCGTAGTGTTTTAGCATAATTGGCTGAGCCGCATAGGGTAAAAGGTGGGAAACGCCTGTGCTAAAATATCTACACTAACACAGTTCGCTGCATAAGTATATGTCATGGCTCTGCCTGCACGCAGAGAATAAAATTGTTGACAAGATTCTTGAAAAGTTTTTTTAGTTACATTATTAGCCTTGTTTTTCTAACTGACCGTATGTTTCAACTTTTAACAACGTGGAAAAAACGCGAAGTATTCGTCATTTCATTACTTACCAAAAGCCTGATATGATAAGCCAGATCGATAGATCTTGACAAATTAGGTACGCGTATTCTAATAGAGATGGATGGATTATGTACATACATCATTAAGGTATCAGACACCGCCAAAGATAAGCACTTACCAAATATTTAAATATGATTGCTCATCATGATAATTTATAAATCAGTAAAGGTTATCGTCGTCGTTGACTATTCATGTTATAAATAGGTATGTGAAATATGAATGCAACTTCATTAAATTGTAAATTACCTGCAGTGAACCACGATAGGACAGGACCTCCCTCTGTACGATTTGTTGACTTTCCTGTCGGGAAGAAAAAGTTTTGTTAGATAATTCATATAACTTCGTGCCGGTGGCCATTGAGACAGCCGGACCCTGGGGGACAGAGGCGCTCAACTTCTTCAGGGAATTAGGGCGTCGTTTGCGAGAGAGGGGCTGCAATCCTCGCTCGGGATCGTATCTGGTTCAGCAGGTCTCCATTGCTGTTCAGCGGGGAAATGCGGCGGGAATAATGGGGACCTTTGAGCCGGGTACGATTCGGAGTGGGCTTATTTAAAAAAAAAATTGTTTTTCATTGGACATTCTATTATTCTAGGTTCTAAGTTGACTTTTTATGTGATTTTAAATTCTTAAATTATAAGTTAGTTTTAAGTTGACATTTTGTATAAAATATGTAATGACTTGGTTTCAATAAAATTTTAATTCATATAATGACATATTATTATATATAAACTTGTCCCCATAAACATGAATATAGGTCATTATAATATCTAGTAGTCATCTAGCAGTGTAGTAAACAGTGCCCTATTTGTGTTTCTATTTCCATTTATCCGTCACACACGTAGCATTTTAAGCTTTTTATAGCGCGGTCTTTTTTTTGACGCAGGGTAAAAATGGATTTATACATCTCACCCCCGGGCTGGGGTAGCCCATAGGGGGGGGGGTATGTGGAACTCGCTCCTTCATATCGGAGAATACCCACTACAAAACCCTGCGGCGTTACCCTCTCTACTGTTAAGCTGTTAAGGGGGGCATCGTGGTATCGCGCGCATTCTACCTCGAAGTCCGCAGTTCTGGGTTATCAGTTCTTTAAGGCATCTATACTTTCTGCCACCAAAATTTAGATTTGCCACCTAATAATATCTGCCTCCAACAAATACATTTGTAATTAATTACCAATGAATAATAAAAAACAACACATGCAAAAATATCAACAAAAAAACCACATCGAGCGAAGCGAGGCGGAGTGTGTTAAGTTAAATGGACCGACTTCTAAAATGGAGCAATTTTGGTACCAGATATATAATTTTGGTGAATACCTCTAACTGTCAGAAATTTTAATAAGTCATTTATTTGGTGATCGGTTAAATCATTCCCCTTTTTTTAACACCCACGAATAATTATTCGCCAAATACGGCGAAGTGTGGTACACCCTATTTGTTGTTCGCTTCACACATAACATATATTAACATATATTTAGGCAAATACAGCGAAGACGCATAACGAATAACACATAACGAAGTGTGGTCCAGCATTAGAGTAAGCGTAAGGAAAAGGAGGTTGGATTTATTTATGCTAGTTTACAACTTAATATTGGCAAATTAGGGCTATAGCAATTAAAAAAAAATTAAATGGCTATAGCCCATAGTTGAGTTGAGGTGTGGTATATGGATGGTACAAGAAGGATATAAATCTCTATGTTACAAAAAATTCCGTCAAAAGACGATAAACTGATGGCGCCACAGTGATATTAAATTTGAATAAATTAATTTTGATATTAAAAAATCAAATCCATACAATTTACAAAATAATTATTTGCGGAGAAGAAAAACACTCTGAATATTAATTTTATTTAGAATGTCATATAAGTATTAAATATCGGTAATTCATTTCAAATGCTGAACTATACCTAGCGCCACCCGGAGATATTTGGAACTATTGTTTAGTGCTTACCGCTGGACACCTTTTCGACCGTTTTCCTATAAGAGAGATCGATCCTCCTTGTACCATCCATAGTGTGGTATTTGAAGGTTTCATTATTAGAGTCTGACTAACCAAATATTGTTGACAGATATTTCCTTGTTGTATCACCAATTGTCTATGATTTAAAAAAAAGCTAAAAGTCTGTTGTCAATTTATGTCATTATTTCAAATTGTTCACGTTTTATAAGGGGTTTATTTTAGATAATATTAAAAATAACTGTACCGAGTGGTCAGAAAACTATTATTTAGGCTCGTTAATAATTACGACGATATGCGAAGTTGACGTGAAGCGTGTTGTATAACGAAAAACTGCAATGTTTACAAGTCGACAACAATTTTGTAGGTTGGAGCTGTATTAATATTTTGATACTTTAAGTACTAGTTCTAACATTTGCCTATAACTTTGATTAAGTACGTGAATTTATTAATACCTGAATCTCATAAACAGGACAAGTGTGTAAAGAAACGGATAAACTAGAAGTTCTGGAAAATATCAATACAATCAAAACATTGGAACGTAAGAAGTTACTTACTGAAAACCAATATTTACGAGAAACCTGTGGACTGACTGGTCAGTAGTAATTTTATGTAAAAATAAAAATATCTTCGCAAAACATGTCTAAACAGTACGTAAGCCAACTAAAAACATCCCTTAAAACAAGTGAATAGGGAACTCAAGTACATAGTTATTATATAGATTGTTTTTAAAGGTTGAACACGCCAAAACTCGGGCACGCAAAATTTGTTTTTAAACCAGTTTAAAAATAAAAAACTACATTATGAATACCACATTTAATAACAAATTTAATGAATTCTAAAATCACATTTTTAATTTTAATTAATGTTACACAGTAGTGGCTCATAAGACTTTGCACCCTCTCTTTAGAAAAGATTTTTGTCACCCAGGTCCATATTTTTTGTAGCTCAGGGACCGATTTTGCTTCTCCGCCTTTCTTTTTTAGAATTCCTTTCATAATACTCCAGTACTCTTCAACAGGCCGCAGTTCTGGACTATTTGGCGGATTGCAAATTTTGGGTACCACCATGATCCTGTTAGCGTTGTACCATTTCATAACTGATTTTGCGTATTGGCTACTGGCTAGATCTGGCCTAAACAGCGGTGGTGAGGCATGCTGTCTTATAAAAGGCAGCAAACGCTTGTGTAAATAATCTTTCCGATAAATATCACCGTTTATTGTCCCGGTGGTGATAAACGAGTGACTTATTTTACCACAGCTACATATTGCCTGCCAAAGAAGGTATTTTTTTGGAAATTGCCCTCGTTTTTTTAATTCAAAATCTTCAGGAGTATCTGTTCGAGATTTGCTAGTATAAAACTCTTGACCAGGTATTTGTTTAAAATCCAATTTTATATACGTCTCGTCGTCCATCACCGCGCATACAAATTTTGTAAGATAATCTTCATAGAGTTGTCGCGACCGTATCTTTGCGGATAAGTTCTGTTTTGAGTCTCGATCTGGTGCGGCCTGGGCTTTATAACTCCTCAGTCCTGCCCTCTGTTTCACTTTTTGGACATAGGACTGAGACATTTTTACTTTTTTAGCAACATCACGAGATGAAATCGTATGATTTGAGGCAAAAATCTTTAAAATACTCTTTCCTTTTTCTTGTTCTTGACTCCCTGCAACCCACCACTTCCTGGCTTTCTATCTATTGTCAAGGGTTCACGGAAAGTTTTTAATACGTGAGCAACCGTAGATTGTGGATATTTCAGCCTTTTCGCGATATCTCTGTAGCTTAATATGGGATTTTAAACATGTTCGTGCAAAATGCGTTCACGTTTTTGATGTTGTACGCTCGACATTTTGCCAATGAATAAATAAAAGAAAATAAATTATTCATCATTTTATAGCCCAGTTCCTTGTGAGAAAATTGTTTTTTAAAAAGTTTGAATATCTCCATTTTTCGAATAACTATAGCTATTTTTACATGCCCAGGTTTTGGCGTGTTCAACCTTTACTTGCTTCTGAGCATGTGGGGAATTTAATTTCTGAATGTATTTCTCTTATTGCAGTCGGTTAAAGGTCTTTCTAACACCCTGTGAAGCTTGTTTACTTCGTTGATTTCTGCCTGTTTACCTAAACCTACCTACCTTTACGTCTGCACAGAAGTCAAAAGTATTTTCTAGTATCAATACTATTATTCCTGCTACACAAGGTGTGACCAGCCCATGATTTTTTGAATTTCCCGCCAAATATTTGGGTAATATTTCAATAGTCACACTCTAGCCGTCATTATTTTATCTAAGTTTTGAAAAAGGTTTTAATGTGGTTTTAGTAAGTAGGTAGACTAGGTAGTGTACTGATTAAACAGGGTTTTGTCAGTACCGTACCAATGATGTTTACTTTCTTTTAAGTAACTATGGGTAGGTCTGGACGAGGTAATCTTCGATATTACGAACCTTCGGAACTCAAGCAACGCCTTAGTAGATGCTGGTACGCCGTTCTCTGGCCAGGAGAGGAAGTGGAACTGGGTGACGGTGCGAGTCTCGCCAGTGCGCTGGTTCTTCAAGTAGAAGCTCCGGACTAGGTAGTCGTCACACCAGATGTGCTCGCTCACGAGATGGACCTGGAAGATGGGAAGGTTTGATGTTTATCGAAATTTTACAGTTAATTTTTTTTTTACAGTTTTGAAAAATTTACTTTTCTTTTATCTTTAAGTACTTATTTATATTTTATTAACTGTGAACCCCTGAACCCCGAGCCCTAAGATACAGGCGCAGCCTAGTTTGGGGCTCACAGG
Source organism: Pammene aurita (assembly GCA_947086415.1). Taxonomy (NCBI): domain Eukaryota; kingdom Metazoa; phylum Arthropoda; class Insecta; order Lepidoptera; family Tortricidae; genus Pammene; species Pammene aurita. The sequence continues at coordinate 11,733,560 of OX352299.1, forward strand.
ATATCTCGTGTTTTGTACAATCATTATTTAGTAAATAAATATTCTTATTATTATTCTAATTATGGAACCACGTTTATTTTACATATCGTCGACGCCAAATCGCCATAATTTTTCCTTGTACTGTACTTATTAATAGTATTGGCGGCACAAGTCCCTGCATTTATTACTGGAGCCACTACTAGTAAGTAATTAATACAGCGAATCTTTATACTAAGAGGAGATTACCATCAGGATCGACCGTATGCTTGCTTGCCGCTAAGCATGTGGATCTGTCTGCTTCCGTCTTCTGTAATTTCTACCTCTTCTAATAACGGGTTTGATTGGTAGGTGTTACGTTTAGTTAAGGTATATTTTTATAGCAACCAACTGGCATTTCCATCCTAAGTGCCCGCTGCATACTTCCTTTCACTACTACCCGTTCTCGGTCAGCCTGGTCAGCATCACAATGACCATGCCGCCCTGCTCCCACACCATCTGCCAGAAGTCAGCCAACAAACCTCATAGATGTGGTAGAGTTCGGAGCCCTCTTCCGGCCAGTAGCGGTGGCACAGCTGCTGCCCGTTCTCGGTCAGTCTGGTCAGCATCACCATCACCACGCTGCCCTGCTCCCACACCATCTGCCAGAAGTCGGGAGCCGTGTGTGCAAGAGGGCCGGCGGCGGCGATGTAGGCTGGGTTGCGAGGATCGTGATCCGTCTGAAATATAGTACGTTTTGTCTTGAATATTTGTCAACTGTAGACTTCAACTCACGTTTCAAACCAGGACAATGCCAAGATGATTATGACAAAATCACATAATAATAGGAAAACTTACAATAGTTGACGCGTTGATGTAATCCGAACCGAGATGGTTAGATAGCTTGTTGAGTGTGACTCGGGAGTGGTCGTAGGGTAGCACGTCAGCGTAGCGGTTCTTGCCAGTGTTCTCCTCCTTCGTAGCTGCGTTGGTGGCGCAGGGTTCCGCCTCGTACGCGCAGAGGGCGCGCCATTCCTGCTCGAGGCGGTCCTTGTTGCGGAGGTGGTCTTCCATGTATGCCTGTGGGTTTCGATAGTTTTGAAGCATGCAGTTATTACAGACGGTGGTTTGAAATAAAACTGTTCAGTCTAGTTAAACAATCCTTGTTGCTTAGGTGGTCTTCCACGTAAGCCTGTAGATTACAGCAGTTTTGAAGCATTTAGACATTACTTGTTGATTGAAATAAAACTGTTTAGTATAGTAAAATTACAAAAAAGTTCCCGGCGTGACATATTAGCAATGTTCTCCTTTGAAATCAGTTAAAAAGGTACATGGAAGAAACTGCAATACAACACACTGAGAATAACTTTGTGTGTTTGTATTTTATGAAAACGTTAAGTGTAAAAAAATATGGAATTGTCGAAGTCCATGAAAATATTTACCAAAACCATGTGTCCAGTAGATATATCCATGTTAGTCAATGCTGGTTCCTCACTCCTGAAATGAAAAAACAATTATTAACATTTTCATATGCTATTAGTAGATTAGTACATCGCGTTGAGCGAAACTACCATCGCTATCGTCTGCCGTCCTAATCCCACAAGACCTCGTCTCACCAGAAAACCAGAAGTAGATGCATTACTAGAAAGAACTGCTGAAGTGCCTGGAGGGGGTAAGTTGCCGTCGAGTTCCCGTGACAGCATAGTGATGCGCTGCGGGGGGTCTGCCGGGTGTGACGAGGTCTGAAACCCCCGGCCACTTATACCACTCACCAGGAAGATGTGCTGGACCGCGTGGAGGCTGAGTTGCCGTCGGGTTCCCGTGACAGCGAGGTGATGCGCTGCGGGGGGTCTGCCGGGTGCGGCGCGGTTGTTGTCTGTTGCCCAGACCACTTGCCAGACATGCGTGCGCGGCACAGCTCCTTAAATCATACATCTTGGTTACGATTTACCATTAAGTATGTAAATTTTACAAGAATGATGTTTACTACTGGTTTACAGGGCGACAAAATGAGAAACCAAATTGTTATCATTTGGTTTTAAACTACATTGAACTGGTGCAGCATCAAATTATACAGGGTGAAATATTCATATTGAGCGAGGTGCTTAGGTAGGCCATACCATCTGGCCATACTCAACATCTTTTACTATGGGACTGACTCCGAAATTGCGAAAAAAATTTTGGCTGTTTCATACATTTCGGCCGATTACATGTCGTTTTAAAAATTTTTTATTTTTATTTATTTAAACTTTATTGCACAAATAAAACGTGTACAAGAGGCGGACTTAATGCCTTAAGGCATTCTCTACCAATCAACCGATCAAACCGAAACTTGTAATTGGTGCAGGATCATAGAAATCGAGATATATTTAGAAACACAAATCAACATTACTATTTATTGATAAATACACATACACATATAGAAACATAACATAAAAATACATATACATACATAAATAAAAATATAGTACCCATGTTTATAAGTAATAGGTATGCAGATAATTAGTCCTTAAGTGAATTACACTATTTAGAAAGGTGTTTACGTAACATACTACGTTTAAACGAAAATTTGCTCTGTGCTTGTTTTAAGGGGAGAGGGAGATCGTTCCAAAGACCAATAGCCTGTAGGGCGAAAGAGTTGGATATAAAGCCGGTGCGGTGAAAAGGGAAAGAAAGTTTAAGACTACGAGAGGAGCGCAACTCGCAACCGGGACGCGGCGCTATAAAGTGAAATTTTGATTTGAGATAGTCGGGAGCTGCTGGATCAAAAAGGATAGTATAAAGGGAGCAAAGCATTCTGAGAGACCTACGTTCACGGATTGGAAGCCAATTTAATTTGCGGCGGAAGGCCGAGACATGATCGTATTTACGGAGTCCGAAAATAAACCTAACGCTATTATTAAGTAGCCTATCTAATTTATTTAGTAAATCTTGGCTAATACTAGAGTAACACACATCCGCATAATCGATGACAGGTAGCACCAACGACTGAATGAGAAGAGTTTTCGTGCTGACTGGCAGGAAGTGCTTAAACCTGTACAGAGATCTCAATATGTTGGTCACTTTACGACAAATGTCCGACACCTGAGGAATCCAAGTAAGACCGCTGTCCACGATTAACCCAAGATTTTTGACGTGAGGCATAAACGGCACTACGTTGTGAGAGGTCAAGTAATGACAGCAAACGCGGGCTACCCAGTATAATGGCCTGGCACTTTTTAGGGTTGACAGATATCCCAAAACTATTTACTTTCTGGATTGCATGATCTAAACCATCCGGGCTCGTCTGGGTGTACAGTTGAAGGTCATCAGCGTATAAATGTTGAGAGCAATTTATATGATGAGTGAAAGTCGAAAAGAGAAGAGGAGACAGAATGCCGCCCTGTGGCATGCCAGAAGAAAGCTCGCACCATTCAGACATTTTCTACGGGGAAGCCTAAAATTTTTGCACGATTTCGGATTTGGTCCCACAGTAAAAGTTGTTCAGTATGGACTACCTAATCAACTCGCTCAATGAACAGTGATTAATATTTCACCCTGTATAAGTATCCACTAGCAAACCAAAGTTAAGGGGTATGTCTTCCTAAAGAGCAGCAAAGTTAGAGGGGTTTACGGCATGTAAAATGCACGGAATTGTTTATTAAAAACGAATTTCCAAAAAAACTACTTGTATTTGTGTATATGTGCAGAAATAAACCTTTACTTGGTAGTCTCTAGTGGCCTCAGTGTCGATATCAGCAGCCGAGGACAGTCCCTGCATCTTCCTCTTCCCGTTCAGGTCTCGTTTCAGCAGCACAGCAAACACCACACCGCCGACCAGCAGAACTGACAAGCTGCCTACTAAAGCCATCAGCACCGGAAGCTCCAATCCAAATATTTGGGTCTCGGCAGACTCTGAATGTTGTATTATTGGACGCTTGCTCTGTAAATATCAATAATGAAATTACTAGTATGTAGAATTTTTTACTTATTAGGTGGGGTGCAAAATTAAATTGCCCGTTAGTGTGAATGACGTTTTCAGTAATTAGGATTAGGATAGAATGTTATAGTATAAAAATTAACGTCTTACTCGGTCTCCGACGCCTGTTGCTAAAATTTTGACACCGGTCTCACGTCGTAACTCGTCTTTGATGTCATCTGAAATATGTGAGGCTCATGAAATAATAGGTATCATTTTAGTACATATTTCTACGGAAATAAAGTTTTCTCTTACCAATACGTTTAGCGACAGTGCTGGCATCATATCCCTTGCTGTTCTTCTCAACTTTGAACGTCACTTCTCCCTTGTCCACTCTGAAAAAATTGTTAAGATAAGAGATTGGACTCTATTATAAAAATAGATTTCTCGGCTTGGAAAGTAGAACTTGGTTCAAGTTCTTACCGTGGATTTGTGAAAGTCTTTTCCTCTAACCCTAACTTTTCCTCAATCTTTTTAATAAACGAGACGCCGACATCCCAGTTGTTAAATAGCCTGTAAAAATGAATAAAATTTACACTTAAAACTTAACTAATTCTTTAGAAAGAAGAGCAGAAAAGAAATACATATACCGGTTTTTGAAGAGAACATATGCGTAGGAAGGATCGTAATCGTAGTCATTATGGTCGTGGACGCCGGTAAACTTTTGTGCGCTAGGCGTGCCTTGACCTGCAATACAATATCATAAAAACCTGTAACTATTCCTCTTAAAACAATACCGAAGAAAGTAAGTTCCTTGAATCACAAAGAGTTCATGCAAAGTCCTTTTTCCCGTCGTTGCCGATAAAAAAAGTTTTACATAAATTACATATATCATAGACATAAAACAATTATTTTAGAAGCACCAGATAAATTTAAATATTACTTTCTCTTATTCACATAGTTATTGCTAAGGCCATCAAACTACGTTTCACAGGCGTATTCTAAAGTGGCAAAGAAAAAACAAAAGAAACATAAAAATGAAGATGCACACAGAACAAAACATTTACCTAATTGAAAGGAAGAAACGTGGCGACACCAATGATTTCTTTAGAACCGAAGAAGGGGTAGCAAGGGAATAATCAGCACACGGAAATAAGAAGATATAAAATTATAAGAATGATATAATTTGAAAAAATACAACACTTATACACAGTACGCATTATGTGAGACGGACCCACAGCCTCATGCCTTGAGTGTTAAGGGAAAAAATAGTGCTGTAATGGAAGGGAAACATTTAGTGCGATGTTCTAGATAAAGAAGTGCGTTTTATCGTATTGTATATAAAAGAATATTGCGTCGCTAATGACAGCGTTAGAATATTCAAGAAATATATTTGAGGCATTTAGTTTTACAAGAAACAACGACAGCTCTAGCACATTTCAGGCCTGAGTGACACTAACCTGTCACTGACTTATTCGGGTTCAAATAATGCTTTAGGACTTTCGCGTCCAGGCGAGGCCCAGGCTTTTTAACGTCATCTCGTTCCCTACGCATAAATCCCCATTCTTTACTTAGCAAATCTTGAAAGTCCTCTGGGTAAAATTTTGAATTTTCACCTGAAACATGGTCGGTATTTGAAACAGCGGGTCAATCGTTACTGCCAGTCCAGCTCCTAGGGTTATTGAGAACTAACTAACCCAATAGCCGTAAATAAATCAGAAACGTCGGTCAACTTAAAATACATGAACTCAGAAAGATGAAGTCTTTCAACAAGATGGAGTAAAATAATATTGCTGCCTGTACCTACAATGCAAAAAAGCAATGAAGCAACAGTCGTTGTCGTTAGAACACATAAAATGTAATATAGATGCGTAAACTCACCTTGCAAATCTTCAGCCTGCAGAGGACCACCTTCGGCATAGAGGGCTCCATGCGGCTTCAACTTGGAATCGACTATTTGGCGCCAGTAATTCATTAAGTACTCCATATTTTTAGAGTGCTTAGCCTCATATTCTGGAGTATTCAAATCTGCATTAACAAAACAAAAGCCAACATTAGTTTACTATGAACTCGTGAATATTTCTAGATATCCGCAAAGCTCTTTTTACCTTTCCAATTAACTGATTCGCCACTACCCATATCATAGGGTATCTCCTCCATATCGTCGAAATAAATTCTTTGTTCTGGTAAATCGCTCGGATTTTCGTATTCAAATGGGAAATTCTTCTCAGCGAAACTTTGTTTGTACTTTTCTTGGGCGTTTGAGAGCACCTCTGCGTCAAGAGGTGAGACATTATTACCATTAGGTAGAATGTACTCAGCTGTAAACGGAGGTGCTTTTACTTTCATTTTTCTATAATGAACTCCTAGACGCTCTTCATCATAACCTTCGTTAGCTTCAGCTCTGTTTGTGTTGACGTTGACGTCAGGTAAAGACTTTTTTATCTTTTCCACAATAGCGCTAGCATACGCTTCTGGATCAGCAGCTCTAGCTTTTTGAGCCGCCCTTATCCTCTCTCTGAAGCCTTCGAATGGTAAAATGACTGGGGACTCTTCGTCTCCACTCATTAGCATTAGATCGCGTAATTTATCACTTGGGGTTTCTTCGGCTGAGATTGCTTGATCTTCGTCGGTTATTATGGGTCCTATCAAAATAGAAACATCTTTAGTTTTAAAGACATAGGTACTTATATCAATGGCGATGTGAATGAAAATATACATAGGTAAATGAATAATACCTTTTGAGAGAAGAAGTTCAGCAGCTTCCTCGTCAGTTAATGGTGGGCTATATACCTCATTGGCATAGTTTGAGTCAAGTTGAGAGTTAGGTGTAAAACGAATGTAGGCCTGTTCGTCAGGTTCACTCTAAAATAATTACAAGTATTAGTATTTAATTGCTCTGTGAATAACTTCCCGCTAATTCATTTATTTATACTTACATCTTCTTCGGTAGTTTCAGCTGTATCGGAACCTAGTTTAGGATCCACAAAATGTTCGCATATTTTTGGATTGATCTTTGTTGGGTCTCTGAAATTTCAAAAAGGCCTGATTCAGTAAAATTCATATATATTGTGTATTATATAAATGAATTTTATTATATGCCATCGTTCAATGCCAGTGATTTGAATAAAGTTCTATTTGAGTTGCAGCCGCGACGTTTCTTTAAGGAATAACTAAAGCCCCGGAACTTAAATCATATTAATTTCAGAGCACAGTCACAATTAATGTCTATATACCTACATTATCACGTTACACTGACCCCATAATTTAACGTAAAGAACAATGACAAAGCGTCAAACAATTCCGTTGTAAAATTCGGATCAAACTATGCATGTAAATCAAGGATGATTAAGACATGGATTGACAATATCCATACAAAATCGCGTTCCCTTATTTCAGGTTAAAGCACTAACGTCATCTATCGGTTACCACAAACACTAAAGGTCTAGTTTCTAATATTTTGTTCGGCGCTTAACGCTGACAGAATAACTCGACTGCTGACTTGACAGACGGCGCTGTGGCACTTAGTACCGAAAACAGACGTATAACCTGAAGGTTCAAGAAACGCAATTTTTAACCGACTTTAATTTCATAGAAGGAGGAGGTTCTGTATTCGGTTTGGGCTTTTTTTTATGTATGTTCACCGATTACTCCGAGGCGCGTGGTCTGATTTGAATAATTATTTTTTTGTTTGAAAGCGTCTACTTCCAAGGTGGTCCCATATCAATCTGGTGCTGTTCTGATGATAGGATCTATGAGGAATTGAGGGAACTTCTCAATTTTTAAAGGCATACGTATGGTGATTTGGGTGTTTTCTTAAGCAACTCGAGGATTTTCTCTCGAAAACTACCAATTTGATGAAGTGGACCCCATGATGATGGTTGTTTTGATCATAATGATGATTTTTTTTAAATGTAGGATGTTCAGCGATTACTCTGAAACCTGTGGTCCAATTTGAAGAATAATGTTTTTGTTTGAAAGTAACTACCTCTAAGATGGTTCCACATTAATCTGGTGCTGTTCTGATGGTGGGATCCATGAGGAATTGAGGGAACTCCTCAATTTTTAAAGGTACGTGTATGGTGATTTAGGTGTTTTCTTAAGCAACTCGAGGATTTTCTCTCGAAATCCACCAATTTGATGAAGTGAACCTCATGATGATGGTTGCTTAGATGATAATGATGATGTTTTTTTAAATGTAGGATGTTTAGCGATTACTCCGAGACCCGTGGTCCGATTTCAGGAATTATTTTTTTGTTTAAAAGGAACTACTTCTGAAATAGTTCCACATAAATCTGGTGCTGTTCTGATGATGGGATCTATGAGGATTTGAGGGAACTCCTCAATTTTTAAATGCACATTTATGGTGATTTAGGTGTTTTCTTAAGCAACGCGAGGATTTTACCTCGAAATCCACCAATTTGATGAAGTGAACCTCATGATGATGGTTGTTTTGATGATAATGATGATGTTTTTTTTTAATGTAGGATGTTCAGCGATTACTCCGAGACCCGTGGTCCGATTTCAGGAATTATTTTTTGTTTGAAAGGTACTACCTTTGAGATGGTTCCACATTAATCTGGTGCTGTTCTGATGATGGGATCCATAAGGAATTGAGGGAACTCCTCAATTTTTAATGGCACATGTATGGTGATTTGGTTGTTTTTTCTAAGCAACTCAAGCATTTCCTCTCGAAAACCACTAATTTGATGGAGTGGACCTAATGATAAAGGGCACATATGATATGTGGAACTTTCCTTACATTGAGTACGTATCATGAACTTTTTCTTATATATCCTCACCGATTATTGAGAGATCCGTTGTCCGATTATGATAATTATATAACCACTAAAAATAGAAAAAAAAAATTTTTTTACAAAAAAAAGATAAACCGACTGCAAAAAGGATAAAATAAATTATTATATTATTTATATGCGTTACAAACTGATATGTTTGAAGTCGGTGCCAAGCCAAAAAGTTACAATACCGGTCAAATCAGCTTCAAGTCTGAAAATCACATAACATTTCGATTCCTACTTATATTGAAAAGGTGAATGTGAATCTATCTGTTACATTTTCACGTCCAAACTACTAATCCAATTTTGATGAAATTTGGTACCCATCTATATATACTCTGATACACGTCTACTTTGTCAATAATCAGAAAAAGGCTCAAAATAAAAAATATATAAACACGTACGGTTGACCTTCCATAGAAAATTTAAATATCGCGCCTTTTTCTACTGAAAAGGTGGGTCCCACACACCCAGTATGTCTGAGTATAGAAAGATCAATCTAGCCATTGAATTCCTTTACACTTCGATATTACACCTTAGATGAAGTAGGATAAATAATTCAAACCGAAGCACGGGCTCCGTTCGAGATATAGTTAGTCCGAAAACTAGTAAAAAAGTTTATTAACAAACATCATAAGACGTATGATTATACTTTCTTTCTGTACTTGAATGAAAACCTACGTGCAGTCAATACCGTATTAGAATAGTTCTATAGTATGAAGAACAATTCACTGAACACATACGCCTCGTTCGTATTAACTGTTTTGTGATTTTCAGACTTGAAGCTGATTTGACCGGTATTGTAACTTTTTGGCTTGGCACCGACTTCAAACATATCAGTTTGTAACGCATATTAATAATATAATAATTTATTTTATCCTTTTTTAAGTCGGTTTATCTTATTTTGGTGAAAAGTTTTTATGTATAGGCATTGTCAATCCATATCGTAATCATCCTTGGTGTAAATATAATACATTCCTCCTATTTCTCGAACGGCGTTAAGCTACGTTTCCACCAGGGATGAGCAAGGATGCGTTGCGAGGAATGTTTGTTTAGCACCAATAGAATCACTTCATTTGTTTATCCCTGCACAGCGCAGCTCTAGGATTGGTTCTTAAAAAACACATTCCTCGCATCCTCGCTCATCTCTGGTGGAAACGCAGCCTTAGACTAATATTATTCATGTATTGTCATGGAAACCCATACGATTTAATAGTTTGTGGACTAATAATATTAGTGTAGGGGCGTATTTCTCGAAAGGTACTTAATATTATTAGCCCACTAACTGTCAAATTGTATGGGTTTCCATGACAACACACAACTTAGTAATATTAGTCAAATCCCGTTCGAGATGTGGACCCTAGTACCCTTCGAGAAATTAGGATCCTAGTCGATGATGGTAGCAGTTATCGTGTGGACAGCGTGACATAAGCATGTATAAAATGAAAATTGCCACCATATTCATTAACTCATATACCTAATAGAGAGACTGCTGACTCGCATTCGTTCCTGTCCCTTCAGCAAGGGATCGGAGTAGGACTTATTCTGTGCCACTGTTGCTTGCTGAGTTTAATTATAATATTTTATACAAAAAATACTTACAGGTCCTTGCGCAGTGTGTACAGCATGGCCTGCAGCTCGCACTGCGTGTACGCATGCTCCCAGCGGTACCCCCGTGACGCCAGCCGTTGTAACTCCTCCTCGAACCACTGTAGCTGTTCCGAGCTCATGTCATATCTGGACATAAAGATTTATCGATAGAACTCTTCTTGTTATTTTGACTGTGACATCAACTTTCAATTTATTTTTCAGTAAAAAGTGAGAAATAGAATAGTGCCATTGCTCTTTTTTTTCTAATTTCGTATTTTTTTAAATTTCTGAATCATTTTCTTACATTATGTAGATAAATATAGTTTATTGTGTATCAATTTTAATGTGTCATCAACTCATCATCCCTGTTGATCCCTATTATACCGCTTTTACCTTGTCGCTAATTATTAAAATTACCAATTTCTCTTGGCAAACTGGTTTTCAACTAAATGTAGATAAATATTATTAATTTTTTACTTACTGGTAGAGCTCGCCCTCGTCTACTTCGCTCTCGTAGATAGGTATACACTTTCCAAAGGCGAAATCTAGAAAAAATATTTAGATTAAAACCTCTCGTATTAATAGGTTGCTTGATTTTAATTAAAATACTAAAAATATAAGGATTGTAAACAGCAGCATTCGAACATATAGGTAGGTACGTATAAATTGATCTTAAGCTGATTTTAATTTGACGTCATTCGCCGTAAATTGTTTAAATGTTCATGAGAGTTTATAGGTGCGAGCGAATAAATGCGCTGCGAGTGACCTAACAATGCCATCCCATTGATATGAGCGAATTTCGCATCAGAAACTTACATTTGCATGTTTATATAAATAAATAAATATTATAGGACAATCTTACACAAACTGATCTATATAGTCCCACAGTAAGCTCAATAAGGCTTGTGTGGTGGGTACTAAATAGACGACGATATATATAATAGATAGATATTGATAAATACTTAAATACATAGAAAACATCCATAACTCAGGTACATATCTGTGATAAACACACAAATAAATGCCCTTACCAGGATTCGAACCCGGGACCTTCGGCTTCGTAGACAGTGTCACTGCCGACTGGGCTAGGAGGCCATTCATGTTTGACATAAAACCCTTTTAAAATAAATTTGTAGATCATTTACAATAAGTACGTAATGTTAACCCAATACGTTGGTAAGTAATTATAGTCTTGAATCTGTGCCACAGGGGAACATTTTAACTTTTTAACTAATGACAGGCAACGCCCTTAGTCCAAGATGTGCGAACATTTTTCTGCGTAGCAGCGAAACGTTGCTACGGTCCAGGCTGTTAATTCGAAGTTGCTAGGTAATTTATTTCAAATTTTATTATTTTTATCATTCGCCTGCGTCTGACTTGTAGGTCTTTACCGGCGAACAAATGTCTAACAAAATTACCAGAGAAGGTAGTTAGCTCTATAAAAGTATTAACGAACGTGAAACTCTATGGTCGACTTGTATCAGTGTTGGCCGTTAATTTCAATTAGAATTGAAAATTGATCAATAAGATTGAAGATTAATTCCGTAACTAATCAATTACACTAACATCAATTTTTACTAACGTTAGTTCGCATTGATTTTGTGACGTCGTCAATTACACTAACCGTCAATTAGAATTAACCTAAAGCTTGTCCCAGAAAAAAATGTCGTTTATTAGTTAGTATGAAATAATATAAGCAATAAAAAGTTACCAAATTTTTGACAACAGTTTATTAGAAATGTAGTAAACAAAACGTATTTTTGTTATGTTTTTGTTCTATTGTTTATTCATCCAGAAACTTCGTAATTTTCTTTTGATACCTGCCATCAGGTTTTGTACATCAGTGTCTGTGATTAGTTTTGAAGCTGCATTCCATTTTCGCTTGAAGTTTTCATCTGATGTGGCGTTAGTTTTATGTTTTAAGAGCTTCTGCTTCATACGAGCCCAATATTTTTCTATAGGTCGTAATTCAGGACAGTTAGGAGGATTTTGGTATTTTTCCACAAATTCGACATTATTGGCTTTGTACCATTTTATCACATTTTTAAAATAGTGGCACGTGGCCAGATCAGGCCAAACCAGAACTGGCTTCTTGTGTCGCTTAAAAAACGGCAATAATCGCTTTTCCATGCACTCTTTAAGGTATATATCGCCTTTCATAGTTCCTTTAGCAAAGTATGGAGTGCTGCGTTTGCCGCAAGAACAGATCGCTTGCCACACAAGAACCTTGTCCGCAGATTTATCCGTTTTTATGACATTGTACTCGTCATTGATAGTTTTTCTATCGGTCCCCGAATAAAAATGATGTCCCGGCAGTGATTTAAAATCAAGCTTGCAATATGTTTCGTCGTCCATCACAATACAGTATTTTTTTGTCGTTAATTTTGAATACAGTTTTCTTGATCTCGTTTTAGCGTCAGTTTCTTGTTTCGAATTTCTATTAGGCACTTTAGTTTGTTTGAAAGTCTTTATTGAATTATTTTTCTTTACTCGTTGCACAGTGGATTTAGACGTTTTAAACTTTTTAGCTAAATCTCTTACAGATGATGTAGGTTTTTTCAGCAAAGCAGCTATGATACTCTTCTCAATATTTTTCTTAACAAACCCGGTCTTCCGACCACTTCCAGGACGCCGTCGAATACCGCCAGTCTCTCTGAATTGTTTTAGGACCCTTTACACAGTTCTAACAGACGTGTTTAGCTCCATTGCCACTTTTTTCGTGAAAATGCCTTAATATTGGACATATTTGTACAATATTTTCTCATGAAGTTTTTCTTGTGGAGACGAGATCTTTGAAAATGTGACTGTGACAGATTTTTTTCTAATATTAAATAAAGAACCGAGATGCATTTAACATATAACCAGCTAGTTACAACCATTTTCATTGAAACCTGATATACCAACGCTGCGTGAACTAACGACATTTTTTACTGGGACAAGCTTTATTAGTTACACTAACGTCTCGAAAATTTAATAAGAATTACAGTCAATTAGATTAACGTTAGTGTAACTAAATTAATCCTGTCTTACACTAATAATTAATTTTAAAACTGCATCTCGGGTTCGGAAGTCGGGACCAATATCACAAGATGGAGCTCATGCTGGACCCTAGGGCTACCTACTGGATCTCGGGTTTGGCGCATCATAGACTCATGCTGTTTGGGCTCATTCGACTTGTACTGATGAGCAGATGGTACCGGTATCAAAATCTGGAGCTCATGCTGGACCCTGGGGATCCCTACTGGATCTCGGGTTTGGCGCATCATAGACTCATGCTGTTTGGGCTCATTCGACTTGTACTGATGAGCAGATGGTACCGGTATCAAAATCTGGAGCTCATGCTGGACCCTGGGGATCCCTACTGGATCTCGGGTTTGGCGCATCATAGACTCATGCTGTTTGGGCTCATTCGACTTGTACTGATGAGCAGATGGTACCGGGATAAAAATCTGGAGCTCATGCTGGACCCTGGGGATCCCTACTGGATCTCGGGTTTGGCGCATCATAGACTCATGCTGTTTGGACTCATTCGACTTGTACTGATGAGCAGATGGTACCGGGATCAAAATCTGGAGCTCCTTTTAACTTTTACTTTCTTAGTAAAAGTGAAAGTCAAAGTGAAAGTGAAAGTGAAAGTGAAAGTCAAAGTGAAAGTCAACGTGAAAGTGAAAGTGAAAGTGAAAGTGAAGTGAGCTCCAGATTTTGATCCCGGTACCATCTGCTCATCAGTACAAGTCGAATGAGCCCAAACAGCATGAGTCTATGATGCACCAAACCCGAGATCCAGTAGGGATCCCCAGGGTCCAGCATGACTTCCATCTTAGGATACCGGTCCCATTGCTTATTAATACAAGCCCCCGAGTCCAGAGTCAAAATCGAAACAAAAATCAAAACCTCGTAGCTTAACCTAAATTCGCGTTTAGTTAGGTAAATTATTAATGTCAATTACCAATTCAATCTACACTAAAAATTAAATTAATGTTTCAATTTTTGAGAAAGACTAAAAATTAAATATCTTCAATTATTAGTTATTCGCAAAGGATTAACACGTTAGTTACAATTAATTTCAATTCTAATTGAAATCAATTTGCACTAAACTATTAGTGTTCAATTTTAACTAACGTGTTTCAATCTTCAATTTTTAATTTTCAATTACACTAACGTTCGGCCAACACTGACTTGTATTGTATTAAACAGAAGTGGCTGCGAGTGTTATTTACTGCATCATAAAATACCAGTAAACTTACCGTCATAGCACCACTCCGCGCCCTCTATGCACAAGGTTGAGCTGAATAAGCAACCTGTAAGAAAATAATTGTGTAATATGTATGTACCAAGTATACAATCGTGACTTAATGAAGAGCGTTACCGTCGAGTAGGTACTGTACTGTGTAAGTAGGTAAGGTACGAGAATAAAAAGCTAAATTATGTCACTAGTGTAGGTAAGTAAGTATACAACACTTTTTCTATGAGTGTCCAAAATTGACAATCCGGTAAGAATTGAGTTCGATGGATGCAAGTATTGCAACCTGCATATATTAGAAACCGCTGTCTTCTTCTTCTGCTTAGTGTTAGTCCCGGCTTGGAGTACGCTTGTCAACCTAATCCCATGAATTGGCGTAGGCACTAGTTTTTACGAAATCGACTGCCATCAGTGCCATCTGACCTTCCTAGGCCTTATCGCGATTAGGTCCGGTTTCCTTACGATGTTTTCCTTCACCGAAAGCGACTGGTAAATATCAAATGATATTCCGTACACAAGTTCCGAAAAACTCAGTGGCAGGAGCCGGGATTTGAACCCGAGACCTCCGGATCGAAAGTGGGCTGCCAGCGCTCACATCACAACCTGCTGTTTCTACACAATTTAGTAACTTCAATCTCCCGGTGGATTTGTGCCGCTATAAAACGAGTACTTTATTGTTAATTTAATTATTTAACATTGATCCGTTGTGATTCTGAGGTCGGAACGGCCGGAACTCTTTTTACAAAAGTATTTCATCACTATTTAAAAAAATACATGTCTGTTTTGATGTAAGGCACAGGCGCGGATCCAGGATTTCGTTCAGGGGGGGTCACTTTCCTTCATAAAAAATCTCGCGGTCCGCACCTACGGGCCCCTTAGTATACAAGGTTTGCGTTTCAGGGGGGGGCAATTCCCCCTGTTGCCCCCCTCTGTATCCGCGTCTGGTAGGCAACACCAACAACAACCATGTCCATATGCTACAAATAACCGCACCCTCGGATGAAACGCTCTATCATTAATATTCAGTAATGCTACGAATTCAATTTCGCACATATCTTACGTAAGAGATATATCAGCCTCCATAACGGCATAGTATTTAGATCATATTTAAATTATTCTAAATACGTTTCATGTCATGCAGTAAACAAATTGAAATGATATACCTATAAGTACATATGAAAATAGAAATAACTTACTTACATGTAATTACGAAGCAATTAATTGAACTTTGTTCACACCTACATAGATTTGGACACAGATACCTATCTCTATTTGTTTTAATCTAGGGACCTACCTAGATTAAAATAAATAGGGAATAGTACTTACTTATTTATTAATAAGACTAAGCGAGTGTGAAATGTATGTACAACTCAAGGGTTGTACAGTCAGCTGTAAAAATAGGGGTGTACTCATCTTTCTCAAAAATATGTCCCATAGTATCTTATTCCGTTGTAATAAGTGCGTAGTACCATATTTATGAAACGATTTTTTCGATACGTATTTTTGCAGCTGACTGTACAAGAAAAACTATCGTTGATTTGATTACGTAGGTAGTAGCTTAGGTATGTTACTCTAATTAAATTTTCAACTGGTGTGAAGGAAGGGGCCTTTGACATTCAGTCGTAATCGTAACCCCGAAAGGTCACAACTCGGTCACACGAATGTAGGTCCTACAAAGGTAGGTATCATAGGATTCACCTGACAATGGGAGTGACACAATGGAGTCAAAAATTAAATCGCTTGCGAACTCATGTCTCAGTCGGGTTTTTAAATCTTTTTAATTTGACTCGTTTTCATATTTATATAAATCTATACATATAATAAAGCTGAAGAGGGTCGAAAGTCTGTACATGGAAGATAATCGAAAAAAAGTTGGCTGGGGATACTTAGAATCGATAACAGAACACGTTCCAACAATTTTTAGAATTTTTGTCTGTTTATCTGTTTATCTGTTTGTCTGTTTATTTGACCGCGCATCACGTGAAAACGGCTGAACGGATTTTGATGAAATTTTGTATAGATATAGTTTGAGTCCTGGTAAAGGATAATATATAGTTTTAATCCCGAAAATCAACCCTGGTGGGGGTGAAAATGGGGTTGAAAGTTTGTATGGAGAATTTTTAACCGCTGAAACGATTTAGATAGAAATGAGTATGGAGATAATTTGAGTCTCGAGAAACGTCAAAGGATAGTTTTCAAACCCTTGTGGGGGTGAAAAGGGGGTTGGAAGGTGGTATGAGGAAATATTACCGCTGAACTGATTTAGATGAAAATTGGTATAGAGATAGTATGGGTCTCGAGAAATGACAAAGGATAGTTTCTATTTCAACCCCCCCCCCACCCCCCATCTTACTTTCGAACCGTAGGTCCAAAAAATTGAAAAAAAGAATGGAAGTGACGCCTGTTACCCGTCGATGCTGTAAATTTACCTTTACCCGCTCTTAAGAAATATTTGAAAATGTCATGAATATCAAAGGGTTATTGCAGGTTCGAGGACTATATATGACGTACAAAGATGCATGGCCCAAACCAAAAAACTACTACAAAATCATCTAACATTTATAGGACACCGTTTAGGTAGGAAATAGTAGTTTATGTAACTGTTACGTAATAAGGGTCCTTAAAACATGAGTGTGGTTTTCATAATAAGATCACACGAGTGTTTTAAGGCCTAATTACGTACAGTTGCATACACTGATTTATCTACACTCATATTATTTATCCTAAATGCATTATTCGGAAACCATAGAATGGCCGCCATTGCACCGCCATGGCCAACTCGATTGTGCCGGCGGGCGCGTATCGGCGGCCGCGCGGGAGCGTGCAGGTGTACATTATGTTATGAAAACTCATAACACATCAATATTTGAGCATGTAAAGTTAAAATTACGTTACTGATACCGATAAAAAGCTTATCATAGTAAAATCGGTTGTGGTAATGCTAGCATTGCCTACCGTTTTCGAACACGTTTTAGAGAACTTACAATGTGAGTGTAGATAAACATATCAAACGTTTTGTGAAGCAGTCAGATTAGGATTTATTTTTCTTTATAATTAAACAATAGGTACATTATCTGTCTCTCAAGCTGTTTTGATATGTCTTCTTGAAGAACTACGCCTTATTTTGTATCTTTAAGATCTAATATAATAATGTATTACTGTTTTGAAAAAATAAGTCCCGTCGAATTTCTTTTCGGTCATAATACTTCTTGGGCCAGAGGTGTAGGGTTAGAACCGGTGGTAGTTTTGGAACGAAATTCCTTATCGGACGGTTCGCGGATCCGGCCAAGGCGAAAAAAAGTCACGTGACAGTCACGAAAAAGCGTCACGTCACGAAAACGCGACACCCATACGATTGAGAAACGTGTAAAATGCAATGGAATAAAAAATATATAAAATAGAATAAAGTGAAGTGAAGTGTAGTGAAATTGAGAAGTGACAAAGTGATAAAAGTGAAAAAAGTCGAGAACCTTAAAAGTCGAGAATTTTAAAAATGTCGAAAATGTCAAAATTTCCAAAATTTCAAAAATTTCCAAGATTACCAAAATTTCCAAAATTTCCAAAATATCAAAAATTTTCAAAATTTCCAAATCATCCAAAATTTTTAAAATTTCAAAAAAATTAAAAAAAAATTAAAACCACAAAATTTACGAAAAAGTCAAAATGAAATAAAATTAAATAACATAACTTCGTTCCAATCGACACTCACGTATTTTATTTTTCTCTGACGTTCATTAGTGCATTGTAATGTGCTTACATTGACGAATAAATATCTTGATCTACACCAATATCATAAATCCTCTATTCCGCCTTCAGAACCGTATGTAATTAATTACCAACATTATTGCAACCAGTAACGTAACATCAGTGTATTATCTGTGACAGTGTGGTAAAAACGTATGAAAATTCATTACCTACGGTAACGTAATGAAAATTCGCTTCGCCCCCCCGACCGCCGGCGCAATAATGTTGGTCATGGCGGTGTAATGGCGGTCATTCTAATGGTTTCAATGGATTTTTAATATGTGTGTAGGTAAAGCAGTGTATGCTTCTGTACATAATTAGGCCTTAT
The DNA here is from genome assembly GCA_947086415.1 of Pammene aurita. NCBI lineage: Eukaryota > Metazoa > Arthropoda > Insecta > Lepidoptera > Tortricidae > Pammene > Pammene aurita. The sequence goes on from OX352299.1 coordinate 11,752,114, forward strand.
TACGTAACAGTTATATCGCCATGTCCGTCCGTCTGTCCGCGGTCTAGCTCAGTTACCGTTCGCACCAGAAAGCTGAAATTTGGTGAGGCCTGATAAGAACTTTCAATAAAAACTATATTGAATAAAATCGGTCCAGCCGTTTTTGAATTATTAGTCAAAAACGCATAGTGAAAGGAAGTGCCGAATAGTAAAATGACGTAAGCGCCGCCAAATAAACGACCTTTTGAACGGATGTTTTGTAACAGGGCAGCATCTACGAAACTCTACACGGAGCATCGCTCGACATGCTCTTGGCCGGTTTTTTTTGCATTGTTATCCCGGAAATCACCCCTTAAGGATTACTAATTCCAATTCCAGAAAATCCCCAGCCAGGTTATACGTAGCCTATAAAAATTCAACGTCTCAAAGGGGGGGGGGTCATGGAACTCCCTCCTCCAAGTGCACCTCAAATAGAAAAAAATCATGTCTGCATTTGTGACCCCCCCCCCCCCCCCCCCCAATTTCAACCGCGCCTGTTCTTACCTTTCATGCTTTGACTGATTTGACGGGAGGATCGATTTGGATGATATTTGCAGTAGACATAAACGTATAAAAACAAAAGTGGTCCTGTATCATCCGATATACACCTACTATACTCTCTATGTCGTTTAAATCATGCCAAAAAAAATTAATACAAAAAAGGATTCATTTATGAGTGTAGTTTCATTTAGTGGTAATTGTAAAATATTTTATTATATAGGACTACTGTCCTCTAGCGTATCTGTCAACTTTACTTCAAGTTCCGCCTCCAGGGTAGCGGGAGAGAAATTAGGGGTGAATTAGCCGCTTACTGACACAGACCGAATTCCACGCGGGCGGAGCCGCGGGCACAGCTAGTAACAAATATGTAAGCAAAAAAACAGCAACCGCATGACGGGCCATATTCAATGTAGGGTTCCGTAGTTGCTGTTTGTCATAACAAAAAAAATATCGGACAATCCCACGGAAAAGCGCTGGTGGTCTGGCGGTAAGACGTCAGACTTTCAATCCGAAAATCGCGGGTTCCAACCCCGGCTTGTACAGTCACCGGCAATAGTATCTTCTTACAAGACGGCCGCAAAAATATGTGACACGCTCTTATGGCCTTACAAAGAAGAGCCTGTCACATATTTTTGCGGCATTCGTGTAGGAAGTGTAGCATGACGCTACGTCTATCGACATCTGTCGACGTTCTTTGGAACTACATCCATGTTTAGTTTCTCTGGTCGTTAGGTCGTGGTTGATTTATGAAAAACCGGCCAAGAGCGTGTCGGGCCACGCTCAGTGTAGGGTTCCGTAGTTTTCCGTCCGTCACAGTAAGTGTCGCCACTTAAGGGTTAAAATAACAACGCCATGTAGGATATGATATGAGCGCTCCACGTACAGCGACATCTATCGGCAAATTAAGTGTTTACTTAATAGTTTTACGAGTATTGCGCAATTATTTTTTAGGGCAATAGATTTATTGCGCGCGAGCTTAAAGTATGGAAGATGATTTTTATGGGATAATTCTTTATTGCGTGAACCGATTTTCACCGTTTTTACTTTATTTGAAAGCACGTCATTTCATTGTGATTTTGTAGAAATTACAGGTACAATAAACACCTGCTTTGCTGCTTATACGGTTAAATTACAAACTTAGTTCAGAAATTATTTTGTAATTTTGTTTCAAAAACTATTCAATCTATCAAGTTCAAAATAATTTTCCTAGAAAGTTTTTACAAAGTTCTACTTTTGAAATTTTTATTTCATATTTTTAAAACATATGGTTCAAAAGTTAGAGGAGGGGGACACTTTTTTTTTTACGTCTGGACCGATTATTTCCGAAAATATTTACATTATCAAAAAATGATTTTAGTAACCCCCTATTCATTTTTAAATACCTATCCAACAATATATCACAAGTTAGGGTTGAAATGAAAAAAAATCACTCCCCACTTTACGTATAGGGGAGGTACCCTAATAAAACATTTTTTCCCACTTTTTATTTTACCACTTTGTCGGCGTGATTGATATACATATTAGTACCAAATTTCAGCTTTCTAGTGCTAACGGTCACTGAGATTATCCGCGGACGGACGGACGGACGGGCAGACATGGCTAGTTGACTACGGAACCCTAAAAACAGTGTGCATTGTGATTGATTGTGATTCACGCCATTACGGTTGGATGGCGCTTTTATCAGTCCACATTTTGTTATAGACAACTGGCAGTTATAAAATTGAAATAATTTTTGTTCCCTGGAAGTTTTTACCAGTGATCAAGTTTCCTAGAAGAGGGTGATCGCCAATACAGGTTTTCCTGTACCCAGTACCCATTTTTGGCCGTGTCTGAGGGTGAGACGATCGGTGGTTCGTCAAGTAAAACCGTCGTCGGAGGACTAGAACCCGTATTTCGCGTGGTTCTCCAAGTAAAACACAGGGTTCAGCGAGCTGCTGCCTAACGTATTTTATTTAAATTCATAGATTACTTTCCACCATTTCCTGAGATTCAAGATTATTATTTTATTTAGGATTTTTTAACGTTATAAATCCGATTCCCTTTTTGTAACCAGTTAATTACTTATTGTGTTTTTGTGCCATAATAGATTTTTTTGTTGTTTTGCCAACCTTGGTTGAATATCTCTGATCCGCATTTTTAAACTTCTCTAAATTCCAAATAGCCACATCTGACGGGCGTTATAAATATTCGGTTTTAAATTTAGGTTTCCTTCATCCAGTGAATCAGCCATCATCGTTCATACCACTCGCATCTCATCAATTCATATTTCTTTATAGCTAAATTTTCAGCCGAGTTCTGTTCTTGTACCTACTCTTTTTTCCATTCGTGCGGAAGGCAGACATCCACCATTGTTCGATAAAAATATTCTGTTTAAATTGCGCTTCAATATTTCTTGTGTGCAGTAATAGTAGTTTATGCAACTGATACATAATGAGGGGCCTTAAAACACGAGTGGGGTTTAATGAAACGAGCGCAGCGAGTTTCATTATAGGATCACACGAGTGTTTTAAGGCCTAATTATGTACAGTTGCATACATTACTTTATCTACACATATATTGCAAGTACTCAAAGATGGGTTCAGAAGCCGAAGGCAATTGACCTGCATTACTAGGTAGATAGATACAAGTGCTGAAACATACCCACAGGTGTAAGCTTAATAAAAATAAATAAATAAGAACTGATAAGGAAAGTATATTTATTTATTATAATATAGTTAATAGTAAACATTTACATTTTCGCAATTAAAAATGTTTCGAAAAACAATAACTGACAAGTTGATAACAGAAATGGCGGCCGTACAAACTTCTGTCGCGAGTTTTTTTTAAATATTAGCCAACGAACGAAGTCCTTATTCTCATGTCATCCGAGATCAAAATGTCGTGCGGTTTATGTCAAAAAATATATCGTACTGACGTTTCGTATCGACAACATTTTAAAATCTATGGATACTAGAATAGAAACCCATTGAAATTGTGTTGGTTTTGACAGCTGTTCCAAATTTGAAACTCATGACTTAACTATATACTAAATATTTGAGCATGTAAAGTTAAAATTACATTACTGCCACAGATAAGAAACTTATCATAGTGAAATCGTTTGTTGTAATGCTGGTCATTGCCTACGGTTTTTGAACGTATTTTAGAGGACTTACAATTTGAGTGTAGATAAAATATTTTTTGTGTGAAGTAATAGTAGATTGTACACCAAGGGGATAAAGCATTGTTTTATGTCACGGGCGCAATATTGAATCCTGAACGTAACGAAGGACTCCAGATTTTAATCCCGAGCGCAGCGAGGGGTTCATGAGTTAATTCCCGAGCGAAGCGAGGGAATTAAGACTGAGTCCTGAGTGTAGTGAGGGGTTCAAGCGCGCCCGTGACAAAAACAGCTTTATCCCCGAGGAGTATACTCTACTTTTCTCACCTCTTGCGAGACAATAAAATAGCTAAGGCTACTAGAAACGGATTTTTATTAAAGTAAATCAAAAGTAAAAACCGGCCAAGTGCGTGTCGGACCACACATAGGAGGGTTCCGTACCTTCAATGGAACCAAACTAATACCAAAAGGTCGTATCTGGTGCCTATGGTTTTTTGGAGATAACTCAAAAATAGCTAAACCGATAATGTTCAAAACAATTTGCGTAGAAAATATAGGGTAAGACGCATCTCCTCAATTTTTTTCATATTTTTGGACTTACGGTTCAAAAGTTACAGGGGGGGGGGCACAATTTTTCTGACTTTTAAAGACCTATCATTGATGTGTCACATGTTGATATTTAGTAAAAAAAAATAGTTACATGTATGGAGCGCCCCCCCCTAATTTTTTTTTTCAAATCTACATAACTAAGTAGCGGCATACAAAATACACCTTATGTGTAAATTTTATTCAGATACGTCGTATAGTTTCCGAGTAAATGGCTGTGACATACGGATGGACAGACATACAGACAGACATGACGAATCCATAAGGGTTCCGTTTTTTGCCATTTGGCTACGGAACCCTAAAAATTGATTCTTGATACATTAGTCCATTTTATTCAAATTTTATCTTCAATTTTTATAGAACCTGCAGTTTTACTCCGTATACTGCAGCGTCTTATGACACTCGCGGCATTTGTTTTAGGTATTTAAAAAAGGTGGCCAGCACGATTTTCCGAATAAATTCGATTTTCAAATCAGTTCGACGCGGCGGCGCGGGCCCCGGCTGGCGTCGCGGGGCTGTGCACCGTGCGGGCTTTACCAAATTAGACTTTAAGCACATAACAATAAGAACTATGGGAAGTGAAATCACATTATTAACCAGCGGGTTATAATGAGATTTAGTACAACATTATAACCCGGCTAAAGCCAAGGGCTATAATGATTTGCTTTCGGTGAGGTTTGCATGAATATAATTTGGCATTGTCGAGCAGGTGGTGTGAAAAATATTTTTTGTGTGAAGTAAAAAAATTATACGTGTTCTGCAAAAGTGATTGTTTTACTGCAGAAGATACTATTGCGGGTGACTGTACCACTGAATTTTCCGGAACAGATGTACGAAATATTATTTGATATTTACCAGTCGCTTTTCGGTGATGGAAAACATCGTGAGGAAACCTGGTCCCGGAACGCCTGGTTTCCCCTCTGGGTTGAACAGGTCTGATGGCAGTCGCTTTCGTAAAAACTAGTGCCTACGCCAATTCCTGGGATTAGGTTGCCGAGCAGACCCCAGGCTCAATAGAGCAAAAAGCTGGGACAAACGCTTGGAGGAAGAAGAAGAGAAACTAGTCCCACGGTATGCTCAATAAGGCTAGTGTGGTGGGTACTAGGCGACGATATATGTATATAATAAATATAGATATATACAACGTGTTACTTGAGCCACTAAAAATCTCAGACACCCCAAACTATTTTTATTATTTCTAATTAATTTAGAATATTTATTTTTCAATCAGTTTATTATTTCGAAAGATATTCGTATGTTTAGTTTTCCTTTCAATTCTATTCAATTGTTAACTCTACATTTGTTGCATTGCTCTACATGTGTCAACCTATCAACCTATTTTGTCAATTTTTATGACATGACATAAGATGACATACTTTGACAATGACAACCTACATGACACTATTTACAGTAAAAAACAAAGCCAAAGCTGCCAGCTATTATTAAATATTCAACCTCAATCTTTTAACCTCTCGATAGAATGGTAAACTGTAGTATTCGAAACTTTTAGACTCAACACATAAAAAATTGAAAAATTAAAGACAAAGTATACCCCTGTTAAGATATACTGCACTCGATTCCACTTTCGATTCTCAACAAACAGTTTTCAGGTTTTTAGTCTTGGGAGTAACACGTTGTATATATAAATACTTAAATACATAGAAAACATCCATAACTCGGGAACAAATATCCGTGATAAAGTACATCAAACAATACAGCATACCTAACTGGGCTTTGGCTTCGAATTTGCATAGATCAGATACCTAACTATAGAGCTCTGTAATTAGTTCGGCGTTCTAATTCAAATCAGAAACTATCAGAAACAATCAAATTAACTTACGAAATTAGTTTTCAGTTTAGGCGGATTTCACACTGGCGCCGCGTCGCGCTCCGGTGAACGAGACAGCGCTATACACATGAGGAGCGCTATCTCGCTCACACACCGTCACCGTATGCGGAAACCGCAGCAGTGTGATAACCGCCTTATGACCCAATTTTGTACACACCTTTGACACAATTTTGACACCTACATACTCAGAGAAATAAACCAATGGAGTGGTAATTGTCAGGCGTCCCCCTCTGCCAAAACTACAAGACCACTGGTCGTAGCGGTTATATAAAACTAGTTGTCGCGCGTCAAACGCCATTCTATGAATGTCAGTCAGCCCGGAACGATCTGAGGTAAAAATGCCAAATTGCTGCGTGTTTTCATGTAAGAAAAGATCTGAATTATCTAGTTTAAATAAGGATAACGTTTCTTTTCATCTGTAAGTATAATTACGTCTAAATATCATCAAATAGTGCACGAAATTAGCAAAAAAACTAACAAATATTGTCAATCAAAAAGTGTTGCCACTTAATGGTACTACATCTGCTTTAGGGTAATTTTTAAACTTGACTCTTCATAGTACATTGTACCATCGGGTTCATAATTGCATACCCAATTTATCAATGAATTCATTCATAAATTGGGTATGCAATTATGAACACGATTACATCGAGGGAGGTAAGTGAAATATTGCAAACAAGAGTAATCGACTCCAGTGCGGCAGAAATACGTCCGCCATTATGTCATTCATTGTCATTGTTATGACAGGTTAGGCAATACACTTAAAAGATACTCCGTGGGTTAGGCACAGACCCATTCGGCATACAGCCATCATTGTAAAGCATTGCTCTGTTAAAAAAGCAGTGTGTCTGTATGTGTGTGTTGTTATTAAATTGTTTCTAAACATATTTTAATCTACTTTTAAATTATTTAAATTACATATTATTTTTAATCATTAACAAAAATTAAAAGATTAACGTCAGTACTTCAAAGGTAAAACTCATTCACACGCATAGCTTTTTAAATTATATATGTCGTCGAGGACCGCCGAGGGCAGGGCTGTAAGGTGGTTTGGAACTCAAAAAACTGTACACTATCAGGATAAACTAGTAGCACATTACGCACGGACGCACGGTAATGAAATAAAACATAAACACTGGTTTAACAACTGTATTGAAATCAAATGTTTTTAAAACCGTATTATGGGAAGGGCAATAAACTACTACTGGTTCGGAAAGGAGCCCCAACTGAGAAGAACCAGCGTAAGAAACTCAGCGTATGTGTGCTTGTAGTACGGCACAATAGCTGAAATTTGTCTATGGTCTCAAAAATACAGCTACCATAAACAAATTTCCGTTTTAATAGACAAATTTCAGCTAGTGTGCTGAATTTCGCACTGAATTCCGCTCTAATGTGTGGCGCCCCTTAAGTGAAATATACTTGTAGATGCTTGAAATAACGATATTCCTGTTTAGAAATTAATTCGTTCCTTTATTTTCACCATACATTTTATGTAGCATTTTAATTTTGTATGGATTATACTTTATTTATTATAAGGTACGGTAAACACACTTATCCCCTTAAATAGGCACTTTTAATTTCTGACTCTGGTATCACTGTACCTAACAGGTAAGTTTTAGTGATGGGACAGCACAAAAATAAATGTCGATATTAACATTAGCAGTATGTTATACTTTTTATTTATAATAGAAAATGAAGAAGAGATAATAGAAATAGAAACACAAATTGGAAACAGATGCCCATTACAATCAAAATATCAACTGCGAAGAACTCTGGAACATCACGATGTCGCTAGTGACTGATTCATCATCGTTCATTACAGAGAAAAATTCACTGAGGTGGATAGAGGAACGTCTAGTGTAATTGGAAGCACATTGGAACGGTAATCTAAACACGTGGGTTCGAATCCCGTGATGTTCCAGAGTTCTTTGCAGTTCAATGTTTCATTGTAATAGTTATTTGTTTCCAATTTGTAGTATTTTCCACTAAATTTAAAAGCAAATACACATCAAAATATTAAATTGATAATATAAAAGTTATTCTTAATCAGCTTGCAAGATTTGTCCTGAACAAATAGACAAACTAACTTACGTAGAATACTAACATTGTAAGTAATATGCTGGTAGAAAAACTTGATATTGAATCACAACTTAACATTATAATTGTATTAATAGCTAAACCTTATACTTGGTAAAGAAACCAAAATATATAACTAACCTACGATCAATGTTTCTCTGCGTCCGTAGGAAACACCTTAGACAACCCTACACGTAATCCCTGGGTGGTGCTAAAAGAGTTACAAACTTGGCAGCTCTAATACTGCCCTGCCTGGACCTCGCAGCACTCACTGGATTTTCTTCATCATCTGCTTTCCCACTACCCTAGGGAAGAAATGCCTATCTATATCCAGTGATATGTAGGCATAAGATAAATAAATCTACGATAAAATGTGACATTTTCAAGTCAAAGGTACATCATTATCGGTTGTCAATAAGGCGTTACAATAAAAAAATCATTTAGAAATTAACTCTATTAACAACCGACAATGATGTACCTTTGACTTGAAAACGTCACAAATATCGATACTTAAGTATATTATTATCGACGCGTTCCTCGCACTGTGTACGTTTACTTAAAGATGACATTATCTCGTTCACGGACAGGTTGTCTGTGTCTGTATTTGTACTTGTGTGAGTATATTTTATGCTAGTGTTTGATAATTTTATCGTGTGCGTGTGTAGCGACGTCAATGGAAAATGCATTAGTGTTAACAGTATTTGTGTGCGTTTCCTCGTCCCCCGCGCCGAAACTGGCAGACTTTTTCTGATAGAAATTAGTGCGCGTCTCGCATCCGGTTGGTTTAATTATCAAAGCCTACAAAATTCGAACGCAAAGCTTATGTTAGCATTCCTCGAGTCCTTTCATGTTGCATACCGAGGATTTAGATCCTCACATGCTCACGAGAGATCTATTTCTGTCCTGTACAAAAGCACTATTACATTATGCTTTATCCTGCCTATCTGTCAATTAAACTTAAGCCTTAAGGCATTAAGTCCGCCTCTCGTACACTTTTTTGCAATAAAGTTTAAATAAATAAATAAATAAACTTGAGATGTAATTTGTCCTTGTGTATATAAATTTCCATACAAAGTTACCAGGGCCCCGAATCGACATGGCATAACTGACAGTCGCTTGCGAGACAACTATGATATCACACTTTTGTGACAGTTAAAATTGGGGGTGGAATTACTCAAGAGTGATATCTAAAATGCTGGCCATAGCCATAGACAAACCCCCTCTAGCGAGACCTACTGACAGATTGACAGTTAGGTGTGGACACGTGTCGACAGATGGATATCACTCTATCCACTAGCGATACAAGTGTGACATCCACGTTTCACAGTTTGGCATGTCGAATCGAGCCCTGGTTTCATGGTTATTGTATAAGTAGGTAGTGTGTAGTGTACTTAAAAAGATATGAAAAAGGAAGGCGTATTGAAATTTGTAAAACGTGAAACCAATTAATAACTATTAACTATTACTATTACATTATGTACATAGTTATAAATATTACATACAAATAAAAAGAAATCTAACAGTGTAATTTTGTAGATGCCGTAACAATGTGTATTTGTATAATATCTGTGTAAAAAATGTTGTTAAGTTCCTCGGAAGAATAGTTGAGTTTTCGATATTTCTGCTCTGAAGTAAGGGCCCTTTTCAGGGAGGTACAGTTACCGGCAATAGTATCTTCCTGCATGAAGGCCGCAAAAATATGTGACACGCTCTTATTTGTAGGGTCATACGAGCGTGTCACATATTTTTGCGGCCTTCGTGTAGGAAGGAAGATGTTATTGCCGGTGACTGTACAATACAATAATATAAATACAATAATATATTCTGTATTGTTCACCAATAGTAAATAATTCACAAAAGGAGAAATTAGATTATAATTAATAATTAGAGTGGTAGATAAAAGGCGGTCTTATGGCTAAAAAGCGATCTCTTCCAGACAACTTGGGCGGTGGGAGACAACGCAAAAGAATCAATAAAATTTAATACGAGTGCTGGTACTCCAGTCGGACGAACTCGACAGCATTTTACATTGCGAACTCTATGGGCTATTCGATTTAAATTGTACACAGTTATAATGTGAATAACCATTACCTTGAAAACATAAGTTTAGGCTTTGCGTGTGTGTTAGTATTTACTCATAATTTAACGTTGTAGACCCGTGTTTTTTATTAGTTTCAGTCAGTCATTAGTTCACGTCTACAAACTATAAACTGGCAAGTTATATACACAAATAGGTTCATGTTTATGGTGCTCCCACACCAGCTGTTATAAATGTTATGTGTGTGCAACTATCTTTCTTTAACAACATAGTGCTACGTAGCCTAATCCTTGTTATATAACATTTATAACAGCTGGTGTGGGAGCACCATTACGAGTATGACCGATTTTTTGCTGAAGGCAGTACCTATACCTATTAAATATTACACAGATAGGTAGCAAGATCATGTTATGACCGAATTTTGTATGAAGGCAGTAAAATAATAAGAGCATGTTAGTAACTCGGTTTACCGAGATAGTTTACAAGTATAATCCTTAAAAGCTTCAAAGATGTTCTATTTCCATCCAAAAGCTCCCACTACACTAATTGCAGGTAAAGTTTAATCAAGCCCTGAGCTCGTCTATTTATAACCAAGTATTGATCGAGCTCCGCAAATGTTTTAAAGATAACCTTACTTTCGATGTTGCTGATAAGTTGATAACGATCATTGTGCCCGTTAACCTTTAATCTTTAGATATTGGGTTAGGTACTATAATGAGGCATGGTTAGTTTAGGTATCAAATAAAACAAAATTTCAGGGCAAGATATTCAGTTATTTATGTAGGATTCAGAAGGGTCGTCTATTTCAGTCCTTTTATATTGAGGCACGTTTTCGGACTGACAAGCAATTATTATTATTTTTCCGATGTCTACAAAGGCCTGAGCCTAGATGACAATCGTGATCGAAACGCCAAGAAAAAGTAAAAAAATATCCGATGACACGTCAGGGCCGTAATTGGGGGGGAATTAAGGGTCGATATAATGATATGATGGTTCTTAGTGTTCTTACCTTAGAGGATTCAACCCGGATATCTGTCATTTCCGATACAAAAAAGTCTGCCGATTTTTGCGGGGCAGGGGAACGTCAAATGTATGGCTATTCGTACGTAACGTACAAATAGCTACGACAGATAAACGTCCATCCATACATGTGTATGACCACTGGTCATATGTTTTCGGCAGAGGGGAACGCCTGTCAATGGCGACTCCGGTTGGTTGAATTCTCAAAGGTTCTTACCTATGTTTCCATCGGCGTGCGAGGGCGCCAGCGTGCAGAGCAGCGCCAGCGCCCACAGGGCCGGCCGCTGGTGGCTCATCACATCTGTCATCAATACAAACCAGTTAGTAAATTAAAAAAGACAACTGGCCAGGTGCGTGTCGGACCACGCATAATGGAGGGTTCCGTACCTTCAATGGAATAAGAACCAAATTAATACCAAAAGGTCATATCTGATGCCTACGGAAGAAGTTTTTAGAAGATAACACAAAAATGACTGAACTGATAATGTGCAAAATAATTTTCGTGGAAAGTATAAGGCACATCTTCTCAATTTTTTTCATTTTTTTTTGGACTACGGTTCAAAAGTTACAGGGGGGGACACAATTTTTCTGAATTTCGAAGTGACAATTTCTGAAAATATTCACTTGATTACATAATGTACAAAGAAACCTCAATGTTATTTTTAAATACCTATCAATGGATAATTTTTTCTGCAATTCAACTACAAAACTAAATAGCGGTATAAAATACACCTTTATATCTTAATTTTATTAAGATACGTCTAATAGTTCCCGAGTTTAATGGATGTATATTAATACAGATGGAAGGACGGACGGACATAACTAAACTATAAGAGTTCCGTTTTTGCCATTTTGGCTACGGAACCCTAAAAAGATACGCTGGGCCGTGATTATTTTATTGTCTGTTGGAGTTATGTTTCAGATAGATCGTGTTTTAATGTATTGTTTAATTATGTAGGTATTTTAAAATTAGAATACGGCACGCTGTATGCTTATGCATCGTTCACAAAAATAACGCCCCGAGTGTTTCGCGCCTCGTTTACGAAAAAACGCTCCAATTTGCGGCTCAGTCTACTAAAGTGTCTAAGGAGATAAAATTGTCTACAATTTTTCCATACACGATAGATCTGTAAGTTTTACAAATACAGAAGGGTGTGAAAAAAGTACGGTAGACACAGTATACATAGACACTTTATTCATACTGACAGCCGTTTAAGCATCAAGATTTAAAAACCGAATTTTGGCAACTTTAAACCAAGATTTCGGCCAACGCTGCGCCAAGGTCTGAAATCTAGATTTTTTTTAAATTACCAAGCCTGTGGCATGTGTAAAAAATCGATACCAATATCCATTAAAACATTTTCTACACCACCTTTTATAATGCAAAATGCTCCAATGACTAAAGACTGCGTATGTTTGTGTTAATATGCTTGAAACTTAAGCTATATGGAGGTACATGTATTATGCATAAAGTAGTATTTAATTGTAGAAAAAGTATAGTATGCAAAGTTGTATAACTGAGTCGAAAAATCCTCCTGGCGTCTACTTTTACGATGTACCTCAGGCCACTCGCCTTTTTTGACTTCTCTTATACAACTGTTGCATAAAGTATTATTTGACTTTCATATCTAACTCACACTAAAATCACAAATACCTAAGTATGGACCTCCAAAACTAAAATAGTAATCGTGGAGCACTCTATCCATGGTAAAAAAATCGGCACATTTTATTTTATTTCAAGCTCTGCTTCATGTCAGCCATGCCATCCCATCACCGTGCCATATACAATCTTTACGTCACACCTGGCCATAATGTGAGTATTCCCGCACGCTACGCGTATATGGTAAAACTCGCATTATGGCCAGGTGGAGACGTAAAATTATGTACTCACCACGGGCAGTAAAAAAGAAAGCCCTCTATCGCATATTTACAACCCTCGCCTGCGGTTCGGGTCAAAAATACCTGCGATTTCGGGCTCTTTTTCTTTTACAGTCCTTGGTAAGTAATGTACTATTATAACACGCTATTTAGAGCCTAATTAATAATGACAAGCGAAGCGACAAAGTAACAACAAAACATATCGTTTAATTTCCCTTGAAGCACAAATGAAGACGATCCCTGTTATAATTTCCTTCATAAAGACTTGATTAAAATCTATAAACAACAACTTTTTCCTGGGCCTAGGCGTAGTATTCAGAAATCACCAATACAAATCCAATTTAAGAGGATTTATTGGGTAGGAACGCAGTTCTCGCTTTTTCTTAAATTTTTGAAATGGGATAAAGCGCCAGTAACTGGCCACCTTTCAATAACTTTTCGCCTCATACTAAAAATGAACTCGCTTCACCTACAAACAGAATTCATTTTAGAATAACTTGGCCAGTTATTGAAGGGTGGCCAATGATTACCTTATAGTGACCTATTTCTACAGAGTTCATTATTAGTATGAGGTGGCCAGTTATTAAACGGTGGGCAGCTACTGGCGATTTACCTACCTACTCAATGCTGATTCGCAAAAAGTCGCGCTTTTACATTTTATTACCGGCTTGATGCAAGTCTCAGCGTAAGAACGACTTCATCGATTTATTTATGTATAGATTTCACAATTTGATAGGTACGAGCAACTTATATTTTAATAGTACAGTCAGGTAATCAAAATGAACTGCTCTTTACAATATAGTTGTGTTCAGTTTATTTTCGATAACTTGCCCGCTTAGTTTTTTTTTGCTGCTGACTGTACCATCTGATATCTACAGCATAGACATTAGTACGCCTTTAAAATAGCAATTTATATTTAGAATTTTAGAACATTGTAAAACCTTAAACAAGTTGCCAAAAAAGTTGAGCGTCCCTAGTAGCCTGCAATTGCCGAAACTTCAACTGCATTAAGTTTATGGGTATGATATATAATAATAACAGATGGGTTTTGCACGCTCCAAAAGTGAAGCACCTAAAATGAGTGAATTCAAACAATTGTCGCTAGTCGCGCATCGGCAAGCGAGAGATGCGGACGTGCCGATTTTATTTATGTATTTTTTGTGCTCATTTTGAGAGTATAGCCTATTCATAGTAAATATCATTGGTTTATGGTATTATCTTCACCTATTGCTTTCGAGCCAATTTTCCCAGTATAATAAAACGCCAAGTTTTTATTTGTGAATTCACTACTTCAATATTATTTTTCAGAGAGCATTTAGTTGAAAGGAGCTCGTTATTTACGTATAATTTACATTTTAATCTACGCCTACCTGTTATCTTGAAGCAAACAAACAACTTAAATTAACTGACGCCTACACAGTATTACATGTCTGGACTGAACCTATTTATAAATATCATTACATATCAGATATTTATTAGTATTACTTACTTTATTACCTACTAAGTAATTAGTGGGTATACACTATAGGTGCATAGGTAGAACTAACTACGACCAGCACTACGTTTTTCAGTACTACGACCTACCGCTTCACTTCACTTCACTCTTTTGTTTATGGCTACTGTGCAGTATAGTGAAGCACAATTCTACCAAAAACGAGTATTGAGCTTTGCACGAGAATATACAGATAATATAGACAGAAATAAAACCGGGTGTCTAGTTTATACCTGAAAACAAATAGAACATACACATTTAACAACGACCACCACCAATTTAAGACTTGTTTTACAAAAATATGAGCAATGACAACAGAACATGTAAGACAGAGAAAGTTAACAGACATTTATAATTTTATATTGTTTTTTGATATGTATTTACCAAGTGTAGCTATTTGTTTATTGTCAGTTAAAGATAAGAGAAAGGCCATATTAGTAGGGAGCGGAATATTAAGTTTAGGTAAGAGGAAATAAAGGTCTCGGGAATTATTCTTTCGCGGGCAGTTAAAGAAAATATGGTCAACATTACCGACCGCATTCACACATGGGAGTCTCTTTTTTTTAAATTGGTGCATCTGCTCTGCCGAGCATACGTTACGCGACCTAACCTGAGTCTTATTATATTATGGTAGTTGCGTGTCTTTTAGAAAGGAATCTATTTTTGAAATAACCATGGTCTTAATGGTATAGATGGTTGTATCTCAGAATAAAAACATTTCTTTAAACGGGACCAACGAGTAGACCATATTCTCTTCTTCTAAGGGCATCTGGTGAGTACATTTTGTAGAAGGAATCGTCCCCATCCAGGACTGCCTCTTTGGCTAACTGGTCCACTTTTTCCAAACAAAAACTACACCGCGACCCTCGGAGTGACATCTATAGATTAAAGTGTTTTAGCTGACAGGTAAGGAAGTTACGAGCATAATTCTTTAAAGGGCGGAGTGAGAGGGACTGAAGCGCACTAAGGCAGTCTGAAAAAACCGGCCAAGTGCGAGTTGGACTCGCGCACCGAGGGTTCCGTACAAACCTATA
Source organism: Pammene aurita (assembly GCA_947086415.1). Classification (NCBI taxonomy): domain Eukaryota; kingdom Metazoa; phylum Arthropoda; class Insecta; order Lepidoptera; family Tortricidae; genus Pammene; species Pammene aurita. The sequence continues at coordinate 11,767,723 of OX352299.1, forward strand.
ACACGCAAAAGTTGTAGTATGTTTATTAATAATTTCAATTGAATACCTCTACGCGTTTACGAGGAAAAAGGTAGTAAGTTTAAAATTAAAAAAAAAATTTTTTGTATGATTTTACTAAAAATGACAACTTTTCGTAAATTTTTCCTTTGTCTGTGCTATATGAAGTTTCTTCGTGCCAAGTTTCAAGTTTCTGAGTTTTCGGGAAGTACCCTTTAGGTTTTGAGTTTCTTGCGAGTACTCAGTTTCAAAATATGCGACTTAAATTGCTATTTCTTTTGATTGCGTTGACATAAAAGTTTGATCTTGCTACATCTGAAAGGTCTTATAGACCTGAGTATTTGACATGAATTTCAATTTAATACCTCCACGCGTTTACGATGAAAAAGGTAGTAGGTATAAAATTAAAAAAAAAATTTTTTTGTATGATTTTACTAAAAATGTCTACTTTTTGTAATTTTTCCATTGTCTATGCTATATGACGTTGCTTCGTGCCAAATTTGAAGTTTCTGAGTTCACGGGAAGTACCCCGTAGGTTTTGCGAGTGCCGAAAAACTCTAAAATTTGCAGCATTAACGACTGTATCTTTTGAATGCGTTAGCTTCTAAGTTTGATTTTTTCACAGCTCCAAGGGACAATAGACCTGAGTATTTGATATAAATTTCAGCTTTATACCTCCACGCGTTCCTGAGAAAAATGGTCTTGACAGACAGACAGACAGACAGACAGACAGACAGACAGACAGACGGACAACAAAGTGATCCTACGGGTTCCGTTTTTTCCTTTCGAGATACGGAACCCTAAAAACAACGGATTTAGTTAGCTTATGGGCAGAAATGTATTCCAATGTTTTTAGGAGGGCCAGGCATAACCTACCGCTACCTGCCTACTCGGATGCGAAAATGTCGATCCGCCACGATCTCTAATGTCTATATGGGATTTAAAAAAACTTTTTAGGTTTGTTACCGAAATACCCTAATTATAAAGGGGAAATAATATTCCGCATATCAAAAAATATTGAATATGTCAATTTGAATTTTTTTGGTTTGATTCATAGATTTTTGGTATTAATCATACACTGTCAACATAATAAAATAACTAATATAGTTAAAAACTTAATGAATAATTAAGATTTCATAACAACAAGTTTGTGTAAAGTCATAACAAAAAATTTACAATTTAAAAGATTGAATGAATAAATATTATGTACAATTAAAATAAGAATAAGTAGGTAAACATTATAATGTCATAATATGGCGACTTGGGCATTTTCATTCATCCAAGAACTCATCAACTGAATAATAGGACTTCGACAGGCAATACAATTTAAATTTATTTATAAATTGACGCTCAGTGTCAATATTTCTTATTCCCTCAGGGATTTTATTGTGTGTCTTGTCTGTAAGAAACTTAGGTTATTGTTAAGTATACTAAAAATATTTTTTATTGACATACGAGAAAAATAAAAACAAATAAGTGAAGTTTCTTAGTAAAGTTTAAAATCTAAGTGCAACTTCTTCTTTACAAACCACAATTAAATCAAGTCACTCGAATAGAACTTACGACGACACGAACAACCTGATGAAGTTGCAGTCAGAGGTAGGGCCGATCAATAATTGCATGCGAGTTGTATACGGTATCATTACACCTATAAATAAGTTAATTTAATGGCATTATCGATCATTGTGAATAATGCGCGGCTTGCATGCTACTCGTACTTTAATTTCAAAGTTTACATTGTTCTGTACATTGTCTGTTACCAGGCGCGGATCCAGGATTTCGTTCGGGGGGGGGGGGGGCACTTTCCTTAACAAAAAAATCTCGCCCTTGTTGCCCCCCCCCCCCCAACCCCGGTATCCGCGCCTGTCTGTTACCTTGGTGGTATAACGCAGCTTCTGTAATGAATGAAAGTACTAGCATAGGTACTAATCTGGTGATACCTGTTTAAACCCTCGATGCAAAAAGAAGGATGTTTTAAAGTTTGCCCACTAAATATTCGCATCTGTGTCTTTTTGTAGCACCGTGTTCTTAAACTTCTTAAACTAGATTTATTTTAAAGTAAGTTCTCGTGATTGTTAATATGTTTTTTCAATATCGGTTCAACCGTTTCGGCGTTGGTTTCCCCATTTATAGTAGTTACGGGTAATGCAAAGCAACTGTAAGAGATAATAGGCAATAGCTTATGTATTTTTAGGAATAATAGTACCTACCTCAGGCACGTTTCCATTTGTACATCCACGTATTATATTATTAAAAGGTAAAAAATTGTAGATTGTGTAACAAGGGAGCAAATTGAAATATTTACGGCAAGGGCGTGCATTGAATCCCAAACGAAGCGATGGAGGCTATTTATTATAGAATTTAGAAATTTTTTAAAGTAGACTCCTGAGCCTAGCGAGGGATTCAAGTGTTAACGCCCAAGGTGAAAATAGTTTTGCTTCCGTGTGACACATACTGCTTTTCACACCACCTTAGGGATTTTTTTTTATTGTTGAATCATATTAGGTAATTATAACTTTATATGTGCTTAGTGTGCTTCCTGATTATAATGAATCGATTAATTTAATAAGAAAGGTATTTGTAATGGCGGACTGGCTGAAAAACAACTAATGTCCTAGAATAGAAAAGTGCCACTTTGTTCCCTCCCAGGAGGGAAGAAAAGCCCGTATACGAATAGGTGGTGCGAAAAGGTTATTTTATGAATAAATAAATTTAGTAGGTTGCTAGGAATGAGAATGACACTGTAAACTTAGCTAAAAATTCTCGATGAACAACAGTTCCATCTATCGAGCTAATACCTATATGTATGTTCCTATCTACTCGTAAGTATTTAAGATCCCTGTGTTGTAGGTATAGGCAGGTACCTAATGTATCACTTAGTTAATTCTTACCAAAATCCACTAACAAATCCGTCAAGCGGTTTTGAAGATGAATGGGAACATTAAGGTATAAACAAATAAACTACCTAGACACAAATAAATAAACTAGACACAGGTCACAAAAGCTATAAGTGCCTATACTTATTACCTATCTTCCCTTAGTTTATCGACAATTTACACACTCTTTGTTTGTTGGACCTTCGGCAATTTAAGATTAATGGGTAAATACTTAAATAGATTCTGGCTACGCTATCGTGGCCCTGAGATTTGTTTAAAACTTTTTAAATGGCAACTAATTTTTAAATGTCAAGGGGTTCAGTGGTTTGTTATTTGATGTGATCTTTGGAAAAATATAACGATTTTATCATTGTTTTCATATAAATCTTTGACAAAATTATTAAAAGAAATCGCGTCAGTTATGATTATGATTTATAAGTATGAAGAAAAATCAGACGAACAGAAAAAGATTTTGATGCAAAATTAACGAACTTAAGAAAGGCATGAGATAACAAGTACGCTGTGATAATTCTGATTTTTGATATGCAATATAAAGTAAAAATTCCAGATGTTCTTTTTTGACTTATATTGATTTTCTGAAGCAACTAATAATTGCACAGAATTGCAGAGCTTGTAGTACAGAATATATAAATACACGCCTCAAACATAAGATTATTGTAAAAAACATAAAAATATATCATTGTGTATACTACACACACGAATCATACTTAGTAAGCCTAAAATTACAGTAGATTAGAGTTGTCGTAAGAAGAAATATTAATTGTTCAATTATCATTATTGTTTTTTGTCTGCAATACGCTGTTTTTTTTCATTTGCCGCCTTTTTCTTGGGCCACGATAGCGTAGCCGGAGTTTACAATTCTGCAGTCGTCGTCAATAGGCATGGTGAATTTTTTTCATGTATGGTATCAATCGATTCGTTTTGTTGTGAGGATCAAATGTCTATATGGGGCCAATTGCGTTAAAGCAACACAAAAGTCAGAAATTAGACTTAAAGTCTGTGATTTGTAATGCTGATAACTATCTATCGACGTTATGTAATGGTAATCCATACTAATATTATAAATGGGAAAGTATATGTGTGTATTTGTTTGTCCGTCTTTCACGGCAAAACGGGGCGACGAATTGACGTGATTTTTTAAGTGGAGATAGTTGAAGGGATGGAGAGTGACATAGGATACTTTTTGTCTCTTTCTAACCCCCCACTTCCCTAAAATGGGGGGTGGAAGTTTGTATGGAGCATTCCGGGGGGCAAAGGGGAACCGTGTTACCCCGAATTTAACGCGAGCGAAGCCGCGGGCAAAAGCTAGTATGTTATATTTTAACACTTATTAGAAAAAAAAAACAAGAAATAATTTATGGAGTCAGGCGTTACTTTGCGGAAGTCCATATTATTGTAATTAAGACAAGAAAACATTTTAACAACTAAAACAAAACAATAGAAAACCATTTTCATCAAATGTTTTTCATATGTTTTGGATTTTCGGTTCAAAAGTTACGTAGTGGGGGGACAAAATTTTTTAGACTTTTGGGGTGATTATTTCTAAAAACATTCACTTAAATTTAAAAAAAATCAATCAAGCTTCAAAGTTATTTTTTCTATTCGTCGACTAAGTATAATGCTTGAATTGAGACTTTGTAGATCGAACTACTAGCGCCATACTTTTCGATGGCGCCGCAGCCGCCGCTGAGCGGGCACCGGCACAATCCACCGGTAGATTGAAGTTACTAAATTTTATAGAGGCAGCAGGTTGTAAGGTCAGGCATTTGTCGAACTCAATTCTTACTGCTTGTCTATTTTGAGTACTCGTAGAAAAGTTTTGTATAAAATAGTGACATAATTAAGCTTTGCAGTCTCGTACTTACTTAGGCCACTCAGCAATAAGCTTCATTACCTAAACACGTTGCTCGACTGAAAAGCTTTTCATTATGTCACGCTTGTATAAAATACTATTTAAATACCTGTCGATTAAGGTGCAACATGTTGATATTTGGTTTTTTTTTTTTTAAATTAGTAGTACCTGTAGTATTACATGCATGGAATGCCCCCCCCCCCCCCCAAATATTTTTGTCAGATATTTTACTACAAAACCATGTAGCGGCATATATAATACACTTTGTATTAAAATTTTACTAAGATACATAAGGACGGAGGAGGAGGATAAGTAGGTACTCGTACATTGGAGCATTTGAACCTAGTTTCGTATTATTTACTTAGATAGGTATGACATTAATGTTCGTTGTCAGCTGCAGGGTTTGTCATAGGTAAGTCTTGTGTATAAGTGATTAAAGTTTCCGACTTCAGCCTGTTTCGTGAATTGCGAGCAGTCATTGGACGTCGTTCCTTTATATTTCCTTTTGACATAACCTACCTACAAACTACTACCTTTAACTTATTATCCATACAGTTTTAAAACGGCTTTGTTTAGTTTAAAACATAGGGTGCCGTGAGTATGCTGTATCGAGTTAAAGAATTGTGGTACCTATTCAATAAAGTCTATAAATCTTTGAAAGTGTTATTCGACAGCGACCCGCGCGTGACGTACGTCGATCCGGGTCCACTGACGTAGGCACCCATGCCCTTTTCCTCCCACGCAATCCACACCACTGCGAATTGTTTCTTCCATTGTCATACAATTCAAAAATCTATGCTATTATATTAGGCGGTACAACAATTCCTCAACCCTAGTTCTATTAATAACCCAAATTATCGACAAAGTGTCCAATTCCAACGCAACGCATAACAAAATACCTACGTAAATTGATATGTATAATTCAGGATTACGAATCTCGTACGCCTACATTAAAGCAAAAGGATATCACTAATAGGTTTATAGTTGATAAACAAACGCGTCCACATAATAATAATTAGTTATGGGGTCGTGTAACAGGTTTCGCGTCGAAATAATTGGTAATGGCGACTCTGAAGTGCGGCCAAAAGCCGATGTGGAACAGGCATGTTTGTGTAGCCTAATAGCGTGTGTTTTACGCACCGTTTATAGCCGCCGGGAGCTCGTGAACATATCCGCAATCTGCCAAGCACTTTTAATTTCACAACAGGCACTGAGACGCGGTTGGGTTCGTAGAAGTGTTGGAGGAAGGATGCGAAGCCACCAGCTGTGTTCTGTTAAGGCGAGCCTGCGCACTATGCTCTATCGATCCGAGGGCCGTCCATTCACATGCGGCGGCTCCACCGCCCACATAACGTTCCGATTCTATGTTATACACCAATCATCATTAGATAACGCGATATTAGCACTGAGGCCCTTGAAGCACTTCACTTGGACACTAATAATGCTGACGCGATAAAAGCGGCGGTGAAAAATATGGCTCCGTCAGATATGCGGGTGAATTACCTAGTCGACCATTACTGTGCCTTTAGGTACTTTTTATGCGGATTGCTTACGACGAATGGAACTCTTGTTTGAGCGTGTCCTAGTACTTAGCCGGGTGTCGCCCACACGCCGGTTATCGCGTAAACAGCGCCCGAATGCTAATGACGTTGTTCGCCGCTCTTATCCTAGATGCAGTAACTATTAGTAGAAATTTAATCAATTCTGCACCTTATTGCGAGAAAACAAAGTACACCATTGGCTGGGTTTTCAAATGTAGTTAATATGTTATCTTCATACATGGCAAGGTTACGATAACGCGGTTTTGTGTTACATTCGGTTCAGTGCCTGTCGTTTCAAGTTTAGTTCCTTTAATGTCCTTGGCACTTAGACTAACGGCTAATTATTCTGATGAAAGGCGATAGTTACATATGTATCTTCTAATCAGTATTAAATATGTTTCTGTAGATACCTCTACGAGTCGTAGCATCGTTCGTAGCCCCGTAGCACTTGAGTCTGAAAGGCCCTTCGCCTGATTCTAGAGCTTTTTTCGTAGTTATTTCTGGCGTGGCCTTGGCCTTTCATTCCTTGCTATTTGAATTTCTTATCTTATAATAATAAGATAAGAAAATCTTATTTTCTAAATATAGTCTATTGAAGTTTCGATTAGGTATTAGATAAGGAAACTTCCTTACATCATTTGTCCATAAGCTCTCTGAGTACCTTGTTTCAAGTGAACCAGTTAACAAAGTTATACAATTAAAATAAAACAGTGTGGGAACAGACAGAGCATATATAATGAACCTTGGAAAACTACTATAGACTTATTAGAAAAGTTATGTTTTTTTTACACTTTTATTTAGCTGTACTCTGGATATGTTGTTGTCGTTTTTGTTGATTCAAATCTTGTAAGTTAAATTTCAACCACTTCCCAGTGCCTTATTAAGCCCAATAGAAAGGTCTCAGAGACCAAACTGATAGACGTGCAAACAACAAGAGGTACAGTTAGTAATAATAGTGCACCCATATAAAATAAGGAGAGTACGAGTAGCTATACATTTCTGTAAGTATCTACAGTAAAACTACTTTCAGTATTTTTACACATTATACCCGGTTCGATTCCCAGATGAATGAGTGTTTATAAAACTCCTTAAATTAAATGTAGATTGCTTTATCTTACGAGTTAGTATAGCCAAAACCACAACATAATACGAGATTCGTGTCTAAATCTGCACGTCGACACAGCAGGTATGGTACTTAGTTCCAACTTTATGTAGCTTTACGTGACTTTACCTTATTGATCGTAAACTCGCGGTAGGTCGGCGAAGGCAGTGAACGAAAAAGGATAGAAATCACCTATGCAACTCTGCATAGGTATTTCGGTGATGGAGCATATATACAAGCCGTTGAATGGACAGAGGCGGCTGTAAACAGAGAAGGCTGGCGATCTTTGGTGTCGGAGGCCAAGATCCACTTTGGGTCGCTGCGCCACTGCAGTAAGTAACATATATACAAGCTATGACAGCAAGCCGTTCATATTAGTTTAAACGGGCATGAGATTTGGTCTATAAAATTTTATTTTAGCCAATAAAAACTTTGATTGACCATTTTAATTTTTTTTACTAAAAATAAATTATATCACTTAACCTTGAAGTAGTACAATATGTATAGGGGTTGCACCTAAACGGGAATCCTTCTTCGTATTTCATTACTAAGATAAAACATTACAATAAACGTGATGACTCATTTGACTAAATACATCACGAATTTGATTTATTTTTTCCAATCCAACAATAATAATACAGCCTTGGCCAGAAGTGTTAAGCACCTTTGCGATTTTCATCAAAACTCATAAGTTTAGACCGGCTTTTCTATCTTTTTTGAAGTTATTTTATCAATTAATTCAAACTGAACAGGCATGTTTTGTTGAAGTGAGTAGTAACTGCATAGAATATTTGCAATTTGTCGCACCGACCTAAATTCGCATTTTTGGAACCTCCACTTTTCATATTTTATAGGTACCTTGAAAGTGTTATTAAGTGAAGTTTTCTAGATATATCAATAAAATATAACATTTTACGTCATCGTACATTGTTATGATAGGGAATTAATACTTAAGGCGCTAGGCGCTAATTGTGGCCAAAAACTGTTACTTTCTAAAGGATATATCTCAATAACGGGTCATTCAAAAATTTTGAAAAAAATATATGTTAATTACCATTTCATGTACAACATTGTCAACGTTTGAATAACTCGTGTGACGTATAGTTTCTCCGTTATTTAAATGTAACCAAATGTCGTTTTACGGTTAATTTTGCTTATATCTACTGAACGGCTCATTCGATTTAAAATATTGTTGAACTAAAAAATGTGTAATACAGAACACTACAAACTCAACGTCGGATATTTAAATTGATTAAATTTTCTTAAACAACTGGATTATAATTCCACATTTCGTGCGTTGCTAGCTCGAAAACGGCGTTGCTGGCAGTCGTGAGCTAGCTTTGAGACGAGGAGGCTGTGTCGCTCGTCGCTCTGTGCTTCCGTTGTACTACAAATACTTGTGCTTGGCCCGTGAGCAATAATATCGGACTTACTGTGCCTAAAGACTAAATAACTGCAGAGGGTTCATGCGGTGCGGGCATAACGTGTCTTGTCGGAATCAATAGCGCATACACCTTTTATCTTTTAAGATAATATACCCGTATGTGTGTTCATGTATTTACGTTCTTATAAAAAGTTTATTTTATTTAGATGACCTTTATTACAAATTAAATAAAGAAATGAAATAAAAATGGAGAAAAAACAGAGCTCATGCATCTTATAATGCTCTGAAAACAAATGTAGTCTTGTAAGTACACTACAATTATTATGTATTAGTACTTATTCTGATGAGTCACGCAAAACAGGCGTTAATCGTTGAGTTGCGGAAACCTGCTATTGCTACAATAAAATGGACTAATAAGTAATTTTCGGTGTTATTATTTACGAAAATATGCGTTTTATCCAAAAGTTGTTTAAGACTTATTTTTTTTGAAAGACCTGTCCAATAATACCACACACTATCGTGTATCGTATCAATCGTGTGGGTTGGAGCGAAAAAAAATCACCTCCACTTCATTTTATTTTTCTGATTTTGTTTTACCATATTGTCGGCGTGATTAACCCTTTGACCGCCAAAGCCGTTCAAACACGTCAACGAAAAGTCGTGCCCTCAGCGCCATGACGTGTTAAAACGTCCAAAATGAGAGATCAAAATACTCCTTAATAAACAACCTTTATAGAAATATTTTTGTATATTTATTATAGCTCTACCATTCACCTATCTTTTTAGTTAAAATTTCATTCAAAATAACCCGTAATTCAAGAAAAAATTAGAAAATACCTCAAAGCTATTTAAAAGAACAAAAAGGCACTGCCCTCCTCGCCGTTGACGGGTAATCACGTCAAGCTGCGTGACGTCACTTCGAAATAGTGTTGTTCGTTTGAAAGCATAGTGGTCGATGTTGATTATTGTATAGTCGCCATCATATATATCGGAGCGGCCAGGGTACTCAGAAATATCTGAACATGCACTTTATCGACTTGACAATAGAGGCGTTGTTCAGATATTTGTGACCACCCTGGCCGCTCCGATATATTTGATGGCGACTGTATGAACATTAACCAAACACTGTAATTATGTTTTTCGCATTTTAAGCTTTATTATATAATAAAACTAATTATTAAACTGTGATTCGTGTTGAAGATCGAGTTTTAGGAACTACATATCGTCATGTTAAAAAAGGTATATATAATAAATTTTTACTTTAATATATGCATTATTAGAGTTTCATTTAAGTCGCAATGGAATAAATATAATGCGTGTTATAAAGGCCGTATTTAAAACCTAACAATGTGTATGTCGTTTCTTTTAATCTTATTGCTTCGCCGCGTTCTTGTTAATCCTTAAACAATGATAAATACCACGACACGCGGGCTTTCGGTCCATTTCATTCATACCAAATAAGTAAAAATAATGAAATGGTATTTTAGATAAAATGTCAACCAATATGAATGTTATCGGTGAGAGACCGAGTTTAAGTGAACAAAGAATATGTCATTATTAGCGATATACCAAGTTTCTTTAGGTACAAAAGAATGAAATGTGCGCGAGGTGTTTTTTTACCTACATACCCGTTCTGTCCGATGTTCATTAGTTTTTATCATAAAATTTATTTATTTGATGGTATTGTTAAACATTTTTTTACTCAACTAAACACTTAAAAAACCTAACGTATTATCCTTCATACAGTTACACGGAAATATCGATACAGAAATGAATGAATATCTCTCACCCCCAACTCTAACATTCATAATAAGTGCGGTGCCACCAGCGCCAAAGCCGTCATAACACGCCAGCGCGTGACGTTATCACTTAAGTAGTGCTGTGGCTATATTGAAAAAATTAAATAAAATTGTATATTAATTTTCATATTTTTGAAGTTGATTTTAGGTGTATAAGAAAAATACGTAATGAATATTCTTTACTATTATGATCTATACATCTATACATATAATAAAGCTGAAGAGGGTCGAAAGTCTGTACATGGAAGATAATCGAAAAAAAGTTGGCTGGGGATACTTACAATCGATAACAGAACACGTTCCAACAATTTTTAGAATTTTTGTCTGTTTATTTGACCGCGCATCACGTGAAAACGGCTGAACGGATTTTGATGAAATTTTGTGTAGGGATAGTTTGAGTCCCGGGAAAGGACAAAGAATAGTGTTCATCCCGGTAATCAACCCTGGTGGGGGTTAAAAAGGGGTTAAAAGTTTGCATGGAGAATGTTTAATACAAATTAGTATGGAGATAAGGGGGCGTCCATTAATCGCGTCATACGTTTTTGGCTTGTTTTAGACCCCCCCCTCCCCCATGGTGATCTTTGGTGATATTTTCAGGACCCCTCCCCCTCCTGTCCAATATGACGTGTAATTTTTTGCTAACTAAAGTAAGTACAGTTTTCCAACACGTGAACCTACTTACGCAACGTACGTACACGTAAAGGGTAAAAAAATGAAACTACATGTACTTATACATATAAAATAAATTTATCTTTAATAGAAAAAAACCGGCCAAGTGCGTGTCGGACCTCGCGGTTTCGTACATACTATCGAAAAAGTAATATCAAAAGGTCGTATCTGCGTATGAAATGAGTTTTTAGGAGATAACCCAATAATTCCTAAACCGATAATCTTCTCAATTTTTTTCATATTTTTTTGGATCTCCGGTTCAAAAGTGACAGGGGGGACACAAGTTTTTTAGACTTACGGGGTGATTTTGTCTTACAATATTCACTAAATAAAAAAAAATTCAAACAGACCTTAATGTTATTTTGAAAGACCTATCGAGACATGACTATATTTAAAAATTTTTTTACAAATAATTACATGTATGGACTAGTGCCCCTCCTTAAAATATCTTTTTCAGCAATTTTACTACAAAACTAAGTAGCGGCATACAAAAACACACCTTATATTTAAATATTTATTAAGATACGTTTTATAGTTTCCGAGTCAAATGGCTGTGACATACGGACGGACGGACGGACAGACGGACAAAACGAAACTATAAGGGTTACATTTTTGCCACTTTGGCTACGGAACCCTAAAAACCTACTTCACAAAATAATATGTCAAATGACATTAAAAAATATTTACAATCATAGTGCTAGGTTACTAGTGCAATTTTACTCTGCTTTTGACAGATTGATTAATTTAAAAGTTGATAACTTTTATTTTATTGACCATAATACAGTATAGCACAAGGAACAAAAAAATTACACGTGATATGTGGCCAGACCCCCCTCCCCCATGTGGTGATCATTGGTGATTTTTTCTTGACCCCCTCCCCCCCCCTATACAATATGACGCGATTAATGGACGCCCCCTAATTTGAGTCCCGAGAAACGACAAAATAGTTTTCATCCCAAAACTAAACCCTTGTGGGGGTGAAAAGGGGGTTGGAAGTTGGTATGAGGATTTTTTTACCGCTGAACAACTGATAAAGATGAAATTTGGTATAGAGATAATATGGGTCTCGAGAAAGGACAAAGGATAGTTTTCACCCCAAAATCAACCCATATAAAGGGGTGAAAAGGGAGTTGGAAATTTGTATAGGGAATTAATAACCGCAGAATCGATTTAGATAAAATTTGGTATGGAGATAATTTGAGCTCTGGAAAAGGAAATAAGAAGAAACAACCAATAGCCGCTGTACGTATTTAGATGTAATTTGGTATTAAAATAATTTATATTTTTTTGGTCAAGGTGTTCATATTTATAACATGTTACCCGTCGATGTTTTAAATTTACCTTTACCCGCTCTTAAGAAATATTTGAAAATGTCATGAATGTCAAAGAGTTATTGCAGGTTCGAGGACTATATATGACGGACAAAGAAGCATGGCCCAAACCAAAAAACTACCACAAAATCATCTAACATTTATAGGACACCGTTTAGGTAGGAAAACATATCAAACGTTTTGTGAAGCAGTCAGATTAGGATTTATTTTTCTTTATAATTAAACAATGGGTACATTATCTGTCTCTCAAGCTGTTTTGATATGTCTTCTTGAAGAACTACGCATTACTTTGTATCTTTAAGATCTAATAATGTATTACTGTTTTGAAAAAAACAAGTCCCGTCGAGTTTCTTTTCAGTCATAATACTTCTTGGGCCAGAAGTGTAGGGTTAGAACCGGTGGTAGTTTTAGAACGATGTTCCTTATCGGACGGTTCGCGGATGAGGGGCTAGGCGAAAAAAAGTCACGTGACCGTCACGAAAAAGCGTCACGTCACGAAAACGCGACACCCGTACGATTGAGGAACATGTAAAATGGAATGAAATAAAAAATATATAAAATAGAATAAAGTGAAGTGTAGTGAAAAGTGAAAGTGAGAAGTGACAAAGTGATAAAAGTGAAAAAAGTCGAGAACCTAAAAGTAAAAAATGTCGAAAATGTCAAAAAAGGCAATGGTATGTACCTATAATGTTATAATATTTAATGTGAATTGTTCTTAAATAAAGTAAGTTTTAAGTTGACATTTTGTATATAATATGTAATGACTTGGTTTCAATAAAATTTTATTAATTATATAAAAAAATGGCAAAATTTCTAAATTTCAAAAATTTCAAAAACTTCAAACTTCAAAAAATTTTTAACAATTTCCAAAATTTCCAAAATTTAAAAAAATACAAAAAAAATTAAAACCATAAAATTTACGAAAAAGTCAAAAAATAAATAACATACTTCGTTCCAATCGAGTGATCCATGACACTCACGTATTTTATTTTTCACTTACGTTCATTAGTGCATTGCAATTATTATTACAACCAGTAACGTAACATCAGTGTATTATCTGTGACAGTGTGGTAAAAACGTATGAAAATTCATTACCTACGGTAACGTAACGAAAATGCTCAAAAAAGCTCTACTATCTCGCTGAAATGCAAATTTATATTAATTATCAACACAAGTAAATAAATAAATTACTACTAACGGTTAATACTACATATCAAATATCTTTAAAAGACCGGCCAAGAGTGTATCGGACCACGCATAATGTAGGGTTCAATAGAAAGTAGTTTCTCGGAGATAACTCAAAAATGGCTCAAACGATAATATGTGTACTAGTTTTCATATAAATAAGTACTAAGCCGTATCTTCTTTATTTTTTTCATATTTTTTGGACTAAAAGTTAGATGGGGGGGGGGACTATTATTTAGACTTTCGAAGCGATTATTTCTAAAAATATTGACTCGATAAAAAAGGTTTTAAAAATCCTCTATATATACTTAAGATATTTTTAAACCCGTATCGGTAGATGTAGGTACACAATGTTCATATTTGCAAAAAAAAAATTGGTTTGACATTTAGTTCGGCATATTTATGTAAAGTGCCTCCCCTTAATGTTTTTTTTTCAGCAATTTAGCTAAAAAATAAGTAGCGGCACAAGAAACACACCTATGGATAAACTTTCATCAATATATGTTTTATAATAAAATGGTTGTGACATACGGATGGACGGACGGACAGACGGACATGTTTCAAGAAACTTTTTTTAGTTTTGTAAATTTTTCGTAATTATAGAAGTGATTTTTACGGTTGATATTCAAAATCGCTACAAAAAAATAACCATCTATTAAACAGCAAAAAAACTAAATTCACATGAAAACATCGCTTTGATGTGCATTCAGTTTTTTTTCTGCGCTAGTCAGTTTTTTTTTCTGATATGCAGAATATTTTTACCAATATTTTGCCGCTGACTGTACTTCAAATTCAAAATCTAGGTTTTATTTTATTACATAAAAATCTACTTATTGAGATCGTTATTACTTATCTTATTTAATAGGTAAGTAGCATTCCTAAAAATATCACCATTGCAGTACTTAATCACCAAGCCTCGGATTTTTTATCGCATGGTAAGTGAAAGAAACCTATGGAGTCGATATTAAAACAAAAATTTAACTCATATTCATACTCATACTCATTCATTTAATTAATACCGAAAGTAAGTTTATATTAAACGCTCAAACTGCATTATTGAACGTAAATATGTTAAACGATCTCAGTTTTATAAAATATAAGTATAAACTAATTGTTGAATCGATCACAAAATTGCAGTGTACTAATATTAAAATCAAAAGCAAGCAAGTAATAAAGCAAGGGTTTTTTGTATAAAGCAAGGTTTTTAAATAATACACGAAATGAGACAATAAAAATCCGGACTTTATAGACATAAGGCAGATGGCAATTACTTAACAATTTGAGCGAGGTCTAGTCGTTCTAGAATATACTACTCTAACGTCTGTTGATGTGTGTAGAACGATCTTTTTCAAGTCACAAGTGGAATTTCAACCAATATAGAACCTGTTTTACTCCAGAATATATGGCAAAAGTCGCCATTATATACTCATTTTACAGTTGTAATTTCGAAATAGACAATACACACGCCATACTCTGTCATTATAAACTAGGAACTTTCTTAATGTTCATTAGGATTCCGTACCAAAATGGTAAAAAAGGAACCCTTATGGTGCGACTCCGTCTGTCCGTCTGTCACAAAGCCAATTTTCTCAGAAACTACTGAACCGATTGAGCTGAAATTATAAACATGGGGAGCATTCGTAGAGGCGGGGGGTAAAATAAGAAATTAAAAACTAAACTAAAACGTGTGGAATTGTGTGGAATATAAAATAAAAGGGCTTAAAGTGAGGATTTCAAATATATATATTTTTACAATTTTAACATATACAGTTTTGAAGTTACACTGAATGCTGATAATACGTATAGATTACAGGAAAAATAATAAGATTCTGCAGTCAAGCGTGAGTCGCACTTAAGATTTTTTTAAATTAAAATCGGAGTGCGAGTCCGACTCGGGTGACGGGGGGGAGGGAACACAACACTTTCGAAGCGTTTTTATTACAGAAAATATTCACTTAATCGCAAAATGTTCAAAGAAACCTCAATGTTATTTTAAAAGACCTATCGATTGATATGCCACATGTTGATATTAGTTATTTTTATTTAGTTAGATGTATAGAGCGCTCCCCCTAAAAATATGTTTTCCTGCAATTTAACTACATAACTAAGTAGCGGCATACAAAATACACCTTATGTGTAAATTTTATCAAGATACGTTCTATAGTTTCCGAGTAAAATGGCTGTGACATACGGACGGACGGACGGACGTATGGACGGACAGACGGACATGACGAAACTATAATTTTGGCTACGGAAACGGAACCCTAGGTTGACGTGATAAATAATTATCCTTTGAATACCAACTTTCGTACTAAGGTTAGGTAGCAAAAATTAGTGACACAATTTTCTAAACGATAGCTCTGAACCCTGTACCTTCGTTCCCTACGTTCACGGTGTTAAGTTTTTTCCTGGATTACTGGGGTCGAGTATTTTTCATATACACTGTGCTATCGCCACCTTATTTAGAGACTAAAATGTCAAATAAACTTTTCTGAAATTCATCTTGTTTCGGAGTTATAACCAATGAAAAAAATAAAATATTTTGATTATAACTCAGGACTGAACGCTTTCTTAACGGCAATTTTACCACTATGGAACTCATTATAGGCATCCCTGTTGACAGACATCAAAGTGACAGGAAACACTTTGATTCAACTTTGATTTTAAGAAAAAAGAAGTAGTTTCATTTGTTTTTAGACATAGTTTTGTCATCAACATTTATTTTTAATTTAAGAATACGTTCAGAAAACAAGAAAAAAAAAAACAAAAAAAAATTTTTTTTTTGGCGGAATTGTCCAAAAGTCATATGATATTTTTTACTTCTTTTGGCCTCAGGAGTACGCTGTTAAAATTATGCGGTTTCCTCGCGAGCACCTTGTATATAGTTTTTTTACCAGCCCCTGCCCCCATATGAAGAGGCGTAGCGGTCGACACTACTACTACTGAAGAGATTTGTTAGAAAAATTGTATTCCATAAACGCTTGCAACTGTAGCTTGATGCAATAATGAATATAAATAACAACAGGTATTTATATTCATTATTGCATGAAGCTACAGTTGCAAGCGTTTATGGAATGTTCGTACGAAAAC
The DNA here is from genome assembly GCA_947086415.1 of Pammene aurita. Lineage (NCBI taxonomy): Eukaryota > Metazoa > Arthropoda > Insecta > Lepidoptera > Tortricidae > Pammene > Pammene aurita. Next base: position 11,784,570 of record OX352299.1, read on the forward strand.
CTCGGTGCGCGCAGCGCGAGTCAGACTCGCACTTGCCCGATATTTTTTTTATTGTGGGGAAGTTCTTTTTTTTATTTAAAATATAAGTTTAATTCAATTCAAATTATTTATTTCGTTTATAATTTACTTTCGCTATTATTTAATGAATGAGTATGAGTACGAATATGAGTTAAATTTTAGTTTTAATATCGACTCCATAGTTTTCTATCATCTTACCATGCGATAAAAAATCCGAGGCTTGTTAATCACAGTATTGAAATCAAAAAATATCCGCAAAAGGATTATAATTATTATAAAGCTGCCCGCGCGCCTCTGTGTAAAGTCATATTCTTTGAACATCGTTCCGGTGCAGTGTGGCGGATTTACGTACGATCGCAATGAGACGGGTAAGCGGGTAGCGCGGGTACACAGCGCCGAAACGCTCAAGGACACTCTGGCGACAATCGTCTTAACACCAAAATTGTAAACAAAAAAGAGCTATGGATAACACTTCTGGCCAAGGCTGTACAATCAAAATACGACGAAAGTCGATATCCCTGACAGTTTTGAAATTTGGTGTGTGTGTTGATTATAGGTCATGTTTTCATGTCCAGACCATTTGACGTTTCAGGACCTCGAGGAACCGCCAACACCTTGAAAAATGTCATTCAACTTGAAATAATTAGTTTTTCCCTCCGAATCTGAGCACTCTATGATGAGTGTGTTGACGATGAGGGACCTCCTTGTTCCTTTAGCCATCAACACAGTGAATCCTATTTTTTGTAAAGGGTCGGCAACGCGCATGTGACTCCGTTGGAGTTGCAGGCGTCCATAGGTTACGGTAGCTGCTTACCATCAGGCGGGCCGTATGCTTGTTTGCCACCGTCGTGGTATAAAATAAAAAAACACCATCTAGGAATTGTTCTAGATCATTAAAAGCATTAAAGCGCATTAAATTTTACATAGAAAAATGCGTACACTTATGCGGAAAAATGCACCTCCTTAGAGATAGCACTCGAGGAAGTGAAGTGCATCGTCAATGCCTTTCCAGGGGATATTCTAATGATATGAAACTTGTCAGAGTATATCCATTTTTAGGGTTCCGTATGTCGAAAGGAAAAAACGGAACCCTTATAGGATCACTTTGTTGTCGGTCTGTCTGTCAATACCATGTTTTCTCAGGAACCCGTGGAGGTATCAAGCTGAAATTTATATCAAATACTCAGGTCTATTGTCCCTTGGAGCTGTGAAAAAATCAAACTTAAAAGCCAACGCAATCAAAAGATACAGTCGTTTATGCTGTAAATTTTAGAGTTTTTCGGCACTCGCAAAACCTACGGGGTACTTCCCGTGAACTCAGAAACATGAAATTTGGCACGAAGCAACGTCATATAGCATAGACAATGGAAAAATTACAAAAAGTAGACATTTTTAGTAAAATCATACAAAAAATATTTTTATTAATTTTAAACTTACTACCTTTATCCTCGTAAACGCGTGGAGGTATTAAATTGTAAATCATGTCAAATACTCAGGGCTATAGGACCTTTCAGATGTAGCAAAACTAAACTTTTATGTCAACGCAATCAAAGAAATAGCAATTTAAGTCGCATATTTTGAAACTGAGTACTCGCAAGAAACTCAAAACCTAAAGGGTACTTCCCGAAACTTGGCATGAAGAAACTTCATATAGCACAAACAAAGGGAAAATTACGAAAAGTAGACATTTTTGTAAAATAATACAAAAAATGTTTTTTTTAATTTTAAACTTACTACCTTTTTCCTCGTAAACGCGTAGAGGTATTAAATTTAAATTCATATCAAATACTCAGGTCTATAATACCTTTAAGCTGTAACAAAATCAATTTTATATGTCAATGCAATGGGTGTACTTTTACTTATATACCTACAGGTTTGTACGGAACCCTCGGTTCGCGAGTCGCACTTGGCCGGTTTTCTTAAAACCCTTTTATAACATGTTTCCACCATACATCGTAAGATGCAAGCATAGTTAATGCTTCCATTCTATTAATAATATATTCCATCGTCCATTCGGCTCACTTTTCATGAAAATTTCTATAAGATTTGACCCGTTGCGTTGTCCTCGAGTATATTATTTATTTATCACTTATCAGCCTTCTCGGCATAGAGTAAAGAATATACTGAAGGTACAGAATCAAACAATATTTACCGAAAATAAGGCTCGTGAAAATTTGTAACCGGCCAGCGTTATACCGTAATAAAATAAAACTGTCAGAGAAAGTGCTGTATGAGTTGTGCATGAGTCCGACACGCACTTGGCCGGTTTTTAGTTTTTTACACGCTTAAAAAAATTGTAATCGTTATGCAATTAATGTGTATGGCAAACGAAAATTCATTAAATTCCACACAAAAAAAGTGTATGACACCATATCAGGAAAACGTATCCTTCTTTTAGAAATATATTTCGAAAGTCAACATTTTGTGTTGGTATCCTAACTATTAGCAGATTTCAATTAAAGATACATTCGGCAATTGGTAGGTATTTGATAACCCATTACTACCAGAAGGCTAAGTTTTTGAGATATGCTGTTGTACACTTTCTTGTGTGGAATTTAATGAAGTTTCGTTTGCCATACACAAACTAAGAAACTAGGTTACGAAACGCTGATTATACATTTTGTGAAGTTTAGGAATATCTAATAACAATAATATAAAATAAATTAGGTATTATTTAGAGTGGTGTGATAAATCATCATCCGTCCATAGCAATAAGCTGGTGTTTGTATTATTAGATTATAGTCTATAAAATATTTGCCCAAGATTGATATAACTATATTTCCCTATTAACTAGCTAGGAGGATATGGGGTTTGAAAGGGAAATATTCATGCAAACTAAAAGGACCTCTATTGCTATCACAGATAAGGGACGGAAGATGATATTATGTTTTAAATAAATAATATTTTATAAATTTATTAACTATCTTTTACCACGATAAGCCAATATTCTACTCTATAATCTGTAAAATCAACTGTTTTTATAATAAACTTGTTATTTCTCTGTTTACTCTTCAATCTACTTTATTTATTAGAAACTACATAATATTTAAACCTTCATTGGGTGACTCGTCTGTAAAATTAAGCTATTGAAATTTTAATTTTAAGCAGAAAGCCCAAAAATTTTGCCAGTTTTACATTAAAATAATTAGGGTTCTACGCACAACACTATTCAAAGGGTTCTACCACGAAGACGATCTAGTGGCCTGGCCAAAGTAAAGGGCTTCCACGCTCCACACATTTAATTTATAATGTATTTTAAGGGGGAAGGTACAGGGTTGAGACCTTCTTGTGGGTGTGGTGTACCTGTGTCAGAAGGCATGAATGATTAATAGTACATTTGAAACTTTATTGTCAACTAGCCTTTTCCCGCGGCTTCGCCCGCGTACTATAAGTAGGGTCAGGGAGGGAACAGTCGCTCGGTGGGAACAGTGACTCGAATGTGCTGTGCGAGAAACAGAAAGAGCTTTATGTCTGTCCTCTACATCAATCGGAACCGTTCCGTACCCGACCACGTACGAACTAGTTAGTGAGGCGCTCCGGCACCATGCGAATGTGTTATGGTGCGTTTTTGTGTTTAATGCTATCAAAATTACATTTCCAGATCAGTTTCACTCCTCTTTTTTCTTAACTCGTACGAGATTTTCAATTACTTATGTTATTATCGAAGAGTGTGTCTAATCTACTTAGTATTGGCTGATAATTCAAGGCCCTAGGTGTTTGTTTGTGTTTTTAATTTGAACTAAAATACAAATTGACGCCAAGGTCAACAGACGTTCGTTTTGGAAAAGTACACGGTGGCTCGCGAACCACTGTGCACCTTACAGAGTTGGACTAAAATTTACTTGAATATGAATAAGAATAAAAATTCTTGTGATTATTAAAAGTAATTCATGCACTCTTTTTTTTAAATAAAATGAAAGTGAATAAATCATGCGACATTTAGGTAGGTACCTATTTTAAATCAAGAATGAAATCAGGAACGATTATTCCGGGGGTTGTGCTTACCTATTCTAATTACCGTTTTATTCAACAAAAATGTTATTTGTTATATAATTTAGGTTCGATTCCTACGTACCTAGCAACTGTTTACAGGGCGTAGTATACAGTGACTCGAGCCACTGTGTACTGTTAGAACCACTGTGTACTAGCGGGTCACTGTGTACAGCAACCGGTACACAGCGGCTCGATTCCCAATTTCTAAAAAAGAATGGATATATCTTTTTTGGTGAAAGTAACAGCAAATATATTTGCTACATATGAAAGTGTAATAATGCACGGTGCTCTGTGCTTGCAACAATTGGTTCAGGGATTTATATTTTTCATGCAACAGCCTGTTGAAAAAATCCTAGCGACTGTTCCCTCCCTGACCCTACTCAAAAAGGATACGATATTACCTATGTTGACTTTCAGACTTTGTGACCACATTTGCCCCTTTAAGGGGTTGAATTTACAAAAAACCTGAAACACGAGTTTACTCATTTATCGTTAGGAATACTCTGTGAAGTTTCGAATAAAATAGTCTAACAAATCTTGACTCGCCATACAAACTTTGGACCCCCATTTTACCCCCTTAGGGGGTGAATTTTGGAAAATCCTTTCTTAGTGCATCCCTAGACCTTATAAGGAACCTACGTGCCAAATTTGGAATCTCTAGAACCAGCGGTTTGGGCTGTGCGTTGATATGTCAGTCAGTCAGTCAGTCAGTCAGTCAATCAGTCAATCAGTCAGTCAGTCAGTTTCTTCTTTTATATATTTAGATATAGACAGTGTTACATTAAGTTTTTTATAGCGGGAAATAGCGTGTTTGGTCATATTCAAAGGGAAGAGAGGTGAAAGGGTAACTGCCAGGAGTATTTTTTTAATTTAAGCCTTCTTTTACAAACTTATTTATTTTGTTTTCCGTTTATTCGTTTTTTTGTGGTCCTTCTGACATAGGCCCCCTGCCTTCCTTTAAATTGATGTATTTATCTAACAACTTCTTCCATTTTTGTATATCTGTTGCTATTTCTTTCCAGTCTTCGGGAGTAGGTATATTAGGACCGTTTTTAAGAGGCATACAGTTAGGTGCATACCTGAACCAATGTGCATCACTTTGACATGTTTCTTTCATTATTTCAGAAGAGGCTAGTTATTAAGTTACTATTTTATTATTAATTGGTAACAACGCTAATAAACTTACTGACCTATTATGTTATTGTAGATAAAAATAAACATTTTCTCTATTAGATAATATTTGGTACTGACTCAGTTTTGCACCGACATCGTTAAATGAAGATAAGTCTTATCAATTATGAAAAAAATAAAAACTTTCAGGTTATATTTGTTCGTCTCGGTGTCAGCTATGTATCCATATGAAAGCCAATTTCGATTCATTGCATTCACAATCTTGATTTTTTTATTCGTCCATGATTTTGAACCAAAAACCGTTAAACTACATTTTTTTTATTTAACCCGATATTGATATTTTTCTTTTACACAACCAGGTAAGACAATTAGTTGAAATAGTACATTATATGCTCTTTAAAATGAGGTGTATGACTTTTATATCACTCACGTATTTTTATGGTTATCTCAGAATGAAGTCCGCTACAAAACTTAACTAACGAGAAAGTTGTGCGGCCATTTGCCTTGACTCAGTTTTGCACCTGACAATACATTGCCAGTATTGTCAGGTGCAATTACAAAAATAAGCCTGATTTAAATGTTTGATAACTAAAATAATGGTCGTGGAAATCTTAAATGAGTTACTGAATTGGGAATGCCTAAGAAAAAATGAAATAATGGGAAAAATAAATTAGGTGAAATTTCACAGTTTTAGGTATGAAATTGAGAAAAATGTATAAGTCGGAAGAAAATAATTTGTGAAGCAGTTTTGTAGCGGTACCCAAGGATTAATACACTCGCGATCAAAAAAATCGACTCAAGCAACATTTTTTACTTTTGGTCGTATTTCCGGAAAGCGGGAAATATTTTAATAAAACTTTGAATGCAATTTTATTACGAATTTATTCAGCTACAAAAAACAGTAAAAGACATCGATCTCAGTTGCGTAGTTTTTAGGTTATCGCAGTTTTTGTACAAAATGGCATTTTACATGGTTATGATATGCACGAGTTGTGCCCTCTTGAGACCAATAAAAACCGGTGTAACCGGTTATTTCTTATCATTCGCTTATCAGAAGTTGACCAGTGCACATCTCCTCGCAATCTTACACCGGAATCACCTTCGAAAAATGGATACCACCGAAGCTGAAGCCACCGAAGTCGTCACCTTGGTGAATCGAGGATTCTCGCAGCGTTCTGTTGCTGAGCAGCTGAATTTAAGCGTCTGCTGTCTCCAGAGTTTATCGTCGGTTTTGTCGGTTTGGAACCTTGAAACGGAAACAAGGATCTGGCCGTCAGCGGTGCACATCGGAGAGGGATGACCGCTTCATCGCCACCTCCAGTCTTCGTAATCGCCACCGTACCGCTGTTGCCATCCAGCAAGACCTGATGCGGAACCGGGTTGTGCCTGTTAGCACCTCAACAGTTCGGCGGAGACTCAAGGAAGCCAACCTTACCCCAAGAAGACCTGCTACTGGGCCCAAACTGACTCAGAGGCATCGGGACGCTCGGAAGGAATTCGTGGCGACCTACGAAAATTGGACCTACGACCAATGGAGCCGCGTACTCTTCAGCGACGAGTGCAGAGTGTGTCTCCATGGCAGCGACAGAAGAGGACGGGTGTACCGAAGACCTGGAGAGAGGTTCGCCCAGTGTTGCTTCGCTGAAACAGTCGCCTACGGTGGAGGTTCCGTCATGATGTGGGCGGGGATTTCCATGGAGGGGCGGACCGAGCTGGTTTTTGTTGATGGCGGGGGTCGAGGCGGTGGTTTGAATGCAGACAGGTACATCACCGACATCCTGCAAGACCATGTCGTCCCCTACGCCGGGTTCTTTGACGAGGGGTTCCATTTCATGCAAGACAACGCCCCTTGTCATACCGCCCGCGTCACAAAGGAGTACCTTGACGCAGTTGGCATCCCGACTCTGAAGTGGCCACCTCTGAGTCCTGATTTAAATCCTATCGAGCACTTATGGGATTACCTGAAACGCAAGGTTCGAGCTCGCAATCCTGCTCCGGAGACAATTTTGGCCCTGAAAGAAGCTTTGGTCGAAGAGTGGGAAGCATGCCCCCAGGATACCATCAGGAAGCTGATAAGGTCAATGAAGAGACGCATGGCATGTGTGAAAAAGGTTTTTGGTGGTAACACCAGGTATTAAAGATAAAAATAAATTGTTATTCGTTCATGAAAATGTTTTTTCTTTCGTTGTTAAGGTCATTTTTGCACCCAAATTTTACACCTCCTTGGTATGCTAGCTTGTTTTTCATGAACTGAAATTTTTCGCCTGAAAAACATGCTCGTATTGAAAGCTGACACTGTTAGCTCTAAAATGGTACCGTTGCTTTTTTGATCTCATGATTGGTTCCTGAGATATTAAACAATGAAATTAAAAATTAGTTTGAGTCGATTTTTTTGATCGCGAGTGTATTTTACGTTTAGAACCTTTATGTAACTTTGATTGTTATCAAATTATTTACATTTTACTAAGGTACTAATTTTGACTCAGTTATGCACCTAACTGTATATGTTTGTACTGCGGACGCCGTCTATATCTTAGATGGTCATAGGGAGATACTTACATTAAATTAATCTCGCGAGCCCAGTCAAGTACTCGGCCTCCATCCAAGTACATCATATTCTACTTGGAACACAATTGATGGCTCAAGGATTTAGGTGGTTTTCACACTGCTGCGGTTTCCGCGTGCGGTGCCGGTGCGCCAGCGAGATAGCGCTCTGCATGTGTATAGCGCTGTCACGCTTGCATACCGTCGCCGCATCCGGTTGCGGAACCAGTGTGACAATCGCCGTAGTCACTTATTTTTGTTCCTTGCAGATCGATATTTCTGTATCACAGAGTATTAGCCCCCTATTTACCCCCACCGCACCATAAATTTAGGTGGCTCTGCTTCCTAAAATAGCCTATGGGTCCTAAAGTCTCACTATGCAAAAGGTGATCCCATCATCACTAAAATCCGTATAATGCCCTTTGTTGTCGTGTGCACCACCGACTAGGTATAATGTGTTAAATACCGCGAGCTATCCGGTTGCCTCGTGGTCACTACGCGTCATTGCTCTGAATATTTACGCCTTGGTAACAGAGTCGTGGCTACATATTTTTGTCACATTATGTATCCATATTTTCAGACGTGACTGTACCTACACAACTGTAGAGGTTACATTCGTTAAAGATCCACGGTGATGCAATTTAAAAGTGACATAATTAGATACTTGTGTAGCAAATTATCTACGAAGATGAACCATTACAAGTGACGTCTAAATTACTAAATAAATGAAAAAGCCATACAGAAACATAGCCGTACAGAAAAGGCAGTGCCATTTATCAAAACCTATCTAAAAACCTGATGCTGACCACGATCCTCAGACATGACACGAGGGAACGACTTAAGAGAGAGAGAGATCTAAAAACCATCGCTGGTGCACCCAACCATCGCAGAAAATTTCAACGCGAAATCGGATATTCCTTTTTAAGATAAATGAGGACATTCGTTTGTTAAGGGAGGGGGTAGTAGACATAGGAAGGTGTGCATTTGATTGATGTAATGTTATTTTTATCATTAAATACGACAGAGAAATTAAACAAAATTTACGAAGCCAATAAGTTTTTATTAAATCACTTATTTTACTTTAGCACTGTACATTTATAGACATTAAGTATAGACACTCCGTAAAAAACATACCCAAAGCTACTTCCACACTCGTGCTCTTTCATTCCTACACAACTTACTTCGACACGAACGATTTTGATCGATATTATAATAAGTTTAAGCAAATGTTCACGAGTGAGTAGAGATAGTAAAATTGCAAAAAATATAGGGTAAACAGACTAGCTAGCATGAATGCTTTTTTAGTTCAACCATGGAGTTTTACTTCAAGCATAGACAGAGAGAATCATACTGTCTGTACTTGCACTGTTACTGGACTTTTTGGCCAGCCATACTATATGTTAATAATAGTTTATGTAACTGTTACGTTTTAAGGCCTGATTACATACAGTTGCATACACTGCTTTATCTACACTCATATTATACAGCCTTGGCCAGAAGTGTTGAGCACCCTTGCGATTTTTATACAAAACTCGAAAGTTTAGACCGGCGTTTCTATCTTTTTTGAAGTTATTTTATCAATTAATTCAAACTGAACAGGCATGTTTTGTTGAAGTAGTAACTGCATAGAATATTTGACATTTTTCGCACCGACCTAAATTCGCATTTTTGGGACCTCCACTTTTCATATTTTATAGATGCCTTAAAAGTGTTATTAAGTGAAGTTTTCTAGATATATCAATAAAATATAACATTTTACGTCATCGTACATTGTTATGATAGGGAATTAATACTTAACATCAAAATTGTAAACAAAAAAGAGCTATGCTCAACACTTCTGGCCAAGGCTGTATATCCTAAATGACGTGTTCGGAAACCATAGAATGACCGCCATTGCACCGCCATGGCCAACTCGATTGTGCCGGCGGTCGCGCGGGCGCGTGCCGGTGGTCGGGAAGGAGGACAGGATTTACATTATGTTATCAAATTCGATGGCCCAAATTTGAAACTCATAACCTATCAATATTTGAGCATATAAAGTTAAAATTACGTTACTGCCATAGATAAAAAGCTTATCATAGTAAAATCGTTTGTGGTAATGCTAGCCATTGCCTACCGTTTTTGAACACGTTTTAGAGGACTTACAATGTGAGTGTAGATAAACATACTTAACTCATTTGAGCCTTAAACATACAGCCTGTGTATAGTGCGATAACATCGAATGCTTTATGTCAGAAATAAAAGCAAGCAAGCTGGCCAGTCAGGGACTGAAGTCAGTCGCGCCAAGTACGCCTGTGGGGCAACTGCGCCTACGTTAAATATAACCGTAAATAAAAGGTTAAGTCCCTTCCTTTGTGACATCACTTTTCTTAATAAGAAAGGGTAAAGTTGATCACGTTTGAAGGGACAACCAATGATTGACATTTTTCCAACCACAGGCGGACGCACTTGCCTCGACTAACTTAGCCAGCTTGATAGATAGGTTTTTTGTACAAAAATAGGCAAAAAAAATAATAATCAGTCATCTCTTAAAATTCCTGGCACACTTTTAAACGGTCAGACAGTCAGTGCCTTACAAGTTTCGATACGAAAATATCTCATGCGTAATAAAAATAAAAAAAACAAAAACTTACATTGTGATTATTTGTATTGCACCGTGTTACATTAGCTTTACATGGAGTCGTAACTTTCTCCTTTCCATTTGTCAACAAATAAACATATCCCCTCTCCTAATCATTACACCTCTCGAGTTTAGGGAATAGTTCACCTCAACCACTAGATATATCATTAAGTACCTACAACTCGAGGTCACCACACATAGGCGCTCCCGCGGCCGCTTATTTCAGTTGAGTTAACGTTTTTGATCATTACTCATGTGAATTTAAAAAATCCACAAAAAATAAAGTTATAGGGGTGAACCTGGATTGTTACACTACAAAATGGTGTAGTAATAATAGAATAAATAGTAGAAATTTACGAATAAAATTGAGCTTATGTGTGGTGACCTCGTGCTTAATGATGAGTAGTCTGTGTAGTGTGTGGTTTAGGATTTTTCTAAGGTTAATTCTCCAGTTTAGGGTTTGCTTTTAAATTAGTTCTAGCACTCGTATAAGCCCGACGTACGATTAGTCGATTACATTAAGTTAAACAGATCGACATGCAGAAAAAAATATGCGTCACCCCACGGTATGGTAGTCATGATAGATATAAAATATCTTAAAGCAATATGAGTCTTATTGTAGTTATGTGTTGTGTATTTTTTATGTAACTCAAAATATACTCGAAAAAGTTATTAATGAGGATTTCCGCGATCGAGTTTTTCGCGAGATGGCAGCATCGTGGCGAGAGGTCTAGGTGTCATCAACCAATCATGTTTAATTGTTTTATTTTAATGGCTTATACTCCTCGCCGGTTTTAGCGAGGTGAATTCTGCCAATGTCAAGGTACACTTAGGATTTTATTCATTTTCGTAAAATAAAATAAAAGCAACGTTGTTCGGTTAAGGCCTTGTTGATTGTAAAGTGATAGCCTCCTTACAAACACGTGGGTGGCCGGACCCCGGATAACCGTTTGTTCAACTAAAGGGTGGTTACTCGCGTTTTGGGACTAATTTTTCATTAGCTGCACACTTGTTCGTTAGGTCACCGCACAATAAGCTATCAATATTACACACTGAACTACGTAAATGAGCAAAAAACAAAAAACTATTCCAAAGATGATGCAGCTATCTTGAAGCGTAAACAGTTGTCCCTGCCAATGGTTTATTTATTTTGGTGGATTTTGACAGCTGCTGTCAAAAAGACTCGCCATGGCGTTGCCATCTAATGAAAAACTCGATCACGGAAACCCTCATTGTACAAATATGTCGATTGAGTAATAAATATGAGTCATGACGGTAGGAATTCAAAATATTTCGTTCCACCAATAGAACGACAATGCGTATTTTAATTATCTGCTTAGAATCATGAACTTTTAGTCGCACACCGCACCGCGGAGGGTAGCTTTAATAGGTTAAATAGATATATATCCTACTCACATTTTACATATGACTCACACCACGTAGAGTATTAAATATATTCATACGGAGTAAGGAATATACATCTAGATATATAACAACGATATTCCAACAACAAATGTAACAAATACTTAGTTGATAACCACGCACTATCCTACTGCAGTCAACGTCGAAGATAATAAATACAAAATTCATCTTTTTAAAATGGAGTAGGGACGTACAATCACGTTCACAACTTGTACGACAAAACGCGAAATGTATGACTCTCTTTTTTAAGTACCTAGAATTTAAACCTTCGTGATTTCGATTAATACTTTCAGCATTATACGGTTAACGGCAAAGGTTCTTATCACTCTCACTGCTTAAAACAATCTATATTTCAAAACATGGCTTCTTTGGACCCATTAGATGCCGAATAAGACAAATCCTTGCTTAGCACCGTTTTGAGTCCTTTTTTATTTATGAAATTCTCGACATGAAAAAAAACTGCAATATTTTTTTTTGTATGCAATGAACCAATTATACAAACCACGTAGATTTTACGTCGTAATCGTGACGTGACGTACCCTGTGATCGCCAAAGACGTCAAATCACGCGCACGGAAAGTTGTGCCCTCAGCACAAGCGCGTGATATCACGTCCAAAATATAACCGAGTGCGCTCGCGCGCTCTGGCGTCAGTGGAACGATTGTTCTGTCCGATGTTTGGCAGTCAAAGGGTTAAGTCGCATATAACTTTTAACCTAATTTTTGACACTTATGATTATATCAGAAAGGTCGTTGTTAAAAAGTAAAATATAAATAAAAACACTGTCATATAGGGCGGTACAGATATAGATTCAAATTTGTCTGTTACCTGCGATTTTAAAATGGTTTTATAATTTCGAGCTTGGAAATTGAATTTTACCAGATCTTTGGGTACAATTTGATATGTACATAGAATCCTGATTTTTTTTGACATAACTATTCTTACATTAATTTAGCAACCTACTTGTGATGATAATACTACTATTACTAATGATTAAAAAAAATGCGAATACGCACAAAAAACTATCTTGAAAAAAGTATTACGGCGTAAAGTATCAAAGTATAATATCTCAAACTAAGGTTAATATTAAATTACAATCACAAAATGTCAGGACAAGTAAAAGTAGCTGCACTTATTAAGTACTACCAATTTTGCAGCCTCTTGGTGTCAAAATATACTACAAAATAATATGTCGCATTCAATGAAAAGAGACCTTGTAATTTCTGAGGAAATCAAAAATCTAACGCATAATTTAAGCTCCTTCTCAATTAGGTCCGTTTTACTTGAAAACGACACATGGTCTTATCTTAATATCATAGTTATTGACACAACATACAATTTCAATAAATAATACAGTTGCTCGGGAGACACAATACCTTAATGTTTATATTAGCAACTAATCTAGCAGGTACTTAGTAGTGAGGCACCGTGTGATGTTCGAGTTAAGTAAATACTAGGTTAAGAAATATTGATTTTAAAGGATTCATTGTCATCACAAAACATATCTGCAATGTTTAACTTATACAATTGAATGTAGACATTAAGGCCGATTGCACCACACCGTCCACCGTCATCGTTAAAAATCATCAGCGAGAAAAATGTAACTGCAATTATAATATCAAGCTGAAGGGCGTGCGTGGTCATACTTAAAGCAGGTTCAACCACGCACCATTACAGCGTTATTATAACACTGGTTCTCGGGCCCTTTCTCTCGGATAGATCGGTGTAATGACACATATGGAGTAAGTTTCCCTCATGGACATAAAGAATAAGAAGACTTAATCCCACGAAGATAAAATTGTGATTCCATAATAAGCCGTGGTCTCGTGCACAAACTCACTTTTGACATTTAGACCAATCACCGCTCGTCCACGAGTTGCACGTGTGCGTCTCGCGCGTAAACACGAAGAAATCGGATTATTATGGAATTACAGGTTTTGTCTTCACGGCGTTACGTCTCTTTATTTTATATGTCTATGGTTTCCCTATTTAGGCTGATCAGCAGTGTCCAGCATCGAACTGACCAACGTTAAATATGGTGACACAGGTTTCGTCCCATAGAAAGCTGTCTATCTTTCACACTAAATTTTAACGATTGACGATGTCTTCAACAGACGATTTAGGGCAACTAGCCCAGGGGTCGGCAGACCTATTTGACAAAGAGCTTGATGGCGGAAAAATATGGAATTTTCGGAAGCTCATAGAGCCGCAGTTGTCTGTTTTAGGTTTTTTTACTGTAATATTTGATTTTTTTAAAAATTTAGGGGAACTCGAAGAGCCACAATTGACCCTTCAAATAACCGCGGTTTGCCGATCCCTGAACTAGCCCTAAGTATAACGTATTAGTATAAAATGACTCCAATAGTGACTTCTATTCTACTGGGATCCTCTTCGCGTGTTGATTCACAATAACAAATCTAGTAGACATTTTTGTTACTCGTCTTAGCTCGTGTGATTTTCTGAGCTTAATAATTATACTGGATATGTTAATAGCTTTAACCAATGATTAGAAGAACTGAATAACACTAGAAAATCTTTTCAAACTAAAATTACCACATTAAATAAATCGCCTGATGCTAAGATGGATCTCATAAGCGAAACTTATACCGTAAGCAATCTCCTTGAATCTCACAACAGTCGCTACTATGGAACGGTTCGGAGTTTTCCAGTTTAAAGTCGGTAAGAGAAAGGGGCTCGTTTTAACAGGGATAAGTCTACTAAACTATACATGCCACAGAAATTAACTCAAGAAAGTATATAATTTCCGAATACAATTTAACAGTTCAGGCAGCATCTGGTTTCTGGAATGAAAAAATGAAAAACTTTCGAAGATATATTCAAAAGTTGGAATATTAATACATGCCCCCCGATCCTCTCTACGATTTTTCATAGCTTTTTGTTTCTGATGCTATTTTAGAATAAACAAGACGATTCATATTTATTAGTTATTTTTGTAATAATTTCAATGCCCTTTAATATTTTTAAATTTTCTAGATAATCTATGTAACTTTATTCAACAGCTGCCTGCTTCTATTAGCAAATCTTAACTATGTGATAATTATTTTTTTAAATATTATGCGTACAGTCATTCGCGATAAAATTTTTCATCTCATATTTGTAATCTCAGATTATTTTTGAAACGAACAATCACTCACATTCAACCATCTTACCATTTAACCTACTTCCTCAAACCAGTATGCAAAAACTTTGTTTTTGAATAAACTGCAATAAGTATTGCCCTGAATTTTTAGCATGTTCAAAAAGAAATGGTATAACAATTTATTAAGGTTTTAAAATGTCATGAACTCATGACACTCAAAATTTATTCCGCATTAACTAAACGGTTCATGGTATGAGTATTCAGTCCAAAATTTAATCTTATTTTTTTCTCTTTGGACAATGAGTTACTCAAAGTGGATTGCCTGTTTTTATTTTTTCCACTTCAAGTCAAGTCTATCAAGGACTAAAGCTGCGTTGACACCAAAAATTAGCGAGGATGCGTGATAAATGAAGTAGTTTTATTGGTCTTTAAGAAACCCATTCCTCGCCACGCGCGCTCGCCCATCTCTGGTGGAAACGCAGAATGACTCAGTCGCAACAAATCGATTTTTCCTGCTTAAGAACCAGCGACTTTCACAAGTAATAAAGCGCTGATTTCAAACTGCACAGTGACGCTTTAAGGCAAGAGTCAAACTTACTAGTAATGGCACGCTCGAGGACAAACCTAACATTAAACTTTTGTGTAGATTGTAAATTCCATCTTCGGCAAAAGCTTATTAATTTACAGACACATAGATGTTATCTTGATGTTTTTAATATCATGATTTTTCATATTTTAAGTGGAACACTCCACTATTGTTTTTCCATATTAAACAAACATCAGTTCGGTTCGAGTCTCGTCAGACCGATTATTTTTGCAATGTTTTCGAAGTTATCTAATTAGTTGCTTACATTATATGAGACTATCAAAATAATTACAAATATTTACTTATGTTGGGCAGGGCAAGGCGGCGCCGGGCGGTGAGGCCGCGGCGGAGCAGTCTCATACACGACATCATACAAACGAGCGTTGCCATAATCACGACTCGTCCCATACAAGCTCTCCGTATCAATCTCACTGTAAATGTTACTGGTACTAGCTGTGTCATTCACCAAATCGTAGTTGTAATTCCCTCGTGAACTGCTACTAAACGAATCCGGATCATATTTCGCCTCGAAGTATTTTTTCAACTCCTGAGATTCGCAAAAATTTTGCAGTTTCTCATTCTCTTTTTCAGGTACATATATGTTTTTGGCGTAGTTGCTCGATTTAGAATAGAATTCTTCCGTTTCTAGAAGAAACTGTTGTTGTGCCGGATCAGCTTCGAAGCTTCCGTAGATCGGCATGCCAAAAGCATCTATACTTGCATTAGCCATGCCTGAAGTCGAAGGATCACTGACGCTGTGATTAGCGTAAATATTTTCGCTATTCGTATTTTTCGATCTAAGATTTAGAGATTCGGAGATTTTATCGTCTAAGGATATATCTCTTAATGCCTCAGAAATAGTCCTGTTTGATGCGTTTTCTTCGGATAATGTATTTGAATACGTATTAGGGAGCATTCCATAGGCGGAGATATTTGAACTACGCGACTGCAGCCCGTTAGTTAGATTAGAATTATTGGGAAGCATACCATAATTGGCACTGTTGTTTGGAACTGTTCCGTAGTTGGAACTATTGGGTACTGTTCCATATCGGTTATAACTAGAATTATTTGGAACCGTGCTACCGGTATTGGGAACTAAACTAGAGCTACTTTGATAGGCGGATGTGTTGATATACATATTTTCTACGTAAGAACTAGTGGATGGTATATAACTATAATTCGAGCTCAATGGTACATTGTTCGAGTACTGAGATTCATTAGTCTTTACATTACTGAATTCACCTTGCACCTTGTTGTTGTGTGTTGTTGTTGTTGATGTCGTGTTGGGCCGATGTAGTGTCGGCGGTGTGACAGGCCAGTGGGACGTGTCGAAAGGATCTGGTTCACTTAAAGATTGAGATAAAAACAGGTTGTCGAGAGATTTGGCTCCGTAGAGATTGACGCTTTGGGCTCGGAGGGATTGAGGGTAGCTTGGTAGACTGTCCGTGCTCGGTTCGCCCCAGTCCGCTACTCGATCTGAAGGAAAAAAAATGGCATTTTAACCATCTTTCCATAATTATATGTTTTCTCTTCTCATGCTCAAAAAGTGAGTCATATTATGCTTACCAAGGCGGACTAAAGTAGTACGTTTAGCCCCTAGGGAAAATATGTGTACATATTTTTGATTTACTAAACATTTTAAATTGACCAATCAGCACACTTGACCATATTAAATCCACCAATCACAACACATATCCGAAGGAAATCGGAACGCTGGATTCTTTTTTGATGCGTATTCTGTTTAAATAATTGAAGTCCCAGGAAAAAACATTGTAATTAGTATAAACCATCCAGAATACAACAATGTTAAAATCGACCAATCAGGAAACAATTCATTTCTCAAAACTTTAGGCGTTTTTTAGTTCCTACTTCACAATCATAAAAAAAAGATAAAAAATCTTTTGGAAGCGCTTTTAAGCCGTCGTCTGTGTCGTCGGTGTTTATATTTCGTATCTGTGTCAAATCAAAGCAGTTAAAAAATTAAAAGACCGTCAAGTTAAACCATATTTTCAACTTAGAGTAGTCATCGTGAGCAAATAACGCAAATAATAAGTATTTAAATTTTTTTTTTCTCGTAATTGAAGTGAAAAAAAGTATGTATAACTCTGGTCTAAAAGCCATTTTACCCCTCGAACAATCCCCTTTGTCTAAAGGGCCAATAATAGTAGATTGTTTGACAAGGGACATAATAGTAGATTTATTATTTATACCTAACATACACATTTAAAACATAAGAAGTAATCGTCGTAATCAGGCGCGGATACAGGGGGGGGGGGGCTACAGGGGCAATTGCCCCCCTGAAACGCAAATCTCGAATACTACGGGGGCCATGGGTGCGGACCGCGAGATTTTTTGTGAAGGAAAGAAATCAATAAACAAACAAATCCACATGTACTTTGCCTTGTGGGCTTGAAAATATCACATACCGATACTTAACACAATTATTTAGGTTTTTTATTCTGTAAAGTACTCACTGGCTTCAGGCACATCGATGGGTTCGTCCAATAAAGAGATGTTGTTTGACGTCTTGGCAGCGGGGACGCTCATGCGCGTCGCTGGCGGCATGTCCAAGTCGATCAGCAGTTCTGTTCTCACTGCAATTAATAAATAATAATTCAGAACCGCTTTATTTTCAAAGTATGTATGATCAAATAAATATCTCATTGATTGGCAAAGTTCTGGTGGAGTTACGCGATTAGATAGAATTAGGAACGAGTATGTAAGAGGAGCTTTTAAAGTTATAAATATCGAAGAAAAACTTTGAGAAAATCGCTTGCGGTGGTATGGGCACGTTATGAAGCGAGACCGGGATCACATGACAAGAACTGTAATGGAAATAGGGGACGGGAAGCAAGGCAGAGGTCGACCAACTACCACCTGGAAGATCACCACCGAAAAAGACCTCAAAGCCAATGTTGTAGACGCAGTTACAACACAGAATAAATTGTTGTGGCGGAAGCGCACGAGGAGGGCCAACCCCAAGTGATATGGGAACAAGGCCAGGAGAAACAAGATTGGCAATCTAATCGGTAATAATTCTCACACTCTACTATACTAACGCATTTGTGATTTAAATTCTAACTCTTAGCGTGGGCTGCTCTTTCCAGTTTCTTCAACGCGAGCGTGCGATCGTTGCCGCGTTGATCAGCTTGTTGTAGTTGAACTGCTTGCTGTCGGCATTGGCAGCGCGCGTGCTTAGGTGAACTCAATTGTTCATCGCTAGTTTAGGAGAACCATCGATGAATCGTAGATATTATCATCTACAAGCAATATAACCAACCTTGAGACAAACTCTTAGAGTGGGCTCCTCTTTCCAACTTCTTCAACGCGAGCGTGCGATCATTGATCAGCTTGTTGTAGTTGAACTGTCTGCCGCCGGCGTTGGCAGCGCGCGTGCTCGGTGGTTGGGTGGACTCGATAGTTCGTCGTTTGTTTCGGAGGACTACCGCCGAGTCGTCAGATGCGACCGGCGATGTTGCGGCTGCGAACGACATTGTTTACATTTACACCTTTTAAATCAGCTGTGTGTGAGATATGCCAAACAGTATAAACCAATTGAGTCTACAGTTTCCTTCCGAAATGCAATTCACACATAACCAATATTATCGACCGTGCCTAACACCCATAGACGATTGTTACCCATATTTTACAATACGAAAGCATCATAATATCATGTTATTCATATTATGATGTTTATGACACAGACAGCCAATCATGAATGGCATAAAACTAAATGCATAAGATGGAATTAGCTGTTATGATTTCAATAGTGCCCGATGTAACACCAGGATCTTAAAACGCTAACGATCAAGGTCAATTACTTGTAGACCGTGATCGGTGACAATTGGTCTGTATTAAAGGATTTTCCAATGTGGAATTAGTCAACAAAATAACCCGTTTAATTTTTTTGCATCTGCTCTCGGTATATTTATTCAATTCGTGGGCAGATTTGTGCATACAAAACGCCTACGTAACGTCACAGCATGATAAAATCCCCACTTAGTCATAGATTAGCGATTTGCAGCGCGAACTCCGTCATGTACCTACCTTAAGTAGTAATAGCTAATACAATATAACAATGCCACCTACTTGTATATTAGTAAAGCCATGTGAAGCAATCGATAATAGATTTAAACCAATCTCACAATACACAAACAGCAACACTAATAACTATAGGTGGGCCTTATGTCATATTGCAACAAGGCTTTTGGCATTCCACCTTCCACTCCGTCAGGGTATATACGCTCAAGTTTATGTCGATTACTCATAGTAAAAATTACGGTATCCAACTATGAGGATATGTTCTAAACCCAGATCCTACAAATTATCATTGCCATTTAGATTCAATTGATAATACTTGTAGAAGCGCGTTAGAAGAATGGTTTAACGTAGGCATACTGTAGGTACGTAGGTATTTTAGGCTATTAACTCATCTGATTGTCTCATGTGACAATGTTTGGTAATTAGTACCTATCCGTTCTCATCCGATCGATTTTACATTTAGGTTGCGCAATATTTTTTTCTACTAGATTATAATATATTACGCTGACAAAAATGAGGATCATATCCTCATTCAATTCAAATAAAGATGTATGCCGTTATTATTAATAGTTACTCATCTAGTTAAGATTCGTGAAAATGTACCTGTACCTTTGACTTTGACATATTTTCTTGATACACTTTCAGTAAGCTAATTAATGCTGCTTCCGCTCTTTTATAATGAACAACAAAGACGTTTACAGAAACTATGCGCAGAGAACAATGTACTTTTTTGAGTTCACATGAGATAGTATAAGCACGGAATCCCCTCATTAAAGTTCTACGCTAATGATTAGAAAACCTTCGATATAACTATAAAAATGTTCTATCTATGTGTGCGTCATCATATAGGATATATTTAAGGTCCAATGCATTCGTATTTTTTATACATCGATTACTAGCCCCGATGCATGTTTCGCCTACTCAGAGCATTTTCTCAGGCTCTCCCATTTGTACAGTAAAATAGTTTTAGGTCCAAATTCAACACCTTTTATAATAATATTATAGTATTTTGATTTTGTATGAAAATATCCGACACCAATACAATTAGAGTACAAGTAATACCAATCTGAAAGTTATGAAAAAAATGTGATTTTTGTTTGCCAAATATTTTTGTTACAAAATCAAAGGGTGAGTAAAGGGTTATTCCTAAAGCAACATTGCATATCTATATACTGACCGGTTAATTTTTAGTCTAGGAGGTCAGCAACACGAACAGCTGAATGCGGACGATGTTTTTGGAAACTCCTTTTTTTTTGAGCAACAGAACTCTCTTAGTATTTCGATTATTAAATCAAATAAACTACATTAAACACTTCTATTATTGTCCCCATTCATTAACTATTAGAAGTAAACTTGAAATAATTATTAGAATAAATGTGAAAATTGCTTTGTACAGTCGACGTCATCGACGTCAAAGATATGATTGCACCTAATTGTAATTACAAAGGCTTAAGGTGAAAAAGTGTATACATATCTTTGATGTTGACTGTACCTACTAGACGAACTCTTTTGCATGTGGGCTAGTATGTATGTACCTATAAACATTTATAAATGTAGAAAAAATAACTTGGAACTACCTACCTAAGCTATTGTTTTGTCCTAATCAGATTTTTGTTTACTAAACTTTATATCGTAATTAATAACGTAAATAATGTATTGTTTAAAAATAAAGGATTATTTATTTGGTTATGGTTCCTTTATTTCTAAACATTGTGGTATATACAAAGCCTAGAAAATAATAACTCATTTTATAAGGAATTTAAAAAAATGGCTAATTGAAAATGCTTTCTTTGACATTAGATAATTATGTGACATAAAATTAACTTAATTATAATTGTGTGGCTATTGTAATCAGAATTGACATCGTTTGACTTTTGTATTAACATATTTTTTCTTTAAATCCTTATTCCCAATTACTATTAACTGCGAATTATTATTATATAATAGCTCACTAGTATTAATTTTACTTTTGACGTGTATTGTATTTGTGCATTTACTAAATAAATGAATATGAATATCGTTAGCAGACGTTCTGCTTAACACAAAATTAAATATAAATAACGTCGTTTATAAAATTATCTGGCCAAATATTTACACATAAAGAAGCGTAATAGTGCTTTCAGTGATTTATTTTGCCTACTCGTATTTTATATGTAAAGAGGTTTCTGGCCGATTACTGTAAAGATAAAGGTTTTTTCATCAGGTTACGGAACCATATAAACGCTCCAAGCAGAATGAAAGACAAAAACTCGACGAACAGTTATTAAAATTGATCTACTACCGTAACTAATTAAATTTTACTTTCTTCAACGAAAGTGAAATGTATACGTTGTTGATTTAATGCGGCTAACATTCTGACGATTACGTACGTAAATATATATTACGTATGACAAACGTTTGGCCAAGTATAACGTATGTGAGACAATGTCCTCCAACATTACGATATGCGCTGCATAAAAATGCGTACGTTATGTTAATAAGTATCGCACTGGAATTTTTAATAAAGATCGTATCTACAACGTGACATTATAAAATCAGCCCTAGCTCGATATAATTACAGTATAAATCAGATTAAACGGGTTGGAAAAGATGACATATGGCGGGCACTTGCTGCACTTTAAATGCAGGTTATCGATCGCGTGAAAGCTTGCTTTATATGGCAAGCATCTTAAAACCAGATCTTCTCGTCTGTATTAGAGCAACTAACGAGTAAAAAAATCTATATCCTGCAACGTTGTCAATTTGGTAATAGGATACTAGTAGTCCGCCTCGAACTGAGAACTCGCGATTTCCTTGCAAACGAATTGACCAGTATAACAAGACCCTTCTGATGATTGTTTCGCGCCATCTAGCCCCATAACCCCTTAATCAATCCTGCTCATATATGAACTCTCAAATTGTATAGATCTCTGCTACAACCCCAACTTCATAAAGATCAGAAAAACGTTACTAAAATTATCGCGGACAACTACTTAAAATCAAAAAGCCATCGAAAAGCAGGGACGTCTAGGTAGCCAGCTGACAGTTCTGTTGTGTCCGAAGTTGTCTGTAAGAACTCACTTCGCTTACGCTCCGCTCGTTCGATTATACGTACAATCGTACATAGTTTCTCGGCGACTATAATCTCCAGAACCTATAGACAATTCCGTAAAATGCTACAAACACGCTTCATGTTTCAGAGGTTACTCACCTTTATTTGATGGTGATGTCTTTTTGAAGGCCGTCCCCGGTACTGTTTTGCTTTTTATCGGGTTTAGGATAGTACTGTAAAACAAATAAGTTAATCAATATCAACAGTTCGGTTTAAACAATTTCTCCTAACTATCCCACTTTGCATGGTTTTTCGCAAATAAAAGACTTAAAAACCACATTACTTGCTCTAGATGTATTTTTTATAAGTAACTACATAGGCTGCTATTTATATATCCGGAAACCGGGATTACAATCTTCTTAAATAGCATATTTGACCTCCATGGTAAAATTTGAACTTTTTTAAGTACTGGCCGGTATATTTTTTCTTTCTTATTAACGCTCGTGTTTTGTTTTTGACGGGTTTTAAATGTCATCTCGCAGCAAGAATGGAACTCACTCGTGAAAATATTCGTGCTATGATTTATTAGGTGTCACCCTCTTTCATAGACAGAAATTTCATAGAATTTCGTTTCTCAGAAATTATTTCATAGATTATTTGGTTCCTGTACTTTCTGTCCCAATATTATTGTTTCATAGACTATTCAATTGTTTAAAACATATTTCACAGACATTCAGTTCCATGTATATTGCTATCAAACTTTTTTAATTTACAAAGTTATCAAACACTAGAATCATATTTCATGTATTTTTCTTTCGTAGACACAGATTTCATAGATTGTTGTTTCATAGTTACTGTTTTATATAATATTTGGTTCCAGTATTTTCTTTTCCAATATTATTATTTTAGTATTTATGCACTTCATTTACATTAATTGCAAAGAAACTTATTGCAAAGAATATCTTCTTCTTCTTCCTTCCCTTAGTCCCAGTTCTATCTGGGGTCGGGCCTCCTTGTACGGCGGTGCCAGGATGCTCTATCCTGGGTTGTCGTGGGGGTTAAATTCTGCGCTTTTAATTCCCTTTTGATAGTGGACCACCATGTTTCAGGGAGTCTTCCTCTTCCCAGAGATTTTGTTGGGATATTTAAGACGGTCTTCATACAGAAATTATCATCGCGTCTCATTATGTGGCCGTACCATCTAAGCCTGCTTTCCTTTAGTTTTTCTGTTATAGGGGGTTATTGCAAAGAATATGATATTAGATCTGTTACACACACAACAAAAGTCCAGAAACAAACGGTTGCCGTAAAGTTGGTTAGGTTAGGTTAGAACTGCGACCCCCCAGAAATAAATTGTTGCCAGAAAAATTGGTTAGGTTAGGTTAGAACTGCGACCCCCACAGAAACAAACTGTAGCCAGAAATGTTGGTTAGGTTAGGTTAGAACTGCGACCCCTACAGAAACAAACTGTTGCCAGAAAAGTTGTTTAGGTTAGGTTAGAACTGCGACCCCTACAGAAACAAACGGTTGCCAGAAAAGTTGGTTAGGTTAGGTTAGAACTGCGACCCCTACAGAAACAAACGGTTGCCAGAAAAGTTGGTTAGGTTAGGTTAGAACTGCGACCCTCACAGAAATAAATTGTTGCCAGAAAAGTTGGTTAGGTTAGGTTAGAACTGTGACCCCCACAGAAACAAACTGTTGCCAGAAAAGTTGGTTAGGTTAGGTTAGAACTGCAACCCCTACAGGAAGAAACGGTTGCGAGAAAAGTTGGTTAGGTTAGATTAGAACTGCGACCCCTACAGAAACAAACTGTTACCAGAAAAGTTGGTTAGGTTAGGTTAGAACTGCGGCCTCCACAGAAACAAACTGTTAGAATAGTACAATTAGAATAGTAAAATTAAACATATTGCTAAATTAAATATATTAAATGAAATAAATAAATAAATATCTTACACAAATCGACCTAGTCCCACGGTAAGCTCAATAAGGCTTGTGTTTTTGATACTAGACGACGACATATATAATAAATAGACATAGGTAAATACTTAAATACATAGAAATCATCCATAACTCAGGAACAAATATCTGTGATAAACACACAAACAAAACGCATTAATACATTAATAAAATACAGTTTTTTTTTAAGTTTAATAATCAGCTTAATTGATATGAAAATTCTACAGTTTAATTATCTTTGAATAAAAACATATAGGATTTAATGTATATCACAATAAGTATTGAGAAACTGAGTCTTCTATGAAACGAAAATATTAAGTATGATAAAATCAGAAACAACATTCTATGAATATGCAGGCTTTAAAACAATTGTTATACAAACTAAATACTATACGGATTAATAATATTTGATTTAAAACGTAATGAACTGAAATTCGAAAAACTACTTATCTGAACAATAAAACATATACAAAACCAGCTTCTACAATGTAAGAGCTCTGACAAATGATCACTCTATGAAATGAAAATATGAGAAACATTTTCTATGAACCAATATTCTGCGAAAATGTAGTCTATAATACAACGTACAACCGATTTATTATGATTTTCGGCGTGGTTTGACGCAACAACAGTGCATAGATCAACTAACTTCAACTTTTGGTGATGAAGCCCCATCTAAAACTACTGTGTATCACTGGTTTAGTGAGTTCAATCGTGGACGTAGTATGCTTACGGACGAAGTTAAGGCAGGTCGCCCGAAATCGGTCGTTGTACAACAAAATATCGAGGCTGTGCGAAAACTTATAATGGACGACCGACATGTTACGTACCGCGAGATAGAGGCGACTCTGGGTATTTCTATGACCAGCATTAATAGCATATTACATAATTATTTGGCTGTAAAAAAAATTTGTTCGCGTTGGATACCCCACAACTTAACAAAAGAGCAAAAAGATGCTCGCGTCGAATGGTGCAATAAAATGTTAAAAAAATATAACCGTGGTGACTCAAAAGCCGTTTATAACATCTATACAGGTGACGAATCCTGGATCTATGCATACGATCCCGAAACGAAGCAACAATCAACGGTATGGGTGTTTCAAAATGAGCCGAACCCTACGAAAGTTACTCGTGCAAAAAGTACATTGAAACAAATGGTGGCCTGCTTCTTCGGTATTAATGGCCATGTAGCTACAGTGCCACTAGAAAACCGTAGAACGGTTAATTCAGAGTGGTACACGACCATTTTCTTACCGGAAGTATTTGAACAAATTCGTAAAACTAACCAGCGACGAAGAATCATTCTTCATCATGACAATGCCAGCTGTCATACGTCACGCGAAACAACTCTATTTTTGGAGGGTCAAAATGTGGAATTAACGGGTCATCCGCCGTACAGCCCTGACTTGGCACCCAACGATTTTTATTTATTTCCAAATATAAAGAATAAATTACGCGGTCAACGATTTTCGACCGCTGAAGATGCTGTCGACGCATTCAAACAACACGTTATGGAGGTACCTCAGGCGGAGTGGCAGAAGTGCTTTAAAAATTGGTTCACGCGAATGCAAAAGTGCATAGATCATCAAGGGGAATACTTTGAAAAACAATAAAACCATTTTCAGCCGTGTACGTTTGTTTGTTTTTTTGTTTCCGGATATATAAGTAGCAACCCTCGTATAACACTAATTTACCTCGGGAACAATCCGACGTCCATAGTCCTCTGATTCTGCCCCTTCCACCAGTGCAGTTCCGGGCGTTTGTCTATCAGCACGATCGCATCTCCCGCCTCAACCGTCAACTGGTCCTGTCTGCGATAACTGCAATCACAATGGACTGAACAAACACTGTTAATAGACCTTATTTCACGACAATATTAAGCTATATGAATGGTTATTACATTATTGTTTCATCTCTCCTATTCGGAAAGTTTTATTTTTCTGGGTAGATTTTCCTGGGCTGGATAGATGCCGGGTAGAATATGGCTTTTTCATCCCTAGGGTGGAAATACTGTTTTTTTAATTTTACGATTGGCCACGAGTCTAAGACAATTGAGCTGTCATTTTGTGGTTTGTGCTGGTGCCCCCCCGGATGACCACCTCCCCTTCTTCTTCTTCTTCATGTGCCATCTCCGTCCAGGAGGTCGGCGACCATATGTCTATATGTCTCTCTATCTTCAGTCATGCGAATTAGTCTATCTATGCTCTCCACCTCTAACCAGTCTCTTATATTTTTAGTCCATGAAGTGCGCCTTCTACCGCGACCTCGCTTCCCTTCAATTTTCTACCATCTCCCCGACCACTGTCAAAACATTGAATTTGTCTTTTTCAAATTGTTCAAATTTTATTTTAAATTTTAATTGATTATTCCTAATCTATATCCAGTGACATGTAGCCATACGATAAATAAATTCCTAATATACTTGTTTTATAAAATGTGGTGCGTGTAGTATTTTACTTCCCTCACAGTCGAAATTAAAAGAAGAGTGTTTATCTCGGGGAAATTTCCCATTTCACCCTCGAACTATTGGCGGTCTCGCTTCGTTCGAGCGCCAGAAATATATCGCGTGAAATGGGTCACTTTCAACCGTTGGTTAACAATCTACTATGTATTTGTATTTTAACCCTTGGTTAACAATCTACTAATCCTGACTTGGGCTTTATTTTACTGCAGTGGTAAAGCGAGTGGACTGTTTGGTGGGATGGTAGCCGAGGGAAAATCCAGGATCCTCCGTATAGTTTTGCCGTTTTCGAGAACGTTCTCCGTTTTGCAAGGAGAACGTTCTGGCTCGAGAATATTCCCCATTCAAATCGGAGAACGTTCTCCAGAAAGTACAACTCTAACCCTCCGCGAATAGTCGTGATACGTTTGCTACACTGAAATGCTTCTACCGACCTTGCGCTTGTGTGAGTGAGACCAGTTTAAGCGAGTTCAACCTGATCTGTGCGGGTAAATAGGAATCGAGCGGATGGGAGTTTTGTCGCTGGTTCACTACTCCTAGCGTCCAGAAGACTCCAGCAAGAAAATAGTAGAAATGAGATACATTCTTCTTTTCCTAACCTTTAACTCTTAATAAAAATAACAAACGTTATCTAAGAGTGTACAAAAACAGACAGACTTCACGTCTTCTAAAACTATCAAAGTTAAGAGCCATATCTGTTAATTGATTTACAAATATGGAATAAATGTTGCTCGCCTAATAATACAGGATGAATGGTCAGTCAACTAGCTCAATGGCACGCCTCCAATGCGAGCAATAAAGGACAATGTCATCAAGTCATCATCCATTTAGAGGTACAGTTTATTTCATCTTGCTCAAATTGGGATCGGGGAAGACCGAAACTGAAATTCCAGACATCGTGGATTGTGTTTAGTTTTCCCTGAATTTTATAGTATGGCAATATCGTGTAGAATTAATAACAGATTTATTACATCACAAACATATTTCAATGAAAATATTCGATTGGAAACACACCAACCAAGGTATCGCTGGAACAACGCTACGAAAAGCCAATTAACGGGCTATCGTGAACGTATTACTGAACCGCGAATAAAATACGATTAGAGTTGACAGATTTCCCATAAACATAAGTTTCATCCATATCTTAGTCCATAAGGACTAAGAGCTGGCCACGACATACATGACTTAATAATGAGAGCAACAAAACCCATCTGGTTGGATTGCTATACTTTCTTTATTGTTAGATCCAGGCATTTAGCAGCTTTTAATGGGTGGAGGCTAGACTGACAGACTGGCAAAATATTTGAATTGGAAAATAATACGAGTAACACCAAAATAGGTAAAAACTTCCGAAGTTGTCTCAGTTATAATTTATAAAGGACAGGGTCTATATTTTAACATTAGAACAAAAAACATTGCGTATTATAAATAAAATAAAATAAAAAGCCTTTTGTTACGTCATTTGCATTAGTCATAACTGTCATAAGAATTAAATTTAATTCATCATCATCATCATATCAGCCGAAAGACGTCCACTGCTGGACATGGGCCTCCCCCAAAGAGTGCCACAATGACCGGTACTGCGCCACCCGCATCCAGCGGACTCCCGCGACCTTCACCAGGTCATCAGTCCACCTTGCCCACTTGGGGGGTCTGCCCACGCTGCGCCTTCCGGTTCGTGGTCGCCACTCGAGAACCTTTCCGCCCTAACGGCCATCGGTTCTACGAGCAATGTGCCCCGCCTACTGCCACTTTAGTTTAGCGATTCGGAGGGCTATATCGGTTACTTTGGTTCTGCTGCGGATGGCCTCATTCCTGATGCGATCACGCAGAGACTCCAGCCATAGCCCTCTCCATTGCCCTTTGGGTAAGCGACCACGTTTCAGTACCATATGTGATCACTGGCAACACACACTGGTCAAAGACTTTCGTCTTGAGACACTGCGGAATATTGGACAAAAAGATGTGCCGTAGCTTCCCGAACGCTTGAACTGAACGCGAAAACTTCCCGAGTCGGATTCGTCGATTGACCTCTTTCTCGAAGTTGGATCTACCTAACTGGACAGTATGTCCTAAGTATATATAATCGTCCACAACTTCGAGTGTAAAGTCTCCGATTGTAACGGGAGTTGGTGCTACATGGGTATTTGACATGATCTTCGAATAAGAATCCATGTTCATCTTTAGACCAACTCGCTCGGAGGCTTTACTGAGGTCATCGAGCATCGTACTCAAATCCTCCATGGTCTCAGCCAAGACTACTATATCGTCAGCAAACCGAAGGTGAGTGATGTACTCGCCGTTTATGTTGATGCCTAGCCTTCTCCAGTCCAGAGTCTTGAAAACATCCTCCAGTGCAGCGGTAAACAGTTTAGGAGAAATAACATCTCCTTGCCTGACTCCCCGCTGCAACGGAATAGGATTCGAGTTCTGGTCCTGGAGTCGGACTGACATAGTGGCGTTCTCGTACAAGCACTTCGATATAGCGATAGTCCACTTGGCACCTCTGGAGAGATTGTAGTACAGTTTCGATCGAGTCGAAGGCTTTCTCGTAGTCCACGAACGCTAAGCAGAGGGGCAGGTTATACTCCTCAGTCTTCTGTATAACCTGACGGAGCGTATGGATGTGGTCTACGGTACTAAAGCCTCTCCGGAAACCGGCTTGCTCGGGAGGCTGGAAGTCATCTAGCCTGCGTGCGAGACGGTTCGTAATGACTCTTGAAAACAGATTATAGACATGGCTCAGAAGTGAAATGGGTCGGTAGTTCTTCAGTAACGCGTTATCACCCTTTTTGAAGAACAATACCACCACACCTCTGTTCCATGCCTTAGGCGTTCTCCCTTCTAGTAAAACGGAGTCGAACAACTTCTGAAGGGCCATAAGGACCGGTTTACCACCCGCCTTCAGAAGTTCGGCTGTAATTCCGTCTTCACCAGGTGCCTTATTGTTTTTGAGCTGTTTAAGAGCCATTCTAATTTCGTACAGGCTGATGTCCGGGATGTCTTCGGTATAATGTCGGGTTAGTCAAGCTACCCAATGGTCGACCCCTAGGGTCTTTCGCCAGATCAACTTCAGGTCTGCTAGTTGATGTGTATAGCTGTCCATAAAAGTCCTCTATCTCCCCCAGAAGCTCGGGTCTGGATGAAACGATTCTACCATCCTCAGTTTTTGATTTGGCGAGCTGGCTCTGCCCAATAGACAAATCTCTTGCGAAAACTTTAGAGCCCTTATTCTGCTCAATGGCCTCTTCAATACGATTTGTATTGAATTGGCGCAAATCACGGGTAAGGGACTTAGAGATCCGTTTATTGAGCTGCCGGTATAATGACGCATCTGCTGAGGATTGCAGAACCATTTCTCTCCTTTCCTCGATGAGTTTCTGAGTGGAGTCAGAGAGCCTTTTGGTTCTGTTGCTCCGCTGGGCCTTAAAAAACTTAGACCCAGTACTATGGACAGCTTCCACAAACCCGTCGTAGAATTCTTCCACATCGCCGCCTAGACAATCGAAACGGTTTTGGAGTTCCAGCTGGAAGCTCTCAGGGTTTTGGATTTGAAGTGCTGCTGGACGGAGCGTAGACTTCATCAGTCGAGAGCGCTCTAGCTTAACACATATATTCAACTAGCCTTTTCCCGCGGCTTCGCCCGCGTACTATAAGTACTCAAAAAGGATATGGGTATCCATGTTGATTTTCAGACTTTGTGACCACATTTGCCCTTTTTAGGGGTTGAATTTTCAAAAAACCTGAAACACGTGTTTACTCATTTATCGTTAGGAATACTCCTGTGAAGTTTCGAATAAAATAGTCTAACAAATCTTGATTCGCCATACAAACTTTGGACCCCCATTTTACCCCCTTAGGGGGTGAATTTTGAAAATTCCTTTCTTAGTGCACTCCCCCAGACCGTATAAGGAACCTACGTGCCAAATTTGGAATCTCTAGAACCAGCGGTTTGGGCTGTGCGTTGATATGTCAGTCAGTCAGTCAGTCAGTCAGTCAGTCAGTCAGTTTCTTCTTTTATATATTTAGATGTGCCTCTCACCAGACGGTGATCACTTCCAGTTTTAACCGTATTGATCACAGAGACATCATTGAATATATGCTTCTTCGTCGACATGATGAAGTCAATCTCGTTTTTAGTTGCACCGTCGGGACCCATCCAGGTCCACTTCCTGTGCTCACGTTTCTTGAAGAAGGAGTTCATCATGTAGAGTCCCTCCTTCTCCAGGAAGCCAGCCAGTAGTTGGCCCCGGTGGTTCCGACTTCCAAATCCAAATTGCCCCACTCTCAGCTCTTCACCATCTCTTTTGCCCAGTTTCGCGTTGAAGTCCCCCATAACAAAGGTGAAGTAGGTTTTGGAGCTATGCATGGCCTTCGATATATCCTCATACATAGCCTCCACCTCGTCATCGGAGTGTGCCGAAGTCGGCGCATACACCTGTATGACCTTCAACGAGTACCTCTTGGATACTCTGAGTATAAGGTACGCCACCCTAGTCGACACACTCTCGATCTTCACCACGTTGTTCACCAGGGACTTATGGACGATGAACCCGACACCTCCCTGGACTGTTGGTCGCCCTGCCGGAAATAAAGCAAGTTGCCGGACTTTAGGATTATCGTTTCCTCCCCCTCTCTTCAGATAACCCTATGACATCCCAACGCAACTTGCTCAATCCTTCCTCCAGTTCCACTATCTTTTCGTCGGTCCGCAGTGTACGCGTGTTATATGTTCCAGGGCCAGAAGTCGTCGGTGGTGGTAGCCGGATCTTTGCCGGAGATTCTTAGCACCCCTGACCCCGCCAGTACCCTGGCCGCTACCATAACCAGGGCACCGGGGGTCGCCGGACACTCGGGGCCGTGGTTTTTGTGTTCTATTCATGGGGAATGAATGCCGTAATCGCCACGCTTGGCATGCGGGTTGGCGATCGCAGTATCTCCACCGCACTCCGAGGATGCTGCTGCCCATCCCCCGGTGGTCTTGGCCGTAGTTTTAGGACATACTCCGGGTCCATTTTCTTTCCATTTCCAAATTTAATTACAAGTAAAAATATTAAAATCCATTTTTCATGCAAGAACCCCTTCTGAAAGGGTGAAGGCTTCCTCCAGACTTGTCCATCGATCTCTATCTCTTGCTAGTAACGTCCATTTCTTTCCTATATGTCGTGCGATGTCATCCTCCCATCGTGTTACGGGTTCCCTTTTTTTCTGCTGCCTGCTGGGCCGGGCCAAGATGTTAGAAGGCTCGTCCAGCGACCGTCTTTCATGCGGGCGACGTGACCTGCCCACCGCCACTTTAGTTTTAATGAGTACCCTAGGGCGTCGGTTACATTTGTTTTTGCCCTAATAGTGGCGTGAGGGATTTTTTGTATTTTGTTAATATTTAGAATGCTTCTTTCCATACTACGTTGGCATGATCCTATTTTCCTCTTGACCTCTTGTGTGTACTTCCATGTCTGACACGCGTACGTAATAGAGGGAAGTAAACAGGAATCTATAACCTTTTTCTTTATTTTCATAGGCATAGAGCTGTTAAGTACTTCTTTCAAACTCCAAAACTTTTTCCACGCGCCTGCGATTCTTCGTTCTACTTCCAAGGTGTTATTTTCTGGATCGAAAGAGATTTGTTTACCTAGATACCTTGGTGTTGACATATTCCAGTGGCTTGCCATCGAGGTGAATTGGGTGTTTTCTGAGTTAGTTATGACCTTTGTTTTATTTTATTGCGTATTATAACGGAAGCAAAAACAGTAGGCGATAAACTATGAATTACACTATAATCTTATTACTTCAAAATTAGTATGGGTTGGCAGCTAACTCAATCGTATTCTCATCGCGGTTCAGGAATATATGAGGCCGGGAGACATGATAACTGTTCGTAACTATTTTTAAAGAAAAGTTGTGTAGATGACTCACGGAACGAGATTGGGGTGGGGTGGGGAATAAATCCAGGTAAGAGCTCGCTTTTTATTAACGGTGCAAATTTAAGTGTAAATATATCTAGGGGTAAATTTAATTCTTATCTATAGACAAATCATCATTCACATTTGTGTCAGTAATCGAACGAGCGGAGCGTAAGCGAAGTGAAGTTCTTTCAAACAACTTCGGCTACCTAGACGCTCAATACAATTTGAGAGTACGTTCATGAGCATAATCGATCAAGGGGTTATGGAGCTAGAAGGCTCGAAAAAATCATCATTAGGGTTTTCTTATATTGGTCACTCGTTTGCGAGAAAATCGCGAGTTCTCAGTCCGAGACGGACTACTAGTACATAAACAATCAATGAAATTGTAACTTGCGTTACTATACATGCAATAGCTCTGCCCATTATTAATTTATCTAACGAATCCTTACCTTAAAGCTGCTGTTGCGATCTCGAACCTATTCCCCTGGATGTACCGCAGGATACCCTCAAAAGTAGGTCTCTTTTTGGGCTCCAGGTCCCAACATTGCATCATGAGCATGTATACATCCGGCGGGCAGGCCGCAGGAGCTGCCAAGCGTTGCCCGTCCTTCATTATCTTTCGCAGTATTTCCGATCCGTTCAAATCTAAAACAAAAAAATCTATCAATTATCTCGCCATAGACAAGTTACTTGCCTATAATAGGTATGCAAAGTTTTAAGTGGATTGTCAGATCGTCACATATACATATCACGTTGGGTGCGAGTTGTTGTTTTATTTTGTCGTATGGCTACATGTCACTGGATATAAATAGGCATTTTATCTCTGGGGTCCCAAGTAACAAAAGCTTCTATAACTAAGGCCTTTTATCACCAAACTGTGATATAGTAGGCTTATAATGGTACCCATTGTGACTGCTTGTACCATAAATGTTTTTAATAGAGCGTTTTGGTTCTATAAATGAAAGAGCATTTCAGTTCTATAATTTAGCTCTCAGAACGCTTAAAGGACTATAAAAAAGAATCTTTAAAGTGTTGCACTGTAATAGATTTTCAAAAAGCGATTATAGTACTATTTAATACTTTTCTGACATTTTTATGTAACCTATTATGCACTAATAATGCGTCGAATTAACTTTTATAGTACTAGTATTGTAGCAGTATTGTAAACACTATTACATGACAAATCTGCACTATAAAAGGATTTTGCACGACCATTACGTAATGTTTCAGCTTTTTAAATGCTCCCTCAACATCGCTATATGGGGCTAACCAAATCCATTGAAATATGGCTGCCGATTTCTGAAAGTGATAGCACATTAGCAGCACGACTGGAGCCCATGTGTACTATAGCAGCCACAGTCAGGACAAGTCCTGATTTTATTAATTTAAATTTAATTAAAACAGTAAAAATATGAAGGCGCATTGTCAAATTTATAATCAGCATAATGATTTTATCAATACAATTATTTTCGCAAATGAAAGTACCGGCAGAGCTAAGGTTCACGAAGGTTTTTTAGTATGTACATTTATAAGTCGCTTTAAGGGACAATGGCGAATGACTTACAGATTTATGTTTAACTAGCCTTTTCCCGCGGCTTCGCCCGCGTACTGTAAGTACTCAAAAAGGATACACTACCCATGTTGATTTTCAGACTTTGTGACCACATTTGCCCCTTTTAGGGGTTGAATTTTCAAAAAACCTGAAACACGTGTTTACTCATTTATCGTTAGGAATACTCCTGTGAAGTATCGAATAAAATAGTCTAAC
Source organism: Pammene aurita (assembly GCA_947086415.1). NCBI lineage: Eukaryota > Metazoa > Arthropoda > Insecta > Lepidoptera > Tortricidae > Pammene > Pammene aurita. Next base: position 11,819,146 of record OX352299.1, read on the forward strand.
AAATCTTGATTCGCCATACAAACTTTGGACCCCCATTTTACCCCCTTAGGGGGTGAATTTTGAAAAATCCTTTCTTAGTGCAACCCTAGACCTTATAACGAACCTACGTGCCAAATTTGGAATCTCTAGAACCAGCGGTTTGGGCTGTGCGTTGATATGTCAGTCAGTCAGTTTCCTCTTTTATATATTTAGATTTCTTGTGAAACCTCACGACGATGAGAGCACATAACACGATTCTTTTGGTGATAAAAAAATTCACTGGATTCGGTTACGGTGCAAAATAGCACTATAAACATGTTTTGGTTACTTTTATAGTTCCAAATTGTGACATAAAAGTTACAGACATTTCAATCATAGAGCTGATTTATCACCGTGAGAGCCTTTATGTAATGTTTATAGAATAAATCAGTGATAAAACTAGGGCCTATTTGGGGTTAGGTAAAGGTTCACAACACCATTATAGTTCTAATCATAAATACTAATTAGCACGTTCTAAAATGTTCTCAGAACTTTTATAGTACCAAATTTTGTTACTTGGGGTAGTAGTAGTGGGAAGGCAAGAAAATCCAGTGAGTGCTGCGAGGTCCAGATGGGACAGTGCAGCTGCCAAGTTTCTTACTCTTTTAGCCCGACCCAGGGATCCCGTGTAGGGTTGTCTAAGGTGTTTCCTACGGACGCAGAGTAACATTGATTGCCAGTTGTTGTGAGCGAGTTACACCAACTTAATGGTAGCTACTGTTGTACATCCGGCGTGCAAAATTGCATATTATGGATATTATCCATGCAATTTTGCAGCTGGTGTACAATCAAATAAGAGCTGGTATGGAGTATTTTTATCTTATAGAACAAATTAATCATCCAACCATCAAAAACATTACACGTATAAAAATGAAAGGCTCGCAACGCAGTTCTTCTATCGCAAAAGGTACTGAGATCTAAAGTACTCTAGTAAAACCAAGCAGGCGTCAATAGAACTCAATACCCACTGGATATTGCGAACAATAAATATAGGTACTTACATCACAAATAATAGCGTAATACACAATTGTCATAGATAATTGATTATTCTCTCTTCTACAATCCCAGTATACATAAAATGACATCATAAACATGACATTTCTAATGCCCAAACGTACGTATCATATCTATTACGTTCGTTAAACTAAATTCTTGCTTGCGCACGCTCTAGACTCGGAACGAGAAATTTAGCAAAACCGGTGACAGAGTTATTCTTTGTAAGCTTGTGTTACTTCGAATGCTAAATGAATACTGCACTGCCAATACCTCTAGAAGGGATTTAACTGTGCACTAAATTAGGTTCAACATTATAATTAGCTTGTCTCAGCGACTGACCTTCTATCAGGGTCTAATATCTGATTTTCACACACTTGACAATTGTCCCGTAACCGTAAGACGGCGATCTATACATATAATAAAGCTGAAGAGGGTCGAAAGTCTGTACATGGAAGATAATCGAAAAAAAGTTGGCTGGGGATACTTAGAATCGATAACAGAACACGTTCCAACAATTTTTAGAATTTTTGTCTGTTTATCTGTTTATCTGTTTGTCTGTTTATTTGACCGCGCATCACGTGAAAACGGCTGAACGGATTTAGATGAAATTTTGTATAGAGATAGTTTGAGTCCCGGGAAAGGATAATATATAGTTTTAATCCCGAAAATCAACCCTGGTGGGGGTAAAAATGGGGTTGAAAGTTTGTATGGAGAATTTTTAACCGCTGAAACGATTTAGATAGAAATGAGTATGGAGAATAATTTGAGTCTCGAGAAATGTCATAGGATAGTTTTCAAACCCTTGTGGGGGTGAAAACGGGGTTGAAAGTTGGTATGAGGATTTTTTTACCGCTGAACAGATTTAGATGAAAATTGGTATAGAGATAATATGGGTCTCGAGAAAGGACAAAGGATAGTTTCATCTTGAAAAAAGCCCCCCCCCCCCCCACCTTACTTTAGAACCGAAGGTCCAAAAAATTCGAAAAAAATAATGGAAGCGAAGCCTGAAAGGTACTTTCAATAAAAACTATCTATCTATACATCTATCACGTGAAAACGGCTGAACGGATTTTGATGAAATTTTGTGTAGAGATAGTTTGAGTCCCGAGAAAGGACAAAGAATAGTTTTCATCCCGAAAATCAACCCTGGAGGGGGTGAAACGGGGGTTGAAAGTTTGTATGGAGATTTTTTAATAGAAATTAGTATGCAGATAATTTGAGTCCCGAGAAACGACAGAATAGTTTTCATCCCGAAAATATACCCTTTCACCCCGAAAAGGGGGTTGGAAGTTGGTATGACGATTTTTTAACCGCTGAACTGATCAAGATGAAATTTGGTATAGTATGGGTCTCAAGAAAGGACAAATGATAGTTTTCACTCCGAAAATCAACCCTAAAGGGGTGAAAAGATAGTTCGAAATTTGTATAGGGAATTATTAACCGCAGAATCGATTTAGATAAAATTTGGTATGGAGATAATTAATTAAAAAAGGAAATAAAATAGTTTTATCTCGGAAATTATCCTTTAAACGGATACAAAAGGGGTGAAAGTTTACATGGGGAAGAAAAAACCAATAACCGCTGTCCGTATTTAGATGAAATTTGGTATTTAAATAATTTGTAATTTTTTGGTCAAGGTGTTCATATTTATAACATGTTACCCGTCGATGTTTTAAATTTACATTTACCCGCTCTTAAGAAATATTTGAAAATGTCATGAATGTCAAAGGGTTATTGCAGGTTCGAGTATTATATATGAGGGACAAAGATGCATGGCCCAAACCAAAAAACTACTACAACATTTATAGGACACCGTTTAGGTAGGAAAACATATCAAACGTTTTGTGAAGCAGTCAGATTAGGATTTATTTTTCTTTATAAATAAACAATAGGTTCATTATCTGTCTCTCAAACTGTTTTGATATGTCTTCTTGAAGAACTACGCATTATTTTGTATCTTTAAGATCTAATAATGTATTACTGTTTTGAAAAAAATAAGTCCCGTCGAGTATCTTTTCGGTCATAATACTTCTTGGGCCAGAGGTGTAGAGTTAGAACCGGTGGTAGTTTTGGAACGAAGTTCCTTATTGGACGGTTCGCGGATGGGGGTCTAGGTGAAAAAAAGTCACGTCACGAAAACGCGACACCCATACGATTGAGAAACATGTAAAATGGAATGAAATAAAAAATATATAAAATAGAATAAAGTGAAGTGAAGTGAAGTGTAGTGAAAGTGCGAAGTGACAAAGTGATAAAAGTGAAAAAAGTCGAGAACCTAAAAGTAAAAAATGTCAAAAATGAAAAAAAATGCCAAAATTTCTAAACTTCTAAAATTTCATAAATTTCATAAATTTCAAAAATTTCAAAAATTTCATAAATTTCAAAAATTTCAAGAATTCCAAGAAAATACAAAAAAAATTAAAACCACAGAATTAACGAAAAAGTCAAAAATGTAATAAAATTAAATAACATATCTTCGTTCTAACAGAGTGTTCCACGACACTCACGTATTTTATTTTTCTCTGACGTTCATTAGTGCATTGTAATGTGCTTACCTTGAAGTATGTAATTACCACAATTATTGCAACCAGTAACGTAACATCAGTGTATTATCTGTGACAGTGTGGTAAAAACGTATGAAAATTCATTACCTACGGTAACGTAATCAAAATCTGCCCCCCCGACCGCCGGCACGCATGGTTTCAGTGGATTTTTAATATGTGTGTAGGTAAAGCAGTGTATGCTTCTGTACATAATTAGGCCTTATTACGTAACAGTTACGTAAACTACTATTTATCTCTTTTTAGGGTTCCGTAGTCAACTAGGAACCCTTATAGTTTCGCCATGTCCGTCCGTCTGTCCACGGTCTAGCTCAGTTACTGTTCGCACTAGAAAGCTGAAATTTGGTGAGGCCTGATAAGAACTTTCAATAAAAACTATATTGAATAAAATCGGTTCAGCCGTTTTTGAATTATCAGTCAAAATCGCATAGTGAAAGGATGTGCCGGATAGTAAACAGACGTAAGCGCCGCCAAATATCCCTTAATAAACGACCGTTTGAACGGATGTTTCGTAACAGGGCGGCATTTACGAAACTACACTGAGCATCGCCCGACATGCTCTTGGCCGGTTTTGTTTGCATTGTTATCCCGGAAATCACCCCTTAAGGATTACTAATTCCTCAAATAGAAAAAAAAACATTTCTGCATTTGTGACCCCCCCCATTTCAACCGCGCCTGTTCTTACCTTTCATGCTTAGACTGATTTAACGGGAAGATCGATTTGGATGATATTTGCCGTGGACATGAACGTATAAATACAAAAGTGGTCCTGTATCGTCCGATATACACCTACTATTGTATGTCGTTTAAATCATGCCAATAAAAATTAATAGGATAAATCCATCTGTCAACTTTACTTCAAGTTCCGCCTTCAGGGTAGCGGGAGAGAACCGCTTACTGACACGGACCGAATTCCACGCGGGCGGAGCCGCGGGCACAGCTAGTTTATCATATGTTTATCATGCGATTTTGCGACTGTCATTCACAGAGTTCTTAATGACCTATTTCAATCTCCATCATCAGCCCAGCTAACCAAAGCCCATGTAACCAAAATATATTATTGAAATCCAAGTTACGCATGTATACATTTCACCTCAATGGGACATCAGGAACTGGGTTCAAATCTGGCTTCTACCTAAACAATAAACTGACAAACACTGCGAGTTAAAGAAAAACTTGTAGAGTCATCATCAGATATATCGGAGCAGCCAAGGTGGTCACAAATATCTGAACAACTCCTGTATTATCAAGGCGATAAAGTGCATGTTCAGATATTTTTGAGTACCCTGGCCGCTCTGATATATTTGATGCGACATCGATTTTTTTTTTCTAAATAAAAAATAATGATGAGTTTCTCGGAACCTATGTACGAAATATTATTTGATATTTTCTAATCGCTGTTCGGTAAAGGAAAACATCGTGAGGAAACCTGCACACATTCACAAAATTCAAAGGTATATGTGAAGGCCCCAACCAGCTTTGGGGCAGCGTGGGGACTATAGCCCGATCCCTCTCGTCTATGAGAGGCCTGTGCCCAGCAGTGTGACGTATATATGCTAACATATAATCATTTTGTAATACATTGTGAATGTGTACAAAAATTTAAACGTAGGCTCCTAATAGGTTTGGTTTTCCAGATTCCACCCTAATGAGTCTGGCTCATATTAAAATGAGATTCTAGAACTACAACAAAAATGTTTCATAAAGGTTTATTAAAGTGGCCCAGGAGTCCCGTGTGAATGAGCGGTAAGAAAAAGAGGATCGGCCTAGATAATAAAGGAATGCTAGTCGCAAGGAGTGTCTCCCCTTCGCCTTTATTTATTTAAGCTTTCATCATCGGTGAACACATGGGGCCTCGGTGTTCTACATTTTATCGTAGGCGCTTATCGTAAAGTTTTCCCTGTAAACGCCCTTTTACTATTCCAATAGGCCATCCCACACTATCGATAAGAAAACGTGTCAACAATTGACTTTTAATTGACTTTAATTTTGTTTTAATTCTTTGAACACGATTAAATTATTTTTTATATCAGAAAAGGGAACACTCCTGCACATTTTTCTTTTACTACACTACAAGGATTTCCAACAACTAATTTAAACATGCCCAACCTGTAATAATAAATCTGCTAATTAAAGTAATTAAAACGTAGGAATTTTCCCCTAAGCCCAGTATCTCTACTTAACTTAATTAAGATAGGTACGAATAGTATTTAGACGATCGATATTCCTACATACTTAGTAAAATAACCTAATTCTTTATAAACGAGTGTCAAAACATTGCTAAGAGACGAAATTTAACCACACATGTTCGTTTTCAGCTAAGTATAGGAAAACAATTAGCGCGCGATTGCTGCGAACATGGGCATTTTTATTTTAACTTATACTTTAAGCACGCATAAAGTCGTGTTTCAGTAACGTCAGACCGTCACATTCCTGACAAAATGTATGGTGTTTGACATTGACCGTATTTGTGACGATTGCTAACTGACTGTTAATGGCCCACAGTTAAGTGAAAATGCCCACATACGTCCTGTGCGCTATACCGCACGTAATCTGGACACTGCCACAGAATAACTACCGTACTACCGTACTACCGTAACACTGCTTAAGATTCACAAGAAACCGGTTGCTTATGATGGTAGCAGGTTGTCACGGGATACAGTATTCAATATAAAATAACAATTAGGACTATATCACGTTATCCCGCGACCACCTGCTGCCATCATAGGCCTGCTGATATTAGAGACAAACTTACCAATCCACGGCTCTTCTCCGAAGGAATACATTTCCCACAAGGCCACAGCAAACATCCACACATCAGAGGCGTGCGAGAACTGTTTATGCCTTAGTGACTCGGGAGCACACCACGGGAATGGGACCTTTCGCCGTTCGCTCATCACGTAGAACTCGTCGGCGTCTGATAACGCTCTCATTAGACCGAAGTCGCCGATTTTTACCTAAAATTGGGTATTGTTTTTAAACTTTTGAAACCTAAACATAGGAAATTTATTTTCGACAAGGTTGATTCAAAATTAAAGTCCTGCCGTGAGCCGAATTGAAATTGTTCACCGTAGGAATAACGCGCTCAAAAAGTAACTGTTGGGTCCCAAATGAAAGACCGTGACTGTACAGTGTAAAGTCACCGGCAATAGTATCTTCCTGCACGAAGGCCACAAAAATATTTGACCCGCTGGTATTTGTAGGGTCATAAGAGCGTGTCACATATTTTTGCGGCCTTCGTGTAGGAAGATACTATTGCCGGTGACTGTAGATTTTTAAAAGTTAAGCAAAGAGTAAATAAAGTAAGTGGTGTTAAGACCTGTGTGAAATCGCAATACAGTCACTAAATTTTGATATAAATGGCCACGAAATCTTGTTGCAGAGTCCCTTCAATACGAAACAAAGATAGCGTCTTTAGATTTTCCTAAGACAGAGAATAAAAACCGTAAAATTTCCCCAACTGTTCCGTAAACTCGGGCCTCGGCCCAACGACGTCATTACAGTCCTGGCATATATAGATAATCTTCTAACTTGGCCGATTCACAGCCATGTTTATCTCTGGTGGCTACCCCAAGACAATTTATCGCCGACGTAAAAACTAGTAAAATTCCTGCCTACTACAAGAGGGGCTAGCTTTATCGGCTATAAAGTTGTGGTGGGCTACTTTTGGTAAACAGAATATAAATGACATATAATATAACGCGATAGACCAATCTACAATTCTACAACATACATACGTAGGTATATTAAAAAAACTGGCCAAGTGCGAGTCGAAACTCACGCCCAAGGGTTCCGTACATCACACAGTTTTAACATTGTAAGTCTATGGTCAAGTGTAAGTTCCACTCACGCCTGACCATAGACTGCGGTCTGTAAACTGAAGATAGTCGAATTACATCTGTTATGGATTCAAAATGAGCAAACTCAACGTATCTAACTACCTATTTAGTATTTCTATTTAAATGACACACTTGGTAACGAAAGCAATAATCCTAGTTAATCATGAGCAGTCACTGGTCAGATATAATTAATTTACATAATCCCATTTAGGGTTGGGATTGTGACCCGCCATGTTCCATTAAGATAGCAATTTGAAGGTTATTGTTCTGTAATTTGAATCAGCAAAAAGGTGAATTGATACCAACACATTTCTAACATGCTACCCAATAAAGTGTCATGACTGTTGTATTTTTAATTTTTATGACTGTGTATAGGTAAATCATTTAAGTAAAATTAATGATTTTTTCCAATCACTATGAATAGTAGTAAGTTGAATAAACAACTTTTTTATTTTTAAGTACTTCTTTGGTTTGCATGGTCCTTTTTCACTATTTCAAAGTTTCAAATGAAACCAAAAATATTAAATCAATTATTTCGTAAATTGCCAATTGCCATTAAATACCAACAAAGACACATAAAGTTTATAGGTAAATGCTCATTTAACTTATACCATAACTATCTAAGCATTCTTCAATTTCCTTACAATATATTTGTGTTAAGATAATATATTTCTTTTACAAATCTATGCTAGTACTGTTACACTTACCAGATCTAGGCTGCTCATCAGTATATTTCTACATGCTAAATCTCTATGTAAAAATCGACTTTTTTCCAAATAAGCCATGCCTTCTGCCACTTGTTCTGACCATTTCGATATATACTTTAATGAGATTCTTCCATTCTGAGCCCTTATGTAATCTAATAATGCACCTAATGGGGCCAACTCACACACCATCATCAATGGATGGAACACTACACCATGTAGTTTAATTAAATGTTTATGGTTCAATTGGTGCATGGCTTCCACTTCTCTCCTGAAGTCGTCGTAGATACCTGCTTGAGTGAAGACATCATTTTTCAAAACTTTGATGGCTACGGCCACAGTCTTCCCTGAATCTGGCATCCGCCATTCCCCTTGTTTAACAACACCAAATGATCCACTTCCTATCTGCTTGTGGAGCCTGAAAGACAAAACTGAATGCAACATAAACCGACGTATGATAAAAGAAAATGTGACATGTAATATCGTTTTTTTTTTACGTAAGAAACATTTATTGTTACCGTTTTTTGTACAAAACCCCTTTTAGTACAGAACTAACTGTGTGGATATTTTTAATCAGATTTTTGAAATTCTTTTTGTGTTTCTTTTTGCACCAATAAACTTTTTAGATTTAATTTTTCAGAATTCAAGAGGTAACATTCTTGCCTGGAAAAAATTATATTATGATGCCATTTCACACCCTTCTTTGTGGATTGAAACACACGATTTTTGATTTGTTTCAAAGAACAGAAATGTATCTAGAAGGGATGTATCTACTGGGAAATGTATCTACATATATACAAGGGTATTATGTAAGTAATAGAACAAAAGATAATAGATCTTTAAACTTTAATTTAGGCACATTACAGTACACTAAAGAACTTAAGAACCCTACACCTGTGACCCCAGAAGAATTATAGCCGGCAAAAAACTTGGAGGGACTTAAAAATTAAAATAGTTAATTGATGCAGGGAGACTTTATATGTCAAGCACTGCTGTCCGTTAGTGCATGAATGAATATATTGCCCGTGGCACCTGCACTAGGCTATGTCTGTCTCACAGGATGGCACATTTACAGATTGCAAGATTTATGTAAAATGTTAATAAAAAGATCCTATCATTTGGCCAATGAGATACAAAATTTTGTATGTATGTCTTGTGTAAATTCTTTTAAGATCCGTGCGAATTACACTATAGACTTTTGATGTTACAAGGTTGGAAGCGGAAAGTGAGTATAAAATTGACTTACGTAATATCTTGTTCTAAAATAATACATGTTGTTCTTCCTGTGACTGGTGTCGGTGGTGTCGGTGCTAAGCCAGCTTTCTCCATAGCTACTGAATTTATAGTCACACCAAATATCCTCGTCCAAAACTTCTGGATCCATAATTTCTGTTTTCTCTTTCTTACTTCTTCTAATAGTCTACGTACTGCAGGCTTGGCTATGCCAATTTGTTCTAAATCATTTTCAACTACATAATCAAAATGAGCCAATCTTGTTATCTACAACAAAATGTTTGAGGAAATCTTCTGTTATAACAATTGTGCTGCACATTACTTCTCAACCTTGACAACTATGCATTAAATGGGATTGTAAAAGATCACTAGATGTTTTGCATTATCTGTTCCACACACCATTATACTATGTTACTGAGATTTGAGAAAATATCTACTTTGTTTTTATACAGTCTAGCAGAAATTATCAAGTTTATTTACAAACAAATGTAGCGAAATGCCAAAATGTTGTAATTATTTATTTGCTTTTGCAAAGTTTGGTGTCAAGATCCATAGGAAATGATTAAATAAAATAATATTTGTTATATTATCAATCAATTCGACCTAACTGAATTAGTTCAAGGAGATAAATGTAATGTTTACCTGAAGTTGATCCCTGATTGGTAAATAAAATTGTTCCAACTGCACACTTCGTAAAGTCTCTCGTAGCCAGTCAGTGGTATCCGGGTTCATGGTGCAAGCTGCCTCGGGATACTGGTCAATACCTCATGTGTATCCAGTAGAGAACATTTGAACGCATCAAGCAGGAAGTTGGAATCGAGAGGGAAGCATTTAGCGTCGAACAGGTTTAAAAAGGGAAAAACACTTTTTAAACTCGGGAGTAATCACTTATTGAGCACCATGTATGTGTCTAAAATAAATAAAATAAACATAATCCCACATTTAGAAAAATAATTAAGTCACTGAACAAACATCTTTTTCCATGTAAAGGAATCTTGCAACACGAAACGAGTTGAAGTGAGGACTGAGGAGGCGGAGCGGAGCGGAGGAGTACAAAACGAAATGTCAAATCAAATCGATCATTTGTGAACGTTTGAGGTACATAAAAAGACGCCTATTAATAAAAACTTGGCTTTGTTTGCTCCTAGTGAATATTATTCGCTTTGCTCTGCTTTAAAATATAAATAAATATAGTCTGCCAACCAATTCTGTCAGTAGAAACACGCGGCAAATTCAAAATACGTACATGTGGCAACCCTTTGTGATGAGACACCGTAATTTGTAAGAGCGTATTCCCATCTTAAAGGCCGGCAACGTGTTTGTGACCCCTCTGGTGTTGCGGGCGTCTATGGGCGGCGTTAATTGCTTACCATCAGGCGATTCGTCTGCTCGTTTGCCTATTTCATAAAAAAAAAAAAATTGTGACGAACATTTAAATTCACATTGAATTTGTTTCTTGTGCATTTCACTCTCTCATCTTAAGTGCGAGTGAGAAAGAACTTCTGCAACGTTCTAAATTAAATTAAATTTCGTTTTTAAGGCATATGTTAATTGCCTCAACCAGATTATGATTATCTGTTGCATTTGATGACATATTAGACAAAATATATCCGTCTCCTTTTTACACGCCCTAAATGTCACCTAATGAAAGGGGCGGTCATACCAAATAAAATTAAAAACATAGAATTTAATGATCATTGCTGCTTTTCTCACTGATTCTTAGTGTTGTCATACTTTTGTTCGCTGTACATTGCTACTGCGTTCGTTGGCTGGCCAGACTATAGTTATTTTGAAAACTATAATAACATAATTTATTGGGGCTACAATTATAATATGAGAGTATTAGAGCGAGTGTTAGTGTGTGAGTTATATTAGAGTATTTATGTTTATGTTATGTTATAATTATAATATAAAAAAGATAAAAATTATTTAAATTTAAGCAATAAATTATAATATGTAGTATATAGAATGTAACCCGAATAGTTTTTTGGCAACACTGACAATATGGCGGCAACTTTCAAGGCTGCCACTCGCTGCGACGATTTTAAAATTAATTTTGCACTACAAATATTATCCTATATGGTTATTCTAGTTAATACACAGTAATGGACGTCCTATCCGAAGAAAGTACATGTGAAATAAAAGAAGTAGACTTTGGGACTGCTCCTGTTGATACGGTTGTTGAAAAATCCGTGTGGGTTGAAAATACATCAAACGTGAGTGGGTTTTCTTTGTTCACAGCATACATTTCAGTATATATTATAATTACTAGCCTTTTCCCGCGGCTTCGCCCGCGTACTATAAGTACCTACTCAAAAAGGATACGATACCCATGTTGATTTTCAGACTTTGTGACCACATTTGCCCCTTTTAGGGGTTGGATTTTCAAAAAAACCTGAAACACGTGTTTACTCATTTATCGTTAGGAATACTCCTGTGGAGTTTCGAATAAAATAGTCTAACAAATCTTGATTCGCCATACAAACTTTGGACACCCATTTTACCCCCTTAGGGGGTGAATTTTGAAAAATCCTTTCTTAGTGCACCCCTAGACCTTATAAGGAACCTACGTACCAAATTTGGAATCTCTAGAACCAGCGATTTGGGCTGTGCGTTGATATGTCAATCAGTCAGTCGGTCAGTCAGTTTCTTCTTTTATATATTTAGATGATCCTTCAAATTGAAACTGTTGTGAATCATATAAATATTATAATCATTTTACTAAAATACGTGAATACAACCGTAAAATTATTATACAGTAGAACCCGCTTAATACGATCACAATACTCGTACAATTTCTGGCATAATACCTACGCCAGTTTATATTAGGGATATGACGAATATTCGCATTCGCATTCGCGAATATCCGCATGTTTTTTGATATTCGCATTCGTATTCGCAAAATTCAATGCGAATATTTGAGTGCATTTTACCTAAGAAAAAATATTGAAAAGGAAATTACAATCGAGTCAAACGTCTTTCCACTATCTTCGTGAAAGATATATATCGTACTAGCTTCTGCCCGCGGCTTCGCTCGCGTTAAATTCGGGGTAACACGGTTCCCCTTTGCCCCCCGGAATGCTCCATACAAACTTCCACCCCCCATTTTAGGAAAGTGGGGGGTTAGAAAGAGACAAAAAGTAGCCTATGTCACTCTCCATCCCTTCAACTATCTCCACTTAAAAAATCACGTCAATTCGTCGCCCCGTTTTGCCGTGAAAGACTTGTCCAACAAACAAACAAACAAACACATTAACTTTCCCATTTATAATATTAGTATGGATTTTTAGACTCCTACCTACGAATCTGTGTTAAGTAAAGTTTGCACCAGAAAATGTGAGACTCACTATACTTACTTGTAACTTTAATGAATATTTGAATTTTTAGACGCATTTAACCTACCGCGTTTCTCTGATCTACGTTATAAACACCGTGGACCACGTATTCAAACTGTCAGTGACGTCCGCTCCGGTGAAGCCAGGGGACACTGTCGAGGTGCTGGCTCAGTTCCGGCCCAAAGTGCCCGGACAGTCCTACACGGATTATTATATGATCGATGATACGGCTGGAAACACATACAGATTCACCGTCTTTGGGAAATCCATTGGTAAGGATAAACTTTATAAGACTGTACATTTTGGGCGTTTCCCCGATTGAAAAAAGTTGTAGAATTAATTAAAGTTTGTGTTGAATATTTGAATTTTAACGTGAATTCCACATGAGTTTTGTACACAACTACTTTTATACAGGTAGAAAAGAACACTCTTTAAGCTTTTTACCGGTAAGCTCTCTAATGTTCAAAGCACTCCAAGACCAGCAAAACAGACGTCCTGTTACTGGGCACTAGGAGGTACTAGGAGGTTAATGCGTACGAAATATAAATAAAAGGCATGCGCGGCTCACCCGGTTCGATAACAATTTACGTAACAAAAACGCTCTTACCCATACCTTGGCATTCAAGACTCCAACAGTCTTTTATTTTACATCATATAGGTACAAGTCTGTAGTATTATTACCAATCAAGTTATACTTAATTAACAAAGAAATGGACCTAATTGTTTTATGAGTACTAACGACAGATAAAATAGTTGTAGTGTGCCAGCAGGTGGCCTCTATTGCGTTTTATTTTAGGTCCAGATGTAACACTAAGCACAAGAAAGCTTAAATTCAAAATTTGTAAAAATATCTTCCAACAAAGGAAGGCAACGGTAAATATTGTGAACGACTCTGCTATGGAAACTACTTACCAATGGCTTATGCCCTTATCCGGGCAAGGATATTTCCAGGTACGTCTGTCAGATATCGTTCTGACACGAATAACGTAGAAATACATACAGTCACCGGCAATAGTAGGTATTTTCCTACACGAAGGCTGCAAAAATATGTGACACGCTCTTATTTGTAGGGCTATAAGAGCATGTCACATATTTTTGCGGCCTACGTGTAGGAAGATACTATTGCCGGAGACTGTACTATCGGGTTCAGAATTGCATGGCCAATTTATGAATGAATTCATTGATAAATTGACCATGCAGTTTTGAACCCGATGGTACATCAAAGCACCTACCTTTCTTAATCTCTGTCATTCCAGTCAAACTAGATTAACGGAGATAAAGATAGACAATATCCGAATTAATGTTCGCCATAACCCCTCTGGTAATATTTATCGTTTATCGTACCTAATCGAACGAGCGGAGCGTAAGCGAAGGTTCTTTCAAACAACTTCGGGTACCTAGACGTCTGTGCATTTCGATACCTTTTTGATTTTGAATAGTTGTCGCGCGATAACTTTAGTAACGTTTTTCTGATTTATATGAAATTTGTAGGGGTTGTAGTAGAGCTCTATACAATTTGATAGTTCGTTCATGAACATGATCGATCAAGGGGTTATGGAGATAAAAGGGTCGAAAAAGACATTATTAGAGCGGTTTCGCACTACGTCCGATCCGAAACCGATCCGAACCCGTGAAAATATGGCCCGAAGTAGCCGTAGAACTCATTTCTATGGTAATTTACGCACCAGATCCGATCTCCGTCATCCGATTTCGGAAAGAAATCGGACGGATCTAGTGCGTAAATTACCATAGAAATATTCGTTTGCAAGAAAATCGCGATTTCTCAGTTCGAGGCGGAATACTAGTATGATCTCAGTAATAAACAAAATCCAAGCTTTTCTAACTTACTGTGTCTGTCCATCAAGCCAAACTATTATACCCACCGATATATACTACCTATACCGGGTGTCCAGTAAATAATGGATAACCTTCTAACCACCAATAGGCCACCTTAGGCTGGTCCAGAAAATCCACTTTAGGGTTTAGTAAAAGTCCCCTGGTTTTCGAGATTTTCACACTTTTCATAATTTTAAGTTTTCGGTTCCTTATTTGACTGTTATCATCGTGGTAACGAGAAATGTAAAGATTTTTCCGTTCTGTTTTTTGAAAAATATCAGTTAGTTAGTAGCACTATTTGAGACAATTTTTCAAAAAACAGAACGGAAAAATCTTTACATTTCTCGTTACCACGATGATAACAGTCAAATAAGGAACCGAAAACTTAAAATTATGAAAAGTGTGAAAATCTCGAAAACCAGGGGACTTTTACTAAACCCTAAAGTGGATTTTCTGGACCAGCCTAAGGTGGCCTATTGGTGGTTAGAAGGTTATCCATTATTTACTGGACACCCTGTATATTAACCGATTTGCAATTGAATGTGGAGTTTGTTGGTTGCAGATATCTACAGGTAACTGTGGATTGATAAGAGCATACGAAACTATAAAGACCACTGTGTTGTTTAGCGGAACTGCACTTGGAGTTTACACAGTTGAGCTAGTCTTGTTAGTGTTACATCAGGTATAATCTATTTAATTTATTCTTAACCTAGACGACAAGATAGTGTCAAGCGAGCATATTGTTTACTTTTTTATATACATTACGGCGGTGGCAAACAAGCATACGGCCCGTCTGATGGTAAGCAGCTACCGTAACATATGGACGCCTGCAACTCCAGAGGTGTCACATGCGTGTTGCCGACCCTTTAGAAAGGAGGATTCACTGTGTTGACGGCTAAAGGGACAAGATGGTCCCCCGTCGTCAACACACTGCATCCTTATAGAGCTCTCACTTTACGTGATAATTTTACCCTAAAAGTAACACTATAACTTTATACTCCATCATCAGGGCCCGGAATTAGGTGAGCTAAAATACCTAAAGTTCGCGAGTGGACATAATATAGAGTGGTTACAACCGGATGAAAATAATATTTTATTTGGATTCCGGGTATTCGATGTTTATTCGGGGACTTGTCGTAATATTGAACGTGATATGTTTTGTTTACAGTGCAGCATGTTTAATGTTAGTTTTTAGTAAAAAGGGCTAGACAAAAGAAGGTATGTATAAGATAAGATAAGAAGTCGTTGTAAGACGAATAATATGGGTTTCCCTACACATTGTTTATTAATGACTCACAAGGGGCGTGTTAGAGCCAAGCGGTGTAAACAATTAGTGTTCAAAAGATAAGGGAGATGGTAAAAGGTCAAGTAGATACTCAGGTAGGTAGATGGACTCATTCGCTCCTGAACCTTGGTCAGTTGTGTTAGTGCGTGTGTGGTTTACCGGATTTATCGTGACGATTTGTTTTTGACTTTGGCTTGTTTTATGGTATACTGGATATTCTTCAAATGCTGACCTTGGCCTGGATTTAAGGATTACGATTTGCTGCATTTCATATATTCGTTCACCTGGATCCCATATGGTAAGTCAACCCTAATTTTAATATGCCACGTGGGCAATTTATTAGACTAAATTCCTATTTATCTCAGAGTAACATCTACTTCTCATTTGATTTCTTATTATAAGTTTTCTGCAAATGTATGAGTACGACATGCACTCATGGTAAAGTTTTATGCTTACAAGTTTGTTGGGTTGATTTTAATATAAAAAAATAGAATTTTTATGAATTGATTTTGATTGATTGATTTTCGTTCCAATGCCATAAATGATACAACACTAAAACGTTATATTTATTCATATCCTATATCTAAAAAATACCGTTACATACGTATTTTATTTTTGTTTGCAGATCTGCTCATTCCGAATTGACGGCGTGATTAATAGAATGGCGTCGAAACCAAGCGATGGAGTTGTCCAAAGCTGGATTGGAGATCACCCGGAATTGTACCATGATAGTGCTAGTAATACTATATACTGTGCAAAGTGTGAAAGTAGTTTAATATGTAAACAAAGCAATATAGTGAGACACATAAATGGAAAAAAACACCAAGGAACTAATAAGACACCAAACGTAGATTTTTACTTGGATTTCATTGAATTCCTTATTTTATGTAATATACCATGGCATCGAGTAAACCTGCCAGCTTTTAAAGCATTTTTTCAAAAGTATATTTGCTGCAGTTGTACTAAACGTATTAACATCCCTGACGAATCGTTACTTCGGAAGGTTTATTTAGACATTCTTTTCAAAAAGAAATTATCTAAAATTTATGACGAAATTTCAAACCAAAAGCTGTGGATATCATTGGATGAAACGACTGACTGTTTAGGTAGATATGTAGTCCACTTTTTAGTGAAACCTTTAAATGAGGTCCGCCTGAAACCATATTTAATTGCTTGCAAAATGTTGGAAGTAGTCAACGGGAACTCGATACCTCAATTTGTGATTGAATGTTTAAAAAATATGTGGGGTGACTCATACGAAACCAATGTCAATAATGTCTTAGTTTTGTGTTCGGATAGCGTCGCATATATGTTAAAAGCAGGATGTCTTTTAAAACAGGATCTAACAAATATGAAACATGTAACATGTTTAGCTCATGCCCTAAATCGCGTAGCAGAAAAAATACGTTCAGAGTATTCCGATGTAAATGACTTAATTTCAAACGTGAAAAATTTTTTTTTAAAAGCCCCCAATAGAATCAAAATTTTTAGAGAAAATAATCCTAATACAACCAGTCATAACTAGATGGGGCACTTGGCTGCAAGCAGCGACTTACTACGCCAAATATTATAGTGAAATTAAAAGAGTAGTAAATATGTTAAATAGTTCTGAAGCTGTATCAATTAGAAACGCTAAAAAAGTATTTAAAAAACAAAATTTAAAAATTGATTTAGATTATATCGACGAATATTACAAAGTCATACAAATAGCTTTAAAATCATTGCAAAACACAACACTATCTTTAGAACAATCTTTCGAAATATTTGACGAAGTAAGAGCGGTGATAGGGTGGTGTTCGTCTGATCCAGTTAAACAAAAACTTGAACATGTTATAGCTAGAAATCCTGATCTTGGTGTTATTAGAGATATATCTGATGATATAAAAAAGGGAGAGGAAATAGAAAATGAATTATTATCGTGCTACAATTGCCTTTAACTTCCGTAGACGTGGAGCGGTCGTTTTCTACGTATAAGTGGATTTTGGACATCAAAAGAAATAATTTAAGTATGAATAACATTGAAAAGCTGATGGTTATTTATTTCAATGCTGAACAAGCTAATATAAATTACCAGGACGATTGTAACGCGGAAACTGAGGATTCCGATTGAAAAAAATCTAGATATTTTATATGTAGGTATAAGATTGTTATATAGATTTTATTCTTTTTGACTGATTATCTGTGATAAATGTTTAAGAATGTGTTTGTATGTATAAAAATAAAAGTTTCTAAATTGTTTATGATTTTTTCTTTTATTTATTTGTTAATGTTACCTTTTATGTTTGTGTACGGACACAAGCAGAAAAATAATAATAAATCCGCCACAAGGACTATTCGAATATGGACAACCACATATTATGCCTTCTGGAGCGAGTGAGTTACTTTTGTATGTACTTAAGTACATAACCCTATACGTAAGTACTTGTTTCCTTATCTTTCTATATATACTATAGTAGTACTAGTAGCTTTCACTATTTTGACGCTAATACGCCACTCTGACAAGCATTGATAATGAATAGGAAAATACAGATTTCTAATTTAAAATATATGTCACATTTTCAGATTTATTATTATAATGTTAACTTTATGGCTGCAATGTAACCATTTTTCATCATTACGACTATTACTCGCAGTGCCCGGATGAATATCGAATACCCGGAATCCAAATAAAATATTATTTTCATCCGGTTGTAACCACTCTATATTATGTCCTCTCGCGAACTTTAGGTATTTTAACTCACCTAATTCCGGGCCCTGTCCATCATTTTCAGGCTCCTCAGTTTCTTAACATGATAGCGACTATCTTTTTACCCGGTAACCCCATGTTTACAATGCCTAACCACGTTTTCGTAAAGGATTTCAAACGCAAAAACAGCTACGCTCATCTGATGGAGAACAGTCTCAATCGCTTGGATTACATTCCTTCGGCGTCAGTGTACGATAATTACCTTGACTTTAGAGTCGGAAGTGTGTCAGATGTCACGAGGAACATATCGCAGACTCTGTGTGTCACAAATCATGAGGAGGCAGACGGATATATACATTGGATTCCAGGTTAAATACCACCGAACACGTTAAGCCAACCTCATCAAGTTTACAATGTTGCTCTTGTCTCACTACTTCTTATTTTCCGCTTGGCTCTCAACGAAGCCGGGGTTCACTCCGTACCTAATTGTATTAAATTTCGTGGGCAGGTGTAGTTACAAATGGGATTGGTACAACGTGAGTGGTAACTAACTGAATGCTTATTGCTAATGGAATGGTGTTCACCTACCTTAAGATAATTGTCCAATCTATAGTGAACACATACGGCGAAAGTACGAGTGCTTCGAAGAACAATAAACAACTCATGTTACACTTATAGTGGAAGGAGTTTTAAATAAATACGTATAATAATTTATACCCCTTTTGCACTGTCTACTGGTCCTATCAAGTACTTAGGGTTGGTCCGACATGTTTGACAGCCAATAGTTAGGTATTGGCCATCATGAGATAAACTGAACATTACTACAGTCAGCAGCAGAAGTAGCTAAGCGGGTGAGGTGTTCAAAATGATATTGGCACGTCTTTATTGATACAAGAATAAGAGCGTGTGAAGATCATTTTTAACATCTTGCCCGGTTAGCTACTTCTGCTGCTGACTGTAAAACTAAAAAAAATATTACTGAAAATGTATTTTGCAGATCCTGATAATATCTTTCTAATAGACCCGATATCGTCAATTATACCAGCAAAAGAATCAAGATTGTTCACAGTCAGGTTCAGGTCGGTATTCCAATGATTCTGTTGCGTATCTAAATTTGGTAGGCTTTGCCTGTCGATCCCGTGGAAGCTCAATCGAAAGAAGGAATACCCACCTGCTGGTTCAATTCCAACCAGGAGATTAAACGCGTTGGACTCTAAGGTTCCTCTAGAGTCTAGGAAAGCATTAAATCGGCTAGGGTGAAAGCACTACAACACAACACAGCGCGACTTATGGGTGGTCACGGCCGGCAGGCATGGGTCGACTTGGAAGAAGAGAGAAGATCTGAATTTTAGGCAGGCGCCGAGAGGAAATACCTTAAATTACCTTTATAAAATTAAGTAGAGACATGGTTAGTTTACTTAGGTCTGGAGGAGATTTGCACCCCCATTAGATTTGGTAACCTTCGAAAAGTAACAAAGCTATGAGCATATGATGTCTAGGCAACATTAGCTATTGTTTCTCATTAACGAGTTCATAATTTTAGGCCTAAGATGGAAGAAGAAGTATGTAGCTATCTAATGTGCGGAGATTTCCAATACGAGAACATCAACAGCGATAGTGACCACCAGCTGAAGATCAAACACACGTGGTTTAGAATACCTTGCATCGGCAACACATGGTCTCATTGTACCGAATGGATCACCGAATGGGATTGTCCTACTGAAGTATTTTTACTAACTATTACTTGCTTACTACTAATTCCTACTCCTCGTAAATCAAAGAATTTTTCTTCTATTACCAAAATTTTATTTTCCAAAAATTAATGATTTGTCCCGTGTCTTAATAAATGTCATAACTTTTAGTTAATTCTGCCACCTACTGTCCCAAACAGAACAACTTATGGCAACTTTATGCTGTCAAATAAACTAGAAACTGCTATGAACTTTAAGTTCGAAGCTCCGGAAGAAACGTAAGTTTTGGTGTGTTTTTGATAGGTAAGGATGCCTGATTTGGGTGCATTTTGACATAAATGAATTAAAGAGATTATTGTTTATTGTCAGGAATTTTGTGGTCATGCCAATGTGCGGCGTAGTACCAGGTCGAGGATGGCAGATAATAACTGTAGCCTTGGAACCAAAGACCTTAGGAAACTTCTACGAAACATGGGACTTGAAGATCAACAGGGGTTACAAAGTAAACATGTTTTACCTACTAGTTAAGTAGTTACCTATGTTACATCCAGTAACTATGTACCTATGAACTGATCTCGAGGACGTTTTCCGTTTTGTATGGGTGGGAAATGAACTCGCTCGAGAATATTTCCCATAGTAAATGGAGAATTTTATCGAGAACGACACAACTCGGTACTCACCTCACTAATCAATAGGCCTTGCTCAGTTTCTTACCGGACTCCTATCAGCTAGAGTAAAATTCGCGTACTAGCTGTAGTCTAATTTATCACACCATTCACACCTGATATCTCTGCATTTGGCTAATTTGTGTGCGTAAGCCCGCGTTGTGGTGCGTAAGTCTCCAAAGTAAGACTGTTTCAGCTGCAATCGAATTTTCTTACCTTCTTTCTTACAGAACTAAAGAATTACCGACCACAATCATTAAAGTCTCAATCAGTTCCTAAAACATATCCTATGTATTGATCTATTAATAGATTAACCCTCTTATTCATAAACGTCTTAAGAGACCTAAGGGTCTCAATTAGTTAATTTATGTTCTGTCCTTATCTGTCATTTTGACAGCTGACTTTGCTAGAAACACACAAAACATAAATGAACTAATTGAGGCCTGCAGGCGCGGATACAGGCGGGGGGGGGGGGCAACAGGGGCAATTGCCCCCCCCCCCCCCCCCTGAAATGCAAACCTCGTATACTACGGGGCCCATAGGTGCGGACCGCGAGACTTTTTGTGAAGGAAAGTGCCCCCCCTGAACGAAATCCTGGATCCGCGCCTGGGCCTGAGAGACGTTTATAAATAAGACAGTAAGTAATTGAATATTCTATTATATTTAGGCCTTCATACGTCTAACCGGAAGCGCTGAGAGCAGCCAAATAGACCTGATGTCGCACGGCTATAACCCGGACACACATGCGGTCTACGAGTTCCCGCCCACCATCACAGGATGCGTCAACTACAGCACGGCGTATCTACACAACGTTACGCGGATGAGCATACAGTTTGTGATTTTAGTTTAGCTTATTATGATGCTGACAACTGCCGTTGCTATAAAACAAGTGCCTTAAACACTACTGATTAGGCTTGAAAACAAGAAACGTTGTGCTAACACATTATTGTATGAAAATGTATTACATTTTAAATACTATTAATTGGTTTGGTAGATCATTAAGGTAAGAGTTCGCCAAAGAAACAAACTTGGGCCTATTTTTTTAGGACTACATATAGGTACAACATACTCGTACAAGTGGGTTTGTTGGAAAAATGGTCTAAAAGTGTGCTTCTATTAAGATTAACTGGGAAATTGCGTCTGTTGGGGTACTGAAATGTTTTTTTTTTATTACAAGATGGAAGCTGGCAAGCGTCAATGCAGTTGTACCAAAGGTGAACTTTTATCAGTAATTAGGTCTACATGTCTTTGCATGTAATCAAACTTGTAATTCAATAAATAACGCATATCTCTCAGGCGAGGCTACATTCATAAATATGTCGTTAATTAAACTGAAAAATTTCGTATTTTCAGCATAAGGATATTAAATTCCGTTCCATGGCTCGGCGCGGACGATTGCGGCTCAACAGTGATACCACCTAAGGAGATACTCTGTTACCACTGGTGGTTCTTCCCCAAAGAGGCCAACAAAGTTTACAAGACCACCGTCACGTGCTCATGCGTCGTTATCATAAATGGCAAGTACGTAACATTAAACAATGTTCAAGAACTTATTTGTGGTGCTCGTGCTGATTGTTTAGATTCTTTGAGTAGTTAGACCTTACCCTACTTTTTTGACACGGGTTAATAAGTTTAGGACTTAAGAAGATGTTATGAAAAGGACCACATTATTTTCCAGACCTGTTGGTGAACCTCAAGAATTGTTCATTCAAATTAATGGATTTTCGGAACTGCCTGACTTGAGAGTAAGTTTTTATGTATCCAGTATTAGGTAACTTATAAAAGTTATAACATTCCATATATTAAATACGTACAGTCAAGTGCAAAAATACGTATAGAAAAAATCGTCTCAAAAATATGGTACTACGCACTTATTACAACGGAATAAGATACTATGGGACATATTTTTGAGTAAGTTGAGTACACCCATATTTTTACACTTGACTGTACCCATAATATCCATATATATTAGATAGTTAATTGGGTGTGAACTAATTTTAAAAAATCCGTAAGGTACCTTCGTTGCCCGACTTTAGATAATAACAAACGTTTTTTTCAGGTATTACCCAAACGGAACAATCTCCACGATGTAGTCGTAAAAGAGAGTGCTACATCCGTTATCACCGTTTACAATTTCTGTTCTTGCTTTTTCACTTCGAAGTTATATTACACAATTAACGGCATGGACGACGATTGGAGCGGAGATATGATGGAAATCGACTCGGATATCGTATGTATTTTCGGTGTGAAGCAGAATTTTTCACCGGATGGTCTTCTCGGAAGATCAGCGCTGGCTAACGCTAGCAATATGCTGAGAAGAGACCATTTCGTGACACTTGTCTTAACTATGCTGTGTTTTTATAGGGTTTGTGCTAGACGAGAGATTTCGCGGTTTATATAGGAACTCATGCTGCGAGGCTTTCGCTTTCCGCACATACTATAATTATCTGTAATTTATTTGTTATTTCTCTGCTTGTTTTGTTTGCTACCGTCGTGTTATAAAAAAAAACGTGATGCCCTAAGCAACTGCTTATTATGCGTCTTTATAGCCTGCAGATCAGTGTATTAAGGCGATTATCACACTGGCCCCGCAACCGCTGCGACAGTGTGCAAGCGTGACAGCGCTATACACCATGCAGAGCGCTATCACGCTCGAGCACCGGCGCCGTATGCGGTTTGGCCTAAATGTTTGGCACTGGCAATGAAACCGCTATTTACCTAACACACTAAAGTACATTTCAACAGAATAGTCTGAAACCGTCCAACCACTGCGACGTCAAACTGACGGTGACACCAGATGGGGCTGGACCGCGACAAATCAATATTACATACACGGTGCTGTATCGAAACGAGTTTGACCAGATTGAGGAGATCCAGCCCATTACCAAGATTATCTGCATCGTTTGGTATGATGGAATCTATCCTAGCATCAAGGTAAGCTTTCAAATGTAAATTTACATAATCCTACCTATCATAAATTCTTAAGCGCTTACTTACCTATTACATCAACCTTTTCTTCGGACGGTTTCTGATGAGAGGGTCAGAGAAACAATCTTTCTCTATCCTTCTAGCTATAAGTATCCCGCAAAAAGAATAGATGTACATAGGTGTTATAATTTGAATACATGTAGGTAAATAGGTCCCTTAATTTGTTCATTTCAATAATTGATTTTCAGGTAAAGCGAACGATATCTGTAAAATGTCCAGTGATATTGAGCAATCATTGCGTATGGAATGTTACTAATGTTGATGAGTAAGTACTCCCAGTTGCTAAATGTGTTTGGTTCCACAGGCGGGTAGGTATATAGGTAGACACATTCCAACCAGTTGTCTGACCATGAAAATTCAATTGAGCACTAAGGGACAAGCGTCCAACTATGTGAATAGTGAAACTTGGTACAACTGAGAATATTGTCCCTGAAGGAAAGCTAACAAGGATGGTTTGATGCTACCCACGACTTACGCACTGGTCACTGATAGGCAGATATTAACCTATCATCTCATAACGCAGATTCAACAAAGCTTTAATGGCCTGTCGGCCAAACAAGCCTTTGACCGTGAACCTGCACGCCCCCGACCTATGCGTGCGACCCGGCGAGGTGGAACTCATCTTTGTGATCGGCTGCGTGTACGACGTACCTGTAGCTTGGAGCCTGCGCAGAGAGAAGATATGCGACTGCGCTATGATTGAAGTCCAGAAGGGAATATCCACGTTTGAGATGCGGCATAATTGCATGCACAGGTCTTTGGTTGAGTTGACGCCTACGAATGGTATTGTTTCGGTAAGTATTGGACCTCAAATTTTTGACGTCGCAGTTACTTAACAAATAAAAGAGACCGATGAATAAAAAGGCATAAAAATCTATGAGAGTAAGATTCACTTGAGCGAAGTATTCTAGGTAAGAAATTTAGATACGAATTAACATTCTTGGGTACGTTTCAGTAGATGACCTAAATGGTTAAATGAGCAATGCTTAGCAAACTAAACTTAAACTGAATAGACACTAAAATTGAGAAGTATGTTAATGGATTATTAACTAAACAATTTCAGACCGGCAATCCTGCGCTCTTACATCTGAAGTTTAATTACACATTCGAAGGCCTGAACACGCTATGTTACGTGCTAACGCTGCCGAATGAGAGGTCGTTGAATTTGTACATTCACGTTTTTGCGAATGTCATAACTAAGGGCATACTAACCCCTTTACGGAGACCGAATGTTGACACGAATGAATACTTGGCTGTGCTTGAGTGTGGGAAAGTTCCTATAAATCATTTGGATCCAGTTATCAGAGTAAGTTAAGATATATAGAACTACCTACACAAGTATTACAGTTTGTCATAAAAAGTATGGATCGAACAGAATGGGAGAAGTCAGAGACAATTAATCTGCGACACTTAGGTTTTGTCAAGTACCGGTTTCTTGACAGATCGGGAGTGCAAATAATTGTACATTTCAATCACTAGCATACACAATATATTCGAAGTTACTTAAAGGGAAGAAGTATGCGATCTAAGGATCTTTAACCCGAATTAAATCCGGAGACCCATACGACGAATGTCACCGAAATAAGTCTAGTATCCAGGCTAAGTTGGCTGATATTTCTTGTAGAATATGAATAACAACTATGCTCCAAAATACTCGTTGTAGTTAAGCAGCATTATGGGCCATACATTCTCTTTGTTAAGCAGTAACATGACATGATATAATATATCTACAACGTAATTGCAGATTGTATGGTTCTACAATCCAACGGACGTGTTCACAACATGGAGACTCCTGCGAGGCAACACCACCAGCCATGACTCGGTGATCAAGTGCCTTCTATACTTCGCCGAGGTCCCACCTTTGGGGAAGTTGGCGATCCCCTTTGCATTCATGCCTACTGAAATGGTGGACTATGAAGTAAATCTTTTTGTGAGACTAATTTGGTTCGTTACATATGATTAAATCTTAAGCGGACAAACGTTTTACCCACAGGTCGCTTTTTCCTGCTCTTTTGGGTACGACACGGTTAAAATATTGGTAAAAGGCCAGGGTGGTCTTCCGAACTGCGTGGAGACAAGACTCGACATACCATTTTATGTTGAAAAAGTCATCAGGGCTGCGTATAGAAAAGAAGTTGTAAGTTACTATTGTTTGCTTTTTAGGTTATATCAGAATATATACATGGTCCCCGCTATTGATTAACAATTCATATTAATTTTTAATAACTGCGTATTTCCATTATATCATGTATCGTGTTACGATTGCATTTGTTGTGTCCTTACAGGTATATTTGTCTTTGGAACACCGGACCATTCCAATAATGCCTACACATTCATTGACCAGAGACACGTTTGCGGTCTGTAATGACACGGACCACGTCATTAGATTCATATGGTTACCGTAAGTTCGATATCATTTAAAATAAGTATTAAAACCGGATTTTCTATCTCAACGTTTTCCTTAATTTACCGTCTGTGGGAGAGTTGAGATAATATTCTTGGAGAGACGGAGTCGTTTAAACTGCAATAGGTGAGGATCGTGGTATGCCGCGAGCATACATTGGGCTGAACTGTGGCAAATGTCAGAGTTTGACGGCCCAGGTACCGTTGATACGATCAGGTCGAGAAGGACCAATCAAATGCACCTTCGAAGGTCAGATGACCATTTACAAACGACCCATCGAAACTACTAACAAACCTATTGACGGTAATATTTGAATTGATTTTGTCTTCACACAACAAGCTCGCTGAGCTTGATAAGCTTGTATAATGAAAAGGCAAGATGTGCGTTAACACAACACGCTCGCTGCGGCAATTTATTCAACATTGTAATTAGGCATACTTGCAGCAGGGTCGATCGACTCGATGCCGAAGCAAACGTCTATCGGGTGTTCCAGAAAGTATAAGCACATGTTTGGAGGGCTGCCATTTTTTTTCTAATAATGATAAGATTGATAAGAAAAAAGTTTGAATGCAGGTTTTCTGTTTGCATGGTTACCAACAAATACGGTTATTATTTGAAGTGCATTTCTGTAAAATACTCAAAATGCGAGGTATTTCTCCCGAAAAAGGTAAAATGATCGTGCACAAATGGTGTACAATCCCTAACATAACGTTAAAATAGTTGGCGAAAACGGTAGGAGTCAGTATTGGAGCCGTCCGCACAGCGATACGAAAGTACGGTGAAGAATATTCCTTTTGCGATGCACCGAAAAGCGGCCGAAAACCGGGACCTTCAGACCGAAATTTGGACCGGAAAATCGCTCAAACGTTTGTTAGAAAACCCGACTTATCTGTTAGGGATGTGGCCAAAAAACTACGCACATTGGCAAGCAATGTTCATCGAGCCAAAGCAAGGATTGGTCTTAAAACATACAAGAAACAGAAAAACCCGAAACGAAGCGAAAAACAGGCCGCAAGTGTGAAACCAAGAGCTCGCAAGTTTTATGATACTCTCTTGTGCCGAAAATCAGCATGCATTATAAATTATAATGGACGACGAGAAAATTTGATTACAAAATGCTCCCGGGTGATCAATTTTATACCGTACGAGAGGGCCAGGATATCAGTGACGCGAACAAATCCATCTTCACTGAAAAATTCAGTAAAAAAGCAATGGTTTGACAAGCTATTTGTGAGTGTGGCAAATTATCCAAGCCATTTGTCACTACGCAAACAATGAAGTCCGATACCTACATCACCGAGTGCTTAAATCGTCGCCTACTGCCTATGATCCGTGAGCATGATGGACCTATCTTATTTTGGCCGGATTTGGCATCCGTGCACTATTCGAAGGCCACGTTAGCCTGGTATAAAGATGCCCAGAAGCCAGGCCTATTGAGACTTTTTGGGCACTAACCAAGGCATATCTTCGGAAAAATACTAGGGCCGCGGATTCCATTGAGGATTTTAAAAGAAACTGGTTGAAAGCCTCCAAAGTCGTTGGGAACAAGTCTGTGCTGAAGCTTATGCCGTGTGTCAGGTCTAAGGTTCGGTGATTAGCTTACAATTAATTATTCTGGAAGAAATGGTATAATAATTGTTTAGATAATAAGTTAAATATACAATTCAATATAAAAATAAGTATGACGAATAATATGGTTTTGTTTAATTGTATGTAGAACTCGTGCTTATACTTTCTGGAACACCCGATATATTGGTACAATCTCATTTTAGGGAAAGAATTGCAAACATAGTAAACGTGGTGATGACTCCGTGCTGGGGAGTAATCCAGCCAAAGGGCTGTGAGTGGATTACTATGACGGTTTATACTTTGCAAGAGCCTGCTACATTTACGTAAGTTCATCTTACTACCTAGTTCATACATAAATTATTTATGATGGGCGTAAAATTTCTACTTAACATATACCTGTATGGCGTCAACATTTTTTTATAAATTTACGCTTACTGTACTGATATCCGCGCGTGATAAAAAAGAAGATATTGCTACAGCCCTTTAAATACATTTGCTCTCTTTTCAATGTTTAATTTATATATATATATATATATTTATTATTATGGCTTTTACTCGAGGTGTAGACTTATTAATCTTATTATATAATTTTTCATAAAATATAAGCAACGTTGTTCGGTTGAGGCCTTGCTGAATGTAAGGTGATAGCCTCCCTACAAACACGTGGGTGGCTGAGACCCCGGATAACCGTTTGTTCGACTAAGGGTGGTTACGAGCGTTTTGAGACATTTTTTTAATTAGCTGCACACTTGTTCGTTAGGTCACCGCACAATAAGCTATCAATATTAGTATTACACACTGAACTACGTAAATGAGCAAAAAAAAAAACAAAAAACTATATTCTAAAGACCGCGCAGCCATCTTGACCTCAAACGATTATCTACCATTTTTATATTACTTTTGGTCTAGATGCTGTCAGTGCCAGTGACCACTGACCATATGACATTGGATACCTACCTAAAATAACCAGGCTAGCTTTATGTAACTTCTCGAGTATATACAGTTAGTTGCATAACTGAGTCAATATTAGTACCTTAGTAAAATGTAAATAATTTGATAACAATCAAATTTACATAAAAGTTCTAAACGCAGAATATTAATCCTTAGGTACCGCTACAAAACTGCCTCACAAATTATTTTCTTCCGACTTGTACATTTTTCTCAATTTCATACCGAAAACTGTAAAATGTCACCTAATTTATTTTTCCCATTATTTAATTTTTTCTTAGGCATTCCCAATTCAGTAACTTATTTAAAGTAAGGGATTCCATGACCATTATTTTAGTTATCAATCATTTAAATCAGGCTTATTTTTGTAATTAGTTACTGGCGATGTATAGTCAGGTGCAAAACTGAGTCAAGACAAATGGCCGAACAAATTTCTCGTTAGTTAATTTTTATAGCGGACTTCATTCTGAGATAACCATAAGAATACGTGAGTGATATAAAAGTTATACACCACATTTTAAAGAGCATATACTCGTAATGTACTATTTCAACTAATTGTCTTACCGTTGTGTAAAAGAAAAATATAAATATTGGGTTAAATAAAAAAAAAGTAGTTTAACAGTTTTTGGTTCAAAATCATGGATGAATGAAAAAATCTAGATTGTGAATGCAATGAATCGAAATTGGCTTTTCATATGGATACATAGCTGACACCGAGATGAACAAATATAACTTAAAAGTTTATATTTTTTCCGTAATTGATCAGACTTATCTTCATTTAACGATGTCGGTGCAAAACTGAGTCAGTACCAAATATTATCTAATAGAGAAAATGTTTATTTTTATCTACAATAACATAATAGGTCAGTAAGTTTATTAGCGTTGTTACCAATTAATAATAAAATAGTAGCTTAAGACGATTGTCGCCGGAGTGTCCTTGAGCGTTTGGGCGCTCTCTACCCGCGCCACCCGCGTACCCTTCTCATTGCGATCGTGCGTAAATCCGCCGCGATGCACCGCAATAATGTTCAAAGAATATGACTTTACTCAGAGGCGCGCGGGCAGATTTATAATAATCATACCTAATCCTTTTCAGGCGCGGATCCAGAATTTCGTTCAGGGGGGGGGCACTTTCGAGGATTTCATTCAGGGGGGGGGGACTTTCCAGAATTTCGTTCAGGGGGGGCACTTTCCTTCACAAAATATCTCGCGGTCCGCACCTATGGGCCCCGTAGTATACAAGGTTTGCGTTTCAGGGGTGGGCAATTGCCCCTGTTGCTCCCCCCCCCCCCTGTATCCGCGCCTGATCCTTTTGTGGATGTTTTGTGATTTGAATACTGTGATTAAGTACTACGGTGATATTTTTTAGGAATGCTACTACATAAGATAAGTAATAACGATCTCGATAAGTAGATTTTTATGTAAAAAAATGAAAACCTAGATTTTGAATTTGAAGTACAGTGAGCGGCAAAATATTTATGAATTTACGAAATAAAGATGTATCGACAAATATAAGGACAACTGCAACAAGCCGTCATTCTTGTTTTATTTGCTTTTAAAACATAAATTATTTATTATGGTGTAGATGATATGATGTTAAATCAATTACTAGAATTATTTTTTCGGATCACTTTTGATTTCATAAACTGAGAGGCCATACACAGGAGCAACGAAAAATACTGTTGGACAAATACATACGAGAAAACGGTATGTCCATGAGAAAGATCGCTAAAATCGTGATGGTGTGTGTTTCTGCGGTTTAAATTGCATTAAAAAGTTTGGGTAAGACTTCTCTTTTAATGACAAGTCGAAAAATCGTCGAAAAACTGGCTCAAATAATCGCAATATCGACTCAAAGATACATCGATAAATCAAAAACTCACTCAGTGCTTCAATAAGATATGTGGAAAAAAGTAGAGAACTTCTGTAGGAATGGTTCAAAGGGCCAAGAATCGCAACGACTGGGGTAGCCCTCGGAACCAACAGAAGCCAAACTAACTCCAAAATAGGCTGCAAAAGTTAAACACCGTCTTCGAAATTTATATGACACAGTTTTACTTAAAAATGAACAGTGCATAATTCTAAGCGACGAAAACCCCTTCAAACTGGATTTTTTGTTCTACCGGGCCTGTAGTACTCTACTATTCGCAAAGGAGAACACCTGAATGAGAACAAAACGTCAATTTTTTCCGAAAAATTTGGATCTAAGACAATGTGTGGTAGGTAATATGCGAATGCAGTATGAAATCTACGGCGTTAGTCACTACTTCCACGATGACTGCCAATCTTTACATAAAGAAGTGTGGACAAAATGAATTTTGTCACTGATTAGACGCCACAGGGGCTCTACTTTATTTTGGCCCGATTTGGCTAGTTGCCACTGTGCCCCCTGCATCAGAGAGTGGATGGAAACCCACGACGTGCGTCATGCTGCTAAGAATATGAATCCGCCAAATTACCCTTAGGTACGTCCCATCGAGGACGTGATGGGCAATCATGAAGAGAAAACTTCGGCAAAGCTTCACGGAAGCGGATTCCGTAAAAAAAAAAAAAAAAACTTGGCTCAAGCGTCGAAACTGGTCACAGTAAACGTTGTCCGAATCTGATGAGAAAAGTCCGAAGCAAACGACGAAAAGTCGCCCGAAAGCAAAGGTTACAGGTGTCTTAGTCAACACTAAAACGTTTAAAAAGGCCTTCCAACCAAATTCCCAAAACATACTTACGCAAAATAATAAACTTTTAAAAAGTTATTACACATTTCACTTGTCCTTATAATTGTCAATACACTCTTTATGGTTAAAAATATTCCGCATATCAGAAAAAAATAAAAAAATACTGACTAGTACAGCAAAAAAAACTGAATGCACATCAAAGCGGTGTTTTCATGTGAATTTGGATTTTTTTTGCTGTGCAAGTGAGCTTAATAGATGGTTATTTTTTTGTTGCATTTTTAAATATTAACCGTAAAAAATCACGTAATTACGATAAATTAACAAAACTAAGCCTGTTGCGAGTTGCGAATAGTAAAAATGCACATGTAAGGAGCGGTATTTGTGCACGAAATCGTCAAACAAATGAGAGCTGTAAGCCCATTAAATTTAGATCTTTAAAATATAACACAGCGCAAACACTTCTTAGGGTTCCATAGCCAAAATGGTAAAAACGAAACCCTTAAATGTTTTTTGAAACATGTCCGTCTGTCCGTCCGTATGTCACAGCCATTTTTATTATAAAACATATATTACTGAAATTTTATCTAGAGGTGTGTTTCATGTGCCGCTACTTAGTTTTCTGGCTAAATTGCTAAAAAAATCTTTTAGGTGAGGCACTCCATACATACATATGCCAAACTAAATGTCAAAAATATTTTTTTGTAAATATGAACATGTACGATACGGCTTTAAAAATATCTATTAGTATTTTTAAAACTTTTTTTATTAAGTCAATATTTTCAGAAATAATTGCTTTGAAAGTCTAAATATAATAGCCCCCATCTAACTTTTAATCCGTAAGTCTAAAAAACCGGCCAAGTGCGTGTCGGACCACGCATAGGAGGGTTCCGTACCTTCAATGGAATAAGAACCAAACTAATACCAAAAGGTCGTAACTGATGCCCATGGAAGAAGTTGTTTGGAGATACATCAAAAATGGCTGAACCGATAATGTTCAAAACAATTTTCGTTGAAAGTATATGATAAGGCGCATCTCTTCAAATTTTTTCATATTTTTTGAATTTACGGTTCAAAAGTTACGGGGGGGCTACACAACTTTTCTGACTTTCGAAGCGATTATTTCAGAAAATATTCACTTAATCACAAAATAGTCAAAGAAACCTCAATGTTATTTTGAAAGACCTATCGATTGATGTGTCACATGTTGATATTTGGTAAAAAATTTTTTTTTTAAATTTAGTTACCTGTATGTAGCGCCCCCCTTAAAAATTTTTTTTTCAAATTTAACTACATAACTAAGTAGCTGCATACACCTTATGTGTAAATTTTATTCAGATACCTCGTATAGTTTCCGAGTAAAATGCCTGTGACATACGGACGGGCAGACAGACAGACAGACAGACAGACAGACAGACAGACAGACAGACATGACGAATCCATAAGGGTTCCGTTTTTTGCCATTTGGCTACGGAACCCTAAAAATATGAAAAAATACCAAGAAGGCTGAGTAGGTACTTAATTTTCTACGAAAATTATTTCACATATTATCGGTTCATCCGTTTTTGCGTTATCTCCAAGAAACTACTTTCTACGGAACCCTACATTATACATGGTCCGATACAAACTTGGCCGGTCTTTTAAAGATATTTGATAGGTAGTATTAACCCTTAGTAGTAATTTATTTATTCACTTGTGTTGATAATTAATATAAAATTTGTATTTATTTGCATTTCACCGACATAGTAAAGTTTTTTTAGGGTAGTCAACGCGCATGTGAATCTTCTGGGGTTGCAGGCGTCCATAGGCTTTATAACCAATCAGGCGGGTCGTATGCTTGTTTGCCAGCGTCGTGGTATAAAAAAAAGCTTTTTTTCCTTTATTCTTACATACATTGAACTCTTAAATATCAGCAATTTTTTATTAGATTCTCAATCAGGCTTAGCTCAGTGATAGTTAGTAGACTGAAATTTGGTGTGAGTAATTATGTGTTTTAATTACGCCTACAAAGTGGTAAAACAATAAGTATCTGAAACCCATTGTTGGATAGGTCTTCCAAGAACAATATGCCTTAAACAACTTTTTGATAAAACGAATACTTTCGTAAATAATAGCTTCGAAAGTTAAAATGCTCTTTGATTTTTGAACCATGGGTCCAAAAAAATTGGGAAAATTCCTGGAAGTGAGGCTGAAATACTTATCACGTATTTTCAATAAAAACTATATGGAATAAAATCGATTGAGCCGTTTTTCAGTTATGCCTATAGTAAAATAACGTAAGTGCCACAAAATATTTCTTTATAGACTACCTTTTGAATGGATGTATTATATCAGGCCGGCAACTACGGATCCCTACACTGAGCATAGCCCGATATTCTCTTGGCCGGTTTATCTGCAATACTTTGCAGTTTACTTCGCAATTTCTAGATTTGAGAAATTAGTATAAAGTATAACATTAAAGATTGTGTTTAATCTTAAAATAAAACGCATATTACATTCGTTTAGAACACGGTATTCTTAAATAAATATGTTTAAATAAACTCGGTTCTTTGGAGTTTTTTATTAAATTAATTATTAGTCTATTGTATTGCAGTACTAGCAGATTTCCGCAACTCGACGACTAATGCCTATTTTGCGTGATGCATTCGTCTACTAAAACATAATAATTTTAGTTTACTTACATGACCAAATTTGTTTTCAGAGCAATGTGAGATTCATGATTTTTGTTTTTTCTCCATTTTTATTTCATTTGTTTTTTACTTGTATTATAATCTAAATAAAATACACTTTTTATACGAACGTACATAAACATGCATACGAGTACATTATCTTAAAAGATAAAACGTCTATACATTATTGATTCCGGGAAGACACGTTATATCCGCACCGCATGAACCCTCTGCAGTTATTTAGTCTTTAGGCACAGTAAGTCCGATATTATTGCTCACGGGCCAAGCACAAGTATATGTAGTACAAGGGAAGCACGGAGCGACGAGCGACACAGCCTCCTCGTCTCGAAGCTAGCTCACGACTGCCAGCAACGCCGTTTTCGAGCTAATAACGCACGAAATGTGGAATTATGATCAAGCTGTTTAAGAAAATTTAATCAATTTAAATATCCTACGTTGAGTTTGTAGTGTTCTGTAGTACATATTTTTTAGTTCAACAATATTTAACTTAATTTGTGCTTGTAACTGTATGAGGTGTGCAATAAAGAGTATTTATTATTATTATTATTTTAAATCGAATGAGCCGTTCAGTAGATATAAGCAAAATTAACCGTTAAACGACATTTCGTTACATTTACATAACGGAGAAACTATACGTTACACGAGTTATTCGAACGTTGAAAATGTTGTACATGAAATGGTAAATAACATATATTTTTTTCAAAATTTTTGAATGACCCGTTATTGAGATATATCCCTTAGAAAGTAACAGTTTTCGGCCACAATCAGCGACTAGCGCCTTAATAACTAGCCTCTTCTGAAATAATGAAAGAAGCATGTCAAAGTGATGCACATTTGTTCAGTTATGCAACTAACTGTATGCATTCTAATAAAATCTACTATGACAGGACAACAGTGGCGTGTGAATTGCTAGACTTGACAGAACGCAAACGCTACCAACAAAATGAATTGCTCCGTAGAAACAAAACGGAAAGGTGTAATCAAGAATTCATAATTACTGAAGAAGGATATTTTCGACCTGTAAGTTCATAGAAAATTCTAAATTAGAGTGCATGTAGGTACGAGACCAAAAGCACTTTAACAAGTCCAGGAATGACCGAGTGCCTGGACACTATTCGTTTTAGTAAAGAGAGTTCCGCTAATATTATAAGTTATAAATTGTTATGCAGTTTGTATGGCATCGAAGTCGTGCCACCCAAGTATATATATTTTTTTAAACTTTGGTACTTGTAGCATATTAAGCTTTAATGAAGAGAAGATAAATTGACGAAATACCCACCGCTGGCGATAAAACCTCTTAGGACATGTCGAACCAATACATTATATTATAAGTATTATTTGAAACGGGATATTTACCATGTATATTTGTGTTTATGAGCACCCGATATTTATAATATTTATAATGTGAATGACCATGTGAGCTTGAAATCATATACAATACATTATGGTGGGAAAAATCAGTTACATCGTAGAAAGTTCCAAAACGAAAAACAGTTTGAACCAATTATGTTTTTTTTTTTATTCAACCTCATTTCGAGTAATCGATATACTCGTCATTCTAGGGCATCAACGATGAGCCACCATACGTGCTGGACATAGAAAAACCACAGCAGTTTTACTTATCGATGACTATATCGATATCGACCAAAGGCCAACGCGACGGTTTCCCCAGGATGCTTATAAAACAAATGTGGGAGCAGGTATTACATTTACAAACATGTGGTTTATAATAGTTGTTGTGGGCAGACCGGATTACCACGTCGAACCAAGCAGCGCTGACCCGCTGTACCATTTACCAGGTCATGTAGGAAGATGAATAAAAACACTTATTCAGAATTGTAAAACATTTGAGCAGTGTAGTTGCAGGTGTTTCCCCGCTGGGAGTTGTAGAAGTGAGCGGTGAGAAGTGAATGAGCAACGAGTACGAGTGCTGACCTCTTTTATGGGTTTTCTAGCGTGCTCGTACTAGTGGCTGGTATGTGCCGTGTAAGTCAGATATTTATTGGCGAATAAGCTTACAGTATTACATGTTTGTAGGAGGGTTAAAATTGATATTTATATGGGACATTTCTTCATAAATTAGTACAAAATTCTTATAATCTAGACATTTTGCGTATTATGACATGATATCAATAAAATTAAGACATAAATCAGTACTTAAGAACTAGACATGGAAACACAATATTTATACACGTTATTAAATTACAAATCACAAACAAATTGGTATAAATAGAGAAAATGATTGACTTAGGTCTAGTTACACAAAAACAACAGTAATTTTAAGCTATCTGCGACAATTCTCCCCCACGTGCGTCAGCACCGTCGATTGTTGTGGAGCAGATAAGAATGAGTCTGGAAACCGGGCGGCGGACATCTTCTACGTGAGTTTATATATGTACAATGGCTACTCTTATTGGTCATCGGGACCGGGAAAGAGTTGTGCGATTTCGCCTCTAGACCATGTAACTCGTGGCGTAGTACCGGCGGCTATGTCGCCTACGTGTAGCTTCGTAGACCTTTGTTGAGCACTGGATCGCTGCATCAAGTTGAGGCGATATTCTCGTATCCAGCGCTTCCATACGTGGTCGTCAGGCGGGATCTTCTTCTGGATCAGGCGCCGTTCTGTCATTGGATGTTTGAGACTATCGGGCAGAGAGTTAATTGCCTCGGATAGCTCCCGTTCTGTGCCAAAAAGGTTCGTGGCATCGTCTGAATTTAGAACGGTAGGCGCACGGCTCTGAGATATCATTTTACGTAGCGGTAGGGAGGTAGAGGGCGCCGATAAGGAGGCGACGGGCTCTAGGTACATCGCTCGTGTGATGAGACGTGTGTACAGTACGTTCCCTCGCTTTTCTCTGCGGTGGGCGTCATTTTCAGCTGCGGCGGTAAGCGGCGGTTGATTCGCTATGAGCCTCTCTTGCGGTAAGTCGCCTACGGGAACCG
Organism: Pammene aurita; assembly: GCA_947086415.1. NCBI lineage: Eukaryota > Metazoa > Arthropoda > Insecta > Lepidoptera > Tortricidae > Pammene > Pammene aurita. The sequence continues at coordinate 11,856,206 of OX352299.1, forward strand.
TGAGGTTGGCCCCGTTACAGGTCCGACACCTTTGGCACTTATTCGTCAGATAACGAATGCTACCGCGCAGTCTGACAATGCAGTATTTTTGCTTCAACTCGTCGAAAATGGTCGCGTGATCGTCATGGTTGGACACTTCGTGGAAATGGCGGATCAATAATTTTGTGAATCCATCTTCAGCATGCAGGACGGGTATATGTGTTCCGTCTCTGTCTGTCACTATCACGCCATCTCTGTCCAATTTCACGTCGACTCGATGTAGTGAAGACTTCTCAGGCAGCGCGCGCCCGACTTCCAGCCGTCGTATTTCTTCGGCGTACGATTCATTCTGGCTCCGTTTGATCAATAAAGTTTCTGCCAAACTTATGTGATTGTCGTTCATTTCTGTATCTGGATTTCTAACAGACAATCTGGCTATGAAAACCTCGGCGGCAACCAAAACTCGGGCCGTAGCGCGAACTAACCTTGTGTATTTCGAAAACCTACTTACGTCGGGTAGGTATTCCGACCTTTTTTGCACGTTAATTACGGAACAAACCGGTTTGTTGACGCGTTCTGTGCCCGTTTTCGCGACGGGTTCTACAGATTCTACTGGCGGCAAACCTATTGTGCGTTCGCTTTCGCCTCCCCCGCTGAGGGACGTACCCTCTTTGCTCAGGACTACGTCCGAGATTACGTTCGGGTTGTCGGAGGCGAATCCGTTTCTAACTACGTCTGATTTTATATCCTGCTCATTTACGGGAGCTAGGACTTCGTCGTCCGTCGTTCGCGGCACCATGTAGCCTACGAACGCTACAGTCGGATCCGACGATTGATGTGGTGTACCTAGCGGCCGTGTCGCATCTATGGACACTTCCCCCAAATACGTAGGCGGGATGGCAATTGTGTTAATATTGCTGGTAATATTTTCCACGGGCGCAGTTGCGTTCAAACCGTGTAGCAATTTATGGTGCCCAGCTTCGCATCCCTTGACGCCACAAGCTACGTACTTGCACTTGAAGCGACCATAGTGCGACGCGTCCAGACACTTATAACACAACTTTTCATTTTTAACCCAATCCCAACCACCACCACCGGTTCGGCCACCGATGCATTAAAAAATTTAGTACACGCTTCTATTTTATGTTCGTGATTATGACATATTAAACACTTATTGCGAGACATAAACCGTGCTGGCACCGAATGTTGTTTGGGCTTCGTTCCCGTATACGCGGGCTCTTTAGCCTCGCGGGGCTTTGTTTGAGCTACCGTCGGCGACCTATGCTCCGACACGCGAGCTTCGACTTCATCGCTTCGCGGGCGAGTGCTCTGGTAGCTATAATTTGAGTCCGAATCGCTCGAAGAATCGCGGGAAAACACGGGAGCGGGAGCGTGGGCGGGGGCGTCACGACGCCCTGACCTGCTTTCCGGCTCAAAGGATATCGAGTTTACGCGCGACTTCGTATATCTACTTCGATTCGTTCTTTTAACCGCGGAACTGATTTCTAACAGAAATTCTGAGATCGCGACTAAATCGGGCGAGTCCAAATTAGCTTGTTTGAACTTGCCCCATTCGTACCTAACAATGAGGTTCAATTTATCGACGATGTTGTTGACTAGCTCTGGCGCATACAAATATTTTTCTTGTTTTAATGGTTTTATCGTCGCTACTGCATTTGCGACGTGCGCAGCAAAAGACACAATATTGCTGTTATCTTCAGCTAGGCGCGGCATGCGTTTAACATTATGTAGCTCAGTCAACACGATCTCTTCAGGATCCCCGGCCTTTCTAAGGCTTCCATTATTTCGTACGGATCCTTGACGGTATACACGATGGATTTTACCGCGGTACGCGCCTCGCCTTTTAACGCGCGCCTAAGCCTACTGACGTTATTCACGTGACTAAACATCGGCGCGGTATCTTCAAATTCGGCACGGAATGCGATCCACTCGGTGATATTACCGTCGAAAGTGGGTAATTCTGGGGGCCTATGCATAACGGGAGCGTAATGAGTCGGAACTTCCAGCCGCTCGGGCGGCAGATGTGTGCTTACATGCGACTCGCGGGGCGCGAAATTACGCGTAGCGCGTGAGGCGGACGCTTCAATTTTAGTTATATAATTGCTTTGATCTAGCTGGGACTGTCGTTCTACCCAATTTCTCACACGTTGCTCGTCTTTATCGACTACAGATTCGGTCTTACCGCTAACAGATTGCGCCTCCTGCTGGGCAATCTGTAGCCTTAACTTGGCAGTTTCCGACTGTTTATTAGCAACGGCGAGAGCGGCTTTATGAACCTCGAGTTCCGCTAGTAACAAAGCTAACTTTTCGTCGCACTTTACACTACTCGCACTACGATTTTCGCGCACTTCACTATTAACGCAGTCGCGGCACTGAGAAACGCAGTCCTTTTCACGGACGGACGTGTTAATTTTACACAATGTCCCCGGAGGACTCCTATCTGGCGTTTTTCCTACTTCGTCTCCCGATATATCCGAATACGCGGGCGCCGGCGCCTGTACCGGCGGCGGCTCGACGATATGGCCGTCGTTATGGTTGCCGCTGGTGCCTATGTCCCATGTATTAGTTTCGCCGGAGGTTGTTTCACCAGATGGCGGGGTAACGGCTCTGGAGGGTTGTCCCTTGTGTGAGCGAAGAGACATCTTGAGCGTATGATCGGACATCTTCTTCTTTTTTCTTGCTTCTTGACGCACGTGGGGTTCCCTAACCTTACCTACCTAAAACCTAATGGCTGACACTGCCTAGTGCAGTGAAAGCGGCCCTACTTTCACTTTACTTACTCGTGGGCGTTAATCCCTGATACACTGAATCTCGCGCAAAGGCTAAGTGCAAGTGCCAGAGCGTCCGAAAGCAGTGTGAAGACGTCAACCATGTGACGTTGCAACGAAAGTTGCCAGGACACGAACGTGGAGTATGGCCCCTACACGAGCGGTCCGTCCAGCAAGCTGGTAAATAGCACAGGGCTCTTCCGCGAAAGCGGGCAAGTGTATCAGCGGTTAAGCCGGACACCGTATGAAGATTCTGAGCGAAATTAATCCAGCTCAGCGCGTACTTGTTTCTTTCTTGAATTGGCAGCAGATTTCTTCCATCCGGAGCTCGAAGGACCAGCTGTTGTGTGCAGACCGGATTACCACGTCGAACCAAGCAGCGCTGACCCGCTGTACCATTTACCAGGTCATGTAGGGAGATGAATAAAAACACTTATTTAGAATTGTAAAACATTTGAGCAGTGTAGTTGCAGGTGTTTCCCCGCTGGGAGTTGTTGTAGAAGTGAGCGGTGAGAAGTGAATGAGCAACGAGTACGAGTGCTGACCTCTTTTATAGGTTTTCTAGCGTGCTCGTACTAGTGGCTGGTATGTGCCGTGTAAGTCAGATATTTTTTGGCGAATAAGCTTACAGTATTACATGTTTGTAGGAGGGTTAAAATTGATATTTATATGGGACATTTCTTCATAAATTAGTACAAAATTCTTATAATCTAGATATTTTGCGTATTATGACATGATATCAATAAAATTAAGACATAAATCAGTACTTAAGAACTAGACATGGAAACACAATATTTATACACGTTATTAAATTACAAATTACAAACAAATGGGTATAAATAGAGAAAATTATTAACTTAGGTCTAGTTACACAAAAACAACAGTAATTTTAAGCTATCTGCGACAATAGTCTATTCGTTAACAGTAATAAAAAGTTAACACACTTGCCTGGTTGAAAAAAGAAGGCTTTTCTCGTTGGTTAAAGGAGTAGTGACGTCATCACCCAATTACAGAAGGCAATATGTCAATGTTGTAACAAGCGCGAGTGAAACACGCCTTCTACTTTGATGCCATCGATCCGACCGCAAGAAGTCAGAGATCCGTCCATCCGAGCAGATGAACATAGAAGTATCATATCTTAAGCGAACAGAAACTGGCAAATAACATTTAAGGCTCGATCGAACCTAAACGTGCGTTTACAAGTCTCATTTAATGAGTATGCAACCGCCGCACGAGACCCGACATGTAAACGCACCTTAACATTTAAATTTGTTATAGACACCACCCTACGACTTATTAACATCGGAACTTCACGACTACCATGAAAAAGGGCATCCTGCGAACAGTATGACTACGCTGGATATTATAAGAATCATAGATGGGATACTATGGTATGTGATAGTTTTGTTTTAATATACACGGTGCCCGTGATCATTGCGAGAGATTTTAACCACGAATTCCAGAGGTCATAAGGAGTAATCAATGTTATATGAATTTAGGTCAACTTCGCCAAAAAAAATTTTTTTTTTATTGCTTTTTTCGATTTTTTAAATGCTTTTGAACATAAAAAAATAAATTTCATTGGTAAAAAATAATAAATTGGTATATTATTTTTCGTAAACAATTGTTTCCGTAAAGTATTCCTTGCCACTTTGATATCTGTCAATAAGAATGTCTAGACTAGACCCCATAAAGGGTGAAATCGCCATCAAAAAAGCGTTTTGCACTGAGTCACAATAAAAAAAAGATTTTTTAATACAATTGCTCAAAAAGTTTAGTTTATGTAGCTGGAAATCATGCGTAAAGTTTTATTTTATGCACTAGTGCTAAAAAGTAATCTGATCTGCAACTCGTGCGTAAAGTTTCATTTTACGCACGATTTGCAGATCAGAATTTTAAATAAATGAGTATTATGCGAGACCCAATAGTATTACTTGAACTACGCGCGATTGAATGAAGCTGTCTTTCGTACACTGACAGAATATAAATGTAATTCTATTTCATTGTAGTTTTTTCGCAATTGTATTAAGGGTCGGGTATAGGTGGGAGAATTTTAAGATTCTGTCAATACCTACACACAGCCAGACTTCACGCACACTACCACACTTTCGGGGGACAGGTCGTTGACCGCTTATACTTTTTTACAGGTTGCCATTATTAGTTTTTTCTACTCATGTACTTTTATCTGTCATTTATACATTCGTCAACACCTTTATAAGAACATAGATAATACACTCGATGAAAAGTCTATCTAGTCTATTCCCCAAAATAACACTTTTTCTATAAAAGCGCCAAAATAGTATCGCGTAATCGCGTGCAAACACGACTATTAATATAAAATAAATTACTGCCAACCTAAGAAACCTAAATAAACGCAGCGTTTTTAGAAAAAAAAAACTTTAAAAAAAATAAAAGAACCACAGACCTACTTCGTAGTTTTTTACGTTTCCCGTTCGTTTGTTGGGGCAAATTGCAAACTTTGAAAGTAATTTAGGTATTTTTACTAATCTCTGTAGCTCTTTAATAATTGATCAAATAAAGGCGGTGTGTATTTGTGTAAGTAATGTTAGTATTATTGAAAAATAGTGTTTCAAAAGGTAAAACTGAAATGATTGTTGATTATGTTGACAAAATAACTGCGATATCCATGAAGTTTTCAATTTCGCATTTTATGTAAAAGTAAGTGTATTCGTAGAAAAAGTATTGTATGCAACGTCGTATAAGTAGGTAAAAAAATGTTCGTGGCGTTTTTCTTAACAATTTTCGCCTACGGCTCAAATTGTTACCCACGCCACTCACCTTTTTTGACCCCTCTTATACAACTGTTGCATAAACTACTATTATCACATCTCTATTTCTATCATATTACTAATCACATCTCCTTTGAGAAAATAAACTGTAATGTTTTCCTTTGTAAGAAAACAGAGAAAAACATATTTTATCTTGCTTTCCTTGTCTATCCCGTTTATGTCACATGATGTATTATGTTTGATTATAAAAGATTACTTAAATGATTTTTGAAATGAGTTATCGAGATACGCGTTTTGGAAAGTTAGCTAGCCGAACAAACCGCGAACCACTTCGTTCGTCGAATCGACTACTTTGCATCACTCTCTTTCGAATATGCAAGAGCGATGGAAACGGACATAACGAAATGTCGATATTCGAAGTTCGCGGTTGGCCTGTCCTGTTGTAGACTAGAAGTCGCTTATATAGGTAGAAGTGAACGAAAATATGTCTGAATAACTTCTTATTATTTCGATGGATTGTAGATTAGGTAGGTACTACATATACATATATAGGTATACCTACCTATGTCAATTACCCGTGCAAATAAATCTAAATGTTATCCTATTATTAAATAAATTAATGTTATTTACTAATAGATGGAGAGCTAGCCACGTCAGATATGAATATGACACAATAATGAGAGCGACAAAACCCCTCTCGTTAGTTTAATATACTATGCTTATTTCTAGATCTGGACATCTGGCAGCTATAAAGTGGTGGAGGTCAAAAAACATAAAACATTGTGTATTATTTTAGAAACAGAAACAGTAGGCGACAAACTACGAATTACATTATACGTCGTTTTGGATTAATTCCCCCTATCAGAAAGTTTTGATAATGATATAATCTAATTATTTATATAATTTCTCATAACACTGCATCAAAACCAGAACTCTAGGATTTATATTCTTAGAGTGGTTTACTCTAAGAATATAAATAATTAGATTATATAATTGCCAAAACTTTCTGATAGGGGGAATTAATCCAAAACGACGTATAATGTAATTCATAGTTTGTCGCCTATTGTTTCTGATTCCAAAATAATACACAATGTTCTAATGTTAAAATATAGGCCCTGTTCTTTATACCTGAGACAACTTCGGCAGTTATTACCTATTTTGGTATTACTATTTTCCAATTCAAAAATTTTGCTAGCCTGTGACTCTGACCTCCGCCCATTAAAAGCTGCCAGATGCCCGGATCTAGCAATAAGGATAATATTGTAATCTAACCAGACGGGTTTTGTTGCTCTCATTATTGTGTCATATCTGACGTGGCCAGCTCTTAGTCCATAACTCATGTTTATATACTTTCGTGTGAATTTTGTTTTAGTACTGGAGCCGGCCATACTATAAATTTATCAAAATTCCTACCCGTTGGCTTCCATTTAGCTTTGTAGAGGATATCTTGGAGATCAAGAAAACATAAATCTTAAAGGTCCTAAATGGTCGCTAGTAGGTGTTTGCGTGAATCAACTTTTACGATAGAAAAACTTAGCAGACGACTTTAGAATGATACTAATTATGAAGAGTTATAATAAGACTTCCAAATCAAAACCTGGGGACAACGTGCTTTGCTACGTTACGTTACGTTACGACACAAAAATTAAAAATATATATTTCGGTAAACTTGTACATTGACAGTTGGCTTGATTGTCTACTTAATAAACATGTACTTAGCCGAATTGTAAACAATTAATTCTTTTTGAAAAAATTCTTTTATTAAAGTTGATATATTGCGTCAATTTGAAAATACACTAAAATTACATTATGTAATTTATCTTTAATCCTACCGCTCCAAATATTTTCCATACGGTATGGTGCACTTCAAATAAGCTACATAGCAAATTAAACACCCGGTAGGCGCTTAGGATTTTAAGACCATTTTGAGAAATAATTGTTTTAATTATATTTTTAAATTTTTATCTCAAAATAAACCGGCCAAGTGCGAGTCGGACTCGCGCGCCGAGGGTTCCGTACAAACCTGTAGGTATATAGGGGTACTTTAAAATTATTAAAAATGTGTTTATTATTCATATACTAAACTAAAAATTTACGGTTTTCGCAATTTTTCCTTTATGTGCTATAAGAAGTTACTTCGTACCAAATTTCAAGATTCTGACTCCACGGGAAGTACCCTGTAGGTTTTGATTCCCTTGCGAGTTTCGAAAATTTGCGGCATAAACGGCTGTACCTTTTGATTGCGTTGGCTTAGAAGTTTGATTTTTTCACAGCTCTAAGGGACAGTAGACTTGAGTATTTGATATAAATTTCAGCTTGATACCTCCACGCGTTCCTGAGAAAAAGGGTCTTGACAGACGGACGGACGGACGGACGGACGGACAACAAAGTGATCCTATAAGGGTTCCATTTTTTCCTTTCGAGGTACGGAACCCTAAAAATAGCAAATTACTTTAAATCCCTTACAATAGAGTACATTACTGCAGAGGCCGTGAAGTGAGGGATTTAAGGACGAGATTGCGGTAGACGATTCCGGATAAAGCGAGTCCTGCAATCCCTGTTCCGGCCAAGGATTGTATAGTGCTTTTCTCAAACAATGTAAAAAAATGTTTAAATTGCCGCCTATTTTAATTTTTTAAACTTGACATTTGAAAATGCTATTTGAGCACCATGTTTAACCACTTATATATAGATTTTGTTTTTTCTTTTTTAATTTTAATGTCGCAAGTATGCTTACGGAGAGAGTGGTCGTTGGCTGTATGTAATATTTCCTTTGTCAGTCTAATCTTAGTGAGCAAATTTAAAAAGTTAGAGCAGCGGACAATAATGTACGTTTCATAATAACTCCCTACATTACTTCTTGGCCTAGGTCAAGAAGTTTACGGCCTCCTAGCCCAGTCGGTAGTGACCCTGCCTACGAAGCAGGAGGTCCCGGGTTCAAATCCTGGTATGGGCATTTATTTGTGTGTTAATCACAAATATTTATTCCTGAGTTATGGGTGTTTTCTATGTATCTAAGTATACAGGATGATTAATAAGACGTGAGCAGGAACAACCCTACACACGTAGTAAACGATAATGAATCGACCGCCATCATGTTTAAGTGAAACAATAACGCCTTTCAATTTTTTTTAACCTTTTTGTTTCGTAGAAATTTTATTCTCTGTAATCATGGTCACCCCACATAAACAAATCAATAAAGATAAAACCTCTTTGACAATCATGACAGCACTTTGATTATGAAAAATTAAAAAAAAAAAAAAATTAAGTGAGATACGTTGTTTCAAAAGTAACCAGACATCAATTTGACACATATCACAGAAAAACAAGAGAATATCATCAGTACTCGACGGGGTATTCTAATTGTAGAGTGACCATGCGTGTCGTAAATAATTTCAAACGTTTTATTTTTATGTAAAAAATTTTTTTTGCGCTTATCACACTAATACTGATATCAAACAATAGCTTATTTTTAACTGAATCCGTGGTATTAAGCCTGCTCACGTCTCATGAATCACCCTGTATATTATCTATATAAGTATGTATATCGTCGCCTAGTACCCATAGTACAAGCTTTGCTTAGTTTGGGACTAGGTTGATTTGTGTAAGATTGTCCCCAAATATTTATTATTATTTATTATTATTATACTCTTTATTCATATTTCTTCTTCTTATTATAAGAAGTAATGTAAGGAGCCATAAATGAGCAACATCATGTCTTCATTTCGTGACATTAACGCATACATTTCGGAGTATGTTTGAGAAAATGTATTTAAATGGCTCAAACACACTTGCAGACTCATACATATCATCATCATCATTCATCGTTTTATCTCGTTCATTGTTTTATGTACTTAGTCTCCAGCTACCCAAAGGTTGTCTGGAAGAGATCGCTTTTAAGCGATAAGACCGCCTGTTGTTACCTAGTTTTAATTTTGATTTTCTGTTTGTTTATTTCTACTTTATGGTGCACAATAAAGAATATCTTTATTTCATTAATTTCTTAGATTAGGTTTTTATAATATTTTTACAAAAGTAAAATATAAAAATACATCTAAAACATACAAAAACATTATAAAAAACCTAACCTAGGGTGCCGCCGGCAACCGAGCAAGGCCCAGGCTTATTATTATTAATATTATTATTATTATTATATGTAATTACTATGACATATTTAATTATTGCAGATGTCATAAAATCATATAATTGTGTACAATACACACACGATATCACACTTCGAAAGCCTAAAATTGGTGTATGTATGTATGTATCATTTTATTGCACATAAACAAGTAGGTATAACATAATAACAACAGTAACGTATATAAAAGATATGCACAAAGGCGAGCTTATTGATAGGGATCTCTTCCAGCCAAACCAATGGGAAAATGAGAAGGGTATGTTTATAAACAATGAAAGTATTGCAGCATGTAAGAGTTATTTACTCATACATGATATACTCGTAGTACATGTGTAACTATGTCGTAAGAAAACTATTAATTGTTCAAGTATCATTATTGTTTTTCGCTTTATACACGGTGTTGCAACAGGCAGATTTTTTCAATTTGCCGCCTTTATCAGGGCCGAGATATCGTAGACAGAATCTACTTCAATGTTCATCTTCATATTTTTTTATAAAACAAAAATTATAGAGTGGCAAAAGCGATCCCCATACAATTGAATCATGTAGAAGTGAAAGGGTTATAAATGTATAAAAAGCATTGAAAGAAATTTATTGTTTTTATTATATTGTTAAATGAAAATTTTCATCCCCCTTTTTACCTTCTTATATTTATGTTTATAAAATTTTATCCTAGCAGCGAACTGTAGGCAGATTGGACCTCAGAAGCCAATATTCCATCCGATTTTTGGGAGGTTGCCACTGTTTAATCTGCCACTGAGACAAATGTGCAGACAGCTCCATACATTTCTGTCTCCGCAGTAATTAATACTTTTAAAAAGGTACCCCACATACTTTAGTAAGAGTCAAGATGAAAAATATGACATCATTTCCTTGACATGAGATATGCGAGGAGCTAGAATCTTTAAGGAAAACTTTTGAGTTCTGAAAGCACTCAAATTACTGAGAAATTTTAAAGATAAAGGATAGATATGTTGTAAATTTTAAGATACATAAAGCATTTAAACCACCTTAGACGCATAATCTTGCACAAATCGACCTAGTCCATCGGTAAGCTCAATAAGGCTTATGTTGTGGGTACTACACGACGATGTATATAATATATAGACATAGATAAATACTTAAATACATAGATAACATGCAGAACTCGGGAAATATCTGTGATAACACACAATAATCCATGGTCTTATAATCAAAACCAGCCTCAGAAAAGGGTCTTATTTTTTACAGGTTTATAATATTCGTTTACTTTATTTTAAATAGTACTGTAATCATTTCGAAATGGTAGGCTCAAAAATAAATTTAGGACATTTTTTTACTAATATCGTATTATTAATTCAAGACAGTTATCTGACAGTTGTCTCCATACAAAGTAATTTACAATGTGGGCCAGCAGCTGTCAGATTACTGTCTTGAATTAAAAATATAATATTTTTCTTAAATCCAAACCGGCTACTAAAATGGACTTAAATTAGCTATGTAGGTATTATTACGTACCTTAAGGGTGGTTTCGGCGGATTAGAGTTTTCAAGACCTTTATGAGAAAATGTGTTCACGAATAGAACGCTTCCTACAATACTAAAAATATGGAAGCCGATCGATAGGAAATTAGATAACTTTAACACCCGTGGCTCCAATACTTGTAGATACTAGATACCATATTTGGGTAGTGTATTTTGTTTTAAAATTATGGTTATTTACATGCTTCGTTAAGTATGTAAATTCACAGAACATTGATGAAATAACACCTTGTTTTTTTAATTTGGGCTCACTTCATTTATGAAATAAAACAATTAAAAACGGATTTTATCGCGTGTATTGAGTTTAAATTACATCCCGACGTTTCAAACACTTTACAGCGTTCGTGGTCAACGGGTCGACTGAGGAAAAATGTACAATTACCTCCGTTCAAAAACTATCTCAATATGCAAACCTACCCACATATTAAATATTAAACAAATTTAGTGTTTGCACATGCCGGAGGGGCCTTTATAAAAACAAATTATTTTTTATTACAAAACAAATTATTAAACAAATTATTTTATTATTATTAATTATTATTTTCATTTTTATTTTTAATTTTTTAAATTAGTATTAAATTATTATTAGTGTCCACACTGTCCACCATTATGGTCTCACAGTCCTATGTCTAGCTTGCTCCTTAACCAAATGAATAACTGGATCCCAAGCTGGTGGTACCGAAAAACCATCCTCTCTGTTGAAATTTGGATATTTTTTAATCTCGATTGCCTCTCGCAACATCCGGGGAATGTATCGTTTCTCCTTGACGAGGACTTGCGGTTTGTCAAATTTAACTGAGTGGTTGGGTCTATCCATGACATGCTCACAGACTGCTGACCTTGGTCGACGGTGCTTTACATCGGCTATATGTTCCTTTACCCGAGTAGAGATGCTCCGCTTAGTCTGGCCTACATATGATAGACCACATTCACATTCCAGCCTGTAGACCCCTGCACTCTGTAGAGGAGTAGCCGACTTCACTGACCTCAGGAACTGTGACATCTTCTTCATTGGCTTAAAGTAAGTTTTTATAGAAGCACGTTTCAAGATGTTGCCAATCCTGTCAGTGACTCCTCGGACAAAAGGCAAGACGGCAGGCCGGCGCTCAACTGTAGGAATCTTCATCCGAGCTTTCTGATTGAGCCGTGGAATCTTGAGCCCGTTCGCTTGAAGTGCATCCTTGGCATGCCGGAGTTCCGCCGCCAGGTGCTGCTCATCACATATCCTCTGGGCTCTCTGAAACAAAGACTTGCCTACAGTAGCTAGCTGACTGGGGTGGTGGTGTGATCTACCATTCAAATATCTATTTGTATGTGTAGGTTTCCTATATACAGTGCGGCCTAAGGTATTATCGGGGTTTCTCAATACTAGTACATCTAAGAAAGGCAGTGAACAATTATTTTCCAATTCCATGGTAAACTTAATCTTACTATGAATGGAATTGAGGTGGTCAAGGAAAACTGAAACACTATTTTTAGGTAATATAGTAAAAGTATCATCTACGTATCTTTTGAAAATCTTCGGCTGCACGGGAGATGTTGCAGGTTTGGTTCCTGATTGCCCGGTGCCTCCTAAATTGTATGGGTTACCGAAGATACACAAGGCGGGTGCCCCGCTACGTCCAATAGTGAGTCAAATTGATGCTCCAACTTACAAATGGGCTCAATACTTAGCAGGAGTCCTTTCATCTTTACGGGGTAGTACTAGAACACATACAAAGGATTCTTACCATTTCATCAGTGACATTAAAGACCTTACATTAACTGATGACGAGATCATGGTCAGTTTCGATGTCCAGTCACTCTTTACGAGTCTACCGGTACAAGACTGCATTGAAATTGTGAAGAAGAGGTTGCGTGAGCAGAACATGTCTGAAGAATATGCTAAGCTCTTGGAACACTGCCTTACATCAGGATATCTACTATGGAACAATGAATTCTTCCTGCAAGTCGACGGTGTAGCCATGGGGTCCCCGGTATCTCCAGTAGTCGCTGACATCTTTATGGAGGACTTTGAGGAGAGGGCGCTCTCATTGGCTCCCGTGCAGCCGAAGATTTTCAAAAGATACGTAGATGATACTTTTACTATATTACCTAAAAATAGTGTTTCAGTTTTCCTTGACCACCTCAATTCCATTCATAGTAAGATTAAGTTTACCATGGAATTGGAAAATAATTGTTCACTGCCTTTCTTAGATGTACTAGTATTGAGAAACCCCGATAATACCTTAGGCCGCACTGTATATAGGAAACCTACACATACAAATAGATATTTGAATGGTAGATCACACCACCACCCCAGTCAGCTAGCTACTGTAGGCAAGTCTTTGTTTCAGAGAGCCCAGAGGATATGTGATGAGCAGCACCTGGCGGCGGAACTCCGGCATGCCAAGGATGCACTTCAAGCGAACGGGCTCAAGATTCCACGGCTCAATCAGAAAGCTCGGATGAAGATTCCTACAGTTGAGCGCCGGCCTGCCGTCTTGCCTTTTGTCCGAGGAGTCACTGACAGGATTGGCAACATCTTGAAACGTGCTTCTATAAAAACTTACTTTAAGCCAATGAAGAAGATGTCACAGTTCCTGAGGTCAGTGAAGTCGGCTACTCCTCTACAGAGTGCAGGGGTCTACAGGCTGGAATGTGAATGTGGTCTATCATATGTAGGCCAGACTAAGCGGAGCATCTCTACTCGGGTAAAGGAACATATAGCCGATGTAAAGCACCGTCGACCAAGGTCAGCAGTCTGTGAGCATGTCATGGATAGACCCAACCACACAGTTAAATTTGACAAACCGCAAGTCCTCGTCAAGGAGAAACGATACATTCCCCGGATGTTGCGAGAGGCAATCGAGATTAAAAAATATCCAAATTTCAACAGAGAGGATGGTTTTTCGGTACCACCAGCTTGGGATCCAGTTATTCATTTGGTTAAGGAGCAAGCTAGACATAGGACTGTGAGACCATAATGGTGGACAGTGTGGACACTAATAATAATTTAATACTAATTTAAAAAATTAAAAATAAAAATGAAAATAATAATTAATAATAATAAAATAATTTGTTTAATAATTTGTTTTGTAATAAAAAATAATTTGTTTTTATAAAGGCCCCTCCGGCATGTGCAAACACTAAATTTGTTTAATATTTAATATGTGGGTAGGTTTGCATATTGAGATAGTTTTTGAACGGAGGTAATTGTACATTTTTCCTCAGTCGACCCGTTGACCACGAACGCTGTAAAGTGTTTGAAACGTCGGGATGTAATTTAAACTCAATACACGCGATAAAATCCGTTTTTAATTGTTTTATTTCATGAATAACTATCGCGGCAACCGAAGACAATATCACTTCATTTAATTATTTAGCGTAAGTTTTTGAACGCTACCTTATGGACTAAGAACTGGCCACGTCAGATATAACATTATAATGAGAGCAACGAAACCCGACTAGTAAGATTGCGATACTATCCTTATTGCTAGATTCGGGCATCTGGCAGCTTTTAATGGGTGGAGGTCAGAGTGACAGATTAGCAAAATTTTTCAGTTGGAAAAAAGTAATACCAAGATAGGTAAAAACTGCCGAAGTTGTCTTATTTATAGAGGACGGGGCCTATATTTTAACATTAGAACAAAAAACATTGTGTATTATTTCGGAAACAGAAACAGTAGGCGACAAACTATGAATTACATTATACGTCGTTTTGGACTATTTTCTCCCATCAGAAAATTTTGGGAATGATATAAACTAATTATTTATACTATTTCTCATAATACCGCATCAAACCCAGAACTCTAGGATTTGTATTCTTAAAGTGGTTTGCATTATTTGACATCCACCACTTTATCCAGCCATGCCAGATATCCGGATCTAAAAATAAGCTTAGTATAGCAATCTAACGAGAGGTTTCGTCGCTCTCATTATTGTGTCATATCTGACGTGGCTAGCTCTCCGTCTATTATGTTATGTTATGTTCTTGGTTCCAGTTAGGTACAAGGGTAGGTATGACTCAAAAGTCCCGTTTAAATGTAAACAATGAGTTAAAAGAGCCTGGTAAGATGTCCGACTTTCAATCCGGAGGTCTCGGATTCAAACCCCGGCTCGTACCAGTTATGAAAATTATATCACATGCACTAAATATCGTTTCATAATTTACCAGTCGCTTTTCGATGAAGGAAAACATCTTGAGGAAACCATATCTATTTCCAATAAGGCCTACAGGTTTAATTGAGCCGTGGCACAAAGCCGCTAGGAGGATGAGGAGTGAAAATTGAGTTTAAGTCGGTAAACAACATTGTTTATAAGTAAGTCATTTATTTGATCAGAGTACATTTGTGCAACGATAGAAAAACGCAAAGAAAACATATAGAAGGTTCAGGCACACAATCTGCTTCCGTGCTAACAATGGCAGCGCTATGTTGGGTAGGAGTTGGATGCTGTTCAGATGATGTGTTGAAGTGTCGTTAGTATCGAAGCTCGAATCGAGAGGCGTATCATGAACTCGCAATGGCCCTTTGTAACTCTGGGGTACCATAACATAACGTGTATACGACAACAGATGAATGCGCGTATCAATTTATACCTATAGTCTGCAGACGGAGTCGTTCGACGTTCTTCATAGGTATAGGTATAGGTACGCATGCGTTGTGCCAATGCACATGACCAAAAAAACTGACTTGATTGCTCTCCTCGCCAGATTGCATTAAATATTTGATTATATCTTTTGTATAAGTTAAAGAATCAAGTCTTTTAATATAAAGTAAATAGAGATTGGAGTTATAATAATATTGTCTTTCAAGTATTTTGACGTTAAAAGTCATGTTAATATGTCGTAATATTATGACCAGCGTAATAAAAATAAAGTCCAGTGATTAAAAACGGATCCAAAAACTATTTTAATTTTGAACAGGTTTTCAAGCAATTAATTATGAGGATTCCATAGAAAAGTGTCTTTTATTCAATCTTTAGTTGTATTTTTGCATTATTACGACGTGTAAATATAAAAAATCGAATTTAATAGGACTCACGGTCACTAAATATTTTCCCTACTTATTTTGAATACAATCTAGCTACTGGTATCCTTTTTTGTGTACGTATACGATTTTCTGTCAAAATAAATGCCAAAATGAAATGTCATGGCTGCTCATCCAACAAGACGTCCGCCTGTGACGAGGCCCGTCGGGCATCTGAGTCACAATGACAATTTGACTGATATGGCGAATGTATGGGAATTTTTCAAAAGTTTATATTTACGTTTCAATTTCTTTGTTGCCTTTATGATGAAAAATATGAATATGCCCTGATGCACTAGTCTAGTTATCTGGCTTTCAAAATAACATAACCATTGAACCACTGTCGAAGACAAAATTGTATTGCGACGTGTTCTAACGGAACGCCATTTTTTTATTTTTTGGTACTTTTGGAGTCGGTTTATAGATAATCAAAGCTAATAAAAAATAAAATATCAATTGGAGCCTCTGCACGGCTTCTTTATGAATACGTAGACATTCATATTATTGCGAATACGTAGCATTAACTATACAAATTCCTTGTTCTAAGTGAGGTCTAAAACGATGTTGTCATATATCCGCCCCTTAAAAAACGTTGTTCGACACACGTGCGGAAGTGTCATTTTCACTCGTCCCGACTCTTGACCCGAAAACTACTATTTTACTACAATTGCTCAAAAAGTTTAGTTTATGTAGCTGAAAATCGTGCGTAAAGTTTGATTTTATGCACTAGTGCTAAAAAGTAATCTGATCTGCAAATCGTGCGTAAAGTTTGATTTTACGCACGATTTGCAGATCAGAATTTTAAATAAATAGTATTACTTGAACAACGCGCGATTGAATGAAGCTGTCGTTTCGTACACTGATAAAATATAAATGTAATTTTATTTCATTGTAGTTTTTTCGCAATTGTATTAAAAAACGTTGTTCGACACGTGCGGAAGTGTCATTTTGCACGAGTACCAAGGTTACTTGACCCGAGCCGCTAGGCGAGGGTCAAGACTCGGGACGATACTTCTCGCACTTGTATCGAAAACTACTATTTTTATTTTATTTAAATGGTAGTAACTCGGAAACTAGGTGAATTCCAGAAAAGTTTTACAACATTTTAGTCTCCAATTATGATCAGTGATCAGGAATACACTGTTTAAATCTTGCAATTCTTACGGGCACCGTGTATGATCTCTAGCTTTACTAAAAGGCATTTGTTACTGTTCTGTAATACTATTTTCAACACACCTGCTCGTAACGAGGTTCTTATTCCACCGCTTTTATGCTCATAATCCTAGATATTAAACACGCGTGCATTTCACAATAATTATCAAACTAGTGGAATAGTTTAATAATCCGATCAAGTGACGTTTGTACTCTAGTACCAAGTTGTACGTACGCAGACGAATCGTTGTAATTTAGTCGGGTATTACCTTTACTTTTTTTTAACTCTTTATG
Organism: Pammene aurita; assembly: GCA_947086415.1. Classification (NCBI taxonomy): domain Eukaryota; kingdom Metazoa; phylum Arthropoda; class Insecta; order Lepidoptera; family Tortricidae; genus Pammene; species Pammene aurita. The sequence goes on from OX352299.1 coordinate 11,873,840, forward strand.
AGTTTACATTCAAAAAAAGTTAATATATTAAAAATATACACATTTACGATAGAATACAAATTATACAATCCTGATTGTGAATAAGAATCATTTCAACTTATTATATTACTCGTAATCTAAATATATAAAAGAAGAAACTAACTGACTGACTGACTGACTGACTGACTGACTGACATATCAACGCACAGCCCAAACCGCTGGTTCTAGAGATTCCAAATTTGGCACGTAGGTTCCTTATAAGGTCTATGGGTGCACTAAGAAAGGATTTTTCAAAATTCACCCCCTAAGGGGGTAAAATGGGGGTCCAAAGTTTGTATGGCGAATCAAGATTTGTTAGATTATTTTATTCGAAACTTCACAGGAGTATTCCTAACGATAAATGAGTAAACACGTGTTTCAGGTTTTTTGAAAATTCAACCCCTAAAAGGGGCAAATGTGGTCACAAAGTCTGAAAATCAACATGGGTATCGTATCCTTTTTAACCGACTTCAAGATTTCAAAAGAGGAGGTTCTCAATTCGGCGTGTATGTTTTTTTTTTTTACTCCATAACTCCGTCATGTCTGAACCGATTTTGAAAATTCTTTTTTTGATTATTAGTATATATATACAGATTGGTCCCGTTTTTGTCAAAACGCAGTTCTGATGATGGGATCCATGAGGAATCGAGGGAACTCCTCAATACTTAGAGGCATGCATATAGTGATTTTTATCAACAAATCCATCATTTTCATTCAAAACAGTGACCTTTGATGAAGTAGAACTGCTGATGATGATCAGAACGGAACTCTTCAACGACGCATAGTTCACGTTTGGCGATTTGTCCTCTTCGCTGTGTTTGTTTAGCAAGTTTAATTGTCAGGACAAATTTTCGTCAAGCTCAAGTTCTGATGATGGGATCCATGAAAAATCGAGGGAACTCCTCAAATTTTAAGGGCTTACACATAGTGATTTTTGTCTTTTTATCAACAAATCAAGCATTTTCATTAAAAAGAGTGACATTTGATGAAGTGGAACTGCTGATGATGAACAGAACGGAACTCTTCAACGACGCATAGTTCACGTTTGGCGATTCGTCCTCTTCGCTGTGTTTGTTAGGCAATTTAGATTGTCAGGACCAATTTTCGTCAAGCTCAAGTTCTGATGATGAGTTCAATGAGGAATCGAGGGAATTCCTCAAATCTTAAGGGCATACTTATGTATGCCCTTAAGATTTGATTCACTCTATAGTGACTGTTGTATTTTTATCAACAAATCAAGCATTTTCATTCAAAAGAGTGACATTTGTTGAAGTGGAACTGCTGATGATGAACAGAACGGAACTCTTCAACGACGCATAGTTCACGTTTGGCGATTCGTCCTCTTCGCTGTGTTTGTTAGGCAAGTTAGATTGTCAGGACCAATTTTCGTCAAGTTCTGATGATGAGTTCAATGAGGAATCGAGGGAATTCCTCAAATCTTAAGGGCATACTTATGTATGCCCTTAAGATTTGATTCACTCTATAGTGACTGTTGTATTTTTATCAACAAATCAAGCATTTTCATTCAAAAGAGTGACATTTGATGAAGTGGAACTGCTAATGATGATCAGAACGGAACTCTTCAACGACACATAGTTCACGTTTGGCGATTTGTCCTCTCCGCTGCGTTTGTTAAGCAAGTTATTTCATTGTATGGAATCTAAGTGCACTATCTACAATAATCCTTCACCGGCTACCCCCATTGAAGTCGGTTTTTTTTTTCTTAAAACTTATTGAGTACTTATAGTACGCGGGCGAAGCCGCGGGAAAAGGCTAGTACACAATAAATTACGTTTTAAACACGAATTGTCTGTTTTAATATTGGCTGTTTGGCATTATACGCCCGCGCCTTTGCCTCAAGCTGCACGCACATCCAAAAAAGTAAATTGCGCGCCATTTATAAGTTAACCTCAAATCATTGTTTATTTGTTAGATTTTTCTCGTCGTGTTTTATTAATTTAAACAAATTATATTTTCAATGAATAAGAAGACAACTTTAGCATTAATTTAACCTCTGGATATATTTCAAAATTGTGATACATACTAGTCAAATGTCATCATAAAAATCTAGTGAGCAATACGTAAGGAAAAAATGCTAAAATTTATTGCACAATAAATGTGAAGTCTTTAATTTTATGAAATGATTTGAAAAAGTGTTCCAGAAACTAAATAACATTACAATAAGGTTAGTTAAATTTAATTATCTTAGGTTCGTAAGTACCTTCATCCTGTAAACATTCTGACAATTAATGTATTTATCAAAAGTTATTAATTATACTATTCTGTTATTTCCTCGCAAGTGTGTTGAAAAACGTCGTATGAAACGCGTGTGCTTGATCATTACATAAGCTCAGCTTCCTTATGCGCACTCACGTGCGTTCGTGCGCACAATATCGCTTCGTATGTAATGATCAACTTAGCACACTTGTATCATAATGTACTATTATTTCACTTACTGATAATTTCAGGGATTCTTTACATAGCAAAATGTTTAGAAACCAAATTGAATATTACGCCAAAGAAGACATTCCAACATATTCTCATTTGGTTAGTGCTATTGAGAACAAGGAGAAATCAAATTTAAGCAGACGGTAAGCAATATCTATTAACCCTTTGAACGCCATACGTCATATACAAAAATCTTATTTACACGCTGATAAAATGTGGTATTTTCAAGTTAAAGGTACATTATTGTCGGTTATCAATAAGGCTTTGCTGCCATAAAATCACATTTAGAAATTAACTTTATTAACAACCGACAATGATGTACCATTGACTTGAAAATGTCACAAATGAACGCATCCGAAACAAAATAAACCTTACTTCACAGAATAAAATACATGTTTTCTCCAACGAAAATCTTATTTAATATAACACGCATCTTGACTGTATTAAAGTCTAATAAGATCTTGTCTGTCGAAGCTATGAGCACTTAGAAAAATGTATCATATAGTTAGACATAGTAAATAAATACATTATTATTCCAAACATTTTATTAGCAAATAAGATAAAATGCACCTTAGTTGGACTACATTTTTTTCAGGGTTGGTAGTATGAAGTTAACTTTGACAGCGTACGTCATAATACCTACCAGTGTTCATGTCGCTGTGGGCACGACTATTCATTACACCTTTAGGTGTTCTTGTTGTCCAAAACGTTAAATCATGCGCTAGTTGCCTAAGTATGATGTTCCTAATACTTTAGCACATATTTTCGCAAAATTTTAAAGCTCCTATTCGTTGTTGGCGCAATTTTTTACGTCTCTTCTCGTCTGTCCCTTTAACGTACGGGCGGCCACCGTATGATCTGCTACGTTACGCGATACAAAGATAATCTCCATGGTACATGTTCATAACAGTGATACTAAGTTCCGAAAAAATAGTAATAAAATTAGAATTGGCCGAAAGCACAAAAAAGTACCACTTCGGGTGTAAAAAATGCATGGTATTTACCTACGTCATTTGATACAAAGATGACACTTGTGGCAACAAATATATATTTTTATCTACACTCATATTGTAAGTTCTCTAAAACATGTTCGAAAACGGTAGGCAATGGCTAGCATTACCACGACCGATTTTTCTATGATAAGCTTTTTATCTGTGGCAGTAACGTAATTTTAACTTTACATGCTCAACTATTGATGTGTTATGAGTTTTGATAACATAATGTACAGCTGCACCCTCCCGCGCTACCGCCGACAGCCCGACACGCGCCCGCGCGACCGCCGGCACAATCGAGTTGGCCATGGCGGTGCAATGGCGGCCATTCTATGGTTTCCGAATACGGCATTTAGAATAAATAATATGAGTGTAGATAAAGCAGTGTATGCAACTGTACGTAATTAGGCCTTAAAACACTCGTGTGATCTTATTATGAAACTCACCTGCGGCTCGTTTCATAAAACCACACTCATGTTTTAAGGACCCTTATTACGTAACAGTTACATAAACTACTATTATGTAACTACAGAAAAATCCAGTCTGCCAGTTCCTGCATGGCCGGAAGTGCCCGGCAGACCGGTTAAAAAGTAACTCTTTTGACTCCAAATTTACGTCACTTTCACATTTTTTCGGAACTCAGTATTACTTTTATGAACATGCGTCATGGAGCTTATCTTTGTATCACGTAACGTAGCTGATCTTACGGTGGCCGCCTGTACTATAACTAAAAAGTATTGGTTTAAATTTGAACTCTGAACACGTTATCAATAGAGTTCAAAATGGTAACTACCATTTTAACGAATTAGGTTCGTGATATGCAACGCATATGTGACGCAACCATTTCATTACAGAAACCCAATACTCGAAGTGAATTGACAGCATTCAATTGAATCTGTACGAATGTACTAGCAGATTAGGATAACATATTTGCGATATTGCGTTAATAATATTTGATTATGGCACAATAGTAGTTTATGTAACTGTTACGTAATAAGGGTCCTTAAAACATGAGTGTGGTTTTATGAAATGAGCCGCAGGCGAATTTCATAATAAGATCACACGAGTGTTTTAAGGCCTAATTACGTACAGTTGCATACACTGCTTTATCTACACTCATATTATTTATTATAAATGCCGTATTCGAAAACCATAGAATGGCCGCCATTGTACCGCCGCGGCCATCTCGATTGTGTCGGCGCGGCCAACTCGATTGTGCCGGCGGACGCGCGGGCGGGTGTCGCCGGCCGCGGGCGCGTGCAGGTGTACATTATGTTATCAAAACTCAGAGTACATCAATAATTGAGCATGAAACGTTAACATTGCGGTACTGCCACAGATAAGAAACTTATCATAGTGAAATCGTTTGTTGTAATGCTGGTCATAGCCTACGGTTTTTGAACGCATTTTAGAGGACTTACAATATGAGTGTAGATTAATTAATTTTCATTTTCCCATTTAGTGCTATTAATTCATATGGACCAGCTCTTGTATATTGGAATCTAATAAAATACAAGTTATACAAGTCATTACATTACGCATAGCTTGTTGCAGAGTTACTTAAGTAGTAATTGTATTTTTAGTGTAACATCTGGAATTTGCGATGCCATCGTGAACAAAGCCATCTACCATGTGTACAACCTCAACCCGAAGCACGAAATATCTATCTTCGAAGCTGAATGATGGTATTTTATATTTTACGGCATACTTTCAAGGTCCGTCATGAAAAGCGGGCATAGACTAGTAAAATACTGTATTTAATTTGTAGTCGGACTTCTTAATTTCATGAATTATTAATAAAGTTTAGTTACTCAATAATTAATTTATTCATTAAACATTCAACAATTATTCTTACACTATACTCTGTGACGCAGTTCAAGTCCAAAAATATAACCCCACTCATTCCGGTATCGTGTATTTATTTGTGTTTTATAAGATACCACACTGATATAATGTATTTACTGGTATTTTTAATGCTCTGATGTAAAACAACAATTGAAGTAATGTTTACAAAAACAATATAACTAACATTTTTGGCGGATTTATGTTTTTGATGTCATCATGTTCGTCTCCAAAGGTGAAAAATGTTTGTCCAAAAACTATTCCGTGTGGCGAAAAATTACCATTAACATTTCGTGCATAGTATTATGTCCTTAAAAAGTGATGATAAAAACAGCGGAATTAAGAATTATAATAAAATAAATGTTAAATTAACTTTAAAATAAAAAAATATTTTCAGAAAACAATATGTTTCTTTTTGCACAAGAACAAAGTAACTAACCAAAATTTTACAGCAATAGCATAACTGACACAGTTTATTTCATATCTTTTCCGAAAAATGAAAAGCCTCAGAACAAATAAAGAGATATTCCTAACTTTGTTGCCATATATATATATATCTTTAATGTCCCTGAAAATCAAACCTTAATCATTATTATTTAAATAGAAATTTAGTTTTATCGATCTCCTGTAAAATCATGCCCAATGTAGTTATGTTGTTTTTTGTAAACATCCCTTCAATTTCATTTACCTTTATTCAGAGAAATACAAGCGAGTGAGGTTATATTTCTGAACTTAAGTTATGCCACAGAGTGTACATATCACAATGTCAGGAATGGGACAAAACAAACAACAAATCAAATATATACCTTAAAGTATCAGTCAAGAATCTTCTCCAGTCTTAGTTGTATTTTCTTCGGTTTCGGCGAAGCGATGACGGTAACCTTTACGCGGTCGCCCAGCTTCGGTGTTTGGTTGCCGCCGAGGTTGCTTCTGTGTATGAGACCGTTGTCTTTGAAACCGCAGTCTACGAAGCAGCCGAATGGAACTACGTTGCGGACGACTCCTGGAATAAACGCGAATGAATTTGTGTAGAACTATCTATTGCTAGGTTAGAGGCAATGAAGTTCCTGTCAGATTAAGCTATAATTCAATATTCTTTTATAGTCCGCGGTCCAGCAATGTATCACTATAGTGTCCCAGATTAATCAACTCGAGCTCCGATGTGACAATTTAGTAGCGAGTGCGAGTGAGACACCACCCCCTACAATTATTATTTTTACTACTTTTTACTGGTCACCTATGAACAACTGTTTTACTCGGTAAAAAGGCTCAACTGTGGTTAGGTTAATAATAATAAATATGAGAGAATAAGAATTAGATCCACTTCATATAAATCCATGTCGAACATACATAAAAATAATTTTAAACAAAAAAGAACCGACTTCACTTAGCATCCACCTTTCCAAAAGCAAAAATGCTCGAGATGCTGTAAAAAATACTCAAATTACTATAGGTGTGCCTATAATAGTTGAAGAGTTCCCTCGATTTCTCCAGGATCCCATCATCAGATCCTGACCTGGTTACAATGGGACCAACTGTGAAGTATACTCTTTCAAACAAAAAAAGAATTTTCGAAATCGGTCCAGCCGTCTTCGAATAATCGGTGAACATACATAAAAAAAAAAAAATAGCAAAAACAAAGATCCCGACGAATTGAGAACCTCCTCCTTCGACATCTTGAAGTCGGTTGATAAAATTTTAATATAATAAACACTGAGTTTTTTTACCGAGTCATCTGATACAATAAACCATAATCCATCACAGAAAACCAAATCGGTGGTCAAACCTTTTCAAAGATAATTGATAGAATAATATAATAGTAGGTATAACTCCGCCGTAGTCGGTCCTAAGCCCGGTTGAGAAAGGAGGAAGGTAGGCAGAGAGGTGTACAAACTGCCATAAACACACCAACGCCAAGCAACAGGCGGCGGTCAAATAACCTGTCCCTAGGCAATGGCAACCTTGAGGAATCAAATAACCTCTAAAATGTCCAGCTCTCCAAGACGTCTTGCCAACGTGGAGAGGCTATGGCTATTGACCTTCATGGAAAGTACAAATAAACCAAGGCCCCGAGTCCCCAGGGTCCGCACTGTCCCTGGCTACGACAGCGGCCTCGAGCACAGTGTGGACAGGGGTGCTAAGAATCTCTGGAAGAGACCCGGCTGTCACGCAAACCAAACAAAACTATTTTTGGCTACGTATAATACAAGGACTTTGAGATTGCAAGCGAAACTGGAAGAACTGGAAGAAGATCTTACTGGCATAAAGTGGGACGTCATAGGGCTAAGCGAAGTGAGGCGAGAGGGAGAAGACACTATAAAACTAAGTTCCGGTAACATTCTCTTTCATACTGGGAGTACAAAGTCAGATATAGGCAGTGTGGGCTTCTTAATAAACCGAAAACTAGCAAACAACATAACGGCACTTTGTAGTATTTCACCACGTGTAGCCTACGCCATCATCAAAATAAATGAACGCTACGCTGTTAAGATAGTCCTAGCCTATGCTCCTGCGTCTACAAGATCTCACGCCCATGCCGCGGTCGAAACCTTCTATGAAGACGTCGACAAAGCTCTACGAGCAGGCAAAAGAGCACAATTCAACATCGTAATGGGGGATTTTAACGCCAAGGTGGGGACAAGGAACGATGACGAGGCATATATTGGCCCATTCGGAGTTGGAAGTAGAAACGCCAGGGGGCAGATTTTAGTTAACTATCTGGAGTCAAGGAAATTGTTTGCAATGAACACTTTCTTTTGCAAAAAGAGTCAACGGAAATGGACATGGGCAAGCCCCGATGGAAAAACAAAGAATGAGATTGACCTTATATGCACAGATAAGAAACACATAGTCACAGACGTGACAGTCCTTAAAAAGCTTAAGATGAGCGATCACCGCCTCGTGCGAAGTACAATACACATCAACACTAAGTGGGAAAGAAGGAGACTAACAACAAAACCCTTGGCTAATCTACAAATCCCCATAGGAGTCCACGAGGAGTTCGAGAAAAAGCTTAACCTAACTCTTGCACGACCAGACGCTGACTACTTCGAGAAAAATCTAGATGAGAAATATAATACATTTATCACAAACGTCACCTGCAGCGCTAATGAGTTATTTGGGCAAACGACACGCAAGAAAGACAAACTATCCCCTAACACGCTATTGCTTCTGGAACGGCGCGAGCACCTGGCTTCAAGGCAATACAACTCACAAGAACACCGGCGTTTAAACCGACAAATATCCAAGGCAGTCAGACGGGATATCAGGTGCAGAAACACGGATAGAATCCTCCGCCTAATAGAACAGCATCGGGGACCAAAGGTGTTCAAAAGGGCTACAACCAACGGCACTAGCCAGCTTAACAAACTGGAAGATGAAGATGGACATATAGTAACGGACACTCCAGGGCTGTTAAATGTGATATCTAAATTCTACGGCAAACTATATGAATCTCAAAACAATCGAAACACTATGAATGGTGCAGAGAACTCCCGTAGAACTCTGACAAAACACTACACCGAAGATATTCCAGAAATAAGTACCTATGAAGTTAAGCAGGCTATAAAGCAACTTAAGCAATATCAAGCCCCAGGGGAAGACGGCATAACCACGGAATTGCTTAAAGCTGGTGGACGCCCAATACTGAAAGAACTCCGATGGATCTTCAACGAAGCCCTGTTTACTGGTAAATTATCAGAAAAGTGGCAGGACAGCATGGTCACATTGTTCCACAAGAAAGGTGCCAAGACTAGCCTTAAAAACTACCGCCCTATTGCCCTCTTAAGCCAAGTATATAAAGTATTCTCACGAGTTGTCACATCAAGAATAACACGACGAATGGACGAATACCAGCCCAAAGAGCAGGCGGGCTTCAGGAGCGGCTATAGTACAGTCGATCATATTTTCACGCTGAGGAAAGTGATACAAAAATCACATGAATATAACCTACAACTATACCTTGCCTTCGTGGACTATGAAAAGGCGTTTGACACTGTGGAACATTGGGCCGTTTTTGACTCCTTAAAGCGTTGCCGGATAGATTACAGATATATCCAGCTGTTGAAGAACCTGTACAGCTCAGCGACTATGACATTGCAAATTCAAGGCGCTAAAACCTCGATCCCACTCAGAAGAGGAGTACGCCAAGGAGACGTAATATCTCCAAAGCTGTTTACAAACGCACTTGAAGATGTCTTTAAACAATGCAACTGGGACGGTATAGGTATCAAAATAGATGGAAAATATTTGAACCACCTACGCTTTGCTGACGACATCGTTCTACTCGCAGAGACGCCTGAAGATCTCGAAAAAATGCTAAACGATCTAAGCCAGGTATCAATGCAAGTTGGTCTAAAAATGAATATGGAAAAAACAAAGTGGATGAGCACCGATGACGAATCAACCATTTCATTGGAAGGCAAAACGATAGACAGAGTAAGCGACTACATCTATCTTGGCCAGAAAATAACGCTTGACAGTAACCCTCTGGACGCTGAAATCAGTAGGCGAATACAACTGGGTTGGGGCGCATTTGGCAAGCTAAACGACGTTTTTAAGTCAAAAATACCACAGTCACTGAAAACCAGGGTTTACAACCAATGCGTCCTTCCGGTAATGACCTACGCCTGCGAGACATGGACGTTAACAGTCGGAAGGGTACGCCAACTCAAAGTGGCTCAAAGAGCTATGGAGCGCTCAATGCTCGGGATATCCTTGCGAGATAGAATTCGGAACGAGAACATTCGCCAACGCACTAAAGTTACTGACATTGCCAGAAGAGTTGCGCAACTAAAATGGGAATGGGCCGGACATATCTGCCGCAGGGACGACGACCGATGGAGCCAAAGAGTTCTGTTCTGGAGGCCTCGAATGGGAAGACGAGATGACGGGAAGCCACGAGCCAGATGGTCGGACGACATTAAAAAGACGGCAGGGCCGACCTGGCACAGAACCGCCGCGTCAAGAACAACATGGAAATCTATGAGAGAGGCATATGTCCAGCAGTGGACGCAAATATGCTGAGAAGAAGGTATTACATACAGAAGGTTATCTTCCCTACAAAATCAGTGTTTGACAGAACTTTGACAGTTGAACGGTGCCACATGATGTCTCCATACAATTTTGCCTTTAGACGTTCTAGGCTTGATAAGTACGCGATTAGTTTGGTTACTGGACCTGCCCTAATCTGCCTCAATCTCCCTAATCCATCAGTAATTTTAATACAAAACTAGATAAATGTCAGATTTATTACCTAATTTGCCCAATTTAACTGTTATTTTAGTACAAAACTACTTCTATAAGCTACTTCAATATTTTATCTTATCTGTGGTCATGCCAAGGAGATTTTGACAACCTCGAAACGTATCCGATACACGGATCAGATGTATTTAACTTCATGATCCGATACGTTACGTTCCAAGCGTTCCAAGGCCGTAGCTGTCTCTTCGTGAAGTTGGACACCCTTGGTAAAAGCTAACCCTAAATGCATATCGTCAGATTACAATCAAAACTCACTACTACTACCATAAATACAAAGCAATAGTAAACCTAGTCATACTAATAACCACATAAGGTTATTAGTATGACTAGGTTGAATTAAGTTGATGCCCACGGCAGCTTTTTATCACCGCACCGCTCGCCGCCGGCAGGGTGTTCATCCTCACACCCTGGAGCCCAAAGGGTCGCGCACAGTACGGTTCAAGAGGAATTTCCTCCCACGAACGCTGCGGCTGTGGAATGAACTCCCTGCCGAGGTTTTCCCAGCGGGCTACAGTATGAGGTTCTTCAAAAAAGGAGTGAATAGGTACCTAAAGGGTAGGCAACGCGCATGTGAATCCTCTGGGGTTGCAGGCGTCCATAGGCTACGGTAACTGCTTACCATCAGGTGGGCCGTATGCTTGTTTGCCACCGTCGTAGTATTAAAAAAAAAAAAAGTTCGAAGATTCTATTGCAACTGAGTTTTGTTTGTCACCTGTCATGATATATCCGGTCCATTTGGGGTTAAACCAGCCAAAAAATATGTAAAAGCCTTACCTGTCAAAGTTTGGCCTTCCTTCAACTCATCAGTTGCCTGAATAGCCATAGAATAAACCGGCTTACAGAAGACTATAATATTATCCTCATGAGATTTCTGTTTAAACGCGCTGATTATAAGCTCTAGAGTGCTCGCGTCAGTCTTAAGCTCTTTACTTAGAGAATTTATGTCGAGGTTCGACGTTTTTCTTTCAACTATTACGGGGAAATGTGATTGGGCGAGTTGTTTGATGTCAATGCTGATCTTTTTTGCGAATCTGAAATTAATAATAAAAAATTGCATTAACACAAACCTAGGCGGAGATCGCGGGTCGATCTTGACATCTTTCGAATCGATTGGGCCATATACAAGATATCTCTATACTCCGCTTAACGTATTATTTATTTGAAACTTAAGCTGCCAAAAAGAAGGGGTGCGGGAGGGGAACACTCAATGCTAGACAGGGAACGACGATTGTTCCGTGGAGCGTACGAGAGAGTCAGATATTAATGGTTGCCATGGAGACATACTAACTTTACTGTCACTTCCAATAATTAGTGTCTCACTGTAGTGAAATTACCTCAAGCCTGGCAGCGGGGGTCGCCCGGCTATGCGGGGTCTTGGGTTAATTAGTCTATGGATTGGGCTGATATTGCCATAGAGACTCGTGGAAGAAAGAGAGTTGCCTAGAAGTGGGGCTAAGAATCTGGCAACTTCTCTTAGGATATCTCTTTTCTCTAAGAATGACATAGTTATAGGAAACAAATTAATTGAAGCATAAAACCTACGTTCTAGGCATAAGACTCAAAACGTAATGACATGCTGTATAAAAACTCACAATTTCGCAACTCCGTAACTTTCCGGATGAATAATAGTAGAATCGAGAGGCTCGCTCCCACCGAGAACTTTAAGAAAGCCGGCGCATTGTTGAAAAGTGATTTTCCCGATGCCCGTCACTTTGAGTATCTCTGCCCTCATGGTGAATCCTCCGTTGTCTTTGCGATATGCGATTATTTTTTTAGCTCGACCTTCGTTCAGTCCCGATATTCTCCTAAAAAAATCGTTAGTTACAAAGAGTATCATAGGTACAGTCAGCAGCAGACGTAGGTAAGCGGGAGAGGTGTTCAAAATGAGCTTGACACGGCTTTACTGTTAAGAGAACAAGATCGTATGAAGGTAATTTTGGACACATCACCCGCTTACCTACTTCTGCTGCTGACTGTACATAACTAATCGCCTGAAAACATAAATATGTAGGTGTACAAGTTGTATTTCGCAATTCTACCTGGAACTATTCATATTTGGGTCACCCTCGGCTCTAAGCTCTAATGAAAATGTACCGTGCCGATTCGGTTACGGCATATTATCAGGATCCACGGAAATTCTACATTTCATACATTTAGACAATTGCATAGCGCCTAGGCCTTCTGCTTCTTTAATAATAAAGCAACCATTGTATTCTCTTAGGTTGCTCCACATTGGATTATTTGTACAGTCAGCAGGAGAAATTGCTAAGCGCGAGTAGTTCAGAATGACCTTCACACGATCTGATTCTCTTAACAAAGTCGTGTCGAGCTAATTTTGAACACCTCGCCCGCTTAGCTACTTCTGCTGCTGACTATACTGAATACTGGAAACTGTAAAGAAAATATTCACCTCAGCAGCGCTAAAGAAGCTGTATTGATGTCCACACCGACCAAGCTGACGATCTTTTCCACGGCACAGTCCAGCGCCGTGTCCAACATCTTTGGCGGTATATCGTGCTGGTATAGACCGACACCTAGGTTTTTAGGGTCTACCTGTAAATAAGTTATCAAAGTGTAAGAAGATAAATGTAACCATTTACTTTTTTTATGAAATAGGAGGCAAACTAGCAGACGAATCGCCTGATGGTAAGCAATTACCGTCGCCCATGGACGCCCGCAACACCAGAGGGGTCACAAGCGCGTTGCCGGCCTTTAAGATGGGAATAAGCTCTTTTCTTGAAGGTTTGAAGGTCGTATCGGTCCGGAAATACCGCAGACGACAGTTCATTCCACAGTTTTGTTGTGCGAGGCAGGAAGTTTCTGGAGAAACGCACAGTTGAGGACTGCCAACCATCTAAGTCAGGGGTTCCCAAACTTTTTTTAGGCACGCCCCCCTGCTGCCTAAAATGAAATTCCCACGCCCCCTTAGGCTTCGATGCAAGGTAGGTCTAGCTAGCCCTGTTCAAATTTGCCGAGGCCCCGCGCCCCCCTTAAAATGTGGTCGCGCCCCCCTAGCGCGCCTCCCACTTTGAAAACCCCTGATCTAAGTGGTGATGATGGTAATGCTGTCGCGTAGGACGATGGCGGAAAGAGGCGGCAGGGATTAATCCGAACAACTCTTCGGAGCACTCTCCGTGATAGAGGCGATAGAAGATGCAGAGCGAGGCTTACGTCTCTACGCAGCGCCAAGGAGTCAAGCCGATCCGTAAAATCCTGGCAGCCGACAATCCGAGTTGCTCTCCTTTGGATGCGGTCCAGAGGAAGAAGTTGGTACTGAGGTGCTCCCGCCCACAGATGAGAACAGTATTCCATATGTGGGCGTACCTGTGCCTTGTAAAGCTGGAGGCGATGGGCCGGAGTGAAATACTGTCTCGATCTGTTGAGCACACCGAGCTTTTTGGAGGCAAACTTGGCCTTACCCTCTAAATGGCCGCAGAACTGGATTTCACTCGAAATGTCGACGCCAAGGATATTTACTATCATATCTAGAACAGTACGCAATAATACAAGGTGTAACACAAATGCTGGGGATCCTTTTAAAGGCATAATTGGTACCGTATTCTAATTATAAAAATTAAAAAAAAATATATCGCGAAAAAAAGTTTGTGGCTTTATATAGAGGAGGGTTGGCAAGCCGGGACGACGTGTCCCATACAAAAAGCCTGTTAAATATTACTTACTTTAATAAGCTCTCCTAAGGGATCCAGAACTCTTCTGGCAATAGACAATGCCGATATGAGGTTAGGATCCATGTTTGGGTGTTCCTAGAAAACAAAATATCAATATTACTTATGCTTCTTATTACAAAAGAACGCGTGTCTTTGGTAACCTAGGGCCACCCCACACTAGCGTCTTTCGAGCGTCGACGTCGTGCCAGCGCCCGCGCAGCGGCGACGCGGCGTCGATGCAATGTCGGCGCGACGCTAGTCAAGCGTCAGCGTCTAACCAGCGCGAGCGCCACCAAGCGGCGACGTCGACGCTCGAAAGACGCTACTGTGGGGCGGCCATAAGTATTCACCGATATTATTCTTAATCAGAAATATCAAACGCACATCAACATATTTGGCGCAAGCATGAACCTAACTTAATAGCATTAGCACTATTGAACGGCACACACCGTAACTCTTAGTCTATAGGAAAATTAAATAAAAGTCGTCACCTTCACGATTTTCGTAGACATCTCTTCTAAATACCTAAAACTGGTATGGATGTGTTATGTGTTCCTCGTTGTCTCCAGAATACGAATTGACCGGTTTTAGTTTATGGAGGGGGAGACGGGTCGGAAAAAAGGGGGGAAATATGGCAGCCGACTGTCATCGAAATTTGTTCATATCTCGAGTCCCTTTTTTCGTCGACGAGTTTTCTCCAAACAAGCCGGTTTCCTCCAGTCTATCTCATCAAAAGCGTTCTTTAAGCACTACAACACACATCCAGACCACCTTTCTACTTCCGTGTAACAAACTTAATGGGCATGGAGTTCAAAGAGATCAGATTTACCTTTTGCGCCTCCTTGCTAATAGAATAAATGGATGCCCCTTGCTCTGGCACGATGACGACAGGAATGGAGTCCGATATGCGGTGGTATTTGAGCCAGGCTTCCGTTTCGCGGCAGGCTGTGCCGTTCCCTAAGCCGATCAGTTCCACACTAAAATACACACGTTAATATTTTTCGTAATTTTTTTATATCAACATAATTATTATAGAATATTGAATCTGTAACACGTACAGTCAGCAGCAGAAGTAGAAGTAGCTAAGCGGTGAACCTCAAGTATGGTATCGCCACGATAGTTGAGGTCACGCCATAGACTAATTAACCCAAGACCCCGCATAGCCGGGCGACCCCCGCTGACACGCTCGAAGTAATTTCACTCTATAGTAAGATACCAATTATTGGAAATGACAGTAAAGTACGTCTCCATGGCAACCATTGATGTCTGACTCTCTCTTACGCCCCACGGGACAATCGCGCGTTCCCTGTCTAGCATTGCGTGTTCCCCTCCCGCACCCCTTCTTTTTGGCAGCTTAGGTTTCAAAGAAATAACGCTCTAAGCGGAGAGATATCTTGTATATGGGTCACGCACACGGCAACATGTCATATAATGACATCGGGATTTTCAAATTACTGTTCTTTTTTCGTAGCGATAGCAAGTTCAACAGTGAACTGCAAGATTGACACTAAGTTGACAAATTTCCTTTTAGGTATAACTTTAAGATTTTTCTAAGGAAAATACCTATCTCCTTTATATAAAACGGATCACTCGTATTACTATAAGTATAATTTATAAATAGAACCAAAAAATTTATTCATATAACAGTATTAAGTGTAACAAAAAACATAATAAACACAATCCCTACCCTAATAATTTAAACTACTTAAAATAACAGATAAAAAATTTGACCCAGATCGCTGTCAACGGGCAAGGTGCCCAGAAGGCTGGCCGTATTACCACGCTGAATGGCGATGGCTATTCGTTGAGCGAAATAGTAGCCAGCCCTCTGGTCACCAGAAGCCTCTATTAGGCGCGCCGACAGATCTTTGTATAGTTGGCGCGCGCTTGGCCCCCACGGCACGGCCCTAAAGTTTCAACGCCAAACGCCGCAAATATGTAGCTGTTTTCTAAAGCTTCATACTTGCGGCGCTTGAGGTCTTCGGCCGAGGATGCCGCAGCACCAGCACTGATTTTGGTGCCTGGAATATGGGACGGTGCCAAGGTATCAACGCAAGTAGCGTCCCAAACTAGGGGCCGGCCCATACTCCAAGGCACCAGTGTCATGCCGTCGGGCCTCTTGCCGCCATCCCTGGCCAAACCGCTGGGCTCTAGGATAGCCGGCAGTTTGGCACTGACAAGTATAATTTTAAGTTAGTAATGATATTGGCAACATTTTCTGTTTCAATTTATTTTATTAAATGAAGAGGTAAGTATCTCAATCCATTCTAATATTATAAATGGGAAAGTGTATGTGTGTGTTTCTTTGTCCGTCTTTCACGGCAAAACGGGGCGACGAATTGACGTGATTTTTTAAGTGGAGATAGTTGAAGGGATGGAGAGTGACATAGGCTACTTTTTGTCTTTTTCTAACCCCCCACTTCCCTAAAATGGGGGGTGGAAGTTTGTATGGAGCATTCCGCAATTTTCAAGGTAGAAAGCTAAAAATTGGTATGCGGACTATTTGTGACTAACAAAAAAATCGTGCATCATGTTTTTTTTAATCTGCACCCAACCCCTTAAAAGAGGGGGTGAAATTTTATATGGGTGTTACCCCAAATTTAACGCGAGCGAAGCCGCGGGCAAAAGCTAGTAAGAAATAAAGGTTTTATATTGGTTTACTGTTTGTTCTGCCTTATTTTGTTGTGGTTTATTGTTTGTTTAATTACATTAAAATTCACTTCCCGCATTCATTCCACTCATTCAATATTTTTCCAATCATTCACCTCAATTTTCGTGGCGATACCTATGACGGTGTTCAAAATGAGCTTGACACGACTTAATGGCTAAGAGAATAAGAGCGTGTGAAGGTCATTTTGAACAGCTCATCCGTTAAGCTACTTCTGCTGCTGACTGTACGACATAAGCACCGGCCACGAAATAGTACTTTTCAACCGACTTCAAGATTTCAAATCTTTGTTTTTGCTATTTTATTTAATGTATGTTCAACGATTATTCGAATACGATTACTGATTTGAAATTAGTTTTTTGTTTGAAAGAGTATACTTCACAGTTGGTAGCATTGAAACCAGGTTAGGATCTGATGATGGGTCCTGGAGAAATCGAGGGAACTCTTCAAATATTATAGGCACACCTATGGTAATTTTAATATCTTTTACAGTGGCTCGGGCATTTGCTTTTGGAAAGGTGGAGTCTAAGTGAAGTCGGTTCTTTTTTGTTTAAAATAGTAAAATAATGTCACAAATTAGCTCCACTTACTTGTGTTTGGTCAATAGAGTTCTTAATTGCGCAGCAGCGGGATCAAATTGCAAATTCTGTCTCAAATTGGGGTGGATAGTACACGCTTCTAACTTTTCTCCGTCTGAATCTATAATCCCTATCTGGAATCAAGCAAACAATTTATATTGAGCAGAATCAACGACTAAATTATAAAGCAGATCATACAAAATGTCATTATAGGGTAAAAAAAGTATTTATCGATAATTCAATCTACTTAATAGGATGTTCATTTGTGATGTAGGTACGGTGTAACCGAAGCTCATCATGCTTTCTAAGCTAATACATTTCAAGCTAAAGTATACAGAGATACAAAGGACTATTAAGTTCCAAAACATTGTATATAGACGTGAGGTTTTGGACCCGAGTATGTCCTTAAACTACGTCCGGACACGGGTATGTCCTTAAACTACGTCCAAAAGAGAGGTATGGGTACTGCGAATGTCATCTCGCTCATATCTGAAGCAGAGCCCGACTGGGGAAGTAACTCCACCTTACAGAAAATAGCACTAGACCCTACTCATAGTGTTGTGTTCACTGCTGGTGAGTAAGGGCAACCTAAGAACTCAGTGAGGACCCAGTGTGTTGACGATGAGGGACCCTCTTGTTCCTTTAGCCGTCAACACAGTGAATCCTCCCTGTAAAGGGATGGCAATGCGCATGTGACACCTCTGGAGTTGCAGGCGTCCATAGGCTACGGTAGCTACTTACTATCAGGCGGGCCGTATGCTTGTTTGCCACGGTCGTGGAATAGTAAAAAAAAAAGTCTAGCTCAAGTTAAAGCACCGTGAGTGGGTACGCGTTGTGGTAATTTGGTGCGTAATCTGATCCCGACCACACCGTATGTGTTCAAATATGCGTATTCCATAGTAAAGAAAGATATATACCATAAACATTTTGTACAAATGTGTTGGCGCCATGAAGTGCATATGTGTGCATTCGCTTGTGTATGTACGATATCGTATGTACGGTCAACCAATTTCGTTCCTAGGCGACTGTAGAACCTTGTTATAACATAATGGCAGTTGCCCGTAAGGTTCAAGTATAAACGTAACTATGCTCTACTACGATAGCTATTGACACAAGGTTCCATATTAGTGGCCTAGGAATTAAATTGGTCAACTTTACCTTTACAAATGTTTCAGTGTTTACCTTACAGCCAGCCTTGAACCCAGGATCTAACCCTGCTATTCTCCTATTCTTCACTGGTTCAGTCAACAGATACTTCTCCAAATTAGTTGTGAAAGTCTTCACAGCCTCTTTATGTGCTTCTGTGGTCAGGTCCGTCCTCACTTTTCTTGATAGCCACGGCTTGATGAGGCGGTTGTATGCGTCTTCTAGACCTTTGTGTACCCAGTGGTTACTCTTCCATAGCGTCATACAAAACCTGGAAGATGGAAACACGACACACCTATTTAGTCATAGTTTAGTTATTAGCTCATAAGTCAGGTGAAACTTATTAGCTCATAAGTCACTGAAAACCAGCGCCATGGTTTAAATTGACGCGGCATCATACTGAGTAGGGATCTTATTTGACGTGTTTGTGTTGTTTTATTACTTGCTTTGTTTTTTGCGTGTATTTGTGGCGTGAAATAAATGCATTTTCTTTCTTTAGTTTCTTTCTATTTAGTTCTTGTTAGATGTGCTAGCCTAAAATATCTACTCTTTGGTAAGAAACATGTCGCTTGGGAGTAGGGACCAGTGGCGGCGCGTCCATAGAATACGATTCCCGCCGGCTTGCCTAATTTAGGTACCTTAGCAGTTTTCATACAACTCATGAAGAAATTTTAAGTCAAATTAACACATTCAGTGCCACCTAGTGCCACGTGCTAAGTGCTAGCTATGAACAGAGAACTCGACAGTCGGGTTCTCGGCGCTGAATGTGTTAAGCTCCGACTTATCTAAAAAAAAATTTTAACCACCGCCACTGGTATGGACAAAATTTATATTCTCAATTTAATCCCTTTTGATAGTGGATTCCTGAATTCCACCACAGATATTTCAATTGTTATTTTTGCGGTAACATTTTATTCCTAACTGGTTAGGGATTGTAAAAAGAACTTCACCAAGATTAATGCAACAAGCCCAAATACGACGGAAAATGTTGAGTGGTTGAGAAGTTCCTATAGCTACTTTCCAGCTCCATTTGTAACGCATTGTAACGCGATATACATATGTGTGCAAAATTTCAAATGAAATTCAATTTATTTAATTCAGACATGTCCATAGAGTGTTAGTAGGTAACAAAGCGTAAATCTTACATCCTAGGTTAGATACTTAAAACGAATTTTCTAATAACTACACAGGTACTTAAAATATCCCATAAATGTCCTCCTAGCCCAGTCGGTAGTGACCCTGCCTACGAAGCAGGAGGTCCCAGGTTCGAATCCTGGTCAGGGCATTTATTTGAGTGTTTATCACAGATATTTGTTCCTGAGTTATGGGTGTTTTCTATGTATTTAAGTATTTATTCATATGTATCTATTATATATATCGTCGTCTAGTACCCATAACACAAGCCTTATTGAGCTTACTGTGGGCCTAGGTCGATTTGTGTAAGATTGTCCTATAATATTTATTTATTTATTTTTATTATAAACTGCCTCTAGATTCCATATGAATCGAGTTCCAATGTTTCCATATTGGACCAGCCGGGTACTCCGCCACCAGGTTCAGGAGACTGTTGGTACTGTCTTGTAATTTCAACTTGCAAAATTTGATTATAGACCAACAAAGGTGAAAGTAAATAAAAGATTGTAATATAATGGTCTGGCTTATGACATGACAGCATAATAATGAAAGTTTCTGTCCCGTTTAAACATATGGTGTTGAAGAGTGACTATTTCTCCGTTATGTGGATAGATTCATAATCATATTAAATCTAAAAGATAACACAATGTATACCTAATACATTTTTTTTATACTACGACCACAGAATAACTAATAGTACTACCGTACAGAAAATTCACTCCTTCACAAAACTCAGATTTAGGTATAAAATTATACCTATACTCGCCGCCTGCAAGCAAAATTGAAACTTATAACCGCGCATGAACCGTGAATCTTCTTTGTGCGCCGCAGTTTTATGACCGTACTGTGAGCGACGGCACGGGGCTGTCACTTGACAAGTTTTTGTACCTATACAAGGGCTGCTATTTATATATCCGGAAACCGGGATTACAATCTTCTTAAATAGCATATTTGACCTCCATGGTAAAATTTGAACTTTTTTAAGTACTGGTCGGTATATTTTTTCTTTCTTATTAACGCTCGTGTTTTGTTTTTGACGGGTTTTAAATGTCATCTCGCAGCAAGAATGGAACTCACTCGTGAAAATATTCGTGCTAAGATTTATTATGATTTTCGGCGTGGTTTAACGCAACAACAGTGCATAGATCAACTAACTTCAACTTTTGGTGATGAAGCCCCATCTAAAACTACTGTGTATCACTGGTTTAGTGAGTTCAATCGTGGACGTAGTATGCTTACGGACGAAGTTAAGGCAGGTCGCCCGAAATCGGTCGTTGTACAACAAAATATCGAGGCTGTGCGAAAACTTATAATGGACGACCGACATGTTACGTACCGCGAGATAGAGGCGACTCTGGGTATTTCTATGACCAGCATTAATAGCATATTACATAATTATTTGGCTGTAAAAAAAATTTGTTCGCGTTGGATACCCCACAACTTAACAAAAGAGCAAAAAGATGCTCGCGTCGAATGGTGCAATAAAATGTTAAAAAAATATAACCGTGGTGACTCAAAAGCCGTTTATAACATCTATACAGGTGACGAATCCTGGATCTATGCATACGATCCCGAAACGAAGCAACAATCAACGGTATGGGTGTTTCAAAATGAGCCGAACCCTACGAAAGTTACTCGTGCAAAAAGTACATTGAAACAAATGGTGGCCTGCTTCTTCGGTATTAATGGCCATGTAGCTACAGTGCCACTAGAAAACCGTAGAACGGTTAATTCAGAGTGGTACACGACCATTTGCTTACCGGAAGTATTTGAACAAATTCGTAAAACTAACCAGCGACGAAGAATCATTCTTCATCATGACAATGCCAGCTGTCATACGTCACGCGAAACAACTCTATTTTTGGAGGGTCAAAATGTGGAATTAACGGGTCATCCGCCGTACAGCCCTGACTTGGCACCCAACGATTTTTATTTATTTCCAAATATAAAGAATAAATTACGCGGTCAACGATTTTAGACCGCTGAAGATGCTGTCGACGCATTCAAACAACACGTTATGGAGGTACCTCAGGCGGAGTGGCAGAAGTGCTTTAAAAATTGGTTCACGCGAATGCAAAAGTGCATAGATCATCAAGGGGAATACTTTGAAAAACAATAAAACCATTTTCAGCCGTGTACGTTTGTTTGTTTTTTTGTTTCCGAATATATAAGTAGCAACCCTCGTAACTACTGATTTATTATTTTTAAGATAAATATGTAGGAATTACAAACGTTGATTCTGTAAACATAATTTTTTTATCCGGAGATAGAAATGTTTTATAGAGATTATGTCTGATTCTCACGGAAGTAGGTATGCCACAGCCGTATTCCTTTGAAAATATGTCGGTCAGTTCCTAATATTGTTTTTGAGCAACAATCCATATCCATACTTCCATACTAATATTATAAATGGGAAAGTGTGTGTTTGTTTGTTTGTCCGTCTTTCACGGCAAAACGGGGCGACGAATTAACGTGATTTTTTTAAGTGGAGATAGTTGAAGGGATGGAGAGTGACATAGGCTACTTTTTGTCTCTTTCTAACCCCCCACTTCCCTAAAATGGGGGGGGGTGGAAGTTTGTATGGAGAATTTAACGCGAGCGAAGCCGCGGGCAAAAGCTAGTTTTCAATAAATTAAGGATGTAAATTTTAACTATTACTAAGTTTTAAGGACTGCGGGACCTTTCAACATCGTCCGGAATTTAAAAATGTTATTTCTGCTTCCTTGTTCTTCCATTTATTCAGACATCCGTAAAGACATCTTTTATACGGATTAGATCAAGATTTACGTTTCGAAGCCATTGTGTATTTTCAATTTTGCGCGAGCGCCACGTGACACGACTATCGTGCGAGCCGAGCGGCAGCCCACTACCATACGCCTGCCCGGGAGGCGCGCCGGCCAAATGTACCTAAACTGCGTAGTGAAATCCCCCTGCTACGACGGTGGCAACCAAGCAAACAGCCCGCCTGATGGTAAGCAGCTACCGCAGTCAATTACTCCTGCAACCCACAGAGGTGTCACCTGCGCGTTGCCGACTCAACATACCTCTCCAGCTTCTGATGAAACCAATCAGGTACCATTATTTTAACACTAAGTATTTTCTCATCTTCTCCTCTGTTAACAGCCAACGTTTGATGTGGTTTCACAAACTGTAGGGGACATTTCCACTCAAAATACACTTTGTAAGTGTCTGGGTCAGATTTGGTGTCCACTTTCATATTTTCAGTTGCCTTTGGTTTCGTTGAGCTTTTTGTGCGGCTGGTTTGGATCGTGAATCTGGTTTCCTCTTTTCTGTAATATTGAAATAGATTGTAATGTGATTTATTTGTATAAATAAATGTAATTTATTTGTATAAATAAATCACATTACAATTTGCGTATAAGGAAAGCAAATTTATTAAAAATATATATAACGGGTTAATCACGTAATTTAAGTCGATTTTTGCTGACGTCTTTCGATCAATTTATGATGATCATTCTCACGAGCGGCCTTCCGCGACGGCAGCTCGCCGGCTACTACACGCCTATTATGTTCCTGTTGCGGCTATTTACGTGAGTAACACGTTATAAATATTTTTTAACCGACTTCAATTTCATAGAAGGAGGAGGGTTCTGTATTCGGTTTGGGCTTTTTTGTTGTATGTTCACCGATTACTCCGAGACGCGTGGTCCGATTTGAATAATTCTTTTTTTGTTTGAAAGGGTCTACTTCGAAGGTGGTCCCATATTAATCTGGTGCTGTTCTGATGATGGGATCTATGAGGAATTGAGGGAACTCCTCAATTTTTAAAGGCATACGTATGGTGATTTGGGTGTTTTCTTAAGCAACTCGAGGATTTTCTCTCGAAAACCACAAATTTCATGAAGTGGACCTCTTGATGATGGTTGTTTTGATGATAATGATGATGATTTTTTTTTAACGTAGGATGTTGAGCGATTACTCTGAGACCCGTGGTCCAATTTGAGGAATTTTTCTTTTGTTTGAAAGTAACTACCTTTAAGATGGTTCCACATTAATCTGGTGCGGTTCTGATGATGGGATCCATGAGGGATTGAGGGAACTCCTCAATTTTTAATGGCACATGTTTGTTGTTTTTTTAAGCAACTCAAGCATTTCCTCTCCAAAACCACTAATTTGATGGAGTGGACCTAATGATGAAGACCACATATGATAGGGGGCGTCCATTAATCGCGTCATACGTTTTTGGCTTGTTTTAGACCCCCCCCCCCTCCCCCATGGTGATCTTTGGTGATATTTTCAGGACCCCTCCCCCCCCCCCGTCCTATATGACGTGTAATTTTTTGCTAACTAAAGTACAGTTTTCTAACACGTGAACCTACGTACACGTGAAGGGTAAAAAAATGAAACTACATGTACAATCGGGTTCATAATTGCATACTTACCCAATTTATCAATGAATTCATTCATAAATTGGGTATGCAATTATGAACCCGATGGTGCATACATATAAAATAAAATAATCTTTAATAGGAAAAAACCGGCCAAGTGCGTGTCAGACCACGCATAATGGAGGGTTTCGTACCTATTATAAAAAAGTAATACCAAAAGGTCGTATCGGCCTATGAAAGAAGCTTTATGGATATAACTCAATAATCCTAAAATCGATAATCCTCTCAATTGTTTTCATATTTTTTGGATCTCCCCGGTTCAAAAGAAACGGGGGGGGGGCACAATTTTTTTAGACTTACGGGGAGACTTTTTCTTAATATATGCACTAAATAAAAAAATTTTCAAACTGACCTCAATGTTATTTTTAAAGACCTATCGAAAGATGTGCATCATGTTGATATTTGGTAAAAATTGACAAGTAGTTACATGTATGGAGTGCCCCCCTAAAAATATCTTTTCCAGCAATTTTACTAGAGAACTAAGTAGCGGCACACAAAAATACATCTTATGTTCAAATATTTATTAAGATACGTTTTATAGTTTCCGGGTAAATTGATTTGTGACATACGGACGGACCGACGTACAGACGGACATACGTTTTTGCCATTTTGGCTACGGAACCCTAAAAACCTACTACACAAAAAAACGGAGTGCCGGCAGAAGTGAAAATTTGAATATTAAGGTTGTGCATTTTTGATATTTTGGAATGGTTAGGGAATAAATAATTTTGCACGAATTGCCAACCAATTGAATTATCAGTATAAAAGTACTATCTTTTATGTGGTAAATTACAATATTCATTTATCACTATCGTACACAAACATGACAATTTAAATTTTCATAAAAAATTTAACGCTTCAGAACTATTACAATTATTTATTCGAACAGGTCACGTGTCCGTCTTACGAATTTTCAATCTGACGAATCTGTCGGTCACGTGACCTGTCGCGAGTTTAACGTTTTTTCCCCATCACAAAAAGCCGCTAAAGAACTTTTCACTTCAAAAACCTTGTCGTAGAGGAGTTCCATTCTGATCTTCACGAGCAGTTTCTATTTCACTAAATAGCACTATTTAAATGCAATTTTTTGGTTTTTAGATTTAAAAATATCGCTATATGTCTGCTTATGAGGTTTAAGGAGTTCCCTTGATTCCTCATGGATCCCGTCACTAGAATTAAATTTTCCAGCTGCGAGGCAAAAATCCGCGCGCTACTCTGGTTTTGACGATTGATTCATTTAAAAGTTGATACATTTTATTTTATTGACCATAATATAGTATAGCACGGATGAACAAAAAAATTACACGTGATATGTGTTCCGACCCCCCTCCCTCCTGTGGTGATCATTGGTGATTTTTTCGTGACCCCCTCCCCCCCCCCCCCCCCTATACAATATGACGCGATTAATGGACGCCCCCATATGTGGAACTTTCCTTACATTGAGTACGTATCATGAACTTTTCCTATATATCTTCACCGATTATTGCGAGATCCGTTGTCCGATTATGATAATTTTATAACCAATAAAAATGGAAAAATAAACTTTTTACAAAAAAAAGATCAACCGACTTCAAAAAGGATAAAATAAACTATTATATTGTTTATATGCGTTACAAACTGATATGTTTGAAGTCGGTGCCAAGCCAAAAAGTTACAATACCGGCAAATCAGCTTCAAGTCTGAAAATCACATAACATTTCGATTGCTACTTATATTGCAAAGGTGAATGTGAATCTATCTGTTACATTTTCACGTCTAAACTACTAATCCAATTTTGATGAAAATAGGTACCCATGTATATATACTCTGATACACGTCTACTTTGTCAATCATCAGAAAAAGGCGGCAAATTAAAAATATATATAAACACGTATTCCTTCCATAGAAAATTTAAATATCGCGCCTTTTTCTACTGAAAAGGTGGGCCCCACACACCCAGTGTGTCTGAGTATAGAAAGATCAATCTTGCCATTGAACTCATTTACACTTCGATATTATACCTTAGATGAAGTAGGATAAATAATTCAAACCGAAGCACGGGCTCCGTTCGAGATATGGTTAGTCCGAAAACTAGTAAAAAAGTTTATTAACAAACATAATAAGACGCGTGATTATATTTTCTCTCTGTACTTGAATGAAAACCTACGTGCAGTCAATACCGTATTAGAATAGTTCTATAGTATGAAGAACAATTCACTGAACACATACGCCTCGTTCGTATTAACTGTTTTGTGATTTTCAGACTTGAAGCTGATTTGCCGGTATTGTAACTTTTTGGCTTGGCACCGACTTCAAACATATCAGTTTGTAATGCATATAAATAATATAATAGTTTATTTTATCCTTTTTGAAGTCGGTTGATCTGTTTTTTGTAAAAAGTTTTTATTAATATGTTAGTCTCACGAAAGTTTTATAGGAAAGAAAATTCTTTGTGGTTGTCCTAAAAAAAATATGAAAACTAAATTCTTTGTGGTTGTCCTAAAAAAAATATGAAAACCAAATTCTTTGTGGTTGTCCTAAAAAAAAGATGAAAACCAAATTCTTTGTGGTTGTCCTAAAAAAAATATGAAAACCAAATCAAACAGTTTGTGCATAAACTTTACATATATGCAAATGTGAATTAGTATTTTGATTATCAGCAGATATCTTTCTTTTCTTCTGGTAAAACGGAACATTTGTTTTCACCAAATTAAATCTAAACTTTTCAAAGCAAACTTACAATTTTCTCATATGTTTCAGGACTCTTGTATCTTTATAAATGACATCAGCAATGATGTGTGTTATATGAGCTTCCACTTTGTCCACTGACGACAGTTCATCATTGTGATTGCACAGTGTCCGGAGATCAACATATTCTCCGTTGAGCAGCTTCATGGCATACGGTTCTAAGCCTAGATTACGTGCTTTTTCTGCCAGTGACAAGGAGTGCGTCTTTAATGGGGCATACTGGAAATAAATGGAAAATAAACATTAACAATAGCAATGAATCAATTCCAAACAATGATCAATATTCATGAAATAAAACAATTAAAAACGGATTTTATCGCGTGTATTGAGTTTAAATTACATCCCGACGTTTCAAACACTTTACAGCGTTCGTGGTCAACGGGTCGACCCGTTGACCACGAACGCTGTAAAGTGTTTGAAACGTCGGGATGTAATTTAAACTCAATACACGCGATAAAATCCGTTTTTAATTGTTTTATTTCATGAATAACTATCGCGGCAACCGAAGACAATATAATGATCAATATTATTGTTGTGTTGTAAAATCTAGTGACTACACCAATACATTGTATTAGACTCACAAGTCAAGTGGACCTCTGACTCAATTGAGCCTAGTAAAAGCCAGGACAAACGCGAGGAGGACAATCTACATTATTGTTTGACTCAAATTAAAAATAATAAAAAAAAAAAAAAGAACTGACTTAACCGAAGAACCGATTTCATTTATTTAATATATATATTTTTTATTTTGCATCTTAATTCATTATTCAATTTTGTATAATTTTTATTGTATCATTGATGAATTTTAATTTAGCTGATTAGTACCATTGTGTACATATCTGTAAAATAGTTTGCATGTTGATGTTGTGTCGACTGAATACTGTGCCTTAAAATATGTTAATAACACCTTTTGTACGTATTTTGGCAAATAAATATTTCTATTTCACTTAGCATCCGCCTTTCCAAAAGCAAATGCCCGAGCTACTATAAAACATACTCAAATCACTAGAGGTGTGCTTATAATATTTGAAGAGTTCCCTCAATTTCTCCAGGATCCCATCATCAGATCGGGTAGAGTAAAGGTTCAATCAAAAAATATTTTTTCAAATCAGTCCAGCCGTCTCTGAATATTCAGTGAACATACATACAAAAAATAGCTAAAACAAAGATCCCGACGCATTGAGAACCTCCTCCATTGAAATCTTGAAGTCGGTTGAAAATACTATTTCATTAGCGGATGAATCTACTGTATACACTATACAATTGATGTAATAGATTTTTTACACTTTTGCATGTAAGTACAAAGGAGGATTACCTGTACAAAGCTAATAGTATGATATTAACAATGATTTATCTATGGAATTTAATGTAGTACTTTTTCAGTTGATGTCACTGAGCACTATTATACTTGTAAATATTTCATATTTATGAATAAATAATCTGAAATTGTGCTTTTGTACAAAGCAGAGCCTACATCTGCTAGCAAAGTAAAAAAAACTTCTAATTACAAAAAATAATAAATAACATTCCTGCGATTCCATGATTAACTTAGCCACATAAACGTTACTTACTACTAAATCAAGTTCTGACAAATTCCGGGCATTCAAAAGACTCCTTTCAACATCTGGTGTCAATTTCTTAGATTTTCGTAAAGTCTCCATTACAGTCTTAGTTTTCTTTTTCAAAACGGTGATGTTTTGGTAGCTGTCAAACAATTCCTGTAACCTAAAAAATGTTGTTATGTTAATACATCATAACATTGATGCAGAAAAAAAAGTTTAAGCCATAAAGATCTCCAATAAAACCTACCGATCTGGCATTAAGTAGTCCACTTCAGTCTTTCTATATCTGCAAATGAAGGGTAAAGTACACCCTATGCTTAGAAGGGAAATAAAACTTTTAGCCAAATATAACGGCACCCTTTCAACCTGCGACAGCACTTCTGCCTCATCCCATGTAACAATATGGTCGTTGGTTTCACGTCCACTTTCATCGGAACTCTCCGACACTATCTCTATTTTCTTCGATCTACTGGCTGTGGCTTTGGGTTTGGGTTTTGAGTCGGGTTGTGCTGGTACCTTGAAAGTATCATTTTTGTCAGTCTTAAGTTTTTTACTCGGAGATGGCTCTTGTTTAGTAACCGTAGCCTTCCGTTTACGGGTGGTAGTTGGTTTTTCCATTGTAACACATGAAAAATATTATTAGTTAAGTTGAAGGTTTACTTTATGTAAACAAAAGTAATTCGTTCAAACACGAGACGTAAACGTAACGTAATTAAACCACACGTATTAACGTGTAAACTTGAAAGCGGCAAGCGGCAGCAAGGCCGGCTAGTTTAGTTACTTGCTCTGAGGTCAGGTTAGTTTAGGTTAGTAAGTTTAGTTTACTAACTTTGACACTTTTGACAGTGACGGTTAACCAGCTGTTTGGTGCGTTCAAAAACAATATCCGCAAACACAGTGATTGATAATGTACAGTCTGTCCCAGGGAGATGTGACCGGCCAAAGTGGGTTGATTAATGATTAGTTACGTAAAATTATCGATAAAAAACATTAGTTGAGAGGTATTTCGATTGTACGATACTTCGTAATAAAAAAAAAATAATGATGCCATTCGATTCTAACATTGTAAAATAAATGAAAAAAAAATTGCATTGCAACCAACTTTAACTGTAAAAATAGCAATTTCATAATTTTTCTACACTTTAAACAGGGCGGCTATTTGATCGTGACATCACTTTTGCACGTCATTTTGTTAGGAGCGTTTTGAGTATGGATGGTAGAAGGTACTTTATGGTTCATGCCTCATGGTTTTGAGAAACAAATCCAAATCTCAGACTTTAAGTTTCATTTCTGACTTTGGTGTTGCTTTAACGCAATTTACCCCACATAGATATTTGATCATCAAAACAAAACGAGTCGATTGATACCATACATCAAAAAAATTCATCATGCCTATACATATAAACCACGACACTTCTCTCTCCGCACATACTGTAACAAGCGACCCTTGCTAATACGCGAATTAGACATAGCAATTTGTAGAGCCCAATCTGTCAGGTTGGGAGGTGTAATAAGAGGTAGGGCCCGTAGGGAGCTGAAGAAGGGTAGGGAGAGGCAGGGTACACAACAGGTTGGACCCTACAAATTGACTTCACTTCACTCTTTTATTTATGGCTACAGCGCAGTGAAGCACAATTCTGCCAAAAACGAGTATTGAGCTTTGCACGGCATACACGAGGGTATACAAAGAAAGAGATAAAACCGGGGGTTTAGGTTATACCTGAAAACAAACAGAACATACACATTTAACAATGACCACCACCAATTTAAGACCCGTTTTACATAAATATAAGCATTGACGAAAAAACATGTTATACAGAGAAGGTTAACAGACATTTACAATTTGATATTGTTTTTGGATATGTATTTACCAAGTGTAGCTACAATTTGTTTATTGTCAGTTAAAGATAAGAGAAAGACTATATTAGTAGGGAGCGGAATATTAAGTTTGGGTAAGAGGGAGTAAAGATCTCGGGATTTATTGTTTAACGGGCAGTTAAAGAAAATATGATCTACATTACCGACCTCCTTCCCGCATTCACACATGGAAGTCTCTTTTTTTTTAATTGATGCATCTGGTCTGCCGAGCATACGCGACCTAACCTGAGTCTTATTATGGTACTTGTGTGTCTTTTAGAAAGGGATCTATTTTTAAAAAACCATGGTCTTGATGGGATAGATGGTTGTATCTCAGAGTAAAAATATTTCTTGGAACAGGACCAGCGAGTAGACCATTTTCTCTTCAAATAGTTAATGGGAATGTTAAGGGCATCTGGTGAGTAAATTTTGAAGAAGGAATCGTCCCCATCCAGGACTGCCTCTTTGGCTAATTGGTCCACTTTTTCGTTACCGAGATTGCCCGAGTGGCTGGGAATCCAAACAAAAACTACATCGAGACCCTCGATGTGACATTTATAGGTTAAGTGTTTTAGCTGACAGGTAAAGAAGTTACGAGTATAATTCTTTAAAGGACGGAGTGAGAGGGACTGAAGAGCGCTAAGACAGTCTGAAAAAACAACTGATTTGGTTAGTTTATGGGCAGAAATGTATTCCAATGTTTTTAGGAGGGCCAGGCATTCACCGGTAAATACCGATGATTCCGGAGGGAGTTTAAATTTCGCCATGATACGAGAGTTCACGAGGAGAAAAGCTGCTCCTATACATCCATGCTCCGCAAGCTTAGAGGCATCTGTGAAGAAAAGTCGATATGCAGGGAAATTACAGTGAACAAATTTAGAAAAAATTGAGTTAGCCGATGGAGATCCTTTATCAATGCCTATATTGGTTATTATCTTAGGGGAATGAATGAGGGCCTCGAAAGGAATAGAATACATAGGAAGGGAAGAAGATTTCATGAGCGGCGATTTAAGGGACGCAAACCTCTCCAAACTGTTAACAAGTTTCGGTTTCTCCTTGTTGCGCCAGTACGCTTTAGTTGTTCCGTATAATTGTAAAAGACGGAGCTTTGGGAGAAGAGGGTGAGATGAGAGAGAAGCAATACCAAAAAGAAATCGATCAGCCAGAAGTTGTCGCCTTAAATCCAAAGGGGGGTCAACACATTCGACTTGAATGGCTCTATTAGGAGATGGTCTCATAGCGCCTGTGACTATTCTAAGAGCCTTCGTTTGAATACGTTCTAAAACTGTAAGAGCTGCCATATTACAGGGCTCAAAAATGAACGTGCCAAAGTCAAGATAGCTTCGAATGAAAGCGTTGTAGAGAAGTTTTTGGGAGTAGGGATGAGCCCCCCACCACACACCCGAGAGAGATTTTAACATATTTATATTTCGTTCACATTTTCTAGCTATGTACGAGAGGTGCTCTTTTCCCACGAATCTACGGTCAAAAATAACACCAAGGAATTTTACAGAGTCCAACATGGGAATTGGTTCTTTATTAAATACAATGCGACATTCGGGTCGATTCAGACTCCTAGAAAAGATAATGGCTGAACTTTTAGAAGATGACAGAGAGAGACCATGTATGTTTAACCACGAACCAAGGGTAGAAAGGGCTCCATTTACCTTATCAGCTGCGCGGAATGGGCTTTTGTCTGAGCAATAAAGAGCAACATCATCTGCGTACTGTAACGTTCTGCATGCTCAATTTACAGATTTATCCAAGTCGAATAAATAAATATTAAAAAGGATCGGACTTAATACTGAGCCTTGGGGGAGACCCTTCCAAGTGTGTCGGGAAGCCTGTACTTCGCCAAGCCATCGCACATGAATGATTCTAGACATCAGAAGGTTAGAGATAAAGTTAACAACCTTAGGCGAGATACTCAGCTGAGACAATTTGTCTCTGAGCACTGAAAGGAGAACATTATCATAGGCTGCCGAAATGTCCAGAAAAACTGCTGCTATAGACTCACCCCTGGAGAAAGCCAAGCGAATATCAGTTGAGAGAATGGCATGACTATCAGTTATACTCTTCCCCTTCCTAAATCCAAACTGAAATCTTGGGAGGATGCCACGGCTCTCCAGATACCAATCCAGGCGGTTTTTTAACAAGTGCTCCATAACTTTGCAGAGAGTGGAAGAGAGAGCGATGGGACGGTACGAAAAGCCAACGTTGGAATCCTTACCTGGCTTGAGGATTGGAATTACAAATTGCTCCTTCCAAGAGCTCGGGACCAATCCAGAATCGAAAAAAGCATTTAACAAATTTAGATAGTATGTGACGGTTACTGAGTTGGCTCTGGCCAAAAAGGAGTAAGCTATACCATCAGGACCTGGCGAAGAATCAGAGAGAGAATCTAGGACGCAGCGCAATTCAGAGAGTTGGAAGGGGGATGAGAGGAAGTCATTGTTATCAGCGTATTCAGTAAAATAAGAGGGAAGCTCGTTTTGGTTAGGTACATAAGGAGGAGAAAGTTTATCTGAAAAGTCGGTCAACCATGGAGGAGAGTGAGAAGATGATGAAGGAGGGGAAGACGATGAGCAGGCATAACGAAAAGATTTTATATTGCGCCAAACTACAGAGGGATGGGTTGCGGGAGATATAGATTCGCAGAATTTTGTCCAACCATCTCGTTTTTTAGAAAGTAAAGTTTTTTTCGTTTTAGCTTGAACTTTTTTTAGAGCTAAGAAGCTTTTCATGGACATTTCTGAGGAAAAAACTCTTTCGGCTGCTTTCCTGTTCTTGACGACGGAGGTGCATTCAGAATCCCACCAAGGGAGGGAAGGGCGACGGTTAAAAGAGGAGTTTTTTAAAGGGATAGCTGTTTCCGCTGAAAACAATAGTCTGGCAAAACTGGTCATAACATTGGAGGCAGTTGATTGGGGAAACAGGTGGTAAAGTTTGAATTTTTGTATCTGCAGTAAGGCAGAAAAGGGGCCAGTCAGCCTTCGAGATTTTAAACTTTTGAAGGGGAGGGGGGGCCGAGCGAGATTTGAAACCGGAAGAAAAAGAGATGATGATAGGAAGGTGATCACTACCGTAGCTGTAAGGCAGGACGTCCCAAGAGAGTAGAGCAGCAAGAGAAGGAGAACAGATGGAAAGGTCAACTGCAGAAGGGTTCTGAGAAGGGGCAGTGCGACGGGTAGGCCTGCCATCATTTAAAACACACAAAAAGGAATCCATTTGCTCAAGCATTTTTCGACCCGCGGGATTATTATCATGGGAGCCCCATAAAGTGTGGTGACAGTTAAAGTCTCCCAGAATTAAATAAGGGCCAGGTAGGTTTTCTAAATAGGACAAGAAGTCTTTAATAATTCTGGGGGAGGGATGAGGGATTTAAGCGGAAACGACTGTATAATTTAAAATTTTACAAGCAACTATGTAAAAAGAAGGGTGAAAGGATGTTTTAATTACGGCATAGTCCATGTTTTTTCTAATAAGAAGGGCACAACCAGCGTACCCTGTGGGATTATCTTGTCTCAAGCAAGTAAAATTGGGACAGTTAAAATAGGAATCCGGTTTTAGCCAAGTTTCAGAAATCGCAAGACATATAGGATTATATTTTTGGATGACATACAGGAGATCAGTCTTATTATGACTGATGCTCCTGCTCCTGTTCCATTGGATGAATTTGAGGTCCATATTCATAAGGCCCCGGAATGGGGCCACCAAAGAAGGGTGGAGGATAATGTCGATAGATTAGTGGCAACGTTGGACGGTAAGCTGACAGCATGTTGCTGAAGAGTTGATACAAGGGATGAAATGACAGAGTTAAGCATGGGTAACAAATTACACAGGGAAATCATCTGAGAGTGTGCTGAAGGAACTGCGGAGGGGTTAGGGGCAATAGGGTTCCTAAACATAACACCATTGGCAGGAGGAGGAGCATTATAGTCGGCAATGAGAGCATTATGAGCTTGTTGGTCGTAGCCGTAAGGGTTTGACGGAGCAGGGGTTTTTTTGTGATGAAAACAGTTTTTTTGTAAGATTGAGACTGAGTTGCTTCACTATAAGACTTGCGGGCTTTAGGAACCTTCTTTTCGGCCTCCTGGTAGGAGATGCTTTCATCCCCCATAATCCTTTTAATGTGCTGTTGTCTAGAGTACTCTGTACAATTTTTGTCTGTCGCCTTATGTTGACCGGAACAGTTGAGACAAGTGGGAGTAGCCGAACATTCATTACCTTCGTGTGGTTGCGAACAGTTGAAGCACCGAGGGCGGGAGCGGCATTGAGCTCTAACATGGCCAAATCTATAGCATTTGTAACATTGGATGGTTGGATAATAGTATAGCATTACTTCCAATGCACAGTTGAACAAGAAGACCTTATCGGGGAGGATTTGACCGTCAAATGTCAACACCACCGTCTCTGACGGGGCCCATTGGGGGGTAGAGTTGTCTTGGTTCTTTTTCTTATAATTAAGACGTCTCGCCTTTACAACCTTGCCACTACCATAAGGTGTGGAAATTAGACTTGGCAGGTTCTCATTGGTAAATTCTGTAGGAATATTTCTAGCGATTCCAGTTTTAGTTATGTGGTAAGAGGGAATAAATTTTTTGCAGTCTTTAATGGCCGGGGAATTTGACATAAACTTATTGGCGCCAGCAGCGGACAAAAATTAGACACAAAGCCTATTCCTTCCTATCTTTATTATGCCACCATCCTTTATATTTGACACACCGTGTGTAAATAAAAGCTGTCCAAATTTAACCGGGTGCAGGTATGTGCCAGAGTCGGCTTCCGTGGTTTCTGGAGATACGTGAAATATAAAAGGTCCCTTATCCGTAACCAAGTACTCATTTCGGGTTTGAAATTGGGAGGGAGGGGGGGGGGGGGGGGGTGAGATTAATTCCTTGAGAATTTGATTGAGAAGCTGGACTGTTATTGTTATTAACATTGGTGTTCAGGGATTCCTGAGGAGGATGAGCAGACTGATTCATTGGAGGAGTTTCACTTTGTGAAAGAGGGGGTACTTTATCAAAAGACAGGGCAGATGCAGCAGCAACATGAGCAGGAGGCGGGAAAGAGGACGGTAAATATTGCTCCGTGCGGGGAATCTTCTTCCCATCTTCCTGGTTATTAAAGTTTGAGTCAATATCCGCTACAGAGGCAATTTCTCTTTTCTTTGCAGTTTTGTTGATTCTATCTGTATCTGTATTTAGAACAAAGTCAGAATTGTTAGTTGGAGTGGGACTAAGAATTTGACCCAGGGAAACCGATGGCGGGGAATCCTCAACTTCCATATGACATGCTGGTGATGGAGAAAGTTCAAAACTGTCAATTGATCCCGGAATCCCGGGATCAAATTGATCTGACTCCATTCTGGAGAGACTAGGAGAAGGGGGCACCTAGCTCACATGTGAGTAGTTGCCTCCCTCTCCTGTTTACGTATATACTTACAATACGAACACAAAAACGTACACAGAACGACACAAAGGGACAAAATCACAAACAAATTCAGGTATCACACTTGAAAAGACTAATGATTTAGCTCTATAACGTATGAAAACAATTCCGCGCACGTGCACCACTCAAACGCCCGAAGCAGAATCCCACTCCTACAAATTGCAATGTCTAATACCCGTTTTTACTATATCTAAAAGAAAACTATATCTAACTATATAACTATATATTAGATACCGGTTATAAAAGCCATGTAGTCTTTACTTTTTTTAGTGTCCTAACTAGCATCCTAATAAAATTAGGATCCTAACTTTTTTCAATACTAAATTTACTTGCTAAATGCGGTTACACTTGACTAAATTTAGAAACTAAATCATTTAGGAAGCTAACTAGCACAAGTGTAACAGGGCTTTAACCGCGTTATTTTTTTTTCTTAGGGAGTCCCTATGTCGATAAATAAACTCAAATATCGATACCTTTTCCATATTAACGGCAAATACGTACTACGTGTACTTAATCCTTACCCATGTGTGAGTGCTACTTCCAACTGTAAATTTTGGTCTGTTTTCATTTGTCACTACGGTCCTCGTCTGAAATTAAACAAATTTTTATTTACCTTGGATTAATTCTCTGACAAGTTGTATCATTTTAAATTAAAATGTGTACTTAGGTTAACCTTAAAATATTATGTTTGATTGAGTGAAGTTATTTGGCAGTACTTACCTTTGCAAAGCACTTTATATGCCAGGAGCTATCAGATTAAAAATCAATAAAAAATTGTAACAGTTCAAAGAGTAAATGTGTTTTGCTTACCCTATTCGTATCGTTTCCTAAGGTAAATGTTGGTCTATTGTAATTTCTTACGGGCTGAACATTATACGTCGATACTGCCGGTGCTGCAGCTGGCCTCTTAAATAGACAAATACAAATGTATGTACTATATTAATGTCATCCATCAGAGATAAAATTACCCGCAGATAATTGATACGATTAGAAAATGGAGTCAATTTTTATATCGAATTTTTGCTCCTTTATCTACAGACCGATTAAGCGTAAGGAGTTACATACATGGAAAATGCCACAAAATGATAAGGTAAACCATCTTTGACATAAATAAATAAATAAATATCATAGGAAAATCTTACACAAATCGACCTAGGCCCACAGTAAGCTCAATACGAGTAAGGCTTATGTTGTGGGTAGGGTACTATACGACGATATATACATGTATAATAGATACATATGGATAAATACTTAAATACATAGAAAACATCCATAACTTAGGAACAAATACACAAATAAATGCCCAGACCAGGATTCGAACCCGGGACCTCCTGCTTCGTAGGCAGGGTCACTAGTGTCACTACCGACTGGGCTAGGAGACCGTTCTGTTGGGCCTTGCTACATTTTAAGCCACTTACATACCATAGGCTGATTTAGTCTTTCATATGCATTTCGCGCTTCGTTCTGACGGCGCGCTACTTCAGCAGTCCATGACGTCTGGGACAACAAAGTCAAAGTACTTAAATCTTAAAAATTGAAATCACATTTTAAAAATGTGTAAGATACAAACAAACACGGAGTATTGATAAACTTATGTCCTTCCTCCCAAGTATCCTTGTTCGTTGAAATAAAAAAATGTAGTTAAGGGTCAATTTAACTTAATAACTAATAAGCATCAACATTCTTCTAGTCTTAGAATAAAATAATCCCTAGAAAATAATTTAGTATCGACAATCGAAGTAAAGATAATTTTGTTATAAGACCTTTTCTAAAATAATATAATTTTTTTATTAAAAAAAATACATAAGTTTACAATATTTGACCAAAACACTTACATGCAAATGCAAAATACAATAACAATTGTATAAACTATAAACAAGACCTAAGACTAATAAACACAGTTTAAGATAAGCAAGATTCCAAATATTATC
Source organism: Pammene aurita (assembly GCA_947086415.1). Taxonomy (NCBI): domain Eukaryota; kingdom Metazoa; phylum Arthropoda; class Insecta; order Lepidoptera; family Tortricidae; genus Pammene; species Pammene aurita. Next base: position 11,911,533 of record OX352299.1, read on the forward strand.
ATTATTGTACTATTAAATTTTTATTTGTGTTATTAATTTGTTAAATTGTATACATAAAATAAAAGATATAAAAATAATCGGTACTAACTAAATTAATGCTAAGTCTTTTTTGCAAAATTGCGTTCAAATAAATATTACTTTATTCGATATACTAATTTTCCTCACATTTAATAGGTTGGTGCGATGGAACTACGTTTTTAGACTATTAGTATCTTATAAAACTTTTTATATTTTGTCCTTCATCTGTAGTTATATTTCAGAAAAGTTTAAGATTGTGTCTATACCATACCTGTGTTACACTTCGATTATATGTTGAAGGATTCGTTGGTCTTACTCGTGTGTTACTAGCTTGCACGCGTTCAACTCGTCGAGGTGACGGCGACCTATCTAATATACTTGACGATGAATCATTGCCTCCCTTAAAAGAAAATTACATATATATTTCTTTCATACATTTTATGAGACAAGGATTGACTGTAGGTACATAAGACTTATTTTTGCTACGTTCTTGCAAAACTGGTTACACCTAATTACTCACACCTTAATGCTAGGTTTCGCCACCTCTCTAGGGAAAGTTATATGAAATTTCAAATTAGAAATTCTCACATACTTAATTTAAATTTAGTTTTAGAACTATAGTCTGGCCAGCCAGTGAACGCAGTAGCAATGTACAGCGAACAAAAGTATGACAACACTAAGAATCAGTGAAAAAAGCAGCAATGATCATCAAATTTTATGTTTTTAATTTTAGTTGGTATTTCCGCCCCTTTCATTAGGTGACATTTACGGTGTGTAAAAAGGAGACGGATATATTTCGTCTGATCTGTCATCAACTGCAACAGATACTCCGGTTGAGGCAATTGACATATGCCTTAAAAATGAATTTAAATTTAATTGGGAACGTTGCAGGAGTTCTATCTCACTCGCGCTTAAGGTGAGAGAGTGAAATGCACTAGAAACTATAGTCTGGCCAGCCAGTGAACGCAGTAGCAATGTACAGCGAACAAAAGTATGACAACACTAAGAATCAGTGAAAAAAGCAGCAATGATCATCAAATTTTATGTTTTTAATTTTAGTTGGTATTTCCGCCCCTTTCATTAGGTGACATTTACGGTGTGTAAAAAGGAGACGGATATATTTCGTCTGATCTGTCATCAACTGCAACAGATACTCCGGTTGAGGCAATTGACATATGCCTTAAAAATGAATTTAAATTTAATTGGGAACGTTGCAGGAGTTCTATCTCACTCGCGCTTAAGGTGAGAGAGTGAAATGCACTAGAAACAAATTCAATGTTAATTGAAATGTTCATCATGTAATACGGTGTCTCATCACAAAGGGTTGCCACATGTACGTATTTTGAATTTGCCGCACGTTTCTACTGACAGAAATGGTTTGCCAGACTATATATTACTATTTACTCGTAGAATAGTTTCAGTTTAAAAGCCAATCTAAGAATCATTTCGACAGGCAAGGCTCTGGGAGTCTCTGGACCGTAGTCAGAGTTGAAGTAGGACAGGAGGGTAGGGCAGTGGTGGGGCACGGTAGGGCTTCAGAGGCATTTACTTTATTGTAATATTTCTTAAGGTAGGGTATTCATAGCCCCATAATGTTTATCCATTTAGAAGCTACGATGCCACAGCTAGGCAATTTAAACGTATAACATCCCTTTTTTTGAAGAAAGCCAAATTAAACATAATAATTGAAACTGAAACTTAACTCTGCCAAATTGTAGTTACCGAAGGGTTCGTACATTCGCAATCAGATATATCTGAGGGGACTAAAAGCCAAGGCGTTAAAGTAAATGTTCAGATATTTTTGAGTAACTTGGCCGCTCTAATATCTTCGATGGCAACTGTAACTAATTTATTAAAAAAAAGTATTTTAGGTGTTAGTTAACTAAATAAGGATTTTAGGTATGCTTTTATTGAGTTAATGCGAAACTAATAAACCTCTTAAAACGATAATTTTTAACTGTTTTCATTAAACAAAATACGCTACTTAGATCACGTTACTTGGCAATGAAACTACTTGTAAAGGTCATTGTCATTGAATGTGGAACCGTATTAGCCATTGTGGATAGGTAGATAAGGTAACTAAAGTATCTTGTGGGCCTCGCGGTCATACAATGCTAAATGCGCAGTTCACGGTATCAAGTTCTGTTAGCCACGAGAAAGTGAATACATTGACATGAAATATATCTAAATATATAGAAGAAGAAACTGACTGACTGACTGACTGACTGACTGACTGACTGACATATCAACGCCCAGCCCAAACCGCTGGTTCTAGAGATTCCAAATTTGGCGCGTAGGTTCCTTATAAGGTCTAGGGGTGCATTAAAAAATGATTTTTCAAAATTCATCCCCTAAGGGGGTAAAATGGGGGACCAAAGTTTGTATGGCGAAACAAGATTTGTTAGACTAATTCATTCGAAACTTCACAGGAGTATTCCTAACGATAAATGAGTAAACACGTGTTTCAGGTTTTTTGAAAATTCAACCCCTAAAAGGGGAAAATGTGGTACATACAAACATACCAGTCTAACTGAAAACCTCCTTTTTGAGTACTTATATGTAGTACGCGGGCGAAGCCGCGGGAAAAAGCTAGTTAGGTATACACGTGAGGTATATTAGAGAGGTATTTATTAGACCGGGCGGCGGCCGTATGATCACTTACCTCATCGAGGAGCAGCTTGGAACCTTAATCGTTAAAAAGTAAAAGTTTAATAGGTCACGAATCACTTGGTCTGTCTGGGCACAACCTAGTCCGAGCTTCACAGCGACGTGTCAAAGTGGCCATTTTGGACCCTCAAATTACCTCATCGAGTAGCAGGATGAAACCAACCTCATTCGATAGGTAAAATGATAATGATCTACCACTACACCTATACATACAAAAAGAAGCAGCCGCAACGGCTACTCGCCTAAAAAATCAAAACTTGTGGACCAAACATAAAACGCCGCACACGAGGATATATGATAACATACCGTCGAGATTTCCAATGCTGGACGCGGTAATTGACAGAATACCCACAAATACGATCTTCTGGAAAGAGTATGCCATATCACTAACAGAAGACTCAAAAGAAGCACTAAATCAAACAGAACTAAGAATCTTCACGCATGGATCAAAAACCAACGTAGGTACAGAATGTGGTGTCTTCTCGGAGGACCTGAATATTCACATCTCTAAACCACTCGGAGTACATAATGCAGTATTCCTAGCTAAATGTGTGGGAATAATAGAAGCTTGCAATGCAGTGAAACGACGACAGTTAAAACACGAAAACATATGTATACTATCAGACAGCAAGTCAGTACTACAAGCGCTAGGTTGCGACAGAATTACATCTGGACTAGGGATGTTACGGAGGTAGTTTTATCGGAACCGAAGCCGAAACCGAAAGCGAACCCAAAAGCAAAACTGAAAGCGAAACCGAATCCGAATCCGGAGCCGGAGGTGAAGGTGGAGGGAGGTGGAGGCCTGGAGGGAGACTAATGTGATGTGAATTGTGAACCTAATCTAAACACTTTGAAAAACACACTGCAGGCCGTGAACCAAAACAAATAAACGAATGAGTAAAGAATCGTCGTAAAACAGGTGGGGTGATTCGCGGGGAGACAAGTCAAAACTTGTTTGTACTCCTAGGCACACGCCGCGCGCCGCGGCTGGCTGACTTTCGGCTCCGTTAAAACCTCCGCTTAAAATTAGACGAAACCGAAACCGGAGCCGGAGGTGTTCGCTTCAAATTAGACAAAACCGAAGCCGAAGCCGGAGGTGTGAATTCAGCCGAAAGTTTCGGTATATCGGAGCCGAAGCCGAACCTCCGTAACATCCCTAATCTGGACTCATACGAATGCCATCAAAACCTCTCAGAGGTATGCGAAGAAGGCAATAAGGTGACACTGCAATGGATCAAGGGACACAGTAATTCGAGAGAGAACGATGCTGCGGATGAACTAGCCCGTAAGGGCTCAGATACACCGGCACACGGACCTGAACCCATCATACCCTTACCATACTCGCACATAAACAACCAACTTGACCACCACTACAAACAACTACATTAAACATACTGGAAGGAACTGGACACCTGCAGACAAACCAAGGAAATAGTAACGGAATACAACCACAAACTTACCAAAACACTTTTGAGGACAAGAAGACCCCAACTACGCAATTTAGTGGGACTGATAATAGGACACAACACACTAAACAAACACCTCTTCACAATAGGTAGCACAGACAGCCCCATGTGCAGAGCATGCATGGAGGCGAATGAAACAACAAAACACATTCTGCTAGACTGCAAACAGGTACAAGTATACAGAACTAAACACCTAGCGAGGCGGCAGGCAACCTGAAAGCTCTGCTGGGCTTCGTAGAGGAGCTGGGGTGGTTGTAATAATAGTGCTACCCCCGTTTCACGCAAAATAGGCACACTGGATGTCGACTTGCAGAAAAATGCCCAAGATAACTAACTAACTAGGTAAAATGATGCTCTTTCAATATTCATTGGTCAGACAGCTCTCAGCCCAATCTTCATTTCGACCAGTTTATATCCTGAAAAATTAAGCTACTTTTTCCATCTGTAGCCGAAATCTACGGCCCTGTATTGGCCCTTGGTGTGTGAGTGGCTTTTATAACTTGCCATATATATTTTATCATAAGAATTATTTTTAAAACATTTTTTACATACCTACAGGTCCATTTCTGATATGCTGTTCAATAGGCATTGAATAATTTTAAAGAAAAAACACGACTTTAATGGGGGAAGCCGGTGATGTAGATGATGTATTGTAGATGGTGCACTCTTAGACTCCATACAATGAAATAACTTGCTTAACAAACACAGCGAAGGGAACAAATCGTCAAACGTGAACCATGCGTTGTTGAAGAGTTCCGTTCTGATCATCATCAGCAGTTCCACTTCAGTAAATGTCACTCCTTTGAATGAAAATGCTTGATTTGTTGATAAAAATACAAAAATCCCTTTATGAATGCCTTTAAGATTTGAGGAGTTCCCTCGATTCTTCATGGATTCCACCATCGGAACTGCACTTTGACAAAAACGGGACCAATCTGTATCCAAACTAGGGAATGGGAGCATTCCCACATTCTGATTTTGTATTGCGAGAACCGGGAATTCCCGGTTCCAGTACTGGATTTGTATAGAAAACGAGTACCGGGAGCAAACCCTAATCCAAACTGCTCCTCGATGAGGTGAGTGATCATACGTTCGCCGCTCGGTCCATATATCTAATTATACCGGTGGTCCAAACCTTGACGAAAGAAATAAATGAGATTGCTGGCACCCAGGGCCATCACAATATACCTCATGTATGTATTTTTAGGGTTCCGTACCTCAAAATGAAAAAAAAAAGAAACTCAAAAAGCTTATTTCAAATAAAACTAATGTTGACGACCAACCTCAAAATTGCTAAGAAAACAATTTCATAACTCGAACACTACAAAAAAATCGGCTAACATACTCGGGGACAGCCCTGGGTGCGAGAAATCCAGTTTATTTCTTTCTGGACCACCCAGTATCTACAATTTAACTCAATGTTCAAAATTATCCTTATTCAGCCAGATTGACGGTAGCCTATCGAATCATTATCTAAATTCGAGCACTCGTGTAAAAAATGAAGAGGGGAATCCCCGTACGCTACGTACACGAATGTATCGATATCATTGTAACAAACTATTAATGCAGGTACTTCACTATTACATTAATATAGCAAAACACATAATTAAAGTAAATTTTAAAATGTACTAGATGTTGCTTTCAACACTTGAAGCTCTGAAAGTTTACTCGCTTCGCTTGCGTTCGAAAAAACAAAGTCAACAATTGACGACAAGCTTACTTAGCAGACGTGTATGATTCCTTTTACCTTACTTATGTACCTATTGTCAATATACAATTAACCGTTATAATTACAAACAAAAACTTACCAAGCACGACTGGCATGATCCCATGTTTTCGAAATAATTGTAATGAATCTGTTTTAAATATACTTAATTACACAAGTTACAGTATTGTTAAACTGTATGACAGTACTTTGGTCTGGCATTGAAGTGCTCACTCGTTCTCGTTCGTTTCACTTCAATAATAATATTTATCATGTTCATGTTGCTGATAATGCATTCAATAGTGCTGCCTTTCTAGAACGATTATTAGGACTCGATTGTTTATTTTTAGCGAGTCGATTGTAGTACAAGTAGAGCTACAACCTACATTTATCTGTGGTAGTGCGCCGTGATTTTGACATTTGTCATGAGTACATGGTTCATAACATAACCTTAATCGCTGAAACACACAATAAGTTTCGTATTGTATTAGATACTTCTGTGATTATTTAGAAAACTATGTCAAAGTCTAACAAAATAGCCGATATAATTATAAATACCCTTGTAAATAATTATTTAAAAGGTTCACTAGCATTTTCCTTAGAGGTGAGTAAAAAGTAAAATAAGAAAAAATGTTACTCATGTTACCATTGAATTACAAAATATTACTATTCGATTGAAACTAATTATTTTAATGCATTGCAGCCTAAAGATGCAAATCTAATGACATGGACCAACCAGAAAGCGTTTCTTGATGCAACTGTTCACAGTGAATTATTACGACGCTACCCAGTTAAAAATGAGTTTTCAAAACTATTTTTTAAGAAACTAATTAGTTGTATTGAACCCCATCAAGAAGTCCTCGACGATATGTACCAATTCCTGTGTTCGACGATGGAAATTGAGAGTTCCGATATTTTTTGTTATCGTCATTATGTGATTGACAATACCGATCGGGATATTATTACAATAAAGGAAACTAACAATATGGTTGTAAATGGGACAACTGGAATGAGAACTTGGGAGGTAACATTAATAGGTTTGATTTGTACCACAACTTATAAAAATCTTGATTGATTTATTTAGCATTCAATTAAATTGCACCTTGGTCTTTTTAAGTCACTTCAATTATACTTCTAACAAGAAAATTGTATTAGTCATTGTAGATATTACCTAATTATTGAATTGTTTTTCAGGCTGCTCTTATGCTAGCAGATTGGTCTCTATGCCACCAAGATTTATTTTTGGATAAAAAAGTATTAGAACTTGGTTCTGGAGTCGGTTTCACTGGGATCACCATAGCAAAACACTGTAAAATCAAGTCCATAGTATTAACTGATTGTCATGATGATGTATTGAAGGCAATAAAAGAAAATATTTTTATTAATTTTCCTCATTGCAAAGATGATAAAAATTGCGAGCCAAATATAGGTAATATATTTAGGTGACAGGATACGCAAACACGTAAAATGATGGTGTTATTGTGCAACTTTTGTGATCAAATCAAAGTAATCCATTAAGCTAACATTAAACCTAACTAGTAGTCCGCCTCGAACTCAGAACTCGCAATTTCCTTGCAAACGAGATGACCAATATAACAAGACCCATATGATGATTTTTTCGTGTCTTCTAGCTACATGACCCCTTGGTCGATCCTGCTCATATACGAACTCTCAAATTATATGTATCTCTGCTATAACCCCAACAAATTTCATGAAGATCAGAAAAGCGTTACTAAAGTTATCGCGGAACAAACTCTCAAAATCAAAAAGCCATCGAAATGCTGATACGTCCCACTAGCCAGAAGTTGTTTGTAAGAACTCACTTCGCTCGTTCGACTATATGTCCCTTCAGATCATGCCACATCCAAGCTCCCAAGTACTTTGATTTCATCACGAAACCTGCACAAAAAAACTTCAATTTTACGTGTTTGCGTATTCCGTCACCTTAAACATCTATTGTATTTAACTGATCATTATCATAAATCAATTATAAGTTATAATTTATAACTAACTTTAAATAGATATACTAACATTTTGGGATATTGGGGTTATTTGTGTAACCAGTAACATATCGGAGGATTTGTTGATTTCTGATTTAACTATGTCATATAACATTTAGTATCATCACTTTGCAGATGGCTTGATGCTAGATTGGAACGATGATGATGAAATACCTAGTGAATTGGTACCAGATGTAATAATTGGAGCAGACATAGTATATGATCCTTCAATTCTGCAACCACTTTGTAATGTATTTCAAAGACTGTTTGACAAAAATGTTCAAATAGAAGTCTATATTGCTTGTATCATACGCAATGAAGACACTTTTAATATGTTTTTAAGGACATTAGGTAAGGTCTATTTTTGAATTTGAATTTATTATATATTCTATGTGTTTTTGTGATCCATACCGTCATTTGTTTATGTGTTTTAGAACCATATTTCGCATAATGTCATTATAAATACTTAACTATAACCGGTTATACTAGTAGTCCGCCTCGTACTCAGAACTCGCGATTTCCTTGCAAACGAGATGATCAATATAACAAAACCCTTCTAAAGATATTTTTTCGCCTTCTAGCTCCACAACTCTTATCGATCCTGCTCATGTACGAACTCTCAAATTATAAGTATCTCTGCCAACAAATATCATGAAGATCAGAAAAGCGTTACTAAAGTTATCGCGGGACAAACCCTCAAAATCAAAAAGCCATCGAAATGCCGAGACGTCCCAGTAGCCGAAGTTATTTGTAAGAACTTCACTTCGCTTACGCTCCGCTCGTTCGATAATGGCAACTATTTAAATGCTTAAAAGATGTTAAATATATTAAAAAGAACAGTGTGGTGGATAGCGAATGTAATATGTAAACTACTAGTTTTAGTCCGTGACTTCATATGCGTGGAATCAGTATGAAAACTATTCTTTGTCCTTCCCCAGAATTCAAACTATCTCCATTGGGGTTTCATTAAAAAAGGAAGTTACCTTTTTTGAATAAAGTTTCTCAAATTTTCCATAAAAAAAATATATTTCACAGTTTTGTGATGTTCCACATCATTTATTATAATAAATTTCTTTATTTGGCAGGCAAGAAACCCATAAAATATTACAAAAACAAAATAAAAATATTACAATCTTATACATACAAAAAAAAAAAACATTATATTAAAAAAAAATATCGTCATATCGTCACATCGCATAAAAAATGTACGTAAATATGCGTCACAAAAGTGAGAAAACAATTAGGATGCTGTTTATTTGAAAGAAAGAAAAAAAACCACATTTATTTTAACGCCGCAGAATTAAACATTATTAAACCTAGAAACATTAACACAGGCACAATCAGACGTTAAAAAAGGATCCTTACTCAGCGTAATGCCGCGGCAATCCACGGCGCTGGTTTTCAGTAGGGACCTACTTAACCTAACTTAAAACTAGGTCATAGTGGCGACACATACGCCAACGACACTCTTATTAATTTTAATATAATTAAAACAAAAAATAAAAATATACAATAAAATAACAACTGAAGTATATGACATCTATATAAGTTTGTAATAAAATAACAACACTGTAAATGTGACTGATTTTGTTGGAATAGTTTATATAGAAGATTCAATTTGGGTATTCAAAAAATACGTACGACAATTAAATTTAAAACTTCTTAATGATTTAAGCGCTCGGAAGGGTGGCGGCAGGTTATTCCAACATTTCGTGGCAGCATACCGGAAACTGCCACGAAAAGCCGCCGAGTTGTGAAAGGAACAGACACAGGGAACAGCTTTAACATTAAATAAATAATTCAGATATTTCACATTTAAATCGTTTGTTTCGTGATTCTGAGCAGAAATAACCCAAAAAAGTTAGGTTTTTCAAAAAAAGTAAATAGGAAACTTTTTTCGAAAACGCCCCATACCAAATTCCATCTAAATTGGTTCAGCGGTTATTGATTTCCCATACAAACTCCTCCCCTCATTTTTAGCCCCATTAAGAATGATTTCTGGGATAAAAAACTATCCTATGTCCTTTAATTATCTTCATAAATAATGTCATCACATACAGACACATCTTCACATTTAAGTAGGTATAGTGTTAGCTTATTATTTGCTATTATTACTTTATTGTTTTTTTTTGTTTCAGAGTATAATCATTTTACATTTCGTAAAATTTCACTAGAGTGTAGCAAATTCATTGAATGGGATTACAGCAATCAGCAGAGGTGTTTATTAAAAATATTTAGACATAAAATGTATATTTTGGTTTTTATTTCAGTACCTGACCCGCAATATGCTTTTTAATAATTTATGTATATTATTTGCATTTACGAGTATAATAAAAATAATATATATTGACTATATACGAGTGGTAAAGTTTGTCAAGTTGTTGTTTGTCATCTTATAAGTTTATTGAAGAATTACTAACTTTTCATTATAATATAATTTAAACCTAAACATACATTCATTTGAAAATGACGATTGATAAGGTTTTCTAAATGATTTTTTTTTTCAATTTTGTGTGATAAATAAACAAAATCATATGTAAATTCGAAGTATATTTAATTCATGTACAACCCTTAGAAACTATTTAAGCTAACGTTAAACGCGTTGTACGTGTTAATACGTACAAAATAAAACGTGAATTATTGTTAATTTGAAATCATAGATACATGCTTTGGGTTCGAAATATATTGCTGGCTTATATTTAGCTTATATTAGTCTCTAGAACAATATTGTATACTTTTTAAATATTGAATTGATAAAATGTAGTGTCGACTTTTAAATGCTAGTCTTTATCGACCCAGCACATCATTATCCGTCAGTGTCACTGTCAACATCATATGGTAGCTTATCTTGCTTGTGTGCGCCTGGGTGTTCTAGATCCCAAAGGTGCCTAAAGATCGTGTGCAATAACTATTTTTGATTCATTGTTGTTATTGTTACTATTACTTACATAAAATGTTTAGTAACGCTGCAGCACCGGAACCTGAAAGTAAACCCAGTCCTGACGCCAGTAAAGCTCCTACTCAGGCCGGGAAGAAGGAAGAAGCTTGGGGTTATGACTTGTATCCTGAGAGGCGAGGGACCTTTTCCCCAAAAATAGGAAACGTACTTATTGGAAAAGAGGGAAAAGAAAATGTAGAGAAATTGAAATGTGAACAAAACGTTGTGGAGTGTGTTAAAACCAGTGAGTTACTTACAACATTATTAGTTTCGTAATTTGGTAAATAAACTTTAATTAACTATTTGTTTTATTCTAGGTCCTATTGTCAAGCTTATGATGAAAGCGTTAAAGAGCTCGGGATGGTCAGTAGACATATATATATGTATATATTTTTTGTTTATTTTCTTCACATAACTTTGTTAAGATTATGTTAATTTTTTCAGCCCTATAGATATTCGAAGACATTTTTCATGTGAAGTGTGTGACTATTCTGTCAGTGGAGGATATGATCCTGAGCTCAATCAGGTATACATATGTTTGCACTTCTTATTTTAATTAACTATCACATTTCACAAATTTTGTGCATGAATTACTATTTTAATATTTGAGCCCTCTTTGACTACAAAAAAAAATGAAATTAAAACAGATATATTCATACCTTTTTCACCAGACAATAAATATATAATTACTCCACTATTGCATCATTCATGTCCTACGAAGACCATTCTGTTTGGTATTATCAATTAAGCGGAGCGTAAGCAAAGTGAGTTCTTACAAACAAGCCGAAATTATTACTGTGACGCGTCGGCATTTCGATGGCTTTTTGATTTTGAGGGTATGTTCCGCGATAACTTTAGTAACATTTTTCTGATCTTTATGAAATTTGTTGGGGTTGTAGCAGAGATACATATAATTTGAGAGTTTGTATTTGAGCTGGATTGATCAAGGGGTTGTGGAGCTAGAAGGCGAAAAAAAATCCTCAGAAGGGTCTTGTTATATTGGTCACATCGTTTACTAGTTAACTCTAAGCTGTAAGTAGTAATATCTAACAGTTTAATTTATTCCCTTATTTATAGATAGTAGTATGCCAAAACGTCAGCACAAGAAAGGGCATGGTTCAAGGAGTCCTGGTACACGAGATGATCCACATGTTTGACTACTGCCGCAACGAGCTAGACTTCAAGAACATGGAACATCTGGCCTGCTCAGAGATCCGGGCGGCAAACCTGACGCATTGCTCGTTCACTAGCGCTTGGTCCCAAGGGGATGCCTCATGGACCAAGGTTAAGAAAGCCCATCAGGTTGGTAGAGCTTTTAGTCTCAGTGGCAGCAGGTCAAAACTTTTTGGAGGCAAAATGGAAAATGGGAATTTTTTTGCAGGCAAAATGGAAAATGGGAATTTTTTTGTAGGCAAAATAGAAAATGGAAATTTTTTTGTGGAGCCCAGGATGCATTTTGTTGATGGTGGGGGACTCAATCTTGATAACAATAACTATGTAACTGGTATTGACTTTAACCGTAAGCCGTTTGTTAAATAGTTCAAAATGTAAATACTATTATATGCCAGAAAAGAAATCACAATCAAGTCAGAGCAATAGCAATATTTTTGCTTGGACTTAAAATAGTCAAATTCCTAAAATAATCTGCTATTGTGTTGTTACACTGTTTCTGACTGTAACTGTATACCAGTGGTGGAGTATCGATTGAACTCGATTGTCACCGGCTTGCCTGATTTAGTGAAAGCTGGGCAATGCTTCTACAGGTTACTATAAAAAAGAAACATTGGCTCTGTCTTGCCTGTAAGTATTTTTGACGCGTCTCCACTGTACTAGGTACCTATAAATTCTTAAAAATGTTTTTATTTTATACTTGCATTTATCAAACAATGTTGAAATCAATTAAATCTGGTGGATTGTATGGTTTAGTAATGTTTCACTTTCAAGTCTTTAAGTTACACAAAAGTGGAAAACACACTTAGGTACGTGGTATGTTGCACAAATTCAATATTGTACCTACAGCAAAACTTCCCAACTACCTACAGTCCAAAGCTCCCAACTTTGGTCCAAAAATTAACTTGAATATCATCGTTCAGGTGTGACTTTTATTTATATAATGCAGTGCTATGACAAAATATGTCCATAAATGAATTGAAAAACCTTAGAAAAAGCCAAACAAAAAAATATTTGACTGACAGTTTATTACATCTTGAACTTGTGGACCATAGTTGCAGTACTGGGGGCTTAGCCAAGATGACCATCGTTTGCAGAAAACGAATCGAAACTATCCATCTCTCTATTGCACTAATATGGAAGATTGAGCAGGAGCGTGTAGCGTTTTGTTTTCTCCAAACGATTGTTATCTTGGCTACAGGGCCTAAACTATAGTCGACTACTTGGACTTGAACTGGAGGTTTTACGGTATTCGATAAATAAAAGCGTAAGCGCCGCCGTCAAAACATACCTTTTCATGTAGACAGTGTAGACACAGTTATTTAACGAAACATTTTTACATATGAATTATCAAGTGTCTTAACATTCACCTCAACTATTTACGTAATCTGTTTCAGGATTGCGTAAAGACGAAAGCACTGTACTCAGTGTTGGCAGTGCGTCAAATCGGTAAAGCCGAAGCTGTGGACATTATCGAAAAGGTATTTCCCAAATGTTATGCAGATCTGGAACCCGTAGGCAGGCGGATACGGAGGAACTCTGATGACATGCTGCGAGTGCTTAGAGATGCCTCTTATTATGGGTATGATTGATAGCTGCGATGATAGGTGTTGTTATGTACAGTCAACCAATTTGATTCCTAGGCCACTCTAGAACCTTGTCACAATAGCTAGTTTGGTAGCGAATAGGTTACGTTTATACGTATCCACGGGCAACTGTCATTACATCAAGGTTCTACAGTGGCCTAGGAATCAAATTGGTTGACCGTGCAGTCGCCATTAAATATATTGGGGCGATTTATCTGAACAACGCCTCTTTTATCAAGGCGATAAAGTGAATGTACAGATATCTGAGTACCTTGGCCGCTCCCATATATTTAATAGTGACTGGACGGACTGGTCGCCAACAGATATATCGGAGCCGACAAGTAGCTTAAATATTGTGAACATCCGCTTTAAGGCATTGATAAAACGGATCTATATACCATACCCGGATAGCCCAGTTTTACACTTTTTCCCAAAGTTGAATCTTATTACCGAGCAAAACAGTTGTTTATAGGAGACTATAAAAACGGTCCGATAGAGAGCATAGCATAGGGACGGTGTCTTGCTCGCACCCGTTCCATCCAGCCAGAATATTTATACCTTCATGATTGATAACAGTAAAACAGCAGTGCAACAGTGATTGGTAGCAGTAAAACTTGAATGTAATAGTCTGTAGTTATAAGTGTGATCCTGTAATTAATTGGCTTTCCATCTCTTATTAATTAGTGCTATGTATTTTGTTTTGATAGCTGTTGGATCTCCGTAATGTAAATAAATAAGCTGTTTTCAGAAATCATTATAAGTTCAAGTGTTCATCCCGAGTAAATTTTCGGCCATTCCTACTCGGAGGGCCTACCGCCAAACTCGAAAATCGAATATCGTTATCTGCGTCTCCTTTGGTCGTTTTAGCAAGGCAAGGGCGATAGAGTGGGAAATAGCAAAAATTAAAATTTCGAGGTCCGCGGTAGGCCCTCAGACTCATGAGTACCCTACCTATCTCCTGTTGATTCTGCTGGGAAACAAAAAGAGTCGCAATATTTATATGTTAGTGAAAAATGCACTTTATGCACAATGCACAACAAATGGTTTAAATTCCAATGTAATTAAATGTCCACTCAACCAATTTGCTTCCGAGGCCACTATAGAACCTTATCATAAGGTAGTTGCCCGTGAATACGTGGGGTAATTGTGCTAGTTTTCGTCCACGTTTGTCAGTTTTCCATCCATACTTATTAATATTATTATATATTCAAGTTTTTCCCAAAATAAAAGCTTAAAATTATAAAAATCTACTACAGAATAAACTATAAATAGAAAATTGGTAGAGTTATAAAGTTTTCCCCATATCTATATATGTATATAGGTAGATAAGATAAAGTCATGTCGGTTAAACCCTTTTTTTTATAACAAAAGAACGGATGAACGTATTTTAATTATCTTTGATTTTTTGGGTTTATCTTCGCCCCGAATAGCAGAAAAACTATTAAAATATTGGAGGAAAAAAATGTAGTTCGCGGCACGAAGTTCGCCGGGTCAGCGAGTATCCTACAAACGCACCTGTGCACTAACTACTAAACTAGCTGTTATGACAAGGTTCTATAGTGGCCTAATATTAAAATTACTGCATATGTATATACATTGGGCGGCACGACGCTAGGTAAAAATTGGGAGGGTTTTTTGTGCGCTAGTCAATTCTACCCATGTTTCTGAATCTTAAATTTCTGGAAATCCAAATAACATTCTAACAATGATATGTAAAACACTCGATAAAGGTGTAGGTATTCTAAGGGGAACGCCTTGGTCGCTCCGAATCTATTTGATGGCGATTATTAAAGTGTAGTGGAACAGTAGGAATAATTAAGATTGTTGACATGTAGAAAATAAAATTGGCGTTGAATTTAAAATACTGTCTTTTATTTCATTATTTACAGAACAACATTATTTATATATTACATTATTATTGCCTAAGAATTCAAAGTACTAAGTATTTATACAGCCCGTTCCAATTTCATATTAATTATTATCTCGAGTAATAAGCATACAAGTAGTATTATTGAAAAGGCACAAATTTATGAGCTAGTTATAATTTCGAAGCTGTCATCTTATATAGTTTGGCTTACAATAAATAGCATTTTATAGGTTTATAACATTGATAATGATGTATGCAAGTGCATACAAATATGACTCCAATTAAGTATATTATTATTATTAATAGGTAAAAAAAGCGAGTAGGAAAATAATCGAGGTTGTGTATTAATAATAGTAGCAAGCATTTTTTTTCTTGTAGCTTCTTTGTACCAAATATTAATGTTTGGTCGCGAAGGCCCTTTCATGAATGCCTAGTCATTGTTCTCGAATAAAATGTTATTCCTTTTGGTATAGATATTTTTCCCAAGGAATATAGTGAACATTAAAATATATTTCTAATGGCCAAGTTTCGCTCGACGTGTTATCGATCCGTTATGAGGATCTCCCTGACCTTTATTCGCAGCCAAGCCACCGAGTTAGAGGGTTGCAACATGAAGAGCGAAATTGGCCTAGTTAAAATATACCCGTTATTTTTATAATATCATAATTATCTCTATTACATGCACCTGTCGTTATCCTTTTCGACGCTAACGACGGATATCCGTCGATGTACATATGTAACGCAGGACAACGCCAACGACCAATACATTCGTCATAAGATTGGTATATTTATTCTAAACTCATTATTGGTTTAGCATATGAATGAGTGCTTGAGATTTGTCATGGTATCGAAAAGGATAATGCTTTATTAACATTAATTTGTGCTAAGTTTGTCAACGCATCTTGGTGCTAGCAAGTAAATATTGATACTAGGTATATACTTGCTTGAGTATAGTACAGTCAGCAAAGGAAGACACCTAGAACGTCTTAGTATCACAACTATCACAGCAATACGTTAACAAAGCTATAATACTTAAATACAGTGAGTTTCCGCAATCGAGTTATTTACTACATGGCAGCACCGCGCCTAGAGGTCTAGCCGGCATAATCCACTAATCATGTTTAATCATATTCTTTTTTTTTTCTATTATATATTAATCCGCCCCGATTTTGGCGAGATGAATTCTGCCAATGTCGAGGTGTAGACTTATTATATTAATATGTATATTCATTTTTCATAAAATATAAGCAACGTTGTTCGGTTGAGGCCTTGCTGATTGTAAGGTCTCCCTACAAACACGTGGGTGGCCCAGACCCCGGACAACCGTTTGTTCGACTAAAGGGTGGTTATGCGCGTTTTGAGACCATTTTTTTATTAGCTGCACACTTGTTGGTTAGGTCACCGCACAATAAGCTATCAATATTACACACTGAACTATGCAAATGAGCAAAAAACGACGGCTCAGCCATCTTGAGCTCAAACGGATATCCTCTTAATCAAATATTTTTTTGATTGGTGGATTTTGACAGCTGCTGTCAAAAAGACCTCTCGTCACGGTGCTGCCATATAGTGAAAATCTCGATCGCGGAAACCCTTTTTCAATAATCTTCAACCCTTCGCTCGTATTTGTTGCTGACTATACTGTAGGTACACAAGACGTTAAGTTACTATACAAAATAACACCGGGAAGGCTAAGTGAGCTTTGTCGAGCCATAACATTCCAAAAATACGCAAAGCAAAAACGAATAGGCTTGAAAAGCCTGCGTTTCCAAATTATAAGCTGCCCTGCAAGGCATTCACGGTAGAATAAGATTTTTTTAACACTGAACGCCATTCGTCGTGTACAAAAACGCCACTCACACGCCAACATGCCGGACGCAATTGAGCCAATATAATAAACCTTACTTGATAGTTAAGTATGAGGGTTACTTTGACAGCGCACGTTATAACACTAATAGGTGTCCTTGGTGCTGTAGGGTCAGGGAGGGTACAGTCGCTAGGATTTTTTCAACAGGCTGTTGCATGAAAAATATAAATCCTTGAACTAATTGTTACAAGCACAGAGCACCGTGCATGATTAAACTTTCATATGTACCAAATAGATTTGCTATTACTTTCACCAATATATATATATCCATTATTTTTTTTAAATTGGGAATCGAGCCACTGTGTACTGGTTGCTGTACACAGTGACTAGGACCCCCTAGTACACAGTGGTTCTAACAGTACACAGTGGCTACGTAGGAATCGAGCCACTGTGTACTACGATCTGTACACAGTGGTTCTATCAGTACACAGTGGTTACGTAGGATCGAGCCACTATGTACTGCTGCTCAATTATGTGGGCCAATCAACTTTTTGACTGTCTCTTGCGTTACTCAATATGTATCTGGAGTTACCAAGAAATCAGACTTCTAATATACATAGTTTCTGTTTATTATGTTTAACAGTTGGGGCCTCGAATATTTCAACATAAAACATTAACTGGAACAAATCAGGTGGAATTTTACAGCAAAATTTAAAAGTTGAGGACAGATTTGTATCGGTCAAAGAGTTGATTCGCCCAATTATGAGGCTAAGACGTTCTGAAATTTTTAGGAAAAATAAAAAACTGATAAGGATTGGGATTTTGTTATTAAAGTTATCTTTGGATAATTCGTAATTACTCGTATAAAAATGTAGTAAATCTTAAGTACCTACCTACTTTTAAAGGCAAAATCAACAAATGAACTAAATTAATAATCTCTTCCATAGGCAAAACGTACAAAAGACCATAGTTACACTAACTTCTAATTGTGAATTAAATAAACTCAACAACAACAAAAGAACATAGTTGCACAAACTTCTTATGAATTAAATAAAGTCAACAAGTTTGCCTTGTTAAGGCACAAAAAAAACATAGTTACACAAACTTCTAATTGTGAATTAAAAAAACTCAACAACAACAAAAAAATATAGTTGCACAAACTTCTTATGAATTGAATAAAGCCAACAAGTTTGCCTTCTAAAGGCAAAAATAAAAAGAAAATAGTTACACAAACTTCTAATTGTGAATTAAATAAACTCAACAACAACAAAAAAACATAGTTGCAAAAACTTCTTATGAATTAAATAAAGTCAACTAGTTTGCCTTCTAAAGGTAAAAATAAAAAGAACATAGTTACACAATCTTCTTGTGAATTAAATAATTTAATAACCATATCTTATAAAGGTAAAAATTTGTAACGGTGACTCTTAGAATTGTCGTTTTTGGTTTAAATCGCTTATCTACTACCTACTTAAAAATTGTTGTCACAGAATATTAAATCACATTTTAGCACATTTTTAAACCAGAAAATTCAATTGAAAATTTATAAAACGGCCTTGATGAAGTGCCTTCAATCGAAGGCTTAGGGCAAATAAATTTAATATCATTTTCTTTTATCAAAGAAAGGTCGGGTTTATCTGGGAGAACAAATTTTGGATTTTTGTATCGAAGAAAAGATATGTAATATTCCAAATCATCATTCCTCTCGTCCAATACTTTTCCTATATACCAAGATTTACGTTTCTTTGTGGCAAATTCGACCAACACGTATTCACCTTCACGAGGCCGGCGAATAAGTGGCTTTTGTAGATATTTCTCAGTTAGAATGATAATATTTTCTTGTTCTTCAATATCTTCTTCTTCGAATTCATCCCAATCATTGTCAGAATCTGCTAAAACTATTTCCCCTTCCTCTTCTTCATCTTCACTTTGCAACACTTTACGATTAACTTTTTTCTTTTTAACCTCTTTTTTCTTTTTAGAAGCAATCTTCTCTTGTTCTAATTGATGTTTTTCAGGTGTATCTGTTGCAATCAGGCTGCGTCCAGCTTTCCTGCGTTTTCTTTTTGATTGCCTTGGCCCAGCTTTGATCGGATTTCTGAAAGCAAAAGGAGATATAAAAGTGTTCTGTACCGATTTTAATGGACTTGAAGTGACGGCTGCCTGCACTGTATGTTGTGTTTCGGTTGAATTTAGTTCCTGTGCCTCTTTCGGTGCATATATATTTTCAGCTGGAATTCGTAGTGCAACAAGCTTGTTTGAGGACAATTCACGTGACGCTGAGTGTTGCAGCTTCATTTCACCTGGTTCTTCTAAGGTGGCCGTTTGTTGATAAGAATTCATCAATCTTGAAACAACAGCAGAAGCTAATTTCGTAAGTCTTGCTGGACTTGACATGCAATACCCCGACACAGGAGCCGTATGTTGTGCAGTAGTCATAGGACTTCCTACACCCAACGTACGCAGTTCCATTAAATCATCCGGTTTTTCTAGGCACGACATGCTTGCTTCCATTGAAGAGACCGGCATTGCTACAGGAGCTGTGTGTTGCGTGGTCTTCGTAAGCAACAGACGAGTCTCTGAGGACGACGACTTGCTTGGTACCATTGAAGCATGCGGCATTGCTACAGGAGCTGAATGTTGCGTGGTCGTCGTAAGCAACACAGGAGTTTCTGGGGACGACGACATTCTTGGTTCCATTGATGCATCCGGCACTGCTACAGAAGCTGTGTATTGCGTGGTCGTCGTAAGCAACATAGGAGTTTCTGGGGACGACAACGTGCTTGGTCCCATTGAAACATCCGGCATTGCTACAGGAGCTGAATGTTGCGTGGTCGTCGTAAGCAACACAGGAGTTTCTGGGGACGACGACGTTCTTGGTTCCATTGATGCATCCGGCACTGCTACAGAAGCTGTGTATTGCGTGGTCGTCGTAAGCAACATAGGAGTTTCTGGGGACGACAACGTGCTTGGTCCCATTGAAACATCCGGCATTGCTACAGGAGCTGAATGTTGCGTGGTCGTCGTAAGCAACACAGGAGTTTCTGGGGACGACGACATTCTTGGTTCCATTGATGCATCCGGCACTGCTACAGAAGCTGTGTGTTGCGTGGTCGTCGTAAGCAACATAGGAGTTTCTGGGGACGACAACGTGCTTGGTCCCATTGAAACATCCGGCATTGCTACAGGAGCTGAATGTTGCGTGGTCGTCGTAAGCAACACAGGAGTTTCTGGGGACGACGACGTTCTTGGTTCCATTGATGCATCCGGCACTGCTACAGAAGCTGTGTATTGCGTGGTCGTCGTAAGCAACATAGGAGTTTCTGGGGACGACAACGTGCTTGGTCCCATTGAAACATCCGGCATTGCTACAGGAGCTGAATGTTGCGTGGTCGTCGTAAGCAACACAGGAGTTTCTGGGGACGACGACGTTCTTGGTTCCATTGATGCATCCGGCACTGCTACAGGAGCTGTGTATTGCGTGTTCGTCGTAAGCAACATAGGAGTTTCTGTGGACGACGACGTGCTTGGTCCCATTGAAGCATCCGGTATTGCTTCAGGAGCTGTGTTTTGCGTGGTCGTCGTAAGCAACACAGGAGTTTCTGGGGACCACGACGTGCTTGGTTCCATTGAATGGTGCGGCATTGCTACAGGAGCTGTGTGCTGCGTGGTTATCGTACGCGTCACGGGACTGTGTGGGCGCGAGTTACGCGGCACTAGTTCAGTATCATGTGCACGGGGTGAACAATCTGGGCAGGGACGATCAGTAACTGAACTTGGAAGAAAGTCTTCTTCTGTGAATCGGTGTCTATCGAATGGGACGATACCACATTTAGCAAATGCATGGATGATGTTGCTTGGAGTCATAGCTTTTTGGAAGGCCGTGCCAATGATTTCTCCTAAATCATAAATCGTCACTGGCTTTCCAGGATTTCTTAGAAGCCAAGAGTCGATGGCGGAGTTGTAGTAAACTTTGAAAGGGCTATATATGCCTACATCTAACGGTTGTAATTTTGCTGAAGTGTGGGGATGTAACGTCAGAATGTGAACTCCAGAATTTTTCGCAAGGTCCAACGCCTCGATACACAAGTGAGACTCGTGGTTGTCCATGATAAGGATGGATGGATTCTCTTTTGAGGAATTCGTGTGCTTAATGAAATGCTTCATGACTTCTGGGAAAATTGAAGAATTCATCCATCCAGTGGGTGCTGCCAAACCGAGTGTACCTGGAGGTGTATTTTTAATCATGTGGTCTTTGAAGACTTTTCTGGGAAACACCATCACTGGAGGCAAAAAGTTTCCACTTGCACTTATGATGCAACAAGTGGTCACTAATGTGCCCCTTTCTCCACTAGTTACTTTCGATACAGTCTTCTTCCCTTTCGGAGCTATAACCTTCTGAGGCTTCTGAACAGTCGTGGTTGACGTTTCATCTAGATTGTAGATTCGTGTGCCATCTCCAAAAGAAGGGTGTCGACTGATGAGATTCTCCAAATTGTCGTAGAACTTTTGAACGTTATTTTGGTTAAACGCGGTGGCCCGCGCAAGACTACATGGTTCTGGTTTTCTGAGTGTAATATCATGTCTCTTCCTGAATGCCATGAGCCAATCTTTACCGGCCATTTGATTTTCAGTCCACGATTTCGGGATTTTTAAGTTATTGATTTGTGCACATTGAAACGCGATCTGTAGGCACTCGTTTTTAGTTAAACCATAAAACAATAGAGCACAGTGGCTAAAATAATCTTTTAGAGATTGCTCTTGTTCAGAAGTGAAGATTTTATTGACTGAATAATTTGGTTCCAGTCTTTGGTCTTCCAGAGAGACGCAAGTTTTAGTTTTATTGTGATACGATTTCAGTGTTGTAAATGGAACTCCGGTAGTCTCGGCAGCTTTTTTAATAGACATACCATTCCTAATTAAGTTTAGCCCGCTCTTAATTTCTTCTGCCGTATGGTTTCCAATTTTCCGTGGCTTTGATGGTGATCTACCACGACGCGGCATTCTGTAAATACATTTTTAATATAACTTAATGTAAAGGGGCACACACAGCAATGTTTGACATTCAAGAATAAAATCATCAAATAAAATGTGATAAAGAAAGTTAATTAGAGGATAATAAATTTAATCAATTTCATTTCAATTTTATTATTTTATTTTGCTTGTTTGAATTTTCTTTGGTTTTTTGAACTTTCTATTTATTTTTAGTTTTATTTAATTTTATTCAAATTTAATTTGATTTTATTTTATTTTATTTTATTCGTTTTTTTCATTTAGATTTATTTATTTTGTTCAATTTTATTTACCTAATTTTAATTTTATATTTCAAATAAATCATTATTTACAGAATAAGTTATTTCCCGTTCAGGTTCAGTTTGCCATCTACCTGATTAAACTGATAAAAACTTTAGAAAGGCCAAATTTTCTATTTATAGTGTAGGTATGTACCTACCTATTTTCAGAGTTATTTTTTTAATTTTTAGCTTTTATTTTAGAAAAACATGAACATAAATAGGTACCAACCTAAGTATGGACGGAAATACTTGAATATAAATAGGTACCTGGGCAAATCAACTTTTTGACCGACACAAATCCGTCCTCAACTTTGAAATTTCATTGTTAAATTTCACGTTTAAATATTGGCTTATCTGTGGTTCAGTTTATGGTGTATGTTAAAACATTCGAGGCCCCAGCTGTTAAACCTAATAAACAGAAACTATGTAGGTATATTAGAAGCCCGATTTCTTGGTAACTCCATAGACATTTTGAGTAACGCAAGAGACACTCAAAACTGTAAGTCGGTAAAAAAGTTTATTGGCCCACCTAACTAAGTGAAGTAATATGAACCTAAACAAGACAATATAAGCTGTACAATGAAATATAATACATTTAAACACCTAAGGGTACCTAATTCAAGATACCTATTCTTTTTGCATCACAAAGCTGACAAAATCGATAAGTGAACGAAAGCTAGCACAATTACCCTACCTATAGGTAGGTAACCAATCGTATTATAAAATTAACTTTACACCAAATAACATTATTGTTAAATAAAACGTTAATTAGAATAGATAGGTAACCTACCTAAGCCCAATTGCGAAATAACCGTTCCGTGTTTTATTCTTCATTTAAAATAGGTACCTACTCGTACCTACCTGAATGTCGCATGATTATTCACTTTCATGTTATTTAAAAAAAATATTTTTATTAATAACAGAATTTTTAGGTATGCTTATTCATACTTAAGTTAATTTTAGCTCAACTCTGTAAGGTACACGGTGGCTCGCGAACCACCGTGTACTTTTCCGAAACGAACGACTGTTGACCTTGGCGCCATTTTGTATTTTAGATCAAACAAAAAATAAATACAAACACCGAGGGCCTTGAATTATGAGCCAATACTAAGTAGATTAGACACACTCTTCGATACAACCATAAGCAATTAAATATCTCATACGAATTAAGAAAAAAAAGAAGTGAAACTTACCTGAAAATGTAATTTTGATAGCGTTGAACTTAAAAACGCACGACAACACATCCGCATGGCGCCGGAGCGGCTTACTAACTAGTTTGTACATGATCGAGTACGGAACGCTTCCGATTGACGTAGAGGAGTGACATAAAGCTCTTTCCCTTTCTCGTACAGCACATTCTAGCCACTGTTCCCACCGAGCGACTGTACCCTCCCTGACCCTACGCACGACTACATTTGGCGTTAAAAAGGCATATTCAAATGTTACTAAGAAGGTGTTTCCTACAATTTTGACATCATAAGAAAATATAATATAGGTAATCGCTATAACACGATAACCAATATAGCACGCGTGCTAACGCAGATCCTTTTTGCATCATCCGATACAATATACTTGAACGGCCGGTATGGGATGCTTATTGCTGGTCACATGACACGATCCGGCACTAATTTGTCGCATACCCCTCGTTAAATTGTTTGTTCTAATTTCGCTATGTTGTTATCGTTTCGGATACCTACATAACAAGTAGGTACCTAATTAAATGTAAATCGGCTGTTAGGTCTATTGTAAGGGATGTACAAACAGCAACACCCTTAACCGACCATCGGTAGACCTTATGCCGTTGCAATAGGGATTAGAAATGGCCGGTTAACAGTGTTGGTGATGATACCATTGCAATATGTATATTATTGTACTTATGTAATTGTAATGTAAGTAATATATTTTCAGCGAAATCACGGGTTTGGGTACGTAGTACCTATAAGAACTCTAAAGCAATTAATATTCTGCAAACTAACAAAATCAAGTACCTACTTTTACTTACCTACCTATTATTATTGAATATTGACTAGATTGGAAAACTTAATTGAACTTAAAAGTTAAATAAATCTAAGCAAAAAAATATTATTAAACTTAATTAATTTAAACATTCGTGAGACATACTAATACTATAAAATATTGCAGTTTCGGTAGCGCGCCTCGTAGCGACGAGTCACGAACCGGTTCAACTAGCACTTTTAGTGCTTGAACCTAGGCTCTCCGAGACATGCCGCGTAAAGTGACAAATACGTGAGTGAAACTGTTATCTTTTATAGTGTTGAACAAACTTATGTAAGTACATTAATCTACACAGTAGGTATAAATTCTTACTGAGCAGTCTTCCTACATTTAAAATTATTATATTTATAAAGGTATTTACAATATTCGCTAAACTTTTAAGAGCGAAATTCAGATAATAAATATCTCTGACCACAAGTAACTAATTATACTAATTAAGTAATTATCTTATTGTATTATGATCGTTTAACATTTTTTTATTGGTATTTTAAATTGGCATTGTGTACATCATTTTAACCGTTATCAAGGATTTAATTAGACAAAACTTTAGAAAATTCAACCAACCGGAGTCGCCATTGACAGGCGTTCCCCTCTGCCGAAAACATATGACCAGTGGTCATAATCATGTATGGACTGACGTTTATCTGACGTAGCTATTTGTACGTTACGTACGTTTATAGCCATACATTTGACGTTCCCCTCCCCCGCAAAAATCGGCAGACTTTTTGTATCGGAAATGACAGACATGGCTACTCCATCCGGGTTGAATTCTCTAAGGATAAAACAGTCCATTTGCGGTAAGTATTAACAGGGCCGCGATTCGAAAAATAAACACACACACTGGACAGACACAGCTCCAACCCAACTCAACCCAACTCAACTCAACGCTATAACGACATTGACATTTGCTATTCGAACAGATTTTCATTCAACATTGGTCTCACATTGGTCTCACATTGGTCACACATTGGTCACGCATTGGTCACACATTGGTCACACATTGGTCACACATTGGTCACACATTGGTACGAAATTGGTACAACAATTGGTGTCTGTCCAGTGTGTGTTTATTTTTCGAATTGCGGCCCAGATTGAGCACCAGTCACCTGCTACGCGGAATCTGTAGGTATGCTGCGGATTTCCGCTACAAAGCGGGAAAACGCTGGTATTGGCTACGAGCGTAGCGCGTAGAAAGGTACGGTACGGAAAGTGAATCATCTAAGCCTCTGGATGACATGTGTACAGAGTCCCAATGTCTCCAGAAGGCGCAAGCAGGCGACTCTAACACAAGGCGCAGAAGGCTGTTGGAACTGCCAGTGAATGATCTTGGCACGACTTTATTGTTTATTAGTACAATAACAGTGTGTATTTTATCTACACTCACATTGTAAGTCCTCTAAAACGTGTTCAAAAACGGTAGGCAATGGCTAGCATTACCACAACCGATTTTACTATGATAAGCTTTTTATCTGTGGCAGTAACGTAATTTTAACTTTACATGCTCAAATATTGATATGTTATGAGTTTTGATAACATAATGTACACCTGCACGCGCCCGCGCGACCGCCGGCACAATCGAGTTGGCCATGGCGGTGCAATGGCGGTCATTCTATGGTTTCCGAGCACGGCATTTAGGATAAATAATATGAGTGTAGATAAAGCAGTGTATGCAACTGTACGTAATTAGGCCTTAAAATACGAGTGTGGTTTTATGAAACGAGCCGCAGGCGAGGAGCAGGGGAGGACCCTAACAGTTACATAAACTACTATTATACAATCGTGACATAATGAACAGTTTTTCTGTGAGTTTTACATTGAAAATCTTAATTATGTCACTATTGTATACAACAGTTTTTCTACAAGTGCTCAAAATAGGCAAGCCGGTAAGAATTAAGTTCGACGAATGCCTTACACAACCTGCTCCCTCTAGAACGTGTTTTATTTTTATGTGCTTTAATTTCAGCATATGGTTAGGTACGATTATGGAAACGTATTGGAATAGTTAGTTTAATAAAACTTTTTTTTTTCAAGCTATAATTGTTATACCGGTCACTGATGTAACTAGAATATTAGGGTATTCTGATTAACTCAACCAAACAATTGAAAATTATGACATGTCAATGTAATTTCGAACATTAATACTACATTAATACTCCGAGATACAAAGGAAGCATATTTTGACGTACTCGTAACTTCGATCTTCCGGTGGATCGTACCGGCGGTTAAGGGAGGAGGACGGTCCTCCTCCCGACCATTGTATAATATTGTATGAAAATCCATTTCATCATAGTCGACGATGCTTAAATTTGCGACCATGAAAGCTCCATCGAAAAGTATGCGCTAGTAGTTCGGTCTACAATGTCTCAATTCAAGCATTATAATCGACGACTAGAAAAAGGTAATTTTAAACACCTCACCCGCTTAGTTACTTCTGCTGCTGATTGTAACCTTCTTATTTCAACAGCAGGACAGCAGTCGGCACCGCTGATCTGACTTAAAAAGGCCCAAGTAGATTAAAAATATTTGCGTCATCTTAGATGACCATAAAACAGGAATCGAATAAATATGACAGAACTACATGATAGTTTTGCGTGCTAAAAGGATTAAACAATCCTGACGTTAGTAAAATCTTTTAGCGCTTTTTAGTTATTGTTATTGACATCAGTAGATATTTTCGCGAAGCTATATAGTACAACATATATATATATGTTACAATATTATGATATCTTTACTTACTACGCGAAGCACCTGAGCAAACTTATCTGTAAGTTTAGTGGTCCCTATTGCTTCTTAAGTATTATCAGGTTTTCTAACACACTAGCGTTAATTAATGAACTCTATTGAAAGTTAAATTTCATTAGTTACTTTATGTCAAAAAGCAGTGTTCATATTTCCCATGTGTTCACCGATAGTATTTAATTGTTTAAACTTACAATGATTCTATTTATAGGACTCAATCATAATGTTGAATTCATTATTATTGACTGGGTTTCGACTAGGTGTCTTTAACGTTAGTGTGCTAGTGAAAGTAAGGAACAGGTCAGCTATGAGTACTTAATTTACGTCAGTAGACATGTAGGCACTTACATACTAAGTTTATTTTTAATAGAATAAGTAAGTAGAGGTATAGGTATGTATAATAGAGCAGATATGTAAATTATGTGAATATAAGCTCAAAGGGAAGGTTCTTCAATGTTCATAGGTAACGCGATGTCGCTAAACTTACTACATTTATTGACTATTAATAGGCTTCGGTAGAAGCTGTTTTATATAGGTAAGTAAGTGTTATGGCGGCTCAAGTAACAGCTCTGCGGATATAGTTATTAGTAGAATTGAAGAAAGAAAGTAGAGGGCGCAACGTTACACCTATTAGGGCAGGGCTGGGAGATATAAAGTGCACCATATGACAAATATAATGTGATAGGTAATAGATATATTAGGTAAATACTTACTTGTAGTTAACCTTTAACCTAGGCAACTGATCAGGTATATTTGATGCCTTGTAAAGTTATCTTATAAAATTCTTCTTTTTCAAATACTTTGCTATGGAGCTTATTCATCGAGAGATGATATTTTACCTCCATCTACTTAACTTTTAAGCCTTTCTTTGTCAGCAAGCGAAGTTTTGGTCAATACCCTTTTCTACATATAAAAGCATTTTAATTTCGATTGATATGAGTTATAGTAATATACTTGTATTTGTTTCAAAGGCACTGAACATTTGGTTCTGGACGGTTGTAAAATATTGGTTGCATGTAGGTACCTACTTAGGTAGTCAGTGTTGCACGTATCGTGAACCTTGACATCTCTTGGCACTCCAAAAGTGTCCGGGCGTCCATGTAACTATGAATCAAACTTTGATTTGTATATTGTCAAGTTCAACAGCACTCAAAATCCAGGGCTATACATACAAATATGATATGTAGGTAGACCTCTACGTTTTTCCTTGTAGAAGTTCATGTTTTTTTCTTAACGTCGTAATCATTACAAGTTAAATATTGTCCTACAGCGTCGTTAAGCATAAGTAAGTACATAAGAAATATCAAGATACAATTATATCATAGTATTTTATACCTAATATTTCGGAACACTTGAAGATAAGTCTAATTATTTAAATTTTCGTTGTAAAATTAACCTAACTTACATAGATTGTAAGTAGTATAACTAATACGTTGTATAACCGACTAGCATTTGTCTAATAATATGTACAATTAATCCACAGCGTCTCGCACAGGCACTTGACACATTCAATGTGATCGTAAATTGTTTGACACTTTCACTGATTCTTATGCCGATATGCCGCACTTAGATACGCGGTCCAGTACACGGTTGCGAAGAGTACGAAGCAGATAGGGAAGAGTATGAGGGCGAAGCGGTCGAGCGTGCCGTGCTGCGCGCCGCAGAACATGATGCCCTTGTCGATGCAGGCGCCCACCCGCGCCAGCGCCCCCTCCGGCCCGCGCCCGCCCAGCGTGTCCATGATCGGCGGCGAGTCCTACCGACCAAAACACTACAGTACACACAACAGCCACTATACACCAAGCCGGCCTTCCCTCCACGAGCCTACATACCACTACACATCGAGTAGCCCTTAACATGCGCCGCAAGCCTTGCACTCAATAATACAGATCTACATTACTTGCTACTCGTACGTAAGCATATCTGAAATTACTTTAGCGTTTAGTACAGTACTTACATAGTGTCATTAGCGACAGTAAAGTTAAGAAGTCGTTGGAAGTTCAGGGATTGATAGCTTATTCTCGCGCGTGATTCTGACTGATGTGCTGCAATTTATTTTCTTCCACCTAGATGTGACCTTCTACGACCTGCCATGAGCGATAGCCACACAGTGCAGTGCCTAGAATTTATCTTTACCTTACTACTCGTTCTTGACTCAGTTCCGACCTTATTTTTTCTCCAATTCCTTTTCCCCGAGAGGGATGACTAAAAATTGGTCACTTTTAAAACATAATTTAGGCAATATCTTAAACACACAAAGAGCAAATGTAAGTGGCACAATTATGCCTACCCAATGGACGTTATTTGAAAAAAAAACTACAAAATGCATTCTACACAGTATTAAACGTACAAAAATCTAAAGGCGTGTTACATGAGTTGTTTAATATTTACCCTCGAAATGGTCTGATTGCCGAGCTGCTGCTTGAGGCCTTCGTCCTCCACACTGAGGGTCGGCGAGAACACTCCGCCCTGTGGGGTGCCTGTCACGGGAGTGCAACTCAACCTCTGGAATCGCAAGAAAATAATAATTTATGGCCTGGGATCAACCGCATGCACGTCCATATCAATACAGTTGACCCGCATATCGGGCATTGAGATCCACTCTCGTCTCTTGGCGGATTGTGTGAGATGTAGCAAAATAAGCGGTCTATTAAAAGAATAAGATGGAGTGGAAGGCTACACATGCACTATGACATTCAGGGTGTATACCTGATGGGAGTGGTTGACGTGCAGAGGGGGCGGAGCTAGCTGCGCAGCGGAGACGGCGCGGCGCAGGTCCGCTCGACGCCGACACCAGCTCTTGTCGTATCGGATACCGAACAGCACCACGAAGTACTCGAGCAACGCCAGGAACACGAATAGCGTGCATGAGATCAGCCACACCTCTATACACTTCAGCTCGAGCGCGTCGGGCGAGTTTGTACTGCAAATTGAGAATAAACAACATTACAAGCTAATATTTAAGAAATATCAAAAGAAAAAAACTTTCCTGACTGCAAAGAACCTGCTAATGAGCGGCAGTATAGTGGCATCAATAGCTGGAGGATAATGCAAAAGCTGACCCACGACATGATGGCGAACAGCGACCATAGCAGACAGCTCTCTCAGAATACATAAGATTGTGACTTGACCTCTCACCTGACTGTGTCGAACATGGTGACGAGCGACAGCAGGGTCGTGACGAGCAGCACCATGCGGCCAGGCACGATCTCGGGGATGACACAGAAGCTGCCCCACGAGATGATGACAAACAGCGACGAGGGTAGGTAACTCTCCAGGAGATACCCTCTCAACTCGCGTGACAGCGTGATCTGCAACCGTGCTGCCGAGTGCTCGCCTAAAGGCATAATAAACATACAGGTAGGTTCCAAGTCTGGACACATTAAACAAACTCTAACTACTTATCAGCAGAGAGATAGTTATAATAAAGTGATGTGAATTAGGACTTCATTGTTGCACACTCGTAGGTACATAATAGATATTTTAAGCGATACGTTATTTTATCTACACTCATACTGTAAGTACTCTAAAATGCGTTCAAAAACCGTAGACAATGACAAGCATTACAACAAACTATTTAACTATGATAAGTTTCTTATCTGCGGCAGTAACGTAATTTTAACTATGCATGCTCAAATATTGTTAAGCAATGAGTTTCAAATTTGGAACATCGAATTTGATAACATAATGTTACCGCCATGGCCAACTCGATTGGTCCCGCGCGAGCGCGGGCACAATCGAGTTGGCCATGACGGTACAATGGCGGTCATTCTATGGTTTCCGAACACTTAATTTAATATATATAATATGAGTGTAGATAAAGCAGTGTATGCAACTGTACGTAATTAGGCCTTAAAACACTGGTGTGATCTTATTATGAAATTCGCCTGCGGCTCATTTCATAAAACCACACTCATGTTTTAAGGACCCTTATTACGTAACAGTTACATAAACTACTATTAGGAAGTTAGCTTCATCACTTTAATATTGCTACTAACTCATTGCTGATTTTATTGTGGTGAATTTTTACGACAACTATGTTACTATCAAGTGTGGTTGTATCGACACGGATAATATGGGACCGTATAGTAAATACCAATGTGCGCGAGACATTTCGAAACTAATATTTGCCTGACATTTATGACACTAGCAGATGTTTTAAATTCTCATTACTCTACCACCTTCTAAGGGCAAGTGATATCAAATACATTTTGTTCAAAATAATAATACTAACTACCACTTTACATTTGTTTTACTTACTATTACAGATCTAAGACTTCCACCAACACAAAACAGAGCTTAACATCTATCTACAGTGGAGGACAAGACATCACAATATTACTTAGTATTGTTAACGACATCACATGACATGGACAATTTTACCACTAAACCTTGCAAACACATACTATGGTTATGAAAACATATATTAGAAGTGTAACATAAAGAAACCGACTAACAACTCATAACTCAACACTAAGAACAGAAAGGTATCATCTGCTAGGTGCGGATGACGGTGACTTAGCGAATATTCAAGTTTGAGGTAAATTATATGTCGTTGTTGACATAATAATTGGAATATAACGTTTCATCCGAACCCAGCGTACTTGCGTCATGCCAGCGGCAAGCGACAGCGCGTAGTAGTATAGTATTAGTAGAGTCTGACCGAGCGAGGCACAATTTTGACAAACACAATTTGCTGCGTGAAGAACAACGTACAGAGAAGATGACTTAATTTGTACCTAGCGGAAAACATTTAACAAAGGAGCTGATTCCGTACCTGATTGAAGGTTACCTACCAGGTATTTGTCGAAACCGTTCATCTCTCGATCATAAATTTTGTACGTACATGATTAGTGATTTATGAGGCGCAAACTTAAGCGCAAAGCAATAAATATACATTTACCTTCACCATATTTGGCAATATGTTTACTTTTGTCCGTAGTGAAGCTGACTACGTATTTGGGCAGCCGGAACTGGTTGCGGTGGCCACCGACCAGCCGCCAGCCCAGCCACGGAGGCACCTCCCGCCACTCGAATCTCACGTACTCCGATGTGTATTTGTCTGGAAATAGATTATTTCACGATCGTCACTTAGGTAATGATTTTTTCTTTGAAATCGTGTAAAAGTCACGGTGCTTTTAGAAACACCTGGCATAGAAAACAGCAAAATTCGAATCCCAAATATAATTCCATTTATAGCCCACATAACTATAGGTAAATGTCAAAGATATAAATTATATCCGCAATAAATTAAACCTCAGCATGTTTTGATGACTGTGTGCAAAAGCGAACTGGGAAATATTTTCAGTAATATGACAGCCTGAACATATAATAAACTTTTTGTGTTTTATTTATTGCCTGAATAGAAATGGCCGTGTAATTGAAGTAATTTAATTCAGGAATACCTAATAGTTACATATTTTTAAATATTTATAGAAAACTTAAATCCTATAACATTGCTGGCTTGGTATTAAATCATTAAACAGATTCTTCAAAGAAAAGAGCGTCGGTACCTAGTCAGAAAAAAAGTCGTGCAGCTTAGCTTTTAAAAGTGTCCAAAAAAGTTACAAACCAGATCTACCTTGCATCGGTCTGGTATCAAAATTTGGGCACAGTCAATAAACCTTAAAAGACTTAAAATACTCCTTTCAAATATACTTACAGCTACTAAAATCGATGTCGCATGTTTGCACGTCTAGAGGATATAGCACGAAATCCATCTCGCATTTTATTGTTATCGTCGCGCTAAAATAAAAGTAAATACATTTTATTTTCACACAAATCAAATCTTAATCACACAGCTCGCGTCCATTAACCCGTCGTTTGTATTGTAGCAAAAAACTTTTAATTTCTCCCGCCAGCTCGTAAATTCAGAGTTGAGTTGTCAACGCCATTACAATAACTAGTTTTATGTCACAATTTAACATAAATCATTCCATATGTCCTAAATTTAGATTAAATTAAAACAAATGTAATGAATATACACAGTTTGCTTTGTGTTTATTACTTTGTTTTTCATTTTAGTAGATTTAAAAATATGTTTAAGATGGAATATTTAAATAAAATCTATCACTAAATGTTACTGGAGGTCCTCGACATTAGAAATAACCTACGTATATTCTGGACACTTGGACAGACTATACATTATCTCTGCGAGGCGAAACATAATAGCTGACACTGCACTAACCCCAGAAACACGAAAATGAGGTTTTTAATGATACAGTTATTCTATTCATGAACCAGCGGTTAGTAATATTCTAAGCCACAAGTAATAATTAAAAACAGAATAGAACTTTAGTCTATCAATGTTGGTTAAATATATGTATATACACTGTGGGCTGGAATAACCCGACAGATCTTAACCACGAATTTCTAAGAAGGAAAAAATATTATGTGACTTTAGGTCAAATACGCCAAAAAAATATTTTTTTTTTCGTTTTTTTGTTTTCATTTTTTGAATGTTTATTGCACATGAAAAGCAAATGTTATTAATAAAATTATCGTCTAAAACAAATTGGTACTTTTTTTTTGTAAAAATTTTGTTTCTGCAAAGTTTTCCTTGTCACTTTGATATCTGTATCTGTCTATAAGGACGTGTAAACTATGTCCAATAGTGGCAACAACGCCATTAGAAAGGCGTTTTGTGATGAGTTATAATAAAAAGTGTATTTTTTTTTATTGGTATTAACTCTGAAACTAGGCGTATTCCAGAAAAGTTTATGGGACATTATAGTATCTAAATATGATCAGGAATACACTGTTAAAATCTGTCTAGTTATATTGGCCCACGGTGTATAATACTGGTATATGCTGAATTTGCTTTTATATTTTTATCTTTAATTTAGAAAATGCCAAAGATACTAATCATCTGATAGCTGAAAATTATCCTAGTCAAGGTCAAGGTCGAGTCACAAATCTCACACAACTGAATATGCCACTAGTAATTATTTGATAAGTACAAAAATATAATAATAATGTCAATGGACGAACCCAATACTGACTGAGACGGTGCTATTCTTATAAAGTCTGAGCGAGGCCATCTCCTGCAGCACGGAGAGAATCCGCATGGTCTGCAGCTGCCAGATGTACAGGTCCGGCGTCCAGATCAGCTGGCGGAACTCCCAGGGCAGGTCGATGGACTCCAGGCCCACTTTTAGCCGGGGATCCTTCCAGGATACTTGTAGAAACACGTCTAGTGTTATCTCCTTCGGGAACAGATAAGCTAATTAATAAGGGGGTTTCATGACCCCCCCAAATCGTACACGTCATATACAAAATTTCATTACTGACCCCCTCAAAAAATCATTTCTGCATTAGTGACCCCCCCCCCCCCCCCAATTTCATAGTGACCCCTCCCCCAAATTTCATAGTGACCCCCCTAAAAATTCAGGCTGCGACCGCGTCTGGGACCTACTAGGTGGCCTTTCTGTGTCTAGCTAATTTACACTACAAAGCAGGAAAACGCTGGAGTAGACTACGAGCGTAGTCAGTGTTGTTCCGGATACGGCAATTGCCGTAATATACGGCAAATCTGAGGCTTTGCAGTCAAAAATACAGTATATACAGCAGCGGCCCCATTCCTCTATACATTTTTCCGCACTTTATCGCCAATTTTCTAGATATGGCAATTATTTTAAGAATTTGTATAGAGTAACTTAAATTCGTACTCGTTAGGTACGAGTAACTCAGTAGGTAAAGTAACTCAACTGGGCGAGTATCTTCCTAACTGAATATCGTAATCAAAAAACCTTTCAGGTTTGCAGTTTGTACAGTATTTCCATAGCAAAATGCCATCGAAGTCACATTCACTCTCATTACTCAATATCAAATTACGCGTGCCGATTTCAAGTATCAACTTGATACAAATAGCAAAATTAAAGAAAACATCACCATTTACTTTGTGGGTGAATTATTAGAACTTTAACTAATCGTTTAATAGAACTTTTCACAGCACCTATTCGTATACGGGCTTTTTCTTCCCTGCTAGGAGGGAATAAAGTGGCACTTTTCTGTTAGGGGACATTGGTTTTTTTTTTCAGTCAGTCCGTTATTAGTGTTATTACAAACACATTTCTTATTAAATTAATCGATACTTTATAATCAGAAAGCACACTAAGCACATATAAAATAAAAATAAATATGATTCAACAATAACATTTCTTATCACTTTCGCAACCGGGCAAAATTTTGAACAATACCCCAGAAACCGACTGAACCCGCCAGGCGGGCTGCGACGTGCAACGCAATGCCGCACGCCGCGTGCCCGGCATCTGAGCAAACATTACGAGTGCCTACCAGGCGGGTTCTCGGTAGTCACAGTGTTATTTTCCTCTAAGGTGGTGTGAAAAGCAGTATGTGTCACATAGGAGCAAAACTATTTTCAACTTGGGCGTTAACCCTTGAATCCCTCACTACGCTCAGGAGTCTACTTTAGAATCCCTCGCTATGCTCGGGATTTTACTATAGACTCCATCGCTTCGTTTGGTATTAAATGCACGCCCTCGCCGTTAATATTCAATTTTGTTCCCTCGTTACACAATCTACTATTTTCTATTTAACGATGTCTAACAGTTGGAAAATCACGAGTTCATTATCAATAGTTGATCCGGTGTCAAGTAGAATGCAAAATATACACGTCGAGTATTTGTTGCTTTTAGTTTAATGTATTTTCTGTAGTCAAGAATGTAGCCTGTAAGGAACTCCGTTTAAAACATTATGGTTATGGAGTTCGTTGTCTTGATTTTTAAAGACCGTGTTTTAGTTGGCTGTAAGTGGGGTAAGTCCTCCAAGTTTCAATTAAAATAAAGCGACATGTATTTACCTCCTTATTCTCATCCACTCCCGAGACGCGGTTGACATTGAGCCCTATGAACACGGTTGTGTTCTTTCCTGAAATGTAAACAAGAATAATATTAAAACACGTGAAAACCAGGAGATTCGCCTAAGGTAAAACTCTATATTGAGATTTCGTTAGAAGACGGCTCTATTGAGAAAAATAAATTAATTTTACATAACATACTTACAACTTCACTACATAGTATAAAACAAAGTCGCTTTCCGCTGTTTGTCCCTATGTATGCTTAGATCTTTAAAACTAAGCAACGGATTTTGATGCGGTTTTTTTAAATAGATAGAGTGAGTCAAGAGGAATTTTTATATGTATAATACATGCATAATATAGTAGAGAAACACTGATAATTTTAGAGGTTTCTAATGTGATGTTGTAAATAAACCCATTTTTTGCGCTTACATTGCAAACGCTGGCTGATTCCCAAGAGATAGATCAAAATAATGTACTACAGTATTGTACATCTTAAAAAGGTCTACAAAAAAGTCCGTGATGGTATATGTCTATCTTTTAGGGATAACCCACAATAACCATTTTATATCCCGTGCGAAGCCGGGGCGGGTCGCTAGTAATATAATAGGCTACTTTCCTGTGAAGTCAAATCAGCTACTCTTTAGGAAACGTCAAAACTATTTGTTACTATGGAGTTTATATGGGAGAAAAATATTGTGACGTCACAATACTATATGCTACTACTTAATACATCTCCTTTATAAAAGTTTAAACCATTATAAAATCATTTAAAGCGCAAACACATGCTACACCTGGATTTTCCCGTGTATTTTTGAAATTTTGATTTTATGAATGCAACGAAACAATTATGTTTATCTATTGGATAGTACCAAATTCTGGAAAGGTCTAATAAATTTAAAATAAAACCGGCCAAGTGCATTGCGGACCACGCATAATGGAGGGTTCCGTACTTTCAATGGAATATGAACCAAACTAATACCAAAAGGTCGTATCTGATGCCTTTGGAACAAGTTTTTTGGAGATACTTAACTCAAAAATTACTGAACCGAAAATGTTCAAAATAATTTTCGTAGAAAGTATGTGATAAGGCGCATCTTCTGAATTTTTTTCATATTTTTTGGACTTACGGTTCAAAAGTTACAGGGCCCTATAACTTTTGAACCGTTACGGGGACGCTATTATTCCGACTTCCGAAGCGATTATTTCTGAAAATATTGACTTAATCACAAAATGTTCAAAGAAACCTCAATGTTATTTAAACACCTATCGATTGATGTGCAATATGTTAATATTTGGTTAATTTTTTTTTGAAACTTAGTTACATGTATGGAGCGCCCTTTTTATTAACCGACTTCAAGATTTGAAAAGAGGAGGTTCTCAATTCGGCGTGTATGTTTTTTTTTTTTTTTTTTTTATTTTTTTTTTTTTTTATGTTTGTTACTCCATAACTCCGTCATGTCTGAACCGATTTTGAAAATTCTTTTTTTGATTGTAAGTATATATATACAGATTGGTCCCGTTTTTGTCAAAACGCAGTTCTGATGATGGGATCCATGAGGAATCGAGGGAACTCCTCAAATCTTAAAGGCATACATATAGTGATTTTTATATTTTTATCAACAAAACCATCATTTTCATTCAAAACAGTGACATTGGATGAAGTAGAACTGCTGATGATGATCAGAACGGAACTCTTCAACGACGCATAGTTCACGTTTGGCGATTCGTCCTCTTCGCTGTGTTTGTTTAGCAAGTTTAATTGTCAGAACAAATGTTCGTCCAGCTCAAGTTCTGATGATGGGATCCATGAAGAATCGAGGGAACTCCTCAAATCTTAAGGGCTTACACATAGTGACTTTTGTATTTTTATCAACAAATCAAGCATTTTCATTCAAAAGAGTGACATTTGATGAAGTGGAACTGCTGATGATGAACAGAACGGAACTCTTCAACGACGCATAGTTCATGTTTGGCGATTCTTCCTCTTCGCTATGTTTGTTAAGCAAGTTAGATTGTCAGGACCAATTTTCGTCAAGCTCAAGTTCTGATGATGAGTTCCACGAGGAATCGAGGGAATTCCTCAAATCTTAAAGGCATACATAAAGTGACTTTTGTATTTTTATCAACAAATCAAGCATTTTCATTCAAAAGAGTGACATTTGATGAAGTGGAACTGTTGATGATAATCAGAACGGAACTCTTCAACGACGCATAGTTCACGTTTGGCGATTGGTCCTCTCCGCTGCGTTTTTTAAGCAAGTTATTTCATTGTATGGAATCTAAGTGCACCATCTATCTACAATAATCCTTCACCGGCTACCCCCATTGAAGTCGGTTTTTTTTTCTTAAAAATTATTAAGATACGTCTTATAGCTTCCGAGTAAAATAGCTGTGACATACGGACGGACGGACGGACAGACGGACATGACGAAACTATAAGGGTTCCGTTTTTGCCATTTTGGCTACGGAACCCTAAAAAATGTTAACTGGAGTCATTTCTTAGAAGAACTCGAGTTTTATTATTAACTTACGGATAAGTGGTGGCATTATTGGGCAGATAGGACAATGGCGTCACCTAGGTACATTTTATGTAAGTAAGTAAGTAAGTTCTTTATTTGCGTTAAATGTGGTAACAATAAGTCAAAATTATATGGTTAAAATATCACACATTTCGCCGCATTACGCATTAAATCTACTTTAGCATGCAATATAACTCCTTAACACAATATAAATAATTTGTCGTAAAATTAAAAATAAAAACAATACAATGCAACATTACAGTTACTCAATTAGTCAAAAAATTAATTTAAATTATAAAAACATTTATCCATTAGCCAATGTCGAAGTTTACATAGGAACAAGGTATCAGGCAGCTGTCTTAAATCTAGAGGAATATTGTTATAAACGTTTCCTGACATCATAAAACAATTATAATTGTACTGGGCAGAGTTACACATTGGCCTTTGTATCCTAAGTACATCTCTGTTCCTTAACCTTGGATTTTGAGTATGATTGAATGACTAATGAGTACATGTTTTTTTTCTAAAACATTCACTTCTTACTCAAGTAGGTAAGTAGTGCCAATGTTTAAAAAAATAATAATAAGTAAATCCAACGCATTCAAGCTACAGATATAACCGCCAACAGACTGTCTCGAAGTTTGGCGAAACTTTAATTTAAGGCACAATTGTATTTCACTTGTTTTTTAACTAAAAAAAATAAACAGTTGTCTTAATTGACAACATTCCATTGAATTGTCGTAGTTATGATAATTGAAAAATCTAAAAAAGTTATAACTATTGACCATCTTAAAAGTTTACAAACACACACGTATTTATCTAGGAGTGTGTAAAGAGGACTGTGTGAAAGGGACTGTGTATTTATAGTTATACAATACGATGCTCAGTGATTAGCGAGGCTTCGATTAAAGCATCGCTTAGCACTATATATAACTAGGTTTCTGCTCTATATTTGCCTTTAAGCCTATCATTTCCATACACCAAGTTAGTATTATGATTATTATGTATTAAAGATGTACAAATGTTTATGTGCAAATCATTATGTCTGACCGATTTCTCTCAGGCGCTTAAAGGTTAGCTGGAAGAGATCCCTTAAAGGGATAAGTTCGCCTTTGTACACACTCACTATATTTTTGATGGTCATGTACTTTTTTTGTGCAATAAAGTGTTTTACTAGTACTACTACTAAAAAAGTGAAGACACTATCAAAATGATTATTGGATGACTTTTACCAAGTTGGTCCATTATACACGTAGGTAAATAGGTCAAAAACTATGCCGGCTGTGATAACTATTGGTATTTGGTGCGTTCGAGGAAATAAAAATAATTTGAAGGAACATCTAATATTACTTGATAACGAATCAAATTATTACAAATATTTGGATTTGTTTGTTTTAATTATAA
Source organism: Pammene aurita (assembly GCA_947086415.1). Lineage (NCBI taxonomy): Eukaryota > Metazoa > Arthropoda > Insecta > Lepidoptera > Tortricidae > Pammene > Pammene aurita. Next base: position 11,951,550 of record OX352299.1, read on the forward strand.
CACTGCGCGAATCCACGCAAGTGCCTTGGGAAGCCACGAGCCAGATGGTTAGATGACATTAAAAAGACGGCAGGGCCGACCTGGCACAGAACCGCCGCATCTAGAACAACATGGAAATCCATGAAAGAGGCATTTGTCCAGCAGTGGACGCGAATATGCTGAGAAGAAGAAGAAGAAGAAGAAGAAGAAGAAGATGACTGCGCGAATGCAGAAGACGCTGGTTCTATTCCAGACCTAGGCAGGAGGCCTTGGTCACTTTTTCCTTTGTATATGACATATTTAGGATTAACATCTAATATTTGTCAAACCCTTTGTAGTATTTAGTTGTGACACAAGCCATAAACTTTCAAGCTTTAAACGGCATAACGACTGTTAAATCAATACTTAAAGTTCAACTCCGTCAAAATGACTACGTCAGAGCTGCAGACTAAAAGCGGCGGAACATTAATAAACAGCCAAAACTTTTACCACTGAACGTGTTACGAGGCGATTGATCAAGCAAGCCTTGAATTTAAAATTAGGATTTAGGAAAAAATGCCTCAGCATGAAAAATGCCTCACTATTAAAGGGCAAAATAGGATAAGTACATCTCTTAGCCCGTGATTTGAAATAAATATCGTAGGTAGATAATTATCTAATTAGTGCTTGCGTTTAATCTCCGTATGAAACTGAATGTATATAGTCTGACCACAGACATACAATTTGAGAATGATCCAGTGTAATCATTATGTGAAGGCAGTAAGTGAACGGTAGTTGTAGAGATCTGTTGGTAAGGCCTTTGTCTAGCAGGAAAAGGTTAACTTAATAATCTAAATATAAGTAAAATGTTACTGATTATTTGAATAAAAGAATATGTACAGTGCATGTGTGTAGGTAATTAGGCATGTACCATAAAATATAGCGAAATGTAATGTACTTAATTTTTGTTTGTTTCGCCTTGTATACAGAATGTAACAATAATACTGGTGATCCATTTTAAAGGCATAGTTAATTGGTATCGTATTGCGAGTATGAACAATTAGAAGAAACATTATTCCAACGCGAAAAATATTTTGTTTTTGGATAGGACACGTCGTCCCAGGCGGCGAGCCTTCCATACAAAACCATTATTTTACGCGAATTTTTTTTCTTAGTTTTTCATAATTAGAATATGGTATAGTCGAGGTCAAAAATACCTTAACAGTTGAGTGTTACAAAAATACCTTTACATTTAAATATGTTTACACATTGCATGACAAAAACATGCTTACAACTCACGTGACAGATTCTGCTTTACAGTTAATGCTCCAAATTTCAGTTTACAATCTGTCTTCCATAAAAACATTTACAAAAATTGTGTCCTAACAGATTTACATTGCATGTTACAGAATAAGATTTACTGCCAATGTGCCGTAAATACGTTTACATTTTCAGTGACATTAGAAACTTTACGATCAAGCTTACTTTTCGATTACGTACACCTATTGTTATATAAATATCTTTACAGATTTGATTAGCCCGTTTTTAATTTTAATAATGACATGAAATCGTCATACATATAAATTTCGGCTTTATAAAGAGAGCTTCATTATTTATTAACGCTAACTAAACTTTACTAACATTCGGCTTTATTATTTATTAAGGGAGTTAAAAATAGTACTATTTTTTTTAGTAGCTGTATTTGTTTGGTTTAGTGTTTTTACATACATTATATAGTATGTCGACAAGAAATCCTTAGTAGTAATTGGACGGTTTCTTTATATCATATTCTAACACATCTCAAATTATGTTGTATCACACATCTCAAATATTGTGATGGGTAGCGCTAAACAAATCTCCAAAATTGACTTTCTCAGGCTCCCTCCGATAGTCTTCGATGGTATCCAAATTCCTTTTTCCAACCAAGTGAAAAATCTTGGCGTAATCATGGATCGTTGTCTATCATGGGTGCCTCAGGTGAGTGAAGTGAGCAGGAAGATGTTTGCTGCCATAGGGTCTCTCAGACGGCTCCGGAATTTCCTGCCAATTGCTACTAAAATTGCGCTTGCTCAGTCGTTACTTCTCCCCATTCTTGATTATGCAGATATCTCCTATTTAGACCTAACCGAGGAGCAACTTAATAAGCTTGAGCGTATTCAAAATGCCTGCATTCGGTTCATTTTCGGATTACGCAAATTCGACCATGTTTCTAGTTTTCGTTCTCAACTCAAATGGCTCCCTATCCGTCACCGCCGTAACTCTCACATACTTTCTTTACTCTTTTCTATACTTTTTAACCCTGCAACTCCCCGCTACCTCAAAGAGCGTTTCTCTTATCTTAATTCTATTAGATCCTCTCAAAAATTGCTCCTAAAAGTGCCATCTTCATCTTCCAAATTTTATAATTGCTCATTTACGTTCCAGGCCGTTCGTTTGTGGAATTCTCTCCCTCTCAACATAAAACGCGCGCAATCTATTGGTAGCTTTAAATCGCAACTTAAGGAATACTATTTATCTCTTCCTTAGGTTTTTAAGTTGACACTGTTGTTTCTTACTCTGTGTATTATATATGTATATATGTACGTATATGTATGTTTATTTTGTATTTATTGAAGTATGTATATTCATATGAATGTGCTGTGTTATCTATTTCGTCTCTTTTGTTTCTATGCACCACCTACTGCTTATTGTTTTTCTCTAGTCTCCACTACCCAAAGGTTGTCTGGAAGAAATCGCTCATTAGCGATAAGACCGCCTGTTGTTACCTCTACCTAAATTTATCTAATTGTAAAATTTTTGCTTGTAACTGTATGAGGTGTGCAATAAAGAGTATTTATTATTATTATTATTATTATTATTATTATTATGTAAGAGTTCCGTTTAACCCTTTGAACGCCAAAGACCCATAATGTGGTCATGAGATGTCGTGCCTATCATGCTATTGACCTCCTAAAGTGGTCCGGACTAAGATGTATTGCGATCATGCTAAAAAAACAATATAAAAGCATTCTCGTTTATTTTTACTGGTGCTTGTGTTGCATTAAATTTATGGTGGTTAGCGTCTGACTGACCACACTTCATTCAATCTTTTTATATGTCAATGAACCATTTTGCACTTCAGTCAGTTTCAATTTGGGATTGTAGGAATAATAAATTCTGTGACAAAAAATATTTCTGAGTGCTGAAATTCCTGACTCAGTGATGTTACTTCGTAAAACACCCGAGTATATTCGGCGGGTGTCCAAACACTGAAATGTATGATGTTCCTATACTTATGAAGGCAAAAATCTTAATTAAGTTTCATTTATATATTTCTCCAACAACAAGAGCGTGCTTATTTCATTTGGGAAAGCCTATTGATGCTTGGGATCAAACAGCTGAGGCCGAAGAAAATCTCATGGATTTTAACGCTGACCATACGAACGACATCACTACATAGTATAAAATAAAGTCGCTTTCCGCTGTTTGTCCCTATGTATGCTTAGATCTTTAAAACTAAGCAACGGATTTTGATGCGATTGCGGATTTTTTTAATAGATAGAGTGATTCAAGAGGAAGGTTTATATGTATAATACATGCATAATATAGTAGAGAAACACTGATGATTTTAGAGGTTTAAATAAATAAATAAATATTATAGGATAATCTTACACAAATCGACCTAGGCCCACGGTAAGCTCAATAAGGCTTGTGTTATGGGTACTAGACGACGATATATATAATAGATAAATATGGATAAATACTTAAATACATAGAAAACATCCATAACTCAGGAACAAATATCTGTGATAAACACACAAATAAATGCTCTAACCAGGATTCGAACCCGGGACTAGGCTAGGAGGCCGTTAAAAGTTTTCTAATGTGTTGTCGTAAATAAACCCATTTTTTGCGCTTACTCTGCAAACGCTGGCTGAGTCCTAAGAGATAGATCAAAATAATACAATTTGTCAAACTTCTGTAAAATATTTGAACGAGAAATATACATACGTCTAAATCATTATTTGACTTCTAAGAAAATTTTAAATTCCAACCAGTTTGGTTTCCAAAAACAAAAGTCAACATCTTTGGCAATTTTTAAAATGTTTAAGGGTATATGGGATGCTGTCAATGATTAGCTGCCTTGTGTACCTCTGCTCTTGGATATGTCCAATGCGTTGTCCATGATATTCTTTTGAGGCAATTGGATAACATTGGAGTCAGAGGTCATGTTCTAAAATTATTTGAAACTTACTTAAGTAACAGACAACAAGCTACAATGGTAGTCAATTACTGTAAAGAACTGAAAACCCTAGGTACTAACTACTCTATCGCGATTTGAAGCTACCAATATAGGGGTACCCCAAGGTAGTATTTTAGGGCCTCTTTTGTTCTTAATATATATTAATGAATTTCCAAAAGTTGTTGATGAATTATGCGTGATATTTGCGGATGATGCCACCATACTATTTACAGGGGATAAGCACAAAAATAGTAAAATGGAACATAATATTAAAGTAACCCTTGAAAAAGTAACTGCATGGCTTCATGCAAATCTCAGAGTAAACCTTAATAAGACTAAATATATCCAGTTTAGACATTATAAAACTCCTCCTATACGATTAGATATTAAACAAGCAGGAACAACAATAAAAGAAGTTCCTTGGAGTTACAATTGATACTTTTCTTAACTGGAAGGAATATATTGCACAGATTAACAACATACTATCTAGCCAAAGCTATGCCCTATCAGTGTTAGCGGGCGCATGTTCTGAAAGTGTTGTTATGAGTTCCTATCACGGTAATGTATAAATACTGAACTATGGAATTATTTTTGGGGGAAATTCTGTTAATATACAAAGTACCTACGTTTCTCCAGCAAAAGGATTGTGTGAGGTCCATGTATCGTATGTGTAAGTATGAGTCAGTTCGAAACGTATTTAAGGAAAAACGCATACTCACCCTTACGAGCATTTATATTCTTCAACTTGATTATTTTGCTACAAGGTCATCATTAAAAGGGAATATTAGAGAGCAGTACAAGTACAACTTAGTACGTCCACCATCATCTAGCTCATTATTTGATAAAAGCGCGTTTCTTACTGCTATATGTGTATTCAATGTTCTTCCAAATGAAATCAAAACGCTGGATGGTAATAAATTTAAGAATAAGTTAAAATTATTTCTCCTTGAAAATGTATATTATAGTCTAAATGACTTTTTTGATGCCAGGGCAAGAGCCAATCTTAGTTATTAGTTATATGTTTGCAAATAGTTGTTATTTATTTTTAAGTTCATATATTGTACGCTCGAAATGAGCAACTGTTGATACCAATTTGTAATATGTCATCTTTTGTACACAGTTTTGCAATAAATTACTTACTTACTTACTTACTTACTTACTAATAATGTACCACAGTATTGTACACCTTAAACAGGCCTACAAAAAAGTCTGCGATGGTATATATCTATCTCTTAGGGATAACCCACAATAACCATTTTTTATCCCGTTCGAAGCCGGGGCGGGTCGCTAGTTATACTGAACGTTCTTAATTTCACTACATCGGCTATTTTGAATTAAATAGAAAATTGGTAATTATTCAAATTAAGAACGGGCCCATCAAATCTGTAAACATATTTACGGCACATTAACAGGAAATCTAATTCTGTAACATGCAATGTAAATCTATTATGTCACAATTTGTGACAATGTTTCTATGGAAGACTGATTGTAAACTGAACTTTGGTGCATTAAGTGAAAAGATGAATCTGTCATGTGTGTTGTAAGCATGTTTTTGTCATGTAGTATGTAAACTCATTTAAATGTAAAGGTATTTTTGTAACACTCAACTGTAAAGGTATTTTTGACCTCGACTGTACAAATTATGTTTCTATATGGATCACCAGCATTTTTGTTACACCTTGTATTATGACTTGATATTACACATGTTAATAAAACATCTCGTTATATCGAGTTAATGAACGAAGTTAATGAATGATAAGCAAAAACGAGGTGCGTTGATTCTGCCGCATAATATCCGGCCTTAAGTGGATGGATCACAACCATCGTTAGGAGCGATGTCTAGCCTTCCGTCTAAATATAGACTGTTCAAAATTAAAACGGGTCTATTTTTATGCTCAAATGTTAACAACAATACTCAATACAGTAGCATAGTACTATATAATACATATTATAGGTTCGTAAACTTACTTATTCATATGTCTTACTAACAAATGTGTCTGCTTTTAAATTGTTTACTAAATTGTCGTAGCTCTCTCAGTCTATAAGGAGAGTCTTTTTTAGATCAGTACCCTATTTTCTAACATTTTTCCATTCACTATCCGCGCGTTCCATAGAAATCATGGCTTGCCTAATTCTTGTTTTTGTCCGCGGGACGCTCATTTTTTCGTTTAAATTTGGGCTGTAAATTTTGTAATGAGTGTACACTACTAAAATGACCTGAGACCGGGTTTTCCTCTATAAAAAATATACTAGTGCTTTACATACTAGATAATTTGGGAAGTTCTTAGATTGAGTAACTGAGAAAAATTGGGATACATTGCGGATAAATCAACAGTTCCCATGCCCATGTTTTTTAAACATCATTTATATTACCTATAGATAAAAAAAATTGTAACTAAAAAGTTTTTCGTTTTGCCACCATAATTTTTGTATGGCGGACAATCTACTAAATGACTGTAAACTATGAAAATTAATGACACAGACAAGACATTTTTATGAGCTGGATGAAAATGTTAATAAATATTTACACCAACGTGTGTGTACTTTAAACATGCTTGTTGATAACGTGGAAAATATGTACCTATGTGATTTAGTCTCCGTGTTATAGTCGTACATAAATATCTAAAGTAGTATTTTTATTTCAAGAGTACCTAATCTGACAGTTCTTGCCATACAAAGTGGTTCACAATGTATGGCTGTCAGATTACTGTCTTGAATAAAAAATACTACTTTATTATATGGTGTCTGCGAGAGTGAATGATTGAGTGATATTTTATTGCACACCTCAAAAACTGAAAACGAACGATATACATTAAACAAAGGCCAAATGATAAGCTATCATTTCCTGAAAAATTAGGGGTAGCGAAAGGAAAACCGCCAACCAACAAGAGGTGGAAAATCTAATATTCAAAGTATGTAGAGTCAATGAAAAAGAAAAATAAATAATCATGACCGCAGACATAACATTTTTGAGATGACCCCATACTCTGGGTAGTACGCGTGCTGAATGTGTACAGGTAGGTAAAATCCCAAAACGGTGAAAAATAATTGTCTGTACCGCCCATCCAAAACATTGACTTCACTATACCTATCGACTATATGACCCGCATAGTAAAATATTAAGTAAAGCCTGACCAGATATATATGATTATTGTCAAGAGGGCGCTATTATTCTCATTTATATGGCAACAGTTCAGTTCTCTATGGTATGGTGACATCTTGATTTGTTTACCTGTCAGCTTTGATGCTAATTTGAAAATGTTTCACAGCGAAAAAGTTTCATTTCCCGAGCATATTCTTTCATATGTCTGCATTAAACTGCTGTAAGTAGCAGTTTAATGCAACACTATCTACAATGTTCCGCTCTTGACTATGGATAATTTTGGGATTTTTCTGTCGTTTATTATTATATATCCAACACTTTATTATCATTTAAGTAATCCGCCTCAATGACAGTGACAGCCTATCACATATTCACATGCACTCACACATGCATATCATTCTGTCATTAAAATTATTACCAGTGTAAGAAATTAGTTCCAATGAAATTCCGCAACATGGCGCATGATCATATATTTCTGGTCAGGCTTTACTTAATATTTTACTATGCGGGTCATATAGTCGATAGGTATAGTGAAGTCAATGTTTTGGATGGGCGGTACAGCCAATTATTTTTCACCGTTTTGAGATTTTACCTACCTATACACATTCAGCACGCGTACTACCCAGAGTATGGGGTCATCTCAAAAATGTTATGTCTGCGGTCAGATTAAACTCCGTCAAATTGTTACCCTTACCGCAGAATACCCTTTCCCGCCTAAGACGCGTTCTTTGCTGGGTCCCTTCAAAATCGTCTTAAGCGAGTTTTACTGGTAGTATAATTGTTTGACGGATGTTAGATACAGGAAAACTTCTGAAGAATGACCCGGTTGAGGATTCACGTTGCATGGAGCAAGAAGTAAAAGCCAGAGGAAAACTAGAACTACGGTGGCAAACAAGCATACGGCCCGCGTTGTCGACCATGCTGTAAGAAAAAAACTCAGTGTATAGAAGAGTGGAACTCACCGGGTGGAATGTTTCTGTTATAGTCTGTAGGTATGTCGTAGGTTTGCTGCTCCAGGTACAGGATCTGGCTGGAAACAAGGTTATCTGGTTAGTATTTAGATCATATAGGTATTAATTGTACGATATGCTTTAAATGTACGGATTGGTAGAGAAATTGTACAGTTTTTTCTTTAAAACTTATTAGGTAAAGCTGAGATATGTAGCAAAAATCTTAGGCAGATATGTACGTAAGTATTGTGAGTTTTAGTAGACTTTCGTCTACTCGGCACGATACCTTAATCGACAAATCAGAGGGACATAGAGTTACTATAACCAAAACTGAAATTAGATTCCATCAAATCTATTAGTGTGTTGGCATTTAAAATGTAGCCAATCGATAGTAAATTTTACACTTGTGACCTACCCACCTATAGGTAAAGGTCGGAAAAACATCCTGTATTTACTTCCTCAATGTAATAAAATCGTCTGAACTTATAAACATACCTGTGCTAACTTGGGGCAAGTTCTGAGGATTTGATATCGATAAAAAAGATGTCGATATATATTAATAAATGTGCACATTGAAATTTTAGATGTAATACTTATTTGCTACATTAAGCGACATTAAGGGTAGTTTTTCCACCAATAAAACGGGTGAAGCCGCTGAAACAGCTAGTTAAATTACCATTGTATCATATCATAAAACGGCCTCCTAGCCTAGTCGGTAGTGACCCTGCCTATGAAGTAGGAGGTCCCGGGTTCGAATCCTGGTCAGGGCATTTAAGGCATTTTCTATGTATTTAAGTATTTATATGTATATATCTATTATATATATCGTCGCCTAGTACCCACAACACAAGCCTTATTGAGCCTACTGTGGGACTAGGTTGATTTGTGTAAGATTGTCCCATAATATTTATTTATATAAATAACATACTTATTGTATAATAATGTTTCTTATATTGATCTACCTACTCCCTAAAAACTTAGCAAACCTACGTTAAAATTTGCCTCGTTGTGACGGTAGTGACAAACAAAAATGTCAAAGTGATGGAAAGCGGCGACGAATCGATTATCTGGGGGCTTAGCCAAGATGACAATCGTTTGCAGAAAACGAATCGAAACGATATCCATATCTCTATCGCACTGATATGGAAGAGTGAGCGAGAGTGCGAAGCGTTTCGTTTCGTTTTCTGCAAACGATTGTCATCTTGGCTACATTTAAGAGTTGACCCCGTATAACGCCGTTAGTCAGCAAAAACTGAAGAGTAAACTTCAAGGAAGGAATAATTTAAGATTCAATAATAAGCAGTCCAACAGACTGACAGACAAGCCTCAATAATGCACAACTGCGCCAACAAGCTATACCTACATAAAGCTACGTGTATCGTTTACATTGGCATTTATTTATGTAACCGATAATGCATAAGAAGATTCCACTAATACAATTATGGGAAGGCGAATAATTGACTTGGCATTTACGTGGATTAGGGCCACTAAGCCGGGCGGCCTGAGATAGTGTAGGAGCGTTATATGTATATTTCCTACATATTGCTCTCGTACTGTATAGAGTTTAAAGTTAACTAAGACGTTTTAAAATTTGAAAACATTATTATGAATTCCAACCATATTTAATCGCAAAAATAAGCGCCTTGAAGTTAATGAATATTTTATAACTTTTAACTATTCTTAGACTAATATTCATTTCAAATCATTGACTGATGAAAATAAATAAAAAACAGCTTATACCTACTGTCGGAGTTATGTAACAGACCGACATCTGAAAACATCCGACTACGCTGTAAGCAGTAAATTGTTTTGAACTATACCTTGCCTTTGACTTCGAAATAAAATCAATTTGCCACAGTACGAAAATGAAATGAGGGTAGCTTACAAAATTATGTTCCTTGATAGGTGACCTTTTAATTTAGTCGTTGCCAGAGTCGTTTACTTTCTCTATGGACAGATATGAGCCTATTTTATAAACAAAATAAATGATTATTTACTTTTTTATTGAAACGTAAAATAATAAAATTAACATTATTTTAGATTAAAAAAAAAATGTTGTTGGTTTTAAGTTTGTTTTAGATTTGTCTTTAATCTATGGTTCACGATAGATTATAGAATAGCTCGGTAAAATACGCGGGAAAAATGGGAACCAATCAGAATCAAGCCGAGTTAGTTGGACCAATCAAAATAAGAGTTGTTGAATGGATTGAGGAATGTTTGAATTAGCGGGGGTCGGTTTCGGGGATTCTCATCTCAAGACATGAAAGTCTATATAAGGTTGTGGAAGGAAATATCTGGGCTTTTTCTTCAGCAGAGCGTCGCGTTTAACGGAGATCAGTGAGTTTAGGCTGTAAGGTGCAAATAGTGTTTGAGTTTGTTCACAGATCTGTTATCAAGAGATGGAAGCATTCGAAAGACAACAGAAATCCACGGCCCGCGCGCTTCTATGGTAACGAAGATGAGGGACCTTGTTGGAGCGCTGCAGACCATTGCATGAAGAATCTCGTGTTCCACGTGGCTCGCAAACATCAGCCACTACTAACTGTCTCGGTAAGAAATTTAGATTCGCGTTAGTATTTACAGAATGGTGGGTAGTTTCGGGTTGATCCGTGTTGAGATTTTAAGTTTGTCATTCAGCAGATAATCTGATGGTCTTATCGAGGAGTGTTTATTTAACCAAAATAAAAGTAAAATCATTGGTTTATGCGTAGATTGCGGTTGGTGAGAATTTCAGTTCGTTATTAACTACGTCTATCTATTTTGTTGTGTTTCGCCATTTAATTGAGTGAGTTAGTGGTTAGTCAAATGTATAACAATAAAATGGTGATTACAAGCATAGATTTGATAGAAACCGGGAAAAGACTTAATAACCTACAGGTATCTATAAAGGGCGTGCGATGTGGGTATACTCGTAGTTAGTTTAGAATTAAAATGTAGGATCACAGTTTATTCGTATTGCATGGCATGGCGTCACTGAACTGGTGGTTGAATTGCCTATAAAATTTGTAATCAGTTTTGATTAGTATGAGTGGTTGTTCTTGTCATTTAACCAACTAAATAGGATGTCTAAGTTTATTGTGCGTCGGTGTGTATACGTAAATATTTTATGTGCAATTTAAATTCATAGTAATGAGGTCATTAAAGTATTGGTTCACGGGTTTTATTTATTCGGTTTATGTTACTATTGAATTGCGCCGGTGCGTATTTATGTTAATATTTCGTATATGGTAAATAAAGGGGAAGGTAAACGTTATCTAAATTATTGTTAGTAGAAACAGTTAGATGAGTAAATACAATTGTAGGTCTTAAACATTAGCGGGTTGAGTTGAACTTGAAGGATTCACCGCGTCGAGCAGAATTCGAACTTGCGACCTTTCGGAACACTGGTCCGATCGCTTTGACCGGCTGAGCCATCGACGCTTGCTCAGCCTCGGTGAATCTTTCTATCAAGTTCCTTCATTGCTTACGTCAGAGGGTTACGTATTTATCTAGTGTTCTTTAGAGTACGTTTTCTGAGTAGACAATTTATCAGGTTTCTCTAATTTAATATGATTTCCTATCATATTTAATCCATTTGTTTATTCTATATAATTAACCGTCATTCATTCTCGAATTATATACTCCGAGAAAATTAGTAGTTACCTTTGCATTCGTTTATTTTATAACGTTAACAATATTTATTCGTCGTTGTAGTTAAAGTTTTAGTTTCATTCTTGATAAATAAGTAATTCTACATATCCCACAATAGGGCGTAAAATTAGTAAGCCAACTATGGTAAAATACGGTTTGTTAATCCTTGTTTATTTCTCAAATTCCCGGTTACATCGACTGTGAGAGGGCGCCTTCACCGTAAGCTTCTGAAGGATCGTTGCCGCAGCGTGAGCGCTTCGGTGGCGGAATGCAGCTTCGGGCGTACAGATCTTCAGCCTGTCCAGTTGGACCCATCTTGAAGCCTTGACGAGCACTTCAGGGAGCTGTCGGCAGAGCTGTTCCGGACCAAGGCGATCTATTGCGAGACTTCGGCGCCATTGCGAAGAGTCAATCCGTCCAGCAGAAGTCAGTCCTCTCGGTGGGTTGTTTTTGATTTATTGCGTTAGGCTCATTTTCATTTGTGCCATATTACATTTCAGTGAAATTAGTATTCACCAGCATATTTGAACATTAGCGTGCGTTATGCCGCCGTAATAAAATTCTACTAAGGTTCGATAAATTGAATATGCATTGCTTTCGTTTAATCACTATAATAGGTCATTACATTTTCTAGCTAGTCATGGTGGTGGCTTGCAGGTGCACATGGAAGCTAGTACCATGTTAGTTATGTAACATATTGGTTAATCAATGTTTTCTATGTCTTGCATGCAAATACTATTGTACATTTCCAAGTAATGATTACGTTAAAGGTTTCTACCGCTTATTCAAATAAATAAACATTATTGAGCAGTTTGTTGCTACGGCTAAATAATTTAAGTCGTTAAATCCACGTAATTATAAGCAGTAAATTATAAAGATATTTACTTTACCTCTTCTTGACGGTGTTTGTTAAACACTGATTGAGAAATCTTTATTACTTATAGAGTCAAATAGTGAAAATTATGATTAGGTTGCCCAATAAATAAATGTAGATACTTTGAAAAGTTCAATATTTACTACAATTGACTACCTACCTAAAAATACATATATATATATACCATAGTATGGTGAAACACCTTTACTATTACAGTTATAAACTTGTACATGTATGTGTTTTCCGGTACACGAGCATCGGACGTACTACTGCTGCCCGTGGCACGCTGCTCGCTGACATCGTGAGTTCATCACTGCCAGAACAGCGGGCGGCTATCCTGAGCAAACTCCAGAGGCCAGAAGTAGCAGCCGTCTGCCATCGTGAGCTGATCATAGCCAGTAAGTACAGCGGGCGGCTATCCTGAGCAAACTCCAGAGGCCAGAAGTAGCCCCCGTGATGATGCTTCTCCACGTTGCCACGTATGGTGATATACGAAAAGCGTTCTTGTGAGTTAGTTCCATACTTCTCTTTATTACACCTACGGGTGACAAAATAGGTTTAACGTTAAGCGTCAGCGAAGTTCCATGCTAGTACAGTTTCTAAGTACTTAGTAAAGTTACAAAATATCCGACTTTAGAGTTTACTTTCATAAGAGATTGATATTTATAAATATATACGTTCTATACCAATAAATATGGCTTATTATGATTGATTCAACCATATTTAAATAACGTGCAACATAGTATTTTATGTGATTATTGTGATTTCATAAAGTGAGAATACACGAGTACGAAGGACTTATAATATATACATACTTCATGTTGACGTTTACTCTTCTCATTTAGACTTAACAATACGTTTTATTTAAGTATTAACGCTACTGTTAACGAAGTTGACATCTTCAATAAACTATTCATAGTATTTATAAGTCCTAAGTTACTCGTACTACCTTTCCACTGATTTAGTTCAGCTGTTGGTTATTTGTAAATCACACGTTCTTTCCACTGAAGGTATAATACTTTATGTTGCACTAGTTAAATGATACTTGAAGTCAAAATGGTTTTAATCCTCATATATATGCCTTGATTTTGGTATGTAGCTCGGATTGCATGAATCGCAAATGATTTGTGATATCTCATGGATATCACTTACAAAATGCTATTGTTGACATACATACAGATTGGTCATACAAGTAAAATACATATTTATATAATGATTCTATATCATTAAGAATATAGACCGATAGTAATCTAGTCAGCAGCACCTTTCCACTGATATTCTAAAATGTGTATATATATAAATTACACAGTATATTTATTTATAAAATTGTAGTCGTTGAGAACATGTCACAATGGATATTATTTTAATAGTGATTGTTCCAACGATGAGGTAGTTATAATTGGAAATGTCGATAAGTTATAAAGACTCCTTCCAGTTATGACAAAATGTACTTGGCAACAAAGGTATTACCCAAAACGATTTATTAATAATTATCCTAAGCAATGGTTTTGTTCCAAGTTGATGGAGTACGCACCTGTTTTATTATAGGGCCAGACCGTGCTTTCAACAGTAGTCTTTTGCTTAGTAGAGAGTCACTATAGTGAGCTTTGAAAAAGGGCAATCTTTGTGGCTGGGATCTTTTTCCCACCAAAATAGACCACTTGAATAGATCTTATATGTATGATTCATACAAGTGGTATGTTTTACATAAGAGGGTGCGCCTTTTAATTAAATCCAGAGAGATAGACTTCTTAAATGAGTCTTGTTAGATTTATATGAGAAGTATATTTACAACAGGGTTATAACTATCACTCGCAGTCTCCCACCTACGAGACGCCTGTGTTGTTGTTTGCCGATTGTAAGCTGTTAAAGACTCCAATATATATAAATATATATAAAGTTTATCTAACATATTATATGGATGAGATGGTTTACATTGGAGTCAACAACGACCTAGACTGACTGCTTGATTCTACTGTGAGAGGCTGAGTCATTACTGAGATTTACGAACGTAAAGCTCAGTTATGCGGTCATTTTAGTCTATAAGTACAATTAAGTATGATTCAACTTGGACATAAACCCTTATTGTAAACGCTAAGCATTTTGATTACATTATTGGGTAAAAGGTAACAAACCCTAATCCAACTGGCTTATAAAATGAAATAATATAGTTCAAAATCTGTAAGAATGAACTTTTGACACTTCAGTATTGACGTCATTAGTGATGGGGCTAAACGTATCGTTTGTCAAATTTAGCGATTATTTATGAATTGTTCGAATCGATTTTACTACAACCGATTTTTTCTTGTTACATGCCTATATATTTTGTATCACAAATCTTCTCAAATTATAACAATAAGAATGAGAGAATGAATAATGTTTATTGACTTAAACCTAATACAAGTGTAAGTAATATTTGCACAGTACGCTAATAGTTTAAGAGAGACTTATGTATTAGGTTTGAAACAGTTTCACCGGAACTGAGCCTCTGTCTCCCGAACTAGGCGGATGCCTGTGACTTGGAAGTCAGTGATTCCACCGAGAATATGAGTTGAGATGAGTTGTATGCAGTTATGCTTAATATACAAAAATAAATTAAAAAAGGAAAACTTAACTATAACAAAGCAGAACATATAACTATTTAGGAAATGATCATTTAATAATTGTTATCTACTAATTATGTATGGCATTATAATAATTCCATAATTAATACAATATGATAAGAAAGTCTTATATTGTCTATTGATTACATAATCGATTTTATCGACTTACGGAAATGTTATATGAATCGGAACAGCAGACATGGTCACAACACTAAATTTAAAAAAAAGGAGGCCTAGACCGTAACTGTTTGCATGCTAAATTGTTATCGTAAAATATTCAATAACTAAGATATGAAAAAATTTAACATTAATTAAGTTATGTTTATTAAAAGTGAAATATTGTGTTTACGTACATGACAAGCTGTAAAATCGTTATGGGATTTTGTTTATAATTTCAAAGTGTCTTGCGCGTTTACGTTCTACGGGCGTTGCGATGTGTCAAAAGTTAATTCTTACAGATTTTGAACTATAGTTGTGTTTATACTTCTCTCGAATAACAAATACAATGGCATGGCTGGTTTCATAATAAAGGGGCTGCCCTCATATTATTGACGTGTTTATGGCCGTGCTGGGTGCTATTGTCAAATAACTAACTAGAATAAGCTTCGGTGTCTGAACATACTCATAATTCTTATCCACACGTGAGATTTCCAATATGCAAGTCGGGCTGGTTGGTTGCGCATGTATGCTTGATAGGGCCGGGTTAACCTAAGATAATGTAGACGAATGCAAGTCCAAATTATAAAGGGCTAACCCATTAGGGTATGCATGTCCAATGATAGGGCCTACCTGAGGGATTTGCTAATCAGCATTCCCATTAGGGTCTGCATGTTCGTCACCTGAGGGTTAAGCATTCGTATACAAGTCTAAAAGACGTTTATCTTATGGTTTTGCATGGAATAACTCACGTTGGGACCTTTTGCGTAGACATAGCTTAGCCTATAGTATCGGCGTATGCTCGGTAATTTTATGAGGTGTAAAAAGTAGCCTTATAGTTGACTGCAATCAGCTATTCTATTTTAATGATAAGCTTGATTAATATTAAGATTTTAATGAGCCAGAGTTCCATTATCCTAATCCCATATATCTATATTATGACATTATCATATTATGACCACATTATTAATATTATAATCTTTTAATAAAATTACATTAATCATTATAACATAATATAATTACCTTTTATGTTTACCTTATTACAATTACAGGTTTTACTGCATAAAGAAAAATCCTTCTGTTTTTATCGTGTATACAGTAGTATACAGTGAATACAGTAATTTCAATATTTGCTTCATTCAAAATTTATTTCAGATTTTTACATAGTCAACAATAGCATTATGTAGGTATGTTTCACAATAGTAGTTAGATATAATTGTGATGTTAAATATTGAGGAGGTTATAATACTTGTTTTAAATGTTTGTAGGTTAATGTAGGATATTTTAAACCAAATTTTATTTGTTTTATGTAAAATTGTATTTATTACTTTTAATTTCTGGTTTTCTGTGTTTGTTTGAGCATTGTTCAGATTTAATTTTGATGTTTAGCGTTTCTCATACCTCAGGAGACCTTGGTTATTACTTATCATAATGTAGTCCAATATGTACCACTACACAATCATGCCATTATTTTATACTTTTTATGAATTGTGTGTCCTTATTCTTTACAAAATGTATTATGTATGTGTGCAGGTTGAACTAGGGCGTCAGAGTTTTTTTCACCGCTATAGTTATTTTCTTTGGCATATTTTGGCCCTTGAACTGTAGCGGTATATGTAATGTGACCTAACGGTTACATTAGATATAATAGTTTATAGAGTCATTTAACTTTCCAATAACAGTAATTTCTTATTACTTGAATAAATTTTCTTAACGGCCATAAACACGTCAATAATATGAGGGCAGCCCCTTTATTATGAAACCAGCCATTCCATTGTATTTGTTATTCGAGAGAAGTATAAACACAACTATTATTTCATTTTTTAAGCCAGTTGGATTAGGGTTTGTTACCTTTTACCCAATAATGTAATCAAAATGCTTAGCGTTTACAATAAGGGTTTATGTCCAAGTTGAATCATACTTAATTGTACTTATAGACTAAAATGACCGCATAACTGAGCTTTACGTTCGTAAATCTCAGTAATGACTCAGGCTCTCACAGTAGAATCAAGCAGTCAGTCTAGGTCGTTGTTGACTCCAATGTAAACCATCTCATCCATATAATATGTTAGATAAATCTTTATATATATTTATATATATTGGAGTCTTTAACAGCTTACAATCGGCAAACAACAACACAGGCGTCTCGTAGGTGGGAGACTGCGAGTGATAGTTATAACCCTGTTGTAAATATACTTCTCATATAAATCTAACAAGACTCATTTAAGAAGTCTCTGGATTTAATTAAAAGGCGACCCTCTTATGTAAAACATATCACTTGTATGAATCATACATCCGCAATTACACCTGTGTGGAGCACAAACACGGACTCAAAGCCGGAATCAGATTTCAATCAATCAGGTGCCGGTCCAGGTACTATACGGTTTAAGACATTTATTTCTCAAAAAGATTTACATAAATCACTTACTGAGAAAACAATATTTATCTTAAAGCTAAATGGGTGAGGGTAGAATGCAAAAACTGGTGGACGAGTTAAGAACACAGGCGCTCGGTAACTCCAAGTGCAATGCAACAATGTAATGTTGTGCATAGGGACCAGTTAAACCGAACTACCCGGTGCGTTCACTGGTTAACTTACATATGATTTGTGTGTATTCATTAAGTGCATATTTTGTGGAAAAGCCTTAGAAGACGTTTTTATTTTAGTTTTTAACTTTTTTATGTTATAGATTTTTGTACATTTATATATTTTTTCTTTTTCTTTTTTAAAAGTATTTTAATTATTTAATGTTATTATTATTTGACTTATTTCTATCCATTAATAATGTCAATATTTCTGTACCCATCCTTTTCTATGTATATGAATGAAGGATGAGCAAGATGAGTAGAGAATTAATGTCATTATTACTGACAGTGTCTGGAAAAGCTGTCCACACTGTAAGCCGGTAGCCAGTGCTGCGGCTTAGGAGTGAGTGACTCATAAGAAATTTGGCACAATACGTCTTCCCAGCTCCATTGACAATTTGGATGGGTAAAAACATCCTAACCCGCCAACCACTTCACCAAGCTTTTTTGGCCTCCTCTAAGCCCACAGTTCCATGGTTTGGGGGTGGGGGTCCTGTAAGATTTTAGTGACTTTACCTACGAGGCTGGCTGAGCTGTAGACGGAGGAGTGTCTTACAGTTGATGTTATGAAGCCGACTATTTCTTAAAATGGTCCTAAATCCTTATGCGCTCACCGGTATGGTCTTAAATTTGGTATTTGCTTACTAAACGGGTCTTATAGCTTCTGTAAAAATTTCGAGCAGTAAGCTCAAAAATAAATTAAGGCTCAACAAATTGCGATTTCAACTGGTCTTAAAACCTTATACGCCCACCGTAATGGCCTTAAATTTGGTAAGTATGTAGATTTTGTGGGTGGTTGAGTAAGTGGGCTTCGCCGTGTGTCAAAATTTAAGCGTAACGATAAATTAACGTATTAGGGTTCCGTAGTCAACTAGGACCCTTATAGTTTCGCCATGTCTGCCCGTCCTTCCGTCCGTCCGTCCGCGGATAATCTCAGTGACCGTTAGCACTAGAAAGCTGAAATTTGGTACTGATATGTATATCAATCACGCCGACAAAGTGATAAAATAAAAAGTGGTTTTTTTTTATTAGGGTACCTCCCCTATACGTAAAGTGGGGAGTGATTTTTTTTTTCATTTCAACCCTAACGTGTGATATATTGTTGGATAGGTATTCAATGAATAGGGGTTTACTAAAATAATTTTTTTATAATGTAAATATTTTCGGAAATAATCGCTCCAGAAGTAAAAAAAAATGTGTCCCCCCCCCCCCTCTAACTTTTGAACCATAACTTTTAAAAATATAAAAAATTGTTGACTGACGTGTTTTGTTTAAATCATATTATTTCCCTTAGTGATAAGATCCTCGCTTTCAAAGAAAAGTTTCAGTAAACTTCAAGCTTTAGGTAGATTCAGCTTTAAAATATTACTGGTTAGTATAGTAGGTGAGTTTTTACAGTTATGATTCAAAAATGACATAGGTCAAATATATAGTAATTTAAATTCGGTGTTTTACGGGGTGATCTTAAATTAGAGATTAATTATTTTGAAAGGAATCCTCTAAATCATGTTTTTTTTTTCGTATCAATGTAGTAACACAATTTTTATTCTTTAAGGTATAAGGTACCGTAATTATCGCTCAATTTTGTAGAATTTCTCCTTACATCGCAATATTTATGTTTACTGTCTGTTAGTTGGAAAGGTTTCAGATGTCACGAAACTGGGAGTCTATTCGACATGGCATAACTGACAGTCGCATGCGAGACAACTATGATATCACACTTTTGTGACAGTTGATTTACCTAACCACCTACGTCAATATCAACAGGTCTCACTAGAGGAATTTCTCTATTGGCATGGGCGCCATCTTATTGTTTTGACGTTGACGTCAGTAAATTATGGGAATCCCACGTAAGGCATTTGTTTACCTCTAGTAGGTAAAGAGAGCCTTGAAGCATTTTATGAAAACTCATTTGAAAGCGACATCTCTGAATGTCTTCTGAAACTAAATACGTGTATGAGTATGTGTGTAAATCATACGTGTATTTTCGTGCTACAATACTAGGCTAGAATTAGGGTAGTCTACATAGACGGCTTACAAGCAATTTTTTAGATTTGACGATGCATTTTTGGGTGTAGCAACGATGACGAAACCTGTGCTTTGGGTAAAAGATATGTGACAAATATTACATATTGAATAAAAATGACTGGTATGAATGATTTTAAGATTTCTTGTAACCAATAAATGTTTTTGTCACAAGAAATAAAACAATATATTGACTTGTAAACCGACCACGTAGATCCAATATTATGTAAAATAGGTTTAGTGTAAATAAATTATAATATCAAGAATACAACCTTGATATCTATCTCACGTGTTTATATCGAGACCCGAAAAAGGGAATGATTACAAAATTATAACTAGTGTATGGTTAATAAAGTTGTATCTTGAGCGTTGCGGGGGGCACTAGAAGCAAACAAACTGCTGCCGAGAGTATTACAACATTTTTCACCACGCCACGGCAAAAAAATACAAGCTTAGGTAAATACATAAAACAAAACAAATTAATTCTGCCAAATATTTATGGTTCAAAATCATCGTTCTATAACGTAAAGTAATAACTGTTCTCCCTTGTGAAAAAAAAAAAAAACGATTTTACTGACGCTTTAAAAAAAATCAAGATAGGCGGTGGTGCTGATGTGGTGAAAAAGCATTCACACACAAGAAAATAATTTTAATAAGAAAACCTAACTACTAATAATATAATTATTTAATTTTGCAATGTTTCTGTCTGTTTTAATACCTACTTATAGTGCTGCAGTCTTTGTTACGTCAACGTCTATGGAAAGTTTGAGGCATTTCAAAAACATCAGAAAAGAAATTAAATTCGAGAAATAAATGAATCTTACACAAATCGAACTAGGCCCACAGTAAGCTCAGTAAGGCTTGTGTTATGGGTACTAGACGATATATATATATATTTGATATGTAAATATGGATAAATACTTAAATACATAGAAAACATCCATAACTCAGGAACAAATATCTGTGATAAACACACAAACAAATTCCCTGACCAGGATTCGAACCCGGGACCTCCTGCTTCGTAGGCAGGGTCACTACCGACTGGGCTAGGAGGCCGTTATTTCTATCGGTAGCCTGGTAGTCAGTGCCTTAAAGCCCTTAAAGGATTGTTTGACATTTGATACTTCACGCAGATAAACATAGTAGAAAAATGGAGCAACAGTATAGTAATTATCAAAACAAACTCTGGTAGCCTGGCGGCCAGACGCCCGACTTACGCTCTAAGGATCGCGGGTTCAAACTTGGCTCCTACTACTGCCTCCTAACTTAACTAAGGTTTTAGACACTTCAAACAATATTACACATATTCTTCATAGATTCTAATTTAATGTAAGACTCTTATATTACAAAGGTATTCCTAATCCTGAGAGTTGAGGATGTTATGGAAATATAAACATATCAGGTAAATAAATACAGTGCACAGTAGTACTAGTCATAATCCTCATGATTATAACTAATTGCCACTAACAAGACCCAAGTTTTGAATTACTATTTAGGAGACTCGGGATATGAAAACCAATGGGTCTTCATTTCAAAAAAGAAGTTGACGTTTACTGCAAGTAAATGTAATTGTGTATCTGACTGACTTACGTGTAAGTTATATTCCAATATTATATCATATTATATTTCTTATATAATGAATTGATATGGTTACACATGGCACTTTAAACTATACATACTTGTTTCTTTAAACATCGATTTTTTTAAAGGGTGTTCAATTTTTCAGCTGCTTTCGCCACCGCATCTGTATGTTTATTGGATCCGGTGAGGTGAGAAGCCGCCAGTGTGTCTACGCATGTATTTAGTATGCACATTTACATGGGGAAGAATGGCTATACAGCCGCATACAGTCAAGGCGTTGTAGGAGATTTATTGCTAGTGGCTTGCTTAATCTGAGGAAATCTACTCTAACATAGCATCCAAATTACACAAAATAATGCAGAGCACAGTGAATGCAGGGTACTGTAGAGATATTCTCAACAGCAGGGTGGAAGAACCCTATAACTCATCGCAATTTTTGATGTTTATCCATTATCGTTTGCCTCCTATTTCATAAAAAAAAAAAAAAAATCGCTCCTCGACCAGATATCGAAATTTCTTTTATGGCATATTAATTGAACTTTAGGTTAAATAGGTAATGCCAATCATATTATATTTTAACAGTTATATATTTTTAATAAATACCTACAATTAATAATCATAAAAATTATAAATATTAATGTGCTCTCAGTGAAAATGTCTTAAAATCATATCAATTTTAATATAATACTT
Source organism: Pammene aurita (assembly GCA_947086415.1). Taxonomy (NCBI): domain Eukaryota; kingdom Metazoa; phylum Arthropoda; class Insecta; order Lepidoptera; family Tortricidae; genus Pammene; species Pammene aurita. The sequence goes on from OX352299.1 coordinate 11,973,928, forward strand.
CTAGAGGTATCTTACCTAGTTTGAATAGTCAGAAATCAACTTCGCGCAAAAGTTTCGTGGGGGCAATTACTAGAGGTCGCCTCCATCATTACTATCGGTAGCCTGGTAGTCAGTGCCTCAAAGGATTGTTTGACATCTGATAATTCACTACTTAAACATTATAGATACTGGTGCCGGCTATACTGTAAATTTATCAAAAATCTAAAATTACCGGTCGGCTTCCATATAGCGTTGACAGCGTTGTAGAGCCCATCACGGAGATATTGAAAACATAAGTCTTAAAGGTCGTAAATGGGCGCTAGTATGTGTGGTGTCAAGTTAAAAATACAAAAAAAAACCGGCCAAGAGCGTGTCGGGCCACGCTCAGTGTAGGGTTCCGTAGTTTTCCGTCCGTCACAGTAAGTGTCCCCACTTAAGAGTTAAAATAACACCGCCATGTAGGATATGATATGAGCGTTCCACGTACAGCGACATCTATCGGCAAATTAAGTAAACTATTGCGCGCGAGCTTAAAGTATGGAAGATGATTTTTATGGGATAATTCTTTATTGCGTGAACCGATTTTCACCGTTTTTACTTTATTTGAAAGCACTTCATTTCATTGTGATTTTGTAGAAATTACAGGTAAAATAAACACCTGCTTATATAGTTAAATTACAAACTTATTTCAGAAATTATTTTGTATTTTTTTTTCAAAAACTATTCAACCTATGAAGTTCAAAATAATTTTCCTAGAAAGTTTTTTATAAAGCTCTACTTTTTATTTTTTTTTATATTTTTAAAAGTTATGGTTCAAAAGTTAGAGGAGGGGGGGGGGACACATTTTTTTTACTTCTGGAGCGATTATTTCCGAAAATATTTACATTATCAAAAAATTATTTTAGTAAACCCCTATTCATTGAATACCTATCCAACAATATATCACACGTTAGGGTTGAAATGAAAAAAAAAATCACTCCCCACTTTACGTATAGGGGAGGTACCCTAATAAAAAAAAAACCACTTTTTATTTTATCACTTTGTCGGCGTGATTGATATACATATCAGTACCAAATTTCAGCTTTCTAGTGCTAACGGTCACTGAGATTATCCGCGGACGGACGGACGGAAGGACGGGCAGACATGGCGAAACTATAAGGGTCCTAGTTGACTACGGAACCCTAATACGTTAATTTATCGTTACGCTTAAATTTTGACACACGGCGAAGCCCACTTACTCAACCACCCACAAAATCTACATACTTACCAAATTTAAGGCCATTACGGTGGGCGTATAAGGTTTTAAGACCAGTTGAAATCGCAATTTGTTGAGCCTTAATTTATTTTTGAGCTTACTGCTCGAAATTTTTACAGAAGCTATAAGACCCGTTTAGTAAGCAAATACCAAATTTAAGACCATACCGGTGAGCGCATAAGGATTTAGGACCATTTTAAGAAATAGTCGGCTTCATAACATCAACTGTAAGACACTCCTCCGTCTACAGCTCAGCCAGCCTCGTAGGTAAAGTCACTAAAATCTTACAGGACCCCCACCCCCAAACCATGGAACTGTGGGCTTAGAGGAGGCCAAAAAAGCTTGGTGAAGTGGTTGGCGGGTTAGGATGTTTTTACCCATCCAAATTGTCAATGGAGCTGGGAAGACGTATTGTGCCAAATTTCTTATGAGTCACTCACTCCTAAGCCGCAGCACTGGCTACCGGCTTACAGTGTGGACAGCTTTTCCAGACACTGTCAGTAATAATGACATTAATTCTCTACTCATCTTGCTCATCCTTCATTCATATACATAGAAAAGGATGGGTACAGAAATATTGACATTATTAATGGATAGAAATAAGTCAAATAATAATAACATTAAATAATTAAAATACTTTAAAAAAAAGAAAAAGAAAAAATATATAAATGTACAAAAATCTATAACATAAAAAAGTTAAAAACTAAAATAAAAACGTCTTCTAAGGCTTTTCCACAAAATATGCACTTAATGAATACACACAAATCATATGTAAGTTAACCAGTGAACGCACCGGGTAGTTCGGTTTAACTGGTCCCTATGCACAACATTACATTGTTGCATTGCGCTTGGTGTTACCGAGCGCCTGTGTTCTTAACTCGTCCACCAGTTTTTGCATTCTACCCTCACCTATTTAGCTTTAAGATAATTAAGATAAATATTGTTTTCTCAGTAAGTGATTTATGTAAATCTTTTTGAGAAATAAATGTCTTAAACCGTATAGTACCTGGACCGGCACCTGATTGATTGAAATCTGATTCCGGCTTTGAGTCCGTGTTTGTGCTCCACACAGGTGTTATTGCGGTACTTAAGTAAATACCACATGCGTGCCTGTGGGATGCTATATGCGTAGACACACTGGCGGCTTCTCACTTCACCGGAACCAATAAACAAGCAGGTGCGGTGGCCAAAGAAGCTGAAAAACTGAAGACCCATAAAAAGAATTATACCTTTCGTAGTCGAGACCCTTGGCACGTGGGGACCCAGCGCTCAGTAACTTTTTAAAGAACGCAAAAAGAGGCTCGTCGACTCAATTGGTGACCAAAGGGCTGGCAGCTTCCTCGCTCAACTCATAAGTTTTGCGATACAGCGGAGAAATGCTGCCACCATCCTCGTTTGCTAGTTTCTAACATGTCGATACATACGAGTATAATATATATCGGAACCTCGACAAAACAAATACCCACGGTAAATACCCCGTTTTAAATAGTTTTTGTAACTTCCATAAAAAAAATTGCGTTCTACGACGTTAAAAAAAATTGATTTATTTAGCACGTCATATAAATATTGAATACCATTTTTTTTTTCAAAAATAAAAAAATATAAGGATGAACATTTAAAGCATTCTTTTAGAAACATGAATGAATGAATGAAAGATTTATTCATGACAATTACAAAAAACATAATAAACAATAACATATACAACCCGAAACATTAATTGCCACGAAATCGTCGCAACTCAGCGTTAAATGCCGGCAGGGCCAGCGCTGGTCTTCCGTTGCAACCATTTGACGACACGGCGCATTGACGCCACGATCACATCCCCAAAGTAAGAATACATTAATCAAAACAAGAGAAAAAAAAAACAATAAAAAACAGGAAAAAAAAAACATATACCTGTTATACACTTTATAACGGCATGTTAAACTATAAGCCACTTAAACATGGATATCCAGTTATCCGTGTGCCAATTAAGTAAATATTTGAAACTATTTAAAGTATTTTTTTTCAAAACTGTCCCGCAAGGTTAACTTTTACGGTTTAAAATTTAAAATAAGGCGGTGAAGTGCCTAGTTAATGGTCAAAAAATTTGGAGTGTTAGCTCAAAAATAATACAAATGCAAAAATTGCGATTAGATTCCAATCTTAAAATAGGCATGATGACACATATTGATTTATGCAATAAAATTTAGTTGATAGGATGCAAAATGATCAATATATCCAACTAAAGTGAAAATTTATAAATTCTTTTGAAGTGGCTCAAAGATATCAAGCTGCAAAATTTCAAAATTTTACGATTTTTTAAAGTGTGAATTGAAATGATTTTTAACATTGTCCTGTAAAATAAATTGTATGGCAACCATACACATAAACGCAACATTTCACTGTAAAAATAGCAATTTCATATTTTTTCCATACTTTAAACAGGGCAACTATGTGATCGTGACGTCACTTTTGCACGTCATTTTGGAGCGTTTTGAGTAACAAATGCAAATCTCGGACTTTAAGTCTCATTTCTGACTTTTCTGTTGCTTTAACGCAATTGGCCCCATATAGACATTTGATCCTCACAACAAAACGAATCGATTGATACCATACATGAAAAAAATTCACCATGCCTATATTGTATGCTCCCACAGGAATTTGGTATGTAAGTTATTTGAAGTAGACTTTACCGTAAGTACAAATTTGGAGCGGTAAAACCACTGATTAATTAACGTTATTTTCTTGTATTTTCAACTTGACGCCATATGATATGATATGATATTTATTCAAGAACAATTTACATCGTGTTATACATACTAGCGCCCATTTAAGACCTAGTAAGACTTATTTTTTTATGATCTCGAAGATGGGCTCTATATCGCTATATGGAAGCCAACCGATAAGATTTTTGGTAAATTTACAGTGGGGCGGGCTAACAAGGTGTAATCTGTGTTCGTATCACGGATTTATATGAAGTGGATCTTTTTCTTAAACCTTGTCCCTAACCAAGGATGTGCATTTCTGTCATTGAATTTGACAACTAGTATCCGATACGTTTGCCTAAGTGAGAAAGAGAACTTGCCATGCGTGAAGAAGGGACAACATGATTCGTAACGTCAAAGAGGGACCTCTGTATAGTACTATTGTTTACTCGGTGCCCTAGCTACAGTTGAAAATTATTACCGAGTAAAAGAGTCGTTCATAGGCGAGTAGCATAAAACCGGCCAAGTGCGTGTCGGACCACGCATAATAGAGAGTTCCGTACCTTCCATGGAATAAGAACCAAACTAATACCAGAAGGTACATATGGAAGAAGTTTTTTGGAGATAACTCAAAAATGGCTGAACTGATAATGTTCAAAATAATTTTCGTAAAAAGTATGTAATAGAAAAATAAGATAATCTTCTCAAATTTTTTTAAGTTTATTATAAGGACTTAGGGTTCGTTACGAAGGGAGGGGGATTCACTCAATTTTTCTTACTTTCAAGGCGATTATTTCTGAAAATATTCACTAAATCACAAAATGTTCAAAAAAACCGCAATGTTATTTTTAAACACCTATCGATTGATGTGCAACATGTTGATATTAGGGGAAAAATTGTTTTTTGTAATTTAGTTACATGGAGCGCCCCCCATAAAAATATTTTCTCCTTCAATTTAACTACATATAGTCTGTCCAGCCAACGAACGCAGTAGCAATGTACAGCGACCAAAAGTATGACAACACTAAGAATCAGTGAAAAAAGCAGCAATGATCATCAAATTCTATGTTTTTAATTTTAGTTGGTATTTCCACCCCTTTCATTACGTGACATTCACGGTGTGTAAAAAAGAGACGGATATATTTCGTCTGATCTTGTAACTTTCAATAACTAAACCTTATACCGCTTCAATAAAAATCGACCTGGATTAATTGTTAACTAAGAAAATAATTTAATTTGGCCATGTGATCGTCTAGTAAAAACCCTGTTATGAACCTTGTAACCCTTCGTCTTTTATGTGTAGACTAATTAGATTTGGATTTCCTTACTATTCCTAATAACCTTCTTGATTAAGTAATACAATTTACTAAAATGTACTGCAAAAATAATTATTTTACGGAGTTATTTTACTTAGGTAAGTATAAATCAAAAATATATTTGTTTTTTTAATAATATCTCCTACCGACCCTACCGTGACCAGTTACCGTGACAGTAGTAAGTCCTTGTAGTTTGTATTTATATTTTCCTTTTTAACCCCTTAACCGACCTAGCTAGCTAAAGGAAAATATTTATTTTAATCAAGCAAAATTATTATTTTATTAAAAACCAAAGGATACAAACATACCTACTTACTGCCACGTACGGATGGAGTCAGGCCAACTAACCTTATAATACCTATTTTGTTTTGTATTGTTTTTAATAGGTATTCCTATGCACAATAAAAATGTATATTTACCAGCGTTTCGGAACCTACTTTCAGACAAGAAGAAACGCCAAGAAACTCGTCTGAATATTTTATAAATATGTATGCAATACTGAGAACATTCGTCTAATAAATATGACTTAACTGCCCCTTTTTACCCCTTGTAGAAAAGCTCAATTGTCACTAGTGAACTGCTTCGCCTGTCACTAGCTCCCTGTAACAAAATTATTTAGTATGTCCTCAAATAATTTTGTTCCCCTAAACTCTCCCAAAAAATATGTGTTAATTACCTTAGTATCATATTTAATGTACGCGTCTCAGTATCACATCCATATTTTACTGAATTTATTTATCCATATTTTACTGCTATTAAGGATCATAAAGTTGTAAACCAAACCAATTTTATATAAATGGTAACAAAAATATAACACTTTATCCCTTTCCCATCTCCACTGATTAAAAATAATACCACCATCCTGTGTATGACTCTACTCTAACTCTACCCCAATTCACCTATTCTAATGTATGCAAAAAAATTAGAGGCTAACCTCTATTTTACTTAAATGTGTGTGAGAACCCTAGCCCTACTCTAAGCTAGAAAACTTTCGGCCGACAAAACCGAGGTGTAGCAAACCCTAGTGTCTGAGACCCCCCTCCAGATCTGGTCCTAAAAACTATACAGGATTCCTGAATAAACTTCATTCTCACCGATAGATGAAGTGTATTCAGTCAGGTTGACTATGCAACCTAGCCATTGATCTAGCTCAAAATCGCGGAAAAACTCACCAAAACACGTAACAAAAAGATTGAAAATCCAACAAGTTGTAGCGGAGACACTGCACTGCACTGTTGAACACTACACTATTGAACTCTCAACCTTATTATCAACAAAATAAAGTCGACAATTCAACACAATGCAACATAGTAGTTACACAGCGTCAAACTCAACCTTATCGACAATAACCTCACGATTCACCTTTTCACTATACACTATACGAGCGAGCCAGAGTCAATGACAATCCGACGGTCAAAATAAGAATGCCTCGAGTTCCCTCGGGGATCGGTATATATCAAACCCGACCTCGCTAGCGCACCTAGCTCGCCTAACCCGGCCGACCCGACCGCCTCTTTCAATCCGAGCCGCCTCTGTTCCTCTAAAGAGCCCTTGTTGATAAGTTTAAACAAACACTCGACGTCTGATTAATGAGCTATTATAGTCAAGTTCTATGAAACTATTGCTTGTTATTTAAGCTTGAAATAGAAATGCTTTGTGTTTGATTTAATTCAGAGAATTAAGAAAATACTTATTTAGCGTAAAAATAAATATTTAAATGAAATACTATTTATTAAAATATGACAAATTTAATCGTAGATTCAATTGCTGAGAATAATTTTATAACAGTTTTCTGTTTCACTCAATTTACTTGTTAGCTAGAGCAGCTAGTGCGTCTAGTTACAATCGCCCCTTCGAGAATTTGCAGTGTATTGTTACACACATACATGTAAAATTCTCGCACTATATTTCAATAAAAAGAATAAAAATTATGTGAAGATCCTATTTTTGTTGGTATTATCCCCTTCCCCCCTGTATTATTCTAAACGTGTGATGTATGGTGTGTGTTTAAACCAATACTTATTGATTGAAATTGATTTAGTACAAAACTCAGACCTTCTGAATCTCATTAATGAATAATGACCATCTTTTCGTCACGATTTTCCCATTTGCATAAAGGGTGCTGGGTTGTGAGGCCAACAAGCTCTACTAGCTCGATTTCGTGGTTGCACCCTAGTCTATAGGTCTTTCTACCCGGCGACTTAACCACATTGTCCGGTTAATAAGTGAACCAATAAAACCTCCCTAAGCATAATAAGAAAAACATTTGGTACAAGTACTGGGATGTTCGTTCTCCATTAAATAAAATTCGGTCCTAATTCTAGTAGCAAATAACTATTCCAATCAAGTTTTCTTGGAGCGTGTCTCATACATGAATGGGATATTCGACTTCAGACTCATTTCCATATTAAAGATGAAGTGTTCAAGAAAACTAAAACTTGCATAACATTTATTATTACATACAAAACATAGATATACGTCAAAACTATGTTATGCCTGTAATTGTCAATTTTAAAAACAATAAAGTCAACCAAAGTAAATTTTATTTATGATACAACATAATTCTCCATATCTACTACTTGTTAAACACTTTAACCTCATACATATGAAAATGAGTCTTACTGATTATCTATTTACTCTATTTCAAATTATTTCTTAAATTTATATTTTCTTAAAAATTAAGTAGAGTTATCTTTCTCTCATTAAAAAAAAAAACTTATAACTGTATAATAATCTGTGAATAAATCCATAACAGATAATAATGTGATAATGCATGTTTACTGACATGTCATCATCTGTTTTAATGTCAAAGATCTCACTCAGTAAGAGGTGTGTATACCCAATCATATGTGTGCTTCTTAGCTTCTTGTGTAGTGTGTAGTCAACAAAAACTACCCTTCTAAAATGGGTCTAATCGTATAACGATTTTAGCCTACTGATAAGAATTTGTTGACTAGTTTGTGTATTTTGCAAAAAATACCAACAAATTTAGGTTGATTGCAATCTGGCTTTTGTCTATCTGTAAAAATCCATTTTTATAAAAATAAAACATACTTCTTTCAGATTCACCAAATATCCATCATTTCTCCGTAGTGAATAATTAAGCTCTTTCATTGCCTTTCATTGCCCTTTCGCTCAATTTCTACAAATAGCCAAGGCCTTTGATATGCAATCAAAGATAAATGCATTATAAAAGACTATCAACTCAATAAAATATAGAAATCTGCTTAATTTTAGTAATATGGGGAACTTTGTTTCCATTTCATTTAAAATATATATATATTTTTTTTGTATATCTCTATGTGATTTAAAATTTAAACTCAAATAATTAAACGATACATAAATTGTTGAACAATCATTTAACGTTTCTGTAATTTAAGTATTACCGTTAATAACGTTTTCAATAACGTTACGTTACCAATTTTAAAACTGGCAACACTCTTATTTAAATCCCGCGTAAAGAGGCGGCGCCAACGCACATGGAAGGACAACGCTTCTGTCGAGTAGAAGGGATAGTTTGGCGTTTGTTCTCAAACAAGCGCTCCCCGCAGTCTTAATTTTACCTCGAGTTGAGAAGATAAGTAGTGCAAAATCAGTGAAGTGAATTGTCGGATATGTGTTATTTATTGGTAAGTTCAAAAATAATATGTAATACATTTGTAACGAATTTTATAAAAGTAAAACAATTACCAGTCAGGTTAGTGCTACATTAGTCTAGCTGTTTGCCAGAACTGAATGTAAATTTATTTTTAATTCAATACTATTTCCTTTTCATGGTATTTTAATAGACACCTTTTATTATTCTCCTGTCTTAACACTTGCATTACTAAATAATAAATAATCTGTCCCACAATAGACAAACAATAATTTTTGTTTCAGTAATTATTATTTCTTTAGGAAACTCATATTATTATCATTGTATTTAAAAGTAGTCAATTTAACCCCTACTATAAAAATATACTACAAACTTTCTAAATCACAATTAATCCAAACTTCCTTAAAACATAACATTTCTAGAGCAGGTAATGAAATCTTGCTGCCTGGCTCGACCCTTTTTTTTGTCTTTGTTTCTCGCAACTCTGATCCTTTTATCTTAAGTGTTTTTTTTTTTACTGATGGCGAGTACACCACAGACTCACAGATATCGTAATATCTGAAAATGTTTTGTAATTAGTGATTACGAACTGTAAAGATTTGAATGAATATCTTTAAAAGAATTAATCCCTCATAAGATTTAAACTAATCACATATGTTTTAATAATATTTGAGTTTACACCAAATAATACGTTTGTACGGTTACTCCATTTACTTTACTAGCAACATTAACAATCAAAATTTCCCTTAAGATTTTGACTATATGACCATAGATGGCGCCCCTTAGCTTAAAACATAGCTTTCAGTTATTGTTTCAAGAGCAAACCCGGTGCATACCTACTTCACAGTGTTTTGATTTAGTATATGTTTTAAAATGTGTACAGGGTTTGACAGACTTATTATTAACTTCCCTGTCCTTTGGGATTCAGAGGACCTATACTTTAGGGACAAATTAAGAACTAAAGAGGTTAAAGAGGAGTTATTAACATTGTGTCAAAAGACACACCCAGATTTCGATTTAAAAACCTTAAATAGGAAAATTAAAAATTTTAGAAACCGCCGATATCGACTTAAGGTATATTACTCTCTTTCACTTTTTTTTTTTTTTTTTTCTAACTTATTTGATTTTTAAATTATTAGTACCATAAAAGATTTCATTATTACAGAAAAAACAAAGTACCAGTTCTTCGCATAACAACAGCAGAGTCATCCTAATTAATCTTGAATTACCTGCTGGTCAACCCCCTCACGATGACCAGTCCCCCGATCCAGTAAGTTAAACATTGTTTTTATTTTTTATTTTGTTATTTTAATTTTAATATTTAACCTGTTAATTTAATCAAATCCCTTTACTTTACAGACCCCAGCTCCTCCCACGCCTCTGGAAGATCTTTTATTTAATTTGACTACCACAGTGCAGCAACCTCCTCCTGAATTTATCGTACGTACTATTTTTTTTTCCTATTTATGCATATTTATATATATTGAAAAAAAAATATATTGTTTTTTAATTTCAGATAAAAGTTACCTATAGGTATTTTACAACAATTATTAAAATTATCTTAACATTGAAATTTGATTTTTCAGGACCCAATCAACGAGTTTAATTTGATGGACGACTTCACTTAAGTAAAGGTAAATGATACTCTATTTTATCTTTATTACTAAATAGTCACTGTAATCTACCTACACCTGATTTAATCAAACTAATGATATCGCGTTTTAATTTATGCAAACATTTATTTATTTATTCAATTTAAACTTTTTTTTATTGTCATTTTCTGCTACCTAGTCTATCTACCATAATTATTTTCTTAAAATAGTTTACTGGTACTTCGACCAACACACTAACTTCACGTCTCATTTTGTTTATAAGAAAGCTTGCACACTTGATATTGATAAGAAAGCTCTACCGTAACTTCTACTTGACCTAATAATTTACTTTCGACTCTATTGCCTGTGTAATAAAAGCGATTTTTGATCAAAAGGATAACCACGTGTAAAAAGGAAGGAATTCCTGTGAACCATTTTTTTTAGAGGCCCGTTTAATAAGTGGGTTAGCGCGTACTTCAAAGCATGTTAATATTTTGTTTAGTTTTGTGTAATTTATAGAGTATATTTTTTTATTTAATTTTGCTTCTTCATGTTTTCAGCTTCTAAGATACTGTTAATACTGCTCATATTTTCTTGTTTTTTTTTTTTTTAATTATTTTTTTTTATTACAATTTATTTACGTATGAGTGATCTAAACATGTCTTGATTCCTTTATTATATCTACTTTGAAATTGAAGTTACATTTCAATAGTTTAATGTTATGAAATCAATATGATCATAAAAATAGTCTGCAAAAACTGAACTCTTCGGTAACCGTCAATAAACTGCTAAAATATTATGACTGTTCTGTGTTTCAACTGGTTTCTTCCCGTTTTTCAGTTAATCCCAAGTGACAAGGACCAAGACGTGTTCCGCTATATGCTTCGTGGAATTTCAACCGAAATAAAAGGTAATTAAATTGCTATTTCACTTCTATATTTGACGTCCATCTACTAACATGTTGATTTTAATGATTATCATGTAGTTATAATATTTTCTAACTTTAACAATACAGATTAATATGCAGTCAATCATTTATTCCAACAGTGTTTTTTTTTTGTTAATGAAAATTAAATAATTATAATTCAATTTTTCTAATTGCAAAAAAAAAAAAAATTTTATTTTTTAAGTAATCCCCTACCTCCTAAGTGCGTCTTCGGTTAACATCAGGTAGTTCAACCCTTTATTTCGCTTCTTTTATTTTTAAAGGGTTTAGAAGTTTTACATTTACCTTTATACTCATTATAAAGATATGTTATTAAATAAAATACATTATACAAATTATATGTTTACCTACTCTACGTATGGTTGAGTTTTTTTTTTTAACTCAATGCGACTTGTATGTATGAATAGTGTTACTTCCATACATAGAACTACCCGTATGCTGGATGAGGTTAGAAGACCCTATTCTAACCTACGTATCTCTTTTTCCCTTTTTATTCCATTTTTTTTTTGTTTTTATTTCTAAAACAAACTTAAAACTAATTTTACAAGTTTTAACAAATTACCTTTTTATTTTTTTAGTTTTTAATTTACAATAATATGATTATATGTATATTTTTAACATAAAACAAAAAATTTAATACTGAAATATAAAGTATACACAATAAGAACCAAAATAGCAAGCTACAATACTAAAATGTCCATATATTTAAAAAAAATTTTTTTTAATTTCAGCTGTTGTACAATGTGCTGCGATTCTACATTTAAATCAACGCTATATATCTACATTCTACATAAGTCATCGTAAGTACATTTTAATGTCTATTTTAAGAATATAAAGATATTTGTATATAATAATGTTTAACATTCTTATTAATATAATACTTACTTAGTTCTATAACGAATAACATATTTTTCATAAACACTAAACTAATACTATATGTTAACTAATGCTTCCCCGGACCAGCTAATCACTTTTATAATATCTTGACAAATGTATAGTATTGAATTTACCTCGGACAACGTTTGTGTATGGATCTACCAAAACATATACGTTTGGAAAGGGAATAGCTGCAATTACGTAAGGACCTTCATAAATAGATTCAAACTTTTTGGTTATTTTTTGTTGAGCGTTTGATTTATTTAGTTTTCGTATTTTAACCCAATCTCCAATTTGATATTGTATCAGTCTAAAACTTTGATTAAACTTTGCCTGTCTTGTATCTGCCGCTTTCTTTAAATTTTCTCGGACTTTTTGCCTTATATCCGCGATGTTCTTTTTCATATGACTGATAATTTCTTTGTCAAACGATAATTGTGTAGGTTGTCCATACATTATTTCACATGGCGTAAATCCGGTACTGTCATGGAATGTATTATTATACAAAGTTTCTATTTTCGGTAATATTTTCACCCAGCTTTGATGTCGTTTTTCGCAATAAGTTCTAAATAAGACACCGAGCTGTCTATTGACTCGTTCCGTAGTATTAGGGCGTGGATTTCTAACTGTAGTGTATATAGTTTTAACCCCTTGTTCATTCATAAATCTTCTCCATTGAGCTGAACTGAACTGAGAACCATTGTCTGTAAGGACTGCTTTTGGATGAATAATTTTAAAGAACTTTTTCATGCTAACTATTACAGATAACGCTGTTGCCTTACGTAGTGCAAATAATTTGATGAACTTACTAAAAGAGTCTTGTACTACCAAAATGTAATTCATTCCAAACTGTCCTGATGGCAAAGGCCCATAAAGATCCGCCATGACTAAATCTCCAATATCATTTGACACTATTGATTTACATGGTCCTACATATTTCATATTATCGTTTTTCACCATTTGGCAAGTGTGACAAGACCTGATTATTTTTCTAACCTCTCTAGTAATGCCTCTAAAATAAAATCTATCCTTTAAATATTTTATTATTTTATAAGCTCCCTGATGACCCATTTCTAAGTGTACCTGTTTTGTGACATCTGTTATTAGTGACCTGGGCAAATATATTACTTTATTTTGGGTATTGTCTGGAGTGAAATACAACACACCATTTTGTATCGAGCACCCTTGAATTATTCGACCGATTTTATCACTACTGTCTCCATTCTCTAGACCCTGTATAATTTCGTCTATTTCAGAATCTTGTTTTTGGAATTCTTTTATTTTTCTTAATTTACTTATCAATTCCTTGTTTTTCTCAGTTTCGGTATAAAATATTTCAGGCAATCGTACTTTGTCTTCTTGCAACAAAACTGATTGTGGTGGATATCTAGATAGCACATCTGCACCAATATTTTCTTTGCCTTTTATGTGCTGTACTTCATATTGAAACTGCTCTAAATAATTGATCCAACGAATTACTCGCGCATTATACAGTTTCCAATTTTTAACAAACAATAAGGCCTTATGATCTGTTTGAATAATGACCTTTGTCCCTCTCAAATAAGTTTCAAATTTCTCTAAACAGTTAATTACTGCATAAAATTCTTTTTTAGAGGTCGAATAATTCAATTGCGCTCCTCGCAACGATTTACTATGAAAACCAAGAATTCTCATTTGTCCATTGTCATCTAGTTGGTATAGAACTCCTGCTAATCCTATTCCTGAACTGTCCGTTTGTAAATAGTAAGGTTTGTTAAAGTCGGGATGTTGAAGTTCTATTACGTCTATAAATGTCTTCTTTATTTTCTCAAAAGAATTCTGTTCTACCGTACCCCAGTGCCACAAAACATTTTTCTTTAACAAATTACACAAAGGTTGGATGTTTTCACTGTAATTAGGTATGAATCTACGGTAAAAGTTACACAGTCCTAGAAACGCCCTAAGTTGTTTTATCTTCCTAGGTACTGGAAAATCCTGTATAGCCTTAATTTTATCCGGATCAGTTCGTATTCCATCGGTTGATACTATGTAACCTAGCATATGGACCTCTTTACACAGAAATTTGCATTTCTCTAAATTGCAAGTTAAACCTGCCTTTTCCAATTTCCCCAGCACTATGTTTATATGTTCTAAATGCTGTTCCAGGGTACCGGTGGAAATTATAGCCAAATCGTCCAGATAATTGACGCAGAATTCGCGAACGTCGTGACCGAGTATGGTGTCCATAGCCCGACTGAAACTTCCCACGGATGTTTTGAGACCCTGAGGCAGCACATTATACACGTAAGATTTACCATTAAAACTAAAACCTGTATACTTTCTGCTTTCGTCTGATATTGGGATCTGGAAATACGCATTATTTAGGTCTATGACACTAATGAATTTAGCTCCGTGAAATGAATTTAACACATCTAATTGCAAGGTAGGTTTCTCAGTTTCTGCGATCATGTACTTGTTTATTTCTCGCGCGTCTAATAAGACTCTTATTGTACCGTCTTTCTTTAGGGTGAATGTTAAAGGACTACAGTATTCTGTTTGCGTTCGACTAATTATTCCCTGGTCTTCTAATTCTCGTAATTTGGACTCTATTTTATCGCGATAGGCATACGGTATAGGGTAACTTCTCTTAACTACCGGCGCGTGTTTGTCCATTTTTATTACATGTTGATAGCAATTAGCCTGGCCCAATTTCGAATCAAATAAATTTTTATGATTAGATAATACTGTATGCAACGCCTTTTTCTCATGATCTAACAGAGGTATCCCGACTTTACAAATGACCTGAGCCTGAGGTGTTTGCGAACTATCGATGCTACATTGGTCTCCCCATCCTATTGTATTATATCTATCGTGAAAAGGTATAAATGTGCTAATCCCATTGTGTTCTACATTAACACCACATTTCTCTTTTCTAAGGTCAATAGACACTACGTTTTCCTTAAGCCAATCAAATCCTAAAATCAAAGGAAAGTTTAGGTTCGGTATTACTACAAATCCGACTTCCATTTCTAGATCTTTAATACGAATAGGTAATAATGCCATGATTTTAATATCTTTGCTTTTGTGACCTGAAGCTGATTTTATATTAAAAGTTTTGATTGGCATCACGGGAATTCCTGGATATTTATTTTTCACTACTTCCCAGAATTCTTCAGATATACACGTTACATCGCTACCCGTGTCTAATAAGGCCCTAATTTCAAATTCTCGCATTCGAATAATGACTTCGCACTTGAACGAATTCGGTTCTGGTATTTCTTTTAACTCCTCAAATACAGACGCAACAAAATTTTCATCTACATTAAATTCTATCAGTTCACTTTTTAATTTTAAAACATTAATCAAATCATGTAATCCTATAATTTGTACTTTTTCAATACAGCTAAAGCCTAATCCTACTCCTTGATCACCATTTACAATTTCTAATTCGATTGGGGCACGCAAACCGTTATTATTTTTGCCTAATAGTTGTCCTGGCTTCCAATTCATATTGTTCATTAGTTTTAGAATTTTGACCCTATCTTTGTTATCAGCTGATCCGGGGACATTTTCATCAGCCGCAGTTAGTTTTCCGGATCCTCGATGACTATATCTTGCACAATAGCTGCCGTAGTAGCTTCCGGTTTCCGCCAATTTGAATACTGCGTAGAATTTTTTTTCATGTCTGGTTGTTTTGCAGTTCCGGGTGTAGTAGGTATGTGGCGAGGTTCTTGTTTATTGACATCATCCATAGAGTGTAGGAAATCAGCTGTTTCGAAAATGGTCGATATTTTAGAAGAAGCGAACGCCTGCTGTACATATCTGGGAAAATGCCTCATTATATCAGCTACCAATTGATCTTCCGGGATAGTGTAAGACAACATTTTCGCTTGGCCTACTATTTTGACAAAATAGTCGTGCATCGAATTTAGAGCCTTGTCCCATACTCCATGCACAATATTACGCCTTAGCTCGTTCTGTTCGTGATTACCCCAATAAGATTTGAGGAAGTCAGCTTTGAAATCGGCAAGGGTCTTCCATCTATCTTAGTAAAGCCTTGCCCACTCTCGAGCGGTGCCCTCCATACATTCTAAGATGTTCTCTATTTCATTAGTGTCTGTAGCCACTTTTTTTATGTATGTATCTAAATCTTCTAAGAACGTAACTGGGTGAGTTTTTGTCTTGCCAAACTTTGGTCTTTCTATGTTTGTGTTTTTTATGTTATATATGATAGTTTTCTTTTCCTCAATGGACAGATCCTTTTCTCCGCTTGGCCCTGCATCCTGCTGTAATGGTTCTTCTTGACCCTCCTGTGTAGTTTCGACAGATTCGAAGGCTTCGTCATGGGATGGACTGATAGCTGTTTGCAGTTCATTGCGCAATTGGCTAAGACCTTCGGTCATCTTCTGTTCCGTCCTCTTTAATAGATGATAAAACAGTCCGCGTCTTACATCCGATTTCTTTTTGATTATCCTTCTAGCTACACTTGATCTTTGCTCCAAACGTTCAACTGTACTCTTTTTGATGGCTGGCGTAGCCTCCGTGTGAGTAGGCTTTTGTTTAGCTGAGGCTGTACGTTTCCTCGTAACTCTTTCCATTTTCACTTATTTACTGATCGCACTTGTTTATTTTATTCACTTTAAACAGTCACTGCACTTCACTTTAGGTAGACTTTTTCCAACAAAACAAAAAATATATATATTAACTTTTTATATAATATTGAAATCACTTTTCACTTGCTATAATTTCGTTACATTAAGTTAGAACTATGTATGTATGTATGGATATATGTATATGTCCATACATAAACATATACGTGCATGTATACATATACGTGTATGTATATGTATACAAATATATGTAAATTTTATGACCTATCGCCCCTTAACTTTTTAGAGCCGTACTAAGTATTGAAGACTTATTTTATATTTTAGCAATTATTGATAAATTAATTTTTGTGTTTATTTTTGTATTTTTTGTTTGTTTCAGGTATTATGATGAGTCTTTAATGCTCCAGACTACGCCGGAAAAGTCAAGCCAAGAGGAGGAAATGATTATATTTATTTAATAAATACTATCTTTATATTTATATAAAATGAAATTAATTTTATTTTAGTTTATTGTACAATCCAAATCTAATCAGCTCACATTCCAGTTTTCTTACGGCAGCAAAAATGTAGCCATAATGGCTACTTCACTAATTAAACAGAAGCTAATTCTAATCCTGGTTTATCGGCACCAAAAATGTAACTTTCAATAACTAAACCTTATACCGCTTCAATAAAAATCGACCTGGATTAATTGTTAACTAAGAAAATAATTTAATTTGGCCATGTGATCGTCTAGTAAAAACCCTGTTATGAACCTTGTAACCCTTCGTCTTTTATGTGTAGACTAATTAGATTTGGATTTCCTTACTATTCCTAATAACCTTCTTGATTAAGTAATACAATTTACTAAAATGTACTGCAAAAATAATTATTTTACGGAGTTATTTTACTTAGGTAAGTATAAATCAAAAATATATTTGTTTTTTTAATAATATCTCCTACCGACCCTACCGTGACCAGTTACCGTGACAGTAGTAAGTCCTTGTAGTTTGTATTTATATTTTCCTTTTTAACCCCTTAACCGACCTAGCTAGCTAAAGGAAAATATTTATTTTAATCAAGCAAAATTATTATTTTATTAAAAACCAAAGGATACAAACATACCTACTTACTGCCACGTACGGATGGAGTCAGGCCAACTAACCTTATAATACCTATTTTGTTTTGTATTGTTTTTAATAGGTATTCCTATGCACAATAAAAATGTATATTTACCAGCGTTTCGGAACCTACTTTCAGACAAGAAGAAACGCCAAGAAACTCGTCTGAATATTTTATAAATATGTATGCAATACTGAGAACATTCGTCTAATAAATATGACTTAACTGCCCCTTTTTACCCCTTGTAGAAAAGCTCAATTGTCACTAGTGAACTGCTTCGCCTGTCACTAGCTCCCTGTAACAAAATTATTTAGTATGTCCTCAAATAATTTTGTTCCCCTAAACTCTCCCAAAAAATATGTGTTAATTACCTTAGTATCATATTTAATGTACGCGTCTCAGTATCACATCCATATTTTACTGAATTTATTTATCCATATTTTACTGCTATTAAGGATCATAAAGTTGTAAACCAAACCAATTTTATATAAATGGTAACAAAAATATAACACTTTATCCCTTTCCCATCTCCACTGATTAAAAATAATACCACCATCCTGTGTATGACTCTACTCTAACTCTACCCCAATTCACCTATTCTAATGTATGCAAAAAAATTAGAGGCTAACCTCTATTTTACTTAAATGTGTGTGAGAACCCTAGCCCTACTCTAAGCTAGAAAACTTTCGGCCGACAAAACCGAGGTGTAGCAAACCCTAGTGTCTGAGACCCCCCTCCAGATCTGGTCCTAAAAACTATACAGGATTCCTGAATAAACTTCATTCTCACCGATAGATGAAGTGTATTCAGTCAGGTTGACTATGCAACCTAGCCATTGATCTAGCTCAAAATCGCGGAAAAACTCACCAAAACACGTAACAAAAAGATTGAAAATCCAACAAGTTGTAGCGGAGACACTGCACTGCACTGTTGAACACTACACTATTGAACTCTCAACCTTATTATCAACAAAATAAAGTCGACAATTCAACACAATGCAACATAGTAGTTACACAGCGTCAAACTCAACCTTATCGACAATAACCTCACGATTCACCTTTTCACTATACACTATACGAGCGAGCCAGAGTCAATGACAATCCGACGGTCAAAATAAGAATGCCTCGAGTTCCCTCGGGGATCGGTATATATCAAACCCGACCTCGCTAGCGCACCTAGCTCGCCTAACCCGGCCGACCCGACCGCCTCTTTCAATCCGAGCCGCCTCTGTTCCTCTAAAGAGCCCTTGTTGATAAGTTTAAACAAACACTCGACGTCTGATTAATGAGCTATTATAGTCAAGTTCTATGAAACTATTGCTTGTTATTTAAGCTTGAAATAGAAATGCTTTGTGTTTGATTTAATTCAGAGAATTAAGAAAATACTTATTTAGCGTAAAAATAAATATTTAAATGAAATAATATTTATTAAAATATGACCAATTTAATCGTAGATTCAATTGCTGAGAATAATTTTATAACAGTTTTCTGTTTCACTCAATTTACTTGTTAGCTAGAGCAGCTAGTGCGTCTAGTTACAATCTGTCATCAACTGTAACAAATAATCTGGTTAAGGCAATTGACATATGCCATAAAAACGAATTTAAATTCAATGTAGAACGTTGCAGGAGTTCTATCTCACTCGCGCTTAAGACGAGAGAGTGAAATGCACTAGAAACAAATTCAATGTAAAAGATATGTAAATTGAAATGTTCGTCACGAACACGGTGTCTCATCACAAAGGGTCGGCACATGTACGTATTTTGAATTTGCCGCGCTTTTCTACTGAAAAAATGGTTTGCCAGACTATAATTAAATAGCGGCATGAAAAATACAACTTATGTCTAAATTTTATTTTATTCGTCTTATAGTTTCCGAGTAAAATGGCTGTGACATACGGACAGACGGACTGACGGACAGACAGACGGACATGACGAAACTATAAGGGTACCGTTTATGCCATTTTGGCTACGGAACCCTTAAAAGTACTAAAAACGGTCCGATAGAGAGCATAATAGTGGGGGGCGGTACCTCACTCGCACTCGTTACAAAATTGTCACATTTGACACATATTCACATTTTGATTGTCTGCTGACGTCATTACCTCCTTAGTCAAAACGAGACACTTCCTTAGATAAGCTTCTCTGTCGGCCTCACTTTGTGACCGAAGAATGAGATCCACTTCTTATACATCCATGGTTCGATACCTACGTATACCTACTAAAAAAAACCACCAAACTCTCTGCCATGGGATTCCCTACGTCCTGTCAACATATCTAAAATGGTGGCCATAGCCATAGACAAAACGCTCTAGCGAGACCTACTGACAGCTTGACAGTTAGGTGTATCACTCTATCACCTAGTGAGACAACTGTGAGAGCAACGTCTTACAGTTTGGCATCTCGAATAAGGGCCCTGTTTCAGGTCACCGAGGATCGTAGAGCTGTCTCGTTCCTCACCCAACTGATTGGCATAGCGATCCAGAGAAGAAACGCTGCTAGCCTTATGGGAACCCCTCCCCAGGATTTGGATCTCGGCGACCTAAACAAATTTATGTTTTCTATTTTAATCCAGTAACCTTGTCGCCTGAAAGTACAGGGTACTGTGCGTCAAATCCGGTAGTTCTGATTTTTTGCAGACTTGTTAATGGTGTTGGCCCAATGAATAATCCAAGTTTGTGACCTCGAGCGCCGAACGCAACAAGCCAACAAGCCTGAAAAAATCAGATCTACCGGATTTAACGCACACGATGATTGTATAAAGTTACTGGATTATTTGTAACTAGTTTCAGATAAAAATTTATTTAACTTAAACTTTACTTTTGCCTTTATTTAAACAAGTTGTTATTCATGTTTAGGTACATATTTCTTTTATTGTAGGTACTGTCAGCAGCAGAAGTAGCCAAGCGGGTGAGGTGTTCAGAATGACCTTCACACGCTCTTATTCTCTAGACAACAAAGTCGTGTCCAGCTCATTTTGAATACCTCACCCGCTTAGCTACTTCTGATGCTGACTCGTAACTTTATATCAACCAATGTCAAGAGGCTTAGGTTAGGTGGTGGGTATATATGATCAGGGTTAACAATCTAAAACGTCTGTAATTATATGAAAAATTATACAATGTTTTGTTAGGATTTAGGATCATCCATTTATAAATTATATATGTAACTAGTTGCTTCATATAGATTTGGATGTTCCTATTCAGGCTACTTAAAATATAAAGCAGCATATTATTAAGTTATAGCATGAAAAACTAACTTAAATCAATTAAGAATGCACTTGCATTACCTTCACATGAATAAAACCTTATTTTCTTGTACTATACTTCACACGAAGTATTAATTACATCACCTTATACGGAAATATTGCATGTAAGAAAGCACACGAAGGCACAAAATAAAACGTGTTACAATGAAGGATGACGGAAATTCTATATTGTTTATCGTTGTAGGTCATCGCTTGCACTTGTGAATTAAGGGCTCCCATTTCTCACCCTTATTGTTTTATTAAAACTAGAAGCACAACATAATATTTAAACCGAGTTATGATTAAAAGATTACGAGCCTTCTAATAAAATAACAAACAACGGAAAGAATAATTGCTTGAAATTTAACTATGACACTGGGCCGTATTCTAACTTTAAAACTCTTTTAGACACAATCCAATTTCAATACAACTTCAATGCATTAACTACGCAATTACGGCTAGTGCCTACATCTGAACCAGAGATATAGGAATTGGCTTAAAAATATTCCGATGCAACTCCAATACAACTTCAATATTGGTTGGTTATTTGTTGTGTGTTGGAGTTATGATTGAGATATATTGTGTTTTTAATGCATGGTTTTGTATTTTAAAATTAGAATACGACACACCGAGTAACTACATTTTACGCAGACTTAAACACATTTTACTGCATTTTAAGAATAAGAGGCAGAGACGAATGCCACTTATGAAATGAGTACCAATACTCCTTAAACTTAAAGTATATCAATTATTAATAAAAGTGACAGTAAATTTTGTAATAAAATTTAACAATACCTTGTTAGTGTAAGTACTTTGTCACAAGGAACGATTACAGGCTTTAATTGTTGATCCAGTTAGGGTTAACTTTACATTGGACCATTCTTAGAGTAAGCATTGGACCATTTATGTATTACTAAACGGTGATTAGAATGGGATTGAGATAGCTGTCAATCCATATTAATTTTGACGTAGGTATATGGCAAATCTGTCAAGTCTAATGCCATTCTTATCGAGGCAGCATAATACCTAAGTACATTAACACCGATAACTTGTCTAAACATTTATCACGTTCACAACCTAATAAATGTTAATTTTATAAGGTGCTAACAAATTAAGTACATATATTTTTACAGGTAGTACTAACGTCGGGCATCATAACGTGTGACTAGTCTAAGAAGAAATCTTTATGAAATATATGACAAATATCACTTGACAGAAAGTGTTAACACATTGTCAGTGAATTGCACAGGCTGATTATGTTTGGACAGTATTTTAATTGATTGATTTTGTTCGGAAAATTAAAAAAAAAATATACAAAAAAAGTTTTCTTAATATCTATTTAAAGCGAATAGTTTCGGTGTAAGTTAACTTCTCTTAAAATATTTGTACATAATTTGTTAGTATCTTATATATATATGACTTTAATTATGTACATGCATTTAATTAGTTAGTCTTCAATTTAGTGCATTACATGATGCTTGATTAAATAATCAGTAATTTTCAAATACACGACAGAAAACTATTTATTTTATTGCAGCATTATGATTAAGGAACTAGTCCGATTAATTTCCCTTTATTAAAACACGGAGAAGGAAATGTTCTTGTAACAGTTTCGTGACTGATTATGATGCATTTTAATAGGTAGTAAAAAAAATTAAGAATATTTGGTACTATCTATACATATAATACATATAATAAACGCATAAGTAGAATTCTGTTTGTTCGCGAACTACGCAAAAAAATAAATTAATTTAATTTGGTAGAGTAACAGTTTATACCCGGAACAAAATTTAGGGTAGTTTTTCATCCAAAAAATCTTAGAATAACGAGACCTTTCGGATACTACACACTTTTTTTTGAGATTCATTTTATTATAGTTATAAAAAATATAATATATCTTACATTTTCCTTTTAAGATAGGCACAGCAGAACACAAAAAAGGATGAGTATAGCTTATTACTTCCACTTTTACTGCACTTTTAGGCCAACCAGACTATAGATCGGAAAGAAAGTACAAACAAGGTACAAATGAACGTCTGCAGAATAGGAGTAGAAAATAAAAATGTCTTAGTAAGCAAACATGACATTTCGTCATTCGGATGTGATTTTTACCAGTTAATTACTGTTCAAGTTCAAAATACATTAAAAACACAATTTACCTCAAACACAACTCCAACACACAACAAATAATCAACCAGTATTGAAGTTGTATCGACTTGCATTGGAATAATTTTCAAGCAAATTCTGATGTTTCTGATGCAGACGTTTGGACGCTAGCTGTATTGTGTAGTTAATGCATTGGAGTTGTATTGAAATTGGATCGTGACTATATGTGTTTTAAAGTGAGAATACGGCCCGAAGGTTCATTATGGCCGGAAGTAGACGGCACGCAAATTAAACGTTCAGTGGGTACCGAGAACCACGAAAATCGAAGTTTTGTTATTATCTCTATTTAAAATAAAATAAAAAATAAAATCTCTTTCTACCGCACTTGTAAATATAAAAGAAAGAGACGCAGATAACGAAGTCTCGATTTTAGCTCATCACGGTACGAGGACAGCAAGCTACAAATACTACAATAGTTGATCGTATGTTCGTTTTTACTATAGAAAAATAAAAGAGATGACCAACTAACTATATTGACGTCTTTGTGGGCACAAGACATCCTTCATGTCGAAATCGGAGAGATCGTCGCCTTCTCATCGTCAAGCGATCGTTGTGTTGTCGGCCACAAATGGCCACAATGATAACGTATGGGATTTATCAATTTAGCATGGATTTAAATATAGAAAAAAAAACAAAATTTAAGGTGAGAGTACCATACCTTTACTAATTATGCCCTATTACGTAGGCACAGTCACCGGCAATAGTATCTTCCTACACGAAGGCCGCAATAATATGTGACACGCTCTTATCTGTAGGGCCATAAGAGCGTGTCACATATTTTTGCGGCCTTCGTGACTGTACCACATAGAAGGTTCATGACAAACACTGTACGAGTATTGAGTCTTCTGAGTCTTCTGAGTCGAGCTGCAATACCTGCATGTATAAAGAAAATACAGATATTTCTAATATTACCTTAACAATAGAAGCGTTAATTTTAAGTTTTGATATCCTATTTTACTAAAGAACCTAAATAAAATAACGTAGAAAAAGTTTTTACTATTTTAAATTTAATGGTTTATTAATGATTTCATAACATTTATTACTATCGCAAATCTTTGTGTTTTTTATATTCTAAAATGAACTAACTTATGTTATTCCTTGACTCGTCATGGGATTACAAACATTGGCTGCCGTAGCGCATAGTTGACTTCACGGGCTACGCCGCGGCGTAGCACCTTATACAGATACAAAATGTTTTCAACTTGACTGTGGGAACAAAATGGTTTAGCATCACTCGCAGCGCATCTCGCTTGTAATACATAAATGTGTTCATGCTAAAAGGAAGGAAGTAATTTGTAATTTGCGGTTTTATGTATATTTTGTAGTATATTTATTTATTTATTTATGTTAAGGAGAACCAACAGCTTTTAACTCACAGTTATACAATCAAATACACACAGAAAGCCAATTAAAAGAACTCACAGGCAATAACAATATAGTCTAAATTAAACTAATACTAGGCAACTAACGCATACACACATGCGAACAAGAAGAAAAGATTCGAGAACATACAAATTCTAATGTAAAAGTATGAAAACATTAGTGCTTAAATGTAGGCTTTGCAAGTAAAAATTTCTACAGAACAGGAAAATACACAAGCGAGCAAATAATACGGGTCAGTGACAAAAACCCTTATATTTTGCAAATTAATAGCGGCATGTGCAGGAAACTAACTGTGTATTAAAGATAATTTAATATCGAATTAAATTGAACCTTCAATGTTCTACAAGAATTCTGGAAAAAGTTTTATTTAAAAAAAAGTCGAATTTGGTACCAAATTCAAATTGAGCTTATTTCACTTTTGATTGATTTCTTAATTTTGTTTTCAATCTGTCAAAGCAAAATGATAAAAGGCAGTTTTTGTTGACTTTGATGGTCATTATTAAATTACTATCATGTCGCTAACACAAGATGAATGTACACGTATCGTCACTTTGTTACAAGAAGGCAGAAGTCAGAGATATACAGCAAGAAGAACAGGCGTGTCGCTATCTACGGTGCAGAAGGTCCTCCAACGTTTCCTACAAACTGGCAGGAACCTTCGAAGACCAGGAACTGGCAGGCCGAGATGTACTACGGCTAGAGAAGATCGATTTATTGTAACAACAATGCTCCGAAATCGGCATCTCACTGCAGTTGAAGACAAAAACCAACTTCGGGAGACCCGTAGAGATGACATCAGCGTGTGGACTGTAAGGCGGCGGCTTCGTGAAGCTAATTTGACCCCACATAGACCGGAAAATGGTCCAAAACTTGACAGAGGGCATCGAACTGCAAGGAAACTTTACGCACGCGAATACAGGCGATGGGGTGCCGAAGAATGGGCAAGAATTATGTTTTCTGACGAATCCAGATTTATGCTCTATGCACATGACGGGCGGCGAAGAGTTTACAGACGGCCAGGTGAACGTTTTATTCCAGCCTGTTTTGAAGAAAAAGTTGCTTTCGGCGGTGGGTCTGTTATGGTTTGGGCTGGAATCTCTTCAGAGAGTCGCACGCAATTAGTTTTGATAGAAAATGGAACGTTAACTAGTGCCAGGTATGTGGAAGAGATTCTTAATGAGCATGTAGGCCCATATTTAATTAATATGGGTGAAAACTCAATGTTCATGCATGACAACGCCAGGCCACACACCGCACAGATTGTGGAAGATTATTTTGAGGAGGTTGGCATCAACACTATGAACTGGCCCTCGAGAAGCCCGGACCTAAATCCGATTGAGCACGTATGGGACGAGCTCGGAAGGCGTGTAAGAAATCGAAACCCCGCCCCAGCTACACTTAGAGACCTGAAACAGGCGTTAGTGGAAGAATGGGCTAATATCCCGCAAGAATGCATAAGAAACTTAATAAACAGTATGCCCAATCGTTTAGAAGCTGTAAGAAGAGCCCGAGGAGGCAATACGAAGTATTGATATGTTTTACTTTTTTTTTGTTTTTAGTTTTGTGTGTTTTACCTATAATTAATTGATATCGTGTTTACTATGTTAATTAAATAAATAAGTGAATATCATCTCTAACTCTTGACGTTGTTTTATTAACTATGCATTTATCTATAATATACAATTTAATTCAGGCTCCTAGCTTTATTATTTTAGGAGATATTATAGTTTTTCGTACTGACCCGAATTATTTGCACGCGAGTGTATATACATTTGGAATAATTATTTAAACAAGAAATAGTTAGGTACATTCACATGAAACAACGCTTAACCTTATTTTGTCTCACATTAGGAATTTTGCAGTTGAATATATCAATATCCATTTCTTTCGTTAACTCGTTTAGTTTACGACCCGCGCGAGTCAAGAAACTGTTCCGTCTGTAGTTGGAGGATGCAGTACTGATTTATATAGGATGATGATATGTATGTATATTTAAGGATGTAGGTATTATTTGTATTTTCTTTTATATTCATCACACTTGCTCACAAAGCATGCTATTACACGCATGTGTAGCGTAAGTTATAGAAAAATGAAAGTTACGAGGGAGTTATGGACAATTAGACATTTTAGTAACTAATTTAACATTTTTTATATTATAACTTTACTAGCTGTGCCCGCGGCTCCGCCCGCGTGGAATTCGGTCTGTGTCAGTAAGCGGCTAATTCACCCCTAATTTTTCTCCCGCTACCCTGGAGGTGGAACTTGAAGTAAAGTTGACAGATGGATACGCTAGAGGACAGTAGTCATGATAAAATATTTTACAATGACCACTAAATGAAACTACACTCAAAATTGTCCTTATAATATTTTTGGCATGATTTAAACGACATAGAGTAGTAGGTGTATATCGGATACAGTACCACTTTTGTATTTATACGTTCATGTCCACGGCAAATATCATCCAAATCGATCCTCCCGTCAAATCAGTCTAAGCATGAAAGGTAAGAATAGGCGCAATAGAAATGAAATTTGGGGGGGGGTCACAAATGCAGAAATTATTTTTTGAGGGGGTCAGTAATGTTTTTTTCTATTTGAGGTGTACTTGGGGGGGGGGGGGGGGGGTGAAAAAATCATGTGAAAAAATTTCATCTTTATCAGTTCAGCGGTGAAAAAATCCTCATACCAACTTCCAACTCGCTTTTCACCCCCACAAGGGTTTATTTTCGGGATGAAAACTATTCTGTCGTTTCTCGGGACTCAAATTATCTCTATACTAATTTCTATAAAAAAAATCCATACAAACTTTCAATCCCTTTTTCACCCCCTCCAGGGTTGATTTTCGGGATGAAAACTATTCTTTGTCCTTTCCCGGGACTCAAACTATCTCTATACAAAATTTCATTAAAATCCGTTCAGCCGGTTTCACGTGATGCGCGGTCAAATAAACAGACAAAAATTCTAAAAATTGTTGGAACGTGTTCAGTTATCGATTCTAAGTATCCCCAGCCAACTTTTTTTCGAATATATTCCATGTACAGACTTTCGACCCTCTTCAGCTTTATTATATGTATAGATAGATAGATTTTTGGACCTAAGATTGTAAAGTAAGATGGGGGGGGGGGGGGGGGGCTTTTTTGAAGATGAAACTATCCTTTTTCCTTTCTCGAGACCCATACTATCTCTATACCAATTTTCATCTAAATCAGTTCAGCGGTAAAAAAATCCTCATACCAACTTCCAACCCCCTTTTCAGCCCCACAAGGGTTTGAAAACTATCCTATGACGTTTCTCGAGACTCAAATGATCTCCATACTCATTTCTATCTAAATCGTATCAGCGGTTAAAAATTCTCCATACAAACTTTCAACCCCATTTTCACCCCTACCAGGGTTGATTTTCGGGATTAAAACTATATATTATCCTTTTCCGGGACTTACACTATGTCTGTACAAAATTTCATCAAAATCCTTTCAGCCGTTTTCACGTGATGCGCGGACAAATAAACAGACAAACAGATAAACAGACAAAAATTCTAAAAATTGTTGGAACGTGTTCTGTTATCGATTCTAAGTATCCCCAGCCAACTTTTTTTCGATTATCTTCCATGTACAGACTTTCGACCCTCTTCAGCTTTATTATATGTATAGATAGATTTTGCGTTGCAGCTGTATGAAAAACATTATGTGTAACTCTGAGATTATAAACACTGTAAGCTCGATTCATAAATGCCCTCGGCTTCACTCTCGGGCATCTATCAGACCCTTGTTTGCATTTGGTTTCTTACCCCCTTGTTGCGCAATGTACTATAATATAAGATTACTACTACTATATCAATACGGGCGAAACAGGTACACATAGACTAATTAACCCAATACCCCGCATAGTCGGGTGACCCCAGCTGCCACGCTCAAAGTAATTTCACTCTATAGTAAGACACTAACTATTGGAAGTGACAGTAAACTTAGTACGTCTCCATGGCAACCATTAATGTCTGACTCTCTCTTACGCCTCACGGAACAATCGCGCGTTCCCTGTCTAGCATTGCATGTTCCCCTCCCGCACCCCTTTTTTTTGGCAGCTTAGGTTTCAAAGAAATAACGCGCTAAGCGGAGTATAGGGATATCTTGTATATGCAGGTACATTACAAGTAATGACACAATCAGATCCATTTAAAATCAATTCTTAAAGTCCAAATGCCGGTAAAGCTTAATAATTTAAATAACTGCTTTACTGCTTTAGCTATTTCCGTATCATACCGATAGTAGATAAGCGCGAGCACATCGCACATATATTAAAAATAACTATTACAAATATTTAGTATTTTATGAATCTGTCTGCAGAAGTACATAAGAGTTGTTATTGCTGTATAAACAGGCGGCTGAAACGGTGTTTAATTGCTTTAGCTGGCTCGTCAGACATTTATGCGTCTTGAAAACGTTACGTCTCCATTGTTCTATTTTAATTTACAGTACTCATAAGCTGCTTTTGCCTAGTTAACATGAAATTTTACCAATTTTTTTAGATCCGTTTTACAGTATCCGCCAGGGAGGCCTATTGAAGAATACACGGTGCCCACGAGGAAAGGGAAACATTTTAACAGTATATTCTAGATCCTATTTATAGACAAAAATGTTTTATAAACTTTTTTGAAATTCGCCTAGTTTCAGAGTTAATACCAATTTATAAAAAATACACTTTTCATTATAACTCAGCACAACGCCTTTCTGATAGCGTTGTTGCCACTATTGGGCATAGTTTACACGTCTTTATTGACAGATATCAAAGTGACAAGGAAAACTATGCAGCAACTAAATTTTTCCAAAAAAAAATGTACCAATTTCTTTTAGACGATAATTTTATTAATAACATTTACTTTTCATGTGCAAGAAACATTCAAAAAAAAGAAAAAAAAAAAGAAAAAAAATTTTTTTTTGGCGAAATTGACCTAAAGTCACGTAATATTTTTTCCTTCTTTTGGTCTTAGGAATGCGTGGTTAATTTTTTTCCCTTTCCTCGCGTGCACCTTGTATAATAATTTCAGGAACGGGATTCATTATGTTACCAATTGGTTATCAAATCCATGCCAAATAAATGTCAAAAGAACTTGGTTATTGTAAATAAGTTACTACGTTAAACGTTTTAATATCATTTATCATCAGAATCACAATTTGTTTTTAACAAAAATTATTTTGATGACAGAGCCACTATAAGGCCTTGTTTTAAAATTAGTATACCACTATTAATATAAGATGTACGATGACCTATTAATTGCCGTGTGAACTCCGATATGAAAGTAATTGAAAGCAATTTACGTGTGTATAACGTATTACAAATATATGGGCACCGAGAGGCATCAAATGATATTGAAGAACTCCGTTTATCAACCGACTTCAAGATTTCGAAGGAGGAGGTTATCAATTCGTCGGGATTCTTGTTTTTCTATTTTTTTAATGTTTGTTCACCGGTTATTCGAAGACGGCTGGACCGATTTGGAAAATTCGTTTTTTGAATGAAAGAGTTATACTTCACAGTTGGTCCCATTGTAACCAGGTCAGGATCTTATTA
The DNA here is from genome assembly GCA_947086415.1 of Pammene aurita. Lineage (NCBI taxonomy): Eukaryota > Metazoa > Arthropoda > Insecta > Lepidoptera > Tortricidae > Pammene > Pammene aurita. The sequence continues at coordinate 12,004,223 of OX352299.1, forward strand.
TGGGGTCCTGGAGAAATCGAGGGAACTCTTCAACTATTATAGGCACACCTATAGTGATTTGAGTATTTTTTACAGCAGCTCGAGCATTTGCTTTTGGAAAGGTGGATGCTAAGTGAAGTCAGTTCTTTATTATTTAAAATTATTTACATAAAGGTTTATATTTTATTGTCAGGCTCAGGCTATTTGAAAAAAAAAAATAGGAAATAAACCAACTTTAAGAGTCCGGTAGTTTTTTTGCGATTTCACTCAACTTTTTGATATTATTTTACAGTAACTTATAAGACTACTATTAGTTTGTATAGTTGTAGCTAGAACATTTATTTTATTTTATTTTATATTTCATTTATAAATAATTTACCTTAATCTAACAGGTGTTTCGCGATTTTCGCTTGGAGAGGTGAAAATTGTACGATTTTTATTGATTAAAATGATGTTAAAATAATATGTAAATTATGTGTTTTGTTATAAATAAAATATATAAATTCGTTGGAAAATGAGTCGTTGATGGAATAAGTGGAACAGTTTTTTTCATTTTCATACATATTTAATAAGCAAGAGTATGTTTTACTTAGATCAATTTTAAGAAAAACTGCCGAAGTCTAGGTGGTATTTTTGGAAATGTATTTCATACAAATTTAAACGTAGAAATAACCTTGGATTTATGCTTTAACACCAGATAATATAAAACATATTGGATGGCATTACAAATAATAATAAAAAATCAAGCGACAAGTTTGCACGAATCAACGTCCTCACTAAACTAAATAGCTCTGCATGAATTGAATTTTCGGGTATTAAATAATAACACATGTGTACCTACCAATTGTATTTGTTTACAATAACAATACTATCAAATGCAGTTCATGTACGTTATTTAATTATTTGCGATTATTGTTTTCAAATCGTCACGCGGAGACGAATACCCGTGTACTTAAGACCGGCGGTGCTAAGGAACCGGTTTACACGAACCGCCGTCTCTTGGAAACGTTTCCAAGAGACGTTTCTCAGACACGTTTCCACGGGTACACGGGTAGTTAATACCGGCCCAAAGTACTTATTCTCTTATTCCTTAGCATCCAAGGATAGAGTTGAGAAGTGGAGCCAGGAAGATATAAATAAAGCCGAATAATCATGCTGAAGGAATTTTTTTGTTTACTTAAAGCCGTATTTTTTCTGCCACTATATTGACAACTACGGAGATTAAGATTATTAAAAAAATAAGGTCGAATTGACACAGGTTTTAGCACGTCGAAATATATTAATGATCATAAATGTTATTTTTTTTCCCGAATCCTTTAGTTTTGAATTTTTGATTAGCTAACGAGCTGTATTTTGTCGATAAAAAACTATGACTCATTAGCAGAGCTCGGATTTTTCACGGCAAAACAAAACACTAGCGTAATTTAGCCAGTGCTTGAAATATTATTTTATCGATATCGATAATTCAGAACTAGAAGAAATAAAAGTCACCAAATAAAATTAATATGTAATAAAACTAATAAAAACATTTGTATAAAGTTACTATATATTAGAAACAGACGCAATTTCTTCTTCAAAATCTACGTCAGTACACACAGCAGCACAAGACATTTTATTTGGGTAATAGTGATAGGAGTAGATGATCATTATCTTTTCAACATTCCCTGGGAGTAAACAGTTGCGTTTATCACTATAAATCCATTTATGTACACTAAATGTACGTTCAACTTCAGTTGACGTCAAGGGAGCAAATTTATAGAATTCATTATCAGTTCGGGTAATATTTTCAGATATGTCTCTTAAAATTTCGTAATCAGGATTTCGTTCGAGCACGGCTTCAAATTTACGTATCACTGGTAAAAGTTTACTCCAGTTTACGTAGCAACGAACAGTATCCAGAATGAGGAAGGATTCGGCAATGGATAAAGTCGAACATTGCAATTGTTCTATTGAAGAGGCTATTACTTCGTAGTTGTCGCGAATGAAATTTAACTCCGGTCGTAGTTTGCGTGTTTGAAAACATTTTTTTGCAGCTCTTATAGCTGCCGAGTCATTAGCAAGTATGGAGACGACATCACGTATTTGCTCATAGTATTGAGCGTAATATACCGCAGCAGATATCCAAGTTCCCCATCTGGTGATAATTGGCTCGGGAGGTAGGGGAATGGACGGATATTTTGCCTTAAAAAGGCGTACACGCTCTGGAGATTTTAGGAATATCTTTTTGACATTCGATATCAACCCATCCACACCTTTGAAATTATCTCGCACTTCTTCGGCAACCCGGTGCAGACCATGAGCTAAACACGTAATGTGTTTCATACGAGGAAACGTTGCTTTTAAAATACGACCGGCTTTAAGCATATATGCGGCACTATCTGTGCAAAGTAAAAGCAAATTGTTTACGTTATCATTGAAAGAATTTTGAAACAAAAATTTTAATTGGTTTATTATTAGGTTTGCTATTGTTTCCCCATTTACCTTCTCTAAAACCTTCGACCCCAAAAGATAAAATTGCTTAGAACAATTTTTTTGCAAAGACCGAATCACCACGTTTGTCACACATTTTCCCATGAAATCTGGTGTTTCGTCTATAGATATCCACAAATAATTGGTTTTGTTTACCTCTCTTATACCCTGTATAGTTTTTTTTGTACACGAGATTTAAATAAATTTTTCGCAGGGTCGATTCGCCCGGTAAAGAAGTCATAGAGCAGTCGCAACATAAATACTTGTTAAAAAAATGACGAAAATTATTGTTGTTGACTGTTGCCCATGGTATGTTGCATGAAATAAGAAAAATAATTAAATCGAAATAAAATTGATGTTTCCTATTTGGTTGCCCCGAACGGTAATTGTGGCGGTTGCTTTTCACATGATTCTCAATATTGCATTTCTTCAGTTTTAGATGCATATCGCACATAGAGCAGTATATAGTGGAGGTCACTTCATTATAGACTAACTCAGGGTGATTTTCAATCCACGTTTTGATCCGATCTTGTACATTACTCATTTTTGTATTAATTGATACCTTGCAATATTAAGTTATTATACGTATATCCAACACGTCGGATTCAATGCGTTGCGAAATAAATAATACCTAGATGCAATTTACGTTTTATACGTAATGAAATGACAGTTAAAGTGTGAATGTCATATGTCATGTGAGATGAAATTTGCAGTCGTTTCTATCATTTTAAATGAGGTGGTATAGTTACTTCGTTCTAAGTTGTACATGCAGACCTACCTCTTTGTTGCTCGACTATGGCAAAGCTAAAATGAAAAGTTATTTTATTACTTATACAGGATGTCCGGTAATTAATGCACAACCTTCTAACCCCCAGTAGGTCACCTTAGACTGGTCAAAAATATTGATTTTGAGCTCTAGTAAGTCTCCTGTTTTTCGAAATTTTCGCACGTTTGTTAGTTTTTAAATTTTGACATTCACACTGATAGGTGTACCATCGAATAAAAAAAGAAAAAATGTACTGAGGCAATACCTGTCATATACTCTAGTAAGACTCGATAGGTGTCGATAAAATAATATTTCAAGCACTAGCTAAATTACGCTAGTGTTTTGTTTTGCCGTGAAAAATCCGAGCTCTGCTCATTAGAAATTCAAGGTAACGTTTACGTCATGTTATGTTTATATCAAAATATGATGTGCTGAAAAATATATCGAAATTATTTTCATTTCCTACATGATTTGCAGAATTTGGCACTAATCAAAACGCGCGTTAAGAATAACAACATGTTTGGGAATCGTTGATTCGGTTTTGTAGTAAACAGTGAAAATTATGGTGGAAAAAAACTCAAGATTGTATCTTACATCTTTATCTTCAGAAAATACGAAACGATAACTGGAGGTTTACTCAGGAAAAAGGTGTGGAGCTGTTGAATATCGACATCGGTATCACACTATGAGGTTCTTCAAAAAAAGAGTTTATAGGCTCTTAAAGGGAAGGTAACGCGCATGTGAATCCTCTGGGGGGAGGGGAGGGGGGCTTGCTTGCGTCCATAGGCTACGGTAACTACACTTACCATCAGGCGGGCCGTATGCTTGCCACCGTCATAATATACATATTAAAAAAACATGGAGGTACCTATCATCAAAAACAACTATTGACATGTGTCCTTTGAAAATGTAAATATTATGTATGGGTACGGTTTTAATTATTACAAGTCGATTGTACAACATTCAAGTTTAATAGTTCATTAATTACCAAGGGCTGTAAAAGAAAGAAAGCCCGAAATCACAGGTATTTGTAAATATGCGATAGAGGGCTTTCTTTTTTACTGCCCGTGGTGAGTACACAATTTTACCGTACGCGTAGCGTGCGGTAAAACTCACATTATGGCTAGGTGTGACGTAAAAATACTTTCTGTATAATATAAAAGTACACATCGCTTTGTTATGATTAATGTGAAATAAAAAACTGACTTCAAAATTTATGGCTCCAAGAATTAGGAAGGTGTGTTAAAATAATCAGATTTTGTGTAGATGAAGACACAGTTTGAACGTAGAACGCGACATTCAGTGAAGTTATATTTAGAGAACCGTCTATTTTTATTATGAAAATGATTGTTTCTCAGCGTCTACGACAAAGCCGCAATAATACTGAAAATGTTTGTTTCAAATAAAGCTTACACAATGGTACGCCAAAACCTAACACAAACCGTGGCTAAAATCGTCATTTAGTATATTTTTAATCGCACGTATCTTGACTATCGCTAATAATAAAGCTACCTTAATCTGATATTATTTAAGGTAATGCGTAATTATGACATTATTCTATTTGACGTTGATGTTACAACTACATTTATTTATAAAAATCTTAACTTACTCTGTGATTCCCTTATCATAGCCCCCGTAACAAATTTTAAACAAGGGCATACATTTTATTAAACTTTAAAGTGTAGGTCAGGGCCTACCTTTGACCCTCTTTTGCATTTTCCCTTACCAAAATCATTATGACTATCGAACGCGACATTAGTTTTATGAACGGATATGGGTAAAATTTAATAATTAGGGTTTTATACAAATATTCGGCGCAAGTAAGCTGTAGGTAAATGAATGTAACTAAAGAAGCAAAGAAAGAAAGCGAATTTCATGATTATTTACGCCAATAAGGTAGAGTACAGTCAATAACTGTACTTTGGATCTGGGTATGTCCTTAAACTACGTCCGGACACGGGTATGTCCTTAAACTACGTCGAAAAGAGAGGTATGGGTACTGCGAATGTCATCTCGCTTTGTGTGGTAGAGCACAGCACAGGGAATGTCATCTCGCTAAAATCTGGAGCAGAGCCCGACTGGGGAAGTACCTCCACCTTAGAGAAAACCACAGCCAAATAGCACTAGACCCTACTCATAGTGTTGTATTCCTGCTGGTACGTAAGGTTGCCAAAGAGCTCAAACTGTGTTGACGACGGGGGACCCTCTTGTTCCATGAGCCGTCAACATAGTGAATCCTCCTTTTTGTAAAGTGTTGACAACACGCATGTGACACATCTGAAGTTGCAGGCGTCCATGGGCTACGGTAGCTGCTTACCATCAGGCGGGCCGTATGCTTGTTTGCCACCGTCGTGGTATAAAAAAAATAAAAAAGTAGCAGAGGTAAGATTCTTAAAATAATCTTAACACGCTAATGTTCGCTTAATGAAATCGAAATGTCAAGCTTGTTTTGAACACTTATGCCGCTGATTGTACTTTATAATACCAAGCCACTGACGTAGGTATATTTATAACATCAATTTATTATAATGGCGCACACTGCTGGGTCTAATCTTTAATGTAGCGAAATTTTCCCTGTCAAAAATCTCCATTCGCAAGAAGCATCCGCATATTTTACTCTGATGGATTACGGCCACCTGACCACAGTGGACATGTAGACGGCATAAATAATACGTCGCAAATTAATCTCTGTGGCCTTGGGATAAAGCCGATTTTCGTATATGCGAAGAGTGCAATGGTCTTTGAGGATTATTTATACTGATTGTTGTAAGAGATTATAAATTAATTGCTATATTAAAAGCATATAGGAGAATCTATATATGTACACGCACCATAGGTATTTACTTACTTATAGCCAACGTAATTTCTAAGACCTAATTATTTAGTAATTTCTAAGACATAGCTAACTAGCTTTCCGCCCGCGACTTCGTCCGCTTGTAATACGGTTCCTCATACAGAGTTTCATATCCTATTGTATCTTCTTAAAATATGTTTTTTGTTATAAGAACTATCTTTTGTTAATCCCCGAACCATTTTCTTAATCGATTTATACTTATAGCTATTTTGGCGACAAAACGGGTAACGTAGACATAACAGTTACAAATAAGTGTTAATATGCAAATAATAACGTAAATGTACGCTATTATTCGCGTAACTTCTTTGTAAACTATATAGTGGTAGTTTCATTTGGCGATACGATGACCACACTTTTTGGCAGAGCTCACTCTGGAACATGGAAATGGAACGGAAATAGGAACAATAATTTCTAATAAATATCAAACCAAAAAAATTTTAAATCTCTATATAAACTTTCAACCCCTTTTTAGCCCCGTTCTAGATTACATTTGGAAAAACGCTGAAATTAGTTAGTAGTTACTTTTATTATTTCTTAGTAAACGTACGAAGTTTCAAATCTCTAACTCAAAATTTTAAACCCCACCCATACAAACTTTCAACCCCCTTTTTACCCCAAAGGGGTTGAATTTTTCAAATTTGCTTCTTATTAGTTGTACAGATTGTAAATGTAACCTGCAAATTACAACTTTCTAGCTTCAGTAGTTACGGCCTTCATTTAATACAAACTTTTCAACCTCGTTTCAACTCCCCTGGGGTGATATTATGGAAAAACGCTGAAAGTGTTTTTTTTGCTTTTAAGTTAGGCCTACAAACGTAATTTCAAGATTGTCACAAAAAAATTGTATTGTCTATACAAACTTTCAATCCCTTTTTAACCCCGTTAAAGGTTGAATTTTGAAAAAACGCTGAAATTACTTTTATTATTTATTAATTATTAGTGAACGTCCAACTCTCTAACTCCAAATTTTAAACCTCATACATACAAATTTCAATTTTTCAAAATCGCTTCTGACTGTTTGTACAGATTGTAAATGTAACCCGTCCTGCAAATTACAACTTTCTAGCTTAGTAGTTACGGCCTCCCTTTAATACAAACTTTTCAACCTCGTTTCAACCCCTCTGGGGTGGAATTTTGAAAAACACTGAAATTTGTTTTTTGTCTTGAAGTCAGTAGCCTACAAACGAACTTTCAAGTCTATCACAAAAAAAAATTAATCTCTATACAAACTTTCAACCCCGTTACAGGAAGAAAGTTGAAAAAAGCTGAAATTACTTTTATTGTTTTTTTTTATTTTTAGTAAACGTACGAAGTTTTAAATCTCTAACTCATCATTTTAAACCCCATCCATACAAAATTTCAACCTTCTTTTTACCCCCTTAGGGCATGAATTTTGAAAAACCCCTTCTTACTGGATACTAAAGTTATAAAAACTACCTTTTGCGAAAAATTCAGCTCTCTAGATCCAACGGTCCGGGCTGGGCGTTGATTTAAGTGAGTCACTCAGTCAGGACTTTTACGTTTATATATGTATATAGATTTAATTTCTAAGACTGAAAGAACGGAGCTTCAACTAGTTGAGTTTCAACTACGTTTATAAGTTTTTGGAGTGTCATTCTAAAAACTTCTTTATGGTCGTGAACTATGAGGTCTCAGCGATCAGCGATCACCGTGGTCATCGTACTTATTTTTATATGCCGATTTAGAAAAAAAACTTTAAACTTTGGTGCTGATTTCTTTAGGTTAGCGGAGGAAGCACAGTTTAAAATAACTCAAAATTTGATCAAGCATTCAAAGAACCCGTTGTTTTACCGACCTCTTAATATTCTTCTATTGTCATTTGATTCTGTGTGCATTCGCATGTATTTAAGCATTCTATTTTTTTATATTCGTGCAACATGTGCCTGTCCTCCCGACGCATTGTTTGGCTGACGTCAGAGATGTAAAAAGATTGTCGTTCATACGACTAGTCTCCGGCGTCGAGGCTACATGTAAAAAGTATTGTCGTTCGTATGTCTGGGCCGATAAGTACTTGGCCGCGGGCCAGTCGTCTACGCAGATCCCCTAACGCCAGTCTGCTGTATTAATCACTGCAAGCGAGCGTTTTGAAAACAAATTGGCAGGTGGACCTTTTTTTTCTAAAATTTATTTTATGGTTTTTTATTTTTTATTGTATTCGAAAAATATTCAGATATATAATATAAAATAAATAAATAAAATACTTTTTATTGTAAAGCTCAATAAAAGAATCTGAGATAAAAAAATTACAAAACTTAAGGTAAACAACAGGCGATCTTATATCGAAGCGATCTCTTCCAGACAACCTTAAGGTAGCGGAGATTGGTTAAATTATTAATATTGTTAGTTAACTTGAGATGAGTTCCCGAAAAATCTCAATCTAATCCCATCGGTGTCGGCTTATTTCAATACTTTTTGCGGTATAAGAACTGCGTTGCGAGACTTGCATTATGTACCTAATGTTTTTGATGAGTTTTAATATTTCCCTTAGATAAATAAATGTGGGCAAATACAACCCTTATTTTTGTATTTTTTTTGTTCGACAAGAAATTACTGATGACAAATAAAATAACTGCACAATTGTAACCTAAAAATAAAAACTACATATGTTTTATCTACATAAATATATACCAAATCTAAAAAGAGAATTCGAATATTCCGTTCGGACACCCCCAAAAGTAAATTCTTTGGAATGTAATCCGTACCGAATTTCAATTCCATTGACGTCTCACCGTATTTTATGACTATTAAAATGAGAGAAGGTGGCAAAATTACCTTAACTCGACGGTCTTGCTTTTCCTTATTTCTTTTTCAAAGTAAATTGTATTTTATCTGTAATAGTAAGCATAGTCAATAGGCATAATATTCTTGGGCCAAAGGTAGCGCAGGTGGTGTTGTATGCAAATTTCACTTATATTGGTGTGCTTTTGTTAGGTGAAATTGTAAGCGATATTTTGGTATCTCTACTTATGGTTGAGTGATTAGTGATGAGCAGGATGGAGACGCAGGGCTCGGCGTAAGAATGTAACGAAGGATCGTGTTATGTCGTCAGAAATAAAAACATATTCTTGCTCACCAAAAATTGCAGTTTTAATTAGTCAAATAAAATAGGGAACAACTTTTAGTATGGAGCCATCTCGACAAGAGCGATTCAAAGACAAATCGGATACAGTGATAGTGCGGTAACATAGATAAAAAGTTCAGTGTTACCAGTATTAATATAGATAGAAGAATGTAAAGGGTATATATACTACACGATTTCTAACAATTAGAGTAAGGCGAATTAGGTTTACGTTGTTGAGTTAATGTTGTTACTCCTAATTTGTAAATATTAACCATAAATCCGTGCCTAGCAAAGATCTGTGTTAAAATGTACACTACACAAACCTTCGCGAATGAATTTACGTAGATCTATGTTGCGATTATGTTTTGTGTACATACTGTTAGCAGTTATTGGCCGCGATTCAGGCTGATTGCCTTATCACCACTTAAACGCACAAAAGTTCATGTTTTCCGCCATTATCCTAAACAGTCCAATCGTTACGGAAAAAATAGGCGATATAATAAGACCAACTAGGCTTCTAGGTCAACAGTCCATTATACCAATATCTTTTTAATGGATACCTATACAATAGAATAGATAAATACACTAACACTAAAATATATAGTTTGTAGCGTTTATCTGCAACTTGACCTTTCGGGCATGGGGATCGCTCAACCCATCCTTTACCCCTTGACAACAACTTGTTACTAAATTAATATTGGTTGCTATTAAAAAACTTAGATTTTATGAAATATCATCCAAATTATCTTAGGAATGACACAAGCTATAATTAAGGCTTTTAAAAAACTTAAATTCAAAAATCAGTCTCATATTTGACTTTTTATAGCGCATTTGCTTTGTGGTTCTTAAAGTGGTTAATGTTTTAGATTTCTCCTAACTAAAATCCTAACTTCCCCGAAATTGTTATAAGGTAATAGTTAATATTTAAAGGCACAACAAAAAAATCCAAAATTCACATCAATACATCGCTTTGATGTGCATTTACATTTTTTTGCTGCGCAAGCCAGTATATTTTGATATGCGGGATAATTACTTCCTTTCGGTAATAAATAAAATATCTTGAACAATTTGGGTGAAATAGACGAATGGCCTAATTATAACAATAGTTTAACAATCGAGCCAAATTTATCGCATTTACAGCTGCTATTTGCGTCACTAAAGTCCAAATATAACCGAACGGCTCGTAGCCGTAACTGTGACAACAGAAATAGACCCTTGCTCTGAATACCTCTCGTTGCGGTCTGTCACCCGGGGTAACGACTCGTTACCCAGAGGACATCATTGGTGTCATAGTAGATGTAGTACCTAGTAGTAAAACGATGTAAACATTAGGTATAAAAGTTTGAGTTAATAAGAGAACTACAGGTAATTTCCTCATTTTTTTTGCAGAGTTGTCGTATTTTATTACGATAGACAGCAAAAAGTGTTCTTCATGAAAACAAGGAACGTACTATGCGTTCCTTGTTTTCATGAAGGACGCAGGTTGCCGGTAACCTCGCGCTGTATCTAGTGAGTATGGAGGATATGAAACATTGATTTAATTTATAAATAAGGATAAGTACCTATGATTTAATTCGCGAAATGTTGTAGGTTTTAAATTATTATTTCGCGTAGAGCCCGTGCACGCGCCGCGCCACTTTATGTACAATTTAAAAATTAAATGCATTGTATATGCAATTTTTTGTAACCTACGTAATTAATTTTAGTTTAAATATTAGTTGTAACTTTAGTGTAAAAGCCTCGAAACTGTTTAAGTGTTGTTGCGTTAGCCAAGACGACAATCGTTTGTAGAAAACGAATCGAAACGGTATCCGTCTCTCAATCGCACTAATATGGAAGAGAGAGCGAGAGCGTGCAGCATTTCGTTTTCTGCAAACGATTTTCATCTTGGCTACAGGGCTTTATTGGTGCATAAATATTTTACGTGTCGTGTGAGCTCGCTTTTAATGTCATTTGCATGCTTTGTTTATGTACTCACTATTGGTGTGTCTCTATAATAAAATGAAATAAAGAGCTGTTTTCTATACTTGCAAGACTACATAACCCTACCCTCTGTATTTCAACTAGAATAGCAACGTGTACAGTTAGGGTTGCCATATGGAAAACCGAAATGTCCTAATAAAAGAACTGACATCCCCCGAAAAGTCTGGACGTTATTGTAATTGTAATTTTTTTAATTTAATGAAATCATTTCAAAAAATCCGGACACTTGCCAAGTCCGGCCGCAATCTGGAAAAAGTGTAAAAAATCCGGATATGTCCGGACAAATCCTGACGTATGGCAACCCTATGTGCAGTGGACGTCAACCGTACCTACCTATACATACATACACCTACACAGCTGACTCGTGTTTAACGTGTATACATTCTTTAATCTTATTACAGTTAGCCAGTAACGTGATTAGACGGTATATTTAAACTGCAGAGTCGTTGCAATGTTGTTGTAGCTGCAACGGTTATATCGCTGCGATATAAATTTACGCTATTCCCTTTACGACAAATGTTAAGTAGCATTTAGAGGTACTTTGCTTACGTATCGATTTCAAGGATAACAATAAGACATTGATAAATAATAATATATTGGCCACAGCCAGGGACTTTCTCACTTAGTGTGTATAAGTAGTCGGAGAGAATCATACTCTCTTTTTCTTACTGTAATACCATCACCACTAAAAACCGGCCAAGTGCGTGTCGGACCACGCATATTTTTTTATAGATTCCGAGTAAAATGGCTGTGACATACGGACGGACAGACGGACAGACGGACATGACGAAACTATATGGGTTCCGTTTTTGCCATTTTGGCTACGGAATCCTAAAAACACAATCTGTCTCAAACAGAACTCCAACACACAAGAAATAATCAACTAATATTGAAGTTGTATTGGAGTTGCGTCGGAAAAATTCTCGTCGGAAATTCTGATATTTCTTATTCAGAGGTTTAGGCGCTAACTCTGTATTGTGTAGTTAATGCATTGGAGTTCTATTGAAATTGTGACGTGTCAACACGTGTTTTAAAGTTAGAATTCGGCCCCTGGGGCCGTATTTTAAAAGTAGAATATGGCACCTGATTTAGATATGAAGGTCAAACATTTTTACAGAGCTCATCATAAACATCGAAATGGTCAAAAATGGAACATGGTCAAAAATTCACAATCACACAAGTTTTGTCGCTTTTGCACCGAGTGAAAAACATACTAATTTCAGAAAAAAAACTATAGGGAGGTATGTACAAAGTCAAAGTCAAAGTCAAAGTCAAATAGTTTATTTGTACAACATGGGTATATAGTACAAACAGAGGTACAGGTCTTACAGAAATAGAGTAGAATTTTTTTGTTTTTTCTTTAAATCTGTAACTACATGTTAATATTAATTGCAGTCGGACAAAAAACCCTTAACAGTATATGTACTATCCACTAAAAAATCAAATAATTTTCCTTTGAAACTTATAATATTTTCTATACTTCTTATTTGTTTCGGAACTTTATTATAGATTTTTGGAGCCATACCAAGTATACTTTTCTTTAAAAATGCTGTGTCGGAAGACATTGAAGCTATTTTATTTCTTAAACGAACACTCTTAAATCTTTTAAATAAGTGCAGGTTGCTTTTAACAAAAATAACTAATTCATAAATATACAAACAAGGCAGAGTCAATATACGTAGCTTTTTAAAGTGTGGTACGCACGAAGCTGGTAGCTGAATTCCACATTAAGATCTAACGCATCTCTTTTGCGCTTTAAATGCAGTTTCTCTATCAACTGAGTTTGCCCAGAACATGATACCATACCTTAGTGTCGATGTTACATAAGCGTGATAGGCCGTTAAAATAACCGGTTCATCAATATTTTTCCTTAGATTATGTAGGAGGTATGAAAATTGATTCAGTTTCTTACATATATTGTCAATTTGATTATTCCATGTTAACTTATGATCTATGCTTATTCCTAAAAATTTTGTCACATCTGTTTCCTCAATTTTTTTACCCTTATATGATATATTTAAATTACGGGTATCATTTCGTCTATGTTTAAATGTCATGATTTTAGTTTTTTCCATATTAATTTTTAAATTGTTGTTTGCTAACCAGTTAATTACTGTTTCTAATGTTTTGCATGTATCATTTTCATATGTTTCTGGGTCTTTACAAGGAAACATTATAGTGCTATCATCAGCAAAAAGAACCATGGGATACTCGATAGCTCGTGGTAAATCATTGATATAAATAATAAATAATAGAGGGCCTAAAACGCTTCCCTGAGGTACACCGTAATGAACATGTTGAACTTCCGATGAATAAGTGACTTCGGTTTTTTTTCTAACGCATAGTCTATTTATCTGAGTGAACTGTAGTCGATACACATACACACACATACATCGCTACTAGACATACTTGTACATCGGCGTAAAATCTAATCCCGGCCTCTGATGGTGTACTATTTAATTGACATTTTTGTTTTGTTTATATCCTAACATTGCTTTAAAAAAACGTACGAGCGTTGGCCAGATTATTTTCACATATCCCCAAAATCCACCCCAAACTTAGCAAAGTCGTTTTCAGTATATGAACGGGTATGCAAATGTAATTTATAACAAAATTGTCCCTGTAAATATGTCATACGCATGTTCTTTTGAATCGTGTTTCGAAGCAGCCAGAAACACCGGACGTGACATGAATGTAATGATATGCAATCGCTCTGACGAGTAAACCTCTGTATTACAAGTGCCTTCTTATTTTGAACAACATTTATTGCAAAATAATAGGTTTGCACTATAGACAAGTGAAATATAAAGAATGGTAGTGTATAGTGTATACTAATACAAAGTTACTCGTTGAATTATTGTTTTCTTTTGTGGCTAACCATACAGTAAAATGGCAACGGAATTTAAACCAATGGAGTAGGATAAAAAGTTGAATTTCCTTTGTTTTAAAATCGTAATATACTTACAAAATACATGCAACTCATTAAGTTATTATACATATAGGATTTTGGGCCTTAGGAAGGTAAAGTGACATATACAGGGTCGATTTCCCAAAAAAATCTGTGAGGGCAGCTACCAGATTCCATGAAGCTACGGAAAATGGTCTAAGAAGACCATCACAAAGTTTTTAACTAACGATGATTGGCATTACTAATTTTTGAAATTGTTTGCAGTGGCTTGAAAATAGTCATTTTTCCTAAACAAAAAATGTATGCTATCGATCCTGTTTCTATCAGTGATAAAAAGTGTCTGTTAGACCAATCCAAGTTAAGGCACTAGAAAAGACACAAATAAAAAAAATGACGTTTTCCATAAAATAGAAGTGTATAGGTTCTTAAAGGGTAGGCAACGCGCATGCGAATCCTCTGGGGTTGCAGACGTCCATAGGCTACGGGAACTGCTTACCATCAGGCGAGTTGTATGCTTATTTGCCACCGTCGTGGTATTAAAAGAAAATTGAGTTTTTAACATTATCACTGATAATTTATCAGGCGTATCTCAGCCAGAATTGTTAATTGTGCCACTACAACCAAAACATGTGCCACCTAATCAGTAGGTCTAACTTGTCAGGGCCGACACATGTACGTCACACATATAAGTAGAGTAAAGCAGAGGTTAAAACGTACGTGGAACCTTGCTAAGTGGCGCGTAGTAGCTCTATCTACAACAGTGAAAATAAGATCCTAATGGAAATCGACATATCTTATTATTTAGTTATCTTTGGTTTGTTCAGGTGACTGACGTAGCAAAAAACCTAATATGTATCTGATGTGTTATTTGCGAAGTCTTTTAAATGCTACGGTAATAATAACGAATCAGGTGATCTATCTTCTATACATATGAATGGACATCCTAATTGAGTGATTTATCAAAGCAGAGTCAAAAAGGCTTAACGAATTGCTTGAACTCGAGCGTAACCGCCTACTTATAGCTACATATAGCTAGGTATATACCTATTTTATCGTGTTTTTATTTACTCCAAATTACAGTAAAAATAAAAATAATTATGTACGTACGTACAAATAAAAAATAGGGTCTAGGTCAGCTCCGCAAAGCACATAGTATTTATGTAGTGTGGCTATATCGATGGCGGAGCGTCAAAAATATGTTATTATTTATTTTATTTTATTTTTAGGATCACTAATAGGTGCATTCGGGTAATTTCGTAATTCGGGAAATTCCGAAAACTACAAATTTCTACTAAATGCGGCATTTTAATGCGCGCTAGCAACAGTCCTCTTGACGCTCATTTAACTGCCCCCCCGCATCCGTCAGCTCGGAACGCCATCGATGGAATCACGTGAGTTGCGCGCCATTTTTGTGAGCGAGTGCAATTTCCCGCGTTTTTGATCATTCGGAATTAGCCGCACATCAGTAAATCGGAATTTTGGTAAGTAAATGGTTTTAATCCTTTTGTATTTAATAAATTTTCGATTTTAATTACTATTCAATAGACTAAGAACCTTCTAGTTTGAAAATTTTGAATTTTTCGGATTAACCCGCACTGGGGAATTCCGAATCAAAGAGTGTTTCGGAATTACCCGACTTTATTACTCCATAGTGTTAGCCAATGGATCTCAAACAATCAATTGTACTATACTATGAATATGAATTTTCGTAAATATTCTAGCCTGTTAGTAGTTCACTATTTATAAGCATACCTGTGCTAACCCGGGTCAAGTTCTAGGGATTTGATATCGATAAAAAAGATATCGATATATATTAATACATATGCTAATTGAAAATCCTCGATTACTAACTATAACAAAGATAGAGCCTCTTAAGATAATAAAATTATGCGGATGTCATTTCAATAAAAAATAAGACAATATTCTGTCAGTACCATTCATATGCTAGAGTAAAAGAGAGAGTGCTTCCGGTGTCTGTATGTGATGAAGAACAAGCATGCTAATTTTCAAGCGGTTCTCTGACATTTTTTTTCTTCGCTCTCGTACAGGGCGCCAATCCAACCAGGAGGGATGGCATTAAAATTTTGTTATATAACCAGCATACATTCTTTCAGGCAACCGCTGTTGCAATCGGTTGCCTCGCGATAATTATTTTTAGCATTACAACAACCGATTTTACTATGATAAGTTTTTTATCTGTGGCAGTAACATAGTTTTAATATTACATGCTCAAATATTGTTAAGTTATGAGTTTCAAAATTGGAACATCGATTTTTGTAACGTAATGAAAATCCAGCCCTCCTCCCCGACCGTTCGCACAATCGAGTTGGCCATGGCGGTGCAATGGCGGTCATTCTAATGGTTTCGAAACACGTCATTTAGGAATTATAATATGTGTGTAGATAAAGCAGTGTATGCAACTGTACGTAGTTAGGCCGTAAACCACTCGTGTGATCTTATTATGAAACTCGCCTGCGGCTCTTTTCATAAAACCACACTCGTATTTTAAGAACCCTTATTACGTAACAGTTGCATAAACTACTATTGTGATACTTGTTATGATACTTGTATCATTAAAGTTTGAGAATCACTAACTTCATGTCGGATAATTCCGAACTAAAAGTTTGTTAAACACCTGTTTAGGTACTTCTATAGGCACAATCGAAAAAAAAGAGAGGGAGGGTAAATCTGATTGAAAAGCGAATATGTGCTTTTATGTATCAAGCAAATAGGACGTAATTTAATTGTATTCGGATTTACCCGAGCTAATTCGGAATTGCACTTTTATAACTAAAACTAGCTTTTTCCCGCGGCTTCGCCCGCGTACTAAAAGTACTAAAAAAGGAGGTTCTCAGTTAGACTCGTATGTTTGTATGTAGGAATGTATGTTTGTCCGCGATCATCTTGCGTTTCGCTGAACTGATTTAGAAGCGGTTTTCGGAAAAGTATTCGTTACCCAGAATGTAAGGTTTCGGTATACCACGTTTTGAAGACGGCGGTTCCCTCATTTTTTATTTTAAAGAAATTATTGCAATAATTGTTTAATTGTTACGCCATCAACGACTTACTACTGAGAGATTATGATTAATACAGATTTCTACTCTTGAATAGAAGCTTTTCCCCGCGACTTCATTTGCGTGGAATTAGTAATCCACCCTCCTTTTTACCCGCTTAAGGAATGACTTCTGGGATAACAACTATTATATATCCTTCCCCAGAACGCAAAATATGTCCATACCAAATCATCTAAATAGGTTCAACGGTTATTAATTTCCCATACAAACCTTCAACCCCCGTTTCACCCCCTAGAGGGTTGATTTTCGAGATAAAAACTATCGTATATTGTTTACCGCGACTCAATCTATATAATATGTACCAAGTTTCATTTCAATCGTCTGTTCAGCGGTTGATAATTCGCCATACAAACTACCAACATGTTTTCTACCCCTCTAAGATTGATTTTCGGCTTAAAAAATATTCTATATTGTTTCCTGGGACTCAAACTATATCCACAACAAAATTATCTAAATCGGTTCGCGGTAAAAAAATCTCCATACAAACCTCCAACCCCCATTTCACCCCCTTAAAGATTGATTTTCGAGATAAAAACTGTCCCATGTCGTTTCCCGGTACACAAACTATCTCTATACCAAGTTTCATCTAAATTGGTTCAACGTTTAAAAATTACCCATACAAACTATCAACCCCCATTTCACCCCCTTAAGTGTTGATTTCGTAATCAGCGACCCGATAAACCATAGAAACAATACCCATGTTGATATTTAAATTTTGTCACCACATTTCCCCCTTGTGGGTTGAATTCTCGAAAAAGCTGAAACACTTGTTTTCTCATTTATTGTTAGGAATACTCCTATAAAGTTTCGAATAAAATAGTTGAACTAATCTCGTTTCCCATACAAACTTTGAACCTCATTTCCCCCCTTAGGAGGTAAATTAAAAAAAAATATTTCTTAGTGCATCCCTATGCCTTATAAGGAGCCTACGTACCACATTTGGAATCTCAGCGGTTTGGACTGTGCGTTGATAGATCACTATGTCAGTCAGTCAGTCAGTCAGTCACCTTTGAGTTATATATATAGATAAATAAATTATAGATTTGTAACACATATATCTAATAAATCCAAAGTTATTTATGAAAGTTCGTGACAATGAATACATGATTAGGCCATTCAGTAAATACATTTTTCATTAAAGGTCTCAAAAAATCTACCTATACCGGATGGTTCACGAATAAACGTACATACCAGCAACTAGTGCAAAAATGTTTCGTAATTACCCGAATGCACACGTATGTTTTATTCATGTATAGCTGTTATATAACAGGTGGATGTTTTTCTAATTATGGTAACCACACCTAATTAAATAGGTAACTACAGCTCATTATTCGTAGGCAAGTAGAGTTATTTTATTAGTCACCGTTAGAAATTTACCGTACGGTAATCCGTTAGAAAAGTGCTCATAACTCACCAAGTCAAACAAACAGATGGGAATCGAGTTCTAAGGACGCTTTGCTACTGTTGCATATAACGCTGCACACTGGCGGCATTATCTCACTGGATCACAATTCTTATACGCAGCGCAAGGTAAAAGACAGCCCTCTGGTCACCTAGTTTGCTCCCCAAAACCTTTATTCTGTAACGTAAATACCTGAAGGAAGAGCTAATATGTTCCTGATTCGCACTCTTGTAACAGTCTAACAGATATACTAAACTCGGAGCGGCACAGTTGTTCACAAACATCTGATTATTATGTTGTCAAAGTGTTTAAAGTTCAAAAATAGCGAGCAGAATGGAACACATTTTCCAATATGGTGACGATCTTTTGAGGTCCACTAGCATGGATTGGTCTGACACAGGACATGAAATCCAGAACCCCTATATAAATCAAACCCAATATCATTTAGAGTTCTTTTCTCGACATTATAAGCTAGGCCTTCCTCTATTGTATATTTTTGGAAAGAATCAAGCATTTAATGTTTAGATACTGTAATACATTACGGAGGATTAATAAAATTGTCTTCCAATTAAAAGTTGAAGGATAGTAAATTACTTTCGAGGGTTAAGCTTAATAAACACTTAACAAAAATTACTTAGGCAGAGCATAAGGTAAATTAACAGCCTGAATCGTCTCTTATTTACTTATTAGTTTCGTATTGTTGTCAGTGCCTATCTCGCATTGCTTAATATTTATATGTACATATTAGACATTGATATAGGTATAATAACTAGCTTAAGTTTAGGTGGCAGAAACTTATTACGAGAATTACCAGTAGTTTACCGATTTACTGGTATTTCTAAAGTAGTATTTTTAATTGGGTACAGTAATCGTTTAACTTTTTATGGCAGAGCTGTCAGATTACTGTAGGTACTTTATACAAATTGTTACTGAGTTGTATTTCATAATACAGCTAGGACAGAACCAATTATTGCAATTAACCAAACAACACACGAAAAACACTGTCACTTGAATGTTAATATATTTACTATAGGTACGGGCACCTACATCTTCTTGCCATATTGATGTAGCTGTGTGTATGTTGGTTATTGTCTTATTGGTCACTTATTAAAAAAAACGACCGTGAACTATATGTATTTTCCGGCTATCAAATCAAAGGTTCTATGGTCGCATTTCGGCCATAAGATCGCACTGTTACCTAATTCTGAATGTTCTGTATAATTTTTGGTATTTGTACTGTAATTACTGGTGCAATATACTATTATATAACGTGCTATAATGCTTAAATTTGATAGTTACATTATTCAGTTATTAAAAATACAAATCATCAGATATATTATACTCATTATTTAGCAAAGCAAAAGCTAATTAACGCAAAAACATAAAATAATTATTTGGGCGAGTTCGCAGACGGCAGTGACTCGCGTGTCGCATCCAAATTATTTTAGGATTCGAGGTCCCCGCACAATTTGCCAGTTCAATTACGATTTACTACTGCTATGTAGATTTGCAAAATTTTACTGCAATCATATAAAATTATGATTTGTGCTTGACTTTTTGTAACATTTTTTACTAGCAAAATCCATTTTGATTTTAAAGTTGTTTACAAAATAAAATATCTGTACCGTAAAAACATGTAAGTATTTACAATATAACGCACCTAATTATGTAAATAAATAAGAATTTAAATTTTAATCCAGAACATCAAAAATCTTGTACAATACATACAATTAAGGTATGAAGAAGGGCTGCAGCAAAATTAGATTGCTGTAGTCAAATTAGATTTAAAGAGGCAAAACTTTGTAAAGGACCGGAACTGGACACAACTTTTATTCTCTTTGAAAACTCTTTGGAGGTACCTATATTGATAGATTCCTTCAGAGTTTTGCCTATTTGGATACATTTTTGACGACTTTAACTCTTTGTTATGAAGTTGTTGCAAACCTTGCACAGTCGAGCAGCGCTTTGTTGGCTCCGAAGGTGGCCCCACCGCCGGAAGCGACTAGGGCCAGCAGCGGCACTAGCAAGGTCCACATGTCGGGCTACGGTCTCCTGGGCCGGGGCCTCGCGCGGGTCACGCGCACTGTCACACACTGGCGGCCACACATCATCAGCAAGGGCACATCACTACACTGGTCTGGCGGTCCTCGGGCTGGGAGGTGCGAGGAGGAGCGAGCGCGACACAGTACTGCGGGCGCGGCGGTCGGCGGGCGCGGTCACGGGCACAACCTTCGCGGGCGGATCGCTCTCACCCCGTGTTCTGACACGTCCGAGATCTTACAGCCCGCTACGCAGCCGTCTACGGCGTATGCGGCAGCGTTGTGCACCTGCTGTAAACAACCCGCTTGTGGGAATATCGACCTCGTGACGCGCTCGCCGATTATTCGAATGGATTCGCATCATTTACTCACAAATCTATACTCAATGAGGTCTTAAAAATAAAACACTAGAATATACTATTGTGTTTCCCCACGATATTAATGCTAAGTACGATGCGCTCGTCTGTCAATAGATTCCATGTGAAGACGGACGTTGCCTTGAAATGGCTTGGCAATAATTTGATTACACGTTGTACATAAATTTAATATATAGGTAGACATAGCCACAGTACCTAAAGCAAAATATACTTTACAAGCTGCACTTGAGAGAGAATAATAAAATAGTTTTAAATTCATATTTATTTACTTTTGTTTGTTTTTATTTACTTAGAGTTTAATCTCCGTAGACAAACACGAAAGTAACCTTGCGCACATTTTATGGTATGATACCGACAGTTACAATAAAATGGTAATTAATACGGATTTAATGTTAATAAAAATTATCCGCCTGGCAAGCTCGCGTGTCGCGCCGTGCCCAGCCGCAGACTACGTTGACTCCAGGCACAAACTCAACACACATTAGGTATCTACATAGCCACAAGACAAATGTTAGCTAAACTCCCATGGTTACTGTATAAACAACGAGCTTAGTGGTGCACTCTTCACCAATACAATAGCGTACCGGTCGTCATCACGGTGTCAACAAAGACATAGTTTCATAAGATGCAGTTTAGAAAAACTAAACAGATAAATGCAGATCTCTCAACAATAAAGAGATTAGTCTACTCTTCCATTACCTACTTACGCGTGTAAATAGGTACGGTTGGCTTCTCAGATTGCTGTACCTACATGCATACTTTATCAGGTTTAATAGCAATTCATAAAATCCCAAGATGCTACGCCATTCTACGACTTTGGAGGCCAACTGTACATTACAACAGGATTACGCGTATTAACCGGCATTACATGCGACATAAGATAGTAAATTTAGCATGGTATCGGTGACGTTCACCAAGCTCGGCCCAGTTGCGTGCGACCGCCTGAATTTATTTAATTTCTGCCAAGTTCGGCTGCGTGCGTTGCGCCATAGCGGCACAAATAGAGTAAGTCGTCGGCAGGAACCTCGCCAGCCGGGCTGATTCGGCATTCAACCATCAGACGATATTTATCGTTACGATCGAATGATAACGGTCGTTCATAATCTCGAACCGAATGTAAATGTTGTTTTGCGAGTAAATTTAGAAGGGTTACGGAGGATCAATCGATGGGTAATGTTTTCCTCTTAAATTTACATTGAGTCATGCGCATGTAACATAGTAAAATGTGTAATTGATAGATCGATCGTGTTTGTAATAGCTTTATACTGTGGGTATTAAGTGTAAGATCTGATTGGGTTTGTGAATATTGCGATGAAAGTTAGTAGCGGTTGTGAACGTCACATCACAGCCACTGTATGTGAAGTGCTGCATGCTCTTCACACCTAATGGTCACATACGCACTGATTCTTGGATCCGCTCCAAGTTGCGCTCGGCCATGCATTATTTTATTAGTGACATTATTTATGATAGTTACTAATGTCCCAAGCATGCATTCGGCAACTATCGATTAATACCAAATTAAAATTTTCAATCTGCCTATCAGTTCATTACACAGCCCCTATTCCAAATATAAGCAAGTACTGACTGACGTCTAGGTTGCGTTTTACAAAGCAGGTTGTAAACTGTAGGTACCATTATAAAACTATTGCAAATTATCGTCGCGAGCGCCATCTATAATTCGTTTAAACGGGTATCAAATTCCATGCAAAAAAAATCACAGATTTCGTGCCTCACACGACTATCCAGCACATTGGAAATGAATCTACGGAAGTCGAAAAAATATTGTCGCTGAGCGACGAGAAAGTCGGGATAAGGAGAATGTTATAAAATAAAACTACGACGTTGAATGATAATTATTTTATTCTTAGATTAACATAAGTATCCTCGACATAACGCCTGTGAACCAGAGTTGGGCAAAAATTAACGTGATTGAAACTAAAGTTAAAAATTAGAACGTTACTCATAATCATATGAACATGATTACGAATTCAATCATGAGCTTTCTAATCTGATTGTCCACCGACATGAGTAAATCATGTCGATTTCTAATTTCACTCATGATTAGCTGAAGTGATTACATTAGTAAGACAGTATGCTTAGTTAAAACTAACGATTTAGTTGATTAGATGATTAGATTTTGATTAGATTTTGATTAGATTTTGCGTAGCTACTAGCTCCTTCACTTTTTTCCCTGAAGAAACAGAGGCGGTACCTAGGTGAGTATAATATACATTTAGGATAAATGGCTATTTGTGACAATATTTCTAAAGGTATCATTTGGCGGTTGGCGCTTACGTCTTAAGTTGTATAGTGCAGATTCAATATTGAGCAATAAAAGCGTAAATTCCAGTGGCAAATTTACCTTTACCAAAATAGCGACAATTTTTTTGTTAGTTTTTGGTATGAGTGTACAAATGAATGCTCCCATTTAACTTTGAAACGGCCTGTTCGGTTTTATTGCAGTTTTCGGCTACAGTTAAGGCAGCTATCACGCATCTGCGGTTTCCACATGCGCTTTAAATTCTCATTCTCATTCGCATTCGAGTTCTCGTTCTCGTTCTCGTTCTCGTTCTCGTTCTCGTTCTCGTTCTCGTTCTCGTTCTCCTTCTCATTCTCATTCTCATTCTCATTCTCATTCTCATTCTCATTCTCATTCTCATTCTCATTCTCATTCTCATGCTCATGCTCATGCTCATGCTCATGCTCTTGCTCATGCTGATTCTCATTCTCATTCTCATTCTCATTCTCATTCTCATTTTCATTTAGGATAATGAAAATTTCTACATAGGTATCTGGTTCAATATGTGAAATTCAGTTTTATTGCAGTTTTCGGCTACAGTTAAGGCAGCTATCACACAGCTGCGGTTTCCACATGCGCTTTTCATTCTCATTCTCATTCTCATTCTCATTCTCATTCTCATTCTCATTCTCATTCTCATTCTCATTCTCATTCTCATTCTCATTCTCATTCTCATTCTCAATCTCATTCTCATTCTCATTCTCATTCTCATTCTCATTCTCATTCTCATTCTCATTCTCATTCTCATTCTCATTCTCATTCTCATTCTCATTCTCATTCTCATTCTCATTCTCATTCTCATTCTCATTCTCATTCTCATTCTCATTCTCATTCTCATTCTCATTATCATTCTCATTCTCATTCTCATTCTCATTCTCATTCTCATTCTCATTCTCATTCTCATTCTCATTCTCATTCTCATTCTCATTCTCATGCTCATGCTCATGCTCAATCTCATTCTCATTCTCATTTTCATTCTCATTTTCATTTTCATTTAGGATAATGAAAATTTCTACATATGTATCTGGTTCAATATGTGAAATTCAGAACAAACGCCTTATTCAAGTAATAATATAAATCAGCTTAAGAACACTCTAATCATACATTCGTCAATCACATTGAACAAGTTAGTTGATTAGCGTTAATTTAGTTTAATCAGCGCCCGTCGTTAATGATTTACTCATGGCGAAATTACTTGATTGTTTTGTGTTATGATTTAATTAGCGATTATTCAATCAGCAATTATTAGTAATCGATCACCGACTTTAATCAAGTGTGCCCAACTCTGCTGTGAACAAACAAATTAAAAAATTTCCACACGCATATCGAAGTTTGAATAATTGTCGCCGTGGCGCCTAAGTATACATATTTCATTTTTAGATTAATAAGCAGGATATAATAATGTTCAAAGTACTACATTACAAAAATTATTACATTACAAATCCGTAGTCAACTCGAGAAATGGTAGCCACATAGCTAAATAATTTTTAAGCAAAAATAAACCGACTTCTTCAATGGGGGAAGCAGGTGAAGGATTATTGTAGATGGTGCACTCTATACAATGAAATAACTTGCTTAACAAACATAGCGAAGAGGACAAATCGTCAAACGTGAACTATGCGTCATTGAAGAGTTCCGCTCTGATCATCATCAGCAGTTCCACTTCATCAAATGTCACTCTTTTGAAAGAAAATGCTTGATTTGTTGATAAAAATACAAAAATCACTATGTGTATGCCTTTAAGATTTGAGGAGTTCCCTCAATTCCTCATGTATCCGATCATCAGAACTTGAGCTTGACGAAAATTTATCCTGACAATCTAACTTGCTTAACAAACACATCGTAGAGGAGAAATCGCCAAACGTGAATTATGCACCGTTGAAGAGTTCCGTTCTGATCATCATCAGCAGTTCCACTTCATCAAATATCACTCTCTTGAATGAAAATGCTTGATTTGTTGATAAAAATACAAAAATCACTATGTGTTTGCCTTTAAGATTTGAGGAGTTCCCTCGATTCCTCATGGATCCCATCATCAGAACTTGAGCTTGACGAAAATTTGTCCTGACAATCTTACTTTCTTAACAAACACCGATGTGTGTTCGATAAGAGGAGGAATCGCCAAACGTGAACTATGCGTCGTTGAAGAGTTCCCTTCTGATCATCATCAGCAGTTCCGCTTAATCAAATGTCACTGTTTTGAATGAAAATGATTGATTTGTTGATAAAAATCACTACATGTATGCCATTAACATTTGAGGAGTTCCCTCGACTCCCCATGACGGAGTTATGGAGTAACAAACATTAAAAAAAAACAAAATAAAAAAAAACATACACGCCGAATTGAGAACCTCCTCTTTTAAAATCTTGAAGTCAGTTAAAAAAATTATAATGTGAAAAATTTCGTTCTGACTTTTTTCAAAAAGGTTAGGCTACAGGGCAGACCCTTAACCCGATCGTCTTTTTTTAGGCTTAAATTGTAGCTGACTAAATTGTCCAGAGGAGTTCTTTTCAAATTTTTGATATCATTCTTCGTTTCCAAAATATCGAACGCCAAAATCAAAAATTTGGAAAAAATTGATTTTTTTTTCACTATTCCGGCCATAACTTTTTTCTTTTTTGATTTTCACGAAAAAATCTTTTTGCTTCTTACAGCTCTCGTAAATATGAGTCTTTTGAGCCATTTTTAACCGACTTCAAGATTTGAAAAGAGGAGGTTCTCAATTCGGCGTGTGTTTTTTTTTTTTTTTTTTTTTTTTTTTTTTTTTTTTTTTTTTTTTTATGTTTGTTACTCCATAACTCCGTCATGTCTGCACCGATTTTGAAAATTCTTTTTTTGATTGTAAGTACGTATATACAGATTGGTCCCGTTTTTGTCAAAACGCAGTTCTGATGATGGGATCCATGAGGAATCGAGGGAACTTTTCAAATCTTAAATGCATACATATAGTGACTTTTATATTTTTATCAACAAAACCATCATTTTCATTCAAAACAGTGACATTTGATGAAGTAGAACTGCTGATGATGATCAGAACGGAACTCTTCAACGACGCATAGTTCACGTTTGGCGATTCGTCCTCTTCACTGTGTTTGTTTAGCAAGTTTAATTGTCAGAACAAATGTTCGTCAAGCTCAAGTTCTGATGATGGGATCCATGAAGAATCGAGGGAACTCCTCAAATCTTAAGGGCTTACACATAGTGATTTTTGTATTTTTATCAACAAATCAAGCATTTTCATTCAAAAGAGTGACATTTGATGAAGTGGAACTGCTGATGATGAACAGAACGGAACTCTTCAACGACGCATAGTTCATGTTTGGCGATTCTTCCTCTTCGCTATGTTTGCTAAGCAAGTTAGATTGTCAGGACCAATTTTCGTCAAGCTCAAGTTCTGATGATGAGTTCCACGAGGAATCGAGGGAATTCCTCAAATCTTAAAGGCATACATAAAGTGACTTTTGTATTTTTATCAACAAATCAAGCATTTTCATTCAAAAGAGTGACATTTGATGAAGTGGAACTGCTGATGATAATCAGAACGGAACTCTTCAACGACGCATAGTTCACGTTTGGCGATTTGTCCTCTCTGCTGCGTTTTTTAAGCAAGTTATTTCATTGTATGGAATCTAAGTGCACCATCTACAATAATCCTTCACCGGCTACCCCCATTGAAGTCGGTTTTTTTTTCTTAAAAATTATTGAATATATATCTTTACAACTTTCCGAGTTATAAGGGGATCGCACTTTTTCGTGAAATCGGGGCCTATACTGGAACGAACGAAAAGACATTTCCAATGTCAAAAGGATATAGTCGAACGCACCATCTACGATAGATCACTTTTTATTGGCCTTCCACATTCAGACCTAATCAGGAACATGCATTTTTGGCCTAGACCTTCTATCTGTTATTGCCCAGAAACGTCAAAAATGCGAAAATACGTCAGGTGTCTGCACTGCTCCTCAAACACCCCATACAAAAATACGTTTAAGTATATAGGTAGTTGTCATATATTTTTTTCTTATTAAGTAGTACACAACTAAACTAGCTTAGGTCTAAAAAATAATTTAATTTTACAACTTTGTCGGCGTGATTAATACAGATATTCAAACGAAATTTCAGTTTTCTAGTACTAACCACAACTGAGCAAAGCCGCGGACGGACAGACGGACAGGTGGGCAGGGTGAAACTATAATGGTAGGAACCCTCAGTGGTGGTTAGTACTAGAAAATTGAAATTTCGTATGAGTATGTATTTTAATCACGTCGAAAAAATTGTAAAACAAAATCTGAGAAATTATAATTTTTAGAGGACACTTACACATGTACGGGATACATAAAGGAACCTTATTCCCTCGATATCTCATTAAACATTTCTCCCTGCAAAAAAGTGTAAAGAGTCTTTTTTGTAGAAAAAAATATGTGGATGATTTAAGTAGAAGAACATTATTTTGAATGAGTCACTTTTTGTGAGTTATTTACGAAAAAATCAAAAAGGGATCTTTACATCACCCCTCTCCGCCCACTTCACCCCCACCGACTAGTACTTTTAGTATGTTATTTAAGACACCTTTAACTACAACTATACTAAAATACGGATATACACGGATTATTCCCTCAAAGTTTTTCTTCGTTAGTTGGGCTATTAATTTGGTGGTGTTAAACGTGTTTATTAAACAAATAAACTAAAATAAAATCACGCAGGTTCTCAATTATCCTCACAAAAAGCAGTTTACGCCGGTAGCATCAAACGCGTAGGCTGTCGCTCAACGGTGCAGCCATGTATGGGTCACGTCACGTAGCTGTGTAAACTTGCACTTGACCGGATTCACTTTACCCGTGTTGGTTACATTCATTGGTTTCTTTATGCAACATGTGTTACGCATTCATCATTTTTATGGCTGTTTTATGTGTTTAATTGTAGGAAGCATTTTATTCTCAATAGCGTGCTTGTACTAAATGTCTAATTTAGTTTATTGCAGCCCTTTAACTAATATACTTAATTTTTTTTATGTAATAGGAAAAGCTTTATTAACATAAATACAAGACAAAAACTGAGATGCATCAAGTTTATTAACGAATATATTACATTGAACAAAAAAACTTGCTAAGAATATGAGATAACTATTATGTACCTCTGGGGCCATTAAAAAATATATCCTCCAGTAATAAAAAACAAATGTAGGTTTATTGAATAGGGATTATGACACATGTTGAATTTTGTAAAAAAATTACATTGAATAGATGCAAAATAGTAAATATATCCAAATAAAGTTAAACCTTTAAAATTCTATTGAAATGGTTGAAATATATCAAACTTCAAAATTTCTAAATCTTACTTTTTTTTAAAATACGAAATGAAATAAAATAATGGCACCATTCGATTTCTTACATATTAATAATAAATTGTATGGCAACTATATACATAAACGCAATATTTTACTGTCAAAATAGAAATTTCATAATTTTTCTATACTTTAAACAAGGCGACTATGCAACCGTGACGTCACTATTGCATATCATTTTGTTAGGAGCGTTATGAGAAACAAAAGCGAGTGTTAAAATTTGAATCTCATTTCTGACTTTTGTGTTGATTTAACGCAATTGGGGGACCTATGTAGACATTTGATCCTCACAACAAAACGAATCGATTGATGAAAAACATGAAAAAAGATCATCATGCCTATTAGTCTTCCATACGGTTACTGAATATAATAACTGGCCCAAATTATCTTCCGATTTGTAATCAGTGTTACTAAAGCATATGCACGATCGTTAAAGATTTCAGCACGGGACTCGTAAACTCGGGTCACTCATCGCGTTCTATTTCAGAATATTCGCTAATTTCCAAACAACAACGGTAATCAAACGGTTTAATTGCCGTGGGCACAAAGTGGGCAACTGTCGACCAATAATTATCGGTTCGGAAGTTCGGTAAATATTTAGTCGGCGTCTCGCTGCGGCCGAGGCGCGGGGTTGCGCTAATTTTAACACATTGTTTTCGCGCACGTTTTACGCAAACGTGAAGTCCCGTGGCGAGACGGCGTGTGGCGTGACGTTGGCGACGTTGCTTAATGCTATGACACTCAGAGTTATAAAACTGGTGTCCAATATCAAATTTGGCAATTTACGATCACATATTTCATATTTATAATAGTTTAGTAGATCTTACGAAAAGCATCTTCGTTAACTAATAGACACTCTGAGAGTTTTTGCCGGTAAGACACTTTGGTATCAGATATACCTATTAAAGCTCAAATTGACGAAAATGCACTTCGCTAAAATATAAAGTCCAAATTGTAATTGAACTAAACCTTTATGTTTGGTCTAGATGAAGTGAATGAGAGTAGTAACACCCGCGCCAGTAGCCAATAGGCTAAATACTTGTTTTAATCCGACTTGGAGAAGTTTTACTGAAAAGACTAGATAACGAGTGTAGTTTAGATAACTGTAGCTTTGATTTATTTTGTTTTATTTTATCTTTATTGTACATAAGGAAACTTAACGTACAAAAGGCGGACTTAATGCCATAAGGCAATTTCTACCAGTCAACCTTTAGGGCAAAACAGAAAAGATTGTAGGCGGTGCATCTAATGAAATTAATAACGGAAGGTTATTTTATTACCCTATTGATACACATATAATATATATATGTAAACTAGAATACATAAAATACATAAATAGATATAATAATATACGTACACACAAATACTTGTATATTTAATTTTATCTCGCCAAGAAAAGCACTTTGGAGAAGATACAGAAATTTTATTTTGAGCCACCAGCAAAGAAAGCTCGCACACACCTTTTAAAAACGTAGCTCGACGGAGCTTTCCTAATTTCAGTGGGAAGGCCATTCCAAAGACAAGCCACCTGAATAGAAAACAAATTAGAGATGAAACGTGTACGATGAAGCGAGATAGAGAGGGTTAAATTACTCGCGGAGCGCAATTGATGGTCACGGGAAGTATAAAGAAAGTGAAAGAAGGATTTGAGATATTCAGGGGCCTGCGGATTATTAAGTATGGAGAATAACGTACAAAGCATGCGGACATCACGCCGTTGACGTATGGGGAACCAGCCAAGCTGCTTACGAAAAGAAGACACATGGTCATATTTCCGGAGACAGAAGATAAAACGTATGCAGTTATTAAGTAGTCGGTCCAACTTGCCAAGCAGGTCTTCGCTTAAGTCGGGGTAGCACACATCACCATAATCGAGAATGGGTAATATAAGGGTATTAATCAATAAAATCTTGGTTTTAACTGGTAAAAAATGCTTTAGCTTGTTTAATGAGTGAAGGGTACCCGTTACTTTCCGGCTTATTTCAGCAACTTGAGGTCTCCAACTTAGAGTGCTGTCCAAATGTAATGTTTATTCATTTTCACTATCGTGTCGATCATTTTCGATAAGGTCAAATAAATAGCTGGACATTTTTATTGCACCATTTGCACCTGATTGCATTCGTACAAAATTCACCGTCCGTCCTCAACAACTTTGAAGTAAATTAAAACTAGAGCCGATAACGCACGTCACAGACCTCCATCTGTCATAACACAAACACACACTTATCGTGTAGGCTCATTTAACGGCGTAATCTCCGAGGAACATCAATGTTTCCGCCAGTTTATTTCGGGAGTGCAGTCGCTGAAACTTATTCCTAACACTTACAAATCGCGTTTCTGCATAATTAGCATACGTGCGAACTCTGATTACGAACAGTAGTCAAAGATTTTGGAGACCAAGTTATACTAGAATTGAGAACACGGTTGAGATAAATTGTGATGTTAGTAATTGTCACGTCATGGGATTGTTCCGCGACCGCCGGCCAGCGTAGGCTGATTTTTTCGTGTCTGGCCGTCCGCCAGGTGTTTTGGGGGTCTTTGTCAATGTTGGATTTATTAATAAATCGCACCCAAGCTGCTGGCGAGTCTAGTTGACGATCTCGCCTAATCACGCCCTTTGATTTTATTTTCCGGCCTCGCTTTAATGGTGCAACTAATGTAGTTCACTCAAAGAAGCAATCCAGTTTAGTGTTAATAGAGTCGTAAACGATAAATAAGTAAAAATATGTGAAGAAACGCGAGGTTGGATCTGGGATACGAGAGATCGTGTCAATTGTAATTGCGTAACATCGTCTGGTATTTGAAAAATTTGGTTATTTGGGTGTAGGAGTAGTGTCGGAATAAGATTGCGCGCCAAATCACCAGAGGTTTAAGCATAATACAACATTGAGTACTCATAAAAATTACAACCTTATTTAATTACAACAAGGTGTACTGAACAGGCTTTTAAATAAATGTACGTAGTTACAGCTAGCGTGAGTAGCGCAGCAGCGTGTGCGCCGGTGCGCCTTGGCAACACTGACACACGACTCATTGGACTTATTTATCAACCGACTTCTAGATTTCGAAGGAAGAGCTTTTCTATTCGTCGGTATCTAGGTGTGCCAATATTTGAAGAGTTCCCTCGATTTCTCCAGGATCCCATCGTCATATCCTGACCTGATGGCAATGGGACCTACTGTAAAATATACTCTTTCGAACAAAAAATATTTTGCTATTTTTGTTTATTTTTAGATGTTCACCGAGACGAGACGAGACGGCTGAACCGACTTGGAAAATTATTTTTTGTATTGTATTGAAAGAGTATACTTCACAGTTGGTCCCATTGTCATCAGGTCAGGATGTGATGATGGAGAAATCCTGGAGAAATCGAGGGAACTCTTCAAATATTGGCACACCTATAGTGATTTAAGTATTTTTACAGTAAGTAAGTAACTTCGGTATTTCCTTTTAGAAAGGTGGAGGTTAAGTGAAGACGGTTCTTTTTAGGGTTCCGTAGTCAACTAGGAACCCTTATAGTTTCGCCATGTCTGCCCGTCCGTCCGTCCGTCCGCGGATAATCTCAGTGACCAGTGACTCTAGTGCTAACTAGAAAGCTGAAATTTGGTACTAATATGTATATCAATCACGCCAACAAAGTGGTAAAATAAAAAGTGGAAAAAAATGTTTTATTAGGGTACCTCCCCTATACGTAAAGTGGGGAGTGATTTTTTTTTTCATTTCAACCCTGACGTGTGATATATTGTTGGATAGATATTTAAAAATGAATAGGGGTTTACTAAAATCATTTTTTTAAAAGGTAAATATTTTCGGAAATAATCGCTCCAGAAGTAAAAAAAAATGTGTCCCCCCCCTCTAACTTTTGAACCATATGTTTTAAAAATATGAAAAAAATCTCAAAAGTAGAACTTTATAAAAACTTTCTAGGAAAATTATTTTGAACTTGATAGGTTGAATAGTTTTTGAAATAAAAAATACAAAATAATTTCTGAACTAAGTTTGCAATTTAACCGTATAAGCAGGTGTTTATTGTACCTGTAATTTCTACAAAATCACAAAGAAATGACGTGCTTTCAAATAAAGTAAAAACGGTGAAAATCGGTTCACGCAATAAAGAATTATCCCATAAAAATCATCTTCCATACCTACTTTAAGCTCGCGTGCAATAGTTTACTTAATTTGCCGATAGATGTCGCTGTACGTGGAACGCTCATATCATATCCTACATGGCGGTGTTATTTTAACTCTTAAGTGGGGACACTTGCTGTGACGGACGGAAAACTACGGAACCCTACACTAAGCGTGGCCCGACACGCTCTTGACCGGTTTTTTTATAAAAAAATATATTATACCTTATGTAAAACGGACACATTTAAGAAACTCTGATGCCAGCTTATGATTATAACTTATTTAGTAAGATCTGCCTATTGAAACTTGTATGCATGCACACCTCTTAAGATTTTATAAGATTACGATCGAAGTACGCCGTAGTCCAATACTACGTATCTGCTAATTACCTATCTCCACAAAGATTAGCCGTGCCCTACTCTCATAAAACAGTTCTCTGGAAACTAGACTAAATCGTTGGTGCACCATGTTCAGTCCACGTCCACACTAGGTAATACTACCTAGAAAAGAAGGGGGGGGGGGGGGGGGGGGGGTGCTGTCGAGTCAAATATGTCCTATTTTCACATGATGTATTTTTGTAGAAAGTCCACCGCTGTAACAAAGTCAATGGTTCCCGTTTTTGGGAAGGTGCTGGTGTAAAATGTCACTAAAACAAGCTCCACACAAAAGGATGGAAGTTTCTTCGATTATTTCATAGGTAAGTAATAAAAACTTTTTAACGCAACAATTTTGTAGGACCGTGTGCGGTGTGCGTGTTAACGAAGCTTAACTCTGTGACAGGCCGAAGTAGGGCAAGGAAGTCTCTGCAATCGCGATGTTTCATTAAACAAACAAAAAACTTATGGTAATCGCAGGGTTTCAACCTACCGTATTGCCGGAAGAGAATTCACTGCAAAGTCAAAAAAGATAAGTATTTTAGTTATAGTCTGGCAAATCATTTCTGTCAGTAGTAAAACGTGGCAAATTCAAAATACGTACATGTGGCAACCCTTTGTGATGAGATGAGACACCGTATTCGTGACGAACATTTCAATTCACATTTCTTTTCCATTGAATTTGTTTCTGGTGTCTTTCACTCTCTCATCTTAAGCGCGAGTGAGACAGAACTCCTGCAACGTTCTAAATTAACGGCCTCCTAGCCCAGTGGGTAGTGTACGAAGCAGGAGGTCCCGGGTTCGAATCCTGGTCAGGGCATTTATTTGTGTGTTTATCACATATATTTGTTCCTGAGTTATGGGTGTTTTCTATGTATTTAAGTATTTATTCATATTTATCTATTATATATATCGTCGTCTAGTACCCATAACACAAGCCTTATTGAGCTTACTGTGGGCCTAGGTCGATTTGTGGAAGATTGTCCTATAATATTTATTCATTTATTTATTTATTTAAATTGAATTTAAATTCGTTTTGAAGGCATATGTCAATTGCCTCAACTAGATTACCTGTTGCAGTTGATGACAGATCCGACGAAATATATCCGTCTCCTTTTTACACACAGTACATGTCACCTAATGAAAGGGGCGGAAACATCAACTAAAATTAAAAACATAGCATTTGATGATCATTGCTGCTTTTTTCACTGATAAGTTAGTGTTGTCTGTCATACTTTTGTTCGCTGTACATTGCTACTGCGTTCGTTGGCTGGCCAGACTATATATGGTAGGTATTCAATAGTTATAAACTGGAGCCGAAACCATTTAGAAGTTACAAAGGTTGAAAGGTAAATACGAAGGTACTTATGTATCCTGTGATATTCCCGGTAGTGATTATTGATGATGATGACATGAAATCCTTCAAACAATT
Source organism: Pammene aurita (assembly GCA_947086415.1). Taxonomy (NCBI): domain Eukaryota; kingdom Metazoa; phylum Arthropoda; class Insecta; order Lepidoptera; family Tortricidae; genus Pammene; species Pammene aurita. Next base: position 12,038,735 of record OX352299.1, read on the forward strand.
TTATGATAGCCTTAAATACAATAACACTTTATTCTTTGATTGTAACTAAAAAATACAAGTAAAAAAATTTTTAAGCCCTCATCAAAATTATAACAATGCCATATAGCGAATTAAAACCTATCGCTGGATACGTGATACACCAGCGATACCAACATCGGCAATCGGACGTATCGGGTCGGCTAAGCCGAGCTTACAAAAGTAAATAAATGGAAATGTTTAATCGTATGCACAAACTAAAAAATGGCATCTCATCCTAAGTGCATGTTTTCTGTCTCAGTTTTTTTTTGGGGGAAACTTATTCCCAACACATACAAATTACGCCTCTGTTAATTAAACAGTTTTTAGCAAAAACTATTTGTTTCTTAATAAAAATATATGTTCTTTGTCATTAATTCTGAAGTTACGTCTTATCTTATCTTACAATCATCGGCTTTAAACAGTTTTAGTCTTTGATTTTTTACTTATACGTCTGGAATAAAGAAAAGAAATCCAACATATTCATATAAAACCATAATTTTTAATTTTGTATTTTATTAGGAAGCAGTAAGCGTTTCTAAAACGAAATTTTACAAATTTTAAATTAAAGTAGGATGTGTCCAGAAATGTGACCCGCAAAGAACTTTTGGCATTAGTGCGCATTTTTTAATATCCGATATTTTTCTGATTTTGCGATAAGCTCCCAATGCTCCCATACTAATCCCGTTCGAAAACAGAAGAACTGAATTTAGCTGTGTCTGTATATATGACTCTGTATATATGCGCTGACTACGGAAAAAGGTAAGCTTTATTTTTTACAGGCTGCTGGTTGAAGGGGACCCGACCGTAACTCGACGGTTTTGTATGACGTGAATCCTTTTACTTCAGTCCTTGACAGTGCCATTCGCTCAATCGCGTGTTTACTAAAATTAGTTTCCTTTGCTAATATTCCGATATACATGCTCAGACTTAATTAATTAGGCAGTTTAAATTAAGGTTACTTTTCCCCTCACTTATTTTTCCCTCATGCAACTACATGCAAATTTAGAATGGAATAAAAAACATTTTAGCCTGTATATGGCCCATTGCTAGGTGCAGGTTTCCTCTCGCACGAGAGGGCTCGGGCTATACCGGGTGTGGCATGTAACACGAGCAAAAAATGAAATCGTAGATTCTACTCCTCAAACTAGACAACGTTTGTTCAGCGACTTTAAATATTAACTTGTGGTTAGATTTTTAGTACACTTTAAACTTTATTCGAATACGCAATGTATTGCGAAATTGGTTATGTCTGTAGGATGACAAGACTGACAAGCAATGTCAATTGGACTGATTTTTAACGCACATTGATAATACAATTTAGTTTGTATGAAAATAGACAATCTGACGACTCCATATAAAAAAAAATTGAAATTTAGTTACATATATGGTGCGCCCCCCCTGAAAATATTTTTTCCTGCAATTTCACTACATAACTAAATAGCGGTTACAAACTACACCTTATGTCTAAATTTTATTAAGATACGTCTTATAGTTTCCGAGTAAAATGGCTGTGACACACGGACGGACGGACAGACGGACATGACACCAAAACTATAAGGGTTCCGTTTTTGCCATTCTGGCTACGGCACCCTAAAAAGTAGTTGCATTACCTACGCCCGGCACTTATACCTACATTTTTCTAAATTACAAAAGACAGCAGCGATATCAGGAATGCCGTATAATATTCGGATCGATATACATATTGAAATATTAAAAAAACAAGAACTAAAATAAGTCTGACACACATTGTGTCTGTACCTACGTATGTATTGAAATCCATAGTCACAATTTTTCGTAGGAATTTTTTATATCATATTAAGTGCCTTAGTTAGAAAAATAAATGGAACGGCACATGGGTATAACCAATTTCCTACGAAAGTAAATTTAAATAAACTCTAGTTACGGAGAAATCATCTGTTAAATTGAAAGGTCGCAATTGCAGGTTTATGCTTAAGGTACAGTCAACTTAATGTAAATAACCAAGTTTTTTCCTCAAAAATACATTTTTGTGTACAAGTTTTTATTGCTAAATGTATTTTTCTTCGTAAAATCCGTAACTCTTCACCAACACGAACGCAACAAGCCAAAACACGAGGGGATAATGTTGAGTAATTGAGGAGATCCTAGGAGGCTACCTTCCACCTCCATCGTTAGATCAGATCCATGTTATCATATAATTGCATTGTCAACAGTTTAGCTTAATTGGAAACCGGGAAGGGGTGAACTTTAACTTGCAAAAATTGATTACAGAACGGGACAGATGAAAGTAAAAATATAATAATAAAAAAGCTTGTAAAAATGTACCTAATATATTTTACAATCTAGGTAATAAGTGCGTTTTGTACCATTTGTTATTTCTGTTTGAAATCCCAATAAGCACTTTATGTTACTTATTATGTACAGCCACAGCCTGACCAATGTAGGTAAGTACATAGTTTTGTAGACAGCAGGTAAAAAAATATGATAAAAGTATGACTGAAAAAGCGTGATCTTCTCATGATTTTCAAAGTCTTAATAAATAATTTTTAAACAAAAAAGAACCGACTTCACTTCACTCCATATTTCCAAAAGCAAATTCCTGAGCTAGCGTAAAAAATATTTAAATCGCTACAGGTATATTGTAGTGTAGTGTGTGCCTATAACATTTGAAGAGTTATCCCTCGATTTCTCCACGATCCCATCATCGGATCCTGACCTGGTGACAATGGGACCAACTGTAACCCTTTCAAACAAAAAAAAAAAGAATTTTCCAAATCGGCCCAGCCGTCTTCGAATAATCGGTGGACATACATAAAAAAATAGCAAAACAAATATCCCGACGAATTGGGAATCTCCTTCGAAATCTCGGAGTCGGTTGAAAACACAGTATCGATATTCCTATCCGACTATCCTTGCCAAAGTTTGATGGAACCTTCGTGCCTTGTCTGACGTCGTCGTCTCACTAACTACGTAAGCAGCATTGATTCAACAATACTTTAAAATTCAGCGCCACTGAATTCCGCCTACACTCACCTTATATTGATTAACCATTAACAACATTTAACTTTCAGGGATTCAGCTTTGCCATTCGGATTGAATTAATTAAACTCTTCTTATTGTAAATCTGTCCCTCACCGCATAGGATCGTAACTACTGAGTTCTGTCGTGCACGCTATAAATTAAGTTTTCAACCGACTTCAAGATCTCGAAGGAGGAGGTTCTCAATTCGTCGGGATATTTGTTTTTTTGTATGTAGGTATTTTATGCATGTTCACCAATTATTCGAAGCGGCTGGACCGATTTAGAAAATTATTTTTCGTTTGAAAGAGTATACTTCACAGTTAGTCCCATTGTAACCAGGTCAGGATCTGATCTGATCTGACGATGGTATCCTGGAGAAATCGAGGGAACTTTTCAAATATTATAGGCACACCTCTATAGGTGTAATAAAAAAAGAACCGATTTCACGACTCCACCTTTCCAAAAAGAAATGCCCGAGCTACAATAAAAAATATTTAAATCACTATTGATTTTAATATTTTTTACAGTAGCTCGGGCATTTCGTTTTGGAAAGGTGGAGACGTGAAGTCGGTTCTTTTTTTGTTTAAAATTATATGTAATTAATATTAACACATTTTAATTAACATCTAGCTGACCTGGCAAACTACATGGCGCCAACTACGTTTTTTTAATTTCTCTAATATTTTTATAGTTATTCTGCTATTCGGGGCGGAGATAAATCAAAAAAAATAAACACTATTTAAATCAGCTTGGGGTAACAGATACGACTTTGTTTTATATAAGTATAGATACTCGTAACTAAGTAAGTACTTAAATAAAATAATTAATAAACAAAATGTGTATCGATTGAAGCAGATCGATTTAGGTGCTAAAGAAATGAGATTTAAACTTCCAGTGCAGTGACCATCCGAGGGCCTACATCGAACATCGAAAATCGAAATTTAGTTATCTCCCTCTCTATCGCACTTGCTAATTCGAGCAGTAGAGATAACGAAATTACCTAATTTAATCAACATAACAACAGGTGCGTAGTAGGCACACCGTCCCCATAAGTATAGCGCAGGTATACTTACTTATACTTAGGTGACTTACTTACATAGGTTAGGTTTACTTATTTAGGTAAATTTCAGTAATTGCAGCAGTTGCAGCTGCGACGCAGCAATCGAACTGTTTTTCCACACTTGTGAATATACTAGCTCAGAAAGTAAATAGCTCAGAAAAGAAATACACGCGATGAACATCGTGCAAAAATGTTGTTTATTTAACTTGAATCGTACTATTACAAACCTAATTCAAACTACGCGCGATATTCAAACTTACACGCTACAGAAAGTTTGACAGAATGCGTGTGACTTTTGCTAAATGTGAACCAAGGGCGGTATTTAATGAAAGTCTGCGTGACTGCTTCAAGGCCCTTCTGACGCAGTCTCTGATTTATACATGGCTAATACATGACACACATTAAAACAATAAATATCGTACTTAAAGTGATGTACATGCAGACCTGTTCACATATTAAGCGCACCGAAAACTTAAAAAAAAAACATTTAGTAAACAAGTTTCCATCTACTATACTACTTATCTTTGGACACATGTTATAAGTTGACCACATCATAGATGAGTCTCGGGATCCTGAACTCAGAAAATATTGTATAGCGTGTAACGAACTTTATGTAATAGACGGAGAGCTAGCCACGTCAGATATGAGACAATAATGAGAGCAACGAAATCCCTCTGATCAGTTTACTATACTATGCTTATTTCTAGATCTGGACATCTGGCAGCTGTAAAGTGGTGGAGATCAAAGAAAGCAAACCACTTCAAGAAAACAAATCCTAGAGTTCTGGGTTTGATAAAATATTATGAGAATTTATATAAATACTTAGATTATATCATTGCTAAAAGTTTCTGTTGGGGGAAAGTAGTGCCAAACGACGTATAATGTCATTCATAGTTTGTCGCCTACTGTTTTTGTTTTTGTAATAATACGCAATGTTTTTTGTTCTAATGTTAAAGTATAGGCCCTGTCCTTTATAACTGAGATAACTTCAGCAGTTTTTACTTATTTTGGTATAACTATTTTCTAATTCAAAAATTTGGCTAGTCTGTCACTCTGATCTCTACCCATTAAAAGCTGCCCGATGCCCGGATCTAGCAATAAGGATAGTACGGCAATCTAACCAGACGGCTTTTGTTGCTCTCATTATTGTGTCATATCTGACGTGGCCAGCTCTTAATCCATAAGACATTGTCACCCGTAAATAATAGAAGATAAATTTCGCCATTTTTAAAATGACTTCTACAGCAAGAGAAGTAGTTTAGTGGGTAAGGTGTTTATAAAGTGTTTTCACCAGACATATAACTTTTAGTGGTAGGTACTAGGAATGAAAATGTCATAGGGACTTCCCAACGATATTAATTATCGATAAATTCTTATGACAGTTATGATGTATACATAATGTGAATTTGAAAGTTGCATATTATATTATTATACAATATACATGCTGCCAGCGTCCTTGGCATCATGCCGCGGGCACCCAATTTTTTTGATATTTTTTAGGTATATTTAGTTTTAGATTTTAGTTAAGTTTTATTTTAATTAGCATTTATTTTTAATATTCGTTTTAATTGACCATAGTTATGCAGAATGAGACCAATGCCATTTTTTCGAAAAATTTGTTAACAATGCCATCAACAAGTAGATTTTTTAAAGTATAATCTGCTAAAACCGTCATATTTTTAGCACGTTATTCCACTGAATTACAGTATTTATGTATAAAACGACTAATGACAAAAGAAGCGTTTTATAATGTAGAAACCAGCCAAAGTACCCAACATAGTTCATTTCGCCCGTTTAAAGACCATGTTTTCAATCTGCAGAAAACAGCCAACCATATGGTTAGTTGGTCGCATTTGACAATAAACAGCGGTAACAGCTAACGCACTTTCTGATCTGCTTAAAGCGACCAGGCAGTTGGTCACTTTCAACAATATTAGGTTTTTTAGTCCTACCCGCCAGTTTGGTCGTTTAATGTAATATTTTTGCAGTTACCGTACTAATTTCATTGTTTCATAGTTTGCTGGACGAATGCAAGGAAGTTTTATGTCATAACTATATGAACGTACGTTTTTTATGAAAATTTAAGTGGATTAGTGTGACAACAGAATATAAATAATGGAGCGTGGGCGTAAATTGGTGGGTTTAGCGTTAAAAACCTCTTGGCCTGTTAAAAATATAGACGAAAATGTGGAAAGCCCGTGTACAAGCATAGAAGGTGACCCGGAAAAGGTGAGAGAGTTACTTGATTCTATAAGTTATGACGATGACTCCAGTGAAAGATGAAGATGAAGTGAAAGGTGAAGATGTTATACCAGACAGTCCTAATTGTTCGCGAATAATTATTTCAATGCCAAAAAATTTAATCAAGCATTGCGATACTTTAAACGCAGTGAGATATTCCGAATCACCTAGTCCCAAAAACATACATGACGAAAGTGCAGTCATAAAACGTAATCCAAATATTCAGTCTATCGTTGTGAGCTCTCCTGAAGTCACTTCCACGCCACCACACTCTTCGGATGTTCATGTTTCGGTCAGTAAAAAAGATAATTTGGATTTGGATATATGGGAAGGCGGTTCTATTGATAAAAATATACCCAATAGTTTGAAATCCACACCTACGAACACACTAGTGCCAAGAATAAGAACAAACCATAACGATAATGAATTAACATCGCCTGGCTATTTTCAAACAGCCCCAAACTCCAACTTAAGTGTTTACTAATGCTACAATCTGCATAATATGCCTAGGTTCCTCTTTTTGTTAAACTAGTAAGAATTACTTATAAATTTTATAATCAGCATAAGTAGACTAGCGTGATGTTGGTTACAAAGATCATCTTAGCTTTTTTCAGAAAATTACTGTTACAGAATATCGTAATCATCATAATTCGACTATAGTTTGGTTCTTTTCATAGAAATAAGAATAAGCAGCATGTGAAATATTGATTTTATAGAAAACGACCAACCACTTTGTTTAAAAAAAAGACACGAAAAAGACTATTAAAATGTACAATCAGTCCTTAATACATTACTTTATATAATATTCTACCAAATTGCATCTTTTTTTATTCGAGAAGGTGGTATTCAAATCCTTAAAAAAATATTGAACCTTAAAACGGCTGTATCTCAAAATCGAAAATTAATTATTGGTCTCATTCTGCATAACTATGGTCAATTTATAGGTAAAGCTTAGTAAATTTAAACTTTCGTGAGACATACTATCACTATAAAATATAACGGTTACACTCACGTCACTTTAGTCACTTGCTATTTCGAACCGGCCCGTTGCGCGCTGTTGTTGACGGGTCGGCAACGCGTCGTGCGTGACGTGAGTGTAACCGTTATATTTTATAGTAAAGCTTAGTTTTATTTTCTAATATATCTTGTTTTCTGCCATTGAATAGATTACCCATATACAGCATGAAGTTATTATAAATCGATTACGAAAATCGTTTTCATTGTTTTTGTTTTAGTTGTTAAAATTATTTTTGGGTTTTTATTTTATTTTTATTAATGTTAAAATATAACACATTACCATTATAATAACGTCGATATGTAGTTATCAGCATAGGTACATGTTAATTTTATACTTTACCCGGTGAACTTAGTATCTGCTATGAAATGTCACTTCGAAACAGTTATCGATTTTGATATTGGAAGAAAGACCCTAGTTAATTGAAATATTTTTGGAACAAAAGCTTCTATATCTGGTTATCACATATTCTTATTAAGGCGACGATATATGCAAACACGTCAAATCGAGGTGTTTTCGTGCAAGGTTTTTGAAGAAAACAAACCACGTTGGAGCATGTATGTTACATTTTCTGTAGGGGCATATAGTTGGGTTCGGTCTACCGATACGTGCTTGGTCTTGTATAACATAATTAGGTATATATATCATCGTTATGAAACTGGTTTGGAGAAAACTTGTCGCAAGTTTTATTTCGGTCAGAAATAATTCTATGTTGCGAAATTAAACATAATTACTTCTTAGCACATTACTAATGTTCTACCGATAACTATAGTCGTATTAAGCGCTTAATAAAGGTTTTAGACGCAAAACCTTGTAGAGCCTGTAATAATCAGAACTATGCAATTGCTGCAATAAAACTTATAGGCGTTTATTCTATTGCAGCCAGAGACATGTTTCTTGTGTCAAATTTGAGTAATATGATTAGTAATTTTGAGTGCGGAAATTCGTTCCACATAGCTTAGGTTATAGTACGCTTGCTTACTAAGTAGATATGTCCGAGTTCAAATCTAGGCTGATGTTAACTTTTTTGTTTATTTTTTTATCTCATTTCTCATTTATATTTTCAATCCTGATCCTAAGCGATTTATAGGTATTTTTGGACAAAAAAAAGTCAAATCATACTATAGTCACGTTAGTAGTTAGTTTAATCATTTTAACCGACTTCAAGATTTGAAAAGAGGAGGTTCTCAATTCGGCGTGTATGTTTTTTTTTTTTTTTTTTTTTTTTATGTTTGTTACTCCATAACTCCGTCATGTCTGAACCGATTTTGAAAATTCTTTTTTTGATTGTAAGTATATATATACAGATTGGTCCCGTTTTTGTCAAAACGCAGTTCTGATGATGGGATCCATGAGGAATCGAGGGAACTCCTCAAATCTTAAAGGCATACATATAGTGATTTTTATATTTTTATCAACAAAACCATCATTTTCATTCAAAACAGTGACATTGGATGAAGTAGAACTGCTGATGATGATCAGAACGGAACTCTTCAACGACGCATAGTTCACGTTTGGCGATTCGTCCTCTTCGCTGTGTTTGTTTAGCAAGTTTAATTGTCAGAACAAATGTTCGTCCAGCTCAAGTTCTGATGATGGGATCCATGAAGAATCGAGGGAACTCCTCAAATCTTAAGGGCTTACACATAGTGACTTTTGTATTTTTATCAACAAATCAAGCATTTTCATTCAAAAGAGTGACATTTGATGAAGTGGAACTGCTGATGATGAACAGAACGGAACTCTTCAACGACGCATAGTTCATGTTTGGCGATTCTTCCTCTTCGCTATGTTTGTTAAGCAAGTTAGATTGTCAGGACCAATTTTCGTCAAGCTCAAGTTCTGATGATGAGTTCCACGAGGAATCGAGGGAATTCCTCAAATCTTAAAGGCATACATAAAGTGACTTTTGTATTTTTATCAACAAATCAAGCATTTTCATTCAAAAGAGTGACATTTGATGAAGTGGAACTGTTGATGATAATCAGAACGGAACTCTTCAACGACGCATAGTTCACGTTTGGCGATTGGTCCTCTCCGCTGCGTTTTTTAAGCAAGTTATTTCATTGTATGGAATCTAAGTGCACCATCTATCTACAATAATCCTTCACCGGCTACCCCCATTGAAGTCGGTTTTTTTTTCTTAAAAATTATATTTTGACTTTTTTACCCAATATATTTAAACTACCAACTTATTAAAGAGACTAATTCATTATTCAATTTTTACAGTGGGTATGGGTACTTTTTACCATAGACGGCTTCGTCCATGTTTTTACCATAATTTATATTACAAGAGTGCGTTTGTCGAGCAGTTTCCATCCGAGGCGACGTTGCCAGCTTACTCTCATTTGCTCATTTCGCTTCTTGCTTTGCGCTGTTGCAAGCTAGATCTATATTATGATATGAATGACGGATACATTGAATACAATCAAATGCGCTTGAAGTTGAAACACATTCGTGCATTTGTCAGTGATTTGTCCACATCATCGTGTTAGGTTGTATATCTCTCTCTTTACTATGGAATAAGAAAGAAACAATCGGCTCGGCTGTCCCGGCACTCTGCGATGTCTGGTCGCGCCATTAGGTTTATATGGTTTATTGCATGTTCGTTTTCGTACGATTTAAAAGATATGGTGAATTATTAATATTATTATTAGGTAGGTAAGTAGATATGGAATTAATTTAATCGTATAAGTATATATACCAATATAATTTCTCACAATCCCTAAAATGAAAAAAACAATAAGTAAGGTACGATGGGGTAAGACCGGACCATTTTTGAACTAGTTGGTCAGCTTTCAGGGCTGACTTTTATGCTTTACCTTTGTAAAAATTTCTCGAAATATTAATCCTTGTTTCAAATCAGTATGAAGTGTACCTAAGCTGTTTTTCCTGTATACATTTTCAAAATCTACTCCTTCTACTTAAGATTGGACTATTGAATAAAATGTACTCTTAGTAAGTTTTTAGGTGCTAGTTTTCTTCCACTTATCGATTTTGCCAGCTTTGTAATGCAATAATAAATTTTGAAGTGCCCTTACTTATCGTTCTAGAGCTTATATGGTCTTGTTTAGATTAATATTATACGAGAATAAATCATACTAGAAAGGTTTTTTTATAATAACATTTTTTTTGTAAAAGTGGAGTATGTGTCAGTTTTCCGTCCATACTTATTGATATATTGATATTCAAGTTTTTGAAATAAAAGCTTATAATTAAAATATCAATTAAAGAATAAATAATTATTATCAATGGCAAATTTGACCTCAAAAAGTTTTTTCCATGTAGACGGAGAGCTGGCCACGTCAGATATGACACAATAGTCAGGTTTTATTGCTCTCATTATTGTGTCATATCTGACGTGGCCAGCTGTTAGTCCAATGAATTTGTAGCAATTTAATCAGGTGGACGGCAACCCGGACGGGAAACTAGCATAACCACCCTATGCACGGTTTCAAATAATAGATATAATTATAAACCGCCTTTATTATGTTAATTCATAATAATTCAAAAACGAGTGAGTTAAAAATATTGAGAGTGGAAAGACAAGATGTTTCAAACCTTTGAAGCAAGATGTTTCAAAATTTAAAAATTTTAAAAAACGCTTTTGGCTATAATTCTTTTTTTTTCCCCAGCCTACTTGAAGAGATATAATACGTATCCATACTAATATTATAGTGTGTCTGTCTGTTAACTCTTCACGCTTAAACCGCTCAACTGATTTAGATGAAAGGGTTTAGCAGGCTAAGGAAGGACGTGTGGCCCCTGTGAGGAAAAGTTGAATTGGTAAATGTCAATTGTTTGTCGCCTCATAACTAGTAATCACTCCAACTTTCAGCCCTCTATCTTGAACTGTCTCAGAGATAATGTCAAAAATGTATTTTTTTAACATTTTTTTTCAAACTCGTATATCTCCTAATCCATAGCAGCTAAAGCGTTGAAACATAATCACAGCTACGTAGTTTGAGTGGGAGTATACCTTATAATTTTATTAATATTTTATACGTGAAAAATAAAAGAAATAAATGTCAATTTATTTTTTGACAGCTCTTTCCAAACCGTTTTTTTGAAAGTACAATTATGAAAAAAATCATGTAAATTGCTTATAGTATTAGCTACTAGCATACAAAAAATCAACTGATTATATTTGGTGCAACATACTGTAAAAAAAAAACTAACGAAAGTATTCAAGTATCAAGAGTAGGCTTCTGAACTGAAAGTTCGTTTTTAAGTTTTATGTTTGTTGCCTAGCAACAAAGGGTGTATTGTTTTTAATTTGACGTATGACTGTCAAAAAAGGTCACTGAACTACTGCTGTGTTAGCATTTGTAACTAATTTTACTAACTACTAAATCAACGAAACGACGGATGTGCTATATGTATATTATTTTGTAATAGTACATTACTTACCAAGGACTGTAAAAGAAAGAAAGCCCGAAATCGCAGGTATTTGTGACCCGAGCCGCAGGCGAGGGTTGTAAATGTGCGATAGAGGGCTTTCTTTTTTACTGCCCGTGGTGAGTACACAATTTTACGTCTCCATCTGGCCATAATGCGAGTTTTACCGTACGCGTAGCGTGCGGCAAAACTCACGTTATGGCCAGGTGTGACGTAAACAAAATTAATTGGTTTCATTATAGTACACGTATTAACATAACGAATTAAATAACTCATTAGAGCAGATATCACAATATAAGTCACTTAGATAATTACTATCGTAATATTCGTCGTCCCAGGTATAGGACAATGTTATCCTGCAGTCATCGCAATATCCTTTTAACATAACATTTTCGTCAGAGAGCGATATCTCAATACTGGTAAAGACTGTAAAAACAGTTGCTTCGCTATTAACCGTGGCAAGTTGAGCCCAAATATTTTTGATTTTATGATTTCCATCTGAAAGAATGTATATACATGAAGTTTCTGTTTTATTTTTTATTTTATTTACATTTAAAACTTACTTTCGCCATTATGGAAAAATCGGACTCCTCTTCTACATAACGTGTTGTATATTCCCTTAAACAATTCACTATTATGTTAAATGTGCTAGCGTATAAATTGTATAATAGTATTGTATAATTTAAAGATAGCTCATACCTAATAAATCATAATGTCTAATGTTATGTTACTCGGAATCGACAAACGCTTAGTTTATACGCTAGCACATTTAACATAATAGTGGATTGTTTAAGAGGCCTTATTCCCAAAACGCGCGAATTTCACGAAATGCTTTATTTTCTTCGAAGGCTATGGCGAAACTACTAAGTTTTTTTAAATCAACTATTGATGCACATAATATAGTTCATTTCTTTATCTAGACGACCATCGGAGCAAATATTACATTTTAACGAGTGAAATATGAAAAAAATTGGTTGTCTTGGAAGGCCTTTCCGGATTTTCCAGTTAGGTGTACCGTTCATTTTCAGATTACGCAAAAAAGGGTAAAAAATCTTATTCAATTTGAATTAAATTCAATTAAGTATATCATGTATGAGACGGGCATGGAAATAAAAATCGAAGATTCATCTTGGATAATCGACAAAATACCTTCTGATTATATGCCAGTTTTTTGATGAAATCACGGTTACATTTCATTTTTTCCACGAAAACCCTATGAATATTTTGCCCTAAAAATATTACCATTGCAAAGTTAAACTATATTTCTATCACGATAAAAAAAAACATTACTATAGCAGTAAATTTCAAATTACTATGAATTTTAAAAAAAGACACTTAAATCACACTTCACATGACACTTTTTGTAAGAATCGTATTTTTGGGTACTTAATAATAATAAACATGGTTCAAAATTATTTTTTTGTATTACTAATACTTCAAACTATCTTATAAATAGCATTTTATGCGGCTTTTTTCATTAATAGAGTTTTTCGACCTTTTAGGGAATAAGGAGCCTTAAGGGAATATACAACACGTTATGTAGAAGAGGAGTCCGATTTTTCCATAATGGCGAAAGTAAGCTTTAAATGTAAATAAAATAAAACAGAAACTTCATGTATATATGTACATTCTTTCAGATGGAAATCATACAATCAAAAATATTTCGGCTCAACTTGCCACGGTTAATAGCGAAGCAACTGTTTTTACAGTCTTTACCAGATATTGAGATATCGCTCTCTGACGAAAATACTATGTTAAAAGGATATTGCGATGACTGCAGGATAACATTGTCCTATACCTGGGGCGACGAATATTACGATAGTCATTATCTAAGTGACTTATATTGTGATATCTGCTCTAATGAGTTATTTATTTCGTTATGTTAATACGTGTACTATAATGAAACCAATTAATTTAAAAATAATAATAATAAACATATAGCACATCCGTCGTTTCGTTGATTTAGTAGTTAGTAAAATTAGTTACATATGCTAACACAGCAGTAGTTCAGTGACCTTTTTTGACAGTCATACGTCAAATTAAAAACAATACACCCTTTGTTGCTAGGCAACAAACAAAAAACTTAAAAACGAACTTTCAGTTCAGAAGCCTACTCTTGATACTTGAATACTTTCGTTAGTTTTTTTTTTACAGTATGTTGCACCAAATATAATCAATTGAGTTTTTGTATGCTAGTAACTAATACTATAAGCAATTTCTATGATTTTTTTCATAATTGTACTTTCAAAAAAACGTGTTGGAAAGAGCTGTCAAAAAATAAATTGACATTTATTTCTTTTATTTTTCACGAATAAAATATTAATAAAATTATAAGGTATACTCCCACTCAAACTTCGTAGCTGTGATTTTGTTTCAATGCTTTAGCTGCTATGGATTAGGAGATATACGAGTTTGAAAAAAAATGTTAAAAAAATACATTTTTGACATTATCTCTGTGACAGTTCAAGATAGAGGGCTGAAAGTTGGAGTGATTACTAGTTATGAGGCGACAAACAATTGACATTTACCAATTCAACTATTCCTCACAGGGGCCACACGTCCTTCCTTAGCCTGCTAAACCCTTTGGTATGTATAAGGGGATGAAAACGGAATGGAAGTTTATACGGAATTGTTGCTCCCTGTTGACTTGAAATAGCATACGTGCTAGTTTTATATTTGCTCTTAGATTTTACTAACTAGTAACTTTTATTTTGCGTTTTATTATGTAATTCCATATGGCTCATGTTAATTTCGCGCAGACGAAGTCGCGGGTAAAAGCTAGTATTTTAATATTGTAATGGATTTTGATATGATAAAACTTTTGAAATAGATGGCAGTTAACCAAAACTAACCCAAAAATGTACCCAAAAAACCGTGACGACCCTATACACGACACGATACAACTAATCCATACTAATATTATAAATGGGAAAGTGTATGTGTGTGTTTGTTTCTTTGTTTGTCCGTCTTTCACGGCAAAACGGGGCGACGAATTGAAGTGATTTTTAAAATGGAGATAGTTGAAGGGATGGAGAGCGACATAGGCTACTTTTTGTCTCTTTTTAACCCCCCACTTCCCTAAAATGGGGGGTGAAAGTTTGTATGGTTTGTTACCCCGAATTTAACGCGAGCGAAGCCGCGGGCAAAAGCTTTTATATGTTATTAACTTACTCGTGCTGACTTTTCGTGTTTTTAAATCTTTTGTGTAATTTCAATTTATAATTCTTATGTGAGACGACAAACGCTTTTATATTTGTCAATATTTTTAGTAAAAAACACTTATGGTATATAAATGAAAATGGTTAAAACATGTTAAAAAATTAATCTTAAACTTTAGGTTGAATTAAGTTATTTGCTTTTTAGCTATGGTTTTCTGTAAGGTCGAGCTCTGAGCCAGGTCCAGATTTGAGCGTGATAACATTCGCTGAACTGTGCCTTACCACAGTTAGCGAGATAACATTCGGAGTGCCCATACCTCCCTTTTGGACATAACATACCCGTGTCTAAACCTGTTCCTAGTAACCAACCCCTATCCGCTTAAGAAAGTTAATAGAGCACCATCTCTGTTACACTTTGTATGCAAATGAAAAGGACAAAAAACAGGCAATTGGCGTAAACAACTGCACCTCACGGGCGGGCTCGGTTTACATGCCGTCGCTTGGAATATTGGTTTTTATTAATTCTTGATGATTTTTGATGATAATGGTTCTCTATTACTAATTCGTTATTATTCATTTATTTATCATAAATTATTATAATAACCTATTTGGGAAGCCGTTAATAGGAGTTAAAATATTACTTAAATAAATGAAGGATGGAGAAATTGGGGAAGGATTAGGGTATCTCACATAAATAAAACCATATGTTTGTTTGTAATAAATAATAATATTTAATCATCATCTATATCACTATTATCATTTTCTAAATTTATTATGAATCTATCAGCTGTTGTATTAGCAGTACTACTCATTTTTGGCTCGATGACCTCGACAACGTGCTTGATGCATTCTTTCCACGACTCAGCATTTACTTTACTAATGGCTTCATTGAGTAGCCTTTTTACTTCGACTAATTTAAATGTTCTATTATTATTTGCTATGTACCCCTTTATTTGTGACCATATTAACTCTATCGGGTTCAGCTCGCAATGGTAGGGGGGTAAGCGTAGCACGGTTTTGTTTTTTTTTCTTTGCCATCTCGTCAATGACAAACGCCTCGTACCTATTTTTGTGGGCCTTCACTATATCCAGCAAGTCTTTTTTATTTGTCTTGGTGGGTGGCAATAAGTTTTTTTCTTTTAACCAATTTTCTATTTCATTTTTTTTCGAACTAGTGTTGGGTATTTTTTCTAATTTTCTGGAATGGTACGGGGCGTTGTCTAATACAATAACTGAGCCGTCTGGTATTACATCAAGCACCTTCGAGAACCATCCTTCAAACACCTCCGAGTTCATATCTTGATGATAGTCTCCGGTTTTTTTTGATTCGAAAACCAAAAGTCCGCTTTCCACAAATCCGTCTTCACTTCCAATGTGAGTTATAATCAGTCGTTTCCCTTTACCTGCGAAACAAAATGACATAATTGTAGTAAAATATATTAATAATTATTTGTATTTTGTTGCAGCTGCAACTTTCTATTGATAATAGCCGGCCAGATGCAACCAACATGTGCAAATACAATAGATAAGGAAGTTCACTTAAGTGATTCATTGTTTTGCATTTCACAATGTGCTAAAATCATAAAGAATGAAATATCTTACCTGATGGATTCTTTAAGCCGACAGATAAACCGTTCATGAATGCTTGTCTTGCGTTTTGAATTGAAGAGTCGACCCATATCTTATTATTCGTATGACCTTCGTTGACCCAAGTCTCGTCCAAATAAAAAATCTTCTTATGGACGTTTCTGGCTTCCTTTATACTCTGCAAGTAGTTTCTTCTCCAATATTCTAAATCTTCACGATCACTCATCATACTATTGCGAGTTCTTTTCACAAATTTAAAACCCATATGTTTCAGTAGTTTGTGAAATGTCGTCCGTCTATAATTGCCTAAACTTGCATCGTCGTTTACTATCGCCAGTATTTTATCTAGTGATGGAATTTCATTCCTTGAAAAAAATCCATGGATAATTCGTCTTATTGCATTTTCAGTGAAGCTGTCAGTCGTGCTTATCACAGATTTGCGTGTCGTTTGTTTTATCGGCGATTTAAGGACGCCTTTCTTCTGCTTTTCATTTACAATTCTGTGTACGGAAACCCAGTGAATGCCTAATGACGAAGCAATTGTTTTTGCAATGTCATTTTTCGAGGCTTGTGGAGTCTCCTTTAAAAAAGTATCAAACAAGTTGTGTATCATTACCTTTTCTTGTGAAGAAAAGTGCTGTTTACGCCTCTTCATTATCACTTCCTGTGAATTATCCATAATTCACGAATAATCAGTCCAATTTCAAGCCGAATCACAGAATAAACACGAAACAGTCCAAATTAACAAGCCAGGTCACTGAGGTAGCAGGTAACAATCCGATAAGCAAGCAGTGTCACCGGTTTAACAGGAATCAGTTCAGGTTAAAACAAAACAAAGGTGTGCACTTGTATAACGCGTCCGCACCGTACGAGAGACAGATGTTGACTGAACGTTGACCGCCATGTAAACCCAGCATGTGCGCCTACGATGTCCTTATCTCTGACCAATAACATGCATTTTTAGTTTTCCCCTGTTAACTTTCTTAAACGAACAGGGTTATAGGTACCAATTTAAAAAATGTTCACAGCAACAATTAATTGGATCCAGTCTTAAATGCTACGCAAAAACAAATCAAACCATTTTTTGTGACAAACAATTGAATTTATAGAACGAAACTTTTTTGTCTATAAAGATCACATGTATGCGCGACTTCGGCAGCAGATAGCATACATCCTCCATACTACCCTCTTGAACCTGATGTTTATTCAGTGTTGGGCGTAATTTATTAGATGGTACCTACTTTTGTAATGAATTAAATTGCTAATTAAATTACATGAAAATCAATTATATTAAGTAATTGAAATTGCTTGTAATTGAGATTACATGTCAGTAGTATTCCCGATTACATATAATTTGTAATTGCAATTACTTTTATCTTCACTACTGTTACTTGTAACTTCGATAATTTGAAATAATATACAAGTTCAATTTCTTTTTGGGACAGTGGGGGCAGCTACCAGATCCCTCGCTGCAACGCGAAAATGGTCTTAGAAGACCTTCCCTTAATTTAAAATTAATCAATCTTCATTAATTTGAAATTGAGGGAAGGTCTTCTACGGATTTTGGAAAAAAACATACAGGATGCGAGATGAGGTCACATTTGGTAAACTTCTTTTTGATGCCAATCGATCCCATTCTTGTATGGGATCAAAAATAATTTGCGGCTAGAAAAGCCACAAATTGAGAAAAACTTTTCCCATACTTTATGAAAATTGTTTTTTTTATTTTTCACATGCTGCTTTTTTATGGCAATCGATTCCATTCCTATCGTTTCTAATAGTTTCCTATTATTAGGTATTGTACTAAAAAGCCACAAATTAAATATTTTCCATACATTTACTATAAATAATAAACAAATATTATACGACAATCTTACACAAATCGACCTAGGCCCACAGTAAGCTCAATAAGGCTTGTGTTATGGGTACTAGACGACGATATATATAATAGATAAATATGGATAAATACTTAAATACAAAGAAAACATCCATAACTCAGGAACAAATATCTGCGATCAACACACAAATAAATGCCCTGACCAGGATTCGAACCCGGGACCTCCTGCTTCGTAGGCAGGGTCACTACCGACAGGGCTAGGAGATCGTCAAATAAAGAATAAGTGATTTTTAGGGTTCCGTAGCCAAATGGCAAAAAACGGAACCCTTATGGATTCGTCACGTCTGTCTGTATGTCTGCCCGTCCGTATGTCACAGCCATTTTACTCGGAAACTATACGACGTATCTGAATAAAATTTACACATAAGGTGTATTCTGTATGCCGCTACTTAGTTATGTATTTAAATTTAAAAAAAAAAAATTTAAGGGGGGCGCTCCATACATGTATCTAAATTTCAAAAAAATTGTTTTTACCATATATCAACATGTGATACACCAATCGATAGGTCTTTAAAAATAATATTGAAGTTTTTTTGATCATTTTGTGATTAAGTAAATATTTTTTGATATAATCGCTTCGAAAGTCAGAAAAATTTTGTAGCCCCCCCTGTAACTTTTGAACCGTAAGTCCAAAAAATATGAAAAAATTTGAGAAAATGCGCCTTATTATATGCTTGATATAATAAAATTATTTTGAACATTATCGGTTTAGCCATTTTTGAGCCATTTCCAAAAAACTTCTTCCATAGGCATCAGATACGACCTTTTGCTATTAGTTTGGTTCTTATTCCATTGAAGGTACGGAACCCTCCTATGCGTGGTCCGACACGCACTTGGCCGGTTTTTTAAACTTTTCACTTAAACAACAGTCGTTTTTATTAAGCATACCTACCGGAAGAAACATTTAAGTAAAATGTTAATGTACCTGAAAAAAGCGGCATCGCCATTATATCAAAATGCAACTAGGTACAGGTACACAATAGTGTTGGAGGATGTGTGGTTTGTATTTGCAACTAAAGGATAATTTTCCAGATAGGTAATTGAATTATCCGATGTTCTCCCGATGCGGTCTTATCCCAACGCACTTTACCGTCCTCATTGAAAGCGATTTTGACCATCTCTAATTTCGTTATAGATACTAAAAACCTGGATTTTTCAGAGCAGAAGAGGACATAAAACAAATTAGTTACAAATAATATTATCTTCAGTTTAGTACATTTTATTTGAACTTTTATTTTGAAAGACTTGACACGTACTTGACACATAGAAATATAACCGCCATGATGAATGCTTATTTTGGATATTTAGAATAAAACATTATAATTGTGCGATTATGATACTGTAGGTAATGGCGTGCGTTGGTCAAGTAGTTTTATATTATAGGTAACTTTAATTATTTCGTCATTGATTACCTACATACAATAGTAACTTTAATTAAGTAAGTACACATAAAATGGAATCATTATCAAAGCGCCATCTTACTGTAAAAGACCGCGATTGCTTGACTATTTAAACATGTCAACATTGAATTGTCATAGTTCATCTCAAGTATACTAGATGGCAGAAGCGGAAGCTGCGATTATAAAAACGCAAAATGCAGTCGTCAACCGCGATACCCGTCACCTTAACATAACTATAAAGTTGTATCCTGGTAATTTTAAAAAAACATCTACGTTACGAAACGTTCATAATTCCACTAACGACTTTAAATATTTTCAAATAAAAGGTACCTACCTCATTGTCGGTTGTCGATAAGGCGCTACTGTAATGAAAATTCATATAGAAATAAACCTTATCAACAACCGCCGACGAGGGACTTTTTATTTGAAAACGTCACATTGCTATCATATTTACTGCCATCTAGCTGAAGTCAAACAAAATGCTTGAAAAATGGCACACCTCATTTTCCGGCGCCATTGGAAGCAGTCTTCATGTCGCCTGAGAGATGGCGCTGCCAGTGCTAAACGCTAAACACAGTTTTCTTCAACAGTGTGAATTGCCATTGTTTTCTGTTTATTTATTTTTAATTTGAATAAAGCCGGATTACTTCTAGTAGGTAGTATAATACAATATTTTATCTAGATCCTTATTATAACTTCCCAATATTAATATGTTAAGACGCGATAAGCTAATAGCCTATACAGAATGTATGAAAACTACAAAATTTTTGGACGTGAAAAAAATTGTTTTCTGTATGGGACGCGTGGTCTCAGCCAATTTTTTTTTCGAGCAAAATTTATTTTTCTTAGTTTTTCATAATTATTCTACGATACCAATTTTGCCCTTAAAAGGATCTTAGCATTTTTGTTACAGCTTGTATTAACACACCTGTATCTGTGGTGCATCGTAACTCTCTCATCGTAACACTCGTTTACTTTAGAGTAGTAGGTATCGATGGCCGATACTTCAATTACATTGACATTTCGAACATTATAATAAAATAACGTATGATAATTCATAACGAGGGAATTCAGGGAGGACGATAGTCTTCCTCCACGACCGCCGGCACAATCCAATTGGCCATGGCGGTGGCGGTCATTCTAATGGTACCCTAACATTTCATTGAGGAGTTATAATATGTCTGTGGATAAAGCAATGTATGTAATCACATAGCAGTAACAGTCACATAAACTACTATTATAACAAAAGCAAATCCTTTATAATGTTGTCGAGATTTATAATTTACTTTTTTTTAATATGTAGACGGTATATGGCATTAACTCAAAACATAAACACAACTGGTTTCCGTTTAGTTTGTCAGTTCCGGTACTGAGCTACGTTTATAAATATACGTTTCTAAGTATGTATCATATATTATAGTCGCCTAGCAGCCATAGCATAAATTTTGATTAACTTTGATAAAAAAAAAAATATTTGATTTATTCAATTTAATGTAAACAACACTCATTAACTTTCGTTAGACATACTAACACTAAATAATATAACGGTACTTCGCGCTCGCGCGACATGTTTCGGAGGGCCCAGGTCTCCATTTTCAAGGACTAAAGGCTTGGTCAGACACACGCGTTTTGTTAGCGTGGCGGTAGCGGAGCGTGATGGGAGCGCGATGAGAGCGCGACGAAAGCGCGATGAAAGCGTGATGCGAGCGCGATGGACGCGCGATCTGCGGTTGGACGCAGCGCCCCGCCGGCGCGCCGCGCGCTTCCACCCGCTTTGATCGCGCCCGCGCAGTCAGACACAACACAGCGCGGCTAGCGAGCGGACACGATGGAGCGTATGGACATTGAAAAGCTAATCAGTTTAGTTAAAAGTAACGCGTATATATAATATTTAAAAAATATAAATTACAAAAATATATTGGTAAAAAATCTAGCATGGGAGAAGATAGGCCGGGAATTAAACTCGGATGGTGCGTATAGATATTCTCTTTTTAATTTGTTTATTTTTTAAACTTTTCATTTCACAAAGATGATGGAGGACGGAGGACATTGTTGTAGTCCTCAGCCAGGCCTATGAATCATGCCCGCGCGAGCGAGTTATATACCTACGTTTTGCGCCTCCCTCGAGGGAGCTAAACTCAGTGGGCTACCAACGCGCTCACTGAACGCACGTCGTACCGCGCGCGACGCTACTCGGAACAATGTCATCACGAAAAAAAAAAAATTATTGCGATGTGGTTGGATGTAAAAATAGCAAAGCTAATAAAAACTTATCGTTTTTCGCTTTGCCGACGGATGGGGAATGGTACAAACCTTTTTTTATACCACGTTGGTGGCAAACAAGCATACGGCCCGCCTGATGGTAAGCAGCTACCGTAACCTATGGTCGCCTGCAACTCCAAAAGAGTCACATGCGCGTTGCCGACGCTTTACAAAAAAGGAGGATTCACTTATGTTATAATAATAATAGACATGTTATCTTTATTAATCTCTCAAATAACTATGATGATATTGCTAAAAGGCGATTAGAATAAGATTGATATAGCTGTCAATCCATATTAATTTTGACAGTGTGTGGCAAATCTGTCAAGATTAATCATACTCTCATCGCGGCAACAAAATATCAATCAATATTACTCATGTAACTATAATTGTTATGCACCATGCGAACCACTTTTAAACACTGAATCAATGCAAAATACCTATTTCCTTAACTATAAAACATTTCCAAACATAGGCTAGGCGACCCTAGCAATTGTGCGGGTGCGCGGGAGGTGCGGGGTGCCGCGCGTTGAAGGTCGCTCCATTGTATTATTGCGTAGGTACGTAAACCGTAGGTAATTGCTTTTTCTATGAGTGATTCATATCTGTTCGTAAGAACTATTATATAATCTGTGCCTCAGCCAAATAGTGATACCTAATCAAAAGCATCATAAGCGCGTGTAGGTATAGCCGGTATAGGATAGGTACTATCGTATGTATATTTATGTAAGTGTTTTATTCCCTGTGGTGAACAATACGTAATTGTTAAACAATAATAAATATTGTCGCGCCACGAGTCAAGCTCAAGCATCTCGGGAAGCCTTCATGATACGCGAAAAGTTCGTGACTTATTTTAATAATAATTGAAAATTATTTTTAAAAATGTCTCTTTGATTCTGCCACTATCCTCACCCAAATAATTTACATAAACATTTTGATGTCCTATATATTACTTGAAAATTATATTGAATCTGACTACGGAACCCTCAAAATCAATTAAACTGGTCCAGTATCAGGTACGATACATTATACAATAAACCATTTGATATATCTTTAGAAATAACTAAAGAGTTTCAATGAAAGCTGATTGATCAAGTGCGCGGGCTGTGAGCGCGGTGCTGGCGGGCCGCGAGCGTGATACTGGCGCGACGCTAGCGTGATGCCGGCGCGATGTGAGCGTGATGCGGGCGCGACGAAAGCGTTTTTCTGGCGCGACGCGAGCTTCCGGCAAGCGTCCGCCGGCGCCGCTCGCATCGCGCTTCGATCGCGCTCCGCTACCGCCACGCTAACAAAACGCGTGTGTCTGGCCAAGCCTTAAGAGTGCTACTCGAACGGGTCCGTGGCGCATTGACAACTGCCGGCCGAACTAAAGTGACTAAAGAGACTTGAGTGAAACCGTTATATTTTATAGTAAACAAAACTTTATCATAATAACATTACATTACATAACAGCGAAGAATTCGATAAACATGCAGAGATGTCAGTAAAAATACTAATGTTCGATATAAGGGTGGGTTACGTTCACCTGTGGGAGTCGGAATGTGCAGATAAGTCACGCCGTTTAGGACGAAAATGACTTAAGTTGCTTTGTATTTTAAGTAGACTTAAATCCTTTTTCTCATGTTAAGGCCAAGTAGGCTTCAGCGGTATCACGGGGCCGTTAGCCAAGCAGTTTACGGCATGTTTTATTCAAACACAACGTTTTCACTAAGGAGATTGGTTTTTCTTTTTCGTTAGAAACCTGCTTAGATAGCCACTCGTACAGGTGCACTGATTGTAGTTAAAAGCATGACTGATTACATCCATATGGAGTTCATGATAATATAATATATGATATAAGATCTCAGCACAACTTAATAAGACTCCTCCTCATTAAGCTCATTTAGACATTTGATCCTCACGACAAACGAATCGTTTTGTCGTGAGGACATGTTACTCGTAGATGAAAAAAAAAAGATCTAATCGAGCAATCATTTTAATTTTATTTAACGGTTATTTATTTTACACACATTTCACAAAAACATGTTGGTATAACGTTCAGCTATTTCGCAAATATACAAACCAGTCTGATGGTTTGTAGTAAATCTTGATGTGGGAACGTAAATTTGCTTAGAATAAATATTTAAACACAGTTGGAGCAGTGTTAAACCTTTTCGCGCCATAAGCGGACCGCAAACCGTCCTTAGTTGAGCAAAAAGCTAATAAATTTACAACAAACTTCCATTTGGTAAACATAGTATTATGTAATGTAATTTTGTAAAGGACAATTTATGACCTTTACTTTGTTTTGAAAGATACATAGGTACAACTATTAAGTGTATATACAAGACTAGCTTTCCGCCCCGCGACTTCGTCCGCGTATAATAGCACCTTCACACCCCTATTTAACCCCCTCAGCTCAGTGGTAGAATTTTCCATAACGCTGAAAGGACTTTTATTGTATTTTAATAAGTTGTCTTCCCACAAATTTAAAAGTCTGTAGCTCAAAAAAGTAATTTACCTCATGCAAACTTAGCACCCCTATTTAACCCCCTCAGGGGTGGAATTTTCCAAAACACTGAAAGTAGTTTTATTGTGTATTAATAAGTAATTTTCCCACAGAGTTTAAAGTCTCTAGTTTAAAAACCGGCCAAGAGCGTGTCGGGCCACGCTCAGTGTAGGGTTCCGTAGTTTTCCGTCCGTCACAGTAAGCGTCCCCACTTAAGAGTTAATAACACCGCCATGTAGGATATGATATGAGAGTTCCACGTACAGCGACATCTATCGGCAAATTAAGTAAACTATTGCGCGCGAGCTTAAAGTATGGAAGATGATTTTTATGGAATAATTCTTTATTGCGTGAACCGATTTTCACCGTTTTTACTTTATTTGAAAGCACGTCATTTCATTATAATTTTGTAGAAATTACAGGTACAATAAACACCTGCTTATACGGTTAAATTACAAACTTAGTTCAGAAATTATTTTGTAATTTTTTTTCAAAAACTATTCATCCTATCAAGTTCAAAATAATTTTCCTAGAAAGTTTTTATAAAGTTCTACTTTTGAGATTTTTTTCATATTTTTAAAACTTATGGTTCAAAAGTTAGAGGGGGGGGGACGCATATTTTTTTACTTCTGGAGCGATTATTTCCGAAAATATTTACATTATCGAAAAATGATTTTAGCAAACCCCTATTCATTTTTAAATAACTATCCAACAATATATCACACGTTAGGGTTGAAATGAAAAAAAAAATCACTCCCCACTTTACGTATAGGGGAGGTACCCTAATAAATAAAAAAAATCCACTTTTTATTTTACCACTTTGTCGGCGTGATTGATATACATATTAGTACCAAATTTCAGCTTTCTAGTGCTAACGGTCACTGAGATTATCCGCGGACGGACGGACGGACGGACGGGCAGACATGGCGAAACTATAAGGGTTCCTAGTTGACTACGGAACCCTAAAAAAGAAATTTCCGCCATGCAAAGTGAGCACCCCTCTTAGAAGTAGAATTTGCCAAAACGCTGAAAGTACTTTTATTGTATTTTAATAAGTAATCTTCCTACAAAGTTAAAAGTTTGAAAGGTAAAAAAAAATTCCCCCATACAAACTTTGAACCCCTTTTTAACCCCCTCAGGGGTGGAATTATCCAAAACGCTAAAAGAACTTTTATTGTATTTGAATAAGTAATCTTCCTACAAAGTTAAAAGATTCTAGCTCAAAAAAATAAATTTCCTCGATACAAACTTTACACGCCTTTTTAACCCCCTCAGGGGTGAAATTATCCTAAACGCTGAAAGTACTCTTTGTGTATTCTAATAAGTAATATTCCTACAAAGTTGTAAGTCTCTAACTCAAAGAAAAAAGTTTTTCGCATACAAACTTTGCACCCCTATTTACCCCCCTCAGGGGCGGAATTATCCAAAACGCAGAAATCACTTTTATATTTTTATAAATATGAGAAAACCTACGAAGTTTCAAATATCTAACTTAAAATTTAAAATCCTACACATACAAACTTTTAACCCCCTTTTTACCCCCTTATGGGTTGAATTTTTTGAAATCGCTTCTTATTATTTGAACACGTTATAAATGTAACCCGACCTGCAAATTACAACTTTCTAGCTTCAGTTGTTACGGCCTCGCTTTAATACAAACTTTTCAACCCCGTTTCAACTCCTCTGGGGTGGAATTTTGAAAAACGCTGAAATAATTTTTTTTGTTTTTAAGTTAGTAGCCTGCAAACGAAATTTCAAATCTGTCACAAAAAAAATAGTAATCTCCATACAAACTTTAAAACCTCTTTTTTACCCCGTTAGATGTTGAATTTCACAAAACGCTGAAATCACTTTTATTCTTTTTTTATTATCAGTAACCGTAAAAAGTCTCTAACTTTATACTTTATATACATATATATATATATATATATATATATAAAGATAAGTCTCTCATTTTAAATTTTAAACCCCATCCATACAAACTTTCAATCCCCTTTTTACCCCTTTAGGGGTAGAATTTTTCAAAATCGCTTCTTATAACTTGTACACATTACAAATGTAACCAGACCAGTCAGTCAGTCAGTCAGTCAGGACAAAGGCATTTATATATATAGATGTAACAAAAATTGATCTTTTAGGAGCATAATTGGTATTTTATTCTTATTCTGAAAATCTAAGAAAAAAAATATTCCCGCGAAAATGTATGGAGGGTTGGCCGAAAATTGGACCACGTGTCCAATAGAGATAATTTTTATTTATACGTTTTATTTATGCGAAATTTTCTTCTACTTTTTTTGTCGCAATACGATACTAATTATGCCTTTAAACGGATCACCAGTATTTCTTAACCCCCGACGCAAAAAGAGAGGGTTGTTATAAGTTTAACGTGTCTGTCTGTGTAACTGTCTGTGGTATCGTAGCTCCCAAACGGATGAACCGATTTTCGTTTAGTTTTTTTATGTCATAGATAATTTTATCCCGAGTGTTCTTATTCATGAAAATCTGTTCAGCCGTTTGAAAATCATCAGCTCTTTTCTAGTTGATGAGGGGATCTGACTAACTTCCTTATGTCCAATCGATTCGAAATTTGGTACCGTGTTAGTTCAATGATATTGAAAGTATATGGTAAGGTAACCATGATCTGATCAACCGTTTGAAGATCATCAGCTTTATTTAATAGTTGATGACGCGATCTGACTACCTGCCATATGCCCTATCGATTCGAAATTTGGTAACATGTTACTTCAATGATATTAAAAGTTAAAAATACTTTAAAAAGGAAAAAGGACAAAATAAAAGTGAAATAAAAAATTTAAAAAACCCCCGGACACAAAATATAAACTCCAAAAACTAACAATTATTATCGTCAAATATATTATGTAAGTTCAAATAAATTTATTTTCCAAGCGTTGTCGCGTCGGGGACCGCTAAGTGAGAAAAATAAACCGGCCAAGAGCGTGTCGGGCCACGCTCAGTGTAGGGTTCCGTAGTTTTCCGTCCGTCACAGTAAGTGTTGCCACTTAAGAGTTAAAATAACACCGCCATGTTGGATATGATATGAGCAAGTATCGGACAAACGCCCGTCATTTTGAAAATATAACCCTGTTCCGTACAGCAGAGACTTCCTTATGTTAATTTAAAAAATAGTACACTCGCGAGCAAATAATACGGGTCAGTGACAAAAACCCTTATATTTTGCAAATTAATAGCGGTATGTGCAGGAAACTAACTGTGTATTAAAGAGAATTTAATATCGAATTAAATTGAACCTTCAATGTTCTACAAGAATTCTGGAAAAAGTTTTATTTAAAAAAAAGTCGAATTTGGTACCAAATTCAAATTGAGCTTATTTCACTTTTGATTGTTTTCTCACTTTTGTTTTCAATCTGTCAAAGCAAAATGATAAAAGGCAGTTTTTGTTGACTTTGATGGTCATTATTGAATTACTATCATGTCGCTAACACAAGATGAATGTACACGTATTGTCACTTTGTTACAAGAAGGCAGAAGTCAGAGATATACAGCCAGAAGAACAGGCGTGTCACTATCTACGGTGCAGAGGGTCATCCAACGTTTCCTAAAAACTGGCAGGAACCTTCGAAGACCAGGAACCGGCAGGCCGAGATGTACTACGGCTAGAGAAGATCGATTTATTGTAACAACAATGCTCCGAAATCGGCATCTCACTGCAGTTGAAGTCAAAAACCAACTTCGGGAGACCCGTAGAGATGACATCAGCGTGTGGACTGTAAGGCGGCGGCTTCGTGAAGCTAATTTGACCCCACATAGACCGGAAAATGGCCCAAAACTTGACAGAGGGCATCGAACTGCAAGGAAACTTTACGCACGCGAATACAGGCGATGGGGTGCCGACGAATGGGCAAGAATTATGTTTTCTGACGAATCCAGATTTATGCTCTATGCACATGACGGGCGGCGAAGAGTTAACAGACGGCCAGGTGAACGTTTTATTCCAGCCTGTTTTGAAGAAAAAGTTGCTTTCGGCGGTGGGTCTGTTATGGTTTGGGCTGGAATCTCTTCAGAGAGTCGCACGCAATTAGTTTTGATAGAAAATGGAACGTTAACTAGTGCCAGGTATGTGGAAGAGATTCTTAATGAGCATGTAGGCCCATATTTAATTAATATGGGTGAAAACTCAATGTTCATGCATGACAACGCCCAGGCCACACACCGCACAGATTGTGGAAGATTATTTTGAGGAGGTTGGCATCAACACTATGAACTGGCCCTCGAGAAGCCCGGACCTAAATCCGATTGAGCACGTATGGGACGAGCTCGGAAGGCGTGTAAGAAATCGAAACCCCGCCCCAGCTACACTTGGAGACCTGAAACAGGCGTTAGTGGAAGAATGGGCTAATATCCCGCAAGAATGCATAAGAAACTTAATAAACAGTATGCCCAATCGTTTAGAAGCTGTAAGAAGAGCCCGAGGAGGCAATACGAAGTATTGATATGTTTTACTTTTTTTTTGTTTTTAGTTTTGTGTGTGAGGTACCACGGTTGATTTTTACCTATAATTAATTGATATCGTGTTTACTATGTTAATTAAATAAACAAGTGAATATCATCTCTAACTCTTGACGTTGTTTTATTAACTATGCATTTATCTATAATATACAATTTAATTCAGGCTCCTAGCTTTATTATTTTAGGAGATATTATAGGTTTTCGTACTGACCCGAATTATTTGCACGCGAGTGTATTTTATGGATTTATTGGACCATAATTTATATTCAGTCCAGAGCACAGAGTTTATAATAGTTCTTTAGAGCTATATCAAAATTTCAAGCAATTTTTAATAGGAATATCCTGATTACGTCACCGTGAAAGAAATACATGAAAAAATTAACTCCGAGGCACAAGCATATTGGAAGAACAGTATATCGATGTCAACGATTACATATGCCCCATGACGTCCGTAGACTGTGAACGGACTTTTTCAACGCATAAATGGGTCCTAAATTCACATCGTTATAGGCTCACAAGTGAAAATTTTGAAAAAAATTTGGTCATTCTATTTTATTGGCGAAAGTAATTTTCGGAATGTCAATCATTAATTAATTTGTCACTGGATATAAATTATGGTCCAATCAATCCATAAAATACTATTTTTTTAATTAACATAAGGAAGTCTCTGCTGTACGGAACAGGGTTATATTTTCGAAATGACGGGCGTTTGTCCGATCCTTGGATATGAGCGTTCCACGCACAGCGACATATATCGGCAAATCAAGTAAACTATTGCGCGCGAGCTTAAAGTATGGAAAATGATTTTTATGGGATAATTCTTTATTGCGTGGACCAATTTTCACCGTTTTTACTTTATTTGAACGCACGTCATTTCATTGTGATTTTGTAGAAATTACAGGTACAATAAACAGCTGCGTATACGGTTAAATTATAAACTTAGTTCAGAAATTACTTTGTAATTATTTTTCAAAAACTATTCAACCTATCAAGTTCAAAATAATTTTCCTAGAAAGTTTTTATAAAGTTCTACTTTTGAGTACTTTTTAATGATGTAACTTGGCAAGTTTTAATAGAAAATTATATACTTGACACATTGCATTCCAAAGGTGTCGATTCATTGCATTGAAAAGGTGTGTGGTGTGTGAAAACTTGCCAAGTAACATCATTAAAAAGTACTGAAAATAATAAATGTTATCAGGAAACTGCTAAAAAAACTGGTGTGCGTTTCTCTTACTATTATAATTTTAGGTATTTCTATGTAACGTGATACTTATTCAAAATGTACCTTAAAAAGTGCTGGAAATCAAGTGTGCATTCCTATAACTATTTATGATTTGAGGTATTTTTATGGAACTTGGTACTTATTCAGATCTCTATTCTATCTATATATCTATTCGAACCCTCCGCTCCAGGATATCTCAAATGCAGATTAAACTTTATTACACCTCGTCCAGGCTGCGAACTGCGCTCCGCCACATAGCACCGGCTTTCTTACGTCTTTTTTCGCTGTAGCTGTAGCATCAAAAGTAACTACGCAAACGAAGACGTCAAAAGTCCTTGTTAAAAGGGAATAAGAGCTTTTGACGTCTTCCATTGTGTAGTTACTTTTGATGCTGAGTATACAAGCAATCCGTCTTTGGAATACGCACCCTCTAACGATTCGACAAGCCCCAAGCCAATTGTCTTTCAAACGACTACTACTCTACACACACCTGCAAGATCAAGTCTAGTGGGACCTTGTACCTCCCCCCCCTTGTAGCTCCCTTAATAACTTTAAATAATAAATACTATGTAATTAACTGACTTAATCATGATTATTTAACTAATAATATGTAACTACTATGTAACTAAAATAAATATATAACTTAACGACTTAAACTAACTAACGTGAAAGTAAACGTAAACTTAAACTATGGCCAAACACGTGATCAGTCTAGTGAGGAGGACACCTATGTTGTACGGTAGTAACCCATTTTCTTTTAACGTAAGATCAGTTATTCTTCGGACTCCGGTGGAAATAGCAACCTAACCCCTTGTAGCCCCTAGGAGGATAATAAAACTGCATAGAATGTACCTGAATTACCTAATGAATAAGTAATAGAATGAGAACATAAGAAACAGAGTCACTTGGTATAAAAATTTCAGAATGATAAATTTTTATTGTAAAATGCTTAAAAATAAATATTTTTTTTTGGTAATGGTCCCCAACGGCCTATTAGTCCTTAGGATAACAAGGATGTAGCAAACTTCCTGGAATAAGTCCATTTTAAAACCTACATATATTATAGAATTTACTCCTATCAACATCTGAGTGCTAAGATAAGCGTGAATATCACACTAAGGTACTACATCCTTGCCCTATGGGGTATTAAGGCTCCAACAAAACTCATCAGTCCAATTCAATGAGGCTTCCTAGTCCTACCTCCCTAACCCTAGGAGTGTAAGACTCTTCGAGCGACTCTACTAACGGTTCGGAAGCTTAGGTGACGTAGTGATGAAGAAAACCGCCAAAATATTCATCGTCAACCTTTTAGTCTCATTTAACAACATGAGAACAAATCTAAACGCCAATAACCCTTGTCCATCCCATAAACTGTAACCTGAGTCATTATTTCTTAGTTTTCTAACATGTAGAACCAAAAACGAACCTTAGTTGTTGACCACAAATTTTATGAAGTCAATCTAACCAATTTAAGCATTATGTAACTTTGAAATAATACAATGGACTGCTCTGCTTGCCACTGACCAAATCAGACTACTGTTTCAGAATGATTTGTTATTCAGAATTATATGAATACTATAAAACCATTGAAATGTATATTTATACCTTTATTATACCAGAAAACTCAAAAATAGACTTGAAAATATCGCTAAAGATTAGAATACTGCTTTTAAAACGTTAAAATCAGGATATCATCCGAAAAACCGTTATTTATAAAGAATGATGCTTTCAAAAAAAACATGAAAGGCTTTAATAAAATGCCTACTTCCCCATTGTGTATGAATTTAATCTATCACTAACCCCATCTGCTAGTATTTCTGGAATATCTGTCGTACTTACCTAGGACCAAATATTCCAGACAATACTCAAGTGTATCCCTAATCCTAAGCTGTAAAAGTTCGGCCAATGAATCCGAGATTGCAAAGCTATCAATATGGTGTGGTGATGATCTCCCCTTCCTCGGCTAAAACGCCAGGGTGGAGGAAGTAAGATCGGTCCCTATCTGGTGTATATAAAGAATATTTACATATATTTAACAAGGCCCGAGCACGATCTCTGTAAGGCTTCGACAAGTCTTGTCACAAGCTGGCCAGCAACTTAACATCGAATTGAGGCCCTTATCTAACCTTACAGCTGGCCTCTCGTGTTCAGTGTGGCACCACATGGTGATGTAACGTTACTGTGTTGGTAAAAAGCAACGCCGAGCTTCCACATGCTCGTCACAAAACTAGAACTCCAGCCCTGTTTCGTTTGACATCCGTTAG
Organism: Pammene aurita; assembly: GCA_947086415.1. NCBI lineage: Eukaryota > Metazoa > Arthropoda > Insecta > Lepidoptera > Tortricidae > Pammene > Pammene aurita. Next base: position 12,071,236 of record OX352299.1, read on the forward strand.
GTTAAAACTGAATAACCACACTTTTTGGTTTAGACAGTAACTGGTTCTATTATTTAAATAAACACTCAAGAAAATTTACATGAAACTAAACTCCCATTAACATAAGTTAAAAACAATTAAAAACCACAAGAAATAGTAAACGAAACTTTCACAGCCGCAAAACATCTAGATCTACATTTCCGAGATACTTTCAAAGTTTCCCGGATCCGCAAAGTCTAGATTTAACTCTGTGCCGAAACAAAATCATATTGATTTTAATTCTAGCCCAAAGCTTCGCGACACTGAAAATTTCACTCACACGTACCAATAATAATGATTTCCAAAACCAGTCACTTATCCGTTCGACAATTAAGATTTGAATGCCCCCGCGCGTCCCTTGCACCCCTATTTATAACTTTTATTGGGTACATATTGGGGACGTAATGGTTACTTAATGGATACAGCTTGCTCAAGTCGAAAAGGTCTTAAATTCTCTTGCCCTTTTTAGTTCATTTTAAATCTTATTCCTCCCGTTTAAGGTTCGGACTCATTTAAATTTCATTCTTTTCCAAAATTTATATTAAATTAACGTTAATATTAATTTGACTCAAGTCAAATTGATCGTAACTCTCTTTGGCCTTCTATTTACTATATGTCTTCTGCTATTGACTTAAGGTTCAATTTTATTTGTTACCCCATCAAAATTAATAACTTAAATTTTTGTTCCCATGCAAAACTTTTGACGGAGAGCCAACTACAGAAATCACGACCTGACAATGAAATCAATGAAGTCTCCCAATTAGTCCTCCATACTATGCCCACCTTTATATCCGGAATATCTGGCAACTGTAAAGTGGTGGAGGCCAAAGAATGCAATCCGCTTTAGTAAAACAAACCCTGGAATTCCGGGTTTGATGTACTATTATAGTTACATTCGTTTCCTAAGTACCATGTAAAACCTTGCCTTATGTAAGACCTTATGTAACACATTATTATGAAGTAATTAATGAATAAATGAAAGAATTACTAATTATTATGAGAGATTATATATAATAACTAGATTATCCGATATACCTCGGTGGTCCTTTACCTATTTTGGTATTAATATTTTCCAAATCAATAATTTCGATAGTCTGTCACTTCGACCTCCACCCATCAAAAGTCGCCAGATGCCCAGATCCAGTATCAAGGATAATATAGCAATAAAACCAGACGGGCCCTGAACGCTTCCCCCACCATGCCACTTCCAAACCGGTCAGCTCCTAGCCTATCAGAATCAAAACAAAACAATTCCTGGTATTTTTAAATGAATTCCCAAATTTATTAAATAGCGTTTATTGATTTTCTAGGAAAGGATGGATCTTGACGCGTGAAAAGGGTCGTAACTCTTCTTGCCTTTCTGTTCTATATTTATCTTATGCCATTCTCATAAGGTTCAATTTTATTTGACCTCCATTCATGGGAAACAAATCAATAAAAATATCATTGACTCAAATGAAAAGGATCGTAATTATCTTTGGCCTTCTGTTTACTTTATGTTTTCTGCCATTGTCTTAAGGTGTAAATTTATTTGACAACGCCTCACTGACCTGCATTTTAATAATATGAATTTTATTGTTTATCAATTTTCTTCTCTGTAGTTGCTATGAGAACCAAACAAGGTGATGTACTTGGTAATAATAGTACATAATATATCTATTTTTGATATACGAAATGTTGCCGCTTGATGTTTCTTTGGGTTAATCGGTTATTGTATTGAAGTAATAATTTGTCACGCCCGGCCCATTACTAAGCAATTTTCGTGATTCTTAACCTTTATCTTTGAATAAAAAAAAATTATAAAGATCCTTAACGTTCATATTTTAATAGCCAACCATGTCCATAATACATATTACAGTAGATAGTACCTGAACGAGGTATGTATTTAGTTACAACCTCCCCCCCCAAACCCCTGCAAGAGTATATTATTGTGTTTATATATATGTTGTGTACCTTTATCTGTATTTATTATTATATTTATCATCATATTTATAATTGTATCCCAATTCTATACAGTGTATATGCATAGCTATCTGTAAATATTTCTTTACAATATGTAGAGCTAGAAATTAGTAGGGTGATTGTGCTAGTTTTCGTCCACTCTTGTCAGTTTTCCGTCCATACTTATTTATATGTTTATCTTCAAGTTTTTCCCAAAATAAAAGCTTAATATTAAAAAATCTGCTAACGAATAAACTATAAATATAAAGTATATTGACCTTAAAAAGTTTTTCTCATTTATTTGCAGCAGTTTAATCAAGTGGACGGTAAATTGGACCTGGACGGGAAACTAGCACAATTACCCTATGTTAGAATTTCACAATCTTTTTTTGGCGCTGCACCCACTTTAGCAAATTTCTGTTTGGCCTTATACTTATGACTGGTAGAGAATGCCTTGAGCCGGCTTTTGTACTTTTTTTTGCAATAAAGTTTAAAATAAATAAATAAATATTATGGGACAATCTTACACAAACCGACCTAGTCCCACAGTAAGCTCAATAAGGCTTGTGTTGTGGGTACTTGACGACTATAATAGATATATATAGATAAATACTTAAATACATAGGAAACATCCATAACTCAGGTACAAATATCTGTGATAACCACACAAATAAATGCCCTGACCAGGATTCGAATCCAGGACCTCCTGCTTCGTAAGCAGTGTCACTACCGACTGGGCTAGCAGGCCGTCAAATAAATAAACACAAAAAATAAATAAATAAACACCACATTAGACAATTAGGAAATTGATGTTTTATCAGATGGCGGGACGCAATTCCATCATGATATTCAGATAACACAATGGCCACGGTCCTTTGAAGATTGCGAATTGCGGAGGACGAGTCCCGCTGTTTTACTCACAAAACCTGCTTCAACTGTTTGCTTGTTCCCAGTGTAACTTGCCCTCAGGGTAACTATATGTAGCAAGACTGGTTAGCCGCCGATGCGGCTAGTAAGTAAAGGTTGTGAATATCCCTGAGTGAAAGATAAAACCATTGAATGAATGTTTGCACAAAGAATGCTGCCTTCAATTTATTTTTAAGTACTCCCAACGTCAAATTAAATTTAGGAACCCCACGATTTTCAATAGAAGTCTCGCCCGAATAGAGATATCGCTAACTTCTTAAAAGAATTAGTGTTGCCATATCATATCTCGTCGCGATCGCCTCGGAGCCAAAGCAAAGTTTTAATCGCCGTAACTAAGAATCCGGAGACGCCACAAATGGCCCTTAAACTTATGGCTCTTCCTTAAATTGGGTATTTGGGTAACGCTAATGCTTTTACTGATCTTTAAAAACGTTCATTGTATTAATTTATGTCTTTAGGAGTTAGCGAACATTAACAAAATATTTGGGGACCCTAGAGGTTTTTTTTGATCGAGCCTAAATACTTGGGTTACTTTTAAAAATTAAGCAATGTCGTTCTTACGGCGGGGGCCGTAGTCAAAGATGACAATGGTTTAACGACAACGCCAATAGAAAAGCAAAAATATATCGCAATGACAAATGTGAACGAAAAGTTACATTTTCATGTCCTTATTTAATTTAGGTTTCGATTGAAGTTGTCGATAAAACTATAGTCAGTTGACTAGGTCCTCTTTTACATTGCCTAATCGCATGACTGTTTTATGTACTATTGATAGTTTAATAATACACATGTAATAAACGCAATCTTATATGTCATGCAAGTAGTATAGATTCACCGTTTCTACCACATGGATTTCCCACCACCAAAACAATGGTTTTTCGGGATTATGGTGGTTTTTCGGGGCTATGAAACCTAAAAAAAAAAAGTTTGGTATGTTTTAGTACGTTTAGCCCCCCATTTAGATCGATTGCACTAGGTCTCAACAGTGCCCGGAGCCTCCTTCAGCACTTAGGCACTCCGCTAATTAAACAATACACGCTCTTCGACACCACAATAGAACCCTTGCTCACCTTTTTCTATTGTCTCTATTGTTAGCTCGACTCGGCGACATCGCATTGTTACCGAGCTCGGTAGAGGCATACTCCTACGTTGTAGTTTGTTCTTTACGTATTTGCAATAGGTTTTATAATTGCTTAATTGGTTACTCCTTATGAAAGACTAGGTATACTACCTAAAGTTTCCATAGTTTAGGTATAGTTTTGGTGGTGGGAAATCAATGGGGTAGAAACGGTCATATAACTTAACGAGATTTTTAATGATCTAACAAGCCCCGCGAACTGACACAATTACATTACCCTTTATTAGTCTGGACTGGAGTAGGTATCAAATTTATACCTAAAGTAATTAATTCACATTTCGAATATATATGCAAATTTCAACGTATCTATATGTGTTACAACACAATATGAAACTTCTGGTATATGTTTCAACCCCATCAATTTTAGTTATTTAGTATCTATTCGTTTTCAGTTTTTGCCTAAAATTTATTATTTTATGCAAATTTAATTTTTGAAATATTATTTAATTGATTCTAGATTATTTCCAGTCTAGATATTTGTGTTGTCTTTATTTTTTTTTTGAGTAAATTATTTTATGCAAATTCTATTTTTGAAATATTATTTTATTGATTTTGGATTATTTCTAGTCTAGATATTTGTGTTGTCTTAATTTTTTTGGGGTAAATTATTTTATGCAAATCCAATTATTGCGAAATAATTTTATTGATTTTAGATTATTTCTAGTCTAGATATTTGTGTTGTCTTAATTTTTTTTTTTGAACTCGTAAATAACTTTGGTATATGTGACAACCGACTGCTATTTCTTGGTGGACAATAAACATGACTGTGTTTTGAACAAGTTTCAACCTGTAAGTATGCTGTACGTTTCCGTAAACGAAGTTCCCATTATTTATTATAATATATAGATCTTTTGTTAATGTAGGATTCGGTGTGTGATTTATTGCATTCCTGTTTATATCAGTTAGGTGGGGCGGTGCGATGTTTAAAAACTCCGTTGGTGCTCTAATTTAAAGTCGCAATTTCTATTATGAGTTTTTTGTTTATGCTGTCGGCTTGAGAACTTTACCTTTTTTGCTAGATGTCCTTTGAAGAAGGTAATAATTTACTTTTTATTCGTTTCTGAGAAATATATAAATCAATCATCGGGTTTGAAGTCACACGCGATTTCAATAGAAAGTAAATGCACAAAAGATCTGTCGTTTAAATTCTTTAGAATTCTTTTGATAATTTAATCTTTTGTTAGAAAACATTCCGCTGCAAACAAAAATTTACCTGTCCCCGAAATCCTGTTTAAACTCGTCGCTACCTACCTAGGTGGTCCTCTGTCCCCACCAGCCGTGACCTTTTTTTTCAACACAAATTCATATAAAAAGGCTGAGGCTGTGGGTAACTTTATATAGTACCTTCGGATCTCCAGTTCAGTTAAGAGCTCTCAGTTTCTACGCTTTGAAGTTTTAACGAAGACTATTCATAATGGATGTAAGTATTTAAATAGTATTACTCTATAATTATTGCATTAAAAAAATTATCTGTTGTGTGTATGTTTTAAGTCTTTAATATTAATTATGAATTTTGTTTCAGTTTTCCGACAACACTTTCAAAAACTTTTACGTTGATGAAAATGAAGACGAAGCAAGTGATGAAGAGGGGACGCTGGCTTTCAAAGTGAAGCAAGCTATTGCGAAGAAGCGTCAATCAAATAATATTGATGGCTTTTTTGAAAGGCCTAAGAAGAAGACAAAAGTGTATAAGAAATCTTCAACGGTCTCCAAAAAAGAAGAAGACGGTGTTTCATATCTCACTTCAGGTCAGGACGATGGGGCATATGCATCACACCTCATCAAGATTGAAGTATACGACATGAATAAAATACGAAACGTTGGACCTCTGGACCACTGGAAACACTGTGACTATCGTGTTAAATATTATTCTAACGAAGGTGACTCACATGAACAAAGTGCTCGGGATGTTATATTTAATATAACGAAAGAACTATCATCTAAAACCAAATGTGTAAAGTATTATATAGAGACTGATAAAGGTGACAAAAAATAGTTTTAATCAGTGCTTTATTTATAACTAGAATAACTTACTTTATTTTTTCACTTATAAAAAATGTTTACTTTCTTTCTTGTTTTATTGTATATTAATGTTATTACTCATTTATTGAACATGTTTAATATTAGATGTAGTTTTAACTGCTTATTTTATGTTTCTTTCTCCGTCACTGCATTTGTCTTAGGTAGTAGGAATATTTTGTAATTATAAATGTAAGAAATAAAATAAAACCCAATTTATTTTCATAACACATTGTTTTAATTCACAAAAACTGATTTAAACATATTCCTTAAAACTAAATCATTACACAAAGAATTATCAGAAAACAGACATAAAAACTCAGACATTTTTTTCCCCTGAAGCTTAGAATAAAGATAAACTAAACAGTATTCTCCACAAACTGAAGTAAAATAATTTTGAAGTGATTGATGGTAATGAAACCACCTCTTAGAGTTTCTATTTAAAAATAACCTGTGATAACCGGTAGGTTTTCGACCAAAAGAGTCAAAGTATTCGCCATATCCATTCACATCAATGTGCATTGCAATCCAATGAGAACCGGGCTTTGAATCAGGATCCAGATTGCTTATAATAAAAGTAGGTAGATTAACCCAAACAGGAATCCGGTTTGCAGCAAAAACATTTGACTTAAACCTCGGTTTTATTTTATTCATACAAAATTGTATTTCATTCGAATCCATAATAATAATAAATCTAAAAAAGTAAACACTGGTGGTTTTACAGACAATGTTCAAGTGGTAATGATAAAATTGAGTGAATGCATTGTATTTATTTAATTACTAACTATTATAATCTACAGTGATATCACGATTTTTATTTATTTCAATTATGTTATCAAATTCAGCATACACAATATAGTTGATAGTAGTACTTAAAGCTGAATCAAAACGAACTTCGATTCGAACACTTCCGTGTCTTACAAGATTCCAGTGTGAAGTTGAACTTGCAGATAAATCAGGAGTCAAATCGAAACATAATAAAGAATAACCACCCACATAGTTTGACCTGCTTATAGCATTACCTTCGTTATGGAAATGAATACCAGTTCCAGAAAACAAAGTATGATATGCAGTTGCTATTGTAACGTTATACGTTTAATAAAAATACAAACTTAAACCTATCTACTTACCTAATAAAAATAATATTTACAACTTAGAACTATATTATATACTAGTTTTACGTTAATACTATCTTATATAAATAATAAATAGGATTACAAAATCATCAACACGCTGATCGTTTTAAACATATCGCGCCGCCGTAATAACATTCACTCGTTCTAATGTTCTTACCTGGCGCATTCGCGAATCTATGAACGAATGCATCTGATCTTGCGCTGTGTCATCGCATGTAGCCGCTCGCTCGTTCATTAAGCCCTGGAAATTGAGTAGAACGCACGTCGCTTAATAATACCGATCTCTGATACGGAAAGATATTTTACCGTAATCGATCTTTTAACTTCGTCCCTACGTGATCCTCAATAAATATAAAAGCACTGTAGTGTTAAATAATGTGTATAAGGGTACCCCAAACTGGGTAAGTGGATATATTTATTTGCCAATAGCTTAGTACGATTTAGCGCTGATTAAATGTTGTAAATTTAACTTGCCTAATTGAAATCATAACCATTTCATAACAATAGTGATTAAAATAGATTAATATCACTTCTTCGTAATAGTTTTGTTCATAACTAGGAAATGCAAAGTGGCTAATCATCATGTCCATTTATTAAGCCACCCTCTAATTGTTATTAAAAAACAATTGCATTTAAATTTCATTATTTTACTTTTTAGCTTCGCCTTTTTGTAATCTCCGTATCTGAATTGTGAACACCCACGGCAACACAACTACCAAAGTGCTTACCCGCTTGCCGTTGGCGTTCACAAAGACTTCTGGACCGTTTGTAATGCTTTGTTTGATGACGCGTTCCAGGGTCCAAAGTCCAGAGTGACATTTTGTGGCTCGCTGCTTGCCGCCAACCTCTTGCAACGCTTTTGGCTGCTTTCCTGACTCAGCGCCACGTAATTGCCCGGTTGCGCTGAACTAAGCGCCGATGAGAAAACGCCGCGCCTATCAACTTAGCACCTTCAGGGGAGTACTTCGGCTGCAGGAGATTTGTAGAATCCGGTCTTAGTTGTATTTAGCACGATACCACGCATTTTACCACTTTACCAACTGAGCTGGTCCGGAAATAAATATTTTTTAATTGACCGTTTTTCTGCCTCCTTATTTATAACTTCCCCATACCCAGAGGGACATATAGGAGGGCAGAACGCTCAAGGCGGGACACTGGCGCCCATTACACGTGGTTGATACATACCGGATTCTGCTTTTCTTTGTAGCTTGTAGTTAGTGTTTGTTTGTGGTTTATTTTGTGAAACGTTTTTATTTTTATTTTGCTTTCTTTTCTTCTTGGGTTTTTTTCTGCTACTGAGGTGTACAAAGTTATTATTATTATTCTTTATACATTCCAATTTATATGAATATCATTTTATTGTGTGTAAAACCAAATAGAACCTTAAGTTTTGGACTTATACAACGTACCTGGCTACGTTTATAACTGTTTCTGTGCTCAATTTAAAGTCTCTTGTACTTTATTATTGTTTTAAAAATACGATACCTAGCACACATTAGTAGCATTTTCTTTTTTTTTAGTTGCATCTAACCATTTTATTTTTATTTGTACTAATTTGAATAAAAAAAAAACCAAACGTTCACCTTCATCATCCAAATTGACAACATTTCATTTTTTTTAGTGCTACCTTTTATTGTATGGCCCGAAAGAACTCACAATTTTAAGAGATCCGTATTTTTTTATTTTTGCGAAAATCCATGTTTTTAGTGGAAAAATCCATTTATATTATTACTTGGGCAGAAAGGGCGTATGTAACAGTCGTCGAAGTATTGGCTAAATGACGTCACATGTTGTGTTTCATACACTGAAAAAAACGTTGAAATAGTTACATTGATTGACATTTACGTAAAAACCATAGCGTGACCATAGTGCGCTTAAACAGTTTTGACATTTGAAGCACAAGATAAACGTCAAAACTTAAAATATCAAACCATATATGAATATGTATATAACTGAGATATCAAACCGCTAACTTCGAAAGATATCTTAAGGATTGTTGAAAATGCCTTGCATTGAATATAACCTAATGAAAACTTACAATAGCAACACATCTTTATAGCCCAGTTATTTACTGTTCTACCATCAGCTGAGGGAAGTACTACCTGAGACTATATACAGATGGACCTGAGGAGAGGTCCATCTTGTTGTTTTTCTTGCGCCGATGTGTGTCATTATGTTGGTTTGTTTATTATACTGTGTGAGAATGTATATTTTATATTAGGCCACGTTTCCACCACAGATGTGCTAGGTATATGAAGGTATCCGCCTAATGAATAACTGAACGAAATTAAAATAATTTTATTATAATATACCTTTTATTTCTCCCCTGATTAACACATGGTGAATTTTACTTCTCCAGTAGTAACATTCTAAGTACAGGAAAGATATTTAACTTATTTTTGACAGGTCATCAGAAAGTACTTAAGGGCCTACTTAGGATACAGGTTTAAAAATGACAAGTGTTCATACTAATAAAATAAGTACTTTATTTCTTATAAAATGTAATTTATTTACCACAATCCAAAACAACTTTGGCTCGTGACATTTTAATTGATATAATTTCTCAGTTTTATCACATGGACATTTCAACTTGAAAGCCAAATCGTCACGGATTCCGTTTGGAGAAGCACAAACAGTCATCCATTTTATGATTGCTGGCTTCTTGGAGAAACTCTTGAAGATTTGGGACGTCAGCATCACTTCTATACTGTTTTCGTTTACAAATAGTAAAGGAACATGAGGCTGCACTTAATAAAGGCCTTTGCCAGTTTGTACATAAGAACTCCGCGAAGATAACGAAGCTTCGGTATCTCTTGTGCCAGGCAAATTATATTTATCCGAGCTTTACAAAAACTCACACGCGGCAAGCTCCTGCTGTCAGCTTTGACAAATCTTTCTGAGTTTCTCGTGTCCGCTTCGTTGTAGAGGTATTGGTCAATACCCAACCGGGGTATTTTTCGAGGATTCCCTGAATTCCATCGTCAGGTCGTCGTAGAAGAAAGCAGTCCGGGATCCGTGAAAAAGCGAAAATCGTAGTCATCGTTGAAGAATGCAATCCGGGGTCTGTTAGAAAGCGAGTTCTGGTCATCGTAGAAGAAAGCAGTCCAGAGTCCGTGACAAATCGCAACACGTAGATAATTAAATTAATCCAAGGAAACGTAAATTACAAGCAAATATTCGAATTGAATTAATTAACTGTCAGCTGTCCTGTCACTATCAGTAGTGTTGTAATTGTCAAAGTTGTCAAACGGAAACACGGAAGATAACGTTTTTTCATAGTGGTAGTATTGAATCAGCCGTGTGACGTCATTTTCCGGTTTACATATTTTGGTGATTTTTCCAAAAATTACTGAAAAAAAAATTCAAAAAAAATGGTTTTTGTGTTCTACAAATGTATTTCTCGAAATGGTTTTCGATTTATAAAATTTGGTAATTTTGAAATATTGTCAATTGTAACAGAGCGGAGAACGAGTTGATTATAGTTTTAAGTAGTTGCTTTTGCTTAGTACCACTTACCCGGAATATTTATTTGGTTCACCATGCTATCCGTGAAGTTCTTGTCTCTTCAAAAATCAGAGCTGGAGTATGAGGTGCGCATCAGAGGCACCACTCCTGCGCCATCCGTTGAGGAAATGCGCAAGCAAATTATTAAGATATCCAAGGAATTTACTTCAGAGCACATTTTAGAATCTCCACTCGAACCTAGACAGGACCTTCAGGGCTGTTTGGAGGTTCTCACTAAAATTCAGTCAAATTTACATGTCACTGACCCTTCTGCACCTGCGATGATGAGAACCCAAAACATGCTGAACCACTTACATAACCGTATTGCGAGGATCACACGTAGCGATGACATTAAGAGAGAATACGATGAGGTTGTCAAAGAATTCGACATTCTTACAAAAAAGTTCAAGACCCTTCAGGCAAATAAACCTTTTGCAAGTACCTCGGGCACTGCTTCCGGCATCTCCATTGAATCAGGACCTGCCATGCCGGAGTTTCAGAACGTGATCTCGGTGACGTGCGACCGTACCGCAACTGATCTGGCTAAATTAAAATTTAACGGCAAAACTTGCGTGCGCTCTTTTATTCAGCGTGTTGATGAGTTTATACTAGCGCGTAATATTCCTGCGAGTAAAGTTTTAAATTACTCAACAGAGATTTTCCAAGACAATGCCTTGCATTGGTATCGTTCCGTAAAAGATAAGGTAGGTTCTTGGTCAGAACTAGCAGCCTTACTGAAGAAGGATTTTGACCAGTCGGATTATGACTATAGGCTGGACGCGGAAATTCGCGCACGTACTCAGGGAGAACGTGAGAGCATCACCATCTATCTCTCTATCATGGATGGCATGTTCTCCCGTCTGTCTAGCCCTCCTTCAGAGGCAGATGAAATTGAGGTGAAATTGAAGATCCTTCTTCACAATATAAGGCCATGCTACGCAAGCACTCTAGCAACAGTTGCTTCTATTTCGAATATTGAGACTTTGCGTACCTTGTGTCGTAATTATGAAAGTGTTCAGGCACGTCTCTCACAATTTCAAGAATCTCCTAAAGTGACATCAGCTACAGTTGCACCTGAATTTGCTTACACTTCAGATTCCAACAAAAACAACAATAATAAATATAACACTAACTTTAATAGGCAAAACTTCTCAAATACAAATAATTACAATAAAAATTACAATTTTAGGCAACAAAATAATAATCAAAACACTCATCAAAAAATACAGCATCAAAATTACATACACAGTATCCAACAAGAGAAAAAACAACCGTACTGTCCAAGGTGTCGTAACAATTCACATCACATTCGTCAGTGTCAAGCTAAACGGGACGTATTTTGTTTCAAGTGCGGATTGAAGGATGTGAAAACACCAGATTGTCCAGTATGTTCTAAAGGCAATAATACTGATAATACAAAAAACTAGATGGGCAGAGTGTGGGAATTTTAATAAAGAGGATTGGGAAACTTGGCTTAGTTTTATAAAAATATTTTCCACTTCTTATAGAATTTCTACAATTCTGCAGTCTAAACCTGATTATGATGATAGAGCCTACGTTAATATTAAAATCAACAATACTGAAGCCTGTGCCTTGTTAGATTGTGGAGCTGCGGTGACCATAATAGGCAATAATTCTCATAAAGATTTAACAGACTGCACCTTTCACGATAATCTTAATGCCATTGAAATGATTGGGGCTGGTCGTCATCATTTGAAATGTATTGGTTACATGAATTTACCCATAACATTTGAAGGCCAATACCACATAATTAAGGCTTATGTTATCCCTGAGGTTGAAAACTCTATCTTACTTGGCATAGATTTTTGGCGTGCTTTCAATCTGTGCCCAAAATATATAGGAAGCGTTAAATTGTCAAACAGCCCCATGTCAGAAATCGAAGTTAACTCCACTGATATGCATATTCATTCATATGACAATTTGACGCATCCTCAAAAGGTAATTGCTGATACCGTGATAAATCAGTTTCGGTCAATATCGACTGAGGAAAAAGGTTTGGGTCGTACAAACGTCATTATCCATCGTATAGATACCGGAGACGCCCAACCTTTTAGACAGCGATACTATAGAATGTCCCCCGAGAAGCAACGTATCCTAACGGAACAAGTTGACGAAATGCTGGCATTAGATGTCATCGAGTACTGTGAAAGCGCTTGGTCATCTCCAGTCCTCATCGTCAACAAAAAGAATGGACAACCTCGGTTCTGTCTCGATTGCCGTAAGTTAAATGCAGTCACTAAGCGCGACGCTTATAATTTGCCGTATGTCACGGAAATCTTAGATAGTCTCCGCGATGCTAAGTACCTTACAAGCATAGATTTATCAAAAGCTTTTTGGCAAATCCCTATTGCGCCTGAAGATCGCGACAAAACTTCGTTTTTTATACCCGGTAGGGGCACGCTATGTTTCAAACCACTGCTTTCGGGTTGACCAACGCGCCTGCGACACAACAACGTCTGGTAGACTCATTGTTTGGTGATATGGAGTTCAAAACATTCGCGTACCTTGATGACATTATATCATCAGTTCATCGTTTGAGGAACATGTCTCACGTCTGTTGCGCGTTTTGGACAAATTAAAACAAGCTAACCTCACTGTCAACTTTGAAAAATGTAAATTCTTTAGGAGTGAGTTGAAGTACCTTGGTTACGTGGTCGATGCTCGTGGCTTACGCACTGATCCCGGAAAAGTTGAGGCTATAATTAATTTCCCCACTCCTACAAATAAAAAGGAAGTCAAACGGTTCCTTGGCACAGCCACATGGTACCGTCGTTTTGTGCCCAATTTTAGTACGGTAGCTGGTCCCTTGAACAAGCTTACCTCGAATGGCAAAAAGTCACCACCATTTGAATGGACACAGGAAGCTGATGCAGCTTTTAACGCATTAAAGGAATCCTTAGTATCTGCACCAGTTCTGTCCTGTCCGGATTACTCGTCGCCTTACGAAGTTCACTGCGACGCGAGTAATTATGGTGTTGGTGCTATGTTAACACAGACTCTCAATGGTAAAGAGCATCCTGTAGCTTATATGAGTCGAGCCTTATCCAACGCCGAGAAGAACTACAGCATCACGGAACGCGAAGCTCTTAGCGTCTTAACTGCACTGGAGCATTGGCGCTGTTATCTCGAGAACGGAAAGACTTTCGTAGTGTACACTGACCATTCTGCGTTAAAATGGTTCTTATCGCTTGAGAATGCTACTGGGAGATTAGCACGTTGGGGAGTACGGTTATCTTCATTTAACTTCGAAATTAAGCATCGCCGCGGAGTCGATAACGTTATTCCTGACGCCCTTTCTCGCGCTGTCCCAGTCAATGCTATTTCTCTTTCTAACTCAATTGTGACCACAAATGATGACTGGTACAAAAAGATTTATAATGGTTGTATTAATAATCCAACTAACTTCCCTAATTTTCAGATTAAAAATAATTCTTTGTTTCGGCTATGTAAATCAAAATTTGAACAGCTTACTTCAGAATTCGAATGGAAGGAAGTAGTGCCATTAGAATTTCGCGAACAAATAATAGACCAAAATCACTCAGAACCAACAGCTGGTCATCTTGGCATTTTTAAAACCTATCGGCGGTTAGCACTAAACTATTATTGGCCTGGTATGCACCAAGATGTAATTAAGTTTGTAGGCTCTTGTTCTGTCTGTCTGTCGTACAAGTCCCAAAATCATACGACGCTAGGAAAAATGGGACGTCCGAAACAGTGCTCGCGCCCATATCAAATGATTTCGGTAGATTTTATTGGTCCGTTACCCGTAACACGCAAACAAAACAGCTACATTCTTGTTATCACGTGCTGTTTCTCTAAATATTGCGATATTTTCCCATTACGTCGTGCAACTGCCGATGCAGTAGTTAAAATTTTAGAGGAAAACATATTTTTCGTTCACGGCGTTCCCCAGACAATTTTCCTTGACAATGGCAGTCAGTTTACTAGCACAGCAACGGATTCTCTTTTTAAACGGTATAAAATCCCGAACATATTCTTCACGCCTAGGTATACCCCGCAAATTAATCTCGTGGAACGCTATAACAAGACAATTATTACCTGTTTGTCGACGTTTGTCCAAGACGATCACCGGACGTGGGACACTTTTATCCCTAAAATAAAGTTTGCCATAAATAACTCCGCAAATGAAGCTATCGGTGGTTATACACCGTCTTTTCTTGTTTATGGTCGCGAACTTGTCTTGTGTGGTTCGCACTATACGGGTAATGACTTGGATAACGAAATATTATTCCTTCCGCGCGATATTTACGTAGAGAACCGTGATTGTCTGGCTTCTGTGTTTAATGATGTGCAAGCTTCATTGTGGCAGGCACATGTAAAAAACACTGCTCAGTATAATTTACGGCGTAAACCTGCAGATTTTAACGTTGGAGACATAGTCTTAAAACGCACGTATATATTAAGCGATAAAGACAAATACTTCAGTAAGAAATTAGCGCCTAAATTTATTAAGTGTCGAATAATTGAAAAGAAGTCTCCTCTTGTGTACGTATTAGAGGATATGAATGAAAAAAAAATTTAGGGGTCTGGCATGTAAAAGACCTCAAGTTAGCCAGCAGCCTTAGATAAAGTGCAAACCCTATAGTTAAGATCTTGTTATTAGTATAAATCATATGTGTAATATATCACACATGCCTTTTGAATGAAAGGTCGCGTTGTCAACTTTAAAAGTTGCATTTGCTTCTGTGTCTAGGTGAAGTATGAGTGAATAATTTGAGAGATGATTGAATGTAAGTGTAATGCTAATAGCAATCCAATCGGGTTTTCTTTAAGAATAAAACCCTTTCGATGGAGTGGGGGGTATATGTAACGTTATACGTACATATTTAATAAAAATACAAACTTAAACCTATCTACTTAACTAATAAAAATAATATTTACAACTTAGAACTATATTATATACTAGTTTTACGTTAATACTATCTTATATAAATAATAAATAGGATTACAAAATCATCAACACGCTGATCGTTTTAAACATATCGCGCCGCCGTAATAACATTCACTCGTTCTAATGTTCTTACCTGGCGCATTCGCGAATCTATGAACGAATGCATCTGATCTTGCGCTGTGTCATCGCATGTAGCCGCTCGCTCGTTCATTAAGCCCTGGAAATTGAGTAGAACGCACGTCGCTTAATAATACCGATCTCTGATACGGAAAGATATTTTACCGTAATCGATCTTTTAACTTCGTCCCTACGTGATCCTCAATAAATATAAAAGCACTGTAGTGTTAAATAATGTGTATAAGGGTACCCCAAACTGGGTAAGTGGATATATTTATTTGCCAATAGCTTAGTACGATTTAGCGCTGATTAAATGTTGTAAATTTAACTTGCCTAATTGAAATCATAACCATTTCATAACAATAGTGATTAAAATAGATTAATATCACTTCTTCGTAATAGTTTTGTTCATAACTAGGAAATGCAAAGTGGCTAATCATCATGTCCATTTATTAAGCCACCCTCTAATTGTTATTAAAAAACAATTGCATTTAAATTTCATTATTTTACTTTTTAGCTTCGCCTTTTTGTAATCTCCGTATCTGAATTGTGAACACCCACGGCAACACAACTACCAAAGTGCTTACCCGCTTGCCGTTGGCGTTCACAAAGACTTCTGGACCGTTTGTAATGCTTTGTTTGATGACGCGTTCCAGGGTCCAAAGTCCAGAGTGACATTTTGTGGCTCGCTGCTTGCCGCCAACCTCTTGCAACGCTTTTGGCTGCTTTCCTGACTCAGCGCCACGTAATTGCCCGGTTGCGCTGCTACTAAGCGCCGATGAGAAAACGCCGCGCCTATCAACTTGGCACCTTCAGGGGAGTACTTCGGCTGCAGGAGATTTGTAGAATCCGGTCTTAGTTGTATTTAGCACGATACCACGCATTTTACCACTTTACCAACTGAGCTGGTCCGGAAATAAATATTTTTTAATTGACCGTTTTTCTGCCTCCTTATTTATAACTTCCCCATACCCAGAGGGACATACAGGAGGGCAGAACGCTCAAGGCGGGACACTATTAAACCCGGAGAGTTAAATGAGGGTTGCAAAGTTTTAGAAGGAATTTCATGACCATCTACGTACAAACTAAATGAATTCATATGAAAATGTTGAAAATTGAAGGGATTTATAGCTAAATTACCATTAAACCCAGAGTTTGAAACGAATCCAATAATACATCTTTTAGGGACTTGCCCGAGAAATATATTATCCAACGTTTTACCTTGTATACCTGCGGGTAATGTCAGAACCTTAACTTCTGCCCTTGTTATCGGATATTTCGCAGTTGTTGATGCTAATACTTTTTGATGAGCTAACAATACACTAGGATTTATTCTAGCTCTTCTGATAATGAGACTGGCATCTGTTATTTGTACTTTAAATTTACCATCCTTATGACAAATTAAATTAAATGTTTCTTTCGAACGGACTAATTTAACTCTCATTTCTACACCATTAATTAGAAATTTCTCCTGGTTAAACATATCACCATGTAAATGACCAATCATTTCAACTTCCTTGCTTTCCTTAACAAAGTCCATTCTTTCGTGAAACCCTTTATTAGTCGAGTCAACGGCGTCCATATAGTTGGGGGTATCTTCATACCACAATCCACAAGTCAGATGAGATTTTTTGGCTGCTGAACCATAATTGAGCAGATTTTCCATATAGGCTCGGTAAGCATAAGTGTTGTTTGGAGGTGATATAAGCTTCTGATTTAAATAAATGTCTAGTTGGCTAAACAGGGAATGTAACCAATTGTTTACCGGGGCAACATTTGCATCAGGTTTTATTTTTGTACCATCTTGATTCAATATTTTGGCATTTATATGCAACAAAGTGTGTGATAGATCAATGTAGTCATCACCTGACCCAGGAACTTGAAACTCAATAGGACCATCGTCACTTAGAGATGAAATTGGTTTGTAATGAATCCACTGACCACTTTCAATGCTTGTTTGAGTTAATGGTAAAGCAAATAAGTCTAACTCAGATTAAGCACACTCACAAGAATGACTATGTAAGAATGACATTTTTTAGTTTGAAAATATATCTTCAATAATGTTTTTCCTATGTTTGTTACCTCCTCTTCGGTGCGATGCTTTTAAGTTAATGAATGGTCCACGTCTTTTTGTGGACGTTTTATACCCAGACCCCGACATCAAAGAATCAATTTTTTCATCTGCTTTTCTTTTTAAGTTGGCGCTTGCTTCATTGAACCGAGATCTAATAGAACTATCCATTGGTCGTGAATTTACCATATCGGATAAAAGACCGATTCCTGCATCTAAAGTTTCTTTTCCCACTGTTTTAAGACCACTCGATAATTATGGTAGCACAGACCTAAAAAGACCACCCAAGAAACTCCCGATACCATGTCCTCGTTGATATGGTACCCCTTTATAAACTATTCCTATACATATTATACTATATATTTATACTATATATTTGTGAGGGTAAACCTAAGTATAAATTTGCTGGATGTTTTCCAATTGACATTTCTTTTAAATTTGATCTTGGTCGAAATCCTAATTGTAGACTTAATATGGGTGTTGTTGTGACTGAGACTATTTCTTTATCTGTTGATATCCCCACCATTTTTGTAATTTTATCATATCTAAACTTAACTTTGCTTTTTAGCTGTGGGTTTTCATTTAATGCATCAAGAAAATGATCAAGACTATCATACGAAGTAGCTGGTATGTGAGTTTTAGAATCAACGATTTTATCCGTCTTGTCTGCAGGTCCTCGAACTTTCTTTTTAATATAAATGGTATTTTCATGTTCTTGAACATTGTACATGGAGCATGGGTATTGAAATTCTACTAAACCCACGACCCATTCTCCTTCCAATTTAATGGTTTTAGGTAATTTTGTTAAAAAGTGCGCAGTTGTATTATCATTGTAATATTCCGATGAGCTATTGCTCAACAAAGTTAAGTAAAAACTGTTTTCACTCATATTGTTTCTAAACTTGATGACGGTATCCAGGAATTAAATTTATTAGGATAACCTCGCCACTTCACGAACACTTCCTTTCTGCCACCAATATGGCGCGAGCGTATTATTTTATCAATTTTATATTTGATGGAGGGGTGGTGAGTTACTTTTTGTAATTCTTTAGAATAAAATGTACCAATTATTGGTTCACCTTCCAAATCTTTTAAAGTATAAACAACCCACGGAGACCTATTGATAACTGATTCAATCACAAATATTTCATCACTCCAATTGGTTTCATAACCCTTGTGGAATATATGTTTATATTTAGTTATCCTAACATGGTCACCTACATTTAGCCTTGCATTTTCTAAAGAAGGTTGTTTATCATTTTTTCTTTCATATAAGTTACACCAAACAGTCCTTATATTACTAGAGTTAACATCAACTGGACGCATTTTTATGCTGGAATGATAGCTATGGTTATATGAATAAAGCAGATCTTGTAATATATTAGTGTAATTGTAAGTATTCTTATGAGTGAAATAACGCCACATTTTAGTTTTGAGAGTTCTTTGAAACCTTTCAACTATGCTAGCTTTAATGTCTGGGTTGTTAGTTGTATAATAATTTATGTTCTTACTTTTAAAATAATCTCTCACCATCTTTGAAACAAATTCTGTACCCTTATAAGATTGAATATGTCTAGGGGTTGCATTTGCTTCCGTGAATATGCTTTCAAAACACGTTTTAACCGTTTCAGCATCCTTCTTTTTCATAAGTCTCGCAAATGCATATTTGCTAAATACATCAATAACACAAAGAATGTATTTATACCCATCGTTGTATTGACTATAGGTACGCATATCACTTAGATCAGCTTGCCATAGTTCATTGTAGTTTGACAGGATGTATTTGTTACGCGAGAAACGTTTATGAACAGGTTTATGTAGAGTGTACGCTTCTTGGGACTGCAACCATTTTTTCACTTCCTCTCTATTCATTTGACCTTTCATTTCCTTCATAACATTATTTAAACTACTATATCCAGCCGGGTTTGATATATCGTAATATATTCTATTTATGTCTAATACGGCGTCCATCTTTCCCAATCAACTTTCTTTTGAGACCTCGTTTTTCGCTTAGTAGATAGAGGAGTAGATGCGTTTTTTTCTTTAATTGATAGGTTGTGCGCGCTAATAGAAGCCTGTGAAGTGTTAGCTTCAGAATCTTGAAGCAAATCAAATTATTTTTATTCAATATTTTTTTGATTTGCAATTTTTGAAGTAGTTACACTACTATATATAAACTGAAAATAGATGTCATATACTTCAAAAAAAGTGACCAAACCCTCCGGTGTCCGAGGCCAGATTTGAACTGGCGTCTTCAGCTTTCGCGGCTGTAATTAAATAGCGGAAGAATAAAAATAATTTGATTTGCTTCAAGATTCATAGATGGCAGCACCATCTCTCTCGCTATACCAGAATCACGTAAGAGATTCGGATAGGAGGTGCAAGCACGTACTGCGCATGCCCTTAGAGTATGGTCAACGGCGCCTAGCCGTTTCAAATTCAGAGATTGCATATACATGAGAAAATTTGTCAAGTTCCGCCGTGACCGGGTGGTCTTGTGGTCAGGACGTCAGCCGCGAAAGCTGAAGACGCCAGTTCAAATCTGGCCTCGGACACCGGAGGGTTTGGTCACTTTTTCTGAAATATATGACATCTATTTTCTGTTAGCTTCAGGTTTAGAATGAATTTTATTAATAAATTCTAAAGTCTCGGGGTTACCAATACATGACGATGGAACTTTTATATCATTTAAAAGACGAGCGAAATCCTCCCACCCCACTGGTTTTGAGCGTTTAAGCGGTCTAAGCACATCGCCTACCAAATCGAGAATATTGCTATTTGGTATTGTCTGACTGTTTATAACTACTTCACCGTTCTCCTTCCACCAAATTTTAGGTCTATTCAGAACAATGTTTTGCAGTAGCGTCTGACTTTTTGTCCTGTACGATTTAGGTATAACATCTATAATATAGGATGGATAATATCGTTTAGGTAATTGAACCTTTGATACATCAGGAGGTGTGGCATAAACATCTTCTTCCGGCACAGGTGAATTTGCGTCTCCGCTTAAGTTCTGAGTAAATGATTCCTCCTTTCGGATACTTTCCTCTTTTTTTACATTTTCCTCCTTTTTGTTAACTTTCGAAGCAACGTTGTAGTTATCGTTAGTAAGGTAGTTCACTTCATCCATCACTATTGGTAATTTAAATGGTCTTCGATCTGCCTCAGCAAAATGTAAAAATCGTTGTAGTGCTTGACAATATAATGCCCACTTTTCACGATCATTTATTTTTCTTCTAAGAATTGTTTGCATTTCTCCATCCAGACGGGATGATAAATTTTCCACCTGATTTTCACTTTTTTTAAGTCTTTCAATAAATTCAGGTTCTACTAACAACATTTTCTTTGTATTCTCCATTGTATCTAAGATAAGGAGTTTACCAATGCACTTAAAACTGCACCTAAAATTATTGGTAAAAATACACCCCCTTTCTGAATAATAACGGTTTTTCTAAGCTTATTTTTGCCTTTTGAAACTAGTTTTCGTAATGTTTCCTTATATTTTTTTAATTTAGATTTTTCTTTGTTATCTAAAGGAATTTTACCCGTTAGAACGTTATAGATACATTCACAAATGATGTTGATCTCATCTTCATCGCACGATTTAAGCAAAGCAGTGCGATATTTTGGTTTAAGTAAATGCAGGGCTTCCAGTAAATGTTTATAGGTGCTTACTCGAGAATGCATCATTTAGAACTGACTGAAACTTGATGATCCTTGTTATATTTAAATCCTTTCTTTGGGATATGCACTGTGCAATGGCCATCAAATGGAAATATTTTAGTTTTAAAACGACACATGTCATCTGTGTTTTGTTTTAGATCAATCATAAGATAGCCGTGAGCATTTTTAGTAGCATCCTTGTAAGCTTCGTCAACGAACTTTGAGTTTTCTGGGCATACTTGACGAGACAAATAACGTATTTGTGTTTTATCTCTAGGATTCTTAAAAAACACTAAATAACTTGTATTCAAAGACATATCACGTTGACCTTTACCCTGATGAAATATATTTTGAGTAATATAAAACAGGCTTAAATTTCTGTGGTGACTACCTTTTGTAAAAATATCAACCAGTCGCCCATTTGATTCCCGCATTAAATCATCTATTATAAGTAATTTGGGCTTCAGTCCATCAAACATGGACATATCAGGTATTCCTTGACTATAAATCACATTTTCTAGATTATATAGGGGCTGCATTTCATCATAACACCAAATCACTTCATCAAACTCAACATTACATAATTCTTTCGAATGTTCAAGAAAACTTGTAACAAATTTAGTTTTTCCACAACCACTCGGACCAGCTACAATAGTGGTGAAGGGATGGTAAAAATTAATCATTTTGAATTAACGTGAGGAGTGTGTTGTTATGAAAAGGAATTAATTTCAAATGACAATTTTTTTTAAAGTTTCTCCTTTTATCAAGAACATTTATTAAAAATAACACATAAAAAAAAATTGACACAAGATAATTTTAACTTCTAAACTAAATCATACAATTGACAAAAATTATACACATTGCACAAAAAATAAATACATTTCATTGAATATTCTGTGTAAATTAAATAAATTTTAAAGTACACCATGAGGAATTTTATAATGACCCCACGCAAGAGTATCAATAGAATTTCCTAACAAATATCGTTTCGTGTCATTATGGGAAAGCGTTATTTTGGTAATTTTCTGTGTAAATAAAATGTGTTTTATTGATTTGAAACGTAACATTGTATCATATTTAATTTTTTTCTTAAATAAACATTTTTTAAAACTATCAAGATCATACGTTTCCGTTACGCATATATTGACACCTTTAGCTTTAGCTTTAATTTCTTTATTTTGTACATCTATGGCGTACATTTTTGAACGCAAACCAATAAATTCCTTAAATATTTCCCCATTGTTTTCATCTTTTAAAACAACAAGTTGCTTTTTATTTACCAGAGGGAAACCATACACGTTGTCCTCTGGGTATTCAGAAGTATCAAAATATAAATTAAGATCTGATTTTATGTCATCACAAAAGTCCTCTGTGAATATTTGATATAGTAAACTATCAGTATCTGTGTAAAGCAATTTCAAATTATTTTGATATTTGGTTTTCATATAGTCGTAATGAAATTGATACATTAAAGTTTTAGAAAGATCTAAAATGCAAAAACCTAGGTAAATTGGTTTGTTGTATAAAACTTAATTTTTTTTCAATTGAACAGCTACTAAATCATGTAAAAAAACAGATAAACTATGAAATTCAGGTTTTGCAATTAAAGATTGAACTTGAAGAGAAACGCGCCTGGCGTTCCTAAATAAAAACGTTTCTTTACGTTATCAGCTACTGGAGCTATTGGAAGCTACTAAACGACGGTACAACTTAGAAAGCTGAAACTGAAAAGCTTAGAAAGCCAAAGTGGCTCTCTATGAAGGAAACCCTCTACCCCGTCTGAAACCCTGTAATACTAAAAGTTTCCCTAGGCTCTGATGACTATACATACTTACCTCCTGAAAGGAACACTACAACCCTGCGTTAAATACTATAACCCCAATAATCTAATTTCCTATATAAACATGATTTGTCAGACAATTTCAGCGGTTTTTCCTAACAATGGCTCGTGAAAGTTAGTGGTAGATCCCTAGTTATGTAGTAACCCGATAATTTTTAGGAGACTGATAAAGAGGTTGTTGAAACAAAAACAAGGATATTTATTTTAAACTTTATTTCCTATAAATGGTACTTTACAAGGAAAAGATATTAAGTAAATAGGTATATAAAATTAATTAGTAAATTAATATTATTCGGTTATAAGTTCAAGCTGTTGATGCGGGAAGGTTAGTAGTAAAGTTGTAGAATGGTGTCAGGAATCTGTAAAAGAAAAGGCTATTCGGTAGTTTCCATATAGACAAAGTCTTCCCAATAATTGCGGTGAAGATTAATGCTAGAAAATTATTTTGTAAAATTTTGTTATTGATGATGAAATTAACTCTTGTCTTATTTGAATATTTTATTTTACTACAAGCAAATATGGTTTTTTTTTATTTATCCCCTACGCCCTAAAAGCGACAGTGTTAACGAATACAGACAATAATTATACAATTAAATTATTTTATTAGAAAAATTATTTATTTATTTTAAACATAGTTAGGAAGGGTAGCTAATGTGTGATAGGGGTTTCTTTTCCCAAATACACACGCCTGTAGTTCGTGCGGTGGGGTAAACTGTCTCATATCCTATCTAATTATTATTATTATTTTTATATATTTTATTAAAAATAAAATATTTTTATTTTGTCTTTCAATTACTTTATTAAGTGAAGCTACCAACATTTCGTAACCTACACACCAGAGGAAAGAAACGTCAAGAAAACCTCTGAGATGCCTAGCTAATTAATTAAATCTAAATTAAATCTAAAATTCAACCAAAGGGACTGTGGTCATGCCGAAATAAATCATAGAAATATGTCGTGTTAGGCAGTTATGCTAATTCAAACTTCAAAGATAAGCAAATAGTATAGTACGCAGAGTAAGGCATTGTTTCTAACTACCAAACTCTTCATCTAATTATCAAATTTTACAGATGATGTACACTATTGAATTGAAAGCCTGAATTAACTTATGAACTATTTTCGTTCAGTTGTAGTTGATATGGATCCCCATAACTCACTCCAGCACGATTCAATCTCTCAGTTGAATTTCAATACTTTATTATAGTGGCTTTCTCTTTGCCAATAATTGTATTTCCAACAATACAATAATATTTATTCATCAATTATCATGAATGGTGATAAGATACAAATCTCACTAAGTCAGAGAACATGTTAAAATTTTCATAATATGTTTTGTTTTACAACACAAGGTTGGTACATATTCAGATGCCTTATTTCAGCTCAAAAGTAATAAATAATTTCAGTTATATAAATAACACTTCATAGAAGGATCAAGGCAGTGGTTATGAAGAATGAACATAATTGTTCAATGGTTAATGTTTCTTTCACTGTCATAGAAGGATTATAGCATTGGTTAATGAAGGATGAACATAAGATTGATCAATGGTTAATGTTGGTTACACTGTCATAAATGAATAATGTTACAATCATACAATTACTTCAGTTCAAGTCAATGCTTATATACCAAAGTATATGAACCGTAAATATAATAGAGGACGCACTCCTTTAAATTCATAAATCAGGTACGTAAAACACGCTAAAAATCGTTCCCAAAATAGGGTAAACGACTTAATATATACTCAATTAAATTCATATACCGCAGCCGCAAAACATAAAAATATAACGCATTCCGCAATAAAATTCGCAAAACGTATAAAATTATAACGCATACGATGTTCACGCAAATCAGCGCCATCTAGTTCAACATGTATTCAAGTCTAATAGAGTGAATGCGCACGATCTTTTGTTCTTGTCGTGCGGTCTGATATTGCTCACTCTCTGTTCGGCCAGCCGTCTTTGTAGGCAGACGTGCTGTCAGTATCGCGGTGCGCGAGCCATTGTTAAAACCAACATGGCGTAATTTAGTGTAAAAGTGTAATTTAGGTTAAGGAAGAGAAATATACGTGTAAAGAGTGCCCGTTGTTTCTCTTCGAAACCCATCCGTCGTTACCGCAGCAGGCGAGGCGGCGTACCCGTCCACGAGACGGACGGTGGTGGTCCAGAAAACCTCTGCAGCAGCGTGCCGGAGCGACTCGACAGCTACAGAGAAGTATTTAGATGTAACAAACCGGCCTACCGCGGCGACTGGGCTGGTTTTGCGTACATTTTTGGTGTGACCCATGAGAGGGAACAACCGCACGATAATAACAAAACCCGTGATTTGGGAAAATATAAAATAAAATCCCGTGATTGGGGCAAGATTGAAGCAATCCAGGGCCAAGAATCGCGCCACGGCAATCAAGGATTCGTCGAGTGGAATTTGGCATTCATTGTGTAAAATCAGTGCGCGATTACGTAATAACATCCCGAACAACGTGAAACGTGTCATTGTAGGACAATTGGAGGTCGCCATAATGAAGTGCTACATCCGGTTGACGTTTACCGGTTTTGTGCTGAGTGAACGAACTGAATGATAGAACGCGTGTAGCGTCGATCCGGAACGACATCGGGCGTCGTGGCGACAACCTTAGAGACTTTATTATCTGTGACATTGAACGTCATCTGACAAACGTCAGTGTCAAAAGTCAAATTGTGTTGTTGTGCTATTTGTGATAGATTTCTCAACTATATTACGTGAAATAATTAGGATTAGATTAAATTGGATAGAATATCGCTTGGAATTGGGTTGTAAATACTCACAAATAGGTGATTGATTGAAAATACGCGCGGCGCGGTGAAGTATTTGTGTTTTACCAGGTAAGTTAATATCTATTCACCATGTCACTCAAGGCTAAGGTACAGTTGGGTACGAGGTATCAAATGCTTATTGATTACGCTGGCACGGTGGCTGCCAGGTCCGGGACTTCAGCGACAGCGGTAGCCAAGCGGCATTTTGATCAGGTATATAAAACATATATCACGGCCTATGAGGCGGTACTGACAAGCGATACGGAACTAACAGAGGCGGAACGTCTCAAGTACCAGGAGCAGTTCGCCGAGATCAACCGACTTCTTATCCAACTGGATGAGGCATCAGGTGAGGAGTCAGAACAGACAGCTGGTGCAGCTAAGTATCACAGTAAGGTTAAGTTGCCTTTGGTACAACTGCCAACATATGGCGGTGATATGACAGAATGGATGTCATTTTATGACCTTTTTATGGCATTAGTGGATGCAGGTCCATTGTCTGATGCCGAGAAACACTATTACCTTCGAACTTCATTGCATGCGGAGGCCTTGACGGTAGTACAACACTTACCGGTGGATGGCGCCAGCTACTCTGTGGCATTGGATCTTCTTAAGAAAAGGTACCATAACTCCCGACAGCTTGTGGACACCTTCATTGCGCGGATAATCAATCTGCCCAATGTCGGGGGCCCGAATATAAATTTGCGAACGCAGTTTTATGATCCTCTGCGCGAGTCGATTCAGGCCCTAGAAAAGTTGAAGCAGCCGGTTTCTGAGTGGTCGTATTTAGTTGTTTACATGATGTTACAGAAGCTGCCTATTCGCATCAGAACCCTATTTGAGGAACGCTGTGGCACGGATCCTCAAGTTCTGCCAACGCTCAATCAGCTGCTGGCGCTGCTGGATGAGCAGTGTCGGGTGCAGCAGGCAGTTCCCACTGCGGCAGCGGGAAGAGCACCGATGGGACGGCAGTCACCGACCAAGGGAAGACGCGGCAGAGCGTCCCCTCCACGTGTCCTAGCTGCGGAGCTGGAAGAAGCTGATCAGGTGAATCGGTCTAAAGGTCTGTGCACGTACTGTTCCAGTAGTGCACACTCTATATACAAATGTCCATTCTTCGCAAGTCTAGCCGTTTCGGAGAGGAAAACCTGGGTCAGGAAGAATGGTGCATGTTTTAAATGTCTTCGCTCTCATTACGCGAGAGAGTGTATGGCTCGTAATTGGTGCGGTGCGTGCCAGTCAGGGTCGCATAGCCCGTTGCTGTGCAGGGAGGAAGCGGAAGCCGCTGAAGCAGTGCACAGGGTCCATGAGCGAACCCCGGTCCCACCCACCAGAAGGGTAAGTACACCACCACAGCGTAGGTACCCACCACGACACAGGGTGTCGACCCCGCCACAAGGGTCTTGGGCGCAGCGAGCTCAACAACCCCGCACGAGCCCGCCAAGGTGGAGAGAAGAGACTAGGTCGCCTCCTCCACAGCAGGTCCAGCCAGCTCAATTGATGACTGCTGGTCACATACCGCGCCCTCCGGTGGGAACGAGGGCCCGCCAGGCGCAGGAGTCTTTCCACAGCCTACGTTTCGGCACTCGAGGCAGCCCTGAGCGCCGTTCTTGAAATAAGGCTGCTGTTGATGTGCCATCGGAACCCCGGATGATGATGCCATCGATTCGGGTCAGTCCTACTGCAAATGTTATGGTAAGGTCAGGCCGAGGCAATTATATTATGGCTAGATCCCTATTGGACACCGGCGCGGGATGCTCGATAGTTAAGAAATCATTTGCAGATAAAATAGGATTACATCAACAGTATATAGGAAGTAACATTGTTGGGATCGGAAACCAACAGGTCAAGGTACCCGGTACCATTGCTAAAATAGTATTTAAACCAGTAGGAAAACTAGTCCCTATAATTAGCGTTGTGGCAACCGCCATGTATACCGTTACAGGAAATATTCCGGCCTGTAACCATTATTTAAAGGCCCACTTAGATGCATCTAAACTCAGCCTGGCCGATCCCGATTTTGACAAATCTCAAGATGTAGACATCATTTTCGGCCTGGATGTGCTTAATTATATGTTCACTGGTTCAAAGATGCTCACCAACATTACAGGAGTGGAGGCCTACGGTACCTGGTTTGGAGATGTCCTCATGGGAGCCATCTGGACACACCCTGCTGACACCTCGGCGCAGCAGTCGAGAGGGACGTCTGTGGAAGACTACGGAGTGCACGCTACCAAGCTTGAAGAGGTGCTGGAGAAGTTCTGGAAGGTGGAGCAGCCTCCAGAAGACCCACCAGATCATCCGGAACATTTGGAATGTGAAAGGTTGTATACTTCTACTACTAAACGTATGCCTGACGGGAAATACATGGTGCGGCTGCCCTTCTTGTCAGACAGACCCACGCTAGGCGAGACCAGAGCCATTGCTGTACGCAGGCTTCATTCGTTGGAGGCGAAGCTAGCCAAGAATCCAGTCTTGGCTGAGAAATATAAGGATTTCATGCGGGAATATGAGTCGCTAGGACACATGTCTAAATCCAGTTACCAGTTTGACTCTGAGCACTGCGTCATTATTCATCATGCGATTTTCAAAAAAGATTCAAATAAGCTTCGGGTCGTCTTTAATGGAGCATCGAAGAGTAGCAATGGCATAGCTCTTAATGAATGCCTGCATTCAGGCAAGCCCCTTCAGAATGATATTACAAAGATATTGTTGAATTTCAGACGGCACCAGTTCGTGTTCACGGCCGACATCCGGATGATGTTCCGGCAGACGTGGATACACCCCAGTGATAGGCGCTATCAGCTGATCCTGTGGCGTGAGGACCCGTCGCAGGACATACAGGTTTACGAGTTAAATACTAATACCTACGGACTACGGTCAAGCCCCTTTGTCGCAATACGGACGCTGTTGCAGTTGGCCGCGGATTGGCAAGCTCAGCATCCAGGGTCTCCAGCTGCAGACGTCATACGACGTCAGAGCTACGTCGACGACCTTCTGGTTGGAGCAAACTCCATTACAGAGGCTCGGCAGCTTCAATCGGAGCTCATAGAACTCATGAGCAGTGCCGGCTACGAGCTCAGGAAATGGTCGGCTAACTGTCACGAGTTACTCCGGGACCTACCACAGGAGTATTGTGAGGTGCCTCATCAATTCGACGCTGAAGACAGGAGCCTCATAAAGGTATTGGGAATACAGTGGAACCCGGTGCACGACACCATGTCGTATCAGGTCAATGTACCGTTGGGGCAGGCGGTAACGAAGCGAAGCGTTTTAAGTACTATCGCTAGGCTTTATGATCCGTGCGGTTACTGCGCACCGATTGTTTATAGATTCAAGCTGTTCATGCAGTCATTGTTTACCGATGGAATGACGTGGGATGAACCGCTCCTGGACACTCAGGAGGTTCAGTGGAACGAGTTGGTTCAGGATTTAAACCATTTGTCTCAATTACAGATCCCTCGTTGCGTCGCGTTACCAGGATCTGCCTCCTACTCACTCCACGGGTTTGGAGATGCCTCGGAGCAGGGCTATGGAGCGTGCGTGTACCTTCGGACAGAGGACACGTCTGGAAACGTCATGGTACGGTTAGTCCTAGCTAAGACCCGAGTAGCGTCGAAGAAAGTCAAACAAACCATTCCGAAGAATGAGTTGAACGCAGCTCATATGGTTTGTAAACTCCTGAATCATGTCGCAGCGGCCTATGAAGACGAAATCGAGATTGATAGCATAAATGCGTGGTCTGATAGCAAAATCACGTTGTGTTGGCTTAACACAAAACCGCATCTGCTCCAGACATTTGAATGTAACAGAGTACAGGATATTCAGCAGTCGAAGCGACCAATGACATGGCGCTATGTACGAGGTGAGTCCAACCCGGCCGATGTCGCATCCCGAGGTGCTACCGCGAAGGGGCTCCTCAAATGCAAGTTGTGGTGGTCGCCGGAGTGGCTGCTCAAGGAGGAGTCACAGTGGCCGACGATGCCGGTCACCATGTCACCGGAGCTGCCAGGGTTCAAGCAGCTGGTTCATGTCGCCAATGACGAGCAGACATGGGAGGACTTATTACTGTCGAGAGTCAGCTCGTATAGTAAACTCATAAACGTGACGTCGTACGTTTTGAGATTTTGCAGGAATATTCGTTTGCCGAAGCAGCAACGAAATTTAAAACAGAACCTTACCATCGAGGAAAATCGTGCAGCAACGGATCACTGGATCAAGAAGGTTCAGTTGGATGCATACCAAGATGAAGTCATCTTACTGAAAAAAGGGAAGCTGGTATGCAAATCACTTCAGAAGTTGAGCGTCTTCGTGGACGATAATCATTTTATTCGAGTCGGAGGCAGACTACGTAATTCAAGCTTACGTTATGACGCAAAGCACCCAATGCTTATACCTAAGGACCATCGATGGTCGCAATTATTGATGGAGCACTATCACCGGATCTATTGTCATGCTTCGACAAGTGCCCTGATTAATATACTTAGACAACGATACTGGATTCCGTCAGCACGGCGTCAGGTGTCACGTGTCATCAGGGGTTGTATGTCATGTTTCAGATTCAACGCGACAGATCAGGCGCCTTTCATGGCTGATCTGCCCGCGGACCGCGTCACGGCGACGCGTCCATTTTCCGGCGTAGCGACGGATTTCGCTGGCCCCTACTTGGTTAAAAGTAGCCAGCTCAGGAATGCTAAATCTGTTAAAGCTTACCTGTGTGTTTTTGTATGTCTAGGTACCAAGGCGGTACACCTCGAAGTCGTCTCGTCGCTGAGCACCGAGGCATTCATCGCTGCGTTCACACGGTTTGTGAGTCGACGTGGGCTGCCCGCCCTCGTCCGGAGTGACCAAGGTACCAATTTTAAATCTGCTAGCTCATACCTCCGAGAGGTTAACCAGTTCTTGCTTGACAACGAAATCATTCTAGAGGATGAGTTTCGTCGCCAAGGCGTCCGCTGGGAGTTCAATCCTCCCGGCGCCCCTCACATGTCTGGCCTAGTGGAAGCAGCGGTCAAGAGTAGCAAGAACCTGCTTAAACGAGAGATTGGGGACCGTATCCTGACCTTTGAAGGTCTGCAGACGGTATTCTGCAGGGCGGAAGCTATCCTCAACTCTAGAGCGCTGGTTCCAATGTCAGAGGATCCTTGTGACCTGGAAGTTCTCAGCCCAGGTCATTTTTTGATAGGTCAACCTTTGGTGTCATTACCTGAACCTTCCTGGAAGGACACGAATATGTCACGGCTGTCGCATTTTCAATTTATTCAAGCTGTAACTCAAAAGTTTTGGGCTAAGTACCACTTAGAATATTTAAATAATTTGCAAGCCCGTAACAAATGGAACAGACATGTACCTAATGTAGCATTAAACGATTTAGTCTTGATAAAGGATGAAAATTCCCCGCCTCTACAATGGCGTCGAGGTAGGGTCATTCAAGTTTTCAAAGGCTCCGACGGAGTCGTCAGGTCTGTAAAGTTGAAGACACAGATAGGCGAACTTGTACGCCCCGTTGTCAAATTGTGTAAATTACCCATGGAGCTTTAATTATTTGAGCAGCTCTTGTATGTTAACAAATCTTGGTTTAAATTGTAGCAATTAGTACTAACAATCGTGAACTATGTACCACTGTTTCCTCGGGAAACCATGTAACTAACTTAGTAAGTAGCTTATCTTTGTTGTTTTTACACTTTCATGATTCATATTTGATATTATCTGGAATGTTATTGAGTGCAAGTGCACTGGATGGTCACAGATTACTTATGCTGTAGACACCTCATGTAACATTTATTAGTGTTTAATAATTGTTTGTTTTCATATCTCTTGTTTATGCTAGATCGTAGCGATGTAAACTTCAGGTCTTCAGCTCACCTTTCCCTGGGCCGGGAAGGAATGTTCACGCAAATCAGCGCCATCTAGTTCAACATGTATTCAAGTCTAATAGAGTGAATGCGCACGATCTTTTGTTCTTGTCGTGCGGTCTGATATTGCTCACTCTCTGTTCGGCCAGCCGTCTTTGTAGGCAGACGTGCTGTCAGTATCGCGGTGCGCGAGCCATTGTTAAAACCAACATGGCGTAATTTAGTGTAAAAGTGTAATTTAGGTTAAGGAAGAGAAATATACGTGTAAAGAGTGCCCGTTGTTTCTCTTCGAAACCCATCCGTCGTTACCGCAGCAGGCGAGGCGGCGTACCCGTCCACGAGACGGACGGTGGTGGTCCAGAAAACCTCTGCAGCAGCGTGCCGGAGCGACTCGACAGCTACAGAGAAGTATTTAGATGTAACAAACCGGCCTACCGCGGCGACTGGGCTGGTTTTGCGGACATACGATATATAGGATATAGAATGACCGCATCCACAAAACGTATAAAAATATAACGCATTCCGCAAACTTATAAAATAAAACGCATTACGCAATATAGGATAAACGCATCCATCCCTATTTCGATAAATTCGTAAAATGTTTCCGCAAGCTCCGTTAAATTCCGTACGCATATATATATTGCATATAATAATTCAACCAAATTTCATATAAATTAAATACAAGAACCACAACAATAAGGAAAATGTTCATAATATAACAGTCAATTAAAAGCACTTACTCAACTCCAAGGCCTAAAGAGAATACACAGAAAAGAAATAAATTTTATAAGTGAATAGATTTTGCCTCACCAAATTAGACTTCTTTTGCTGGTCCTATTGGCAGCTCAGGGCGGGGCCTCGGTGTTTGTAGCACGGTGCTTGTATCTCTATGCAGCGGCAGAAGTCAGGTCCCGTTGCTCAGGATGGTGCTTGTGGCTCACGACGGCGGCAGAAGTCAAGTGCTCGTAGATCTCTGGTCGGAGGCAAAGTGATTCCCTACGGTACGCCCTTTCCTTATATAGCATCAAAATTACGTATATAAACGCTAACTACCCCCGTGACGTCAGAGAGGTTCGAAACGTCCGCCTTGTTTTAGCTTGGTTAGATTGATTTAAGCCAATTTGAACCTTATTGATCCTTTAGTTCATACTATTTTAAAGACCAAATTCCTATACTTAAGTGTCCTAGTTCGATAATCTCCTATCTAGGGAATGTTTTTCTTGAATATCTATCCAATTATGCAATTTCCAATGAAAATTTATATGAAAATAGATGAAAACATTAGCCCCGCGTATGATTTAATAAGCCCCTGTAAGTATTAATGTCTATTTTCCCCGTAAAATGCCAATATATCTTTGTATACCAACTTGATTCTTAAGATCCCTACGCTACATACTTCTATAAGAAACAAGTTCTTATGAGCGCCCTACCCTTTTTGGAAAACCTAACCTCTAAGAAAGCGATTTTCTTTAATTCAAACAAAATAAGTATTTCCTAAGCTGAATTTATACAATTTATGATGAGGATAATTTTTCTGCATATATTATGACAAGATTATGCTGCGTATTTACTCCGTAAAATACCAATATAACTTTTATCAGGAAATTCGCTTTTTATCCTAATTTTCATCACTTTCCTTTATTTGTTTTGATCAAAATTGTGTTTATCACACGTTTATAAGCTAAAACTAGCCTAGAATTCCATCAAACATCAGTAATTTTAAAATACTTACAATTTTTTTTACGACAATTTTCGATCATAAAATTTGTCTATTTTAGCGCTTTACTGAATTGAAATCTTTATGTTTTATAAAAACAAAGCTCCCAACTTTATTTATCTCCGTTATTTAACTTCATAATACGAGTTTTTACATAATATTCCCAAAAATCGATTTTGGATGAAAAAATAAGTTCTTAGTTTTTTCACGCTTAATTCATTCAATTTCGTTAATATACTTCCTGCAATATAACTTTAATTACTTTCCCTTTAATTTAAGTATCGATTTATAATAATAATGAACAAATTAAAAACATAACCTCTCCATTTGGACAAATTTTCAGACAAAGCTAAAATATTATTAGGTACTACTTTTTGTTATTGAATAAATTATCAATAATACATTTATTCTATACAATAAACTACATATCATCTCGAAAATCCTATTAAAAGTATCAAGTTTCATCATTACTTAACGAACAATATTCTCAGTTGTCGGTAATTCCGTTCCCTAGGTATACTTACAATGAGAATAATATGAAATTATAAGAAACTGATGATAAAGCAATTTGTAATCAAAATACTAATTTCTAAATGGGTAAAAGAACCTGTCTATGTTACTAATAGTTTGTACTATGTCATAAAATGTCTTTAGTAAATCATATATTCTTGTACCTAGCACATATCTTACGAATGAAGTAAATATTTCTAGAACATACTTTATATACAACCTCCTGCTATTTTATGACTTTTATTTTACCTAATAATACATCCCTTATTGAAGGAATCCATCTCAAGATTGCTAAAACTTTATGACAAATCTAGTGCGGTAACCAAATTACTGTTTGTCCACTGCAAATAGTACAAACGGATATTTCAGATAATAATTCCCCAAAATGTTGCATACTTATCCTGTTAAGTTGTTATTCATAGCCTCTGTTCCTGTGAAAACTAAAACATACATTAAATATCTACACAAGCTGCATATATAATTTACATATGAATGCCACCTATGGTCATAATGCCATTTGAAATACCCAAATAATAATAATAATAACCATTATTTCTATCTAAAATACAACTATGTAAAAAACATAATTAATCGACCAAGATCATGAATGTTTCAAAATCTTGCCAATCAACGGTGAACAATTTTTAACAAAATTGCATGTTATCAATTGCTTATGCAATAATGTAAAAATAAGTAATAATATAAATATAATTTATTTTTTTATTTTTTTATACTACGACGGTGGC
Organism: Pammene aurita; assembly: GCA_947086415.1. Lineage (NCBI taxonomy): Eukaryota > Metazoa > Arthropoda > Insecta > Lepidoptera > Tortricidae > Pammene > Pammene aurita. The sequence continues at coordinate 12,106,158 of OX352299.1, forward strand.
AAACAAGCATACGGCCTGCCTGATGGTAAGCAGCTACCGTAACCTATGGACGCCTGTAACTCCACAGGAGTCACATGCGCGTTGCCGACCCTTTACAAAAAGGAGGATTCACTGTGTTGACGGCTAAAGGAACAAGAGGGTCCCTCATCGTCAACACACTGGGTCCTCTTTGAGCTCTTTGGCAACCTTACTCACCAGCAGGAACACAACACTATGAGTAGGGTCTAGTGCTATTTGGCTGTGGTTTTCTGTAAGGTGGAGGTACTTCCCCAGTCGGGCTCTGCTCCAGATTTGAGCGAGATGACATTCACTGAACGTGCCCTACCACACTAAGCGAGATGCCATTCGCAGTGCCCATACCTCTCTTTTTGGCATAGTTTAAGGACATACCCAAGTCCGGACGTAGTTTAAGGACATACCCCGGGTCCAAAAACATAATATAACATAATATAATATAACATAATTACAACTAAACATAATATAAGTTATCAAAAACTGTGAGAAATCCTAGTAAACATTTCAAGTTTTATATTTTTCAAATATTCTCATTTCCTGAGAGCAGTGATCATAGCTTACTATATAAGTTCTGGTATGTATGGTTGCTAATAAAACACATAATGCTTATATATTTTCATATATTTCATTTCCTTTGTCAGATCATTACTTTGATCTTTTCTTACATACTAAAATAAAACCAATATGTAATAAGGTGAACCTCCACCCTCATACATACTATGTGAATCATTTATTTTCATTTTTTCATGAACTTTACTCATGAAAATATCATGTAAAAGCTTACAAATGAAGCTCTATCAGCCTTTAAATTCATTTTGCTAATTTTCATACTTAGAGGACCCTATGGACCTCTACAGCTCTGCCCTCCGATGGAATTGACGCGGAAAGGACATTTGCACTTGAAGCAGAGATTGCATCGTAACCCAATAAAGACACAGATATTGATATTTCACCCTCCCAGTGTTATTTCACCCCATTTGACTAACCATCAATCAAAAAGTTGACAGTATCATCAAACGAAGCAAAATTTTTTTTATTTTTATAGTGTGATATATAAAAGTGACCATTACTCAGCAGTAATCAATTCCAAGATAATCATAGACCTCGTGGTTTCTCAGTTTCTTGAGTCAGAATTGGTAAAAAGCCAGAATTTCCGCCCTGACGGAAGTGCAAGGTTTGTGAGGTCTTACAATCTCTAATAGAAACTCCCATTGCCCATTTATATGTATTGTATCAAACAAGATTCTTCCCTTGATTATCAAACAAAACTCAAACCAACTTTTGCCCTGGCCTTATGAAGGGACAAGAGAAGCCTTCGTCAGGACGACTATCCCTTTACTCTTTTATAACTTCCCCCAATAGTATACCCAAGTACCGATAGCCAGTCTACAACCATCTCCAAACCAACTAATACTACCTTTTATGGCGTGATGTCCTCTATTCAAACAAAAACAGATCAATAATAACAATTCTGAAATACTCAAAATCATTCAGTCACTGATCTACCTTATATCTGAACAAAAGGGTGTGTGAAATTAGTTTTTGCAACGTGTATAGTGTCACATCGTCAAAGAAAGATACCTAGAACTGGTATGTATAAAATTAACCTAACACCAAGATTCCTTTGACAACGATCATTGTAATCCCTTCAAGAACCCCTCCCCCCCCTAAGCTCAACTTAAAAAAAACATCAATATCCGCTGACCACACTCCAACTTTGTGTAATCAAACAAAATTCTTACGCGCAAAATTCTCGTATGTCCATACTGCATCATACATTCAACCATCGCCTTTTAAAATGTCATAACTCACACAGTTAACCTCTCATCCATCCCTTTAAAAGACATCCTCCCACTGTCAACACACACTGTTTTGTTTAATTACCCAAAATATTCAGAAAATGTGATCAAAACCAAAATGTTCCCTAAACACAAAATATTGTCTTCATCCCCCATTTATGAATAATTATAATTACCTCATAACTAAAATTGCAGAATAAAAAGATAAATCTACAACGATAGTTACTACAATACCTTATCAAAACCTCGTAACCAGGACTATAAAACTATAGACCCGGCTACTACCATTACCTGAACTAAAATTATTAGAACTTAAAAATCTATATAATTTCAGTTGTGCCTTTAAGTATAGAAATTATTGTAATTGTACTAAACCAAGAACCTCACTTATTTATTAAACCCGCGTAAAAACTTGAATTTCCGAAGTTTGTAACTACTATGTTGCATAAGTCTACATTTTAGAACAACTCGGTGTGCTTGTATTTCCCCAATATCCCCCGTTATCTATTTTCCCTCTTACTTGTTTAAACTACATGCTTTATTTATTTACTTATTTCTCCCAGATAAAAAAAAACCCGTTTTATCTAAGAATCAAAACAAATGGTAACTACGCCAAGTCAAATCCATGATGTGTATTATACCCGCGAAGTACTATAAAGTAGATAAGCGCTTACGTAATATCAAAACCTCTAATTCAACGTAATTATATATTTGCCTACTTTATTCTAAACTAAAAAATTTCAAATATGTACGTTTGTATACCTGCCCGGAGTATAGACTTGTGTCGCGACATCTATTATTCGATTTATTTTCAAATTACTATCGACAAATATCCCTTTTAACTACTCTACTCGAAATATGTCGTCATCTCGGAACCGAAAAGTTTACGTATGAAATTGTCTCCTATCCTATAAAATTTACGACAACAAGTCATTCGCTCGTTCCTAGCTCTAACAACGTCATCTGGTGACAAATGAGTGAACTAAAAGCTAGTTATAATTACGTGACGGATAAAATCTATCCATTATCCTATCCAGGCCGATTTCGACCATGGCGACTGGTTCGCGCTGGCTAGTGAGAGCGACGTTCGTGGGCTCTTAGGTGACTGACGTAGCCTATTTTAGCAGTAAATGTACGGCCACATTTACTGCAGGTCAGCACCCCTCCGACGAAATGATAGTTTATGGCCGCAGGTGGTCGGGCCTTCAACTCGTCACGCTTTGCGTCGAGTTCTACTTGTCTCTGATCTTCGAAGGCTTACACTTTTTTGCTCACTGTATGCCTCCACTTTGGCCGGTTTTGCGCCAAAGTCTCCCATTGCAATGGCTCAATGTCACATCTCCGCATGTGGCGCTTCAGCACATCTTTGTAGCGCAAAAGTTGGCCGCCCTGTTTCCGCTTACCACTTTGCAGCTCCGAGTAGAAGATGCGCTTAGCCACTCTGCCATTGGACATTCGGGAGACATGACCACACCATCGTAACTGTCGCCGCATTAGATAGGCTTCAATGCCGCTGACATTAGCACGGCGTAGAACCTCTGTGTTTCTTACACGATCCGACCAAGCTATGTTCATAATGTCGCGCAGGCATTTCAGGTGAAACCTATCCAATATGCGAAAGTGCTTTCGGTAGAGGCACCATGTTTCAGAGGCATACAGGAGATTGGGCAAGACTATTGCCATATACACAGAGACCTTGGTCTGGAGCTTAATGTCATGTGAACGGAACACCTTGACGCGAAGTTTGCCGAAGGCAGCGGCAGCCGCTCCGATTCTGCAATTAATTTCGTCGTCAAGGTGGCACTTGGACGATATCGTGCTACCCAGATACTTGAACCTGTCTACTTGCTTAAGAGAGTCGTCGCCGAGTCTGATGTCAACGGGCGCTAGTGTCTCCAACCCCATGATTTCCGTTTTCTTGACACTAATTTTAAGGCCAAAGCGCTGACAGGACTCATTGAGGCTCGTCATAAGCATTTGCAGACTATCCGGGGAATCCGCCACAAAGCACAGGTCGTCTGCATACATGATCTCCGTGATAGTGGCCACAGAAATTTTCGTGCGTGCCTTCAGCCTAGCTAGATTAAAAATACTGCCATCGGCGCGAAAACGAATATGGATGCCGTCCCCTAACGTTTGTAAGGCATCTCTGACGACAACCGCAAAGTAAAGAGCGAAAAGAGTTGGTGCCAAAACGCACCCTTGTTTGACGCCACAACTGACACTAAAGTATTCAGATTGTTCGCCCTTTACGCTAACACAGCACTGCATGTCGTCGTGCAGCAGAAGTCTAATGCTACTATTAAATTGAACCCGAAAGTATATTAGTGTGTGTCTGTTTACAAAATTAGATCGTTTTAAGTACTATGTGCATTTAAATCTTATTTTTGTTCCAATAAATAAAAAGACATAAATAATTTTTTTTTCTCCCAAGGATTTTACTAATTTACGAACGCGCTCGGTAGTTTTTAATTTAAATGGCAACACCGCTCTGAGCTCACAGCCGTCCCTACCAACCAATCAGAGCCGTTCAAAATTTTCACAAGTATAGCGTGAATATAGCCGTGAATATAGCAATATTAGCAATGGCCGACCGGTGTTTTAATGTGACACGTTTCGACTCCGGTTTTCTGATTCCTAATTTCCTTATATGTGTCCGTTTATTAAGTAAAACAATAGCAAAAGTACCTAAGTGAAAGAAGTAAGTGTTAACCGACATATTTAATCAACAGTGGTTTAAGTAGTTCGAACGATGGAGATGTGTTTACGAGTTCAAAATTTTGTTAGTAAATACTGGCGCCATTTTTACTACGTTTCATGAATTTGTTTTGTTTCTAGATTATATCTGTTGATGAATATCTACACCTATTACGTTATGGATAAAACCAGATTACAATGGAAAACCTATAAGTTACTACGCCATAATCAATCAATCAAGGAAGTTATGCAGTATCTAAAGCCCTTGAAAACTTGTGACGTAAAATGTAGCGGATCAAATGAACTTGAATTACAGTAAAATATCAAGTAAGTACGCATTATTTTGTTTAAAAGTGGACTATTTAACCATATTGTTTATTTTACGACCGTATCCCTTTTGTTTTTAAATATATATCTAAAGGTAAACAAGGTTTTGTCCCGTCAAAACTTATATATGACGTTTGTACCTACAAGGTTACTAAAGTTACTTTATCTCTACAATGTTACTCTATCTCGGTCATTCCATTAAGTTATTCCAATTGCAGGTTGACAAGAGAACGTGCCTACATGAAAGGAAGGAGCTCGGAATTTTAATAATGCCATATTTCACGACAAACTGTCCCTACTTCTACGACTTCAACTACAGCTCCCTAAGCAACGTGTGTCTCTCCGGAACTAAAATGTAAGTACATGTTTAACCCAACATTTTTAATTATCTATACTAAAGCATTTAATCAAAAGGAAACGCTGCCCCCCGCATTTAAGACCGATAACTAATCATTTTTTTTGTAGATTATGTTTGTTATGATTCTTAAATATGTGCACTCCCTATGAAACGAATTTTAGTCTTAGCTACATACAAAGGATATTTTTATTATTTAAAACAGCCTACTATATAAACTACTTTATGTATTTCAGTGAATCCAGCCCTGCGATCCACCGATAACCAGACAGACAGTGGGCTGCCCTCCAGGTTTCCGACTCTTACACCAGGTAATTAGCCTTTATCTTTTGTTGGTAAATTAATTATTACAACAAACTACCTAATTGCAACTACACTATATAGTACAAAGATAATATAATAAGTAAGAAGATTCTAGTATCACCTTTTGAGAAATTTTTGTTTTACCCGTCCCGCTGTCTGTAATTAACCCTTGAAAGTGAACTTTGACCCCCTTCCCTGTTTCCAATTGAGCTGAAATTTCCCACTTCTATGTATGTCACGTGACAATGCAATATTATGATGACATGGAACTGATCTGATGATGGAGCAGAAAGGTGGCTATAAGAATTCCCTCAACTATTCAATTTTATCCCGTTGTGTTTGGGCTTGTTGTACTTTTGTAGTTAGAGATTGTATAAGAGTACAGTTAGCAAAGAAAAGCTTATCATAAAATTTAAATTATTGAGAGAAAAAAAATGTAGTAAAATTTTTAATGCCCCGTTAACTAAACAATGGATATTTTTTTTTCTAAAATTAAGTACTAAGACAGCCATATTTTAAAATCTCCCTATTCTAAGATAGATCACACTGATACTCTGAATGCAGAAGACTAGCCCGACGCTAGTTTTGAGCACCAGAAACCTAGATCACTTTTTCTTTGTAAATGACATACATGTAAGTTCACACTAATATCATTTCTATTTAAACTAATTTCAGGCTAATTTATGCAGTACCCTGAGAGCTTCCAGTCTACCCCTGGCTCCTCGCATCTCTTCTACGCGTTTCACAACGGAAAACAAGTGAGTATAGAATCTCTTCCTAATAATAAAATTAAAACCTATGGCTGTATATGCATGCATAAATACACAAGTGTGTAAGTATGTACTTAATCATCTACTATTAACGTGATGCTGATGATGATGATGATTTCTAAAATATTTTTTTGAAATCAGCCCTACATGTACATAATGACAAACCTTCATGAAATAGAGTTCTATGGCCGAATTACTGGTCCTAATTTTGGTATAGACACCTACAAAAAGAATCAGGTTCAAACGAAACCTAGGCCCTAACTTTAGTCATCCTATTGACTACCCGTTACCTGCAATGCCACGCCATTGCTATGGCCGGAGCATTTCAAACCCCTTAAGAATAATGATTATGAGTTCCCATTTAAAATTAGAATACTTTTTTAGCGATTTACCTATGTACTTGGAAACAATAACAAACTTACTTAGTTTAAAGTAAAACGTTTGGAAAGCAAATAACCATTTAAACTATCTCCATGTTCAGACACTAGTAACGTTTTTATTTTAATCAATTTTCAGAGTTTCGGAACATCTATACAAAGCGACTTCCATTTCATCATCGATCAACAAGGCCCACCTTCCTATCACCGTGGAAGACAGACTGGGATCTACACACTATTCCTATTTTAACCTTAGTCTCTTAAGTTAGCCACTAAGTATCATTTATACCACGCTGGTGGCAAACATGCATACGACCCGCCTTATGGTAAGCAATTACCGTAGCCTATGGACGCCCGTAACCTCAGAGGATTCGCATGCAAGCATTTATAGTACCTATATGCTTTCGAACATGACAACTTTTCAAAATAATGATTTTACTTTTATTTTATTAAGTTAATCAGTATATATAAGCAATTATATCTAATACTAGCTGGGTAATGTTGTTTTCATGTGAATACCCTACAAGTAAATAACATCCTTATCATTGCTAAACCTTTTTAAATATTTAAACTTTTGTGAGATATGTTAACAAGTACTTGGGGCTGTACTCACTACTTGGCTGGTTTTTAAATATTACTCTAAACTGCCTACGTCAACTAATGATTTCAATTTGTAAAATTAGCATACATGTGACAAATAAGCCTTTCAAATTACCGAAACACTAAATGCAGTGTGCAAACTATTAAGTTGATAATCTCAAATAATAGCAAAGACAAGGATCCCGACGAATTGAGGAATCCTCTTTTGAAACTTGAATGTCGTTTGATAAGAGATAATTGCTTGGAACTGGTATGTGTAAATAAATATATATCCTAGGTTACCCTACATTGCCTAAGATGAAATACTATTATCTATTCTGTGGCCTAAGTTTATTATCCAGCCATAATATAATACATTTGCTTGATAAAGGTTCTCCAGATGGAGAAGTAAGTGAGATTACTGATAGATAGATTAGATAGATTGCTTAATTATTCGAAAAGTATACATTTATTTATACAGTGCCCTGCAGAACTGTTTTCGTAGTTTGTCTGTAGGTGAGCTAGTTACTAAATAGTTATTCTATTGTTATGCTAATGTTATTTATTGGCACACTTAGCGACATGCTGTTTGTGATACCGGTATCACCCAAATGTATCTAGTAGATATTTCTAAAGCTGTTTTTTAAATTTTTAATTTGTCCAGCTGGTGTCTTATCTTATAGGGTAGGTTATTTAGATAATACGTTGATCTTTTATTGAGGGTTTGGTCACCGAAATAGTTTTCTACTTGTGGCAACTCGTATTTGTCAACAGACACTGATTTTGTGTTATGTGAGTGATCGATCAGTACTAGGCTGCACTATGATCATGTTGATACTACTTTTCTTTTGTTATTATTTATTGAACAAGAAATAAACATGTAGTTTTATTAAGCGTGGCACCCTTACTAAATCAACCCCACCCCAATGATCATTTCTTAGGTATTACTTTTAATAATTGAACCTATCTCTATTGTTATGTATCTACTAATAACCATTGATTTTCCCCTCCTGAAACAGGCTACATGTTAACTAAAATATACTTTAAGATGATTGGTATTTCATAAAATAGAAATGAATATTAAAATTATGGACCTAGACTGAGTCATATTTTTACCAAAACATTGGTATTTTGAATTTCCCGCCTTTTGAACCACTAGATATTATTAAAAATGTCTCATTGTTTATTGAATGAGAATAATAATACGTTAATTACATAGTGAAATACTAATTATTTTTACAATTTGCAAAATAAAACATTGTTAGAACACATAGAATCGAAACGCAACGCCAGTGACAGTCAGTATTGACATGGCTGTCAGATAGTCAAAACAAAGTTTTCGTGGTTATGTTATTGTTAGTTTTAGTGATTTTAAAACGCGTGAACTGCTTAAAAAGTGTGTGGAAAGATGCTTTCGAGCACCAGTGAAGTGATGCAATTATGTTTCAAGTGTATTTCGTGATATACCGTGATTTAATGTGCCTACAAAGTTTACCCGGAATTCGCGGCTAAGGTAACAATATGATTTAAGAATGCTTCCCTCTGCCCTCCGCGTATATAATTTTTATTGTTTCAACAGCAATATCAGTCTCCATATCCATTAACACGGTCAGCAACTGAAACCGCTTAAATTATCCAACCAAATTATGTGTAAATACTAATATGTATGATTCTAATCCTGGTCACGGCTATTAACTGTAGAGAAACGCGCCTGGCGTTCCTAAATTAAAACGTTTCTTTACGTTATCAGCTACTGGAGCTATTGGAAGCTACTAAACGACGGTACAACTTAGAAAGCTGAAACTGAAAAGCTTAGAAAGCCAAAGTGGCTCTCTATGAAGGAAACCCTCTACCCCGTCTGAAACCCTGTAATACTAAAAGTTTCCCTAAGCTCTGATGACTATACATACTTACCTCCTGAAAGGAACACTACAACCCTGCGTTAAATACTATAACCCCAATAATCTAATTTCCTATATAAACATGATTTGTCAGACAATTTCAGCGGTTTTTCCTAACAATGGCTCGTGAAAGTTAGTGGTAGATCCCTAGTTATGTAGTAACCCGATAATTTTTAGGAGACTGATAAAGAGGTTGTTGAAACAAAAACAAGGATATTTATTTTAAACTTTATTTCCTATAAATGGTACTTTACAAGGAAAAGATATTAAGTAAATAGGTATATAAAATTAATTAGTAAATTAATATTATTCGGTTATAAGTTCAAGCTGTTGATGCGGGAAGGTTAGTGGTAAAGTTGTAGAATGGTGTCAGGAATCTGTAAAAGAAAAGGCTATTCGGTAGTTTCCATATAGACAAAGTCTTCCCAATAATTGCGGTGAAGATTAATGCTAGAAAATTATTTTGTAAAATTTTGTTATTGATGATGAAATTAACTCTTGTCTTATTTGAATATTTTATTTTACTACAAGCAAATATGGTTTTTTTTATTTATCCCCTACGCCCTAAAAGCGACAGTGTTAACGAATACAGACGATAATTATACAATTAAATTATTTTCTTAGAAAAATTATTTATTTATTTTAAACATAGTTAGGAAGGGTAGCTAATGTGTGATAGGGGTTTCTTTTCCCAAATACACACGCCTGTAGTTCGTGCGGTGGGGTAAACTGTCTCATATCCTATCTAATTATTATTATTATTTTTATATATTTTATTAAAAATAAAATATTTTTATTTTGTCTTTCAATGACTTTATTAAGTGAAGCTACCAACGTTTCGTAACCTACACACCAGAGGAAAGAAACGCCAAGAAAACCTCTGAGATGCCTAGCTAATTAATTAAATCAAAATTAAATCTAAAATTCAACCAAAGGGACTGTGGTCATGCCGAAATAAATCATAGAAATATGTCGTGTTAGGCAGTTATGCTAATTCAAACTTCAAAGATAAGCAAATAGTATAGTACGCAGAGTAAGGCATTGTTTCTAACTACCAAACTCTTCATCTAATTATCAAATTTTACAGATGATGTACACTATTGAATTGAAAGCCTGAATTAACTTATGAACTATTTTCGTTCAGTTGTAGTTGATATGGATCCCCATAACTCACTCCAGCACGATTCAATCTCTCAGTTGAATTTCAATACTTTATTATAGTGGCTTTCTCTTTGCCAATAATTGTATTTCCAACAATACAATAATATTTATTCATCAATTATCATGAATGGTGATAAGATACAAATCTCACTAAGTCAGAGAACATGTTAAAATTTTCATAATATGTTTTGTTTTACAACACAAGGTTGGTACATATTCAGATGCCTTATTTCAGCTCAAAAGTAATAAATAATTTCAGTTATATAAATAACACTTCATAGAAGGATCAAGGCAGTGGTTATGAAGAATGAACATAATTGTTCAATGGTTAATGTTTCTTTCACTGTCATAGAAGGATTATAGCATTGGTTAATGAAGGATGAACATAAGATTGATCAATGGTTAATGTTGGTTACACTGTCATAAATGAATAATGTTACAATCATACAATTACTTCAGTTCAAGTCAATGCTTATATACCAAAGTATATGAACCGTAAATATAATAGAGGACGCACTCCTTTAAATTCATAAATCAGGTACGTAAAACACGCTAAAAATCGTTCCCAAAATAGGGTAAACGACTTAATATATACTCAATTAAATTCATATACCGCAGCCGCAAAACATAAAAATATAACGCATTCCGCAATAAAATTCGCAAAACGTATAAAATTATAACGCATACGATATATAGGATATAGAATAACCGCATCCACAAAACGTATAAAAATATAACGCATTCCGCAAACTTATAAAATAAAACGCATACGCAATATAGGATAAACGCATCCATCCCTATTTCGATTAATTCGTAAAATGTTTCCGCAAGCTCCGTTAAATTCCGTACGCATATATATATTGCATATAATAATTCAACCAAATTTCACATAAATTAAATACAAGAACCACAACAATAAGGAAAATGTTCATAATATAACAGTCAATTAAAAGCACTTACTCAACTCCAAGGCCTAAAGAGAATACACAGAAAAGAAATAAATTTTATAAGTGAATAGATTTTGCCTCACCAAATTAGACTTCTTTTGCTGGTCCTATTGGCAGCTCACGGCGGGGCCTCGGTGTTTGTAGCACGGTGCTTGTATCTCTATGCAGCGGCAGAGGTCAGGTCCCGTTGCTCAGGATGGTGCTTGTGGCTCACGACGGCGGCAGAAGTCAAGTGCTCGTAGATCTCTGGTCGGAGGCAAAGTGATTCCCTACGGTACGCCCTTCCCTTATATAGCATCAAAATTGCGTATATAAACGCTAACTACCCCCGTGACGTCAGAGAGGTTCGAAACGTCCGCCTTGTGTTAGCTTGGTTAGATTGATTTAAGCCAATTTGAACCTTATTGATCCTTTAGTTCATACTATTTTAAAGACCAAATTCCTATACTTAAGTGTCCTAGTTCGATAATCTCCTATCTCCCATAGGGAATGTTTTTCTTGAATATCTATCCAATTATGCAATTTCCAATGAAAATTTATATGAAAATAGATGAAAACATTAGCCCCGCGTATGATTTAATAAGCCCCTGTAAGTATTAATGTCTATTTTCCCCGTAAAATGCCAATATATCTTTGTATACCAATTTGATTCTTAAGATCCCTACGCTACATACTTCTATAAGAAACAAGTTCCTATGAGCGCCCTACCCTTTTTGGAAAACCTAACCTCTAAGAAAGCGATTTTCTTTAATTCAAACAAAATAAGTATTTCCTAAGCTGAATTTATACAATTTATGATGAGGATAATTTTTCTGCATATATTATGACAAGATTATGCTGCGTATTTACTCCGTAAAATACCAATATAACTTTTATCAGGAAATTCGCTTTTTATCCTAATTTTCATCACTTTCCTTTATTTGTTTTGATCAAAATTGTGTTTATCACACGTTTATAAGCTAAAACTAGCCTAGAATTCCATCAAACATCAGTAATTTTAAAATACTTACAATTTTTTTTACGACAATTTTCGATCATAAAATTTGTCTATTTTAGCGCTTTACTGAATTGAAATCTTTATGTTTTATAAAAACAAAGCTCCCAACTTTATTTATCTCCGTTATTTAACTTCATAATACGAGTTTTTACATAATATTCCCAAAAATCGATTTTGGATGAAAAAATAAGTTCTTAGTTTTTTCACGCTTAATTCATTCAATTTCGTTAATATACTTCCTGAAATATAACTTTAATTACTTTCCCTTTAATTTAAGTATCGATTTATAACAATAATGAACAAATTAAAAACATAACCTCTCCATTTAGACAAATTTTCAGACAAAGCTAAAATATTATTAGGTACTACTTTTTGTTATTGAATAAATTATCAATAATACATTTATTCTATACAATAAACTACATTTTATCTCGAAAATCCTATTAAAAGTATCAATTTTCATCATTACTTAACGAACAATATTCTCAGTTGTCGGTCATTCCGTTCCCTAGGTATACTTACAATGAGAATAATATGAAATTATAAGAAACTGATGATAAAGCAATTTGTAATCAAACTACTAATTTCTAAATGGGTAAAAGAACCTGTCTATGTTACTAATAGTTTGTACTATGTCATAAAATGTCTTTAGTAAATCATATATTCTTGTACCTAGCACATATCTTACGAATGAAGTAAATATTTCTAGAACATACTTTATATACAACCTCCTGCTCTTTTATGACTTTTATTTTACCTAATAATACATATCGGCCTCCTAGCCCAGTCGGTAGTGACCCTGCCTACGAAGCAGGAGGTCCCGGGTTCGAATCCTGGTCAGGGCATTTATTTGTGTGTTGATCACAGATATTTTTGCCTGGGTTATGGATGTTTTCTATGTATTTAAGTATTTATCCATATTTATCTATTATATATATCGTCGTCTAGTACCCATAACACAAGCCTTATTGAGCTTACTATGGGCCTAGGTCGATTTGTGTATGATTGTCCTATAATATTTATTTATTATTTATTTATTATTATTAATACATCCCTTATTGAAGGAATCCATCTCAAGATTGCTAAAACTTTATGACAAATCTAGTGCGGTAACCAAATTACTGTTTGTCCACTGCAAATAGTACAAACGGATATTTCAGATAATAATTCCCCAAAATGTTGCATACTTATCCTGTTAAGTTGTTATTCATAGCCTCTGTTCCTGTGAAAACTAAAACATACATTAAATATCTACACAAGCTGCATATATAATTTACATATGAATGCCACCTATGGTCATAATGCCATTTGAAATACCCAAATAATAATAATAATAACCATTATTTCTATCTAAAATACAACTATGTAAAATACATAATTAATCGACCAAGATCATGAATGTTTCATAATCTTGCCAATCAACGGTGAACAATTTTTAACAAAATTGCATGTTATCAATTGCTTATGCAATAATGTAAAAATAAGTAATAATATAAATATAATTACAACTAAACATAATATAAGTTATCAAAAACTGTGAGAAATCCTAGTAAACATTTCAAGTTTTATATTTTTCAAATATTCTCATTTCCTGAGAGCAGTGATCATAGCTTACTATATAAGTTCTGGTATGTATGGTTGCTAATAAAACACATAATGCTTATATATTTTCATATATTTCATTTCCTTTGTCAGATCATTAACTTGATCTTTTCTTACATACTAAAATAAAACCAATATGTAATAAGGTGAACCTCCACCCTCATACATACTATGTGAATCATTTATTTTAATTTTTTCATGAACTTTACTCATGAAAATATCATGTAAAAGCTTACAAATGAAGCTCTATCAGCCTTTAAAGTCACTTTGATAATTTTCATACTTAGAGGACCCTATGGACCTCTACAAACTCCTTGAGATTTCCCACGATTTTCCCAGTGATTTAATAATTTGATGTTTACTCGTTTCATTACATTCTCCATAGTTTTACCAAACACTGAATTGTTCATGAGTTTGAAAAAATTTTTTTCGAATTCAGAAGATGCTTGGGATCGCATGTAGGTATTTAAATCTATGTAACTTTTTAACCATGGGGATTGCTCAAATTTTAATATTCTATGGATTTTAAGCAATTTTAATCCGTTTTGTAAACTTTGTTTAAGATTTCTGTAATGAATGACATAGTTTGTTTTTTTGTTTAGATTTGGTATTAATTTTTTTGCTTTAGAATTACCTAAACATACATTTTCGGGACAGAATGGTAGATCCGAATGATAATCATGTAATTCTTTAGGGTACTCAATGTCTACTGCTAAGATAAAGCCATGATCAGCATCATCTGCGATATTAAAATTCGTCTCTACATTCACCCATTCAAATTTACCTGTAGGAAGAGGTTGAGACATAGCCCATCCATACAAGTTATTTGCATCTAAATATACAAGAAAAGAAGACGGTTGGTTTGATTCATAGTTTGACATATATTTATTGTTAGCTTTTGCATGTCGGTTACTGCATTGGGATATACCTCCTCGAATATTTTTTGCTATGAAAGCAATTTTATCAATATCTGTCAAAAGTTCAAGTTTTATTTTTGTAACTTTTAACATGGCATCCCAACTCAATCCTAGGGCAGTGTAATAATGAGCTGGATCCAAACCGTAGGTCTTAACACATACATTTCTAAAATTTTCAAATACATCAGTTAGTAGCAAAACATCTGTTTTCAGATATAGATCTGAATAGTCCCCCATATTTTGACAATTAAAGTGATTCCACACACCCACAGCATGTTCATAATCTGAAATGTGGCTTTTAGTCAGAAAACTATAAAATAAATCCTTACGAGGAAGGGCGGTAAGGTTTAAACTATCAAATGATGTCATGTATTCATATGGGTACACACCCTTACGTATCAAGCGCTTATAGTCTTCTTCACTTGGAAAATTTAATTTTAGTTCATTGAATTAGTTTGTTGTTAAGTTTTTAGCTAATTTTTCAAGACTACTAGACATGAATTTAAGGGAATCAACGAATCTTAATTTCACTGTACGGTTATTCACTTTTAACATTTTGGAAAAGGAAATATATTTTTCTTTGTTCTGTGGGATTAGTTCTATATCACCATCTTCAAAATTAAGCCCATGTACTATAAAGTGACTGTCATAGTTGCTTAAGTTATGAAAAAACACAGGTACAAAGTTTTGGGGTCTGTACTTTTCATTGCAAAGTGAATGTGCAACGCCTTCGTAAACACCGGTATGCCAGTTATAGGAAACGCAGGAATTCTCGTTTAAACATGTACTACAAATGAAACAGACTTTGCTGTTTGCAATGTGTTCTTTATTTAAAGTTGTTAAGGGTAAAGGGGGCTTGGAAAATGTATTATTTTTACAAATACTCTCCAAATCATGTTTAATACATTTCATAAACGTTTGACCACAGTTCTCCCCTTTGTATCTATACATATAATAAAGCTGAAGAGGGTCGAAAGTCTGTACATGGAAGATAATCGAAAAAAAGTTGGCTGGGGATACTTAGAATCGATAACAGAACACGTTCCAACAATTTTTAGAATTTTTGTCTGTTTATCTGTTTGTCTGTTTGTCTGTTTATTTGACCGCGCATCACGTGAAAACAGCTGAACGGATTTTGATGAAATTTTGTATAGAGATAGTGTAAGTCCCGGGAAAGGATAATATATAGTTTTAATCCCGAAAATCAACCCTGGTAGGGGTGAAAATGGGGTTGAAAGTTTGTATGGAGAATTTTTAACCGCTGATACGATTTAGATAGAAATGAGTATGGAGATCATTTGAGTCTCGAGAAACGTCATAGGATAGTTTTCAAACCCTTGTGGGGCTGAAAAGGGGGTTGGAAGTTGGTATGAGGAATTTTTTACCGCTGAACTGATTTAGATGAAAATTGGTATAGAGATAGTATGGGTCTCGAGAAAGGAAAAAGGATAGTTTCATCTTCAAAAAAGCCCCCCCCCCCCATCTTACTTTAGAATCTTAGGTCCAAAAATCTATCTATCTATACATATAATAAAGCTGAAGAGGGTCGAAAGTCTGTACATGGAATATATTCGAAAAAAAGTTGGCTGGGGATACTTAGAATCGATAACAGAACACGTTCCAACAATTTTTAGAATTTTTGTCTGTTTGTCTGTTTATTTGACCGCGCATCACGTGAAACCGGCTGAACGGATTTTAATGAAATTTTGTATAGAGATAGTTTGAGTCCCGGGAAAGGACAAAGAATAGTTTTCATCCCGAAAATCAACCCTGGAGGGGGTGGAAAAGGGATTGAAAGTTTGTATGGATTTTTTTTATAGAAATTAGTATAGAGATAATTTGAGTCCCGAGAAACGACAGAATAGTTTTCATCCCGAAAATAAACCCTTGTGGGGGTGAAAGGCGAGTTGGAAGTTGGTATGAGGATTTTTTCACCGCTGAACTGATGATAAAGATGACATTTTTTCACATGATTTTTTCACCCCCCCCCCCCCCCCCAAGTACACCTCAAATAGGAAAAAACATTACTGACCCCCTCAAAAAATAATTTCTGCATTTGTGACCCCCCCCCCCAAATTTCATTTCTATTGCGCCTATTCTTACCTTTCATGCTTAGACTGATTTGACGGGAGGATTTGCCGTGGACATGAACGTATAAATACAAAAGTGGTACTGTATCCGATATACACCTACTACTCTATGTCGTTTAAATCATGCCAAAAATATTATAAGGACAATTTTGAGTGTAGTTTCATTTAGTGGTAATTGTAAAATATTTTATCAGGACTACTGTCCTCTAGCGTATCCATCTGTCAACTTTACTTCAAGTTCCACCTCCAGGGTAGCGGGAGAAGAATTAGGGGTGAATTAGCCGCTTACTGACACAGACCGAATTCCACGCGGGCGGAGCCGCGGGCACAGCTAGTGTTCTATAAATTGATAACTTGTCATCATATGCACATTTAATATAGTATCCAAAACTATAAACTTGATGTTTCTGAATGTTAATGGTTGAGGAACGCTTGTCTATACGTCTGCGTTTACGTTTGATTTTATCATCCACATAATCATCATCATCTCCATAATCTTTATCACTGTCAGGTGTTGGAGAGTGACTATTATCTTTAGTGGTTTGTTCATTAGATTGTTCTGACTGAATAGGACTTAAAAATGCCTCAAAAATCTGCATACACAACAAAAGGAACTCGTAATTTACGCTCGTAATTATTGAAATTAAGTTGACTTGAAGAAGTCATTTTGTCAAACCAATCTTTCCTTTTATCCTCTTTATAGGGTAAATTGGTACATATATGAAAACAATCGTTCTTTTGATGCTCTACTGAATTCTGATTAGATGAATAATTTGACAAACAACCATCACATATATTAACAGCATGTTGTGATTTATTTATTTGAGCGGATACTAATCAAGATAAATTGTTGATTAGACAATAGTGTCCTCTATGCCCCTTCTATACATATAATAAAGCTGAAGAGGGTCGAAAGTCTGTACATGGAAGATAATCGAAAAAAAGTTGTCTGGGGATACTTAGAATCGATAACAGAACACGTTCCAACAATTTTTAGAATTTTTGTCTGTTTATCTGTTTATCTGTTTGTCTGTTTATTTGACCGCGCATCACGTGAAAACGGCTGAACGGATTTTGATGAAATTTTGTATAGAGATAGTTTGAGTCCCGGGAAAGGATAATATATAGTTTTGATCCCAAAAATCAACCCTGGTGGGGGTGAAAATGGGGTTAAAAGTTTGTATGGAGAATTTTTAACCGCTGAAACGATTTAAATAGAAATGAGTATGGAGATAATTTGAGTCTCGAGAAACGTCATAGGACAGTTTTCAAACCCTTGTGGGGGTGAAAAGGGGGTTGGAAGTTGGTATGAGGATTTTTTTACCGCTGAACTGATTTAGATGAATCTATATCTATACATATAATAAAGCTGAAGAGGGTCGAAAGTCTGTACATGGAAGATAATCGAAAAAAAGTTGTCTGGGGATACTTAGAATCGATAACAGAACACGTTCCAACAATTTTTAGAATTTTTGTCTGTTTATCTGTTTGTCTGTTTATTTGACCGCGCATCACGTGAAAACGGCTGAACGGATTTTGATGAAATTTTGTATAGAGATAGTTTGAGTCCCGGGAAAGGATAATATATAGTTTTGATCCCAAAAATCAACCCTGGTGGGGGTGAAAATGGGGTTAAAAGTTTGTATGGAGAATTTTTAACCGCTGAAACGATTTAAATAGAAATGAGTATGGAGATAATTTGAGTCTCGAGAAACGTCATAGGACAGTTTTCAAACCCTTGTGGGGGTGAAAAGGGGGTTGGAAGTTGGTATGAGGATTTTTTTACCGCTGAACTGATTTAGATGAAAATTGGTATAGAGATAGTATGGGTCTCGAGAAAGGACAAAGGATAGTTTCATCTTCAAAAAAGCCCCCCCCCCCCCACCTTAAATTAGAACCGTAGGTCCAAAAAATTTGAAAAAAATAATGGAAGTGAAGTCTGAAAGGTACTTTCAATAAAAACTATCTATACATATAATAAAACTGAAGAGGATCGAACGTCTGTTCATGGAATATATTCGAAAGAAAGTTGGCTGGGGATACTTAGAATCGATAACAGAACACGTTCCAATAATTTTTAGAATTTTTGTCTGTTTATCTCGGAAATTATCCCTTAAGCGGATGCAAAAGGGGTGGAAGTTTACATGGGGAAGAAACAACCAATAACCGCTGTACGTATTTAGATGAAATTTGGTATTGAAATAATTTGTAATGTTTTGGTCAAGGTGTTCATATTTATAACATGTTACCCGTCGATACTTTAAATTTGCCTTTACCCGCTCTTAAGAAATATTTGAAAATGTCATGAATGTCAAAGGGTTATTGCAGGTTCGAGGACTATATATGACGGACAAAGTTGCATGGCCCAAACCAAAAAACTACTACAAAATTATCTAACATTTATAGGACACCGTTTAGGTAGGAAAACATTTCAAACGTTTTGTGAAGCAGTCAGATTAGGGTTTATTTTTCTTTATAATTAAACAATAGGTACATTATCTGTCTCTCAAGCTGTTCTGATATGTCTTCTTGAAGAACTACGCATTATTTTGCATCTTTAAGATCTAATATTAATGTATTACTGTTGTGAAAAAAATAAGTCCCGTCGAGTTTCTTTTCGGTCATAATACTTCTTGGGCCAGAGGTGTAGGGCTAGAACCGGTGGTAGTTTTGGAACGAAGTTCCTTCTCGGACGGTTCGCGGATGGCTAGGCGAAAAAAAGGCACGTGACCGTCACGAAAATGCGTCACGTCACGCAAACGCGACACCCATACGATTGAGAAACATGTAAAATGGAATGAAATAAAAAATATATAAAATTGAATAAAGTGAAGTGTAGTGAAAGTGAGAAGTGAAAAAAGTCGAGAACCTAAAAGTAAAAAAAAGTCAAAAATGTCAAAAATGGCTAAATTTCAAAAATTTCAAAAATTTCCAAAATTTCCAAAATTTCAAAATTTTCAAAATTTCTAACATTTCCAAAATTTCCAAAATTTCCAAAATTTCCAAAATTTCCAAAATTACCAATATTACCAATGTTACCAAAATTTCAAAAATATACAAAAAAAAAAATCACAAAATTTACGAAAAAGTCAAAAATAAAATAAAATAAAATAACATAACTTCGTTTCACTCGAGTGTTCCACGACACTCACGTATTTTATTTTTCTCTGACGTTCATTAGTGCATTAGTGCATTGTAATGTGCTTACATTGAAGAATAAATATCTTGATCTACACCAATATCATAAATCCTCTATTCCGCGTTCGGAACCGTATGTAATTACCACCATTATTACAACCAGTAACGTAACATCAGTGTATTATCTGTGTGGTAACAGTGTGGTAAAAACGTATGAAAATTAATGAAACTCTGCCCCCCAAAAAATATGATATAAAAAAGTATTCATTTTTGAGTGTAGTTTCATTTAGTGGTAATCGTAAAATATTTTATTAGGACTACTGTCCTCTAGCGTATTCATCTGTCAACTTTACTTCAAGTTCCGCCTCCAGGGTAGCGGGAGAGAAATTAGGGGTGAATTAGCCGCTTACTGACACAGACCGAATTCCACGCGGGCGGAGCCGCGGGCACAGCTAGTTGTTATATATAACAAATTAAAATGTTTTGTTTTTTTACATTTTGTAATGTGTAAAGGACCAACAATATCATGACTTTTATTTTGTGAATTATACTCCAAACCAAACACGTTAATACTTAAATCATTTAACTTTTCAAATTTCTGAATATCAGTAAACTTGATAGGAAAAGGAATGTCACCAAACTTCAATTTCTCCTTATATTTGACATAACAGTTCACCATATTAGCGTGATTGTTTTTCTTAGGTGGATATAAACCCGAAAGCAATGCCCAACGGAAACATTCATGATCATTGTTTTTGATGTTTATTACTGCTCTTTTGTTTGTTATATCACGTGGTAATTCAATATATGAAGAACCACGCAATGGTTTACATTTATTAACATTAACATCTAAGTGGTTTATGTTTACCAAACTCCATCCACTATCTTTTCTTTCAAAGTTTGTTAATCTCTCTGTTATTTCATTTACGAGGGATATGAAAAATAAATCTTTATCACTGCTCACATTAAAAAGTTGATTGTTTAATTGAAAATCAAATGTATTTCTTAACTGTTTGGTATCCTGACAAAAATTTGCATTTAAATTAAATTAACTTTTAAAGCACAATGATCTGCAACGGATCGATTTAATAAAGTAAAAATTGTATCTTTATTTTTTTCTAAAAACGATTCGGGGGTTTCAAAGGGTTGGTAATCATTTCTATTACTTGATATTCTGTACGTAGCAACCCTGTTTCGGAATGCATTTTCAATTAGCTGAACGTTGATTAATTCGCTGTCTGAACTAAGAACATTGTTTTTGTGGTTATTGCTTTTCAAATGGTTTGCTAAATATCTTTTTACCACATACACATGGCACACAGAACATTCAATTTTGTCATTATTTTTTGTGCTTACGTCAATACAGCAAGCTTGTGTTGTAGAAGTTGATGCTGAATCACTGCTAGTTGAAGGTTGACTCTTCTTTGTTGATGCCTTAGACACAGGATCCGCAGTTGCCATTTCTATTCCGCCTCCAACTTGTTGGGATCTAAATAAATAAAATAAAATATCACAAATAATGTAATTACATCATTACTTATAATATGATTACCAGAAACAAAGATTAATAATAACTACAAAATACTAACTTGTATATTTCTTACAATGCAAACAATACGCTTGCATTGGTAGGACTCCGTCTACTACATCAGTAGTTGATATATGAATATCCTGTGTTTGATTCCTATGACCCTCACATGGGGTATAATATGGTTTAATATCTTGATCTTCGAAAATTGAATCAGGTAATAAGCCATCAATAAACCACAATCGGATGTGTCTATCAAATTTCTGTATTATTAACTTTTTGCTAAAACTTGCTATCTCGCTACGTTCTAATTTAGGCTCAAGGTAAAATGCCATGTTGCAAAACTGAATCACACAACACCACAGGTACAAAACACTGAAACTTCAATTTGCTATAGATAATTTTAAAACTGGGGACCCACTTTTATACCACTATCCCCTCCGTATCCATAAGTCAGGTAAGGAAACATGTAACAACAGGTTATAACTTAGATCACCCACCCCAACAAGATGCAAGGTAGAAAAAAAATGTATAATGAATTAAACATTTAAACAGATTGATTAACTTACATTTCATATTTTTGTTGACTTACAGATTCACACAAATTATATATTTCTTGGTCTTCAAAATATTCCTTCTCCGCGTCTTCACATATTTGAAGAAGTTCAACATCACAATTATCATTTCCAATTTGCATGCTATACATATAGATTAAAAATCAGTATAAGTTTTTTATACTTTGAAATTTAAAATGTTCCTTCAAATTCTATCTCTGATTAGTCAAAATTAAGAAATTTATTAACTTAATCGTAATTGAACACGTGATTTGCAGCTCACTTCGTTTCTAAAATTTACTCCCCAGCCTCAACCTTTTTATATGAATTTGTGTTGAAAAAAAGGTCACGGCTGGTGGGGACAGAGGACCACCTAGGTAGGTAGCGACGAGTTTAAACAGGATTTCGGGGACAGGTAAATTTTTGTTTGCAGCGGAATGTTTTCTAACAAAAGATTAAATTATCAAAAGAATTCTAAAGAATTTAAACGACAGATCTTTTGTGCATTTACTTTCTTTTAAAATCGTGTGTGACTTCAAACCCGATGATTGATTTATATATTTCTCAGAAACGAATAAAAAGTAAATTATTACCTTCTTCAAAGGACATCTAGCAAAAAAGGTAAAGTTCTCAAGCCGACAGCATAAAGAAAAAACTAATAATAGAAATTGCGACTTTAAATTAGAGCACCAAAGGAGTCTTTAAACATCGCACCGCCCCACATAACTGGTATAAACAGGAATGCAATAAATCACACACCGAATCCTACATGAACAAAAGATCTATATATTATAATAAATAATGGGAACTTCGTTTACGGAAACGTACAGCATACTTACATGTTGAAACCTGTTCAAAACACAGTCATGTTTATTGTCCACCAATAAATAGCAGTCGGTTGTCACATATACCAAAGTTATTTACGAGTTAAAAAAAAATTAAGTCAACACAATTATCTAGACTAGAAATAATCTAAAATCAATAAAATAATATTTCAAAAATTGGATTTGCATAAAATAATTTACCTTTAAAAAAAATTAAGACAACACAAATATCTAGACTAGAAATAATCCAAAATCAATAAAATAATATTTCAAAAATAGTATTTGCATAAAATAATTTACTCAAAAAAAAAAATTAAGACAACACAAATA
This sequence comes from Pammene aurita, assembly GCA_947086415.1. Lineage (NCBI taxonomy): Eukaryota > Metazoa > Arthropoda > Insecta > Lepidoptera > Tortricidae > Pammene > Pammene aurita. The sequence goes on from OX352299.1 coordinate 12,129,369, forward strand.
TCTAGACTGGAAATAATCTAGAATCAATTAAATAATATTTCAAAAATTGGATTTGCATAAAATAATAAATTTTAGGCAAAAACTGAAAACGAATAGATATTAAATAACTAAAATTGATGGGGTTGAAACATATACCAGAAGTTTCATATTGTGTTGTAACACATATAGATACGTTGAAATTTGCATATATATTCGCGAAATGTGAATTAATTACTTTAGGTATAAATTTGATACCTACTCCAGTCCAGACTAATAAAGGGTAATGTAATTGTGTCAGTTCGCGGGGCTTGTTAGATCATTAAAAATCTCGTTAAGTTATATGACCGTTTCTACCCCATTGATTTCCCACCACCAAAACTATACCTAAACTATGGAAACTTTAGGTAGTATACCTAGTCTTTCATAAGGAGTAACCAATTAAGCAATTATAAAACCTATTGCAAATACGTAAAGAACAAACTACAACGTAGGAGTATGCCTCTACCGAGCTCGGTAACAATGCGATGTCGCCGAGTCGAGCTAACAATAGAGACAATAGAAAAAGGTGAGCAAGGGTTCTATTGTGGTGTCGAAGAGCGTGTATTGTTTAATTAGCGGAGTGCCTAAGTGCTGAAGGAGGCTCCGGGCCCTGTTGAGACCTAGTGCAATCGATCTAAATGGGGGGCTAAACGTACTAAAACATACCAAACTTTTTTTTTTTTAGGTTTCACAGCCCCGAAAAACCACCATAATCCCGAAAAACCATTGGTTTGGTGGTGGGAAATCCATGTGGTAGAAACGGTGAATCTATACTACTCATGCATTTTAATTTATATCATTATGAAAGTTTCTGCATTTTAGTTTTTATTTTACTTATAATTCTATGAGTTAAAGACGATTAAACTTATACCACTACTTTACGACTAAGTCATAAACGAGGAAAATTATATGTATACTGAGTTTTAAACGAAACGTTTCTGAACGTGTCAGCCGTAAACTACATTATAATGTGTGTTTAAATCAGCATTCACTTCAAACCAAACAGCAGGAGAAAATTAAAGCTATATGACTTTATGATTTACAGTATATTAAAATTCGAGACGCAAGTATTTAAAACATCTTTTAGTCTTCATTTTGTAGTTTTATTAGTAAGTAATAGCGATTTGCGATCAATCTGATTATTAGCTTATCGCACTCACGTGCCTTTGGTTTCGCGTGATAGGATAACAAGTGTGCATCTGGATTAATATAGATTAGTGAAATTAGATAAGTATTAAATTTACAATGCGTGATATAGTTGAGATTTTTAGTATGTTGTTAGGGACAACAAGTGTCTTGAGCTAGCCGAGAAATTTGTGGAAATCTATCAACTTTGTGATATTTCCTGTATGAATTTAAAAAACTGTTCATTTATTGATAAAGGTTGCTATTGAAGTTATAAAAAGCATTTAATTATACATCATTTAAGTCCACATTCAAATCTCTATCTTTTATAGCTTCTGAGCCACTTCAGTCATTGATAAAAAAAATACTTTATAGTTTATTAAGATTTACGTTGGTTCCTCAAAACATTTGAACTAAATGGAATATTTCTATGAACCCGCTTTTATTCGATTTGTGTGTATTTTTTCCATATCTCCACTTTCCTTCCTTGTCTAATATACGTCAAGTAAGAGACTCACAACTTATATGCCGACATTCACATCTTGAGTCACCTTTGTTTGTGAAAAGATGGAAAACTATTTCATAAAATAGGGCCATTTGAGTATCTGGCATTAAAATTTATTTTTTCTGTGGTCTCTCGTTAATGTATTTGCAGTTTTTTGGGAGTTCGCGTGCAAGTTGATTGTAATATTTTTTAGTTTTTCAAAGATATATGTAGCCGTATCTTGTAAAATATTTAAGGTATACACATTTAGACTCAAGTTGTTGCAAATTAAAGGGCCTTCAAAATCACCAAAGCAACCTTATTAATGAAACTTATAATTTGTGAAATGAAAAGAAAAGTATAAAAAAAAACTGTAGTTTTTAATGTATTGCTCAGCCAGCACAAGTAATTAGTTGTAGCAAATAAAGCTATAAATAGCCTTAACTAGTCCCAACACTCCAATAACATATCAAAATCCAGAACTACATCACGCTTTGTTATTTTAGCAATTTTGATTGTTAATTTTCACGGGCTTAAACATGTTTTCAGTATAATACTTGTATGTTAGTTTTTATTTAAGAATTGTCTTCTGTATGCCAGGGTTAAATTTACGAGCCCCTCGAGTGGCTCGAGTAGCGTTGAGCGTCGCGTGTCGTAAAGTTTTTGATCATGTGTGATGCATTTTCCACTTGGCTGCTGTTAAATGATGATGCTGTAGAATGATTAATTTATAGTCAATTTATTAAAATAACACGACATATATTTATCTATCTTGTAGTTCTTACTTTGAGTAAATCTAAGCGAAGATATTAATCTACAGTCTCATCGTCTTATTAGCAAATATGTTTTGCGTATTATTTTTTGGGTAGAGAATATAAACATACGAATATTTGTGTAGGTGGCCTCTGGTCACGCCGCTCTCTTGATCCATGGATAAATAGTCTTCGAAGCTTATTCCTGAGATTATTTCATGCGCTGTCTTGTACAGCTACACCTTCCCAGAACCTATAATATTTGTAATAAGACATCATTCTAATGGAAACTGATACATATTCCAATTAAGATCTACTTTTTTAAGTAGGTATAACCTTGTTTAGAGCGAAAACTTTATTTATAATTGTGATATATAAGATATATCCTGACACACCTAGTCCCATTTCTGCTTCATTAATTATACTTGTTGCTGAACTTTCCTTTTCCATTAATTATAAACAAAAGTTGGTAATAAATAAAAATTCTGTTGTCTCCTTAGTAAATCTTAAAGAGTAGGTATATGCGACTTTGATTTAAGAACCATCGTGACATCTCTTTTAATCCAAATATCCTAATTGGACATTATAATATCACTTAATTTTTCCTGACGTCAATTGTTTCGAATGTGAACATTCAAAACGACTGATGATTTTGAGCCCATGGTGGCTTTGATATTTCTAAGTGCATAAGTGGAAATATAATCGTAAAGTCACCGAAAACCTCGAATACTACTCTAGACAGCAGCACAAATTGTTTAACAGCGAAGTTTAATTAAATCTATGGTTCGGCTTTTGTGCTGTTTTCGACTCACATTTTTGGCGAATTGATTGTAAAAACACTGTAAAAAGGTTTTGCTTTACTTATTATTTAATTCAGATTAAAATTCGGCTCTCCGGAGCTGATTGTTAAAATTGTTTCCGTGCCACTAGAATCGAAAAAGGCTCGTAAAGTTTTTCCATTGTTTGGTGAAAGTTTTTCAATATGGCAAAGTTACAACCTACAAGCGTAGTTTATATCTATAGTACTCGGGTATATCAGTACATGCCTATACTGACGTATAAACGTATTGGTCTAGGAGCTGGCCACGTCAGATATGACACAATAATGAGAGCAATGAAATCCATCTAGTAAGATTGCAATACTATCCTTATTGCTAGATCCGGGCATCTGGCAGCTTTTAATGGGTGGATATCAGAGTGACAGACTAGCAAAGTTTTTGAATTGAAAAAAACTAATATCAAAATTGGTAAAAACGGCCGAAGTTATCTTATTTATAGAGGACGGGGCCTATATTTTAACATAAGAACAAAAAACATTGCGTAATATATCGGAAACTGTAGGAAATAGTAGGCGACAAACTATGAATTACATTATACGTCGTTTTGGACTACTTTCCCCCATCAGAAACTTTTGGCAATGATGTGATCTAATTATTTATATACTTTTCATAATACTGCATCAAAACCAGAACTCTAGGATTCGTATTCTTAAAGTGGTTTGCATTCTCTGGTCTCCACCACTTTACAACTGCCAGATATCCGGATCTAGAAATAAGCATAGTATAGCAAATTAACGAAAGTTGTTTCTTCGCTTTCATTATTGTGTCATATCTGACGTGGCTAGCTCTCCGTCTATATATCAAAACATTGCTCTTCCTATGTATTTTTTTGCTGTTTGCTAAAATTTTACATAGGATTAAAATAATACAACAAAAACGGATCGACCTTTTTTTGTATTTTTGTCAATATTACAAGTTATTGACTGAAAAGGTGAACATGAACACAATAAAGTTGTCTCTGCCAGGTAAGATGATTAGTTGGAATAGTATCACAAGAGTGGAAAAAATGCCATGTTTTATGGTACATAGTCGCAACATCAACTGTATAATCAAGTTAGTAGGTATCAAGGAAACTTCATCATTTTCAAGTTTTATGCAGTGACTAGCTTTTCGCCCGCGATTTCGTCCGCGTATAATACGGTTCCTCATACAGAGTTTCATATCCAATTGTATCTTTTTAACTAACTTTTGTTCTCCGAGCCATCTTCTTAATCTATTTATACTTATAGCTATTTTGGCGAAAAAACGGGTAACGTAGACATAGTTTCAGTTACAAATAAGTGTTAATATGCAAATAAGAACATAAATGTAGCCTATTATTTGCGTAACTTCTTTGTGTACTATATAGTGGTGGTTTTATTTGGCGATACGATGACCAAACTATTATCAGCGCTCACTCTGGAACATGGAAATGGAACGGAAATAGGAACAATAATTCCTAGTAAATTTCAAACCAAAAAAATAGTAAATCTTTATACAAACTTTCAACCACTTTTTAGCCCCGTTCTAGGTTAAATTTAAAAAAAACGCTGAAATTGCGTTTATTATTTTTTAACTATTAGTAAACGTACAAAGTTTCAAATCTCTAACTCTAAATTTTGAACCCCACAAACCACCCACCCACCGATACAAACTGTTAACCCCCATTTTGCCCCCGTAGGGGTTGAATTTTTAAAAATTGCTTCTTATTAGTTGTACATATTGTAAATGTAACCCGTCCTGCAAATTACAACTTTCTAGCTTCAGTAGTAAAGGCCTCCCTTTCATACAAACTTTTCAACCCCGTTTTAACGCCTCTGGGGTGGAATTTTGAAAAACGCTGAAATTAGTTTGTTTGCTTTAAAGTTAGTAGCCTACAAACGAAATTTTGTATTTATTTTTTTATTTTTTATTTATTTAAACTTTATTGCACAAATAAACAGTGTACAAGACGCGGACTTAATGCCTTAAGGCATTCTCTACCAGTCAACCATTGGATCAAACCAAACTTGTAATTGGTGTAGGATCATAGAAATCGAGATTTATTTAGAAACACATTCAACATTACTATTTATTGATAAATACACATACACATATAGAAACATAACATAAACATACATACATATATAAAAATATAGTACCCACGTTTATAAGTAATATGCCGATAATTAGTCCTGAAGTGAGTTAGACTATTTAGAAAGGTGTTTACGTAACAAACGTTTCAACGAAAATTTGCTCTGTGCTTGTCTTAAGGGGAGAGGGAGATCGTTCCAAAGACGAATAGCCTGTAGGGCGAAGGAGTTGGATATAAAGCCGGTGCGGTGAAGAGGGATAGAAAGTTTAAGACTACGAGAGGAGCGCAACTCGCAACCGGGACGCGGCTCTATAAAGTGAAATTTTGATTTGAGATAGTCGGGAGCTGCTGGATCAAAAAGGATAGTATAAAGGGAGCAAAGAATTCTGAGAGACCTACGTTCACGGATTGGAAGCCAATTTAATTTGCGGCGGAAGGCCGAGACATGATCGTATTTACGGAGTCCGAAAATAAACCTAATGCAAGTATTAAGTAGCCTATCTAATTTATTTAGTAAATCTTGGCTAATACTAGAGTAACACACATCCGCATAATCGATGACAGGTAACACCAACGACTGAATGAGAAGAGTTTTCGTGCTGACTGGCAGGAAGTGCTTAAACCTTTACAGAGATCTCAATATGTTGGTCACTTTACGACAAACGTCCGACACCTGAGGAATACAAGTAAGACCGCTGTCCACGATTAACCCAAGATTTTTGACGTGAGGCATAAACGGAACTACGTTATTTTCAAAAGAAATCGGAACAAGTTGTGAGATGTCAAGTAGTGACAGCAAACGCGGGCTACCCAGTATAATGGCCTGGCACTTTTTAGGGTTGACAGATATCCCAAAACTACGAGACCAAGCAGAGATGCTTTCCAGGTCACTATTTATTTTCTGAATTGCATGATCTAAGCCATCCGGGCTCGTCTGGGTGTACAGTTGAAGGTCATCAGCGTATAAATGGTGAGAGCAATTTATATGATTAGTGATTAGGTTAATAAAAGCCGAAAAGAGAAGAGGAGACAGAATGCCGCCCTGTGGCACGCCAGAAGAAAGCTCGCACCATTCAGAGATGGTACTATCAATGCGAATCGCCTGATTGCGATGTTGTAGATAAGAGGAGAACCACTCAACTGCTGATGGCGATATATTAATATGTTTTAAGGTGCTAAGTAAGAGCTCGTGATTGACGGCATTAAATGCATTTGAAAAGTCGACCAGAACAAGTACAGTCAATTGAGTGGACTCCATGCCTTGCTTCACATCTTCGATAACCTTCAGTAATGCAGTAGTCGTGCTGTGGCCAGAGCGAAAACCAGATTGGAGGGGAGAAAGAAGATGATTATCGAAGATGTAAGCAGACAGTTTCCTGTGTACAACCGCTTCTAGAACCTTAGATAGGAATGGGAGTATGGAGATAAGACGAAAATCTACCGGTAGGGTGGGATTGGAGACCTTCGGTAGTGGAATGACGTAAGCGTTTCGCCACAATCCCGGAAAAACACCAGAAAGCATTGATAGGTTCACAATATGCGTGACCACAGGTAAAATGCATTCCAGGATGTGGATTATCATAACCCTACTAATTTTGTCATGACCAATCGCGTTAGATTTAATCGCCATAATTGCCTTACTGACCTAGTCCTCGGTGGCTGGAGAGAAAGAGAATTGAGTTTTTGAAGGACAGGGCAGGGCATTGATAAACGAAATACGTTGAGCTAGAGTTACAGGATCCAAAAATGAAGATTTAGCGAAGCGGGAATTGAGATCGTTTAAAGAGACAGACGATAGAGGAATTTGTTTATTGTCAGGTTTTCCAATTCCCAGAGTTTTCAAAAATTTCCAAGTGTTGGCCGGTGACGAAGAGGCAATATTATCATATATATGTTTTCGCTTAGCTGCTCTCACCATTTGATTACACCGGTTCGTAGCAATTTTAAATGACGTCCAGTTCTCATCGCACCTATCACGTTTAAATTTGCGAAACGCCCGATCCCGTCTCGTCATCGCCATCCGAACGGCTTTAGTCATCCAGGGCGCTGCGGGCGCTTTACTTTGACATTACGAATGGGGGCGTGCGTGTCATATAGTTTTACGACTACCGCGTTCAACGCAGCTACAGCCACGTTCACCGACGGCGTTGTCAATATTGGCGACCAGTCCTGAGAGCTCGCGTCCTGCCGCAATGCATCAACGTCTAACCTCGCGAAACTCCGCATCTGTACTGACATTGAGTGTGCTTTCGGTGGCCGGATACGATAACAAAGAAATATTAAATCGTGATGCGAAAAGCCCGGTGCAGGATACTGACCTACTTTACCAACATGATCAGTGGACGTGGTCAAAATGAGATCAAGCCAGGAGTCAGTCGTGCCTATGTTGTGGTGAGTAGGTTGAAGAGGAAGCACGGTTAAGTCGGCAGACGGTGACTACCTTTAATTTACGTGATCTAGGATTGTCTTTCATTAGATCGGTGTTAAAGTCACCCATGACTATGAGATGTGTGTACTCAGTACTGAATGGAAGTATTGTTGTTTCAAAATCATTAAAGTAATCGATTGCTGGGGGACAGTACACGACTCCAAGGGCTACATTAACTCCTTTAATGTTGACTTCGATGAATAAATGTTCCAAGGAACCAGAAAAACGTGAGGGCGAAGAGGATAGCATTTTGAAGGGTAGATCGCCGCGCAAGTATATGGCAACACCTCCACCTCCCTTGCCCACACGATCATTACGTAGCAAAATATAACCGGGTAGGCTGTACCACGTGGACGACAAACTCGGCTTTAGCCATGTTTCCGAAAAGAGGATCGCGTGAACCTTTGAAGAAGAAAAAGTGTCGAGAATTTCGTTATAGTGGCTGGGTATGCTTTGAGCATTTAAGTGGCAAATATTTAAAAGTTTGTGTTCATTTTGAAAAGTACGAGTGATGCAATTACCGAGCGTCTCGGGCTCGTCAGAAACATGACTATGAAAAGAATTACAAAATGAAGATAAGTCACAGGCAGAGTGATAGGATTCATCATCCGACATATGAACCTATAAAAAAGCGGGTACAAATATATATAAAAATATGATAAGATATAAGTTTATAAATATATATACAAATAAATCGCGCACAGATGCGCGTAATGACCGAATAACTAATAAGTTTCGGTTATCCCGCCAATTGACCGTTTACACCGTTAAAGTAAGCGTTATTTACATAAATGAAGACAAAAAGTACTGAAAAATACATTGTAAAAGATTTAAATTGAAAGGGGAAAAAAAAGGAAGAAAATTAAAATTACGCAGTAACACGAATGTATAAATCGCAATTTCCGATGCGAAAACGAAACGCATTGACAGGTTACGAGTTTAACTTGACAGCTGAGTGGTGACAGTTCTGCACGCCTATGATGGCAGATTTTATCAGCGGATAAGTTGATATAAATCTGATAAAATGACAGTTGCCGTCATTAATATGATAACTTTATCCGTTTTTCATTTGACATCTGATAGCGGGATAACTTGACATATTGTCCACTGTACGCACGCATGTTTTTTTGAATGTGTGTGTCTAAAAAAATATCGTTTACACTATGGTTATATCAGTTTTTCCACTTTTGACAGCGCCAGCTGATAACTTGATAACTTATCCTTTTTTGACAGCAAAACTTGTTAACTTTATACAGGTGCTCATCGGACCCCGATAAGAGTTGTCGGGAACTAAAACGTATGAAAATTCTTCTTTTTGTCATTGATTTCTAGTAAGTAGCTGTTTTTTAGGGTTCCGTACCTCGAAAGGAAAAAACGGAACCCTCATAGGATCACTTTGTTGTCCGTCTGTCTGTCTGTCTGTCTGTCCGTCTGTCTGTCTGTCAAGACCATTCTTCTCAGGAATGCGTAGAGGTATCAAGCTGAAATTTATATCAAATACTCAAGTCTATTGTCCCTTGGAGCTGTGAAAAAATCAAACTTAAAAGCCAACGCAATCAAAAGATACAGTCGTTTATGCTGCAAATTTTAGACTTTTTTGGCACTCGCAAAACCTACGGGGTACTTCCCGTGAACTCAGAAACTTGAAATTTGGCACGTAGCAACGTCATATAGCGACAATGGAACTATTGTATGAGTGGAATGCCCCACTTTAAAAAAAAACATGTAAAATAATTATGATTTTTAGTAAAATCATACAAATATTTTTTTTTTTTTTACTTACTACCTTTTTCCTCGTAAACGCGTGGAGGTATTAAATTGAAATTCATGTCAAATACTCAAGGCTATAGGACCTTTCAGATATAGCAAAACCAAACTTTTATGTCAACGCAATCAAAATAAATAGCAATTGAAGTCGCATATTTTGAAACTGAGTACTCGCAAGAAACTCAAAACCTAAAGGGTACTACTACCCGTAAACTCAGAAACTTGAAACTTGGCACGAAGAAACGTCATATAGCACAAACAAAGGAAAAATTTCGAAAAGTAGACATTTTTAGTAAAATCATACAAAAAATATTTTTTTAATGTTAAACCTTTTTCCTCGTAAACGCGTAGAGGTATTAAATTGAAATTAGTAATAAACAAACTACAACTTTTGCTTGTTATAGGTTTGTACGGAACCGTCGGTGCGCGAGTCCGACTCGCACTTGGCCGGTTTTTTCACATGTAACAAAAGTTACTTTTTAGATTGATTCTATGCTTACTATGTTATTGTTTTGTAGGAATGGCGGCATTAAATTTTTTTGGCAGCTGCTGCTGCCGAAGAAAAACATCAGAGAAAACTCCATCGTAGAGCTTACAGGGATGTCAAAGTAAAGCGTCCATTCGATATCCCTGACGAATAGTTTAGCACATATCATCATCCTCCTAGCGTTAAACCCGGCTTTAGCCACGGCTCATTTGAGCCTTGGGTGCGCTTGGTAACCTAATCCCATGAATTGGCGTAGTCATTAGTTCTTACGAAAGCGACTCAGAGGAGAAACTAGGCCTTATTGGGATTACGTCCGGTTTCCTCACGATGTTTTGCTTCACCGAAAAGCGACTGGTAAATATCAAATGATATATCGTACGTAAGTTCCGAAGAACTCAGTGGTTTGAACCCGAGACCTCCGGATTGAAAGTCGGACGGACGTCTTACCGCCCGGCTTCAGTTTGGCACGTAATTATACAATGAGAGTGACTGAAAACTTCAGATACCCCAAATAATTAATCAGTAGTGATTCTTTAAACAGTTAATAATTGCGAAATATATTCGTATGGTTAGTTCTCCTTGCAGTTTTATTCGATTGTTAACTGTATACATTCGCACTTTTTGTGTCATGTCGATTTTTGTTAAGTGCAACCGTATCTAGATACCTACTGTACGCACTGTGGAACTCTTTACAGTTTGGACTAGAGCCTGTCTCGAAATAGAAGTGCCGTAGAATGTATGAGTTCCCATATAAACCACGTACCTGTGTACCACAAACTCTAACAAGGAAGTATTTTTAGTTTATAAGCAGGCAACTCTTAATTCAAAAGGTTAGGATCGGAAGTAGATATGATGACCATTTTCACAGGCAATTTTACGTGTTTAGCTTAATAAGCGAAAGATTCACCATGAACGATTATTAACTTCTAAGTTTATGAATTTAATATTAAGGTGTATTAAATAGGCAGAAAATAACATAAACATCTAATTAATTTTTTATTTTTAATGCCAAGTTTTACTTACATTTAAGCTCAAAACACAGTCAGCGTTTCAGTTTCTGCCATCGTACTCGTATACTATTAATAGAGACACTCTAACAGACTACAAGTTGAGCGGTGGTAGGTTGGGGATTGGTGCACAATATGGCAGCACCAACATATCTCATCGAGACAGACTGGATAACAAAAACTATACCACATGGAAAACGAATTTCATCTAAAATTCTACATGATTGAAGAATTGTTACCCGCCCATGCTTCATCCCTTAATCAGGAAAATGGTGTCATGGATCCTGGCCTGACTAAATACGACAAGATATTAGAATTAAATGATTGCTCAAATTCATCATTTTAGGTGCTATTTAGTGCTCATAGTCCCATGACTATGGTATGGGAATTTGTGCAGCATAGTTTTCAAGTTATCGTGGTACCGTTGTGGTCAGGCTGGGGTAGGTACAGGATCCTGGCACGACCACCCCATTCAAAGAAGATTTGGTGAATGCACAAATTAACTGATATTTAGGTGTCATCTAGTATCTTCAAATCCATGAATGTGTTTCACATAGTAATCACGGTACCTGTACCCCCACCTGACCACAACGTTACCGCGAAAACTGTAAAACTATGCGGTACAAATTCATGACATTGGCGGCACTAAAAAGCACCTAAAAATTATGAAATTGTGCCTTCACCTTATCTCGTTTGAATGGTGTGATCGGGCCAGGATCCTGTGCCCCCCCACCCGACCACAACGGTACTGCTATAACTTGAAAACTATGTGGCACAACACAAATTCATCTGACTATAATAGGCCAGGCAATAGAGGGTTTGACCTAGCATTAACTCCTCAGTCCAAAAAAACTTTGCAGCATGATAAAGTGTCAGGAGTAGATGGTATATAATAATTTTTCCAAAAAAATACAATTGTCCTAGTTGGGTTTTTTTACCTAAACTCTTATATCGTCTATATTTACGTCTGGAAAAATGCTCAGTCTAATTTTATTTCACCAGAAATATTGACTTGAAGTATGTAATCAATATTTAAAATTTCAAAAAAAAAATCCATAACAGACTATATTTTTTTTATAAAATATATTATTTTTGTGTAACTCGCATCGGAAATTTGCTCCGTCACTTTTCTTTACTGAAGTGACATTAAATGTACGTTTTCTACTTCAGACAAACAATTTCCAAAAATTTCATTATCAAACTTTTTCAGTATAAAAATTAGCTTATTACTCGCAGTAGAATATTGCTCCGTCAATATATTTTTTTAATTATATTCCCTTTAAACTTTTCTTTCGACTGTAAAAAAATAAAAAAAAATATCCTGCGTATTAAAAAGTTAAATCATGTGACAAATAGAGATTTCTATTATTTCACTCGTTAGTGGAATGCGCACGTGCGGGACGCGGGACGCGGGAGCGGGGATGCCTCGCGAGGGGCCATGCGCAGCGTGTGTAAGCACTTTGACTAAACAATGTTGCTCTAACTACTTTCGCTCAAAGCGTGTGACTTCCTATACATTTTTTTAATGATACCCTTTAATAAACTCAAACAAACAGTTTACATTTATGGCATTGCACGTTACTAAAATATATATTAACACTACATGAATACACCCATACTGTAAGCAATTTTATCTTGATTTGATATAATTCGCAGTGGTGCTAAACGCCTAGTCACAGAGTAAATAAAAAAGTACGCCAGTTGTAATACATTTCACTTTTGACTACGGCGAAGATAAAAGAAAGGGTTATGATTTTAGCAGTCTATGCTCAATTGAGCCGTGGTAAAAGCCGAGACAAACTATTACACGACAGATTATGAAATGTTGTAATTATAAAAAAAACCGGCCAAGTGCGAGTCGGACTCGCACCCTGATAGTTCCGTACATCACACAATTTTAACAATCCCTGAACATAGCTGTAACGATTAGAAAAATTGGATTAAGGACAAACTTTGACTTTCCCTTGAAATCTGTTGCCTCCAAACAGCGACATAAATCGCAATTAGTTTACCAACTGCGTATAGGGTTGTACTTTTATTTAGTTTGCGACGACTACATTTTTTTAAAGAATTGTTTTGCTGCGAAACACCACACCTCAATCAAATAGTTTCAACGGGATTTCACTAATGGTAGTGAATTAAATATCAATAGTCTAGCTTTGTGAGCTATGCTGCCAGAGCAATTTTTTTAACATGCATGCGTGTTGTGTAGATGTGTCATATGGAACAAATAAAATTATCTTGTAAATTTTTTAATTGTGTTTTTCTTTAAGTTAAAAAAAAACTAATTTAATAGGTACCGTATAAGCTCCTAACTATGGTCCAAAACTAGTGTAAGGTCAGGTTTACATTTTGTATGTTTTGCTTACGTAAGTAGGAATGAAGCTATAGATCAGAATGAGAGACGAATATCACTATTTCATTATAGCCAATAGTTTCGTCCCTTCTTATATAAGCAAAACTTATTAGTGTGAATCCAGCCTAACTACATTATTAGTTTACTTACGCAACAGTAAGGCATACAATTTTTTATAAATGGTAGAAAACACTCAAATTAAACTGAAATACGCAATGAACTTGTAGACCATAGTTGTAGTAGTCCTAATCACTAGAGATCTTGGTAACTTTCTCTTAGTGTCAGGCTGGTAGCCTATTTTTATTGAGCTGCATTGATGTTTTTATCAAAGGAAACGAGTCACTAAACATTTTTTTCTTAAATATTTGCAGAAATATTATACACCGTATTTTTTTAGGGTTCCGTACCCAAAGGGTAAAAGCTATTTTTTTCCTATTACTAAGACTCTGCTGTCCATCTGTCCGCCTGTCACCAGGCTGTATCACATGAACCGTGATAGTTAGACAGTTAAAATTTTCACAGATGATGTATTTCTGTTGCCGCTATAACAACACATACTAAAAAAACAGAATAAAATAAATATTTAAGGGGGCTCCCATACAACATGCTTTTTTTGCCGTTTTATAGATAATGGTACGCAACTATTCGTGTGCGAGTTCGACTCGCATTTGGCCAGTTTTTTTATTTACGTTAATTTTATCATATGATACGATGAAGGAAACGAACTGGCAAAGTAAATTAAGAAAAAAAAAAGTATAAAAGTTTTTCACTTGTCAACGATCTTAAATGGAAACTTCTAGGTCTTTCCAGCCGAGACCGGCTTAGCGTACATCTGTCTCAACTTATCGCATCTTTGTATTGCGGGTTGGGGGAGGGGGACGTTCTGACATCCTACTGCCAGTAGATTGCCAGCGGGGACTACTTAAATAAGTGGTTATCCTGTCTTCGCAGTAAGTGTTCGATTCAATCCATACAAATACAAATAATTTATTGTACAGTCACCGGCAATAGTATCTTCCTACACGAAGGCCGCAAAAATATGTGACACGCTCTTATGGCCCTACAAATAAGAGTATGTCACATATTTTTGCGGCCTTCGTGTAGGAAGATACTATTGCCGGTGGCTGTACATACGAAAGTGAGTATTATCAATGATGTGACATGTTACACAAAGTACATGACATACAATACAACATACAATAATGTTGATTCTATTGCATGTAATATCATTTATCTACACCAATATCATAAATCCTCTATTCCGCGTTCGGAAACCGTACCACCATTATTTCAACCAGTAACGTAACATCTCTGACAGTGTGGTAAAAACGTATGAAAATTCATTACCCACGGTAACGTTACCAAGATCCGCCCTCTCGCCGAGTGCCGGCACGCGCCCGCGCGACCGCCGACACAATAGAGTTGGTCATGGCGGTGCAATGGCGGTCATTCTACTGGTTTCCGAACACATCATTTAGGATTTATAATATGTGTATAGATAAAGCAGTGTATGCAACCGTACGTAATTAGGCCTCAAAACACTCGTGTGATCTTATTATGAAACAGGCACATAAACTACTATTAATGTCTAATAATGTTTAAGTTATATCAACATAGGTGGATGCAAAGAAAATGAATTTAAAAAATCATACAGGTTGTAATAAAAATACTGGTGGTCCGTTTAAGGGCACTATTGATACCGTATTGCGACTAAGAAAAAGTAGGAGAAATTTTTTTTACTGCAAAATATTTTTTTTTGATGGGGCATGTCGTTTCGACCGGCCAACCCTCTATACAAAACCATTTTTTTTCAGTTTTTCCTATTTAAGAAAAACTAAGGAAATATTTTTTTTCACGGGAAAAAAAATGGTGGTGGATTATACAATATTAATGTATGTCTATTGTCTATTTCACCTGTGATAACTGTAATTTTTTTCTCTGTGTGTAATATTTAATTGTTTCTTTGTTATAAGTAAACTGAAATATATGTCATATGATAGAAATCATTTAAAACAACAAAAGAAACAAGAGAGATAGTGCTGCCTGTTGGCCTCGGACACCGGAGGACTTGGTAATTTTTTCTGAAGCATATGACATGTATTTTAGTTTACTTAGAACAAAAAAAACAATTAAATATTAGACAGTTGAAACACACAGAGAAAAACATACAGTTGTACCTTAATATTATATAATTACATTTACTAAATGTTCATGACATTAAAGTACATCTTATTTAAGAGTCATTTATAAATACAACTTATGTTAAATAACATTATGAAGAAATCTATAGTTGTAGAGCGGGGTGGTGGGGGGCGAAGACAAAGAGTCGCGTGTAGCTGATAAAATTTATTGTTTTAGAGATTTACATGTACTCTGTCGTCTCTCTTGTGCTTACTTGTCGAGTATTACCCAGCTAGGTAGATGAGTACTAGGCCAGTAATTTGTCGTAAGGATATATTACTGGCCTAGTGGGTTAGTGTCACAACACTAAAATGCTGAAACTTGGTTGAGGCATATAGCATGCGTGCCTTTAGACCCTATCGCGATTCTCAAATATTCCTCGGCAAGGCGCCGAGGGTCATGTTTCTGCGTTGAACAAACGTTAGTGGCATCCAACTTAATCACTGCGCCATCTGTTGGTAGGCGGCTTGACTAGTGTCGAAGCGTAGTTGTATCGGTGCGTGCGGCTGCGCGGTGATGCGAATTGTGTGCATTATGATTATGACACTACAAGCGTGATCTGTTGGCGAGCAGTGGTGACGGTGTTCTATTTAGTAAGGTAATGATCAGAGCTCGGATTTTTCACGGCAAAACAAAACACTAGCGTAATTTAGCCAGTGCTTGAAATATTATTTTATCGACACCTATCGAGTCTTACTAGAGTATATGACAGGTATTGCCTCAGTACATTTTTTCTTTTTTTATTCGATGGTACACCTATCAGTGTGAATGTCAAAATTTAAAAACTAACAAACGTGCGAAAATTTCGAAAAACAGGAGACTTACTAGAGCTCAAAATCAATATTTTTGACCAGTCTAAGGTGACCTACTGGGGTTTAGAAGGTTGTGCATTAATGACCGGACATCCTGTATAAGTAATAAAATAACTTTTCATTTTAGCTTTGCCATAGTCGAGCAACAAAGAGGTAGGTCTGCATGTACAACTTAGAACGAAGTAACTATACCACCTCATTTAAAATGATAGAAACGACTGCAAATTTCAACTCACATGACATATGACATTCACACTTTAACTGTCATTTCATTACGTATAAAACGTAAATTGCATCTAGGTATTATTTATTTCGCAACGCATTGAATCCGACGTGTTGGATATACGTATAATAATTTAATATTGCAAGGTATCAATTAATACAAAAATGAGTAATGTACAAGATCGGATCAAAACGTGGATTGAAAATCACCCTGAGTTAGTCTATAATGAAGTGACCACTATATACTGCTCTATGTGCGATATGCATCTAAAACTGAAGAAATGCAATATTGAGAATCATGTGAAAAGTAACCGCCACAATTACCGTTTGGGGCAACCAAATAGGAAACATCAATTTTATTTCGGTTTAATTATTTTTCTTATTTCATGCAACATACCATGGGCAACAGTCAACAACAATAATTTTCGTCATTTTTTTAACAAGTATTTATGTTGCGACTGCTCTATGACTTCTTTACCGGACGAATCGACCCTGCGAAAAATTTATTTAAATCTCGTGTACAAAAAAACTATACAGGGTATAAGAGAGGTAAACAAAACCAATTATTTGTGGATATCTATAGACGAAACACCAGATTTCATGGGAAAATGTGTGACAAACGTGGTGATTCGGTCTTTGCAAAAAAATTGTTCTAAGCAATTTTATCTTTTGGGGTCGAAGGTTTTAGAGAAGGTAAATGGGGAAACAATAGCAAACCTAATAATAAACCAAATAAAATTTTTGTTTCAAAATTCTTTCAATGATAACGTAAACAATTTGCTTTTACTTTGCACAGATAGTGCCGCATATATGCTTAAAGCCGGTCGTATTTTAAAAGCAACGTTTCCTCGTATGAAACACATTACGTGTTTAGCTCATGGTCTGCACCGGGTTGCCGAAGAAGTGCGAGATAATTTCAAAGGTGTGGATGGGTTGATATCGAATGTCAAAAAGATATTCCTAAAATCTCCAGAGCGTGTACGCCTTTTTAAGGCAAAATATCCGTCCATTCCCCTACCTCCCGAGCCAATTATCACCAAATGGGGAACTTGGATATCTGCTGCGGTATATTACGCTCAATACTATGAGCAAATACGTGATGTCGTCTCCATACTTGCTAATGACTCGGCAGCTATAAGAGCTGCAAAAAAATGTTTTCAAACACGCAAACTACGACCGGAGTTAAATTTCATTCGCGACAACTACGAAGTAATAGCCTCTTCAATAGAACAATTGCAATGTTCGACTTTATCCATTGCGGAATCCTTCCTCATTCTGGATACTGTTCGTTGCTACGTAAACTGGAGTAAACTTTTACCAGTGATACGTAAATTTGAAGCCGTGCTCGAACGAAATCCTGATTACGAAATTTTAAGAGACATATCTGAAAATATTACCCGAACTGATAATGAATTCTATAAATTTGCTCCCTTGACGTCAACTGAAGTTGAACGTACATTTAGTGTACATAAATGGATTTATAGTGATAAACTCAACTGTTTACTCCCAGAGAATGTTGAAAAGATAATGATCATCTACTCCTATCACTATTACCCAAATAAAATGTCTTGTGCTGCTGTGTGTACTGACGTAGATTTTGAAGAAGAAATTGCGTCTGTTTCTAATATATAGTAACTTTATACAAATGTTTTTATTAGTTTTATTACATATTAATTTTATTTGGTGACTTTTATTTCTTCTAGTTCTGAATTATCGATATCGATAAAATAATATTTCAAGCACTGGCTAAATTACGCTAGTGTTTTGTTTTGCCGTGAAAAATCCGAGCTCTGGTAATGATACTCTGGTGCTTCAATTAAATACTAAAATGGTTACTTAATAATACGCCATCACAATATTTATTAAAATTATAATGATACGAGTTAAATACAAATGCATATGAAAATAAGAAATTCTATAATTGAAGTAACTTGCTCCACTTTTTTCACTATGACGCAAGGATAGCTGAGTCGTAGTTGCGCATGCTAAACTGGACTCAATAGCTGACGCACGACGACATATTACTGCATGTTCACTCGCTTTAAAAGGCTAGACAAATTTAAAATTTCAAGATTTGACGTATTGTATGTGGATTATTTTTTGGAAATTTTAGTTTTGGCTGTTTAATTGACTACTTAACATGAATAAAAAACAAAACTGGGCTGAACAATTTTCCATGAAATATATTAAATATACTGTAATAACAATTTTTCTTTAAGGTTTTTTTTTTGGAAATTCGTGAATATTATGCTAAAATAAGATTATCATAACACCCACTGTTACAAACTTGACTGAGAAATTTTCCAAACAAAATGACGAGTGTAACCAATTATTTTTGAATAAAAGTGACAGTTTTATTTGGAATATTTTTTTGAACTTTTGACAGTATCTGTCAGGAATCAATGTAATTTGTTTAGTGAAAAAAACATACCCTGAGGAAAATTCCAGTACAAACTATTAAGGTTTTTGTACATTTTGGTAAAAATACCAAAACTGACATAAGGTTTTTTTTGGAAAAATTGTTTTTTGTGTTTGTTATGACCTATACTACATCCCAGCAAAAGAATTATCGACTGAGGAATTAATGCGAGGTCTCCATACAACGCCCCGGTAGATTTCCCACACTATAAGCACTAAATAGCACCTAAATATGATGAATTTGTACAATCATTATATTCCAATATCTTGTTGTGGTCGGGCTAGGATCCATGAGACGGAAAATGGGACACAATAACGAGAGCTAAGAAAATGCTAGTCATTCGCGGTAACTGAGCCCAGTGGGTAAGTGGGCGCAATGCGAATAGCTTAGAAGCCAAATGGGGGAGGTGGCCGTATATGATCTGATTGGAGGCGCAAGAGGGGCGAATCGGTTGCGATGACTCACTGCGCTGCACAACGTTTCATTAAGAATATTTTTGCAAAAATACAATATTAGTTGCCTCATTTCAAAAATTTTTAACATTTTGGAAAGCCTTGTTATGTGAAAAGTTGCTAGCTCAAAACAGTGAGTCTATTAAATATCAATTGAGTGTATATTTAAGTGTTCGAAAATTTAAAGTTAAAATCGTTACGCAAATGTAGTGGCGGTAATAAAAAATTTGGCTTTCTTGGGAAAGCGTGCACGGGTAAGTGTGCGCATTTTCTGTATGCAAATGACTCAATTTCATGACAATTTCAACAGATTTTCAGACTTATTAGTTAATTTTAATTACTTAACTGATAATATTTATAAAATGATTATTTATGGTAACGAAACAAATGCAAACACTTATCCTGAATACGCCTAGGTACTTACCCCGTAATGGTGCCCCCATTTACCCGCATTGAGGGTCAAGTATGCGCATTCCGGTTTATCCTCATTATTTTTATTCTGCTTCAAAAAAAAGCTACTGTTTTGATTATTATTTTCATAAATACTCCAATTGTTCTTCTAATACTATTTTTAGGGTTCCGTAGCCAAATGGCAAAAAACGGAACCCTTATGGATTCGTCATGTCTGTCTGTCTGTCTGTCTGTCTGTCCGTCCGTATGTCACAGGCATTTTACTCGGAAACTATACGACGTATCTGAATAAAATTTACACATAAGGTGTATTTTCTATGCAGCTACTTAGTTATGTAGTTAAATTTGAAAAAAAAAAATATTTTTAGGGGGGCGCTCCATACAGGTAACTAAATTAAAAAAAAAAATTAACCAAATATCAACATATGACACATTAATCCATAGGTCTTTCAAAATAACATTGAGGTTTCCTTGACTATTTTGTGATTAAGTGAATATTTTCTGAAATAATCGCTTCGAAAGTCAGAAAAGTTGTGTAGCCCGCCCCCGTAACTTTTGAACTTAAATATGAATAAATTTGAAGAGATGCGCCTTATCATAAACTTTCAACGAAAATTGTTTTGAACATTATCGGTTCAGCCATTTTTGAGTTATCTCCAAAAAACTTCTTCCATAGGCATCAGATACGACCTTTAGGTATTAGTTTGGTTCTTATTCCATTGAAGGTACGGAACCCTCCTATGCATGGTCCGACACGCACTTGGCCGGTTTTTTGTGAGGTCAAAGACAAGAGTGCGCATAGTTACCCTGAATGACTCTATCCTTATTTTTAGATCCTGGCTTCTGTCAGTTATTCATCGGTGGAGGCGTAGATAAATAAGTAACTAAGCTTATTAATCTCTCTCTTGCATTATTTTTTGTACTTATGTTAAAATAAATATATAGGCCCTGTTCGCTATGAAAGAGACACCTTTTTAACTACTTTGATGTTCCTTTTTCCCAACAGATTTACTGTCGTGTAACTCTAACCTCCACCGATGATTAGCTACCAGTTGCCTGGATCTAGTCATAAGGATAGTATAGCAAACTAATAAGAGGAGTTTCAGTTCTCGTTATTTTGTCACAATTTTCACACTCTTAGGGCGGGTTGCACCACGCACACTTAACGAACTCATCATGGTTACAGTAGACGTCAAGTCCGTTTTTCCGTTGCACCATGCACTTTAGCAGTCAGAAAGTTACGTTAACCTTAACCAGCCGTCGAGCACTGGTTAACTCAAATCTACGTTTAAATATGGCTGACAGTTTGCAAAAATGTCTCGTATTTCGAGGATAAATGCATTATTAGACAAAAAGACAGTGATATTTGATGAAAAATATTAAAATATTGTTTGCAGTAATAAATATATGCGAGTATCTGAACGTAAAAAGGCGTATACGATTGACGTTTGGTTTTATTCACAATTTTCAGATCAGATAACGCCGATAACGGTATTAAATAATAAGTACATAAAATTCTTTGTAAAAAGTGCGTTATTTAGTTAAAATCGAGTGCCGAGTGACTTCAGGTTGAAATAGTACAGACTTCTGTTATGTATCACAAACATACCAGAACCTACAGTCATTGTCATGAAAGCCGACAGCCGTAGAATGAGCAGGACCAGAATCATGACAACCATTAAAAAACCACTCTGTTTTTGTCAATGAAGACCAAACCTTTGGAAACAACGGTTGACTTGAATACTGCAAGGTAGAAGACAAAAGGGAACGTAAACCTCCGACGCGGTGGAATGACCAGGTCAAGAAGAAAAACAAGTTTTATGACACGGTAGAACAGGCCACGAACGGGACTTGATGGGAGCAAGTCATACTATTCAAAAGATGCCAGATGATCAGAGAGGTTTCTTTAATGCTTTTAATAAGGGCATGAAGTTATACCACCAAACATTTATCGCCAATGTTCTACAGAAATCGAGCCTCAACACCTAACTAAACAATGTTCAGAACAGTACATGTAAATAAAGTGTGATGCGGAATTTACAATCAAGTAAATAAGAGTGTCATGTGTTGTGGGACAATAAAAAAATAGTTCAACAATGGTTAGGTATCCACAAATTCAAATGTGTATGAAAATTCATTATAGTAATTCATATAATTCTTGTTTTTTATTTGATTTCATTATTTGCCTTAAAACAAGCACAGTAGGCCTCTATTTAATGACAACTTGTGATAATGTCACAAAATGTCCGGTCCCTTGAGTGTTGATAAAGAGCTTACACTGTATTTCAGTTTAATTTGTGAAATAAACACAAAGATTTTACAGATCTATTGAAACATTAAACCCATATAAATAAATAAACTATCTACTGACAATTTGGTAATAGCATGGTTTAACTAATTTGACTTCATGTGTGTCGCTCTTCTATGGCAATTGTTACCTACCATTTGCTGCTCGTCGCTGCAATCAGGATTATGGCCAATCAAGTGTTTACAGCCGGTGCCGGCATAGGTTGTAGTCTCAGTCCTACCAATAGTGTCAAATTCTTGTTTTATTTGGAATTTACTGGCATTAATTTTAGCCCTTTAAGCCAAATCTCATTCAACAAAACTAGTGGTAGGTGCCTACTTATGCTGGCACCTCCTGACTTTTGACAGATACCTTCCCCATTAGTATATTTTAAATTGGACATTATTATGAACATGCTTTTTTTAATCCAAATTGTACTCACTGTACAGTTCATGTAGGAAGATACTATTGCCGGTGACTGTACGCAAAATAAGTACATGCATTTCATTTTGTAAGTATAAAAAGTAGATATATTTTCATACTTACATTTCTATAAGGGAAAAAGCTTCCTAAGATGATGTATGTATGCATGCATTTTTGATTAGTCCTAGTCCTATCATCAGTGCTCAAAATCAATTATAAAATATGTGTTATGTTATGATTTTACTATGAATTTATTAGTAATAAATAATAAAGGTCTCTCTTTATCATATATCCAACCAGCATAGGTACCTATTTACAAATAAAACATAATAGTAACTAGGTACCTACCTACATGGCTGTTGTATGACTTGTAAACATATATCATTACAAAGAAATAAATGATTATGATTATTAAGATACAAGTGATAAGAAAACATTTTTGGAATCCTAGCCACACTGTTTTATGGTCACTTTTACCTGAATAATATTTGTAACATGTATCAAGAGTAGAGTATTGTTAATAACCATTATCAAAGATCTGTGGTTCAGTATATGAAGTTTTTTGTCCGATCAATAAGCTGGCTCACTTTGGCCAAGGGTCCGCTTCACACTATCCAAGAACTGATTGACCTCACTTAAAATACTTCAAGTGTCAAGTTTCATTGATTATTTATGCCAAGTGCTAGAAAACTGGTGAATAATATTTGCAGTAGAAATATGTTTGGAGGGGGGAGGATCTTGCTTCCATCTACAAATGAAAACCTATGCCAGTGTTTGAATAATAAATAAAACAAAAATAAGGTAACTAAATAAATATAATTATGTATTTTATTATCAAAATTGAAATACTGATTGATTAGGTTAGTCTAATTATACTTTATTTTTACATTGAGATTCTACCAATTTCTTGAAATCACTGCATTTTTACTTTCAAACATTCTGGAGTTAAGCACTGAGTAGCACAACAAGCCTCGATTTCATCTTGTCTTCAATACCAAAGGTAAATTCAAACCTGAAATAAAAAACATTGTGTATCATTATTCATTAGTGTAACACATGTGCTACTCATCATTTGTTAACAAAGATGCTTTAGAACACTCATTTAATAAGTAAGTACATGTATAAGTTCAATATTTAGGACGTTGGTTACAGGGCCAGCCATAATCAACCAGGTTGGAGGGATTCAGTACCCTATTTTTACGAATTTTCAAGAGTTAAAACTAGTGATGCCTTTGTTTTGCGATTGGGCTCCTTCTCGCCATTTGGTGCTTCCAGCAACGGCTTTACTTGTTTAGGGTTCTGCAAGTAGTAATAAACTAGCAGGATGATTTACTCACTATAATATAATGCACAATACACCAGCCGACTATTCTGGCTTTCGCTTTAAACTCCACTCTCAACACAAGTTGCATTATCCTTTGAAAAAATTTCCTCGTAAGGCGCAATGGATAGCCCACTTTTTGATTGAGTAATAAACATGTTCAGGAATGGCTAAATGTTTGTATATTCTTGATTTTCAAGCTGCAGAGTGCAAAGTTAAGTTTAGTTCGCGCTCCTTTCTTTAGATTTTTTTCTTCGTGTGACGATTTTGACAAGTTTAGTTTGGCATTTATGGTTGAGTTGCCATATTGAATAAATATTCTACCATAAAAATGTGAGTAGAAATGCGTTTAGACAGTGGCATCCCGCTTAACTCTTACGTTCTGTTATTTTGCACTTGGTGCAACCCATTTATGTTAGCAATCGTTAAGTAGCTCCGATTAGCGTAACATTTGGCTTACTTTTACAGGCGGTTTGGTGCAACCCACCCTAAGGGCGGGTTGCACCACGCACACTTAACGAACTCATCATGGTTACAGTAGACGTCAAGTCCGTTTTTCCGTTGCACCATGCACTTTAGCAGTCAGAAAGTTACGTTAACCTTAACCAGCCGTCGAGCACTGGTTAACTCAAATCTACGTTTAAATATGGCTGACAGTTTGCAAAAATGTCTCGTATTTCAAGGATAAATGCATTATTAGACAAAA
The DNA here is from genome assembly GCA_947086415.1 of Pammene aurita. Taxonomy (NCBI): domain Eukaryota; kingdom Metazoa; phylum Arthropoda; class Insecta; order Lepidoptera; family Tortricidae; genus Pammene; species Pammene aurita. The sequence continues at coordinate 12,153,919 of OX352299.1, forward strand.
AGACAGTGATATTTGATGAAAAATATTAAAATATTGTTTGCAGTAATAAATATATGCGAGTATCTGAACGTAAAAAGGCGTATACGATTGACGTTTGGTTTTATTCACAATTTTCAGATCAGATAACGCCGATAACGGTATTAAATAATAAGTACATAAAATTCTTTGTAAAAAGTGCGTTATTTAGTTAAAATCGAGTGCCGAGTGACTTCAGGTTGAAATAGTACAGACTTCTGTTATGTATCACAAACATACCAGAACCTACAGTCATTGTCATGAAAGCCGACAGCCGTAGAATGAGCAGGACCAGAATCATGACAACCATTAAAAAACCACTCTGTTTTTGTCAATGAAGACCAAACCTTTGGAAACAACGGTTGACTTGAATACTGCAAGGTAGAAGACAAAAGGGAACGTAAACCTCCGACGCGGTGGAATGACCAGGTCAAGAAGAAAAACAAGTTTTATGACACGGTAGAACAGGCCACGAACGGGACTTGATGGGAGCAAGTCATACTATTCAAAAGATGCCAGATGATCAGAGAGGTTTCTTTAATGCTTTTAATAAGGGCATGAAGTTATACCACCAAACATTTATCGCCAATGTTCTACAGAAATCGAGCCTCAACACCTAACTAAACAATGTTCAGAACAGTACATGTAAATAAAGTGTGATGCGGAATTTACAATCAAGTAAATAAGAGTGTCATGTGTTGTGGGACAATAAAAAAATAGTTCAACAATGGTTAGGTATCCACAAATTCAAATGTGTATGAAAATTCATTATAGTAATTCATATAATTCTTGTTTTTTATTTGATTTCATTATTTGCCTTAAAACAAGCACAGTAGGCCTCTATTTAATGACAACTTGTGATAATGTCACAAAATGTCCGGTCCCTTGAGTGTTGATAAAGAGCTTACACTGTATTTCAGTTTAATTTGTGAAATAAACACAAAGATTTTACAGATCTATTGAAACATTAAACCCATATAAATAAATAAACTATCTACTGACAATTTGGTAATAGCATGGTTTAACTAATTTGACTTCATGTGTGTCGCTCTTCTATGGCAATTGTTACCTACCATTTGCTGCTCGTCGCTGCAATCAGGATTATGGCCAATCAAGTGTTTACAGCCGGTGCCGGCATAGGTTGTAGTCTCAGTCCTACCAATAGTGTCAAATTCTTGTTTTATTTGGAATTTACTGGCATTAATTTTAGCCCTTTAAGCCAAATCTCATTCAACAAAACTAGTGGTAGGTGCCTACTTATGCTGGCACCTCCTGACTTTTGACAGATACCTTCCCCATTAGTATATTTTAAATTGGACATTATTATGAACATGCTTTTTTTAATCCAAATTGTACTCACTGTACAGTTCATGTAGGAAGATACTATTGCCGGTGACTGTACGCAAAATAAGTACATGCATTTCATTTTGTAAGTATAAAAAGTAGATATATTTTCATACTTACATTTCTATAAGGGAAAAAGCTTCCTAAGATGATGTATGTATGCATGCATTTTTGATTAGTCCTAGTCCTATCATCAGTGCTCAAAATCAATTATAAAATATGTGTTATGTTATGATTTTACTATGAATTTATTAGTAATAAATAATAAAGGTCTCTCTTTATCATATATCCAACCAGCATAGGTACCTATTTACAAATAAAACATAATAGTAACTAGGTACCTACCTACATGGCTGTTGTATGACTTGTAAACATATATCATTACAAAGAAATAAATGATTATGATTATTAAGATACAAGTGATAAGAAAACATTTTTGGAATCCTAGCCACACTGTTTTATGGTCACTTTTACCTGAATAATATTTGTAACATGTATCAAGAGTAGAGTATTGTTAATAACCATTATCAAAGATCTGTGGTTCAGTATATGAAGTTTTTTGTCCGATCAATAAGCTGGCTCACTTTGGCCAAGGGTCCGCTTCACACTATCCAAGAACTGATTGACCTCACTTAAAATACTTCAAGTGTCAAGTTTCATTGATTATTTATGCCAAGTGCTAGAAAACTGGTGAATAATATTTGCAGTAGAAATATGTTTGGAGGGGGGAGGATCTTGCTTCCATCTACAAATGAAAACCTATGCCAGTGTTTGAATAATAAATAAAACAAAAATAAGGTAACTAAATAAATATAATTATGTATTTTATTATCAAAATTGAAATACTGATTGATTAGGTTAGTCTAATTATACTTTATTTTTACATTGAGATTCTACCAATTTCTTGAAATCACTGCATTTTTACTTTCAAACATTCTGGAGTTAAGCACTGAGTAGCACAACAAGCCTCGATTTCATCTTGTCTTCAATACCAAAGGTAAATTCAAACCTGAAATAAAAAACATTGTGTATCATTATTCATTAGTGTAACACATGTGCTACTCATCATTTGTTAACAAAGATGCTTTAGAACACTCATTTAATAAGTAAGTACATGTATAAGTTCAATATTTAGGACGTTGGTTACAGGGCCAGCCATAATCAACCAGGTTGGAGGGATTCAGTACCCTATTTTTACGAATTTTCAAGAGTTAAAACTAGTGATGCCTTTGTTTTGCGATTGGGCTCCTTCTCGCCATTTGGTGCTTCCAGCAACGGCTTTACTTGTTTAGGGTTCTGCAAGTAGTAATAAACTAGCAGGATGATTTACTCACTATAATATAATGCACAATACACCAGCCGACTATTCTGGCTTTCGCTTTAAACTCCACTCTCAACACAAGTTGCATTATCCTTTGAAAAAATTTCCTCGTAAGGCGCAATGGATAGCCCACTTTTTGATTGAGTAATAAACATGTTCAGGAATGGCTAAATGTTTGTATATTCTTGATTTTCAAGCTGCAGAGTGCAAAGTTAAGTTTAGTTCGCGCTCCTTTCTTTAGATTTTTTTCTTCGTGTGACGATTTTGACAAGTTTAGTTTGGCATTTATGGTTGAGTTGCCATATTGAATAAATATTCTACCATAAAAATGTGAGTAGAAATGCGTTTAGACAGTGGCATCCCGCTTAACTCTTACGTTCTGTTATTTTGCACTTGGTGCAACCCATTTATGTTAGCAATCGTTAAGTAGCTCCGATTAGCGTAACATTTGGCTTACTTTTACAGGCGGTTTGGTGCAACCCACCCTAAGTCTATTATATTAATAAAGACGATGTGACGTGGAAGTTTTGTGCAAATTGTGCTAAGTGTGCCCAAATTGTACGTTTTAACAGTGGATTTATATAAAAATAAAAGACAAGAGAAAATAATGCGCATATTTAGCACAGCTCGCCCAAAACTTGAGGTAGGTACATATTCAATTATTCACATCATCTTTCAGAAATAAAATTTATTGATTAGAACCTAATGATCCTCCTAATACGTGGGTGCTGCAGATATCCTCAAGTATTTTTTTAACAGCAGATACCACGTTTTAGGGACAAAGTAAAATTATTTAATAATATTAAATGCTGTGTTTAGTGTCTATGAAGGCTCTCGGCTTGGCGTATTTTCTTGACACGGAACTGTGGTTTTTGGCGTTTTACATACGAAGACCCGAAGTTGCGTGATGAATCTTTAACTCATACATATAGATAGACTTGCTTTTTGTAATTGTCAGGTACTTAGGTAATCCTGAAAAAATATAATTTGTTATACCATTTACTTGTGGCAATTGACAAAATATTTACCAGTCAATCTAAGCATGTATCGATAAGGTTTTTTTTTCAGGAAAAAGCAGTGCATTATTCGCACAAATATGGAATGGTAGGTAACAAAGAAATAAAAGAAACAAAACGCTTTCTCATGACTTGTAAAGAACCGCCTGATAGAATAAAAATATTACTAAATATTTTGGTAATCCAATCATTATGTCGTAGGATGTGAACTAAATAAATCAAAAAGAATGAGCACCACAGTCCACAGTCCGTCTAGAAAAGTTGCCGTATTACGTAGTTACTATGCGACCATACAAACATACGAGTACATACATAAATACTCACTAAAATCATAACCTTCCTTCGGCGGTCATAGACAGACGAATAGACAGACAGACAGACCTACACGACATAATCCTATAAGGGTTCCGTTTTTTTTTATTTTTGAGGTATGGATTTGGAGCCTTAAAAACAACGGACAGACGGATGTACGGACGGACAGTTAGACATCTACTATATGATTCTGTAACAAAAGAACGGACAGACGGACAGACGGGCAGACGGACGGGACGGGCGGACAGACGGGCAGATGGACGGGCGGACGGACGGGCAGACAGACATCCACTACATGATCCTATAAAAAAAGAACGGGCAGACGGACGGACGGACGGACAGGTGGGCAGATGGACAGACGCACGGACGGATGGACGGACAGGTAGATAGACAGACAACCCTCCACGCCATGATTCTATAAGGGTTCCGTTTTTTCGTTTTGAAATACGGACGATTATATAAAAAGAACGATTATACTGAAGCAGGCACGGACATATAGATAGACAGACAGAGATCTAAGACATGATCTTATAAGGGTTTTTTGCTTTTCAGATACGGAACCCTAAAACAACATACAGCGAATCTCCTTCTTTTATAATTTTGAAGTCTGAAAATTACCTATATGGAAAATCTTGCCTTCATTCGGTATAAAAACGTGCATACCTATATATCTTATATATAGTTCTACTGTTGATATTTGATATTTCCTTATAAAACGTTACGTAGACGTTACATAGAGTCGGACAGACAAACATACACTCTAAACCGTTGATTATTGAAAACATCACCGACAAAAATATCCTTCATTTTTCACTTCTATTCCCATAGAATTCGGTTAGTCGCTACATGTGAAAAAATAAATAATGTATTACAATATATTACATAGGTAGCAATACTTTTATTTACATCAAAGTAAATAAAAAGGACAAACAACTGAATAGAAAATTATGCTAATCCTACGGTTCTTGAGATGGGAAAGAAAACTCCGCTATAAGTCGAACGCAAGGACAGACGGACGGACAGACAGACAGATATCAAGAGCTTAAATATATTGTAAATTGAAGTGACTTTTCATTTATTGCTCTTTGATTATGGAACTCTAAATAAGGAACAAACATTATTTATTTCTATTCTGTTTACATGAAACGGTCATCATTTTCCGAAGAGTTCGGTTGACATCACGGATTGCATTTCCTACGATGCAGAGTAGCATAAACTAAAATGCACTAGACGTTTTGATTGCTCGCATGATGTGTATAGTAATTTTCAAGAGAATTTTAAATTAGTTAGGTCTGCATTTCACTATTTACTTAGTATTAGTAAACAAGCTAGTGCTTGTTTACCAGTAAAATACCTAATCGTATAACTAATGTGGGTGGGCCCTTAATAGTTTTAATACTCACTTCAATAAACATATTGCTTACTTTTCCTTTTTTTTACGACACTTTAGTTGCATTCTAGTAGCCATAGCCTGAAGAAGTTCATAGTTTTTCGTGCGATAGTCTGAAAATGAAAAGAAGTTAATGATGAGAGAGAAAAATATCAAGGCTCGGTATCAAGCAAAACCGTAATAATAAAGATACTTAATCAAAAAACTTATATAAAAAACGCATAAGAAGTAGGTATATATATTCCAGCCTGTTGATGGCTGTCGATATCAAAAATCTCAGAGAGTTGCTTGCTATGGGAAAACACATTGCTCTAGGAACCGATGACTTTGGGGGCGTCTCCTTATAATGCTTAACTACATTTAAGTACTTACCCATTTACTAGGATTGTTTTATTTTATTTCTTGCTATTTTACTTATTTTGGGTACAAGTATTACTGATATTTAGCTCGGTGCCGAATTATAAATTTAAATATCTAAAGAATAAAAATTCAGATAAAAATATGAAATTAATTATTATCTTCTGACTTTTGTCATTTTTGACAAGTACGAAAGCTGTACGAAAGCAATCGCGCTAAACCTTAGAGAATTCAACCCGGATGGAGTAGTCATGTCTGTCATTTCCGATACAAAAATCGTCTGCCGATTTTTGCGGGGGAGGGGAACGTCAAATGTATGGCTATTCGTACGTAACGTACAAATAGCTACGTCAGATAAACGTCAGTCCATACATATGTATGACCACTGGTCATATGTTTTCGGCAGAGGGGAACGCCTGTCAATGACGACTCCGGTTGCTGAACCCTAAACGTGCCAAGCCACGGACCAAGAGAGAAACCGGACATTACTATATTTCCCTAACCACAGTTGAACCTTATTACCGAGCACAACAGTCGTTCATAGGTGACTACTGTGACTAGTAATAAGTAATAAAAACCGGCCAAGAGCGTGTCGGGCTACGCTCAGTGTAGGGTTCCGTAGTTTTCCGTCCGTCACTGTAAGTGTCCCCACTTATGAGTTAAAATAACATCGCCATGAAGGATATGATATGAGCGTTCCACGTACAGCGACATCTATCGGCAAATTAAGTAAACTATTGCGCGCGAGCTTAAAGTATGGAAGATGATTTTTATGGGATAATTCTTTATTGCGTGAACCGATTTTCACCGTTTTTACTTTATTTGAAATCACGTCATTTCATTGTGATTTTGTAGAAATTACAGGTACAATAAACACCTGCTTATACGGTTAAATTACAAACTTAGTTCAGAAATTATTTTGTTATTTTTTTTCAAAAACTTCTTAACCTATCAAGTTCAAAATAATTTTCCTAGAAAGTTTTTATAAAGTTCTACTTTTGAGATGTTTTCATATTTTTAAAACTTATGGTTCGAAAGTTAGGGGGGGGGACGACGACACATTTTTTTTAACTTCTGGAGCGATTATATCCGAAAATATTTACATTATCAAAAAATGATTTTAGTAAACCCCTATTCATTTTTAAATACCTATCCAACAATATATCACACGTTAGGGTTGAAATGAAAAAAAAAATCACTCCCCACTTTACGTATAGGGGAGGTACCCTAATAAAAAAAAAAATCCACTTTTTATTTTACCACTTTGTCGGCGTGATTGATATACATATTAATACCAAATTTCAGCTTTCTAGTGCTAACGGTCACTGAGATCATCCGCGGACGGACGGACGGGCAGACATGGCGAAACTATAAGGGTTCCTAGTTGACTACGGAACCCTAAAAACGGCATGATAGAGAGCATAATGTAGGGGGCGGTGTCTCACTCACACTTGTTACAAAATTGTCACATATTGACATTTTGATTGTCTAATGACGTCATTACCTCCTTAGCCAAAACGAGATACAGTCCCCATGATAACCCTCTCTTTCGGCCTCGCTTTGTGACCGAAGTCACTTCTACTAATACTCCAGTTTGAAATGATAACTTCATGGCTTAACCGTGCATTGATCGTATTATCTCGGCCGCACGTTTTTCTCGGAGCTCGGGGTCTGCTCCAGAACCTAATCCTAAGATTTGGCATACACACCAGTTTTTACGAAAGATACAGACCTTTGAACATTGACGGGAAACTAGGGTTTGTTGGGATTAGGTTCGGTATTCCTACAATATATTTCTTATAAACTTATTTAGATGTCATATACAAAGGAAATATATTTCTTTACTGGCTTGTAAATATCAAATGATTTGTGTTCACAACATATTATTTTGAACATCTAAATATATAAAAGAAGAAACTGACTGACTGACTGACTGACTGACTGACTGACTGATTGACTGACTGACTGACTGACATATCAACGCACAGCCCAAACCGCTAGTTCTAGAGATTCCAAATTTGGCACGTAGGTTCCTTATAAGATCTAAGGATGCAGTAAGAAAGGATTTTTCAAAATTCACCCCCTAAGGGGGTAAAATGGGGGTCCAAAGTTTGTATGGCGAATCAAGATCTGTTAGAATATTTTATTCAAAACTTCACAGAAGTATTCGTAACGATAAATGAGTAAACACGTGTTTCAGGTTTTTTGAAAATTCAACCCCTAAATGGGGCAAATATGGTCACAAAATCTGAAAATCAACATGGGTATCGTATCCTTTTTGAGTACTTATAGTACGCGGGCGAAGCCGCGGGAAAAGGCTAGTTATCGATATATTAGGTAGCCATTTTTGAGTTATCTTCAAAAAACTTCTTCCCCTCCATTATGCGTGGTCCGACACGCACTTGGCCGGTTTTTTATACATATTAAAGATTAAAGCATTACTTTTTAGAGTATGACTACACATGGACTAGACTATCTAAAAGAAGTTACTCCTTAAAGTCTTAACCTATTTTATGGGTTTTAAAAAGCTAGTCGTAGACAATCGTATACACTGTGGTACACACACACTACAGAATTATGTCTGCAACTAGCCGACAACTTGTCAGTTTATCATTTTATCAAGTTATCCGCCGACAGTGTCCATCATAAGCCTGCTGATTTCGTTATGTGTTAAAAAACTTTGTTTACATGTTTCAAATGCAGTTATAACCAAAAATCAAGGTAGTTCATTATTTCAGATGCATTAATATTAAATAACATTACAGGTAGATTCAAGCTAAAACTAAATTTACTCTTCACGAACTGAATTACTTTACAATGCACTCAGTGTCGAAAATACTAAAAAACATTGCCTTTCAAACTTAAGGAAAACAAAAGTATTAACTTTCCAGTGACGCATTGCCAAGTTATGACAGCCTATGTTGCACGGTTTGTCCTCTTTGAAGCGCCAACCGATTCTCTCTTACCAGGTTTAGAGGGAGCCGGCGCCGGCGCAGGCACCGGCGCGGGGGCGGGCGTGCTACTTGCCGCGGACGCGGGAGCTCCCTCGGTCAGCAGGGTCGTGACAGGCGCAGACTTGAGAGTGGATACTGCGGCATGTTTCAACGACAACTTGTCGAGCTGTTCGGCTGTAGTTATGCGTTCTCTGTTGCCGTCAGGCAATTTAATATGTATGTTTCCATCCAGGCTCCATACGTTACGCATGCCGAAGTGGTTTCTAGCCGCAACAAATACAGCCCGCCTTTGCCTGGTCAAAAACTCTGACATGACGACTGATGAGCCCTTCAGTGCAGTTTTCTTTTTCCAGACCAAGTTTCTGAGTTTCTGGTCAGAGAATTGAACCAGCACAGATCTGGGGCGACCGTCCGTCCTAGCGCCTAGCCGATGGCAAACAATCATGGAGTCAGATGTTACTTCAGAAAGTATTAGATTTTGTTGGCATACTGAGACAATGGAGTCCACAATTTCTTCATTGGCTTCCTCCGCTACACCGTCAAAAAGCAAAACCTTCCTCCGATGGCGCATCTCCATGGTGTCCACAGCATTGCTGACACTCAGAATCTGTTGTTTCACTAGATGAAGCATAGCCGTCATTTGTGCCTTGAAGCCCGCTACCTCTTTACTTAGACTGGCTATGGTGGGATGTGCCTGGGGGGACACCGACTTCAGTGCTGCATCAAGCTCCATAAACCGTTTGTTAAATGTTGTTTCAAGCGTCTTCTGTGACTCCATAATTGCGTTCATTGCTTCCATGGTGGACTTTAGTGCTTCAAGTGACAGTGTAGAAAGGGGTCAAAAGGTAGGTCAGTGTAATTTTCACTCCATATATATAACAAATATATTTCCCCACACTTCTAGGGTAAAGTTATACAATATTTATAATTTATAAACTTAAATTATACTCTAAATGTATTTATTTTATTTTATTTAACTATTGTATACAAAAGTGACTTGTGTCCTCTTTGACACCTACCCGCGAAAAAAAAGCGAAATTTCAAGTCTGTCACAAATAAAATTGTTATCTCAATACAAACTTTCAACCCATTTTTAACCATGTTATAGGTTGAATTTAGAAAAACGCTGAAATCATTTTTATTGTTTTTTAATTATTAGTAAACGTGTGAAGTTTCAAATCTCTAACTCTAAATTTTAAACCCCACCCATACCCAAAAGTTTGTACTTTTAACCCCTTTTTTACCCATTATGGGGTTGAACTATTCAAAATCGCTTCTTGTTAGTTGTATAAATTGCAAATTTAACTCGTCCTGCAAATTAAAACTTTCTAGCTTCAGTAGTTACGGCCTCCCTTTAATACAAACTTATCAACCCCTCTGGCGTGGAATTTTGAAAAACGCTGAAATTCGTTTTTGTGCCTTGAATTTAGTAGCTTACAAACGAACTTTCAAGTCTGTCACAAAAAAAAAATCCATACAAACTTTGAACCTCTTTTTTACCCTGTTATAGGTTGAATTTTGAAAAACGGCGAAATCACTTTTATTGTTTTTCAATTATTAGTAAACGTGCGAAGTTTCAAATCTCTAACTCAAAATTTTAAACCCCATCCATACAAACTTTCAACCCCGTTTTTACCCCTTTAGGGGATGAATTTTGAAAAACCCCTTCTTAGTGGATACAAAAGTTATAAAAACTACCTATTGTGAAAAATCAGCTCTGTAGGTCTAATGGTTTGGGCTGGGCGTTGATTTAAGTGAGTCAGTCAGTCAGTCAGTCAGTCAGGACTTTTACGTTTATATAATATATAGATTAGCCTCGACACCGTATATCATTTTGTATATTTAGCATGCAAATTTAAAAATTCGACTGGATTTTTTTATACCACGACGGTGGCAAACAAGCATACGGCCCGCCTGATGGTAAGCAGTTACCGTAGTCTATGGACGCCTGCAACCCCAGAGGATCCACATGCGCGTTGCCTACACTTTAAGAACCTATACACTCCTTTTTTGAAGAACCTCATACTGTAGCCCGCTGGGAAAACCTCGGCAGGGAGTTCATTCCACAGCCGCAGTGTTCGTGGGAGGAAATACTAGGATTATACTATTACGATGATTTCCTATTTACGTGTGAGAAGGGTGTTAATTCCTGTTTTGTTTTTGTCACTTGTCACTCTCATTTGACATAATGAGGAAAGAAATTGAAATAGCGCAAAGATTACAAAACAAAAAGTGAATTGACGAAACACAATGTGGAAATGGGACAGAGTTTTGTTGGTCTTGGTGTAAGCCAGAGGAAGCCTCATCTCACCTCAGAGTGCCAACATTTGCTCGCAGGAATCACCTAATTGTGGAGTTTCCAACTTTTCCCATTAGACTCTTTCATTGTTTTCGATTCCGTTTATTTTTAGGGGAATGTTTTATGAATAAATTACGGAGGCGGATGCTTTGGAAGTTAGGAGTTCTGTCAATACGTAATACGTATTCATGATTTATTAACTGTTTATTCTGGAAATGGCGCGTTTTTATTAGCAGGTACTCTCCTAATTTAATATCATCTAAGACAGTAGATCAATGATTCCTTCATGTCGAAAAAAATAAAATAGCTTAATTTAGATAACAAATATAAGCTGATGACAATAATAACCTCAAAGTACAAACGTAACTATGCATAAACATAATTATGCTCTTTATAATACCTACGTTGACTAAGGTGGAAACATATTCATGGTTCGAACATTTTTGTATTTGTACGTAAAGGATACGATGATGTCTTATTTTAGGAAATATTTGCCTGCCGTTACGGTAAGTCATATGGGCCCCTTGAAGTCGTGGTTTCTTGGTTAGAAGTCTAAAGTTAGTCCACAGCGAGTCGCGACAACAACGTTTACTAAACTATACGACGGTGGTGGCGGTTGAAACAAAAAACTTCTTCCAAGTTTGCGTGCTCGCCTCATAGTTTTCTTGGATAAAAGGTAAAATTTCAAAATAGTTTTGCGTCTAATGCTTAAGTTTGACTGTGGCAAGCCCAGTAATTGAGTACGGTGGATGTCCGAGTACTCGTCGCTATCTCAGTACATGTCATCTTTAAACCATTACCAGTTCTGGTGTGGGATGCTACGTGCGTCGACACTTTTTCCCAGTCGCCTGGATAGGCGACCCGTACAAAGGCCGGTGCTGCGGCGGGCCAGGTCCAGGTTCTAAAGTACCGCAAATACTCGTCCTTGTTCAAGGACTACGAGTTTGCGGCGCTCCACAGTGGCCTGGCCTTAGGTCATACATAATTTAAAAAATGCATGTGTCATTTTTAAATATCCAATGATCGTTTATTATCTTCTATATATCTGTATATATATATATAAAAGAAGAAACTGACTGACTGACTGACTGACTGACATATCAACGCACAGCCCAAACCGCTGAGTCTAGAGATTTCATGTTTGGTACATAGGTTCCTTATAAGGTCTAGGGGAGCACTAAGAAAGGATTTTTCAAAATTCACCCCCTAAGGGGTAAAATGGGGGTCCAAAGTTTGTATGGCGAAACAAGATTTGTTAGACTATTTTATTCGAAACTTCATAGGATTATTCCTAGCGATAAATGAGTAAACACGTGTTTCAGGTTTTTTGTAATTCAACCTCCAAAAGGGGCAAATGTGGTCACGAAATCTGAAAATCAACATGGGTGTCGTATCCTTTTTGAGTACTTATAGTACGCGGGCGAAGCCGCGGGAAAAGGCTAGTTCACCTATAAATGTACTCCAATCGGGTATCAATAGATCTTGGATTATTAACTATTTTCATTCTCTTACGAACCTCGAAAGTGACCACATCACCCGTTTCTGCGCGCTCCCTTATCAGCAACTCATTAAGCGATCGGTCATTAGTACGTTAGAATCAGGTACGTTATTTTGTTTTACATATAGATTTTGTTCTGTACATGTAATATATAGTAATAATAACGGGTATACGCCATGACTAACTTACATGCGAAACATTATAAGAATATTTTTTAATGAAAGTTTTAGTTATGTTATTAAGCTCGCTGAAGGATAAAATTACCTTCATTTGAAAGCTTGATCTTTGTAGATTAATAGACGTACAACTTTGTTTGCCTCATTATGCCACTTTAGTATTTAGAATCCTGCTACGCCTAAGTGGGCCTACGCGTAGCGGTACTACGAAAATATTACGTTACAATATTAACCATTTATTTTTATTTTTTTCAGATGATATGTACGTCGGATCATTTACAAGGGGATTTGTATTTGAACTGTGGCTGTCTAAGAGTGGTTCAGATGTAGAAAAGCGTCGCCAAGTGATACAACATTTGATTGAAATGCAGATAACGTGAATACTAGCAACTTAGAAAAAGACATAAAGTAAATTTGCGAACGAATTGTGTTTTTTTCGAAATCGTGTTCGAGAACCAAATCTAAAGTTCTAATGAAACATTCCGAATGGTTCAACGAGTTGCAAAGTGTTAATCTCCTTAAAACATGTACGTTAACCAAAAATACCTTGAACGTGGAATCCGATCAACAATCCGCTATCCGCTGAAATCACCGGTATACAACAGAACCTAATAGAAAGATGTGAAACTATTTTGGAGTGCATATGATCTGGATATAAAATAAATGTAAATAAATAAATTTGACGAGTATGCTACAGAAACGGCGAAAGAACTGATGAAGGTATACGATTGGTATCCTTTACCATCTTCTGTACATAAAGTGCTCGTACATGGTACTATAGTTATAGAAAACGCTTTAGTTCCTATAGGTGAATTGTCCGAAGAGGCTGCAGAGTCAACGAACAAAAATATAAAGATCTTTCGACGCAACCACACACGGAAAATGTCTCGGGATCTCACTAACAAAGATCTTATTCACAGGCTTTTGCTGAATTCAGATCCATTTGTCACCTCCAGTAGAAAGTTGCCCCGAAAAAAAAAATCTACTCTCTCTATTGAAGTTTTAAGTAATAGATGTTACTGAATAACGTAGAATTTAATGTTTGAATTTATGTATTATTTAATTTTTATATGCACTTATTGTTTTTATTGATATTTGTTTTACATGATTTTTTTTAAATGTATATTTATTATTTATATTGTAAGGCCTGTTATGTTTAAGAAATAGTAAATGTCTAGTTTAAGGAATAGTAATAATCATATACTTTTAAGGTATTTTTAAGTTTTTTTTTTACATAAACACAATGTTTTTTCATGTACCTATTTTGTTTCATAGGTTTTATTAAATTTAGCATGCAATATACCTAAATACGTGTTTCATTGAACTTTACTAGTGGTATTTTAAAAGTATTTGTTACCAGAAAACAAGATAAGTAAGAATCAAATTAATTATGGCCGCCTTACTTAGGCGCGCCGGCCACTGTGCGCTCGCTGTAGAGACCTGGGTCCCTGGTAGGCGACATGAAGGCGTTCAAGAGGGCCCTGTCGGCGCGGTTGGTCGACACTACAGGTGATCAATAGGCTGGCGCTTACCTCTCCCAACGTATCTAGAGGTGCAGAACGGTAACGCCGCCAGTATTATAGGGTCAATGCCGCAGGCCGACCTCTTTCTTTCTTTTTAGGGTTCCGTAGTCAACTAGGAACCCTTATAGTTTCGCCATGTCTGTCCGTCCGTCCGTCCGTCCGCGGATAATCTCAGTGACCGTTAGCACTAGAAAGCTGAAATTTGGTACTAATATGTATATCAATCACGCCGACAAAGTGGTAAAATAAATAGTGGACAAAAATGTTTTATTAGGGTACCTCCCCTATACGTAAAGTGGGGAGTGATTTTTTTTCATTTCAACCCTAACGTGTGATATATTGTTGGATAGGTAATTAAAAATAAATAGGGGTTTACTACAATCATTTTTTGATAATGTTAAGGTTAGAGGGGGGAACTTTTGAACCATCAGTTTTAAAAATATGAAAAAAATCTCAAAAGTAGAACTTTATAAAAAAATCTAGGAAAATTATTTTGAACTTGATAGGTTTTTTTTTTTTTTTTTTTTTTTTTTTTATACTACGACGGTGGCAAACAAGCATACGGCCCGCCTGATGGTAAGCAGCTACCGTAACCTATGGACGCCTGCATCTCCAAAGGAGTCACATGCGCGTTGCCGACCCTTTACAAAAAGGAGGATTCACTGTGTTGACGGCTAAAGGAACAAGAAGGTCCCTCATCGTCAACACACTGGGTCCTCTTTGAGCTCTTTAGGTAGAATAGTTTTAGAAAAAAAAATTACAAAATAATTTCTGAACTAAGTTTGTAATTTAACCATATAAGCAGGTGTTTATTGTACCCGAAATTTCTACAAAATCACAATGAAATGACGTGCTTTCAAAATCTCTTAAGTGGTGACACTTACTGTGACGGACGGAAAACTATGGAACCCTACACTGAGCGTGGCCCGACACGATCTTAGCCGGTTTTTTTTTATAGGTAAGTTTATTTTATATTTTTATTATTTAGTTTATTTTAATACTAACTTAGATTAAACAATTCAAGCTATTAGTTAAAAACTTAAAACGTTGAAATACTACGTTCAAATTCTGTCTCATTATCAATAAAGGTGGTAAGGTGTCAGCTCTTGGGCATTAGCGTGTCGACCACTAGAACGTTTACCTTAGTCCATTAAAACGTGGAGTTAGCAACGGATGGTAAAATACTTTTGAAGGATTCGTCTTTTGTGCATTTTATGATTAGCTTGTTTGAGCGCAATTTCAGTTTCTTTTCATCTCGCCATCCATTCAAGATGTTGGTTTCTTTCAACTCTTTTTCTGTCACCTATTCTAAGAACGTTAGGATTTAAAAAAGATATAAGAAGGAATTTTAAGATTTAGATTTTAAGTATTTTATGTAAGATGGTGAAACAACATTTATTTTTATGTACCTAGGTATGATCTGGTTTTTAATCGCAAGTAGAGTCAGTAAGGGTCTTTTCTACTAAAGTACCTAGTTATATATCCTTTATTCATCTGTTGCAACTTAATCGCAAGTGATATTTTATACAGTATGTAAACTTACCAGTAACATCTATTCAAACCCAGGTTTGTTTAGGCGACAAATAAGGTCGTGGCATGTAAATTATTTAATTACAGACACTTTTTATAACTCATGGTAAAAAAATCAAAACTAAAATAATATTAAATCATACTTCTATAACACCCTGTATTATTTGTTTACAATTTTATCTTTTGTCAAATATTTGTCAAGTCAAGGTCATGACATTTCACTTGAAATAAAGCTGTGAACATACTTATCATTTAAATACGAGGTAGCACAGCGTCCGTTTTTTCTTTATGCCCTATTCGCGTAGTCTACTCGACGTAAGAAATCATCTTGGTTTAAATATGTACCTTAACCACAAACAATGGGTACTGTTGGTTCCGTTTTAAAATTGTATGGACAGCTGTATGACTAATATCATACAACCTCCCTGCTTTCCTAACGCTTGAGCCAGGCTTTTCTGCAAAATGGTTTAAGATCCGTTCTTCAGTTCTGACGTCAATACGAGGACGTCGCCCACCAGTACTACTGGTACTTACGTCTATCATTATCTCGCAGTCTTGTAATCGCCTTTATAATTACACGTGAGTCAGTCAGCTGTCTCCTTTGCGGAAATCTCTCGACATACAGCCGAAGAGCTGCCGCACCATTATTCCTGCATTCCCCGTAGATGATAATCATATCAACTATCTCGTCAGCACTAAAATTCAATGGCATTATGGATAATTTTATGTATTGTTTGAATGAGACACGTTGACATTGAAAATTAACTTGCCATTTGATTGCTTGCTAAACTCTTTTGTGGCGCTTACTAATTATGAAAAATAATAATTTGACAATGAAGTGTCACCGAGGAAAGTAAAATGAAGTGGATTGTATTGTTTACGTTTACGTGATAAATGTAACATTATTTTGCTACAACTTTCATTTATCAACTTGAAAAAAGCCCTAAAACGGTTATTAAAGAAGTCTTCAAAATGAATGCATGGTAATTGTGAATGTTCTAATTAACAATGGGGTTGTATTTATCTGTCACTCACAACGTAAACATGATACTTACAGAATGATACTTATAGGATTTACCGACTTAGAAAAAGGTAAGATTTTATAATTTCAAAATAACAATTACATTAAAAATAATCTACTAATACTAACAAAAAGCATGGTATAGTATTATACTCGACGTGCAGATCAACTGGTTTAAATAAATGGTTCTGGTAGGTTTACATACGGTATAGATAGGCTCTGCCAGAATGTATATGGCGTCTTTTACAAAATTATGCTGACAGCTTTGGCGAGAGAGTTATATTTAAATAAGCCCAGGAACATAATCTAAATATATAAAAGAAGAAACTGACTGACTGACTGACTGACTGACTGACTGATTGACTGACTGACTGACTGACTGACTGACATATCAACGCACAGCCCAAACCGCTGGTTCTAGAGATTCCAAATTTGGTACGTAGGTTCCTTATAAGGTCTAGGGGTGCACTAAGAAAGGATTTTTCAAAATTCACCCCCTAAAGGGGTAAAATGGAGGTCCAAAGTTTGTATGGCGAACCAAGATTTGTTAGATTATTTTATTCGAAACTTCACAGGAGTACTCCTAACGATAAATGAGTAAACAGGTGTTTCAGGTTTTTTGAAAATTCAACCCCTAAAAGTGGCAAATGTGTTAACAAAGTCTGAAAATCAACATGGTTATCGTATCCTTTTTTAGTACTTATAGTACGCGGGCGAAGCCGCGGGAAAGGGCTAGTTTTCCTAATAAAATAAACAAAATTGTTATTTCACGTGCGGCCTCCACGTTGGGCCGGGCCCAGGGAATCATATTACGAAGGTGAAAACCGGCCGACAAACAGCTTGGGCACAACGTCATCATTCGAATTAGCCAAATCTAATTAGCGTTTATTTCGCTTAACAGGGACGAAGGCCTTTTCATAATCAAATGACCTTTGACAATTTGCCTAAAGTGTTTTCGTCTTCATAATTTGTTACGAACAAAAATGTTCCCAGAACAGAAGAGCATAACAAATTTTACTAAGGCAACTCAATTTTGTTTAGGAAAAGTTTTAGAATGACGCAGATAAGTTTTTTTTAATGATAGGTAAGTAATATTAATAAGCGCTTTACTATATCATGAATCTATCATCTTCCTCGTATTTGTTCCGGCTTATTATGACGGCTCAATGGGCCCACCTAATCCTAAGAATTAGCATAATAACATATTTTTTCGTGAGCAACACTACCAAATTATCTTATTGGTTCTATTGAAATTATGTTGTAGATATAACTTTTTATTAAATAATGTTAAAAGATAATCAAGTTTTAGGTTTTTAGTTACCTATTTAATTTTGCAAAAAAAGATAATTATTGCCTTGTTTGGTTGTTAATGGTTCTTTAATAACCTGATTCTTACATACAATAAAATACTGAACTTCTTCTTTATTGAGGCATTGTTCGTAAAAACTTAATAGTTATTAAACGAAAAACTGGTAGTTGTAGGTTTTTTAAGATAATATGAGATGTGAGTTTAATTCAGTACGAACATATCTCGTCATCTCGTGTCGTGTTACCTATATATGTACATCTCATTAAATTATCTTCCTAATTATTTATATTAGAAAGAGTTCCGCTAATATCTACTACTGGTAGTAGTAGGTTTTCAAATATTAATATTTTAGTTAAACGTGTCCAGCAAAACACAGAAATCCTTTATGACTTTTTGCGTGGAGTCGCGTAAACTATATTAAATGACAGATTTATATAGAAACTAGTATGGACCTTCATAATGGGCACCAAATGAAGGAAAACTTAGAGGAAATAATTCATGTATAGCCAAATTTTGGTATAGTTGTAGGCAAAGGTATCTTACACAACATACTAAAAGTACCGGTGGATGGGGGCGCCGCTAGCGGGCGGAGGGGGTGCAAAGGTCCCTTATTTTGGTTTTTCGTAAATAACTCGGTATGAGTATGTGTTTTATTCACGCCGGCAAAGTTTTAAAACAAAATCTGAAAAAATATTATTTTTTCGGGTACCTCCCGTACACATGGAGTGGGGGGGGGGTAAATATATTTTTTTCTCCAACCCTAATGTGTGGGATATCGTTGGATAGGTCTTTTAAAAAAAATAAGGGTATTCTAAAACTATTTTTGGATAAAACTAATACTTTCGTAAATATGAGCTCCGAAAGTTTAAAAAAGTATTTATCGTATTTCCTCGATATCTCATTAAACATTGATCCCAGCAAAAAAGTGCAAAGAATCTTTTTTATAGAAAATTATATGTGAATTAATTAAGCGGTAGAACATTTTTTCGTATGAGCCACCGTTACCGAGTTATTTACGAAAAACCAAAACAAGGGACCTTTACATCCCCCCCCCCCCCGCTAGCGGCGCCATCACTTTTAGTATGTTGTGTAAAATACCTTTTTCTACTCCTGTACTTTTATCTGTCATTTATACATTCGTCAACAACTTTATAAGAACATAGATAATACACTCGATGAAAAGTCTATCTAGTCTATTCCCCAAAATAACACTTGTTCTATAAAAGTGCCAAAATAGTATCGCATAATCGCGTGCAAACACGACTATTAATATAGAATAAATTACTGCCAACCTAAGAAACCTAAATAAACGCAGCGTTTTTAGAAAAAAAAAACTTTCAAAAAGAAAAAAATTAAAAGAACCACAGACCTACTTCGTAATTTTTTACGTTTCCCATTCGTTTTTTGGGGCAAATTGTAAACTTTGAAAGTAATTTAGGTATTTTTACTAATCTCTGTAGCTCTTTAATAATTGATCAAATAACGACGGTGTGTATTTGTGTTAGTAATGTTAGTATTATTAAAAATAGTGTTTTAAAAGGTAAAATTTAAATGATTGTTGATTATGTTGACAAAATAACTGCGATATCCATGAAGTTTTCAATTTCGCATTTTATGTAAAAGTAAGTGTATTCGTAGAAAAAGTATTGTATGCAACGTCGTATAAGTAGGTAAAAAAAGGTTCGTGGCGTTTTTCTTAACAATTTTCGCCTACGGCTCAAATTGTTACCCACGCCACTCACCTTTTTTGAACCCCCCTTATACAACTGTTGCATAAACTACTATTATCTACAACTACACCAAAATTCAGCTATACACGAATTATTTCCCCTATCAGGCAGTTAAGCGTCTTCGTTTGGTGAGCTACCTGTTTTTTAACTTAGTTTATTTATTTACTTTTATTCGGTTTAACAGGTTTTGTTATTTTTTTTAGCTATCTGCAAGTAGCTCTTAAAATATAACTTCCAAAAATGTTGGTTTAATTAACATATTTTATTAAGTTATATTTTATGTTAATTTGTTTTCTTTCACTGAATAGTTAATAATTAGTATTTTTTGTAATTTGTTTTATATGCTGAAAATATTTTGCTATTAAAATGATTAGTATTATTTTCGATATACGTAGGCAGACAGATACCTACATTATGTATGTAATGATAAAAGAAAGTTTACACTTTAACATTCATAGTAAAAAAAAGTTATGCTTACTGTCTAAACCCAAATAAATAATACAAAACAGTAGACAAGACACTACACTAATAAAGAACACAAGATAACCGCATAGATTTATATCGTGGAAATAAATAAAGTAGGGTCCGAATTTATAGCGGTAACCTGCGGGCCGGTGCTGTCAGAGAATTATTATATTTTCATTTTCTTCTTATCCTAGCTTCGTGAGTGTCATGAAACATATGTTGTTTACTGATATATTCAGTATTGAGAACCTTACTAATTTGAGATAAATACATAGGTATAACTGGATTATATTTATCAATATTCCATTTGTATCGAAAATTTTGAATTTTTCGGATTAACCCGCACTGGGGAATTCCGACTTTATTACTCCATTAGGCCAATGGTTCTCAAACAATCAATTGTACTATACTATGCATATGTATTTTCGTAAATATTCTAGTCTGTTAGTAGTTCACTATTTATAAGCATACCTGCGCTAACTCGGGTCAAGTTCTAGGGATTTGATATCGATAAAAAATATATCGATATATATTAATACATATGCTAATTGAAACTCCTCGATTACTAACTATAACAAAGATAGAGCCTCTTAAGATAATAAAATTATGCAGATGACAATTTTCTGTCAGTACCATTAAAATGCTAGAGTAAGAATAATATATGAGGTAATATTCCACTACGATTGCTACGAAGAAAATAAATAATATTTATTTATGTTGACTAACATCTAGATGTTGACAGTAACATCAATAGAATATTTTGCTACATCACTTTAGTACTGGTGCTCCAAAGTAGCACACGCATAAGTAGAAATCGGTCAACTCACAAATTCACTAATGTTTCCGGTGTCTGTATGTGATGAAGAATAAACATTCTAATTTTCAAGCGGTTGCCTGACATTTTTTTTTCTTCGCTCACGTACAGGGCGCCAGTCCAACCAGAGAGGATGGCATTAAAATTTTGTTATATAACCAGCATACATTCTTTCAGGCAACCGCTGTTTCAAGTGATTGCCTCGCGATAATTATTTTTTGCAATGCATAAACTACTAGTGTGATACTTGTATCATTAGAGTTTGAGAACCACTAACTTCAAGTCGGATAATTCCGAACTAAAAGTTTGTTAAACACCTGTTTAGGTACTTCTATAGGCACAATTGAAAAAAAAGAGAGGGAGGGTAAATCTGATTGAAAAGCGAATATGTGCTTTATGTTTCAAGCAAATAGGACGTAATTTAATTGTATTCGAATTTACCCGAGCTAATTCGGAATTGCACTTTTATAACTAAAATAAATTATAGATTTGTAACACATATATCTAATAAATCCAAAGTTATTTATGAAAGTTCGTGACAATGAATACATGATTACTCCATCCAGTAAATACATTTTTCATTAAAGGTCTCAAAAAATCTACCTATACCGGATGGTTCACGAATAAACGTACATACCAGCAACTAATGCAAAATGTTTCGTAATTACCCGAATGCACCTTACCTCCTTATAGTTCAAAACATTCTCCTTCATATGCAAAAAGAACGAGATCGCTATGTTGAGTATTTTTAATAATTTTTTGGAGTTTCAACATATCTTTGTACTGTTTTGAGATATTCGAGTTTAAAGTTTGAAAGCCTAAAAAACCTAGTTATAGGTTGAAGTTATGGAGATAGCGGTTTTAAAATGTTCCACATACATTATATTACTCGACAAACCATATGTTGTCCCTAACATTTTACATTTTATCGAAATAATACAATAATAATGCACGTAGGGTGTAGAGTCAAGAATCAAAAATAAAATATTTTATATAACTCAAAATCGACAGATTTTCAGCTGGCTTATGTTGATTTCTGAATATGATATAGGTAAGGTTTATAATAAAAATAATGAGACAACCATATCTCAAGGCATATTTTTTTTAAATAATATAACAAAAAAAAACAACACTTACATAAAAAATATATAAAATCAACATCATAATTTTTAATTCTCATATATTACGTTAATTTAGGAACAAAACTAACGATCAAGTGTAATTAAACACAAAAGTAATGTAGTTTTCTATCAAAAAAGTGACTTCAAAGTTTAGTACTTTTAACATGATTTTTGTATGTAAAGTGATCTAGGGTACAACATTGTCGCTATTCATAAGTTTAGAGAAATAAAAATTCTACTTCCATTATTTAACACTAGCCTTTTCCCGCGGCTTCGCCCGCGTACTATAAGTACTCAAAAAGGATACGATACCCATGTTGATTTTCAGACTTTGTGACCACATTTACCCCTTTTAGGGGTTGAATTTTCAAAAAACCTGAAACACGTGTTTACTTCGTTAGAAATACTCCTGTGAAGTTTCGAATAAAATAGTCTAACAAATCTTGATTCGCCATACAAACTTTGGACCCCCATTTTACCCCCTTAGGAGGTGAATTTTGAAAAATCCTTTCTTAGTGCATCTCTAGACCTTATAAGGAACCTACGTGCCAAATTTGGAATCTCTAGAACCAGCGGTTTGGGCTGTGCGTTGATATGTCAGTCAGTCAGTCAGTCAATCAGTCAGTCAGTCAGTTTCTTCTTTTATATATTTAGATAGTGTCCGCACTATAAGTGCATATACTCGTATCTAATACAAATAGTATTATGAATCAATAACATAACTTATTTTATAAAAAATAAGTCTTTTCGTCAGCTTTACTAATTTAGATCAAGTTAGTTAGTTTAACATTCCTTAGGGTCCCACGTTGTCGCCTTGTGACTTATGAGATCAAACTTATTATTAAGATTTATTATAATAAAATTATTACTTACAAAAGTAATAATTTGCATTTAACATCATTATGAAAATGATTTACACTACTCAACCTCGCACCTTGGGGTACGTAAGAGCTGACGCCAAGTCATTTAAATTCTTACGTCTGATTGAGAGATTGGCGACTTTGTACGAGTATTAACTGATTATCTATACGGTTGTCCCTCAGAAGCTTGTTAAATATAAGTCATCTATATATATATTCTGTTAAAAAGTTTTGATTAGCGTGTTAGTGTTAGTGTGGGTGATAAGTGTGACGTGAAGAAATCATACCTTGTACTTAGTTAATGTTATTATTTTATGATAATTTTATATTTATAACGCATTTTATATCTGCAATTATTACATGTTATGTTTTCTAAATTATATTTTTTATTTTCAAAGCAAATAAGTTCAATGAGTTTACTTCAAGCTTATGAGCGACAATGTGGTAAGTCGTCGGCCTAGTCGGTAAACTGTGACTGTGTTTTTTTCCTACTTTTAGTTGAAACGTTTAACTTTTTATCAATACACCGTATTATTTTAAGTGTGTAGAAGCTATTTTTAATCAAAACCAATTTTCGCTATTTTCGAGTTGATTAACAAAATCAGTGATATCTGGGAATCCATAAGCGACAAAGTGGTACCCTAACCATGATAACGTCACATTTATTTACTTAACTCATGTTTTCTCTCATAAGTCTTTATTAAAATGTTATATAAGCAAAATATAAAATACACCAAAAGCATCACAGTTTATTATTTTATTATAAACGTCGGATAACAACATTACACGACTTCAGCATAATTTCCTTATCGAGAAAATTAGGTGAAAAGCAGTAGCTAATACGAGTACTTAATACACACACCTAATTGCTTTTAGCTCCGCAGTTACGACTAATTTATCGAGTTCCTTTGCGAAACGTGATGAAAACTTATGTTATGCGCAAACTTAGTTGGAACTTAGTTTTGATATAATAACGAAGATAATTAAGTATGTATAACTAAATAGTCGTACGTTATAGACAGACGACGCCAACGCCCTCAATATCATGTCGGTTTGTAACATTGAAAATTAAGGAAAAGTTGCTAGTCTGCTTTTTTCCAACATATCTTTCGTATACAACTTAGGCTGGGGCGTTAGCAGACGTTTCGGTGTAGTTATTTTTTTACAGAAAACCAGAATATGCCTCATATTCACAATTCTACAATGTGTCGCGAATCCATGTATTCCGGTAAATCCTCATATTCATCAGTACAGTACACGGTGCCGGATTCTAATTTTAAACTACATTAAAAATACAATAACAACACAACCTATCTCAAACATAACTCCAACACACAACAAACAATCAACCAATATTGAAGTTGTATTGGAGTTGCGTTGGAATAGTATTTCTCAAGCAAATTCTGATATTTCTGATTCAGATGTTTATGCCGTAGCTGTATTGCGTTGTTAATGCATTGGAGTTGGATCGTGTTTATACGTGTTTTAAAGTTAGAATACGGCCCACGGACTAGATAAATACTGGACGCGGTAATGGCCGGGGCGCGCGTTACATGGTTTATGATCAGATGCGCATAAACTTGTCGAAACATGCCGCGCGGTTAAGTCGTCGTTCAACCACGTGTGACGAATTTAGTGCCAAAAAACATATAAAAATGCCGTGTTGTACAATTTTGTCGTGTCGTATACGAAGCAACGAATTAGGAGAGGCCCCTGGAATAGTTCCTTTCCACCGGTAAGTATAAAAACCGAGTATTTCACATTTTTTGCAAAATTTGTAGGCTTTTATTACGATATTCACCCATTATCTGATGGTACAACAGTATTCATATCAATTTCTCGCTGGCTATTGCTGCCGGTCGCAGGATTACGCGAGTGACGCGCAATGTATTTGGAAATACGAACGTCGCTCGTCAGTCTCGTCACA
Organism: Pammene aurita; assembly: GCA_947086415.1. Classification (NCBI taxonomy): domain Eukaryota; kingdom Metazoa; phylum Arthropoda; class Insecta; order Lepidoptera; family Tortricidae; genus Pammene; species Pammene aurita. Next base: position 12,178,901 of record OX352299.1, read on the forward strand.
CGATCGGCAGCCACGTTGCTGGGCAACATGGCTGCCGCGCCTGCCGCCACGAGAGTGCGGCCCGTTATTTATTATCGATAATTTCGAACACATTGTTTAAGGTGTAACTTGTCTGTCCTATAGTAGAAACTAATTTTATTTCTTTCGAAAACAAAATAACGTGATTGACTGGATTAAATACCTATATTGAATTAGTCGTGTGGTAGAGTATCTCAGTCACACTTTGTGCAATGCGCAAAATATGGAGGTCTTCTTTGCATACACGTATTAACTATATAGGTGTATCTCTTTTTCCCATGATGCACATACATTATAGCGGTGTGTAGCATTTTACAAGTGTGTAGGTGTTGGACCAAATTTCAGTTTTGTTTACTATGAACGTCACTCATCTTCCTTTTTGTTTATGTCTATGCTTCTAACCATACTAATATTATTAATGCGAAAGTGTCTCTGTCTGTTACCTTTTCAAACTTAAACTGCTGAACCGATTAAGATGAAATTTGGTATGAAGATAGTTTTAGTCACGATTATTTTTAGTATTTTAGCAGATACATAAATTAGATAGATAAGGGTACATCCACAAATTACGTCAAACAAATTTCAACAATAATGTTTAAAATTACTGTTTCTTTACTTTCCCATTTTAAATAATATATTAAATGAAATCAAAGCAAGAAAAATTATAATCCAAGGTGTTTGAATGTCAGACTAGAAGACATAAAGAGTAAAAAGAGTTCCTTTCCTTCAAAAAAAGTGTATACTGTACTATGTGTATTATGTACACGATATTTGTATTTGTGATGTCACAAGAAATAAAACTCCCCTTCTCCTTATCAGAACTCGTCACACTTTGTTGATCCCTCCGTCCCCCTTAACATCTGACGTAATTAATTGATGAACCCTTATTAGGGTAGATTTTTATCCAGCTATTAATAAAAATCGACATTGTTTTATTAATATGAGGTGTGGCGCGGTATTATGGAGTTAATTATCGATAATCGATATCGATAAAATATATATATCGACAGGCCACATCCCTAAAGTAAGCGGAGCCTACGAGGCAACGGTAGTGGTTACGTATTTTCGAGTGTACGCACACATGAACACAGCGAATGAGAGACTGACATTTCTTTGTGTGTATCACCTCGTGCGTACTTTAATGAGAATGTGTGCGTGTAAATGCCGGCTACAATGGTTTTGGAACAAACTACGGCGGATACCGTCTCCATATACTCCGTGGTACAGTAAGTCAGGCTAGTCCATACCTACTCGGAAGCAAGACTGACACTATGACGTCAAATGTAACTTGCCCAATGAATATTTTAATGCGTAATACCTCGTCGCCTACATTGCCGACTTATCAGGTACACTGAATTTAATCGATGGACCAAAAACTTCAATGTACAGAGAACATCTGCAAGTTCTCGCAAAGTCCATTTAAATGGGGCTTTAGATCCAATCGCCCTGCAGCCTGGCTTGCCGGACGAGGTGTATAATCCTCATGGTAATACGCTCTCCGTGACTCCACGGATCCATTGTTGGCTTTTGATCGGATATGCTGCCGCTTTATTATTTATTCCTTCGAGTGAATACAGCTTTAATGGGCTTATGTGCTGTAAATATGAATGTTAAAAAAGAAACTTATTTAGTGTATTTAGTTACGAGAGTACGATGATCGTTTAATGGGTTTTCCGATGGTTGTTATGCCTCTTTTGTGTGGTTGTGGCGTATACTTAATCAATAATTTATTTACATATTTCCACCCGAGACCAAGTATTTACACAGTGGGCACGTAGAACCCGACAGATCTGAACCACGAATTTCTGACACCAAAAGAAGGAAAAAAATCATGTGACTGTAGGTCAATTTCGCCAAAAAAATTTTTTTTTTTCTATTGTTTGAATGTTTATTGCACATGAAAAGTAAATGTTATTAATAAAATTATCACCTAAAACAAATTGGTACATTTTTTTGGGAAAAAATATGGACGTGAAAACTATGCCCAATAGTGGCAACAACGCCATAAGAAAGGCGTTTTGTGCTGAGTTATAATAAAAAGTGTATTTTTTTAAAATTGGTATTAATTCTGAAACTAGCCGTATTCCAGAAAAGTTTATAGGACATTTTCGTATCTAAATATGTTCAGGAATACACTGTTATATTATCAGGGCCCACGGTGTAAACAAAAGTTTAAAAAACCAGCCAAGAGCGTGTCGGGTCACGCTCAGTGTAGGGTTCCGTAGTTTTCCGTCCGTCACAGTAAGTGTCCCCACTTAAGAGTTAATAACACCGCCATGTAGGATATGATATGAGAGTTCCACGTACAACGACATCTATCGGCAAATTAAGTAAACTATTGCGCGCGAGCTTAAAGTATGGAAGATGATTTTTATGGAATAATTATTTATTGCGTGAACCGATTTTCTCCGTTTTTACTTTATTTGAAAGCATGCCATTTCATTGTAATTTTGTAGAAATTACAGGTACAATAAACACCTGCTTATACGGTTAAATCACAAACTTAATTCAGAAATTATTTTGTAATTTTTTTCCAAAAACTATTCATCCTATCAAGTTCAAAATAATTTTCCTAGAAAGTTTTTATAAAGTTTTACTTTTGAGATTTTTTTCATATTTTTAAAACTTATGGTTCAAAAGTTAGAGGGGGGGGGACGCATATTTTTTTACTTCTGGAGCGATTATTTCCGAAAATATTTACATTATCGAAAAATGATTTTAGTAAACCCCTATTCATTTTTAAATACCTATCCAACAATATATCACACGTTAGGGTTGAAATGAAAAAAAAATCACTCCCCACTTTACGTATAGGGGAGGTACCCTAATAAAAAAAAATTTCCACTTTTTATTTTACCACTTTGTCTGCGTGATTGATATACATATTAGTACCAAATTTCAGCTTTCTAGTGCTAACGGTCACTGAGATTATCCGCGGACGGACGGACGGACGGACGGGCAGACATGGCGAAACTATAAGGGTTCCTAGTTGACTACGGAACCCTAAAAAGATTGATTCCGTCAACTGTTATAAGTTTGCCTACGATGCTCAACTTTGTCTGGCTTGAAAAACATGCTTCTCTTCACCAAACAACTATTCATATCTTATTCCTGAGATGGAAGAAAGGCGGCCATTATGAGGAATTAAATATATATTCGGTAGGAATCGATAATTACTGTTTTTCAAACCAGGCAAAGTTGAGCATCGTATGCAAAGCTGTAGCAGTTGACGGAATCAATCTTTATTTAACTTTTGTTTACACCGTGGGCCCTTATAACAGTATATTCCTGATCATATTTAGATACTAAAATGACTGATACTAAAAATTGTAACGGTTGACGGTGCTCGTTACTACACTTTCTACATATTTTAGTGTTCTGACTAAGATTGGGGAGTTAATATATTAGGTACCTATATCAAATGACAGATGAAATACTGTACATTATTATTATTTCCTACTATTATTGTATAGGTACAGTCGCGCACTTTAATTGTTAAGCCATTTACGGTTCAAGCTATTTTCTTATGTTTAGTACTTACTTTATGAAATGTCCAATGTAAAATGAACCCTTAATGTGATATATGATGCATATAGGTCTATAATAATGATGAACAATTGAAGTCCGTGACCGAACGAAATCTTCTCATTCTTGCAGCACTTTCAGTAAACCAAGGCAAAAATATACAGCCTCGTTTCCGTCTTGTTTTGGACTAAGAGCTGGCCACGTCAGATATGACACAATAATGAGAGTAACAAAACCCGTCTGGTTAGATTGCTATACAATCCTTATTGCTAGATCCGGGCATCTGGCAGATTTTAATGGGTGGAGGATAGAGTAACAGACTAGACATTTTTTGAATTGGAAAATAGTATTACCAAAATAGGTAAAAAATGCCGAAGTTGTCTTAAATATAAAGGATAGGGCCTATATTTTAACATTAGAATAAAAAACATTGCGTATTATTTTGGAAACAAGACACAGTAGGCGATAAACTATGAATTACATTATACGTCGTTTTGGACTACTTTCCCTCATCAGAAAGTTTTGACAATGATATTATCTGATTATTTATATAATTGCTCATAATACTGCATTAAAACCAGAACTCTAGGATTTGTTTTCTTCATATTATTTGCATTCTTAGACCTCCACCACTTTGCAGCTGCCAGATGTCTGGATCAGGAAATAAGCATAGTAAAGCGAACTAACGAGAGGGGTTTCGCCGCTCTCATTATTGTGTCATATCTGACGTGGCTAGCTCTCCGTCTATTTCTCCACTGTTAGTGTAACCTACTAGCAGTTAACGCTCAGCGACATAATCTCCTTAGCGGCAGAAAGCTTTTTCTCTACGTTACACAATTAACTGACCACATGTAAGCCTTAATACGACGGGATAAAGTCTATTACGGCCAGTAAAGTGTGTTGCGGTAAGTACTTACGAGCACGTTTGCCGTGGAACTATTTTTAGTTAGGAAGTAGGTACATTCAATCTGTTAAGTTTCATCCGTGTAGTGCATTCAATCTGTCAAGTGCAAGGCAAGGACAATCCCCTTTTCAACCGACTTCAAGATTTCTAAGGAGGAGGTTATCAATTCGTCGGGATCTTTGTTTTTGCTTTTTTTTTAATGTATGTTCAGCGATTATTCGAAGACGGGTGGACCGATTTGGAAAATTATTTTTTTGTTTGAAAGAGTATACTTTACAGTTGGTCCTATTGTAACCAGGTCAGGATCAGGTGGTGGGATCCTTGAGAAATCGAGGGAACTCTTCAACTATTATAGGCACACCTATAGTGATTTGAGTATTTTTTACAGCAGCTCGAGCATTTGCTTTTGGAAAGGTGAAGTCGGTTCTTTTTTGTTTAAAATTATTTAAGACAACTATTCGTAGTGTTGTTGTGAAATATTAATTCTGATCAAAACATTAACAGCTGCTTGTTTTAAAGTCATCCATCCGTCATTACAGGGACCTTTTCAGTGTCTACTTTAGTCAAAATCTAATGAATGTTTTTAAAACACGTCGTAGTTGTATGACGCTTGTACCCATAGTTACTACTTATTGGTTAATTAATAAATACTTATTAAATTATTATAATGAGGTGCAAACTCAAATATATAAGATAAAAAACAAGGTGTACCATTTTTTTTAATACTACGACGGTGGCAAACAAGCATACGGCCCGCCTGATGGTAAGCAGCTACCGTTACCTATGGACGCCTGCAACTCCACAGGAGTCACATGCTCGTTGCCGACCCTTTACAAAAAGGAGGATTCACTGTGTTGACGGCTAAAGGAACAAGAGGGTCCTTCATCGTCAACACACTGGTTCCTCTTTGAGCTCTTTGGCAACCTTACTCACCAGCAGGAACACAACACTATGAGTAGGGTCTAGTGCTATTTGGCTGTGGTTTTCTGTAGGTGGAGGTACTTCCCCAGTCGGGCTCTGCTCCAGATTTGAGCGAGATGACATTCGCTGAACGTGCCCTACCACACTGAGCGAGATGCCATTCGCAGTGCCCATACCTCTCTTTTTGGCATAGTTTAAGGACATGCCCAAGTCCGGACGTAGTTTAAGGACATACCCCGGGTCTAGTGATTGCAAATCCGTGAACATTTTTTCAAATCCGGATTTTCGGATTTTGGTTTGACCGAAATCCGAACTTCGGATTCAATCCGGATTTTAAGGAAGGCATATCCAGTACTAGAAAAAGTGAAACAAACAACCAAATTAAGTAGCCTTTATTAAAAATAAACAGAATGCGTACACAGCGTACACTGCTACGACAATAACAAAATCTTTATTAAAAATAAAAAACAGAATGCGTACACTGCTACGCTAATAACAAAATGACCTATTGGTAAATAAGCATTACATGCTACTCTTTAGTAAAAACATGAATGCAAAATACAAATTTTATATTTTGTTTCCACGTTTAGATAAAAAGTGAAAACGAAGAAATATCAACGCATCAAGAGACTCGTCACTTAACCGCGTCCTCATACGGTTACAGAACACCCCAGCTGCCGAAAATGCCCTTTCCTTCCGACTCCACACTTGTTGGTGGTATTGATAATAGCTGTTTGTACACGGAGGATAAAACGCTACCGATTTTTCCCCCGCTCTCATGGATGGCCATTTCTATGTGGACTAGACTAGGGTAGCTAAATCCGGGGCTTCTGGTCTGGTGAGACAACGACAACTGCTGGATTAGTTTGGTCGAGCAAAGAAAGCTGCTGATTTTATTGCTCTTTAAAACTTAGCTCTGGTTGGTCTTGTTGCTGTTGATTGTTAGTATTGTTACCATTAACATTTGTCATTGAACTTGTCGAAGCTACCGAAGGAGGAGGAGAAGTCTGAGTCGAAATCGATGTCGCAGCCATGGTGCAGATCAATTCTTTAATTTCCTGAAAGGTGGGTTTTCTAAATACTTCATCAGTTTCTTGCGCATTAAAGTTCTGATAGTTATTTAAATAAAGTAGAGTCCCGGTTTCTACGTGTAGACGTCTTTCAGTAATTCGTCGCTTCAAAGCCGCCGTAATTCTTTTTGTAATGGCATCTTCGCAGCTCTCGAGTGTTTTCAACATAAATTTAAGGCTCGTATCCGCTGCTAAAAGAGTCGCATCTTTACGGCACAGAACTTTCACAGTTTCCTTCATAATGTTGAGCGACGTGTACATACACTGAAGCAAACTTACTTCATCAACGTTGACATTAATCGTAGATTTGATGTCAATGAGAGCTTTTTCCACACAATTTTTCAACATTAAATAGCGTCCAATCATAGTTGCTAAGCTAAGTACTCCAACGAGTTTTGCAGTCAAGGAGAAGCTGCAATTCATGTCCAAAATCTGTTTTTTATTTCGCCAGCATTAATTTTGAGCGAATTAGTACTGGCGGGAAAAAATCCGAAAAACCGGTTTTTTCTTTGCAAAATCCGGTTTTTAAAACGGATTTTCAAACGCTCTAAAATACGGATTTTCGAACTTCGAATAATCCGGATTGCAATCACTACCCGGGTCCTGGGTTCGGGTACTACTTAAAAATATGTATTAAGGTTTTTTTTGTAAAACTTACATTTTTTAATGGTTGTTAATAGCTGTTCATTATTTTCAATTCGCGCAAAAGAACCACGCGAAAATGTAGAGTACTTTTGTATTAAGTTCGGATTAAGCACAACCATTATTCGGCGGGATTAATTTGCGCGGAGACAATGTAAAAGAAAAACAATACCGTGCTTAGAATTCGCCTTAATTTATAAATATTTTCTTCTAGTAGCATTTTAGCAACCTTTCCTGTGACCTTTACTTTTATATATGTATATAATTTAGATAGTTAATTAATTTTTTTCCGGCGCTAAATAGATGACACATGCTTGAACTATTCGCTCTTCTACAATTGTAAAATTAAAATTAAAGTTACGAATGCATTGGTTTTGCCGCGAAGCATTGCATTTTGGATATTTGTTCCTGAGTTATGGATGTTTTCTATGTATTTAAGTATTTATATGTATATATATATTACATGTATCGTCGTCTAGTACCCACAACACAAGCCTTATTGAGCTTACTGTGGGACTAGGTTGATTTGTGTAAGATTGTCCCATAATATTTATTTATTTATTTATTGCAACACACTGCATTGCCGCATCAATGATCGGTCAATTGAGTGAGTGACGGTCCCGACTGCATTGCCGCGGCGATTGGAACTTTCAAATCCATAGCCTAGCTACGCAGCTTTATAGCGATAATCCGTAGACTTTGGTGCTGTAGCAGCTAGGCGGTCTGTTATGTAGCGACAGCGGTGGAGGCAGCCGAGAACGCTAAAGTAGGAGAATACAGTGGTATCGGCGTTGAATATATCTTTGTTCCGTTCGGCGTCGAGACCCTTGGTCCGTGAGGCCCTGGCGCTCTGAGTCTCTTCAATTATTTTATTTTTTGAGTTAATTATTATATTTACTTATAGATATTGCATTTGGTACCCAACATAAAGCTTTACCCATTATATCTGTTGTTGGTTTGATATTGAGTTTTATATTGTACAGGAGCGGACCATTCAAAAGTTACGTCTGTCCGTCTGGTTTATTGAGATCATTATTTTCTTTGTTATTAAGTACACAAGTAATCAAGTTATTGTCAAACAGAAATCTGAAATTACGTTATGTCAATATGATACCACAAAAATGTTAGTGAAATTGCTATAAAATCACAATTCGTTTAAATCACAGACCAGCAATGCGCTTGTGTGAGCAGTAGGACTAGACATGATTGACCAAAGAAGCTTGTATTACTCTTGCGCTTTGCGCCCCGTTAGCGCCAATGTCAATTTGAGATTTGTGGAATTAACATTATCATAAAATGGGTTCGAAACACCATTTTGTGCCATAAATTGGTGCAATTGTTAGAGAAAATACGGAATAGCGACACACGAGCGTATTTTACCACGAATAGCTAACTAGAATATTATTAATAATTATTCAAAAATACAAAGGAGGCAATAGTGATGCGACACATTGATTGGCGGCAACTCTATATGAGATGTACAATTCAGAGGCCAATTCTATGAAACTCGCTTCATGTTTCTAGGTCCTATTTTCGGTTTGAGCTGAGGGTTGTCTATTAATGATCTACCAGTTCTAAGTGACAGAATAATTTTATATAAGTGGATGAAATATTATGATAAAAAAATCCAAAAATACTCATTATTATACAAACCTTTGTTACAGTTACTTCCTGCGTGATAAAACTGCTGATTTACTATAATGATTATTCAGATTATCTTATCACAATATCTACAAACGTATCGACCTCCACCCCAACGCTATTAGCACAGATACTTGACAGCTAAGACAATACGGGAGGTTATGGATGGTATAAGGAGGATAAAAATCTCTATGTTACAGAAGTGTCCGTCAGAAGGCGATTAACTGATGGCGGCACAATGATATTAAATTGATTAAATTAATTTTGATATAAAAAAAATTAAATCCATACATATTTAAAAAATAATAATTTGCGGAGAAGAAAAATACTCTGAATATTAATTTTATTTACAATGTCATATACTCGTAAGTATTAAATATCGGTAATTCATTTCAAATGCTCAACTATACCTAGCGCCACCCGGAGATATTTGGAACTATTGTTTACTGCTTATCGCTGGACACTTTTTCGACCTGAAAAAGTGTATATTTTTAAAAATCATGAGAATTTGATTTATCAGTTTCAAAGTTTTGTGCTTCGAGATAAGGAAATGGAGTCTAGCACAGTTTTGTCACCTTATAATGAATCTTTTCAAAGATATTCAAAAGAGGAATTCACCCCTAGAGCGCTTATAGAGGGGGTGAAAGTAGTAAGTCTCACACACAAAATCAATGTTCTATTACTCATCATAACATATTACTAGGCATTGTCAGGTATAGCTATCGATCAATTGAATTTAGATTTGACAAAAAACTTATATGCTTTCATAAAAAGTTCTAGAAAATATTTTAATTCTTTTAACCTTCATATAATTGTAATGTTATTTGTTGTTCCATTATTTAAAAATAAATAAATAATTGTCGAGTTATTATTAAAATATGGTCTTTAAATATATAGGCTTTAGCGTTTTTTGCATAATGCTTGAACAGTTATCCTCTGATAAGTATATTTGTTGTGAAACACGAGCCGCATTGAAGGATTATGTTCGTACCAAGCTAATTAATCATCACAACGATTATTTGCGAATGACGAATTACGAGTGGTTCCGAAAGAGTAATTAGTACAAACGGCTTACACGTGTTATCTTCATTTATTTTGAACTGAAATATAATTGTTCTATTATCTGTAGGTGTGAGTCGTGAAAGTAATATCGGTAATGTTCTCGATAAGTATAGTCAACAAGCACATAACAAATAAAAATATTTCAATTAATCTTTCTAATTTATCGTTTTTAAGTAGAAACACGACTATACACATGAGTTATAAACTTAAATAGATGTTATTATGAATAAAAAGTGACCCGTGATTCCAGCGTCTTCTCCATTCGCGGTTGACGCCTTAACCCATAGGCTACCCGGGTCACAGCGGCACCCGTAAAATTTTCCAAGCATATGCAATTTTTTTAAATACTCAGGTGCATTTGGCCTAGCATAGCAGCCCTGGGCACCGGTCCTATAAGAACAGTCATGTCATGTCAGTAGATATGATGTTTTTAAATTAAACTTTATACGCTCTTGTTGTCTTTACCTATACAAATGACGTCATTTTGACCACCTCACTTGTTTTCGCAACTTTTGCTGCAGACTGTTCCTACTTTACTTTATTACTTTTTTGTATTTTAGCAATATTGCAAAATAATATTTACATATGTTAATATTTACAAATTAGAGTATGGTCAACGGCGCCTAGCCGTTTCAAATTCAGAGATTGCATATACATGAGAAAATTTGTCAAGTTCCGCCGTGACCGGGTGGTCTAGTGGTCAGGACGTCAGCCGCGAAAGCTGAAGACGCCAGTTCAAATCTGGCCTCGGACACCGGAGGGTTTGGTCACTTTTTCTGAAGTATATAACATCTATTTTCAATTTACAAATCACTTAAAATTTTTAATGTAAAAAAAATTACGTAATTGTAACATTTAATCTTTGTACGCGTTGTGGTAATAAATTAACTACCCATATATAAATGGTTCATTATTATTCAGTTCTGTGAGCAAATATTAACGATTATTAAATCCAAGTACCGTTAAATAAGCGTTTTTCCTTTGTCCTTATTAATAATAGAACACTAAAGGTTTTCTTAGAAAAGTAATAAAAAATATTAATGGTTGATGTGATAAGTTGTGAGACAAGTTGCTACATACTGTATATTAAAACGTGCTTTAGTGAGATAAACTTATGTTGAAATAAAAATTGTTTTTTAGATTTAAAAATAAGAAACTCACACTTTTGATCACCCTTGAATCACGAAATCAATAGATAATATACGCATAGGTACCTCGCAGGATTCACGCTGAAATTACCAGCATATAATAATAAACTTAATTCATTGCTTGTTTGCGCTACAGTTACTTCGTTCGGTAGTGAATTTATATTCCAGGGGAAGCGCAAATTTCCGGACAAGTAATTGGCATCGTTAATTGAAAGTGACCCACTTCCAGATCTCATTCCAATCGCCTACCAATCACGGGTGTTTATAAGTTAAGCGGATTGATGAGTGCCTTCGCTCGGCTGTCTCTTAATAATAATAAAATAGTAGTTTTCGATACAAGTGCGAGAAGTATGTCATGTTGCACGAGTACCGAGGTTACTCGGGACGAGTAAAAATGACACTTCCGCACGTGTCTCGAATAACGTTTTTTAATTGCGAAAAAACTACAATGAAATAAAATTACATTTATATTCTGTCAGTGTACGAAAGACAGTTTCATTCAATCGCGCGTTATTCAAGTAATACTATTAGGTCTCGCATAATACTCCTTTATGCCCAATCGCGCGTTGTTCGGTTGTCTATTGTTTGCCCGAAAATGCCCGAATTTTATTTGCCCGAATTTCATTTGCCCGAATGGTTTGTTTACCATAAAAATTATGTGACATACTCTTTGTTTACCCGATTATTAGATTTCAGAACGTCCGAGTGCCATACGTATTGTTGTCCATATTATTAATTGTAATAATACTATTTAATAGAATATTTAAACGCCATACTAAATAATGGTTTCCCGAATCCATGCATACAAACAATGCATTTGCTCACTATATTCCTGTAGGCGCTCTAAAAATATTTACTTAGTCATATTATTATGTAGGGGCCGTTTTATTTTGTAGGAGATCACAGTTCTAACCTAACCTAACCTACTTTCTGGTGACCGTTCGCTTTTTGGGGATCACAGTTCTAACCTAACCTACTTTCTGGTAGCCGTTTTATTTTGTAGGAGATCACAGTTCTAACCTAACCTAACCTACTTTCTGGTAGCTGTTCGCTTTTTAGGGGATCATAGTTCTAACCTAACCTAACCTACTTTCTGGTAGCCGTTTTATTTTGAAGGAGATCACAGTTATAACCTAACCTAACCTACATTCTGGTAGGCGTTCGCTTTTTGGGGGATCACAGTTCTAACCTAACCTACTTTCTGGTAGCCGTTTTATTTTGTAGGAGGTCACAGTTCTAACCTAACCTAACCTACTTTCTGGTAGTCGTTTTATTTTGTAGGAGGTCACAGTTCTAACCTAACCTAACCTACTTTCTGGTAGCCATTTTATTTTGTAGGAGGTCACAGTTCTAACCTAACCTGACCTACTTTTTGGGAAGCAATTTGGATGGCAAATGATATTATGGCTAGTGATATTATGGCTCACAATGATCATGACAAATGATATTATTGAAATTGATTTTATGGGAAACAAAGTTTCTGGCACGTGATTAATATAGTAAACAATAAGTATTGCATATGTAACTATGGGAAACAATATAATGGCTGTTGACTATTATGGCAAATGAAATTCTGGCAAATGAAATTCTGGCAAGTGAGTGTATACCGCGTTGTTCAAGTGGGTCATTTAGAAGCGGGTCTCGCGTAATACTCATTTATTAAAAAAATTGGGTCTCGCATAATATTCAAAAGAGTATGCCCAATCGCGCGTTGTTCAGGTGGGTAATTTATAAGCGGGTCTCGCATAATACTCATTTATTTAAAAAGTATCAATCAGATTACTTTTTAGCACTAGTGCATAAAATCAAACTTTACGCACGATTTGCAGCTACATATACTAAACTTTTTGAGCAATTGTATTAAAAAAAACATTAATTTGTGACGCTTCCTACAACAACATTAAGAGACAGTAACAATGAAAACAAAAAAATAACGTGCATCACAAAATGGTCCCAACTCAGCATAATGCCAGCTTAAAAACCGGCGCTGGTCTTCCGTAGGGCCCATTCGGTGATGCCACGGTGCGGTGGTGGTGTGTTTTTCTTGGCGCAGGTGCACGGAGTGGGCGCACGCGCGCGGGTTGAAATCGGGCTAAAATAGTATGAGTCTACTCCGTCACACGCGTCCGCACCAGTTAGCGCCGCTCGTGCTTTTTCACCCGATTTGTAACTACACGTGTGCTTCCACTCCGCCCACCCACGCAAGACAGCGGAGGCACTGAAAGTAATTCCTCCAGCGAGGTTTAATGGTTTAAAGTGCAAAGCTTATCGTAGATGGCGCAGTGAAAAGGGGTCCAGGTAACCGGTTAGATTTCGTGAGTTCGAATGCCAGATTTAGATTTTAAAATCCGTGTAGGACAACGCAGAGTATACAAGTAGGTATGTATCTTTTCAATACCATATGATAAAAGTTAAAGCAAAAGGGCGACCTACCTGGCATTTCACGGCCTCCTAGCCTAGTCGGTAGTGACCCTGCCTATGAAGCAGGAGGTCCCGGGTTCGTATCCTGGTCAGGAAATCTACTTGTGTGTTTATCACAGATATTTGTTCCTGAGTTATGGGTGTTTTCTATGTATTTAAGTATTTATCTATATCTATATATTATATATATCGTCGTCTAGTACCCACAACACAAAACATATTGAGCTTACTGTGGTTACTAGGTCGTTTTGTGTAAGATTGTCCTATAATATTTATTTATTTCTGTCATTTTCGTTGGAAGAAATTTGCTGAAGAAAAAAAAATTTGAGTTTAATTTAGTTATGATAGATTTTGTAGCTTTTGTTTCATACTTTTTTGCTATTTGTTTTAATAGTGCGAACACATTTGTTCACCAGATACATTCGACTGACGGTCCCGTTATTAATTGAATTTAAATCCCTTGGCTACTGTCGATTCAGTTCCTACGTAATTTGATGTTAAAAGTCTCTACTAAGAAGCGGCAAGGCAAGCATATAAAGATCACGTTACACTGGTTGAATAAGGACACGTTTCACTAGCGCTGGCGGGGAATGAATTCTCGGCCAGGGAGCCCGACCCGCGTAATCAGGCTCTGATTATATGATACAAGAAATAGGTGGCGGCGGATCTCTGAAGGTTTAGCCGTATAAAATTGTCACGATATATTTCAGATTGAAAGAAATTAATAGTAGTTTATATAACTGTTGCGTAATAAGGGTCCTTAAAATACGAGTGTGGTTTTATGAAAGGAGCCGCAGACGAGTTTCATAATAAGATCACACGAGTGTTTTAAGGCCTAATTACGTACAGTTGCATACACTGCTTTATCTACACACGTATTATAAATCCTAAATGAAGTGTTCGGAAACCATTGGAATGATCGCCATTGCACCGCCATGACCAACTGGATTGTGCCGGCGGTCGGGCGGGCGCGTGCCAGCGGTCGGAGAGGAGGGCAGATTTTCATTACGTTACCGCAGGTAATGAATTTTCATACGTTTTAACCACACTGTCACAGATAATACACTGATGTCACGTTACTGGTTGCAATAATGGTGGTAATTACATACGGTTTCCGAACGCGGAATAGAGGATTTATGATATTGGTGTAGATAAAAGTTATTTTAGTGTCTTTAGTTCTTAAATTGCGGTCCGTACACCACTATGGTGGTGTCTAGATTTACGGATTTATGAACAGAACGTCCCATTGTTGCCTTTTTTATTCTAGGGACCTATTCCTATGTATGTACTGATAAGAAATGCCTTGGCCACCGAGCGAACTCAAGCAATGGTAGCCAAGCAGCAAGGCTTACGATTTGCAATAACCGCATATTCAATTAATAGTAGTTTATGTAACTGTTACGTAATAAGGGTCCTTAAAACATGAGTGTGGTTTTATGAAACGAGCCGCAGGTTAGTTTCATAATAAGATCACACGAGTGTTTTAAGGCCTAATTACGTACAGTTGCATACACTGCTTTATCTACACTCATATTATATATATTAAATTAAGTGTTCGGAAACCATAGAATGACCGCCATTGTACCGCCATGGCCAACTCGATTGTGCCGGCGCTCGCGCGGGCGCGTGCCGTTGGTCAGGAAGGAGCAATCCTGTGCTCCTTCCTGACCAACATTATGTTATCAAATTCGATGTTCCAAATTTGAAACTCATTGCTTAACAATATTTGAGCATGCAAAGTTAAAATTACGTTACTGCCGCAGATAAGAAACTTATCATAGTTAAATCGTTTGTTGTAATGCTTGTCATTGTCTACGGTTTTTGAACGCATTTTAGAGTACTTACAGTATGAGTGTAGATAAAAGTTATTATAATAAAACGTCTACCTCACATCACGTTGCTAAATGAAACGTCATGTTATTAAACGACTTCCAAATTACATGAAAAGGTAGTTTTATTAGACTGTGTGAAACAAAATACAAGGTGTAACATAAATGCTCGATATCCGCTTAAGGGCATAATTGGTATCGTATTTTAATTATGAAAAAGTAAGATAAAAAAAATTTCACGCAAAAAAAATTGTTTATCTACTCATATTGTAAGTTCTCTAAAACGTGTTCGAAAACGGTAGGCAATGGCTAGCATTACCACGACCGATTTTACTATGATAAGCTTTTTATCCGTAGCAGTAACGTAATTTTAACTTTTCATGCTCAATTATTGATGTGCTATGAGTTTTGATAACATAATGTACACCTGCACCCTCCCGGGGATCCGCCGACAGCCCGACACGCGCCCGCGCGACCGCCGGCACAATCGAGTTGGCCATGGTTGCGGTGCAATGGCGGCCATTCTATGGTTTCCAAATAAGGCATTTAGAATAAATAATATGAGTGTAGATAAAGCAGTGTATGCAACTGTACGTAATTAGGCCTTAAAACACTCGTGTGATCTTATTATGAAATTCGCCTGCGGCTCATTTCATAAAACCACACTCATGTTTTAAGGACCCTTATTACGTAACAGTTACATAAACTACTATTTTGTATGGAGGGTCGGCCGACTGGAATGACGTGTCCTTACAAAAAAAAAATTGCGTCCAAAAAATTCTTCTCATACTTTTCCTTAGTTGTAATAATCGTATTGCAATTGTTTAAGGGTATGATTGGCATCGACCAATCATACCAAAACGGCCTCCTAGCCCAGTCGGTAGTGACTGCCTACGAAGCAGGAGGTCCCGGGTTCGAATCCTGGGCAGGGCATTTGTTGGTGTGTTTAGCACAGATATTTGTTCCTGAGTTATGGATGTTTCTATGTATTTAAGTATTTATCTATTATATATATCGTCGTCTAGTACCCATAACACAAGCCTTATTGAGCTTACTGTGGGCCTAGTTTGATTTGTGTAAGATTGTTCTATAATATTTATTGAAAAAAAAAACTGATCACCAATATTTTTATTATATCCTATAATTGCGATGTATAAAATGCCGCTGGTTTTTCGTACATGCTTGACGCGCCCCGACTTACTTAATATTCCATTCATAAAAAAACCAGCTAAGAGCGAACTACACATCAGACCAGGGAGAAAATTTGACAAAAATAAATTAGGGCACTGGTACCTAAACTATTTAATACAGCACCTTAATTATCATCTATAGATCCGATGCAACTCCCTCGAAATTCGCTATTTTGATCGCCTCAGCTGTGGGAATCAAAATAGCGAATTTTCCTAACTGTGGCGAATCCCTTTCGGGGATGCTGTCAAATTGCTTTCAAGTGTGGTGAATCCCGCGTGGAGGTGCTCAAATTTCAATCGAAAATACACAGATAAACTACTTTTGGCTTTTTCTTCCTTATTACATAGGCTGCTATTTATATATCCGGAAACCGGGATTACAATCTTCTTAAATAGCATATTTGACCTCCATGGTAAAATTTGAACTTTTTTAAGTACTGGCCGGTATATTTTTTCTTTCTTATTAACGCTCGTGTTTTGTTTTTGACGGGTTTTAAATGTCATCTCGCAGCAAGAATGGAACTCACTCGTGAAAATATTCGTGCTATGATTTATTATGATTTTCGGCGTGGTTTAACGCAACAACAGTGCATAGATCAACTAACTTCAACTTTTGGTGATGAAGCCCCATCTAAAACTACTGTGTATCACTGGTTTAGTGAGTTCAATCGTGGACGTAGTATGCTTACGGACGAAGTTAAGGCAGGTCGCCCGAAATCGGTCGTTGTACAACAAAATATCGAGGCTGTGCGAAAACTTATAATGGACGACCGACATGTTACGTACTGCGAGATAGAGGCGACTCTGGGTATTTCTATGACCAGCATTAATAGCATATTACATAATTATTTGGCTGTAAAAAAAATTTGTTCACGTTGGATACCCCACAACTTAACAAAAGAGCAAAAAGATGCTCGCGTCGAATGGTGCAATAAAATGTTAAAAAAATATAACCGTGGTGACTCAAAAGCCGTTTATAACATCTATACAGGTGACGAATCCTGGATCTATGCATACGATCCCGAAACGAAGCAACAATCAACGGTATGGGTGTTTCAAAATGAGCCGAACCCTACGAAAGTTACTCGTGCAAAAAGTACATTGAAACAAATGGTGGCCTGCTTCTTCGGTATTAATGGCCATGTAGCTACAGTGCCACTAGAAAACCGTAGAACGGTTAATTCAGAGTGGTACACGACCATTTGCTTATCGGAAGTATTTGAACAAATTCGTAAAACTAACCAGCGACGAAGAATCATTCTTCATCATGACAATGCCAGCTGTCATACGTCACGCGAAACAACTCTATTTTTGGAGGGTCAAAATGTGGAATTAACGGGTCATCCGCCGTACAGCCCTGACTTGGCACCCAACGATTTTTATTTATTTCCAAATATAAAGAATAAATTACGCGGTCAACGATTTTCGACCGCTGAAGATGCTGTCGACGCATTCAAACAACACGTTATGGAGGTACCTCAGGCGGAGTGGCAGAAGTGCTTTAAAAATTGGTTCACGCGAATGCAAAAGTGCATAGATCATCAAGGGGAATACTTTGAAAAACAATAAAACCATTTTCAGCCGTGTACGTTTGTTTGTTTTTTTGTTTCCGGATATATAAGTAGCAACCTAAAACGTGTAATAAGTACATAAAGCAGGACGGCTAGCAAGCGGTCGTTAAAGTAATAGACGAAAACTCCTGCGCAAATTATTAGTAAAGGTACCCATCATTTTTGTTCCTCACTTGAAACTTTGATCGTGTAAAATATTTGCATGAGTGGCATGAGTAATATGCTTTTTAACCCCCGACGCAAAAAGAGAGGTGTGTGTGTGTATCTGTTTGTGGTATCGTAGCTCCCAAACGGATGAACCGATTTTCGTGTAGTTTTTTTTTGTGTCATATATACCGAGTGTTCTTAGCTATGTTTTATGAAAATCTGTTCAGCCGTTTGAAGATCATCAGCAGTGATCGGAATAGGTAGTGCCATTTCGGGTGAATGACCTTAAACATTGTACATAACTTGGATAAGACTTGAGATTCTTCGACTCGTATTTCTCACAGAAAATTTTCTTCAAAACGCAAAAGTAAAAAAATAAATAATTATAAATACTTTCGTTTAACAATAATACAATCATAAAATAAAACACGAAACATCAGAATCATTATATTAAATGAACATAATTAAATTATTACTTTATTTGAAATTATAGTAGCATATCATATTTTTTCAATATTTTCTACTGTCAATCTATTTCTTTTGACGTCCAATATCTTATTGAAACCACATTTTTCATACGTTAGGCCCGCGGTTCTTAAAAACATTTTTATAACCAAACACAAACTTTAAAATTTTCATATCAAATCCTGGGGTTAAAAACTATATCCATACTAAGCTTACGCACCGAAGTCCCGCGAAATGGCACTACCAATTCCGATCACTGATCATCAGCTCTTTTCTAATTGATGAGGGGATCTGACTAACTTCCTTATGTCCGATCGAATCGAAATTTGGTACCGTGTTACTTCAATGATATTGAAAGTATATGGTAAGGTAATTTAAAGGAAGGCAATTTAAAGTGGAAAAAAGTTGTCTTGAACATAAACGGAAAGAGTATCAGCCACTTGAGATTTGCTGATGACCTAGTGCTGCTATCAGAAAATAGTAAAGAGCTAGAGTAAGGTAAATGTACGCTTCAGCGAACGTGCCGTATCGCCGAATATATTCCATTTTAAGCTATAAGTCGATTACTTACAGCAGATACTACGTTGTGATATTTTTTTCTGTGAGCTACATACCTACCCCTACGAATACGCGTCAGAGACGGCCATGTTGGGGCTCAGTTGCGACATGACAACTGATCTAGTCGGTCGAGTGCCACTTTGTATGGGCGCCCTTAACAGAATCGTTAAGAAATCGCGTGCACTTCTTAAGATCATAGAATCGTTTAAAACTATATGTGGGTTCCAAATTGTGGAATTAGAGTGGTGTTATTTAATAAGTTTATGTATTTTGATAGTTTAAGTGAATTTAGTGCAGTTATATTCTCAGAATTTGAGATAAATGTGAATCCGGTGATGTGTGACCCAACTTTTTGACTGGATGGTTTAACCGAACAGCGTACGGAATCAGGGAAAGCGTATGTCTTTGAAATTATTGTTTGGCTGATTTATTATAAACTATTAATATAAACTTGTTGACTTTTCAAATAATGAAAAGTATTTGTAATTTTATGAGCATTTACCGAACATCTGTAGACAGTAAAGACTATAGTAAATCCGCATTTGAAATCTTATAGTTGTACGACTTTTTGAGTTAAAAATAAGACAAAGCTATCTTTAATATTTTTTATAGTTATTTTACGGCAATATTAGTAAAGACTAAATATATGACCGGATTCGCAATCCTTCTAATTATTAGTTTCAATGTTAAATTTGTGGTTATGTCACAATTGTTGCAATTTAGGTACTATTTTCAAAATTTGTTCGCGTATTAGGTTCCACATATTTTGCATGGTTTATTTACTGAACGCGCGTTCGGTAAATCGTGCCCATAGTCTCTGCTACCCAATTCGTATCTGCCTCGGCCTTTTTTGTATTCGATAGACATTAAAATATCATCCTTATTTCTCTCACAGATAGGTCGACATTAAAATGTATTTTTTTTGCCTTTTTATAAAGCCCGGCGCTTCTAAACATTTAAACATGTTCTGGGGGTTCAAGGGCCTGCTGTTGATAGGTCGTTTTGTATAAAGATACATTTTATAATAATAAAATAAAATATTAAATTGTGTTTTTTATATTTTTAGATAAAATTTAACTTTTAAATTAATACTGTAAAAACTTCTATTACGTAAACACCCCAAAAAATGATAATGATGTAATATATAAAAATAATGGTTAGGTATTTTGAATAAATATAAAAAAATAAGGTTACTTTTGTTTTGTATGAAGTAATTCAGTAATGTATGGAGACGCAAATTTAGCGCAGTTAGATAACATTATCTAAACAGTGAGACAGTTTAAGTTTGAGAATCGCTCAACACCATACGCCCATACATTTTTCTTTTAGTTCGGTAAAGTGGTCACCGGATTCGGTAATATATGCAAATAATGTTTCTTAGTTCGCTTAATGGTACAAATCATGTAAGGCGGTCTAAAAAAGTTTTTAAATATTTTTTTAATATGTGTAACCTTACAAATAATTTCTAAGTGCAATAAAATGATTACAAATATATTTAAGTTACCAGTATACAAGTAGTATTGACAATAACCGTATGAAAATGCCAGACCTTATTAAAAAATTAAACGTACATCCAGGTCTTAAGCGTTCGTGGGAACGTACATTTACCTTACATGATCGACACTCTACAAACATCAAGTAGACAAGCAGGCCCAGAAATCAATTTTAGCAAGATCAAGGTTATGACAAATTCATCTAAACAGCCAATAAAGGTTGAAAATTTACCACTAGAATATGTCGAGTCATATACAGCCTTGGCCAGAAGTTTTGAGCATACCTCTTTTTTGTTTACAATTTTGATGTTAAGTATTTATTCCCTATCATAACAATGTACGATGATGTAAAATGTTATATTTTATTGATATATATAGAATACTTTACTTAATAACACTTTAAAGGTACCTATAAAATATGAAAAGTGAAGGTCCCAAAAATGCGAATTTAAGTCGGTGCGACAAATTGCAAATATTCTATGCAGTTACTACTCACTTCACCAAAACATGCCTGTTCAGTTTGAATTAATTGATAAAATAACTTCAAAAAAGATAGAAACGCCGGTCTAAATTTTCGAGTTTTGTATGAAAATCGCAAGGGTGCTCAACACTTCTGGCCAAGGCTGTATATACCTAGGTAAGTAAATATCTTTCCATAAACAAAATAACGAACAGGAAATCGACAGGAGAATTAAAGGAACATGGAAGAAGTATTGGAGCCTAAAAGAAATCTTCAAAAGTCAGATTCCAGTTAAAATAAAGAGAAAAGTCATGGATATTGCCTATTGCCCTCACTCACTTACAGCTGCCAAACATGGAAATTTACGTACCGTGCAAAAAATAAAATAACCTCCTGTCAACGAAGCATGGAGAGAAGCATGTTAAAAATCAGATGGATCCAAAAGATACGTCACTCTAGCATAAGAGAGGTATCTGGAGTAATGGACGCCCTATGCCACTCCAAAAAAATGAAATGGCGTTGGGCGGGCCACGTAGCCCGCATGAGTGATAACCGTTGGACAACCTTACTGACGTCATGGCCAGGCCCTTCTGGCAAACGAAAGAGAGGAAAACCGAGAACTAGATGGGTAGATGACATCACACATACGACTGGTAAACAATGGACAACACAAGCGCAAAATAGAGACCACTGGACATCTCTGGAGGAGGCCTTTACCCTTCAACTGAGGGGTTCTCGACGACATTTATATTTATTTATTTTTAATTTCATACATTATTTCTTATTGTACTCATTTTGTTATGTCGTTAGTATTCTTAAGATCATTATTATATAATTAGTAAATTTCTATTTGACATAATTAATCATAATTTGGCAGTATAATTGGAATAAATTTAAATGTAATAATAATTTTATATAAAATAATAATACGGATGCTAAGAAATTGAAAAATGACTGCATGATACAAGTTTGTTTATACCTATTTGACTATGAAGTACCTTATATTTTAATTGCGAGAAATAAAACGCTTTTTTATTTATTTTATTTTATGGTAAGGTAACATTGACCTGATCAGCCGTTTAAAGATCATCAGATCTTTAATAGTTGATGAGGGGATCTGACTACCTTCCATATGTCCTATCGATTCGAAATTTAGTACGAGTACCATGTTACTTCAATGATATTGAAAGTTACAAATATGGTAAGGTCAACTATGTCTCTCAAGATGTAGGTAATACCTATTTAAAAAGGACAAAATGAAAGTAAAATTAAAAAGATAAAAAACCCCCCGACACAAAAAAATTACTCTAAAAACTAACAAATATTATTTTAAACCTATTATAATTATGTTATAACGCTTGGAAAAAAAAATGAACTTACATATTATATGTGACGACAATAATTATAATAGGTTTAAAATATTATTTGTTAGTTTTAGAGTTTGTTTCTTGTGTCGGGGGTTTTTTAATTTTAATTTGTACATAAATAGTATTATAATAGTAGTTTATGTAACTGTTACGTAATAAGGCCTAATTACGTACAGTTGCATACACTGCTTTATCTACACTCATATTATATATATTACATTAAGTGCTCGGAAACCATATAATGACCGCCATTGCACCGCCATGGCCAACTCGATTGTGCCGGCGGTCGGGGAGGCGCGTGTCGGCGGCCGCGCGGGCGCGTGCCGTTGGTCAGGAAGGAGCACAGGATTTACATTATGTTATCAAAACTCATAGCACATCAATATTTGAGCATGTAAAGTTAAAATTACGTTACTGCAACAGATAAAAAGCTTATCATAGTAAAATCGGTTGTGGTAATGCTAGCCATTGCCTACCGTTTTTGAACACGTTTTAGAGGACTTACAGTGTGAGTGTAGATAAAGTTGTAATAAAATACAGTTTATACGCTAAAAAGTGGTTATTATAAAAATATAGTCCAAAAACTATTTCAAATGGTACCCCATTAATAATGCTAGCTGTACAACAGCATTACAACAACATTATAAAAGTACGTGAATATGAGTGGCAATTTAAAGTTAAGGTTAAGTAGATATTATCTCTTCTTTTTTTTTAACACGCTTTTATTATTATTTTATTATTATTTTATTATTATTGTATTATTATTATTATTATTATTTTATTATTATTATATTAGCTTCACTTGTCTATGTATGTAAGAAAATCTTGGAATCTTAATTTGACCCACTTCCCGGTCTTCGATTAGGATGAAATTTTGCACACGCTCTGAGTTCTGATGACAATACATGACTAGCTAAGAAACGTCATCACAAATCTAATATGGCGGCCTCCCCAAGATGGCGGACTGGCTGTTTGAAATCCACCCCCATGATATGGGTATCAAATGAAAGGGTTTGCTGTCAGAAAAACGAAAAAAATAGTCACGTGACTTAAATCCAATATGGCGGACGTCCAAGATGGCGGACAGGCTATTCGAAATGCACCCCCATGATATGGGTATCAAATGAAAGGGTTTGCTGTCAGGACTACGAAAAAAATAGTCACGTGACTTAAATCCAACATGGCGGACATCCAAGATTGGTAAAGCTGTAAATTTTGAATTTTGTTAAGTTTGTTAATAATAAATATCTTTAAATACCTATTAATATTTTAAATTAGTAAGTAGTAAATTAAGTTTGAATAATAAGAAGACTAAAAAGTATAAAATAAAAATAATAGTTTAAAAAACTAAAAAACACGCTTTTAGCACGCACTAAAAATTACAAAATAATTCGGACATTTAGTTTGATGACTCAAGAGTTTTCCCTTTACCAAATGGAGCGTTCTGTCCAAAAAGAGTAAAGATTACATAAACGCTCCACGCTTTCTTTCATAATAAATCATAGTAAATATTAAATAAAGATGATTACCTACTTATAACCATTTCGCATAGGTAATTATTTATCGTTCATCATGAACTGAAATTGTTTATGTTTACCTGCGATTTAATGAAGATTTGGCAAAGGGAAAACTCTTGAATCATCAAACTAAATGTCCGAATTATTTTGTAATTTTGAGTGCGTGCTAAAAGCGTGTTTTTTGGTTTTTTAAACTATTATTTTTATTTAGATATTTGTTTCCGTAAGTACACTAAGTACATAGTGCATGTTGTCTATCTTATACTTTTCTCTCAATTGCTCAAAGGTTAACTGGAAGAGATCCCTTAAAGCTATAAGTTCGCCTTTGTACTTTGTTTATTTTTCTTTTATCATGTTTGTTTTGTTACTTTTTATGTACAATAAAGTGTTTACATACATAATTTTTTTTTTAAATGGTGAAATGCAGTTTAAGCGTAGGTCTGTCTCTTAAAAACCTCGATCTGTGGTGAACCCCTATCGGGGATCCACAAACGTGCAAAATTCTCCATTTTGACTCCCACAGTTATCAAAAATTCGACAGCATTCCCGAGAGAGACGTGCCACGGCTGAGGGGGTATTGAAGGGGCCTTGAAAATATAATAAATATTTAACTTACTTTTATATTAAAATTGACAATCTTGACGTTTGACTGATAATGTTAACGAAAGGAACTCTAATAAATACTCAGTATTTTCCAAGAACTCCGCATTGTGACATTTTGTACACATAATATTATTTATAATGAGGAAAGTTCGAATAATTTGCCAAGGGTTTTGTTCTATACTTAGTCTCTTGTAAATTTTATTCTTTTGTTTTCTTTTCAACGAGACTACTTTTAGGAGTTCTCTAAAGGCGGAATCAGACGGTTCACTCGGATGAACATTCATCCGAGTGAACCTCGGGTGATTGTTCGGCACTTTTGGTTCACTTTATGATCAGACGTGTCACTTCGGGTGAAAGGTGCGGAATGAAACATAAAAATGAACGAAAAATGAACCGTCTGATTCCGCCTTAAGGGTTTGATGATTTCTCATCTGAAGTCTGTTTCTTTATCTTGCGCTGTCGCTTTTTTATTTTTAATAAATTAAGATAATCTTCTTACAACAAAATAAAAAAACAAAAATAGCATAAAGTTCTTCATATATTTTTGGTTGAACCCTTATCTTGTGTTTTTCGATGATAGTGGTAAAGAAAAAAAACCGGCCAAGAGCATGTCGGGCCATGCTCAGTGTAGGGTTCCTTAGTTGCCGGCCTGTTACAATACATCCGATCAAAAGGTCGTTCATCAAGGGATATTTGGCGGTGCTTACATCATTTTACTATCCGGTACTTACGTCCTATGCGTTTCGCTATGAGTTATCACTAAAATCGGTTCAACCAATTTTATTCACTATAGTTGTCGCTGAAAGTAGTTATTAGGCCTCACTTCCGTGAATTTTTAAAATTTCTTCAGTCATACGTTTTAATAGTTAGATGGGCGGACTCCTTTTTTTGAACTTTCAGAGCTATTTACGAAACTATTAGTTTTATCCAAAAAATGTTTTAGAAACTTTTTTTTAAAGACCTTTCCAACAATATCCAACACCATAGGGTTGGAGCGAAAACAAAATTTACCCCTCACTGCATGTGTACATACGACAGGTACCTCAATAAAAAATATTTTTCCAGTTTTTATTCTATTACATTGTCGGCATAATTAATGTACATACTCATACCAAATTTCAGCTTTCTAGCGCTAACGGTCACTGAGCTAGACCGCGGACAGACGGACACACGGATGGCCATGGCGAAACTATAAGGGTTCCTAGTTGACTACGGAACCCTAAAAAAGGTAGCTGTTAGAAGGTTGATTTGATAGTATGTTGATAGGTTCATAATTTAATTATTAAGGTTTAAAATAATGTACTTACCTATATTTCTGTTGATGTTATGTTTACATACCTGTTGAGGTATGGTAAATTTTCTTTAATGTCCTACTTAAAACCAACGGAATGGTTCTGATACCTACGAGTTAAAATGTGTACCTACCTACCAACAGCACTTAAACCTAATTAATGAAAGTTAGACTATAATGCTAAAATTAGACTTTAAAATCTTACTCTTACTTATCTACTTTTCCTTGCTTGAACAGCTTCTGCAGACAATTATGTATACATAGTACGAGTTACAATAAGCGAACCCATTGACGCCTACTTCGTAAACGCCAAACATATGTTTACCTGCTTTGATCACATTAATACATACCTATTACAAATCTAGTCCCGAATTCATAAATAAGTTCTTCGAAATGTGGCCCTTCCAGGGATTAGAACAAATATTTATACTCGAAATTATCGCAACGTCTTTTTCCCTTGCATATTTTTTTTTGAAAAAGGAACGTAGCGTATGAAAATAGTGTTTGAATTTCGAGTGAATGAGGTCGAGGTTTGCGACGACGTCGTGTTGATAGTGGAGGTATTTGCGTTAAGCCGCGAGTAGGCTCGGTTTCTCGGGGACATGAGCGATTTATGGCCGTATTCATCTTGATAATGCTGAGGCTTCAGAGTGGTCGAGGGGGAGGTAAATTATAGTGAGCTATGTTTACAAATGGATAGAGCCGGATTAACAAAATCAACGACTCAAACTGTTTGAGCGTTGTTGTACGCTGTTATTGGTGTATTTATTATAAATATTATAATAATATTTGCATTTTACTTACTTGCAATACTTGGCATTTGGTATTAATGTTCTGTAGGTGTAGGGTCAGGGAGGGAACAGTCGCTAGGATTTTTTCAACAGGCTGTTGCATGAAAAATATAAATCCCTGAACTAATTGTTGCAAGCACATAGGACAGTGCGTTATTAAACTTTCATATGTAGTAAATAGATTTGCTTTTACTTGCACTAAAAGAGATATATCCATTCGTTTTTAAAGATTGGGAATTGGGCCACTGTGTACCGGTTGCTAGGATCCCCTCGTACACAGTGGTTCTAACTGTACACAGTGACTCGAGCAACTGTGTACTACGCCCTGTACACAGCGGTTCTAACAAAAAACATTGGCTAAGTAGGAATCGAGCCTAAATAAACTTTATACCAAATAACATTTTTGTTGAAAAAAACGGTAATATTCCGGAATAATCGTTACGTGTTTCATTATTTGTTCAAAATAGGTACCTACCTAAATCTTTCATGATTTATTCAATTTCATTTTATTTTAAATTCCGTGCAAGAATTATTTTTATAAATAACAGAATTTTTATTCTTATTCATAATCAAGTGAATTTTAGCCCATATCTGTAAGGTACACAGTGATTCGCGAGCCACCGTGTACTTTTCCAAAACGAACGACTGTTGACCTTCGCGCCATTTTGTACTTTAGATCAAACTAAAAACTAATACAAACACTGAGGGCCTTGAAATATCAGCCAATATTAAGAAGATTAGACACACTCTTCGATAAAAACATAAGTAATTAAAAATCTCATACGATTTAAGGAAAAAAAGGAGTGAAACTTAGCTGAAAATGTAATTTTGATAGCATTAAACACAAAAACGCATCACAACACTCGCATGGCGCTGGAGCGGCTCACTAACTAGTTCGTACATGATCGGGTACGGAACACTTCCGATTGATGTAGAGGACAGACATGAAGCTCTTTCTCTTTCTCGCACAGCACATTTGAGCCACTGTTCCCACTGAGCGACTGATCCCTCCCTGACCCTACCATTAAATAAAAATAAAATACGTACCTAAATGTAAGAAAATTATCTAAGGTTGGATTTCATGTTTTTAATTCGAATAAAATTTGCAAATTTCATACTTTAATTAGAGGCACTAGTAAGTATTTGAAATATTTTGATTGTAGGTAGTCGAACACAACATCCACGAAACTGTTATGCATTTGCGTATAATAAACAATTCAGTACTATCTAAAATAGCTAATTTCTGTTTGAGTACACGAGAATAGAAAGTAGAGATCTCGTTTACTGGAGCATAATATTTTCATAAACAAATTTTGGTAGTGAGATAAATTGTGTTATTTTTAATAATAACCAACTTTTAAAAAGACATGCCCAGGTACCAAACATATTTGATTTTGGTGTCGAGAGAGAAACCGAGGTTTTATTAAAAAAAAAATGTGTACCTACCTATTCATTAAGTACTAACTTGGGCAAGACAATTTTCCCGTAAATAAATATGTACTCGTAAATAGGTATCCTCATGAACAAATAGGTGAAACCAGACGAGCGTAATTATCTGAGTTGTGAGCTAAGTCGCGTAGTTTCTGATACATACAAATGAGACAACTTATTTGGCGTCGCCGTGTGAACAAAATAGGAGCTTTGTAAGAAACCGATTGTATCAGAAATTACGCGATCGAAATTACGCAGCACACAACTTAAAAAATTACGCTCGTCTGGTTTCACCTTACATATAACCAAGAATAAGTAACCTGAGTTAATAATAAATTCATAAATATTTAAATTTTAGATTCCATTAACTCCCAATAGCCCTTAGACCATGTCGGGTTGTCTCTGCGTGAATTCCATGATAAGGGCAGGGACAGCATCCGCTTAGTGTACTTACTCTTTACATTTATTAAATTGTTGAAGGGGCTCTGCGCATTGGCTTCGGCTTCGCATACGGCTCCAAAATTTCTGGAACACCATTGTTCAGTGCGGGAAAGTTTTATTTTACGCCTCTCTAATGCCCGGAACACCTTTCTTCCGTGTACGGGAAAGTATTATGTAATTATTGTCTCGTAAATATAAGCACATACCAACCATGCATCGTTCTTACGCTCACATATCTGGTTTTGCAATAGTGGAAGTGAGCGCAAATAAACATCAACATCATTCCCAGTACATTCGTTTCAGACTTTCATTACAGACTTGACCTCAGGGTCCCATAAGCTAACATTTCCAACTCACTCTGTTTAACGAATTTCCGCTCCGTGAGTTTATTTAAAATAATGCCTCAGTAATAACCATACAATTTATAAGGCGTTGGAAGTGAAATTATCTTTTATAGGATATCCCGATGTTTTCATTTATAACAGCCGCAAGGGTGTGGAAAAGCTGTAATTATTCAGTGCTCGCTCGGCGTGTTCGCCTTTCTTGTGTCGGGTGCACACTGTGTACCTCTCTAATTAATAAATTTATTAAAAATATTTATATCGGGTAAGGGTTTCCCCTCACTTATCGATGCCGAATCGGCATTAGCCGATAGAAAAAAGCTTTATGTCTACGCAATACGAGCGAAAAAGACGTCGACGCGTCGACAGGCGTCGGCCGAGCCGATCCGAGCCGAACCGTACCTTGTTAGCTCTTATTGCGTATAAAACACATTCAGCAAAATCCGGTGAAAAAAATTCCACCGGATTTTGCCGAATGTGCGTCGATAGATGTGGGGAAACCCTTACTCACGTAATTTAAGTAGATTTTTGCGATCGAAACATGTCGAGCAAAAATCAACTTAAATTACGCTATAAATATTTTTAATACGTGAGACTCTATCACGAAAGTTTTATAATAGATTTATATTCAATATATTTATTTCTAGGAGCCAAGAGTGTCCCACTGCTGGGCAAAGGGATCCTTCTCTTCCACGTGTCCCGGTCTTGAGTCGTCTCCCACCAGTTTTTATATTCAATTAAGCCGTGTTTATTTCATCGTGACATACATTTTTTTACTTCTGGAGCGATTATATCCGAAAATATTTACATTATCAAAAAATTATTTAAAGTAAAGTAATTTAGTCTTAGTATAAACATAGGTACAGAACTCTGTGTTTTGCTTGTTGGCGTACAAATTTTTATAAAACCATACAAATATGTAAGGTAAATAACAATATTTTATATTAACTAGGTTACCTACAAGTACGTTACATTAATCAATAACAAAAGAAAACACAATAGACATCTAAACAATAATATTTTAAGTGAAATTGGCTATATATAACATGAAAACAAGTTTGAGCGAGGTTATTTATATATCTTCAAAAAAATCATTTATTGAGTAATAGCACTTACTTACTAAATATGATTTTAATTGTATTTTAAACTGATCAGCTTTCAGCAGCATCATTTTTATGCAGTTTGGGATTTTATTAAAATTTTTTGGTGCCATTCCTAGTATACCCTTGGCCAACAAAGCTGTATTATGTTGGCTATTGCATACGTTGTTCATATATTGTGAACGTACGGGTATGCTGCGTTGGTGAGTTACCATTTTGAACAATTGAGAATTGTTTTTGACAAAATTTGCCAACTCATATATATAAAGTGCTGGAAAAGTTAATATTTTTAATGATTTAAAGAAAGGAACGCTGCTCTCCGGCAAGTTAATGTCAACGATAGCTCGTATACATCTTTTTTGTGCTTTAAACACAGCGTCTCTATAGACTGAATTCCCCCAAAATATAACTCCGTATCTTAGTATAGAGGCTACAAGACCATGATATGCGGATAGTACTGCCGTTGTATCTACTATTTTTGCAAGTTTCATTAGTGCAAATGCGGATTTATTTACTTTCTTACATATATATTCTATATGATCTTTCCAAGTAAGTTGATCATCCATCATAAGCCCTAAAAATTTTTTTACACCAACTCTCTCGACTATATTATCATCGTAATTAATATTTAAGTTTAGTACAGTTTTTCGTTGGTTTTGTTTAAATTGATTACTAAATTGTTATTGCTAAGCCATGTTATCATCTCCCTTAGTACTAGGTTTACATCATATTCATAGTTAACATTGTTATTAAAACTTATAATAGAGGTACTATCGTCAGCAAACATGATCATTGGATGATGAACTTGACTAGGAAAGTCGTTTATGTATATCAAAAAAAGAAGTGGACCAAGTACACTGCCCTGAGGTACGCCATATTGTATATGTAATTCATTTGATACGTATGTTTTATTGTATTTACTTTTTTGACAAATTCTGGATATTTCAGTGCGCTGTGGTCGGTTTTTGAGATAAGATTTAATACATTACCTCTTATTCCGTATCTATATATCTTATGAAGGAGTAACTTGTGATCAACATAATCAAATGCTTTACTCATATCTGTAAACAATGCACAAACTGGTATCTTTTTATCTATATTTTCTGTTGCAATTTTTACTAGATCAAATATTGCCATATTTATGGTGATATTTTTTCTAAATCCCTTTTGTTCTTTGCAAAAGATGTTTGTTTTGTCTAAAAATTCATATAGTTTTTGATAAATAACTTTTTCAAATATTTTAGCAAAAACTGGAATAAGGGCTATTGGTCTATAATTATGCGGATTTTGCTTGTCACCTTTTTTAAATAATGGTTTTATGATCGTTTTTTTTAAGTTATCTGGATATATGCCAGCATTGATGGACAAGTTAATATTTAGTAAACCCCTATTCATTTTTAAATACCTATCCAACAATATATCACACGTTAGGGTTGAAATGAAAAAAAAATCACTCCCCACTTTACGTATAGGGGAGGTACCATAATAAAACATTTTTTTCCACTTTTTATCTTACAACTTTGTCGGCGTGATTGATATACATATTAGTACCAAATTTCAGCTTTCTAGTGCTAACGGTCACTGAGATTATCCGCGGACGGACGGACGGACGGGCAGACATGGCGAAACTATAAGGGTTCCTAGTTGACTACGGAACCCTAAAAATTCCCTAGTCATAACTGTGTATGTAGGTAGTAAATATATTATTATAATTATTTTGATAAATAGGAAGATATATATACCTACAATTATACGGTTAAGGCATTATGCTTCTTATATACACTCAAGGACAACGAAAACAGGCCTCTTTATATTGTCAAAAAGCATATAAAGCCTAAAATTAAATTATTATTACAGAGTATGTTCAACCTAAGTCTGTATTAACATAAACCAAGTTATTTGGCAGTGCAAGAGAGCCGTTGAGCGCGCCAAATTATTTAATTTCAGTTTTAACTTGGTCGTCTAAACGGTTTTATTTCAAAGCGCTCTCTGTGGCGACTAGCCTTAAAAGGAATATTCACAAGTTTTTAATTAACTCGGCAATTCGCATCGTCGCGGCACTGGTACTATGTTCTTGACGTTCACGTAAGCATAAAAAACTACCCATGTGCGTGTCGGACCACGCATAATGGAGGATTCCGTACCTTCAATGGAATAAGAACCAAGCTAATACCAAAAGGTCGTATCTAATGCCTATGGAAGAAGTTTTTTGGAGATAACTCAAAAATGGTTGAACCGATAATGTTCAAAACAAAGTACATAAATGATAAGGCGCATCTCCTCAATTTTTTTCATATTTTTTGGACTTACAGGGAACACAATTTTTCTGACTTTCGAAGTGATTATTTCAGAAAATATTCACTTAATCACAAAATGTTCAAAGAAACCTCAATGTTATTTTTAAAGTCCTATCAATTGATGTACCACATGTTGATATATGGTGAAAAAAATTATATTTGAAATTTAGTTACCTTAATAGAGCGCCCCCCTAAAAATTTTTTTTCTGCTATTGAACTACATAACTAAGTAGCGGCATACAAAATACACCTTATGTGTAAATTTTATTCAGATACGTCGTATAGTTTCCGAGTAAAATGGGTGTGACATACGGACGGACGGACGGACAGACGGACATGACGAAACTATAAGGGTTCCGTTTATGTCGTTTTGGCATCGGAACCCTAAAAATGGAGTTTTCCAGCAAACCTGCATAATATGACCCCGGTGTCTATAAATATCCGCTTACTCTAGTTTTAATGGTTGTTGGACTCGTCAGAAAATCAGAATAACACACTGTCTGTGTACGCTCGTTACTCGCGAGTTGACGCCAAATGTACGCAAATTCGCCAATACGCCATAATATCTACCACGCGAGATGGAATTTAATTTAGTATCTGCCACATATTCAGTGCTACTAACGTCGATTTTTAGTTATTCTATTATCATTAGAAACAATCACTAAACAATAATACAATTATTAACAACAAAGCATATTAAAGTTAATTTCATTTTTGTTATATAGTGGAACATACCACAAATTGGAAACAGATGTCCATTACAAATGAAAAATTGAACTTTGAAGGACTCTGGAAAACGCAGTCTGGTCAAAAACAAAGTCTGGTCGCGGGTTCAAACCCTAACTCGAACTATTAAGTTTCTCGGAAGAAAAATAATTGGATATTTTTACGAGTCGGTTTTTAGCGAAAGAAAACAACGCGAGGAAATCGAACCTAATCCATGGATTTATTATGTATTCTACTAGATGTGACATCTAGAATAAATGTTGTGCGCCATGTTTGGCGGTTGACAGCTATGACAGAATCAAAGAGTAGTATAGACTTGTAGTGATTTTCACTACAACTTTTGGGACAAAGAATTTCTTAGGGATGTCATCTCCTGTTACACGATGACCTAATCCCAAAAAGGTTTAGTTTCCCCTTTGAGTTGAAAGGTGGCAATTTTTTTCTCGATTACAGATTAGGTTCCCAAACAGGTCCAAAGTTCCAGTGAGCAAATCGTCAGGACAAACGCGTGGAAAATGTTTATGGTCAGTGCGTCACAATATCACATGCGAAATATTACGAGTGAGATATTATCACACGATCACTTGTATTTTATGTCGCCATAAATTACGTGATGTGTGTCTAGACTCTAGTCGAATCGGGAAGTACTTTATAGGCACAGTCAATAGCAAAAGTTTACCAGCAGAGTATTTATTGTTGAGAAAATATTGTCTTACAATTAGCAATTTACTAAGGTAAAAAACATGTCTACCTCCACTTTATTAGGTTCATTCTTGGTAAAATTCCTTTTCCATTCCACACGAAATGATATAAACTTTATGAAGTATCCCGGTGCTCGGTAGCAACTATCTTTTTGTTAAATATGTAGTAGGTATACTTTGAAACTAGGGTACCACTCCATACCAGGGCTATATACATATGTATGTCAAAGCTTGTTTCAGTTTGATAATGTCGCTACCCGTCTAGGGCTTCATAAAACGTAGTTTAATAACATAGTAGATCAGTATGGATGTGTGCGGAAGTGCAGTGTAAGCCGAGCTGAGGATTAAAGGAGATTACCTAGGGCCGTACAACGGAACGCATTGTGTACGTGTACAAAATATCGGCCTTAACATCCCCTTTATAGGCACAGCCTTTAGACCTTTTGTATGCACACCTTAGTTAAAATCGATTTAAAAGCGTCATCCACTTTGGTATTTTTCAGTTTGGATTTTTCTATGGTTGACTATTAAGTCATCTAATCCACATTTTGTACCTTTTATATACACAATACAGCGTAAATAATAAATAATGAAACTTCGGCACCAAAACATTGCATTAAATATTGTCTTCGTATATTTTATTACGTAGGTACAGTCAGCAGTAGAAGTAGCTAAGCGGGTGATGTGTTTAAAATGAGCTTATCACGACTTTATTTTCAAGAGAATAAGAGCTTGTGAAGTCATTCTGAACACCTTACCCGCTTAGCAACTTCTGAATAAATATGAAGTCGATGACCTAATTAATAAGATTGGCCACTAGAATAATAGATCTGCCTCCAAAATCGTACCACCAGATAATATCAAAAGGATTACCAAAAAATTACTTAAAATTTCCGGCAAATTATATGTATCATAAAATAATAGATCAGATACCAAAATCGGATTTTCAAACAATTTGAAAACGATTACCTAAAAAACAAATTGATCATAAAAAAAAATTTGCTCCATCTTTAGAAGTGGGTTAGTTTGCAGTTCACCTAACACACTCCTCCTCGTTTCGCTCGTCATTGCACTTATCTTGACCCCGTCAAATATTTTTTTTGGTATTTTTACATGTGGGCGTTTTTGTATTTTTGCATTTGTTTTTTTTATTATTTGGTGGTAGATCTACTATTCTAGCAATACTAATTTGGTGCTGAGAGTTTTATATTGGATACAAATATATATTCACAGATATATAAATATATATTCATAGGTCACAGATTATATTTGTTGGAGGCAGATACTATTAGGGGATACAAATTAGGTGGCATATCTAAAATGTAATGTTTTTTTTTCCTCAATCAAACAAAATACTGTTTTCAAAGTATATCATCCAATGAAACAATCGACATCGTCTGTCACACCTCAAAACCTGATGATTTTGCAGTACATTGCTTGCTCAAATAAGTTTTTAACTGTATTTTTTTTACAAATTCAGTTATTTTTAAACGTTATATAAATTGAAGTTCAGTTGTATGAGCAAAATCGATCCTAAACTATTAAAGCCCCATGGTTAAAGGCACGTGCAGATCCGAAAATATAATAATAAATTGAATAGAAACAATTTTCTGATACTTCTTCAGGCCACCAAAGACAATGAAAGTTCCAAAGCTCAATATTCTTGATTACTTAAACAAAATAAATTACTGTTGAAACCCTACCGTCTCCCATAGACGTATAAAATAAGAAGACGCCCTGAACACAAAACTGTGATTCCATAATAAGCCGATTTCTTCGTGTTTACGCGCGACACGCACACATCTACACCTCGTGGACGAGCGGTGATTGGTTCAAACGTCAAAAGTGAGTGTGTGTGCACGAGATCGCGGCTCATTATGGAATCACAGTTCTATCTTCGTGGGATTACGACTTCTTAATTTATATGTCTATGCTGTCTCCATTGAAAATAAAATAGGTATTTTTATTACAAATGATTAATGAATACGTACTTATCCCTTTCAAAATGTTGTCGAAAATGGAACGAAGTCATCAAAATTCACTGGATTTGAAAGTCTGCAGAAATCTTACCTTTCAGACAGATTATGAAATGTCGTCTCCGGACCTTTCCTGATTTAGCAGGAAGATAAATTGTGTATTCAGGTAACGTGCCAACATACATAACAGAATACTAACGTCGGTCGTCAGCTTATTGTAATATACCTTTTTACCAATTGCTTTAAAAAAGGTTATGTTTACAAAAAATGGACAAGTAATAAATAAATAAAACAATAATTAAAACCACAAATAAAGAAGTACAGGCCTACACAATATTAAATATAATGATTGACATGACAATTAAATTGATTCACACTAAAGCGATTTTTAATATATGTTTTTAAATGTGAATCGATTGATAAATCGATTCTTTAAGAAAAACCAAATACATTTTCCCGTCCCTACGTAGCTACCCCAATTAATACAGTTAGTATGCAAATCAGTCGATGTCATGCGTAACGTTGAATATTCATCCACGAACATGAATCACGGATTCATATTGGGATTAGGACTCATCTAATTCTTCGTGTTTTGAGAAGTAAAAGTAAAGTAAATTTTTTATCATCTGCTTTCCGACTACTACTACCCCAGGGAAGAAATACTTATCTATATCCAGTGACATATGTATAAGTAGCCATACGATAAATAAATAAATCTAAAACGCTTTTTATACATAAAAGTCTTGTCCTCCGTAAATTCGATTGATATATTTTCTTTTTCGCTGATTTAGTTCTTATTTCTAGTTCTGTGTAGGTAGAACTACACAAAATGCAAGTGCTCGTAAATATACTCCTGATCGACAACATTTTCTATTGAATTGGTATACTTAAAATCGCGGGGCTCCTTTACTACTTGTTGTCATTTATTTTTAAACGTCTATAAATATTTACACGAGATCAAAGATACGATAGAATCTACAGTATTTACATGAAAGGAATCGTAACCCGTGTGAAAATGCATCGACCTGAGGATGCCGCCTACAGTTTGATACTTTCTTTTTAACACCCCTTCAACAATTTTGATTCTTTATCAATTCAATAATCATATTAATATATTTTATCGAACGAGCAGAGCGTAAGCCAAGCGGACGTAGGTATCGGCATTTCGATGGCTTTTTGATTTTGAGAGTTTGTTCCACAATAACTTTAGTAACGTTTTTCTGATCTTCATGAAATAGGTTTTTTTTAAATCATGGGTCATGCAACTGAGGAAACCCTGCATTGGATACTGGGAAGGGAGGCCCAGTAGTGCCAGACTCTTACTGGCTAAAACCTCAGTTACATGTCCTCAGTGGACCTGTTCTTTTGCCACTGATTTTATTTTTCAGTATTTATTTCTTTGTTTTCTTTTTCATTTATTCCTTTATATCTTTCCTTTCTTTTGTATAAAAAAATTACATTGTTTCCTAAATATTAAAATGATAGTTGTTTAATCTAATCTTATATACTACATAAATAATCCTCTTATTGCTACGCTCTTATGCGCTGGACTGTGGGAAAAATTAAAACATATTACTATTGTTTCCACTGGCCAGCGTTACAATTATACTCCTTTGGTTAGTCTTCTTATCTAAATTCTTAAAGCTGTACTGTTAGCTACTTATTTTAATTGATTGTTTTTATTCTGGATATGTCAAGATTATTATTAATATTATTACAATGTCAATTATTTGTTTCTTATAAGCTAGCTTTTATCTTTTCTGGCTTCGATAGCCTAAATACTCTTTTTGTTGCTATTTTTGAGACAGTCATACATTATCTGGAATGATTTAGTTATAGGAATTTGTAGTTTCTTGTTAACCAAAATAATTTAAGTGACATTACTCGTCTTTAGAGTCGCTATATTTTAGTGTATTATAAACGTTGTGTCGTGCTCATTACGGATAGTAAATTAAGACCAATTGTCATTTTACTCCGCCAGCAGAGCAACCATCATTTCGCTCCGCGAGTGGAGCAACTATCATTTTGCTCCCCGAGTGGAGCAGCTATCTTTTTGCTCCGCCAGTGGAGCAACTATCCTTTCGTTCCGCCAGCGAAGCAACTATCACTTCGCTCCGCTAGCGGAGCAACTATCATTTTGCTCCGCTATTGGAGCAACCATCATTTCGCTCCGCCAATATTTTACGAGATGGGTCTGCGTATATCTATTTAACAATGTACATTTCCTATCTTTCGAAGGTTTAAATAGTCGACCCATTTGCCTTTGCGGCTATCTTTATGACCCTCTCCGCAAAGGCCAGGAAATGGGTCCGACCATTGCTATCCTCGAGTACAGCTTGCATGTTTGGCAGGCTGACGGCATACCCCAATCTGCATTCTGCTTCATACCGGTACAGAGCAAACCTTGGGCAGTCTAAGATAATATGCAGGACTGTTTCCTCCATTTGCCCATCACATATACAGTATGGGGCGTCCGTCAACCTGAATCTATGAAGATAAGCCCTAAAACCACCATGTGGTCATGCAGTATAAGCAGTTGCGTTATAGTGTTCCTGATACCTATCTTTTGGATAACCTTATGAGCTTTCCTGACGTCGGTAAAAAAGTTTTTAGTCGTTGTCGGTGTTGTCTTCTGCCACTTTGTTAGGGTGTCCTGGCGGATGATGGCTTTGTATGTCAGTATTTTCTATGTATGTCAGTATCTTTCCCAGCACTGGGAGCAGCCCGATTGGTCTGTAAGCCTTGGGAACAGAGTAGTCGTCCTTCCCTGGCTTGGGGATTATTCTAATATATGCCTTTTTCCACATTCTTGGGAAGTATCCCAGATGGAGGCACCGGTCGTAGATGGGTCTAAGATAGGGTCCAGCCCTGTGCGCCTCCTGGCATATATCTAGGGTAAGACCATCTTCTCCAGGCGCCTTTTTAGGGGACATCCATAAGTGCTTGCTCCAGTTCTGTCGTTGTGAATGGTTCAGGGAACAACTCTACCCCCCCCTGAACTCGCTCCTTACTCGTATTCTCTCGGCGTTTTCGCGTAAAGAGACCTGCTCACTAGTGTCTGCCGCCTGATCGTAAAAGGTTTTGGCTAGCAGTTCTGCCGATTCCTTCGGGGATAGAACAGAAGCATCATGAGGTGATCTAAGCAATTTTTCGTGCTCTGTATATGGAGTGCCACATTTCTTAATTACACGATAAGTGCATTTCCATAGGTCTTCCTTTTCCTGCCTTGAACAGAAGTTCTTCCAACTATCTGTTATGGCTCTTCCTATTTCTGCTTTATATGGTTCTTTGACCTCGATACAGTATTTTATGACGTATGGTTTCCGGGTCTCGTTTGCTCCTTTGATCCTTCTTCTTAGTCTAGTGACTAGTGCCTTCTTCTGGTGAAGTTCCTTGGTCCACCAATTGCTCTCTATTTTGATCTGCGCACCTTTGGTTTGCGGGATGGCCTTTTAACTTGCTTCTAGGATCGCGTCAGTGTAATTAACTGTTGTTTTTTCTAGGTCTCCTGGATTGTTAAGCATATTGATATATTCCTCTGTGATTCCTCTGTGTGTTAGGGCGTTGTTGAGTCACGTCAGTCAGTCATGTCAGTCCTAAACATTGTCTAGTCAGCTGTACTTGTGTTGAAAATCCTGGTCGTGGTCTTTATTTTATGCTGCTGTGAGATCTTTTTCTTGACAGTGAACGTTATTGGCCTGTGGTCCGACGGTCCAGCGATGTTCTAGTTAACTGTCCAACTACCAATGTGGCCAAGCGTATCCGACGTTGCTGCTGTGATATCAACAATGCTAGTGTATATCTTTGGTCCCCTGTACATGTGGAAAGTAGAAGCGCTGCCTCTATTTATGATGTTGGGGTCATATTGACTGAGTACGTCTATTACGTCCGCCCCCCGCTTGTCCTCTGCCTCGCAACTCCACCAGTGACTAGTAGCATTGACATCTCCTCCCATAACAATATAGCGAGTGTCTGTTGGTTGCATTATTTCTCTAATTTTATTTAAATGGTCATCGAGTCGTCATCGAGTTGCATTATTTTCCTAATTTTATTTAAATGGTCAATGGTCGGTCGCCTTCGAAGTAAACGCTAATAATTAGAAGTTTAAAGTTACCTATACTAAGTGTGACCGTGGAGATATTATTGGTCTGGTGGCTAGGATTTACGATAATATAAATTTTTGGGTCGAGGATAACTATGGCCGATTTCACCGGGTCAGCCGTTTGGGTCGCTTGAACTACTCTGTGCGGCGACGCTGTGAAATACCCCTTTGAGCCTACATAAGGTTCTTGTATCATGATAATGGCTGTTCTCGAGGACTCAGCTATGCTCAGACAGTTCTTAGTGGCAGCGACCCCTCTGCCTAGATTATACTGGACAAATTTGATCTCAGTTTCCGCGGATGGGTAAGTCGTTATTCCGTTAGGGTTCCCCGGGGAGCCCTCAGCAGTACTGAACCTGAGAGCGGGCGATTCCATCCCATTTACTCCATTCTGGGCACATGCTACTGTACGCTGGGTGTCCAGTGTCCTTGTTACCTATGCGGCTGCAGTTAATGCATTTCGGCGGCCCTTCCTTTGTACAGTCCTTGTTGTTGTGGGCGCCGGAGCAGTGCCCATCTGTACAGTCAATGGCGAAATGCTCGAACTGCAGACAGCGGTACTGTATTACGGGGACTGGTCTACAGCCAGGACCACTTGGTACCCTAGCTTGACCTTCTGGTCCCGTAACTTGCTCCACGTGGAAGGTGACACCTCCAAAATTACGTTGGTGGATGCTGGATTCCTGTTCTTTGTTCGTCTGAGTACTTTTATATTCTCGCCCTGGTCTCCTGCTTTTCCCAAAAAGGACCTGTTTTGGCGCAGTATAGCGTTTGGTATCTGGGCGTCTGTCAGATCCTTTGCTACTCCTACCAAACGAATCTGTGGTCTTCTTAAGTTTTTGGTAACAGCGTCAAAGTTGGGGCATCTGCCTCTGATTGCCGTCAACATGGCATCCCGATCGGCTTCTGTCTCCAGACCTATGGATGCCATCTGATTACGTAGGCTGAATTGTGTGGCCAAGCTTTTGAGCAAAATTGCCATCCTGTCTCGCCTCCAGACCTTGAGTTTGGCTGGTCCTCTCAACCAAACTCTTCAGTTGTGTAATGGTTGAGATTGCCTCTGATGGTTCCGATCGAAGCTTGCGAATCTCTGCCATAAGCTCTTCCCTCTCAAGGTTAGTCCCCCACCATGGCCTTCAACTATGTCACGTCGGAGCCGGCGGGTCCCTGTGGCTTAGCTTCTGCCGCTCCTATCTGGATGTTTGCCCTCATGTACTGCTTGTTTTTATTGATGGTCTCGAGGTTGTCCAAGATATACGAGATAATAATAGTTTCCAGGAGATCTTTTAGGAGAGCTATCTCTTCCCGGGAAATTGTTGCCTCTGTCGTGAGGGCTTTCGTGTGGTTTTGTTCTCTCACTGCCAGCATCCTTTCGTAGGCTGTCCTTATGGCATGGGTCTTCGCAATATGTCTTGTCCTCGAGTTCATGAAATTGGTTGGGGTTGTAGAAGATATACGTAAAATTTTAGAATTCGTTTATGAGCAGGATCGATCACCCTTGATCACCCATGATCCTCATGTCAAGAGGCTAGAGGGCGCAATAAAAACATTATAAGGGTCTTGTTATATTGGTCATCTCGTTTGCAAGAAAATTACGAGTTGTCAGTTCGAGGCGCATCGAAATGCCGAGACGTCCCAGTAGCCAGAAGTTGTTTGTAAGAACTTGCTTCGCATACGCTCCGCTCGTTTGATAATTTTATTTTATTTCTAATCAATACCTTTTTGTACCGTTATAGTTTACAGAAGACTTTAATAAGTTACTGTCAAACTTTAGCCTCGGATTTGTATCTTGCGATTTATTATCTTTTAGATTTTTATTTTCGCAGTTAATATCGAGATGATGATTTTTACGAGCCCGAATAAGAAAAAGTTTCGTTCGTTTATAAAAAACTTGCTATGGCTACCATATCCGTTCTCTTCCATCAGAAATACTGTTGCTGTTTGATTACCGTATTTTAATCATATAATACACAAATATTTATTTTTAATGAAGTTTATACCTGGATTAAAACTCACTATGAATTATATCGGGTAACCATCCACCCTCAAAATGAATAGTCAAAACGCTCAGGCGTCATTTCCGAGTGTAATGAAACAGATTACGGGCGTTGCCTTTCAGGCCCCCATAAATTCGGTTTAGCCACACAATTTAACCGCAAAATATAGCGATAGCCATATATCACCTGCTCTGGTGGAAAAAAGATAACTTTTATTACATTTTTAAGGAGCGTCGTCTTTTGTTTGCTCCGATATAGCTATAACAAAAGCATTGACAATTACACAGCATTATCTTTTATACGTAACTTGACCCAGTTATGCACCTAGATGAAACTTTTCCTTGGATTTGCGCAGAAGCGGGGGTGGGTCATCTTAATGAACATGTCAATTGGAGAAGCTTGTCCTTTGTGTGATGCAACAGACAGGCATTGTTTCCCATTAAGAAGGTGACACGCTGTAATATCTTCATAGTCTATGTTAATAGCACGGAATAGATAATTTTTTACAGAAAAACCTAACTCGAGGCGTAAAATACTCTCCGAGGCATATATATATATATATAGTCAGAGGGTCTATTTTCTAACTAACGTTTTTTGCTGTCCCACGGCTATAATTTCAAGTTAATTAAACATAAGAGTTTTCTTACATATATTTTTGCATTCTCTGTATTATCAATAAAAAAACCGGCCAAGTGCGTGTCGGACCACGCATAGGAGGATTCTGTACCTTTAATGGAATATTAAGAACCAAACTAATACCAAAAGGTCGTATCTGATGCCTATAGAAGAAGTTTTTTTGGAGATAACTCAAAAATGGCTAAACCGATAACGTTCAAAACAATTTTCGTAAAAAGAATATGATAAGGCGCATCTCTTCAAATTTTTTCATATTTTTTGGACTTACGGTTCAAAAGTTACAGGGGGGGACACAATTTTTCTGACTTTCGAAGCGATTATTTCATAAATTATTCACTTAATCACAAAACAGTCAAATAAACCTCAATGTTATTTTTAAAGACGTATCGATTGATGTGTCACATGTTGATATTTGGTTAAAAACATTTTTTTGAAATTTAGTTACATGTATGGAGCGCCCCCACTAAATTTTTTTTTTTCAAATTTAACTACATAACTAAGTAGCGGCATACAAAATACACCTTATGTGTAAATTTTATTCAGATACGTCGTATAGTTTCCGAGTAAAATGGCTGAGACA
This sequence comes from Pammene aurita, assembly GCA_947086415.1. NCBI lineage: Eukaryota > Metazoa > Arthropoda > Insecta > Lepidoptera > Tortricidae > Pammene > Pammene aurita. Next base: position 12,221,863 of record OX352299.1, read on the forward strand.
TACGGACGGACAGACAGACAGACAGACATGACGAATCCATAAGGGTTCTGTCTTTTTCCATTTGGCTACGGAACCCTAAAAATATATGGGAACTTAAATTGTATATAATTCCAAAAAAAATTTGAAATTCTAAAAACAGCAAAATCTACGGCTTCTGCGTGTGTCCCGCTTGCCAGTTGTGCTCGAACAAAAATTCATAACTTTGGACTTAGGTATTGTATTAATAAACATTTTATATCGCTATAAAGAACATTTATTAACAACATTATTTAAATCTTTTTAAAAACGTTACGTATTAAAACCGAGGAAAGCCTTTTTGTAGCTGTCCCGCGTGCGGCCGTTTTTGTTATGTATGATCAATCACAGGAAACCACCACATATCTAGTTTCTTTATTATCCAACCATTTACGTTTACTTTTCTATTACATAGCAAGGGTGTTGCTGTTGGATTTTCTTTGACATCAAAGGTGGATGCAAAATCGGTAACTTAGGAAGAGTGGTAGTGGAAGAGGTAATTTTTATCAAAGATTTACTTTGGTAGGGCTGTCATGACATTTGTATGGGTGCAGCTTATTTCTTGATATACTTTTGAAATAAGAAGTCGTGCAACTTGTGTTTAATAATTGAGTGAATCTAGTAATTAGTACACCAAAAATTTGCCAAAAAACATTTTTGTCACCTTATTATGGCAACATTTGTACGGCTATTTTGTACAAACGTCGAATGTGGCACACAAAAGTCGATTGGATTCAAAGTCAGAATATTACATGTATTTTCATATCAAATTTTCATATAATTTCATTATCTTATTAATCTTATTATGGTACTAAGAGTATATCGACCTTTTTACAGCAACACTGAAATTTTCGACACTTGTATGGTTTCGAAAATTGTCTAGCAACATATCGTCATTTTTATGGCACTATTTTTTAAACGTCAATAACTAGGTAACTAAAAAAATCAGGGTACCTACACATTAAACACAAAAACTTGGGTTTATTACATATTAAATACATACCGTTCTGGGGTCAATTTTTCGACATTTGTATAGCTTAATATTTTTTTTTGTGTAAAATTTATAAGTAAAGTGTAGTAAACCCTTCAGTGGCACCTGGTCTAGAGTATCAAAATGTCTAGGGTAATGTCTCCGTATACAAAATGTTCAAGTGTTAATATTGACCAATTGTACAAAATTACCATAGTATCGAAATGACGACAATATTAATTTGACTAGAATAATATCATAAAGACAATACTAACAATATGACTAGAATGCTTCGAAATAATCATAGTAACGCCTAAACAAACGTCACACGGAAATATGAACCATTTTCCTCGTACCTACTCAAATGAAACTCAAGTTTTTTATTTTTTATTATTTATTGAATTAGTATGAAAACCAACTAAAGACAATTTAAAATATTAACTTCTCGCTTAAAATAAAATTTAACACTTATAATTATAAAAAAATATATTATTCCTATAATCTTAGAGCAGGAAGATGTTTGCTGCCATAGGGTCTCTCAGACGGCTCCGGAATTTCCTGCCAATTGCTACTAAAATTGCGCTTGCTCAGTCGTTACTTCTCCCCATTCTTGATTATGCAGATATCTCCTATTTAGACCTAACCGAGGAGCAACTTAATAAGCTTGAGCGTATTCAAAATGCCTGCATTCGGTTCATTTTCGGATTACGCAAATTCGACCATGTTTCTAGTTTTCGTTCTCAACTCAAATGGCTCCCTATCCGTCACCGCCGTAACTCTCACATACTTTCTTTACTCTTTTCTATACTTTTTAACCCTGCAACTCCCCGCTACCTCAAAGAGCGTTTCTCTTATCTTAATTCTATTAGATCCTCTCAAAAATTGCTCCTAAAAGTGCCATCTTCATCTTCCAAATTTTATAATTGCTCATTTACGTTCCAGGCCGTTCGTTTGTGGAATTCTCTCCCTCTCAACATAAAACGCGCGCAATCTATTGGTAGCTTTAAATCGCAACTTAAGGAATACTATTTATCTCTTCCTTAGGTTTTTAAGTTGACACTGTTGTTTCTTACTGTGTGTATTATATATGTATATGTATATGTACGTATATGTATGTTTATTTTGTATTTATTTAAGTATGTATATTCATATGAATGTGCTGTGTTATCTATTTCGTCTCTTTTGTTTCTATGCACCACCTACTGCTTATTGTTTTTCTCTAGTCTCCACTACCCAAAGGTTGTCTGGAAGAAATCGCTCATTAGCGATAAGACCGCCTGTTGTTACCTCTACCTAAATTATCTAATTGTAAAATTTGTGCTTGTAACTGTATGAGGTGTGCAATAAAGAGTATTTATTATTATTATTTAATCTTATTATACATACAGGGTGGAAAGAGATAGTGGATCGATCAGTGATGGCAGCTACCACATCCCTTGCTCCTAAAAATACCTTTTTGTCGCCACCTGTATTGTTTTTCAAAAGTCTGTAAACGCCTATCGTGATTAATTTAAAAACTAAGCAAGGTCTCCTAAGACCATTTTCGGGTAGCACCACGGGATCTGGTAGCTGCCCTCACTGACCCACTATCTCTTTCCAGCCTGTATAAGTAGCTTTTTTATTTCTACCTATTTATTTGGGGAAAGTCGCGGCTCGTAACTCAATAAATGAGTTTTAGAAAGATATTTTTTCTCAAGAAATCTACTACTGTCAAGTAGCCATTATCCAATTTGTGTAAAAGCTTTTGTATTTTATATCAAAATAGATATCGACCAGTCTTCGATTTTTTTTCATTCCACGAAAAAATTTTAAAGTCGTAGTATCTTGCTTCCTTATGCAACCGCCTAATAAAATTAAATATATTAGGGGTTTTCCTGAGTCGCGAGTTTAGTCTTCTATACATTTTGATACTCTAGACCTGGTGCCACTGAAGCATTTTTTAAATGTAGTTTCGATAATCTAGTCATTTTGATAATATTGACATTTTGATAATCCAGTCATTTTGATAATATTGACATTACGATAATTTAGTCATTTTGAAATTATGTCATTTTAATATTGTGGTCATTTTGATAGTGTGGACATTTTGAATTCGTCATTTTGTGCAGGTGGACTTTCTGGTTATATGGACATTTTGATACTCTAGACCAGGTGCCACTGAAGGTAGTAAACACGTCAGAATTAAATTAACTACAGTTTAAATTATATTTTTTTGTCAAAAATCGCTATTAATACAAACTATTATCGCTATGTGTACTTTTGTTATTTATTACTCATTAAAATCCATAACACCCGTAAGCGTATCCAAAAACATTGCGATGCGACAAAGCAACATGACTGAATGTTGCTTTGTCGCATCGCAAAGTATAGAAATACATACAGGGTGAAATCGTTAAGTGTAGCGATTATTCCGTAAATATAAGAGATATTAGAAATTTTCAAACTGATATCGAAAGTGCGTTACCCAATGAGTAAAATTGCATTAATAACTTTTTTGAAATAAAAGTATTAATATTAAAATATTAAGTTTAAGCGCTCCCATACAGTTAGTACCTACGACGACTCACTCTCAAAGTAGAACGTTGGTGCCGTAAGAGATAGAACTGCTTGAGATTCATTATTTGCACGAATAAACTGTAATAAAATAATAAAACCACCGTTTATAAAATAATAAATCAAACATTTATTTTTGTTTTTGTTTACAGCAGTTGTTCGAAGTGACGCCCTTCTTGTTCGATACATACACGGGCCCTCTTTAATGTTGTATGGGAGGGTTTGAAGTTAATGTTTGGGATAGTTCTGATTTTATTGAAAAAAGTTATTCATGTAATTTTACTCATTAGGTGACGCACTTTCGATATCCGTTAGATATATTCTAATATCTCTCATATTTACGGAGTAATCGCCTAGCTACACTTAACGATTACACCCTGTATACAACGTAATGAATGTATAGAAATACATATACAACGTAATGAATATTTAGCAAATCATTATAGTATTCACGACTTTTTTGTAAGACTTAGAAGCGCTATAAGACCGCCGTGTCGTAAGCAGACCCACTCAGCTCCACTAATGAGGTACACTTTCACTAGTATTTATTCTCGTTAATTTCCTCAATTCAATTACGTCGGAGAAATTAGGAGAGCGGCATGGCCCGAATGCTTTATTTACGAACAATACTCGGTGAGACATTGGACAGATTTTTTACGGGTAATCAATGAATACCTAGACGCATTTCTTCACGTTCCAAGTTAATCACAATCACATAGTCAGACGATTACGTAAAAATTCAACCAATTTTCTACAATAATATTGATGCATGCAAAAACTGAAAAAGGGTCAAATAAATTGTACATATCTATATCTATATACGTATATGAAACAAAGTCGTGTCGGTTACATGCATTTATAACTCAAGAACGGCTGAATCGATTTTAATTATGTTTAAGTTTTTGGATTTATCTGCTATAGAATAACTATTAAAATATTGGAGAAATAAAAAAAAATGTAGTTGGCGGTACGAAGTTCGCCGGGCCAGCTAGTTTTATAATAAATCTAAATCAGCTCCTTATTTTCCTGTCAGTGTGTCATCTTTCATGACTGCGTTTTCTTGTAAGATCTCCCTTCATAATATTTTTACGAAACTCCCTGGGATGATATTTGAAGCAAGGACCGAAGGGTGACCCACTTCTTAACGGTGTTTATAAACTCAGCTTTCCTGACACGGTTATACCTTAAGCGCAATGCGGAGTTAAAGTTTAATGAAAGTCCTTAGCAATTTTTACCATTAATTTTAAGAATCAGGCTTTTACTTAGCTGACGTTGGTAAGGAAAAAAACCTATAGGTATTCAATTATTAGTCGAGTTGGTTTTGAAGTATTTTCCAGGTTAAGTACATTCTAAAAACTTTAATCGATGTTGGATTGGTACGAGTAGACATGGACATGAATTCGTCCTAGAAAAGGAGAAAATAATTAATTAATTACGTAAATTATAAACTGAAATAGATACTATATACTTCAGAAAAATATTCAACAAAATAATTTGATTTGCTTCAAGATTCAATTAATTACGTGTTATTCATTTTGAAATATCCGAACTAAATGGTGTTAAGTAAACGATAACGTCGATAACAGAATTGAGAGAGCGTCTTTTAACTAAATGAACAAAAAATATAATTTAGAATGCGACTATAATATTAATAAAATACGACTTGATAAGTGTAAGTCATTAAAAACTGTTAATTCCATCACCCTCTTAGGGAACTCATAAAAAAAACCGGCCAAGTGCGAGTCGGACTCGCGCAGTGCGAGGGTTTCGTACATCAATATTAATGATATCAATTTATGTTTGTAGGGAATATAGAGTATCAGGCCTGGGAGACGCAATAATAAAATAATAAAATAAAATTTCTTTATTTCAGGCCAATATGCCCATAGAACATTAGTATTAATTACATTACAATTACAGACTACTTGACTTATACAACTAGTGTTATTATTTTAACCTATCTTACGGTACTATTTGGGATCTTGGTATACTGGGCTATGAAAAGACGCCCAGTGAATAAGAAACGGACAGTCCCATCTATCCGCTATGTCAGCCAGCAAGCTGTTGGTGCTCGCCTGCAGGCGGTTTATTTGGGAGGCGATTCTCTTTCGCATAATGGCGTGGAAGTCGTCCATTCGTGCTTCCGCAAACATGCCTGACGCACTACAAAAGCGTGGCAGCCCCAACAGCATCCTGAAACCATTATTGAATTGGACACGCAGAGCACTGTAAGCGCGCTTCGTATAGTTGATCCACAGGCTGCACGTGTAGAATGATTGGCAATATGACATGAATAATGTTTTCTTGACTCCCACTGTACACCGTGCAAACCTGCGGATCAACATATTAGCTCTTACTGCCAGTGCTCTGCGTTCCCTTTCAATGTCGGTATCATCCTTTAAATTATCATTTATTACGTGACCCAAATATTTAAAACTGTACACTCTGTTTAAAACCACGCCGCCAAGTGTCACCGGCTCAACTATAGGCAAGGTCTTATTACCCGCACGAAATATAAGTATCTCACTTTTTTTTAAATTATAGTTGAGGCCGTGAGACTCGGCGTATGCTTCACACACTTTTAACAGTTTATTCATAGCACTGATCGATGGGCTCAGCAACACCATGTCGTCAGCATAACTGATGTTGTTTACCATTTGACCAACGCCCAGATGACCAGATCAACATCGCTGCTTTCTGGGCACTATTTGAGAAACCTCGACACGAAAGAAGAAGGGAATAATTACCACTCACTGATGTTTCCCTTAACAGTTTAGGCTGTGTGCTGTTTGACAGTGGTGGTAATGGTTTTTTTTAATACTTAGATGTATATAAGGTGTAGAAAAAAAAACTATAGGCCCTGGACGGGAACTACCTTAAACCATTAAAATAACTTATTTTACGTCAAGGAAACATTATTTAATTTATAAAAGGAATCAAAACTGCATTTACTAATTTCTCGAAAAGCTTACCCCAACCGGAAATCGAATCGCTAAAAAAATGTATCAATTCAATACTTGTTATTTTATTCCATGTTGCAGTCAATATTAAAAAAAAAACAATTACGATGCAAAGAAACAATAGGTCTTATACTCATCTGTCGTAGGTACACAATATCCATTAGATCTAATATTTAGTACCTACAAGGGCTTTGATCAACATTACCTAGAACTGTTCACTATCAAGAAGTAAGTAAGTAAACATCTGTTAGTGGAATTTAATTTCTTTAAAAAAATAAACGGATGTTTCATTTACGTATCTAAAATAAGCAACTCTTATTTTAAAGATTGAAGGTATGTAGATCCCCTCCAGGGCCCGAAGCCTTTATCCACTCTATATTACAGACGAGATGCGTTCAGTTGCCAGCTATTTTTCGCCAATAAACTATCCAGCGGTAAGTGATCGCATTACTACGAAGCATCGTCACTACATAGTATAAAACAAAGTCGCTTTCCGCTGTTTGTCCCTATGCATGCTTAGATCTTTAAAACTAAGCAACAGATTTCGATGCAGTTTTTTTAATAGATAGAGTGATTCAAGAGGAGGGTTTATGTGTACAATACAGGCATAACATAGTAGAGAAACACTGATGATTTTAGAGGTTTCTAATGTGATGTCGTAAATAAACCCATTTTTTGCGCTTACATTGCAAACGCTGGCTGAGTCCTAAGAGATAGATCAAAATAATGTACTACAGTATTGTACATCATAAAAAGGTTTACAAAAAGTCCGCGATGGTATATGTCTATCTCTTAGGGATAACCCACAATAACCATTTTTTATCCCGTTCGAAGCCGGGGCGGGTCGCTAGTAGCCAATATACGGCGTAGGCCTACAGCCGAATGGTTCAATAGCAATTTGTCTCAATGTGAAGCAAGCCGGATGGAAGCCTCGTGTAATTCATCACTCCACGGCTTAACTTGCCCCGCGGGATTACGCGCCCATGGTCGTCACTCAATGAGATTGTGACCGCGATAACATTATCTGCCAGGACTGCATTGGTTAAGCTGAATACAACCTTCGTGAGTTTCTAATTCGCAGCTGGCTATATTAAAATTGGCTCCAATTGAATTGACGAAATTGATTAAATAAAAACTCAATTGCTTAATGATATTCATACAAATCTATATACAGACATCCGAATGATGAGAAGACTCTTTGTTTACATTGTGCATAACAAAATACCTAACACTTTTTCATGAACCAGAAAGTATATAAAAAGGAAAGTGATATTATGAAATGTATTATGCAGAATTCTGTGATCAAACAAATTGTTATTATATAAGTTTCTTTCGTTACGGAACAACAAGTTTCTTCCAACGGCGGCCGACGTAACCTAAGAATACTTATGCGTAATAAGCTAAGGCAATTTACGAACAAAGTAAACTTTATTGACGCCGCAAAACGATTCAAATTACAACGTGTACAAAATGATAGTTGGATCTTTTGTTTTCTTAGGCAGCCTTTACAGACACATTGCCGCTGACATGGATGCATAACATAGTATTAAACATTTCTTTCATTGTAATTCTTGTAAACTGTGTGAGGATAATAAGAAAATATCTGTCATTAGAGCAATTTTTTAAGTTAATTTCCATGTCGTAGCAGTGTTAAAAATGAATTTCTAGGATTATTCGAAAACATATTTAGAGGTAGTAGATAAGATATATATTTAGAAATATGCAAGTTAAGAGTAGATATGTGACGTTTTTAAGTCAAAGGTACATCATTGTCGGTTGTTAATTTCAAAATATTTTTATGGCAGTAACGCCTTATGGACAACCGACTATGATGTACCTTTGACTTTAAAAAGTCACATATAAAGATATTTTAATACCTTCTAAACTTATACGAGTAATAGTTTTGAATAAACACGCACCTACGCAATAAAATGGACCGAAATTAGTTTTAGTTAATTACTTTATGGCAGCTATATACGTTACTGAAATTGCATTTAAAACAGTATATCGACAATACAAAAATGAAGATACAGTAAATGCTATCGCGTGACTGATAAGGTCGGCGGATAAAGGAAGTACAAATGCTCTTGGGTTTCAATTTTGGAACATCATCTATGTAATAACAGAAAAATCCTCGGAATTTGAACAACCGTTGAAGTTACAAAGCATTCTTAAAAAGTAAAAATATATTGCCCATTCTGACAATTGTGAAATCCTCTAAGTACGTTTATAGCTCACGCGCTCAGCTGCGATGATTAATAAGGGTGTTCTGATATCTTTCGCCGTTTGTCGCTTTTTCTGCGTCGACGTATTATTGCTGTTTACTTTTGTGATTAATTACATCTGCGGGACTATCAAATGTGTTGCGTAAAACAAGGGAATGTCTACCTTTGAACAGACTTTAAAATTTGTAGCTATAAATTATGAATGAAAATAAGTAGCTCTAAATATCAATTTAACATGAATAATATTTGAAAATAAAATTCATGGTTAAGGTATTGATTTAAAGATACCTAAATCGATTGAATCTTAGAGTAAGCTCAAAAAGGCGTGCGTGGTTTCTGTAATGGAGAATTAATGTATATTTTTGAATAAATATTTGCTATTATCGAAAATTTTATTTAGTAAGTAAATACATTTATAAAATAATATAAATCCGCATATCAAAAAATACTGACATGCGCAGCAAAATAATCTGAATGCACATCAAAGCGTTTTGATGTGAATTTGGAGTCAGTGTAATTGTTAGGTTATGCTTATTATTTTGCTGTGCCTTTAAATACCTACTAGCCAATTTTAATTACAGGCTGACTTCATGAACATGAAAACGCTTTATTCTACGTACGCTATATTCTGTACAAATAGATAATCATTATTGATACCAAAGTATCTGATAGTACAACCGGCACACTTATTTCGTAAACATAAACATAAATACTCAGAATGGCACACTAACGAACCTGTTGAGCTTCAGAGCCAGCGCCGCAGCCCAATTTCACGATAATCCCTCTCTCCTTTTATCCTCTTTTCACTATCCCTTCATATTGAGATAAGGGTCTGAATTCATCTTGTGTTAATCTAACATAAATCTAATTCTAGCACAATCTGATAATCAGTGCGTTGCTCGTACCACTATTTGGTTTCGTATTTGTAAGAGTGAATTCGATCATAACAATACATTTATTTTTTTTAATCTTTTTAACCGACTTCAAGAATTCAAAAGAGGTTGTCTCAATTCGGTTGTATGTTTTTTTTAATGTTTTTTTTTTTATTGTAAGTATATACATACAGATTGGTCCCGTTTTTGTCAAAACGCAGTTCTGATGATGGGATACATGAGAAATCTAGGGAATGCCTCAAATCTTAAAGGCATACATATAGTGATTTTTGTGTTTTTATCAACAAACCAAGCATTTTCATTCAAAAAAGTGACATTTCATGAAGTTGAACTGCTGATGATGATCAGAATGGAACTCTTTAACAACGTATTACCATGTTTAAATAAATACTTTTTATTAAGAATATGAAAAAACCTACTACATTATTTATGTATCATCATCATCATATCAGCCGAAAGACGTCCACTGCTGGACATAGGCCTCCCCCAAAGAGTGCCACAATGACCGGTCCTGCGCCACCCGCATCCAGCGGATTCCCGCGACCTTCACTAGGTCATCAGTCCACCTTGCGGGGGGTCTACCCACGCTGCGCCTTCCGGTTCGTGGTCGCCACTCGAGAACCTTTTGCGCCCCAACGGCCATCGGTTCTACCAGCAATGTGCCCCGCCCACTGCCACTTTAGTTTAGCGATTCGGAGGGCTATATCGGTTACTTTTGTTCTGCTGCGGATTGCCTCATCTCTGATGCGATCACGCAGAGAGACTCCAGCCATAGCCCTCTCCATTGCCCTTTGGGTGACTTTGAGCTTTCTTATGAGGCCCATTGTAAGCGACCACGTTTCAGTACCATATGTCATCACTGGCAACACACTCTGGTCAAAGACTTTCGTCTTGAGACACTGCTGAATATTGGACATAAAGATGTGCCGTAGCTTCCCGAACGCTGCCCAACCGAGTTGGATTCGTCGATTGACCTCTTTCTCGAAGTTGGATCTACCTAACTGGACAGTATGTCCTAAGTATATATAATCGTCCACAACTTCGAGTGTAAAGTCTCCGATTGTAACGAGAGCTGGTGCTAAATGGGTATTTGACATGATCTTCGTCTTATCCATGTTCATCTTTAGACCAACTCGCTCGGAGGCTCTACTGAGGTCATCGAGCATCGTACTCAAATCCTCCATGGTCTCAGCCAAGACTACTATATCGTCAGCAAACCGAAGGTGAGTGATGTACTCGCCGTTTATGTTGATGCCTAGCCTTCTGCAGTCCAGAGTCTTGAAAACATCCTCCAGTGCAGCGGTAAACAGTTTAGGAGAAATAACATCTCCTTGCCTGACTCCCCGCTGCAACGGAATAGGCTTCGAGTTCTGGTCCTGGAGTCGGACTGACATAGTGGCCTTCTCGTACAAACACTTCAGCACTTCGATATAGCGATTGTCCACTTGGCACCTCTGGAGAGATTGTAGTGTAGTACAGCCCAGGTTTCGATCGAGTCGAAGGCTTTCTCGTAGTCCACGAACGCTAAGCAGAGGGGCAGGTTATACTCCTCAGTCTTCTGTATAACCTGACGGAGCATATGGATGTGGTCTATGGTACTAAAGCCTCTTCGAAAACCGGCTTGTTCGGGAGGCTGGAAGTCATCTAGCCTGCGTGCGAGACGGTTCATAATGACTCTTGAAAACAGCTTATAGACATGGCTCAGAATTGAAATGGGTCATTTGTTCTTCAGTAACGCGTTATCACCCTTTTTGAAGAACAATACCATCACACCTCTGTTCCATGCCTTAGGCGTTCTCCCTTCTAGTAAAACGGAGTCGAACAACTTCTGAAGGGCCATAAGGACCGGTTTACCACCCGCCTTCACAAGTTCGGCTGTGATTCCGTCTTCCGTCGTCTTCGTGCCTTATTGTTTTTGAGCTGTTTAAGAGCCATTCTAATCTCATACAGGCTGATGTCCGGGATGTCTTCGGTATAATGTCGGGTCAGTCTAGCTCTAGGGTCTTCCGCCAGATCAACTTCAGGTCTGCTAGTTGATGTGTATAGCTGTCCATAAAAGTCCTCCCCCAGAAGCTCGGGTCATGGATGAAACGATTCTACCATTCTCAGTTTTTAATTTGGCGAGCTGGCTCTGCCCAATACACAAATCTCTTGCGAAAACTTTAGAGCCCTTATTCTGCTCAATGGCCGGAACATTATTTGTTTAATGTCTCCAAATAACCCAATATCAATTTGTGACTTGAACTCAGCGTTATAATAATTGCATTTACCATACTATGTTCTACCCGCTAAAACCATAAAGTCAATATTATTTATAGAAATCCGTTCAGCCGTTTTTATTTCAACTGCTAATATATAAACAGACAAACGGACAAAAACACAAACAGACAAAAGTTCTAAAATCGTCGAATACTGATCTGTTATCGATTTTAAGAGCTACTTTTTAATAGTTTTGCTAATTTCTCCAATGTACTTACATATTTTCTACCTAGATGTTAGGCGGTTGTATCAAATTATTTGAATGTGGTCGTATAAATTCAAATATTAAATAATGAGTCTTACTAAAGTCTGTTCGGAAAGAAAAGTGTAGTGGTTTATACTGGAACTCATACATACTACGACACTCCTCTTTCCGGATAGACATGGGGTAAACTCTTAGAGAATTCAACCCGGATGGAGTAGCCATTTTCTATACTAAAAAAGTCTGACATTTTTTGTGGGGTCAGATACACGTCAGATAAACGTCAGTCCATACAAGTGTATGACCACTGGTCATATGTTTTCGGCAGAGGGGAACGCCTATCAATGGCGACTCCGGTTGGTTGAATTCTCTAAGGGTATACTCTATACTGTCAGGTGACAACTAAATCTCACAAATTGCAAAAAAAATATTAAACTAAAATCCGCATTGTTTTGTTACCAATACGGTTCATTACGGCTATAAACTTGTGGTAGTAGGTAATTACTGAATTTGTTTGTCACCCGACGTCGTGCGTTGCTTTGAAGACCTGTTCGAAATTTAAAGTTATGTTATCTACTATCTCATAAAAATAAGAAAACAGCAATGAAGTATGGAGTTCTATATTCAAATTTGTTCGACAAACTACAAAATAATTTTCCTTGGGTAGGAAGGCTCGTTCGATTTTAAACTTATAACCGTTGAGTAAAATTTAATTTTCTATGTACTATTTTTTTCTTATGCTTTTAATATATCAATCATAGGAAATTACCACTGTAAATTAACTAAAGGTACATAACGAGTCCTACAGTAACCTAAGGTTAATCCGTGGTCTGCAAACTGTTGAAGATAGGTCTACCAAATAATTATGCCGTCATCTGCAGGGTCTGTTTAGTGGACTATTCAGTTCTCAGTTCCTAGTTAGCTATAGTTTCTGAAAAAAACGCGGGGTGAGAGCCGTAATTTTTGTATGAAAAACTGCATTTTCAAATGCGTTTTTTATCAAAACTACTGCTCGTAAAATGAAGTCAAAATCAGTAAGCTGTCCTAACTTTTTGCAGGCTTTCTATTGGTACCCCACACGATTCTTACAAATGAATAATAAAATTCACATTCCCCCTTAATCCCCCTAAACTTCCTCATAAAATTCAATTTAAGCAGTTAAAGCCGCGGTACCTTGTTACAGCCGACATTTTCTATACCTATTCCAAATTTCAGCTTTCTACGTTAAACCGTTTCCGAGAAAGACGCGTTTTACCGATTTCGGCGACCGGAGTGATCCCATAAGTGTTTCGTAAACCAAGTATTGGTACAAAACACTAAAAATGAAGATACAGTAAATGCTATCACGTGACTGATAAAGTCGGCGGATAAAGGAAGTACAAATGCTCTTGGGTTTCAATTATGGAATATTTTCTGTGTAATAACTTAAAAATTCTCGGAATTTGAACAACCGTTGAAGTTACAAAGCATTCTTAAAAAGTTAAAATATATTGCCCATTCTGACAATTGTGAAAGCCTCTAAGTACGTTTATAGCTCACGCGCTCAGCTGCGATGATTAATAAGGGTGTTCTGATGTCTTTCGCCGTTTGTCGCTTTTTCTGCGACGACGTATTATTGCTGTTTACTTTTGTGATTAATTCCATCTGCGGGACTATCAAATGTGTTGCGTAAAACAAGGGAATGTCTCTTTGAACAGACTTTAAAATTTGTAGAAATAAATTATGAATGAAAATAAGTAGCTCTAAATATTAATTTAACATAATATTTGAAAATAAACTCCATGGTTAAGGTAAGATACCTAAATCGATTAAATCCTAAAGTAAGCTCAAAAAGGCGTGCGTGGTTTCTGTAATGGATAATTAATGTATATTTTTGAATAAATATTTGCTATTATCGAAATTTTCATTTAGTAAGTAAATACATTTATAAAATAATATAAATCCGCATATCAAAAAATACTGACTTGCGCAGCAAAATAATCTTAATGCACATCAAAGCGTTTTGATGTGAATTTGGAGTCAGTATAATTGTTAGATTATGCTTATTATTTTGTTGCGCCTTTAAATACTAGCCAATTTTAATTACAGGCTGACATCATGAACATACAAACGCTTTATTCTACGCAGGCTATATTCTGTACAAATAGATAATCATTATTGATACCAAAGTATCTGATAGTACAACCGGCACACTTATTTCGTAAACATAAACCTAAATACTCAGAATGGCACACTAACGAACCTGTTGAGCTTCAGAGCTAGCGCCGCAGCTCAAATTCACGATAATCCCTCTCTCCTTTTATCCTCTTTTCACTATCCCTTCATATTGAGATAAGGGTCTGAATTCGTCTTGTGTTAATCTAACATAAATCTAATTCTAGCACAATCTGACAATCAGTGCGTTACTCGTACTACTATTTGGTTTCGTATTTGTAAGAGTGAATTCGATCATAACAATACATTTATGTTTTAAAATCTTTTTAACCGACTTCAAGAATTCAAAAGAGGTTGTCTCAATTCGGTGTGGTTGTGTCAATGTTTTTTTTAATGTTTATTTTTTGATTGTAAGTATATACATACAGATTGGTCCCGTTTTTGTCAAAACGCTGTTCTGATGATGGGATCCATGAGAAATCTAAGGAATCCCTCAAATCTTAAAGGCATACATATAGTGATTTTTGTGTTTTTATCAACAAACCAAGCATTTTGAAGTGGAACTGCTGATGATCAGAATGAAACTCTTCAACGACGTATAATTCACATTAGTGATTTGTCCGCTTCGCTGTGTTTGTTAAGCAAGTTATTCCATAGTATGAAATCTAAGAGTGCACCATCTAAAATAATCTTCCACCGGCCTCCAGCATTGAAGGTTTTTTTTTCTTTAAAATTATTTGAAATTTCTTTGACAGTGTAAAAAGGGGGGATTTTGTCACTTGGTGATGACTGTCATTTGACATTTAAATGTAAAGCCTGGTAGAAATGGTTACCATAATCTTTGGCGAATAAATCTCAGTAAATACTTACCTACTTTTAAGTATGCGTAGTGATGGTTTGCTTTTAAAAATCTTTTTCATGTAATTTATAAAGTTTCTAGCTTATAAGCTTCATTTGTTGGTTAACTATAAGGTTGAGTCGATAGGTAGTATTGCGTAAAAGCTTTTATGAATATATGTGGGGAAGTTATAATTATAAATGATATCCCCTGACATTCAGTCTAGCTTTATAAGCAACTCTATCGAGGGACCCCGACGCCCTGAATAACTAACATTTCTGTTCATTTTATTTTTAAGGCTCGTATCGCACTTAAACGTTATGAAACGCATTAATCAAGTGAGTCAAGTGTTCCACTTCATTTTATCTTGCTCACGCGAGAGCGTAGACGTGATTTGTAGGAAATTAGGTTGGAATTACTTTTGAGATTTCATTTTAACGAGAAAAACGGACGGAGAATTTATTCGTGCGCGGAGGTCTCATGGAAGCAATACACGTTTTCAATGTTATTCCTTTTGTAATATTAATAATATGATATATACCTTTTGGAGTTAAATAACTATTTTGGCATTTTTTTTATTCGTCAATCTTCCACTGGTTTACAAAAATCTCCCGCAAATATTTGCGCGGGTATAATCGGTTTATCTTGTTTATTTTTCCTTTTCCGTATTTAACAGAATGGGGTATGAGCCTGTTATATTTATTATATTACGGAGAATAACAATCATAATAATCAACAGTAGCTTAAAATTTGCTACAAATAGGTACAACCTCCTTGGTTTGTGAATATAGATTCAACGTTCGTCAGTACCATTTCGAGGCCGGCATTTAGGCGGGTAGTCAGCCGTAAAGCTCACCAGCAGCGGTTTAGGTAACTGGATTATAATCCCCGACTCCAAATTTACCCGTAGCTGAGGACTCCGTCGAGTTTCGGTTAATCCTAAACAGATTAATTACCATGTCGATCGCCGCGCTTGTACCTAATATAACTATAATACTTACATGTATCTTGATAGTTAGTGACACTTTACAATGTAGGTATTATCTTACTAGTAGTAAACGAGTATATTTGTATTTGTAAATCAGTCCTTAAGAACCGTTCTAACGATTTTGATGATGTACGGTCATCTGCAGAGAAATAGACCCCCCCCCTGCATACAAAGTTTGTATGCAGGGGGGGGGTCCTTTTCTCTGCAGCTGATTACATTACTGGACTGGTACGGGATCACATTACTGGGAAAATTAGTTTTCCATTTTCTATGTGCACTTAGAAATATATAAAAAAATGTTTGAAGGTAATCCAAATTATTAATGGCTATAATAAAATAAAATAAAATATATACGTATTGAAACGTACATAAACTTCCTTACTTACTTAACTGATATACCTACGTTTTCATTAAACGGGATCCAATGACCAAACAAACTATGTAAGGATTATTCTATTTTACGCAAGTTAAATGGTGGAAAATTAGAACACTCGTGCTCGTGGCAAATGAATCCCAAATGCTTAATAACAAACAAGTCTGCAAATCAGATAAAGCAGCATAATTGATCAATTATGAAGCCATAATATTCTTCATCTTAGGTAGAGATTTTTTATTTTATTACTCAGTAATAGAAATACTTAAAACTGCTATAAAACTTCGCCAAACTGCGAAACAGTTTGTTGGCGAATGGAATAAATATTATAAGACGGTGGCAGAGGATTAATAATTGTAATAAATTCAATTATCCATCTGAGGACGCTATCTCAGTCTTCGTTTGTCGCACGGTAATCAGAGATGATTTACTGTTAAGAGTACAACGCTAACTAAGCAATTCGTTTTGCTAAAATTTCAACGAAAATGGATATACTTATTCAGCAAAAACTTAAATCCAAATTCATTAGTTTGGAGATTGTGACATTTTCTAATAATCAAAGTTTATTTATCTTCGCTAAATCGCTTTATGTTCTGTTTTATTGCAATAAACAATTAAATATATTTATCCATTATATTTAAGTGAGTAAATATATATTACCATTTGTAAATATAAAATTGCCAGTATACATTCTAGGAACGAGGTATTTTTAAAGTAAACAAATGTTAAATTAATTGTACGTCCTTACACAATTTCGTGGGAGGATGCCTGCTATAATATGCGAGTAATAAAAATTCTAAACATAACTTCATCACAATTATAGAGTTGACATTGAAAAACAGCTACCTACTGCACAAAATATATGCATAGGGTGGCAGAAAATACCTTTTGTTTTAAATAGTTAAAACCAAAAAAAAACTCAACGTTAGGCTAGGACTGTCGGACGGGCGCATTTCTTTATCTAAAGATAGGATTCGACATTTTAACGAGTTTCGATTCAAACATTATAGGGTTAAATTTCGTGTAATTTATAATACCCTTATGCCCGTCAAATATCATTGGTTCGACTATTTATAGTTTTGAAACCAGTCTAAAGTTTACTTATATACGTAGTCCTAGTTTAGGCGAAGTAAACTCTTTCATTACTTTACAACAATAAGTACATTTCAGTCATATAAAGTTGATCAATAGCTATTCGCCAGCAAATATGTCTAAATTATAGCCGTCAGAGAGATTGCGAAATATTACATAATGGTCAGAAAATAAAACTTATAGGATGATTTTATTTGCTAACAAAAGTTTTACTCTTCTTGCCATTTCTTACCTAAATAGGTATTACTGTTAACCCACATCTCAAGTCATAATTACAAAACAAGCATTTTAAATTTATCCTTATCCTCGTGCCGCCCAATGTGCGATAGAGTGTACAAAGTAACACTCAGCATTAACGCCCAGACTTTCGAAAAAATAAAAATGAGGTAAACGCCCAGTGTACAGTACGCTGTACGTAAAAGCTTATGAAATGTTATTTTTATATTTAAACATATTGGCTTATACATTGCACATTGGGCGTTTAGCTGAACTTGCGTTTTTTTTCTTGGGCGTTACGAGGATATGTTTACGGGAAGGGAACCAAATAACATTTAGGGTCAAGGGAATACCCCGAATACCTGGTTTACAGGCAGCGTATAAAACCCAAATACCTTGAACTAGAACGTTAGACAATAGTCTTAGATTGTGCCCTGAGGGATCGTAGCTCTTAAATTAAGGTCCCACAGAGCAAATTGTAAGGACGCAGACGGGTTAGATTCAACCACCTAATGTATGATTGTAGTTACATAACGTAATACAAGTGGGTATATATAATGTTTCTATTAGTTTCAAGAGTTTCATGACTTTACATAAAAAGATCGATACATTTATGTATACATACATATATGTATAATTGTATATGAATGCTTTAATATTTTGACAATGAGCGGGCGGAAGATAATAAATTATTCTGTGCTCGATTTCCTGGTCTTATTATCACTAGTTAAAAGGGATGCTCGTTTATAATACATTGGATTGCTAAATATGATTAGATAAAGGTCATGATGAGATACTAATTTGACTAATTTCATTAGGTATTCAATTTGATATTTCAATACGATATGGCTGTCGCCACCTACGCATGTCAACAAAATGAAATTTGGGTAGATTTTTTTTTATCCACCGAAGTCCATTTTCGTGTCTACTCATTCTGCCTGCATTTTCTGTAGTAAATTCCTATAAATAGATAAAACGTTTAGGATAAAATAAAAAAGTCAATAAAAGAGATAACAGTTCACGGGCCTGTACGTATACGGCAAAGGATATAGCAAAAGGGAATGCATAAATCTTTATAGAGCGGCGACCAATCGCGGCCTACCAGGAAAATATATTTGGGGCTGAACTACAATTATTATTGTATCAGCAGTGTGTGAGATATCGCTGCAGTAAAATAGCGAGAAACATTTTTAGAAAAAGAAAATAGATTAGGTATTTATGTTATTTTCTTAAATTTATAAAGCAAATTTAATTAATATTTAATTTATTAATAGCTGCGAGCAATGTAAAGGAGGTATCCTTTACATTGTTGCTCTACAGAGTCAAACAAGATTAACTGAAAATATGGCTGGTGAAAATTTGTAACCGACCAGTCTTATACCGCGTTTTAAGACTGTCAAAGAAAGTACCGCACGAGTCGTTCTTGGGATACTATTGTGGGGCCATTTATGTCGGCTGATTGTGTATTCCTAGTATTATTTGATCGGTGATCAATAGTTTTAATACCGAATAATTGTCAGTTTTATCTTGTTAAACCATTTCTCATTTCAAGTTTCTAATTAAAACAAAAGTTAAAACTCTCTTGGTCAATCTTCTGTTCCCCGGTAACAAAAGAGGAATTCCACGATTGATACCGTCTTGAAAATGATGTAGCGGTATAGAGCGTTTGTTTTGTGACGACAAGAGTGAAAGAGTAAAAGTCAGGCGATAATAAATGTTTTTCTTGGGTGTCGCAAAAGGAAAGGGTCGGTCGCGGCGGTCGGGAGATCGAGCGGCTCGTGGGTTTAATCAATTTGTTGTTAAAAGTCGGCCGGGAAACGGATCAAAAGATTTATTACTATCACTTCACTCGGGTTACTCAATCGACTTGAGTTTCATGAGTTTATGTGTCGGAAATTGCAGTATGCTTTTAATCTTAATTAAAACCGATATTGGGTTTATTAAGAAGGCTTTACCTTTATACACTCCCATCTTCATTTTCCTTTACGCCCTTCGCCTTAGCTGTACTTATTTTATTGTATCTACGCTGCTTATTTAATGTATCGAACAATTTTAAAAGTGTAATTTTCTTAATCGCGTAGTCAGCGAATATCGTTACACTTGCGCACTTTTACCGAATTAGCAAAATTGATCGGGTAAGTTTGAAAGGTAAAGCACAGAAAAGCTAAAAAAAAGCTTGAAAAGACTACTCACCGTGTAAATTTGTTTTGAAATATAAATCTAGTTATGTACCTATAATTATATTTTCTTTTTAATAAACAAGAAAATACTTTATGAAATTTTAAATGTTATTCCCATTTGGATCGTCAATAATTTCTTGTGCATTTATGGTGTTATTGTAAAGACCATCCAAATGGGAATAACATATAAAATTTCATAAAGTATTTTTTTGTTTACAATAATATATTTTTCAATAAGTTTCTTCATTCATCAATCTCGCTGGTCCATGCCCGAGGACAGACATTATCATCAACCAGCGAGATTAATGGTGCAGCCAGCGGGACACTTGATCCTGCTGTCGTTGCGGTGGAAAATATTGCACCAATACAACTTTACTATACCTATGTACTTACTTATACCAGACGTTTCGACACTTTCGACCTTCCTTGTTTAATAAGGAAAATCGTGGCATCAGAAAATATAGTTAACTAAAAAAATATTTGAACTTTATTGAATGCATATTGCTGAATGAATATTGTATTGTACCTTGATTTTAATTAGACTATTTTTATTTTTTTTATTTATCAAACAAATGTTTATATAAGAAAAAATACAATCGTACCAGCAAGCAAAGCTCTTTGGCTCAACTGCCGCTGGGTTCGCTCTAAGCTAAAGTAGGCGTTAGTGATGAAAATTCGTCGTGACTTGTATTTATATTTGATGCAGCATTTTTAACTAATCGTTTCACACTTCATAATAATAACCATTTCCTATTTTCGAATTTTATTAAGTATATCCATTATTTTTTTAAGACCCCATCATCAGATCCTGACCTGATGAAAATAGGACCAATTATTAAGTACTTATACCATTTCAAATAAATAAAAAATATTCCAAATCAGTCCAGCCGTCTTCGATTCATCATAATTGATGGACAAAACATAGAAAAAATTGCAACAAAGATCCCGAGGAATTGAGACCTCATCCTTCGAAATCTTGAAGGCGGATGAAAATAGGGACTTTTTTTCTTCAAGCCCTTAATACAGGATGTATTACGAGTATTACTGATTAAAGACATGTGTAATCAATATTAAGTGAAATTTATTACACAAATTATGGTCCACATTCCACATTATTAATTATCTAGAAAACCTACTTTATGAAATATTTTCAAATTTTATGTTTTTTTTTTGCGTTAATTGATTTGTATTGTTTAAAGTTTCGCTAATAACCAGTGATCGGAATTGGTAGTGCCATTTCGCGGGACTTCGGTGCGTAAGCTTAGTATGAATATAGTTTTTAACCCCAGGATTTGATATGAAAATTTTAAAGTTTGTGTTTGGTTTAAAAAATGTTTTTAAGAACCGCGGGCCTAACGTATGAAAAATGTGGTTTCAGTAAGATATTGGACGTCAAAAGAAATAGATTGACAGTAGAAAATATTGAAAAAATATGGTATGCTACTATAATTTCAAAGAAAGTAATAATTTAATTATGTTCATTTAATATAATGATTTTGATGTTTCGTGTTTTATTTTATGATTGTATTATTGTTAAACGAAAGTATTTATAATGACATATTTTTTTTACTTTTGCGTTTTGAAGAAAATTTTCTGTGAGAAATACGAGTCGAAGAATCTCAAGTCTTATCCATGTTATGTACAATGTTTAAGGTCATTCACCCGAAATGGCACTACCTATTCCGATCACTGCTAATAACACAAACTATCATGCAATGTGTCGTACTTAATTAAATGGTCGCTTTCGGATTGGTGGTCGATAGGTAAATAAGTGATCCTGTGTAGCCTGTCCAGGTCCACGTGCCCACTATGTAAATACGAAAATTACATTAAATAAAAATAAAATAAAATCTTTAAATATTATTTAGCCTATAGGTAATAATAGTAGGACGAGCAGGCAAACTCAACCGGGGCAAAGTCTAAGTATGCAGCAATTGTATTTTTCAAGCAACTCCTAAGAGTACAAATGCCTACAATTTCGACACACTTATAATTAAAGAGAGTTGCTATCGTTTTGGTATTGAATTATACTTTACTGAATTACTTTTGATATACTTTATCCTCCTATTGCCGAGAGCGGTCTTAAATGTTACTCCGCGGGTGCTAAGTGCATGCAGTTCGCGTAACGAGCACGGTAAGAGCTGTTTGTTTCTCTTACCCACTTACTTACTCGCCTTTCCTTGCCTTTTATGCTTCCTTTAACTCTGGGTTACTTATTATGATCCTTGAGGTGAGTTCCTAGTTAAATAACAAAGGAAAATATCAAGTTAGCAATCAATAGGCATACATGTAAGTATGCATAATTTAGATTAAGAAAAATGAATATCATTGTCAGTTCTATGAACGGTGTAGGAAATATATATTATTTTTAGGATCTTTACACGCTTCTTGTATGAATCCAATTTCTATATTGTGTGGGTATGCATGCATCACTCACACTAATAAAAGCACTTGTGTGCATGTTTTTTAGCTGAATAACGCTCTAAGTTGTATTTTTATTTTGAAATTGTTGCTAATTTTCTAGTAGGAGAATAAACATAGCTGCAAGTTACTTTGCATTTTCTTTGTGCTTATTTACTTTCAATGGACTGAATTTAGCTACGTAATATGTATATTACGTACACTCTTGAGCCGCTTGGAGACTTAAACAAGTATGTAAGTCCTAAACCTATATTCTGGAATGGTCTAAGATTTCCAAAAGTAAAAACTGTTTGTAAAGGTCTGATACTGAAGTACATACTACAGATCCGCTTTGACACATTATGGTTGGTTCAATGGATTTGCTCGAAACAGGTATTCTATGTATGTCTTAAGAGATTTATAGTTCTGGCTTACTCCGGGCCTATGGATTACGTATCTTTTTATCGCTCTTAAGACGCTTTGGAACATTACATTACTTAAGATTTTACTTCCTATTGACAAACAAAGAACATTATGGTGTAGGCTTGGCAAATAAACAATTCTTGGTATTTCTGTACTTTTGTTCTTTCTTCAGTCAGCTAGGTACAATATTTGGCTTTACGTGTGGGCTGGCACTTTCAGACTCTTTCGAAATTAATATCGATCGTCGACATAGAACGCGGGTATTCCTAATTCCTACTTGCCTTTTGCTCACTTTTGCACGATAGTTACGTATTCTTAGATATTATGAAACCAACTTTAAGCAAAGTTGCTGAAGAAGTCATTGGAGTGAAATATAGGTCCGTAGATACTACTTTAAAGAGTTGCTTCGAAAGACTCAGTTTTTTATTAAAACTTTTATACGTGCCGTAGCCTACAGAGACCTCCTCTTTTTTAGAAAAGCTCATTTCAAGATGTTTTATGAACGTCAGACTAATATCAGCTAGGAAAAAAAAGTAATATCCGACCCAAAAATATGATTAAATATACAAGCTTATTAGTTTCAGAGAGTTTGTTAAGTGTTTTGTCATGTTGTCAACATGTATGGTTTTTTTATATTAAGCGTGTGTTAAAATGTATTCTTATGATTTAGTTGATTCAAATATTTAACATAGTTTATGGTTAATGTACTCTACACGACACTATTTGCGGTTGAATGATCTTAATAATATTTTTATATGTGTAAAAGGTGTATGTTTGCTTAACCTTCAGTTTGCATCCACCTTTAATATTAAATCTTTAGGAAAGCTAGTGCAAAGGAAAGAGTTCTACTCCAAGACTATATTGCTCTCAACTGGGAATAGTTGTAGATTCCCACAGCAAGTTGTCCTCAAACGCTTTTGAGTATTCATATCGACGTTTCGATCCAATCTGATTACGGCGGGAACTTTTATACGTGGCTCCTTTTGTTCTGAATGGAAGAGCAATTTGGTATTACTTCTGTACAATAATTCGCGTCAGCCCATTAGATTTGCTGTGACCTAAACTTCTTGGTTGTAGCAACCCGAATTCACAGTTTTATTATCGATGATTAAGGATTTAAACACATGTATAACATCGGAAAAACAAAGTAAACAGTTTCAAGCCTTAAATTCCTTTGTTACAGTTTTTCTCAAACATATATCTTCATTGGAAACTTCAGACTGAGCATACAGACGAGAGCAAGCTCCAGTTACGTTTTCTGAATAATTTACTCATTATAGCGGACTCGTTGTGATCGGATTGTTACTACGCAATCGGAACAGAAAGGTTTTCCATGTCGCATTGCATATAATTACGGTAATATGCCCCCTGTACGTTCGTTAGCGTTCGCGATTCGATAATGGAAATATTCCGCCTGTACTTAATGGAAAATCGTGGTCTTGGTCTGAATTCAAAAGATATTTAATAACGCCAATCCTAAATCTTATTTTGTACTTATTCGGAAATTGGAAGAGGTAAGCAATGAAAGATTGACTTGCGTAAAATGTTTAAAGTGGTTTCGTTACAAGGATCGCACGTCCATTCTTTGTTCATTTAAGGAAAATCATTAAAAGTTTTCGATGGAAAATTTTCTTCATGGTTAAATACAAATTTGTACATTATTATTTTTTAATGAGACTTAATTCGCCGTTTCAGTTCATTGACGTTCTAATTGGTTCTTATTGTATAATTTTATTACTAAATAAGTAAGCTTTTTCAAAAGTCTTAAAGGTATATTTCGACACTGTAACTAAATTGTAAATAAAGTTTTTTATATTTCTAAAATAGTGTTTCTTAGAGACTGACAGGAAACAGGTTAAATTGGTAAACTTAAACGTATAAATTTAAAAATATAACACTTAAGAAAAAACAGATTTTTAGAAAATCAAACTCAAAAAAAGGGGAAAAATGAAGTTGAAAGTTTTAATGACTCCCACGCAAGCGAAGTTGCGGGCAGAGGTTAGTACCACGATCTGTAGTTTCGAATTGGTTTTTTAATATGTAGGTCTTATCTTTTTAGAGTTCCGTAGCAGAAATGGCAAAAACGGAACCCTTATAGTTTCGTCATGTCCGTCTGTCCGTCCGTATGCCACAGCCATTTAACTCGGAAATTTAAAGACTTATCTAAATTCAATTTAAACATGAGAGGTGTTTGTATGCCGCCATTTACTTTTGTAGTAAAATTGAGGAGCAAATTATTTTTAGGGGAGGGGCGCTCCATACATTTAACCAAACAAAAAATTGTATCAAATATCAACACGTTGCGCATCAATCGATAGGTCATTAAAATTACACTGAGATTTCTTTTAACATTTTGTGAATAAGTAAATAATTGCTTCAAAATTCTAAAAAAATGTGCCCCCGCTTGTAAATTTAGAACCAAAAAAATTAAATTTGAAAACATGCGCCTTATTACATACTTTGTACAAAAAATATTTTGTAAATTTTTGAGTTGTCTCCAAAAAACTTCTTCCATAGGCATCAGATACGACCTTTTGGTAATAGTTTGGTTCTTATTCTAATGAAGGTACGGAATCCTCCATTATGCGTGGTCCGACAAGCACTTGGCCGACTTAATTTAACACCTTTATAGGGAGCGCAAACAAATGTCCTGGCGATCGATCATGTTTTGACGGCTCACGAAATTAGAGACGGTCTCAGGCCTATAACGATAATCGAGCCCCTAGAAAGGGACACTTTGATAAATTACCTAATAGTTGCCGGTGATGCCGCTAAGGCTTCTTTGTCGAATGACGGAAGTGTCCAATATTTTTTAGTAGTTTTCGTCGCTATCTTAGGGTTCAGATTGCATTACAGCTATTATTATTAGCTTCGCAGACAACGCTCAACTTATGATGAACAAAAATTTGTAGCAAAGATTGGCTCACTCCTTTGGTACAAGGTATGAAACCATCCATTACCCGTGGTTCGACACGTACTTGGCCGTTTTCATTTTTCTACTGCATTTATTTATCGTATGGCTACATGTCACTGGATATAGCTAGGCATTTCTTCCCTGGGGTGGTAGTAGTGGGAAAGCAGATGATGAAGAAAATCCAGTGAGTGCTGCGAGGTCCAGATGGGACAGTGCAGCTGCCATGTTTGTTACTCTATTAGCACCACCCAGGGATCACGTGTAGGGTTGTATAAGGTGTTTCCTACGGACGCAGAGTAACATTGATCCCCTTTCTACTGTAATCTAGGTTAAAACTAGTTTAATATTACAAGTTTCGCGTATAACTAACATGAAATATACAAAAATGAACATAAAACCTTTTTAAACCCACACAACGCCACGGACATTGTTACTGTAACTTATTGCGTCCTTTCCAGGCTGTTGGTTTGTGAAGGACTTGCGCTAATGAGGCGCAGCTTGTCTCGAACTAGCCTTGGCTATCCTTAGAATAAAGTTAAGAAGTCTATAAACCGACCTGTTCGAAAGTGAAGCCAAAATACGACTATATCTCTTTCAGTTATCAAATAATCGCGTAAAAGTAAAGTTATGGCCAGACGGCATACAACCACAGCCCTCTGCCACGAGACCTTGGATGAAAACAGAGATTTTAAACCATGTAGCCAGTGGTTAATGCCAAATTCTACATGACCTTTAAACGCCCTTGGTGGCTAGGCGTGCTCTGCCAACCGTTGGTAGAAGCGGTTGGTTGGTTGTCAGCCATGTAGATGCTCGCTTCAACAACTCGCCTCAATCAAGGTCACGTGGCAGAATCTGCGGCTATCTGCCGTCTGGCCCCAACTTTATGCAAAGCATAAAAACGTCAGAATTACATCATATAGCTTTACTTCGGTTATTATTCTAAGGCGATTAAGACATTGGCGCCGCAACCGGATGCGGCGACGGTGTGCAAGCGTGACAGCGCTATGCACATGCAGAGCGCTATCTCACTCGCGCACCGGTGCCACATGCGGAAACCGCAGCAGTGTGAAAATCGCCTAAGCTGCCACCTCTGCACTATGGTTCGTGTAGAACAAGCTAGCAGGACAAAAGTCACTTTCACATTCCTTAGAAATTCTTATCTACATATACTGATAAACAACACCCAAGCGGTAATGATTACATGTGTTATTAATGACACAAATTTGTAATGAGGTGAGGTACTCGTAATGAGGGTAGTAATTACGGTGAGTATATAATGAACTGTCATGTTTCCGTAGTAATCATTTGCATAAGTGCGTTTGGATTATCAACTTACTGTGTGTGCATTAGAAACTTTGTATATAATTTTAGTCTTGGAAATGGAGCATAAAGGTAAGAG
Organism: Pammene aurita; assembly: GCA_947086415.1. NCBI lineage: Eukaryota > Metazoa > Arthropoda > Insecta > Lepidoptera > Tortricidae > Pammene > Pammene aurita. The sequence goes on from OX352299.1 coordinate 12,248,917, forward strand.
CTATCTACTATTATTATTACTTAAGCGAAAATTATGCCTGTTCATTTTGAAAACTGGTCGTATTTACAAAAATTTGTAATTTTTTGCCTCTCTTTGATCTTCATCGGTCAATCTACCACATGTCACCGAATGTCCCCGAAGTAGTTTTTACATATATTGTAGATAATTTTATATACTTTCATATAAATGTAATTTGAAATTGCACACGAGTATCCAACATTTTTTTTTCTAGATGCCGTATTTAAAGTGTCAAGAAAAGATTTTTTTGAAGAATGGCAGAAACACACAAAATTAACGAGAAACGAAGACTTATTTGGCTTTTTATCATCAAGATATGACTTCAGTGCGGTTACCGAAGAATCTTTCAGGAATGTAAAAGTGAAAATTTCGTAGTTTTCAGCAAAAATCGATGAAAAATGGAAACTTGTAGGAAAAAACCAGAGCGGTTTTTAAAATAAGTACTTAGAGTGGTTACAAGGTGCCGATATTTCCTTTGAAGTATCGATCATACCATGCTCTCCATCTGTGTCATCAGATTGCATTAAAAAACCATGTCGACCAATGATAGAATTTTCTGATTCAAGCCTCAAGACAAAGCGTCGGCGAGTTGAGGACTTGATCCAGTCCAGAAATACAGACGAGTTAGTTTATGCTGCAGTAGTATCAGTGCGTTTATCTGGAAAAAGAAACGCAGCAAATGTTATTAAACATATTAGTGACATATGGTATAGAAGTAAACAAATCAAGTGAGACAAGTGTAAATAGGTGTTTGTCAAGTGACGGAGCTTTAGCTTACTACGTTGACAGCAAATCTACTACGCAGGCATATCAACAGACTCCGCAGTGGAGCATCAAAGCAGGACAAGGTATTTCCATCTTTGTATAGCCTTCGTAAGTCTAAAATTGCCTGGTTTCCTCCAGAAGAATAGATTTAATACATTGCTTCGTCTATTATCTTCGGGGCATGGAATTGATTTAGAAAAATTGGCAGAATTTACACAAATGATTAAAAAAAACTACATAGTTCTCTACGAGTGGTATTACATGCCCGTTACTGTGCATAAATTACTTGTGCATAGTACTGAAGTGATACGATCAGCACTTTTACCTATCGGACAGCTCTCTGAAGAAGCTCAAGAAGCTCATAATAAGGATTGCAGGAGATTTCGTGAGCATAATACACGAAACGGTCACGTAATGCTACCAATAGAGATTTACTTAATATGTTAAAGAGATGTCCCGCGAAAAAAAATTGGAAACATATCTTCTCAAGTTTTAGATTTATTGATTGCCCCTAGTATTAAGATCAGTAATATAAGTTTAGACACTAACCATGATATAAGTGACAATAATTCTCATGATTATTCGACAAATGATTCTTCTGATGACAGTGACGATGACTAACAATATGTTTTGCATGTTTAAGTAATATAATCAGAATCAGAATCAGAAAAATATTTATTGCCACAAAAAATACATATAGAACGAATACATACACTAAAAACCTTAATGACTAAACAAAACATAAAGTACATAAATAGGTTAAGTATATTTTATTAAAATTTTTGTATATTTTTTTAATAAATTTTTCCATTTAATATTTTTTTTTTTCAATTTAACTCTTTTATGTCCAAAGAAAACAAAAATAAAAACCTATAATCATACATAAGATACGTATAGCAAGTATAGCAACAGATATAAATAATAAAATAATTTTGTCTAGCTAGCTTGTTCTACACTAACCATAGTACTCTGTAATGCTCGGTTTAGAAGCTTGATTTTCCAACAAGGCTTTGCAAGCAGGCGCTATATTTAGTTAACTGATAAGCTACCTGTAGTACCTTCATGATAATGTTAGGGGAGGAAGTTAGTTTTTACAAGGTTTTATTTAACTCACAGTTTGTCAGTTGGTTTGTTGTTTAGGTAAAATCTTGAGAGCCAGATTTGTACCTGTTCCTTATTTCCGATTGAACTGAAATTTAGCATACTTGCGTAAATTGAATGACACTTTATTAGCATTAAATATAGCATTAAAGCTAAATAAAAAACTTTAGTCGTTAAAAAATCTTATCTTTCCATGTTAAGAGGTTGCTTTTATAGCTTGGATGAGGTGTTTGACTAGTTTATTTATTTATGCTCAATGCTTATTGCAACAGACCTTGTAATACCTATTAGTACCTAGTTGGTAAGTTGGATCACGTATGTGTTAAGTTTACTAATTATATTTCAAATTTTATTGTATTTGTTATTGTGTACGGTGCATTTCTAACACAATCTTGTATTGTTGATGAATAAAGCTACTATGACTATGACTACTATTGATAATTTAATATATACGCCGTGGGCTTGAATAACCCGACAGATCTTAACCACGAATTTCTGAGACCAAAAGAAGGAAAAAAATAATGTGAGTGTGGGTCAATTTCGCAAAAAAAAATTTTTCTTGTATGTTGCACATGAAAAGTAAATGTTATTAATAAAATTATCGCCAACAACAAATTGGTACATTTTTGTTGGAAAATTTTAGTTTCTGCAAAATTTTCCTTTTCACTTTGATATCTGTCAATAAGGACGTGTAAACTATGCCCAATAGCGGCAACAACGCCATCAGAAACGCGCTTGGGCTGAGTTAAAGCTTGTCCCAGTAAAAAATGTCGTTAGTTTACGCAGCGTTGGTATATCAGGTTTCAATGAAAATGGTTGTAACTGGCTGGTTATATGTTAAATGCATCTCGGTTCTTTATTTAATATTAGAAAAAAATCTGTCACAGTCACATTTTCAAAGATCTCGTCTCCACAAGAAAAACTTCATGAGAAAATATTGTACAAATATGTCCAATATTAAGGCATTTTCACGAAAAAAGTGGCAATGGAGCTAAACACGTCTGTTAGAACTGTGCAAAGGCTCCTAAAACAATTCATAGAGACTGGCGGTATTCGACGGCGTCCTGGAAGTGGTCGGAAGACCGGGTTTGTTAAGAAAAATATTGAGAAGAGTATCATAGCTGCTTTGCTGAAAAAACCTACATCATCTGTAAGAGATTTAGCTAAAAAGTTTAAAACGTCTAAATCCACTGTGCAACGAGTAAAGAAAAATAATTCTGTAAAGACTTTCAAACAAACTAAAGTGCCTAATAGAAATTTGAAACAAGAAACTGACGCTAAAACGAGATCCAGAAAACTGTATTCAAAATTAACGACAAAAAAATACTGTATTGTGATGGACGACGAAACATATTGCAAGCTTGTTTTTAAATCACTGCCGGGACATCATTTTTATTCGGGGACCGATAGAAAAACTATCAATGACGAGTACAATGTCATAAAAACGGATAAATTTGCGAAGAAGGTTCTTGTGTGGCAAGCGATCTGTTCTTGCGGCAAACGCAGCACTCCATACTTTGCTAAAGGAACTATGAAAGGCGATGTATACCTTAAAGAGTGCATGGAAAAGCGATAATTGCCGTTTTTTAAGCGACACAAGAAGCCAGTTCTGTTTTGGCCTGATCTGGCCACGTGCCACTATTTTAAAAATGTGATATAATGGTACAAAGCCAATAATGTCGAATTTGTGGAAAAATACCAAAATCCTCCTAACTGTCCTGAATTACGACCTATAGAAAAATATTGGGCTCGTATGAAGCAGAAGCTCTTAAAACATAAAACTAACGCCACATCAGTTGAAAACTTCAAGCGAAAATGGAATGCAGCTTCAAAACTAATCACAGACACTGATGTACAAAACCTGATGGCAGGTATCAAAAGAAAATTACGAAGTTTCTGGATGAATAAACAATAGAACAAAAACATAACAAAAATACGTTTTGTTTACTACATTTCTAATAAACTGTTGTCAAAAATTTGGTAACTTTTTATTGCTTACATTATTTCATACTAACTAATAAACGACATTTTTTTCTGGGACAAGCTTTATAATAAAAAGTGTATTTTTCAAAAATTGGTATTAACTCTGAAACTAGGCGTTTTCCAGCAAAGCAAAGGAGCCACGGTGTATACGAATAAACGATTTTTAATCTTAAAGTGCTTACACCTCTCCAGAGCAACTCAACAAAATCTACCAACTTTGTCTTTGTGTGTACGTCTGTAAGATTAACTAGTTAAGAGTACTAGATAAGTACTTTATATGTGAGCGTAGAATCTGTGAAGGAGCGCGCAGTTTAATATAAAATGGATTATTTGTACATATATGCTTGTAATTCATTTAAGATTGTGGAAAACTATTCAAATGAAATTGAGTTTATCAGCTCTTTGGCGCTTTCAATAGTAGAAAACAGTCGAAAGAAAGTATTGTTTAAATTTTTAAACAACATATCGAATGGGGTGTAATCAACTTTTCGAATACAATCAGAACTCGAGTGAAACTGCACCAGTTTATGTTGTCGGGGAAATAAAACAGTAAAAGTGTTACCAATCTACATTTAAGTCTGAATCTGATGCTATTGTTTTGTTATTTTGTAATGGTAATTGTTACCCGACTAATAGGGAAATTACAAAAAAACATAGTAAGTACCTAAACGTTTATGATTCAAATTAAACGAATGATGTAAACACGCAATGCATTGGTCTTTATAATTTATTAGAAGCTAATGCTTCTTAAAGGGAAGTAAGAATTTCTTCCCTTTAAGCTTTGTCAGTAGGGAAAAACAAGCAACTAAATAATTTACAAGACAACAATAGCAAATAATTGAATCCCTGTACTACACTATCTTTCCTAAGAGTAAACAAAACAACTTGGTATCTCTTTAGTGATTATCAACGCGTCCGGCCCTCCCCAGAGGTCAGACTGGACCACCCCACGGTCGGGTTTCAGACCACACCGGATAGTCCTCCACGCGCCAGATTAAAACTTAGCTAAATGGTTGCCTTGTTTTGTCTTTGTTGGCAAGTAATGGTATTTAACTACTACGTGCTTCCCTGTGTGCACTAAAGAATACTGTGAGCAAAGAAGTAGAAATAATTGGGACGGGGATCAATGTTACTCTGCGTCCGTAGGAAACACCTTAGAAAACCCTACACGTGATCGCTGGGTGGTGCTAAAAGAGTAACAAACTTAATTGACAGCTGCACTGTCCCATCTGGACCTCGCAGCACTCACTGGATTTTCTTCATCATCTGCTTTCTTACTACTTCTACCCCAGAGAAGAAACGCCTATCTATATTCAGTGAAATGTAGCCATACGATAAATAAAATAAAGTAGAAATAAAATACTTCTTTCCGTTTTATTAAAGTATATACTTAGTTGGGTCGAATTAGTAGAATCTGTAACTTATATTAGTTTGTTGATTACGGTTAGGAATATATTTAAATTTTACCCTTTCATTAATTTGTGTACATGGAAGTAAAATAAGGACGGAATAATTTTTAAGTTAGCTACCGTTGCCTATGGACGCCTGCGACTCCAGAGGTGTCACATCCGCGTTGCCGACCCCTTACAAAAAGGATGATTCACTGTGTTGACGGCTAAAGGAACAAGAAGGTCCCTTGCTGTTAACACACTGGGTCCTCTTTGAGTTCTTTGGCAACCTTCCTCGCCAGCAGGAACTCAACACTATGAGTAGGGTCTAGTGCTATTTGGCTGTGCTGTAGCATACAAGGATAATATTTCAAAGGTAAGATTTTCATTACCATCTGTAAGAAGAGTAGTTTATGGCATCTGAGCTCCGTTCTTTCTTCCTTTCTGTAGCAGAAAGAGACGGAAATGTTCGCACCTCACGTTATCTTTTCTTCTACATGTGTTTGCATGTAGAAGAAATGCAATGCATTTGCATGTAGTACGTAGAGCTTGATAAATCAAAACATGTCCATATATTCCATGTCGTGTACAGTCAAGTGTAAAAATATGGGTGTACTCATCTTACTCAAAAATATGTCCCATAGTATATTATTCCGTTGTAATAAGTGCGTAGTACCATATTTATGAGACGATTTTTTCGATACGTATTTTTGCACTTGACTGTACACAGAACATTGTTAGTGTCGCAAGTTTTCTATACTAAATTACTTACATTTTTTGTTCTTCACAAAAGACATAAAATATTACAACGTGATATATTTACAAAAATATACATTGCATAACATTGCATAAATATCATGATAAAGACCCTTGAGTAAAATGTTTACAAACGATTCAATTAACTATTGAGAAGAGACATACCAAAAATTGTTCTTCCCGGAGCCATTAAAAAAATCATTATAATTATGATATCGCTATAAATTTAATAATTATAATTATGCTATTTGATATTTGTATTTTGCAATTTGAAGTTTGACACCTAAATACAAAAAATGCAGCAGATATGTGGTTGCCAAAAAACAATAGGCTGCAGATTTTTTTGTTCCTTATGTCCTTTGCAAGGGACAAATGTAGCACGAGTAAACCTCGTAAGATACAGAAAAGAGCATATCAGAGCAGAGATACATAAAATAGCTGTCTAAAGTTCTCACAATCTTTTTAAAGAGGTTATCAAAAAGCTAGAAGACACCACCGGGGGACCAGAGGGCTGGCAGTTAAAGGTCTAAAGGTAGTTATAAATTATTTCAGTACGGCGACTTACGCCGAATATCACGTAGTATCGCACTAAATCCGCTTTGCTAGATTGCGACCGCTAAACCATTAAGATACCCTCGTAAGTCAAAGTAATAGTACATTACTTAACAAGGACTGTAAAAGAAAGAAAGCCCGAAATCGCAAGTATTTGTGACCCGAGCCGCAGGCGAGGGTTGTAAATATGCGATAGAGGGCTTTCTTTTTTACTGCCCGTGGTGAGTACACAATTTTACGTCTCCACCTGGCTATAATACGAGTTTTACCGTACGCGTAGCGTGCGGTAAAACTCACATTATGGCCAGGTGTGACGTATATATTTATTCCTCGACATGTATGTACCTACTAAGCTTTTCCTTTCCTGCATGTTATATTTTAAAAATTGAAGAGACTGAAATACAGAGATTGAAAATGATATTGGAAATGTGAGGAATCAAATAATGAAATGAAAGGATTAATTATCACTGAACTAATATTTCATTTGATATAGGTACCAAATTTTATTCCATTCAAAATAACTTTTGATAGTAAAATTATCAATTACGTTATTGTACTTAGGTACATATATTATCTTATTGTGAAAGTGCAGCTGGGAGGGTATTTAGATAGTTACATATATTTATGTCGCTTCTTATAGCCAAGGCTACTATACATTTAAGTCTTAAATAAAACCGGCCAACAGCGTGTCGGGCCACGCTCAGTGTAGGGTTCCGTAGTTTTCCGTCCGTCACAGTAAGTATCCCCACTTAAGAGTTAAAATAACACCGCCATGTAGGATATGAGCGTTCCACGTACAGCGACATCTATCGGCAAATTAAGTAAACTATTGCGCGCGAGCTTCAAGTATGGAAGATGATTTTTATGGAATAATTCTTTATTGCGTGAACCGATTTTCACCGTTTTTACTTTATTTGAAAGTACGTCATTTCATTGTGATTTTATAGAAATTACAGGTACAATAAACACCTGCTTATACGGTTAAATTACAAACTTAGTTCAGAAATTATTTTGTAATTTTTTTTCAAAAACTATTCAACTTATCAAGTTCAAAATAATTTTCCTAGAAAGTTTTTATAAAGTTCTACTTTTGAGATTTTTTCATATTTTTAAAACTTATGATTCAAAAGTTAGAGGGGGGGGGGGACACATTTTTTTTTACTTCTGGAGCGATTCTTTCCGAAAATATTTACATTATCAAAAAATGATTTTAGTAAACCCCTTTTCATTTTTAAATACCTATCCAACAATATATCACACGTTAGGGTTGAAATGAAAAAAAAAATCACTCCCCACATAACGTATAGGGGAGGTATAGGTCGATTCACTAAAGCTGGCACGAATTGAATGAATGAGTGAATGATAATATTTATGTGTGTGTCACAAAATGATTACATACAGGCTGATACAATAAGTGATTATTGAAAACGTATTTGTAGACAAACTAGATGCATAACCGCCCAAATTCAGCAGTAAGTATAAAGAATACTATAAAATATTCCTATAGGGTACGTACGTTTTTGGATCATGGTCTTAGCTTAAAACACACCTACATATCATGTGGATATTTAATATTTATCTGTAAGTAAGTAGTAAGGTATTAATCTACAACTGTGATTTTACATTATATACAACTAGAGAAGAATCTAATTAATTTTATGAATATTTTAATTTTAAGTTAACGCCATATTATATAAATTATAAACATAAATAGATAAATACACTCTCTACACCACGATACTGAAACAGTTTACTGAACCTTATCGCAATAATGTGACATCACTCGAGTTTAAATGAAAATGGCCTGTAAATTGCGACAGGGTTCAGGTGGTACTGTAAAAACTCACCTATACTAACCAGTAATATTTTAAAGCTGAACCTACCCAAAGCTTTAACTGAAACTTTTCTTTGAAAGCGAGGATCATATCACTACGGTAAATAATAGGATTGAAACAACATATAAGTTAATAAGAAAATTTATTCAAGTAATAAGGAATTACTGTTAATGGAAAATTTAATGTCTCTAGAAACTATTATATCTAATGTAACCGTTAGGTCACATTAGATATACCGCTACAGTTCAAGAGCCAAAATATGCCAGAGAAAAACTATAGCGGTGAAAAAAAACTGACGCCCAAGTTTAACCTGCACACATACATAATAAATTTTGTAAAGATTAAAGACACACAATTTATAAAAATTATAAAATAATGGCATGATTGTCTAGTGGTACATGTTGGACTACATTATGATAAGTAATAACCAAGGTCTCCTGAGGTGTGAGAAACGCTAAACAACAGAATTAAATCTGAACAATGCTCAAACAAACACAGAGAACCAGAAATTAAAAGAATTAAATACAACGTTACATAAAACAAATACAATTTGGTTTTAAATATCCTACATTAACCTACAAACTGTTAAAACAAGTATTTAATTATAACCTCCTCAATATTTAACATCACAATCATATACTAACTACTATTGTGAAACATACCTACTCCCTACATAATGCTATTGTTGACTATGTAAAAAAATCTTACATAAGAATTGAATAAAGCAAAATATTGAATTTACTGTATACACTGTATACTACTGTATATACGATAAACCAGAAGGATTTTCCTTTATGCAGTAAAATCTGTAATTGTAACAAGTTAAACATAAAAGGTAATTATATTATGTTATAATGATTAATGTCATTTTATTAAAAGATTGTAATATTAAAAATGTGATCATAACGTGATATGTCATAATATGGATATATGGGAATAGGATAATGGAACTCTGGCTCATTAAAATCTTAATATTAATCAAGATTATCGTTAAAATAGAATAGATGATTGCAGTCAACTATAAGGCTACTTTTTACACCTCATAAAATTACCGAGCATACGCCGATACTATAGGCTAAGCTACGTCTACGCAAAAGGTCACAACGTGAGTTATTCCATGCAGAACCATAAGATAAACGTCTTTTAGACTTGTATACGAATGCGTAACCCTCAGGTGACGAACATGCAGACCCTAATGGGAATGCTGATTAGCAAATCCCTCAGGTAGGCCCTATCATTGAACATGCATACCCTAATGGGTTAGCCCTTATAAATTAGACTTGCATTCTTATACATTATCTTAGGTTAACCCGGCCCTATCAAGCATACATGCACCACCAACCAGCCCGACTTGCATATTGGAACATCTCACGTGTGGATAAGAATGACGAGTATGCTCAGACACCGGAGCCTATTCTAATTAGTTAATAGACAATAGCACCCAGCACGGCCATAAACACGTCAACAATATGAGGGCAGCCTCTAATATTATGAAACCAGCCATTCTATTGTATTTGTTATTCGATATAACTATGAACACAACTATTATTTCATTTTATAAGCCAGTTGGATTAGGGTTTGTTACCTTTTACCCAATAATGTATTCAATATGCTTAGCGGTTACAATAAGGCTTTATTTCCAAGTTGAATCATACTTAAAATGGAGTTGTACTTATAGACTAATTTGACCGCATAACTGAGCTTTACATTCGTAAATCTCAGTAATGTGTAATCCTCTCACAGTAGAGTTCTGTACATATTACCTATATCATCATTGACTCCAATGCAAACCGTCTCATCCATATGATAAAATAGTTAAGCATATGATATATTTATATATATTGGAGTCTTTAACGGTTTACTATCGGCAAACAAATGATACAGACTCTCGTGGTGCGAGATCAGCGAGTAAACTCGTCAAAGAATCAATTCAATCCATACCTTAAAATATACTTCCTGTATGAATCTAATCTAGACTCATCGAAGTAGCATATTTTCTCTAGAATGAATTCACAGTCGAGATCTCTGAGAAAAATATACGTCTTGTATGAATCATATAAAATTCATCCAAGCAGTCTATTTTGGAATATAATAAATTCACATGGATCACCCTTTTCAAAGATCTCCAAGCTAGATCCACTAAAGACAGAATACCACTGTTGGAAGAACGGTCTGGCCCTATAATAAAACACAGTTGCGTATTCCATCAACCTGGATCAAAACCCTTGCTTAGCATAAATATTAATAAATAATTTTGGGTAATACCGTTACCTTTGTTACCAAGTACCTTTTGTCAAAGCTGGAAGGAGTCTTTACAACTAGTTGACATTTCCAGTTATAACTACCTCATCGTTGGAACAATCACTATTTAAATAATATCCATTGTGACTGGGTCTCAACGACTACAATATTATAAATAGATATGGTGTGTGATTTATATATATATATGTATACACATTTTAGTATATAAATGGACAGATGCTGTTGACGAGATTACTATCAGTCTATATACTTAATGATATAGAATCATTATATAGATATTAAGTTTACTTGTATGACCAATCTATATTTATGTCAACAATAGCATTCTGAAAATGATATCCATGAGATGTCAGCTATCACAAATCATTCGCAATTCACGCAATCCGAGCTACATACCAAAATCAAGGCATCTACGATGATTAAAACCATTTTGACTTCAAGTATCATTTAACTAGTGCAACATAAAGTATTATCTATTCCTTCAGTGGAAAGATCGTGTGATTTACAAATAACTAACAGCCGAACTATATCAGTGGAAAGGAAGTACGAGTAACTTAGGACTTATATATACTATCAATAGTTTATTGAAGATGTCAACTTCGTTAACAGTAGCGATAATACTTAAATAAAATGTATTGTTAAATCTAGACGATAAGAGTAAACGTCAACATGAAGTATGTATATATTACAAGTCCTTCGTACTCGTGTATCCTCACATTATGAAATCACAACAATCAGATATAAATTACTAGGTAAGTTGCATGTTATTCAAATATGGTTGAATCAAACACAATAAAGACCTATTTATTGGTATAGAGCGTCTACATTTATAAATATCAATCTCTTATTTAAGTAACCTCCAAATTCGGATAATTTGCAACTGTACTAAGTACATAGAAACCGTACTAGCATGGAACCTCGCTGACGCTTAACGTTAGACCTATTTTGTCACCCGTCGGTGTAATAAAGAGAAGTATGGAACTAACTCACAAGAACGCTTTTCGTATATCACCATACGTGGCAACGTGGAGAAGCATCATCACGGGCTGCTGCTTCTGGCCTCTGGAGTTTGCTCAGGATATCCGCCGTTGTTCTGGCAGTGATGAACTCACGATGTCAGCGAGCAGCGTGCCACGTGCAGCAGTAGTACGTCCGATGCTCGTGTACCGGAAAACACATACATGTACAAGTTAATAACTGTAATAGTAAAGGTATTTCTCCGTACTATGGTATATATATACATATAATATATATATATATATATATATATTTTTTTTATGTAGGTAGCCAATTGTACTAAATATTGAACTTTTCAATGTATCTACATTTATTTATTGGGCAACCTAATTATAATTTTCACTATTTGACTCTATAAGTAATAAAGGTTTCTCAATCAGTGTTTAACAAACACTTTCAAGAAAAGATAAAGTAAATATCTTAATAATTTACTGTTTATAATTACGTGGATTTAACCACTTAAATTATTTAGCCGTATATTGAGCAACAAACTGCTCAATAATGTTTATTTATTTGAATAAGCTGTAGAAACCTTTAACGTAATCATTACTTGGAAATGTACAATGGTATTTGCATGCAAGACATAGAAAACATTGATTAACCAATATGTTACACAACTAACATGGTACTAGCTTCCATGTGCACCTGCAAGCCACCACCATGACTAGATAGAAAATGTAATTACCCATTATAGTGATTAAACGAAATCAATGCATATACCATCATATTCAATTTATCGAACCTTAGTAGAATTTTATTACGGTGGCATAACGCACACTAATGTTCAAATATGCTGGTGAATACTAATTTCACTGAAAGATAATAAAGTAATACGGCATAAATGAAAATGAGCATAAAGCTATAAATCAAAAACAACACACCTGGAGGACTGACTTCTGCTGGATGGATTGACTATTCGCAATGGCGCCGAAGTCTCGCAGTAGATTGCCTTGGTCCGGAACAGCTCTGCTGACAGCTCCCTGAAGTGCTCGTCAAGGCTTCAAGATGGATCAAACTGGACAGGCCGAAGATCTGTACGCCCGAAGCTGCATCCCGCCACCGAAGCGCTCACTCACGCTGCGGCAACGATCCTTCAGAAGTTTACGGTGAAGGCGCCCTCTCAGCCGATATAACCGGGAATTCGAGAAATAAACAAGGATTAACAAAACGTATTTTCCCATAGGTGGCTTACTAATTTTACGCCCTATTGTGGGATATGTAGAATTACTTATTTATCAAGAATGAAACTAAAACTTTAACTACAACGACGAATAAATATTGTTAACGTTATAAAATAAACGAATGGAAAGGTAACTACTAATTTACTCGAAGTATATAATTCGAGAATGAATGACGGTTAATTATATAGAATAAATGGATTAAATATGATAGGAAATCATAATAAATTAGAGAAACCTAATAAATTGTCTAGTCAGAAACCGTACTCTAAAGAACACTAGATGAATACGTAACCCTGTGACGTAAGCAATGACGGAACTTGGTAGAAAGATTCACCGAGGCTGAGCAAGCGTCGATGGCTCAGCCGGTCAGAGCGATCGGACCAGTGTTCCGAAAGGTCGCAAGTTCGAATTCTGCTCGACGCGGTGAATCCTTCAAGTTCAACTGAACCCGCTAATGATTAAGACCTACAATTGTATTTACTCCTCCAACTGTTTCTACTAACAATAATTTAGATAACGTATACCTTCCCCTTTATTTACCATATATGAAATATTAACATAAATGCGCAACGACGAATAACTAAAACCCGTGAATCAATACTTTGATGACCTCATTACAATGAATTTAAAATTGCGCATAAAATATTTACGTATACACACCGACGCACAATACACTTAGAATTATTTAACCGTCCTATTATGCATCCTATTTAGTTGGTCAAATGACAAGGACAACCACTCATACTAATAAAACTGATTACAAATTTTATAAGTAATTCAACCACCAATTCAATGACACCATGCTATGCAAAACGAGTAAACTGTTATCATACATTTTAATTATAATCTTCAACTATACCCACTTCGCACGCCCTTCATAGATACCTGTAGGTTTTTAAGTCTTTTCCCGGTTTCTATCAAATCTATGTTCGTAATCACCATTCTTTTGTTATACATTTGACTAACCACTAACTCACTCAATTAAATGGCGAAACAAAACAAAATAAATAGACGTACTTAATAATGAACTGAAATTCTCACCAACTGCAATCTACACATAAACCAATGATTTTACTTTTTATTTTGGTTAAATAAACACGCCTCGATAAGACTATCAGATTATCTGCTGAATCACGAACTTAAAATCTCAACACGTTTCAACCCGAAACTACCCACTATTCTGTAAATATTAACGCGACGGTCCGTCATACGCACTTGCTATTAAAACCCGAATAAATCTAAATTTCTTACCGAGACAGTTAGTAGTGACTGATGCTTGCGAGCCACGTGGAACACGAGATTCTTCATGCAATGTTCTTCAGCGCTCCAACAAGGTCCCTCACCTTCGTTACCATAGAAGCGCGCGGGCCGTGGATTTCTCTTGATAACAGATCTGTGAACAAACTCAAACACTATTTACACCTTACAGCCTAAACTCACTGATCTCCGTTAAACGCGACGCTCTGCTGAAGAAAAAGCCCAGATATTTCCTTCCACGACCTTATATAGACTTTCATGTCTTGAGATGAGAACCCCCGAAACCGACCCCCGCTAATTCAAACGTTCCTCAATCCATTCAACAACTCTTATTTTGATTGGTCCAACCAACTCAGCTTGATTCTGATTGGTTCCCATTTTTCCCGCGTGTTTTACCGAGCTATTCTATAATCTATCGTGAACCATAGATTAAAGACAAATCTAAACAAACTTAAAACAACCAACATTTAAAAAAATCTAAAATTATGTTAATTTTATTATTTTAAGTTTCAATAAAAAAAGTAAATAATCATTTATTTTGTTTATAAAATAGGCTTAGATCTGTCCATAGAGAAACTGAACGACTCTGGCAACGACTAAATTAAAAAGGTCACCTATCAAGGAACATAATTTTGTAAGCTACCCTCACTTCATTTTCGTATTGTAGCAAATTGATTTTATTTCGAAGTCAAAGACAAGGTATAGTTCAAAATAATTTAATGCTTACAGCGTAGCTGGATGTTTTCAGATGTCGGACTGTTACAATCGCCCTTAGTATATTTACGAAGTTTATCGGAGTAATATAACTAACAAAAGAACACTGACATCTGATCTTATCTGATTTAAATTATTTTAAAAGCATTTATACTAAAATATTGAGATTGATTAAATTACCATACTTATCATCTAACCACTATATTGCACCTTTAAACTGATAAAATATCATTTAATGATAACACTAAACCCGAATAAGATTATCACCATATCCCATCACTACTAATTATAATTATAACAAAACACATGTACTTTATAGTTAAGGACCAATTAATCACATCAAACTAAAAAAATATAAGTTTAACCACGTCACTGGACTAAATAAATATAATTCAAATAACACTTCCGCACTTAATAAGCAATAAATCACTTAACTTCAACACGAACTTAATAAAATATAATTCAATGGAATAATAGCACATAATAAAACCTCATTATTTCACGTCAAACAAATTTTAGTTAGAGAAGCAACGGACATCCGGCCACTATCCATTGCATCTCTGATATTTAATAGGAAAAATCCCTACACTAGTATCACAACACTACCTAATTAAAATAACACATTAACATTATTAATCAAACTGTTTGCATTATATCAAAATTTTATTTGTCACGTTACTGAGATAGTAGAATCAAAACACTTACGTCGAATAGAAGAGATTATACCGCTGAGACTTAACAAATGGATGCACTTTTTATTTGATATAATTATCTGAAAGACCGATTTTATGATCTAAATGATAAAAAAATTTTAAAGGAAAGAACAGGAATTTTGCAGTACAACCCAAATCATTATTACTAGGTACTAGGTACGTATTATTGGCAACTAAACGACATTAAACCAATACATTTTCTATACGTTTTTATACTATCCAAACTGCCAGTTTAGGCAATGAATTAACTGCGGTGACGATTGTAGTAAAATACGACCTCCAACAACATCCAACTAAGACGAAAAATAAAGGTAATGTATAAAGTTCTAATATGACTCTCAATATTGAAATTCATAGTATTAAAAAAAATGCGCGCAGAATACTTCTCCAATAGGAGAAACAATCATTAATAATTAACAATTTAAACAACCAATTGCGTGAAAAACCGCCCTAAATATATTTCCTGAAGACAACTTCGCAAGTATAAGTATTAATGTTTTAAACAAAAGGTATGTCTCAAATATGTATGTCTCAAATAATTATAAATATAAAATCGACTATTTTGTCGATTTTATATTTATAATTATTTGAGACATACATGTGAAGATACATACCAAAACCTGTAACACTTCTGAAACATAATAAAATTGCATACATATAAAGATTATTATTAACAAAAGGCTCCCAATGCTTGCCGTAACAAAGAACAGAGAAACAAGATATTCAGCGCTTCTCACTTTAAAACCTCAGACCATTGCACGAACATCAAATTGTGCCTTAAAAGCAAAATATATATTGATTCACATCCTGGTCAAGGCCTAAACCATATTGTAAAACTCACCTATACTAACCAGTAATATTTTAAAGCTGAACCTACCTAAAGCTTTAACTGAAACTTTTCTTTGAAAGCGAGGATCTTATCACTAAGGGAAATAATAGGATTGAAACAACATATAAGTTAATAAGAAAATTTATTCAAGTAATAAGGAATTACTGTTAATGGAAAATTTAATGTCTCTAAGAAACTATTATATCTAATGTAACCGTTAGGTCACATTAGATATACCGCTACAGTTCAAGAGCCAAAATATGCCAGAGAAAAACTATAGCGGTGAAAAAAAACTCTGACGCCCAAGTTTAACCTGCACACATACATAATAAATTTTGTAAAGATTAAAGACACACAATTTATAAAAATTATAAAATAATGGCATGATTGTCTAGTGGTACATGTTGGACTACATTATGATAAGTAATAACCAAGGTCTCCTGAGGTGTGAGAAACGCTAAACAACAGAATTAAATCTGAACAATGCTCAAACAAACACAGAGAACCAGAAATTAAAAGAATTAAATACAACGTTACATAAAACAAATACAATTTGGTTTTAAATATCCTACATTAACCTACAAACTGTTTAAACAAGTATTTAATTATAACCTCCTCAATATTTAACATCACAATCATATACTAACTACTATTGTGAAACATACCTACTCCCTACATAATGCTATTGTTGACTATGTAAAAAAATCTTGCATAAGAATTGAATAAAGCAAAATATTGAATTTACTGTATACACTGTATACTACTGTATATACGATAAACCAGAAGGATTTTCCTTTATGCAGTAAAATCTGTAATTGTAACAAGTTAAACATAAAAGGTAATTATATTATGTTATAATGATTAATGTCATTTTATTAAAAGATTGTAATATTAAGAATGTGATCATAACGTGATATGTCATAATATGGATATATGGGAATAGGATAATGGAACTCTGGCTCATTAAAATCTTAATATTAATCAAGATTATCGTTAAAATAGAATAGATGATTGCAGTCAACTATAAGGCTACTTTTTACACCTCATAAAATTACCGAGCATACGCCGATACTATAGGCTAAGCTATGTCTACGCAAAAGGTCACAACGTGAGTTATTCCATGCAGAACCATAAGATAAACGTCTTTTAGACTTGTATACGAATGCGTAACCCTCAGGTGACGAACATGCAGACCCTAATGGGAATGCTGATTAGCAAATCCCTCGGGTAGGCCCTATCATTGAACATGCATACCCTAATGGGTTAGCCCTTATAAATTAGACTTGCATTCTTATACATTATCTTAGGTTAACCCGGCCCTATCAAGCATACATGCACCACCAACCAGCCCGACTTGCATATTGGAACATCTCACGTGTGGATAAGAATGACGAGTATGCTCAGACACCGGAGCCTATTCTAATTAGTTAATAGACAATAGCACCCAGCACGGCCATAAACACGTCAACAATATGAGGGCAGCCTCTAATATTATGAAACCAGCCATTCTATTGTATTTGTTATTCGATATAACTATGAACTCAACTATTATTTCATTTTATAAGCCAGTTGGATTAGGGTTTGTTACCTTTTACCCAATAATGTATTCAATATGCTTAGCGGTTACAATAAGGCTTTATTTCCAAGTTGAATCATACTTAAAATGTAGTTGTACTTATAGACTAATTTGACCGCATAACTGAGCTTTACATTCGTAAATCTCAGTAATGTATAATCCTCACAGTAGAGTTCTGTACATATTACCTATATCATCATTGACTCCAATGCAAACCGTCTCATCCATATGATAAAATAGTTAAGCATATGATATATTTATATATATTGGAGTCTTTAACGGTTTACTATCGGCAAACAAATGATACAGACTCTCGTGGTGCGAGATCAGCGAGTAAACTCGTCAAAGAATCAATTCAATCCATACCTTAAAATATACTTCCTGTATGAATCTAATCTAGACTCATCGAAGTAGCATATTTTCTCTAGAATGAATTCACAGTCGAGATCTCTGAGAAAAATATACGTCTTGTATGAATCATATAAAATTCATCCAAGCAGTCTATTTTGGAATATAATAAATTCACATGGATCACCCTTTTCAAAGATCTCCAAGCTAGATCCACTAAAGACAGAATACCACTGTTGGAAGAACGGTCTGGCTCTATAATAAAACACAGTTGCGTATTCCATCAACCTGGATCAAAACCCTTGCTTAGCATAAATATTAATAAATAATTTTGGGTAATACCGTTACCTTTGTTACCAAGTACCTTTTGTCATAACTGGAAGGAGTCTTTACAACTTGTTGACATTTCCAGTTATAACTACCTCATCGTTGGAACAATCACTATTTAAATAATATCCATTGTGACTGGGTCTCAACGACTACAATATTATAAATAAATATGGTGTGTGATTTATATATATATATGTATACACATTTTAGTATATAAATGGACAGATGCTGTTGACGAGATTACTATCAGTCTATATACTTAATGATATAGAATCATTATATAGATATTAAGTTTACTTGTATGACCAATCTATATTTATGTCAACAATAGCATTCTGAAAATGATATCCATGAGATGTCAGCTATCACAAATCATTCGCAATTCACGCAATCCGAGCTACATACCAAAATCAAGGCATCTACGATGATTAAAACCATTTTGACTTCAAGTATCATTTAACTAGTGCAACATAAAGTATTATCTATTCCTTCAGTGGAAAGATCGTGTGATTTACAAATAACTAACAGCCGAACTATATCAGTGGAAAGGAAGTACGAGTAACTTAGGACTTATATATACTATCAATAGTTTATTGAAGATGTCAACTTCGTTAACAGTAGCGATAATACTTAAATAAAATGTATTGTTAAATCTAGATGATAAGAGTAAACGTCAACATGAAGTATGTATATATTACAAGTCCTTCGTACTCGTGTATCCTCACATTATGAAATCACAACAATCAGATATAAATTACTAGGTAAGTTGCATGTTATTCAAATATGGTTGAATCAAACACAATAAAGACCTATTTATTGGTATAGAGCGTCTACATTTATAAATATCAATCTCTTATTTAAGTAACCTCCAAATTCGGATAATTTGCAACTGTACTAAGTACATAGAAACCGTACTAGCATGGAACCTCGCTGACGCTTAACGTTAGACCTATTTTGTCACCCGTCGGTGTAATAAAGAGAAGTATGGAACTAACTCACAAGAACGCTTTTCGTATATCACCATACGTGGCAACGTGGAGAAGCATCATCACGGGCTGCTGCTTCTGGCCTCTGGAGTTTGCTCAGGATATCCGCCGTTGTTCTGGCAGTGATGAACTCACGATGTCAGC
Organism: Pammene aurita; assembly: GCA_947086415.1. Taxonomy (NCBI): domain Eukaryota; kingdom Metazoa; phylum Arthropoda; class Insecta; order Lepidoptera; family Tortricidae; genus Pammene; species Pammene aurita. The sequence goes on from OX352299.1 coordinate 12,268,672, forward strand.
GAGCAGCGTGTCACGTGCAGCAGTAGTACGTCCGATGCTCGTGTACCGGAAAACACATACATGTACAAGTTTATAACTGTAATAGTAAAGGTGTTTCTCCGTACTATGGTATATATGTATATATATATATATATATATATATATATATTTTTTTTTTAGGTAGGTAGCCAATTGTACTAAATATTGAACTTTTCAAAGTATCTACATTTATTTATTGGGCAACCTAATTATAATTTTCACTATTTGACTCTATAAGTAATAAAGGTTTCTCAATCAGTGTTTTACAAACACCGTCAAGAAAAGATAAAGTAAATATCTTAATAATTTACTGTTTATAATTACGTGGATTTAACCACTTAAATTATTTAGCCGTATATTGAGCAACAAACTGCTCAATAATGTTTATTTATTTGAATAAGCTGTAGAAACCTTTAACGTAATCATTACTTGGAAATGTACAATGGTATTTGCATGCAAGACATAGAAAACATTGATTAACCAATATGTTACACAACTAACATGGTACTAGCTTCCATGTGCACCTGCAAGCCACCACCATGACTAGATAGAAAATGTAATTACCCATTATAGTGATTAAACGAAATCAATGCATATACCATCATATTCAATTTATCGAACCTTAGTAGAATTTTATTACGGTGGCATAACGCACACTAATGTTCAAATATGCTGGTGAATACTAATTTCACTGAAAGATAATAAAGTAATACGGCATAAATGAAAATGAGCATAAAGCTATAAATCAAAAACAACACACCTGGAGGACTGACTTCTGCTGGATGGATTGACTATTCGCAATGGCGCCGAAGTCTCGCAGTAGATTGCCTTGGTCCGGAACAGCTCTGCTGACAGCTCCCTGAAGTGCTCGTCAAGGCTTCAAGATGGATCCAACTGGACAGGCCGAAGATCTGTACGCCCGAAGCTGCATCCCGCCACCGAAGCGCTCACTCACGCTGCGGCAACGATCCTTCAGAAGTTTACGGTGAAGGCGCCCTCTCAGCCGATGTAACCGGGGATTTGAGAAATAAACAAGGATTAACAAAACGTATTTTCCCATAGGTGGCTTACTAATTTTACGCCCTATTGTGGGATATGTAGAATTACTTATTTATCAAGAATGAAACTAAAACTTAACTACAACGACGAATAAATATTGTTAACGTTATAAAATAAACGAATGGAAAGGTAACTACTAATTTACTCGAAGTATATAATTCGAGAATGAATGACGGTTAATTATATAGAATAAATGGATTAAATATGATAGGAAATCATAATAAATTAGAGAAACCTAATAAATTGTCTAGTCAGAAACCGTACTCTAAAGAACACTAGATGAATACGTAACCCTGTGACGTAAGCAATGACGGAACTTGGTAGAAAGATTCACCGAGGCTGAGCAAGCGTCGATGGCTCAGCCGGTCAGAGCGATCGGACCAGTGTTCCGAAAGGTCGCAAGTTCGAATTCTGCTCGACGCGGTGAATCCTTCAAGTTCAACTGAACCCGCTAATGATTAAGACCTACAATTGTATTTACTCCTCCAACTGTTTCTACTAACAATAATTTAGATAACGTATACCTTCCCCTTTATTTACCATATATGAAATATTAACATAAATGCGCAACGACGAATAACTAAAACCCGTGAATCAATACTTTGATGACCTCATTACAATGAATTTAAAATTGCGCATAAAATATTTACGTATACACACCGACGCACAATACACTTAGAATTATTTAACCGTCCTATTATGCATCCTATTTAGTTGGTCAAATGACAAGGACAACCACTCATACTAATAAAACTGATTACAAATTTTATTTTATAAGTAATTCAACCACCAATTCAATGACACCATGCTATGCAAAACGAGTAAACTGTTATCATACATTTTAATTATAATCTTCAACTATACCCACTTCGCACGCCCTTCATAGATACCTGTAGGTTTTTAAGTCTTTTCCCGGTTTCTATCAAATCTATGTTCGTAATCACCATTCTTTTGTTATACATTTGACTAACCACTAACTCACTCAATTAAATGGCGAAACAAAACAAAATAAATAGACGTACTTAATAATGAACTGAAATTCTCACCAACTGCAATCTACACATAAACCAATGATTTTACTTTTTATTTTGGTTAAATAAACACGCCTCGATAAGACTATCAGATTTTCTGCTGAATCACGAACTTAAAATCTCAACACGTTTCAACCCGAAACTACCCACTATTCTGTAAATATTAACGCGACGGTCCGTCATACGCACTTGCTATTAAAACCCGAATAAATCTAAATTTCTTACCGAGACAGTTAGTAGTGACTGATGCTTGCGAGCCACGTGGAACACGAGATTCTTCATGCAATGTTCTTCAGCGCTCCAACAAGGTCCCTCACCTTCGTTACCATAGAAGCGCGCGGGCCGTGGATTTCTCTTGATAACAGATCTGTGAACAAACTCAAACACTATTTACACCTTACAGCCTAAACTCACTGATCTCCGTTAAACGCGACGCTCTGCTGAAGAAAAAGCCCAGATATTTCCTTCCACGACCTTATATAGACTTTCATGTCTTGAGATGAGAACCCCCGAAACCGACCCCCGCTAATTCAAACGTTCCTCAATCCATTCAACAACTCTTATTTTGATTGGTCCAACCAACTCAGCTTGATTCTGATTGGTTCCCATTTTTCCCGCGTGTTTTACCGAGCTATTCTATAATCTATCGTGAACCATAGATTAAAGACAAATCTAAACAAACTTAAAACAACCAACATTTAAAAAAATCTAAAATTATGTTAATTTTATTATTTTAAGTTTCAATAAAAAAAGTAAATAATCATTTATTTTGTTTATAAAATAGGCTTAGATCTGTCCATAGAGAAACTGAACGACTCTGGCAACGACTAAATTAAAAAGGTCACCTATCAAGGAACATAATTTTGTAAGCTACCCTCACTTCATTTTCGTATTGTAGCAAATTGATTTTATTTCGAAGTCAAAGACAAGGTATAGTTCAAAATAATTTAATGCTTACAGCGTAGCTGGATGTTTTCAGATGTCGGACTGTTACAATCGCCCTTAGTATATTTACGAAGTTTATCGGAGTAATATAACTAACAAAAGAACACTGACATCTGATCTTATCTGATTTAAATTATTTTAAAAGCATTTATACTAAAATATTGAGATTGATTAAATTACCATACTTATCATCTAACCACTATATTGCACCTTTAAACTGATAAAATATCATTTAATGATAACACTAAACCCGAATAAGATTATCACCATATCCCATCACTACTAATTATAATTATAACAAAACACATGTACTTTATAGTTAAGGACCAATTAATCACATCAAACTAAAAAAATATAAGTTTAACCACGTCACTGGACTAAATAAATATAATTCAAATAACACTTCCGCACTTAATAAGCAATAAATCACTTAACTTCAACACGAACTTAATAAAATATAATTCAATGGAATAATAGCACATAATAAAACCTCATTATTTCACGTCAAACAAATTTTAGTTAGAGAAGCAAAGGACATCCGGCCACTATCCATTGCATCTCTGATATTTAATAGGAAAAATCCCTACACTAGTATCACAACACTACCTAATTAAAATAACACATTAACATTATTAATCAAACTGTTTGCATTATATCAAAATTTTATTTGTCACGTTACTGAGATAGTAAAATCAAAACACTTACGTCGAATAGAAGAGATTATACCGCTGAGACTTAACAAATGGATGCACTTTTTATTTGATATAATTATCTGAAAGACCGATTTTATGATCTAAATGATAAAAAAATTTTAAAGGAAAGAACAGGAATTTTGCAGTACAACCCAAATCATTATTACTAGGTACTAGGTACGTATTATTGGCAACTAAACGACATTAAACCAATACATTTTCTATACGTTTTTATACTATCCAAACTGCCAGTTTAGGCAATGAATTAACTGCGGTGACGATTGTAGTAAAATACGACCTCCAACAACATCCAACTAAGACGAAAAATAAAGGTAATGTATAAAGTTCTAATATGACTCAATATTGAAATTCATAGTATTAAAAAAAATGCGCGCAGAATACTTCTCCAATAGGAGAAACAATCATTAATAATTAACAATTTAAACAACCAATTGCGTGAAAAACCGCCCTAAATATATTTCCTGAAGACAACTTCGCAAGTATAAGTATTAATGTTTTAAACAAAAGGTTAATATGTATGTCTCAAATAATTATAAATATAAAATCGACAAAATATGTGAAGATACATACCAAAACCTGTAACACTTCTGAAACATAATAAAATTGCATACATATAAAGATTATTATTAACAAAAGGCTCCCAATGCTTGCCGGAACAAAGAACAGAGAAACAAGATATTCAGCGCTTCTCACTTTAAAACCTCAGACCATTGCACGAACATCAAATTGTGCCTTAAAAGCAAAATATATATTGATTCACATCCTGGTCAAGGCCTAAACCATATTGTAAAACTCACCTATACTAACCAGTAATATTTTAAAGCTGAACCTACCTAAAGCTTTAACTGAAACTTTTCTTTGAAAGCGAGGATCTTATCACTAAGGGAAATAATAGGATTGAAACAACATATAAGTTAATAAGAAAATTTATTCAAGTAATAAGGAATTACTGTTAATGGAAAATTTAATGTCTCTAGAAACTATTATATCTAATGTAACCGTTAGGTCACATTAGATATACCGCTACAGTTCAAGAGCCAAAATATGCCAGAGAAAAACTATAGCGGTGAAAAAAAACTCTGACGCCCAAGTTTAACCTGCACACATACATAATAAATTTTGTAAAGATTAAAGACACACAATTTATAAAAATTATAAAATAATGGCATGATTGTCTAGTGGTACATGTTGGACTACATTATGATAAGTAATAACCAAGGTCTCCTGAGGTGTGAGAAACGCTAAACAACAGAATTAAATCTGAACAATGCTCAAACAAACACAGAGAACCAGAAATTAAAAGAATTAAATACAACGTTACATAAAACAAATACAATTTGGTTTTAAATATCCTACATTAACCTACAAACTGTTTAAACAAGTATTTAATTATAACCTCCTCAATATTTAACATCACAATCATATACTAACTACTATTGTGAAACATACCTACTCCCTACATAATGCTATTGTTGACTATGTAAAAAAATCTTGCATAAGAATTGAATAAAGCAAAATATTGAATTTACTGTATACTACTGTATATACGATAAACCAGAAGGATTTTCCTTTATGCAGTAAAATCTGTAATTGTAACAAGTTAAACATAAAAGGTAATTATATTATGTTATAATGATTAATGTCATTTTATTAAAAGATTGTAATATTAAGAATGTGATCATAACGTGATATGTCATAATATGGATATATGGGAATAGGATAATGGAACTCTGGCTCATTAAAATCTTAATATTAATCAAGATTATCGTTAAAATAGAATAGATGATTGCAGTCAACTATAAGGCTACTTTTTACACCTCATAAAATTACCGAGCATACGCCGATACTATAGGCTAAGCTATGTCTACGCAAAAGGTCACAACGTGAGTTATTCCATGCAGAACCATAAGATAAACGTCTTTTAGACTTGTATACGAATGCGTAACCCTCAGGTGACGAACATGCAGACCCTAATGGGAATGCTGATTAGCAAATCCCTCGGGTAGGCCCTATCATTGAACATGCATACCCTAATGGGTTAGCCCTTATAAATTAGACTTGCATTCTTATACATTATCTTAGGTTAACCCGGCCCTATCAAGCATACATGCACCACCAACCAGCCCGACTTGCATATTGGAACATCTCACGTGTGGATAAGAATGACGAGTATGCTCAGACACCGGAGCCTATTCTAATTAGTTAATAGACAATAGCACCCAGCACGGCCATAAACACGTCAACAATATGAGGGCAGCCTCTAATATTATGAAACCAGCCATTCTATTGTATTTGTTATTCGATATAACTATGAACTCAACTATTATTTCATTTTATAAGCCAGTTGGATTAGGGTTTGTTACCTTTTACCCAATAATGTATTCAATATGCTTAGCGGTTACAATAAGGCTTTATTTCCAAGTTGAATCATACTTAAAATGTAGTTGTACTTATAGACTAATTTGACCGCATAACTGAGCTTTACATTCGTAAATCTCAGTAATGTATAATCCTCACAGTAGAGTTCTGTACATATTACCTATATCATCATTGACTCCAATGCAAACCGTCTCATCCATATGATAAAATAGTTAAGCATATGATATATTTATATATATTGGAGTCTTTAACGGTTTACTATCGGCAAACAAATGATACAGACTCTCGTGGTGCGAGATCAGCGAGTAAACTCGTCAAAGAATCAATTCAATCCATACCTTAAAATATACTTCCTGTATGAATCTAATCTAGACTCATCGAAGTAGCATATTTTCTCTAGAATGAATTCACAGTCGAGATCTCTGAGAAAAATATACGTCTTGTATGAATCATATAAAATTCATCCAAGCAGTCTATTTTGGAATATAATAAATTCACATGGATCACCCTTTTCAAAGATCTCCAAGCTAGATCCACTAAAGACAGAATACCACTGTTGGAAGAACGGTCTGGCCCTATAATAAAACACAGTTGCGTATTCCATCAACCTGGATCAAAACCCTTGCTTAGCATAAATATTAATAAATAATTTTGGGTAATACCGTTACCTTTGTTACCAAGTACCTTTTGTCATAGCTGGAAGGAGTCTTTACAACTTGTTGACATTTCCAGTTATAACTACCTCATCGTTGGAACAATCACTATTTAAATAATATCCATTGTGACTGGGTCTCAACGACTACAATATTATAAATAAATATGGTGTGTGATTTATATATATATATGTATACACATTTTAGTATATAAATGGACAGATGCTGTTGACGAGATTACTATCAGTCTATATACTTAATGATATAGAATCATTATATAGATATTAAGTTTACTTGTATGACCAATCTATATTTATGTCAACAATAGCATTCTGAAAATGATATCCATGAGATGTCAGCTATCACAAATCATTCGCAATTCACGCAATCCGAGCTACATACCAAAATCAAGGCATCTACGATGATTAAAACCATTTTGACTTCAAGTATCATTTAACTAGTGCAACATAAAGTATTATCTATTCCTTCAGTGGAAAGATCGTGTGATTTACAAATAACTAACAGCCGAACTATATCAGTGGAAAGGAAGTACGAGTAACTTAGGACTTATATATACTATCAATAGTTTATTGAAGATGTCAACTTCGTTAACAGTAGCGATAATACTTAAATAAAATGTATTGTTAAATCTAGATGATAAGAGTAAACGTCAACATGAAGTATGTATATATTACAAGTCCTTCGTACTCGTGTATCCTCACATTATGAAATCACAACAATCAGATATAAATTACTAGGTAAGTTGCATGTTATTCAAATATGGTTGAATCAAACACAATAAAGACCTATTTATTGGTATAGAGCGTCTACATTTATAAATATCAATCTCTTATTTAAGTAACCTCCAAATTCGGATAATTTGCAACTGTACTAAGTACATAGAAACCGTACTAGCATGGAACCTCGCTGACGCTTAACGTTAGACCTATTTTGTCACCCGTCGGTGTAATAAAGAGAAGTATGGAACTAACTCACAAGAACGCTTTTCGTATATCACCATACGTGGCAACGTGGAGAAGCATCATCACGGGCTGCTGCTTCTGGCCTCTGGAGTTTGCTCAGGATATCCGCCGTTGTTCTGGCAGTGATAAACTCACGATGTCAGCGAGCAGCGTGCCACGTGCAGCAGTAGTACGTCCGATGCTCGTGTACCGGAAAACACATACATGTACAAGTTTATAACTGTAATAGTAAAGGTGTTTCTCCGTACTATGGTATATATGTATATATATATATATATATATATTTTTTTTTTTTTTGGTAGGTAGCCAATTGTACTAGATATTGAACTTTTCAAAGTATCTACATTTATTTATTGGGCAACCTAATTATAATTTTCACTATTTGACTCTAAGTAATAAAGGTTTCTCAATCAGTGTTTTACAAACACCGTCAAGAAAAGATAAAGTAAATATCTTAATAATTTACTGTTTATAATTACGTGGATTTAACCACTTATTTAGCCGTATATTGAGCAACAAACTGCTCAATAATGTTTATTTATTTGAATAAGCTGTAGAAACCTTTAACGTAATCATTACTTGGAAATGTACAATGGTATTTGCATGCAAGACATAGAAAACATTGATTAACCAATATGTTACACAACTAACATGGTACTAGCTTCCATGTGCACCTGCAAGCCACCACCATGACTAGATAGAAAATGTAATTACCCATTATAGTGATTAAACGAAATCAATGCATATACCATCATATTCAATTTATCGAACCTTAGTAGAATTTTATTACGGTGGCATAACGCACACTAATGTTCAAATATGCTGGTGAATACTAATTTCACTGAAAGATAATAAAGTAATACGGCATAAATGAAAATGAGCATAAAGCTATAAATCAAAAACAACACACCTGGAGGACTGACTTCTGCTGGATGGATTGACTATTCGCAATGGCGCCGAAGTCTCGCAGTAGATTGCCTTGGTCCGGAACAGCTCTGCTGACAGCTCCCTGAAGTGCTCGTCAAGGCTTCAAGATGGATCCAACTGGACAGGCCGAAGATCTGTACGCCCGAAGCTGCATCCCGCCACCGAAGCGCTCACTCACGCTGCGGCAACGATCCTTCAGAAGTTTACGGTGAAGGCGCCCTCTCAGCCGATGTAACCGGGAATTTGAGAAATAAACAAGGATTAACAAACCGTATTTTCCCATAGGTGGCTTACTAATTTTACGCCCTATTGTGGGATATGTAGAATTACTTATTTATCAAGAATGAAACTAAAACTTAACTACAACGACGAATAAATATTGTTAACGTTATAAAATAAACGAATGGAAAGGTAACTACTAATTTACTCAAAGTATATAATTCGAGAATGAATGACGGTTAATTATATAGAATAAATGGATTAAATATGATAGGAAATCATAATAAATTAGAGAAACCTAATAAATTGTCTAGTCAGAAACCGTACTCTAGAGAACACTAGATGAATACGTAACCCTGTGACGTAAGCAATGACGGAACTTGGTAGAAAGATTCACCGAGGCTGAGCAAGCGTCGATGGCTCAGCCGGTCAGAGCGATCGGACCAGTGTTCCGAAAGGTCGCAAGTTCGAATTCTGCTCGACGCGGTGAATCCTTCAAGTTCAACTGAACCCGCTAATGATTAAGACCTACAATTGTATTTACTCCTCCAACTGTTTCTACTAACAATAATTTAGATTACGTATACCTTCCCCTTTATTTACCATATATGAAATATTAACATAAATGCGCAACGACGAATAACTAAAACCCGTGAATCAATACTTTGATGACCTCATTACAATGAATTTAAAATTGCGCATAAAATATTTACGTATACACACCGACGCACAATACACTTAGAATTATTTAACCGTCCTATTATGCATCCTATTTAGTTGGTCAAATGACAAGGACAACCACTCATACTAATAAAACTGATTACAAATTTTATAAGTAATTCAACCACCAATTCAATGACACCATGCTATGCAAAACGAGTAAACTGTTATCATACATTTTAATTATAATCTTCAACTATACCCACTTCGCACGCCCTTCATAGATACCTGTAGGTTTTTAAGTCTTTTCCCGGTTTCTATCAAATCTATGTTCGTAATCACCATTCTTTTGTTATACATTTGACTAACCACTAACTCACTCAATTAAATGGCGAAACAAAACAAAATAAATAGACGTACTTAATAATGAACTGAAATTCTCACCAACTGCAATCTACACATAAACCAATGATTTTACTTTTTATTTTGGTTAAATAAACACGCCTCGATAAGACTATCAGATTATCTGCTGAATCACGAACTTAAAATCTCAACACGTTTCAACCCGAAACTACCCACTATTCTGTAAATATTAACGCGACGGTCCGTCATACGCACTTGCTATTAAAACCCGAATAAATCTAAATTTCTTACCGAGACAGTTAGTAGTGACTGATGCTTGCGAGCCACGTGGAACACGAGATTATTCATGCAATGTTCTTCAGCGCTCCAACAAGGTCCCTCATCTTCGTTACCATAGAAGCGCGCGGGCCGTGGATTTCTCTTGATAACAGATCTGTGAACAAACTCAAACACTATTTGCACCTTACAGCCTAAACTCACTGATCTCCGTTAAACGCGACGCTCTGCTGAAGAAAAAGCCCAGATATTTCCTTCCACGACCTTATATAGACTTTCATGTCTTGAGATGAGAACCCCCGAAACCGACCCCCGCTAATTCAAACGTTCCTCAATCCATTCAACAACTCTTATTTTGATTGGTCCAACCAACTCAGCTTGATTCTGATTGGTTCCCATTTTTCCCGCGTGTTTTACCGAGATATTCTATAATCTATCGTGAACCATAGATTAAAGACAAATCTAAACAAACTTAAAACAACCAACATTTAAAAAAATCTAAAATTATGTTAATTTTATTATTTTACGTTTCAATAAAAAAAGTAAATAATCATTTATTTTGTTTATAAAATAGGCTTAGATCTGTCCATAGAGAAACTGAACGACTCTGGCAACGACTAAATTAAAAAGGTCACCTATCAAGGAACATAATTTTGTAAGCTACCCTCACTTCATTTTCGTATTGTAGCAAATTGATTTTATTTCGAAGTCAAAGACAAGGTATAGTTCAAAATAATTTAATGCTTACAGCGTAGCTGGATGTTTTCAGATGTCGGACTGTTACAGTACGTAAAAACATTTCCCTGATTGTACATAGCCTGAATACTAAATATATTTTAAATTTTGTTACTCAGACACTCCTTCACTTGAACTGAATGTTGACGATTCTTCATCCTCGCTGTCATTTACATTAATAATAAAACCATCAGTAAGATCGTCTAACTGGTACTCCAAAGTTTCATACGAACACTCTGTTTCTCGGACCTTTCTCCAAATATCTTCAAATGTTTCTTTTTTCACGGCATCAACCTCCTCGATGAATAATTTTTGAACGTCGTTCATATTAAAAGTTACGTTCCTCGACCCTACTTTACCATTTATTATCCCCCACAACATCTCAATCGGGTTGAATTCTGGGTGGTAAGGTTGTAGGCGTAGCACAGAATGACCGTGTTCTTGCAGCATTTGATCTAATATCCAAGTCTTTCTTGTTTGTTTATGTTTTTTTATTATTTTGTACAGAACAATTTTCGTATTTTTTTTTTGGGTATGGTATATTATTTTTATCTAACCAGGTCAACATTTCTTTTTTATTTGTATTTCCTACTGGAGCCCGATCCACTTGAACATTGTGATAAGAAGCATTATCTACAACAAGGACGCTTCTGGGTTTTAAGTTTGGTAACAAATATTCGTTCACCCATTTCTGATAATTTGCAGCATTCATGTTACTATGGTAATCTCCGGACTTCTGGTTGGATTTGAATGTCAGCAAAGCATTTTTTAAGAAACCTTCTGTACATGCATGAACCGCTATCAGCCTTTGCCCTTTTGATATAGGAACTCTAACACCGCTATTGCTGTTATCGGTCCATGCGTTTGGTGTGGTGTGAGTGCTATGCACGTACGTCTCATCAGGATAGATAATGGGCCGGTTGTCGTTTTTATATTCCTGTAATTTTTGTAAATACATAAACCTTTTGTAACGAATATCGTCTTTCTCTATTAGCCGCATCCTGTTGTTTTGAATCTTCTTCCATCTAAATCCCATTTTATGTACGAGACGAAGTAAAGAAGTTACACTACCAGGAAAACCTATCGATTCCTTTAAAACTTTGTGTATATTTCTAATAGTAGGCAGCGTTTTGTGTACCGAGTGAAAATTATAAATACACCTTCTAATGACATTTATGTCAAAATTGTCCACATCTGATTTTTAACCGACTTCAAGATTTGAAAAGAGAAGGTTCTCAATTCGGCGTGTATGTTTTTTTTTTTTTTTTTTTTTTTTTTTTTTTTTTTTTTTTTTATGTTTGTTACTCCATAACTTCGTCATGTCTGAACCGATTTTGAAAATTCTTTTTTTGATTGTAAGTATATATATACAGATTAGTCCCGTTTTTTTCAAAACGCAGTTCTGATGATGGGATCCATGAGGAATCGAGGGAACTCCTCAAATCTTAAAGGCATACATATAGTGATTTTTGTATTTTTATCAACAAATCCATCATTTTCATTCAAAACAGTGACATTTGATGAAGTAGAACTGCTGATGATGATCAGAACGGAACTCTTCAACGACGCATAGTTCACGTTTGGCGATTCGTCCTCTTCGCTGTGTTTGTTTAGCAAGTTTAATTGTCAGAACAAATGTTCGTCAAGTTCAAGTTCTGATGATGGGATCCATGAAGAATCGAGGGAACTCCTCAAATCTTAAGGGCTTACACATAGTGATTTTTGTATTTTTATCAACAAATCAAGCATTTTCATTCAAAAGAGTGACATTTGATGAAGTGGAACTGCTGATGATGAACAGAACGGAACTCTTCAACGACGCATAGTTCATGTTTGGCGATTCTTCCTCTTCGCTATGTTTGTTAAGCAAGTTAGATTGTCAGGACCAATTTTCGTCAAGCTCAAGTTCTGATGATGAGTTCCACGAGGAATCGAGGGAATTCCTCAAATCTTAAAGGCATACATAAAGTGACTTTTGTATTTTTATCAACAAATCAAGCATTTTCATTCAAAAGAGTGACATTTGATGAAGTGGAACTGCTGATGATAATCAGAACGGAACTCTTCAACGACGCATAGTTCACGTTTGGCGATTTGTCCTCTCCGCTGCGTTTTTTAAGCAAGTTATTTCATTGTATGAAATCTAAGTGCACCATCTACAATAATCCTTCACCGGCTACCCCCATTGAAGTCGGTTTTTTTTCTTAAAAATTATTATGGTGACAAACGTGGTCGTTTTTTACCGGGTGTTACAAACACATTTGAAGTCGATACCGCTGTTGCATTTTTGCAGAAACTATTCTTGATCCGCTGAACGCTTCGTATTGATGTACCAGTTGCCGAAGAAGTCATTTCATATAACTTTTCAAAGTTCAGAAAACCACCTTTAGGGTTTTTATTATTTTGTTTTAAATAATTAAATACATTAAAAATTATTTCTCGAGACTGTCCCGATAATGTTATTCCTGGCCCAAGATTAGACGAAGTCATTTTGAAAACAAGATCCAAAACTTTACGGTATTAGTAATGTTTGCCGATCAATTGACATTGAAGATTACGTGAAGTGTCATTGTAATAAGAAGTTTATCAATTAATATGGTATCTATGAATGATCTTAGGTACTTCGTACCTAATCCAACCTGTATTGTATGTTTTATAAATAAATAAAAAACTATTTATATAACATTGTTCCCAGGCACGATGACGCCGTGAACAGCAAAACAGCAAAATTTCGAAAGAATTTTGCATCTTTTTGTCGTGATTTTGGGGATTACTGCGTCGGTATGAAAAAGGATATTCATGAAATAAAATCTATGTTAACGACGGACTCCTTAGTCTGCCACCGTTTTAAACCTTTTTTATAATTCGAACTAGTCGACCGTCCCGTCACCTATTAATTCTTGACATTAACCCTTTACCAGGCCGCGAAGACAAGAAGAAAATGTGGGTTACGTTAATACCATTGCCTACCTGTGTAATAAACTGACAATTTAGTGAAATTATATTCTTGATCAAGCAAAGTGTAGCCGTCAGGCACATAGTATATCGTTTACATGAATGACATGACAAGGCAACTTATTAGGCAATAGTCCCACATGGTCAAACTCATACGAGACAATGGAATAGTGTCACCCCACATCCTAAATTAAGCAATATATGTACAATTGCACTGCCTTACAACACTTATGTATCTTAGTATGTCAAAAAACTAGCGTCTGCATAAAACTCCTTTCTATTCTTCCTCGCGTTATCCCGGCATGTTTGCCACGGCTCATGGGAGCCTGGGGTCCGCTTGACAACCTAATCCCGTGAATTGGCCTAGTTTTTACGGAAGCGACTGCCATCTGACCTTCCAACCCAAAGGGGAAACTAGGCCTTATTGGGATTAGGTCCGGTTTCCTCACGATGTTTACCTTCACCGAAAAGCGACTGGTGAATATCAAATGATATTTCGTACATAAGTTCCGAAAAACTCAGTGGTACGAGCGGGGGTTCGAACCCGCGACCTTCGGATTGAAAGTCGCACGCTCTTACCGCTAGGCCACCAGCGCTCTGATATCTGCATAAAACACCATGATAGTAAAATATTTTTGTATCAAACGGTTAAATATACCTTTCGGACATATTTATTACCTATTTAGTCTAAATATTGTGCAGATTATGCTTATATTATAATATTTTTTTATTTTTCTTGGATAACAAAAACCCATTTTGTTGTTGTTTACAAAATATTAAGAGGCCCCTGTATAAGAACGGCACTCACACTAACACTCGAAGTGACAGGTGACATAACTTTCATTCATTCCATTCGTGCCAGCTTTAGTGAATCGACCTATACCCTAATAAAACATTTTTTCCACTTTTTATTTTACCACTTTGTCGGCGTGATTGATATACATATTAGTACCAAATTTCAGCTTTCTAGTGCTAACGGTCACTGAGATTATCCGCGGTCGGACGGACGGACGGGCAGACATGGCGAAACTATAAGGGTTCCTAGTTGACTACGGAACCCTAAAAAGTTGCTTATTATTGGTTCGTGATGATTTATAGGTAGAAGAAACACTACGTGTGCTAGTTAGCAGTAGGAAACATCAATTTTAAAGTGTTATATATTTACCTACTTATGCTGTGACTCAACGACCCGAGTTGATATTGGGTTCCGACACCAAAAGCCTCTATTAATGCCACCGAACTCGCTTTGGTCTTCTGGCACTTGTTCTCACAAGCGGCACCTCAGATGCCTAGACAGTCTTCGACCAGTCAACATCAAAGTGCGCTCTCCGGACTGCACGATGTTCACCGATATGACTACGAGTCCAAGCTATCAGTCTAGCGACTTTTGTCTCATTATTCTTGATATACGATTTCCCGGTTTCTTCAGAGTTCCGTTCTTTTTACGAGTGGGTCACAGTAAACTGCGGAAGATTATTTGCTCCGACTGAATTGAGTCCCCGCGAATGGTACGGGCGGCAAGATTCGCTTCGTCTTTGTTTTATAGTGAACTATATTAAGGGTGTGTATGTGTTGCTAGCTACTAGCTCTGCTAAACCTGCTCTTCTAAAATTGAACAATATTGATGATTTGTATGATACCATAATTTTGAAAGATTTAATATTAGGTTTAGGTTAGGTAAACTGTGGGTAAACTTGATCTAAATAAACAGTATAGTAAACGGACGATGTAATTGAAATATGAAATAGACTGTGTAAAGGAAATAATGAAAATTGCGGTTATGAAATAGGATATTTTTTATTATGAAATAGGTTACTTATTATTCATTATTGTGGCAAAGAAACCTATTTCATGGACGAATAAATCTTAAAGTTAAGTGCCCGTTTACTCCAACGGCATAAATAGCTTGCAAACCGTGATTGTGAGCGATGGCAAGAATTTATTTATTGAGCATTCTATTGATTCCCAACGCTTGGATAGGGCGGGCTGAAGCCACGACATTCTTTGACTTGTGTTTGCAGATTCTTTGTAACGCAGCTTGATTTTCTTTTACTTCGATATCACAAAGGTAGTGTTCGTATATTTTACTTAAAGGTATACTTATTTACTACTAATGTAATAAAAGTATCAATTCCCCGTAGACTTAGGTAATGATAAAATAGTGTAAAATGTAGATATTCTGTGTTCGTCTACAGGGAGTTGCCTTATTTAGTAAATATGTTTTTTTTTTACATATTTAATGGCTCAGAAATCGACAAATAAATTTGATAGGTCACCAGCTGTAGCAATAGAGGTGGAGGTGTTCAAAATAAGCTCGTGTCGATTTATTGTCAACAAAAAATTTGTTAACATCATTTTGAACAACTCGCCTGTGTAATAGACACGCTGCTAACTGTTCAGCAGGTACATTGAAATTCATACATACATAATAAACAAGCTTAAGATATTTTCGCGACGTGCCAAGAAAATCCCATCCAATAATGATCCCATAATAAGTCGTTTAAAGCCGCTTTACGGAGATGTTCACGCGTCACGTGAAGTGTGCAAGCTTATCCCACGATATGACTTATTGCTATTCTACATACATATTTTGCTCTGACGCACCAGCTCTGAGAGCCCTTCGCGAGCAAATTATTCCGCTCATCCTTAACTAGTTCTTTGGTCGAGAACATTTCTAATTTTATGCAATACAATAACGGTAAAAATAGAAAATTCTCTCATTTGAGTTTGTTGTTTAGCGACACATTCACTGAAATGCGCAAACATCAACATGCTTCAGATAAAAACAAATATGGTACGCCGTAACGTAACATGTGAACGCAGTATTAAATAATTGGAAATAACGAAACTGTGTCCGGGATGTATCCAGCCCAGCAGCGGCAGCGTGTCCAGCCAAGTTCAACGGTTAGATTATACAGGAAGTCCTTATCCTTTAGACATATTCGAAACGTACATATACATTAGGGTATTTTGAACCAGTATATCAAGTATATGTTTGTTGACTATTCAAAAGCATTCGACAGTATCGCACATAAAGCTATATTGAAATCATTCAAAAACAACAACATACATGAAAAAATCATTAGATGTAACTTTTGTAGAAAATTTTTTTTTTCCCTTTTGTTCTAGTTAAAACAATACTTGCGTTAGAGCGTTCCTGAGAAATAACCCTATCTCGGATTTAAGGCTTTGTCCAATGGCTACCGCCACACTGTATACACTGACTGAATGGAAATGTCACATTTCCGAAAGAATCCGCAAGGTGATGCTGATGAGCGGTGTGACGCAAATGTGGCATGAAGTGAAGGTGATTGGAAGAAAATAAAAGTTGATGCTACGTTTTTTTATTGAAACATTTAAAACTAAAGCCATGGTTATATATTGTTATTTATGTTATATATTCTTACTTCTAGTTTAAAATTGACAAATAAATAGTAGTTTTAAAAAACTTGTCGTTTCTTTATACACATACACACTGTCGAAGTTTAATGCCCGTAATTACTATGTATGTTAAACAATATCAAGCGCTATAAAATGATTCGTCAATCTGAAAATATTTTAAAATTATAATAGTGGTGGCGGCAGCGGGTAGGTACCCGGTAGCATACGGGCGCCTGGCGCAAATGGCCAGAAAAAGCTGGTTTGATTGAGCCGTGTTCACCGAAGGCCTTGGTTACTTTTTCCTTTATATAACATTTATTTAAGTTTACAGGTAATTATACAAAATCTCGATTTTTGTCAGGAGGCAACAAAAAAAACTAAAGCTTCATCTGTTGAATAAACATAGTCCGTTTCATTTATTAAATCAATGAAAACCTTGCTCCAGTGATTAGTATTCAACGTCCGTCGCTTTGTCGTTTTCGGGAATTTTCAGGCGTGACTTGCTTTGTTTAACACTAGTTTCTGCCGGCGATTACGTCCAGGCAAAAATGATTAAACAGCCTATCAATGAAGCGGTTTTCTTAGTAACATAACTAATTCCCCGTACAAACTTTTATCCTCCTTATAATAATAGTAGTTTATGTAACTGTTACGTAATAAGGGTCCTTAAAACATGAGTGTGGTTTTATGAAATGAGCCGCAGGCGAATTTCATAATAAGATCACACGAGTGTTTTAAGGCCTAATTACGTACAGTTGCATACACTGCTTTATCTACACTCATATTATTTATTATAAATGCCGTATTCGGAAATCATAGAATGGCCGCCATTGCACCGCCGCGGCCATCTCGATTGTGTCGGCGTGGCCAACTCGATTGTGTCGGGGCTCGCGCGGGACCAATCGAGTTGGCCATGGCGGTAACATTATGTTATCAAATTCGATGTTCCAAATTTGAAACTCATTGCTTAACAATATTTGAGCATGCAAAGTTAAAATTACGTTACTGCCGCAGATAAGAAACTTATCATAGTTAAATCGTTTGTTGTAATGCTTGTCATTGTCTACGGTTTTTGAACGCATTTTAGAGTACTTACAGTATGAGTGTAGATAAAGAAATATTTATGAATGGTATCCTCACCGCTCTATTCTGGTGCCTAAGCCACATTCATGGAATGTTTTGTTAGTTCCACATTTACTTGTTATTACAATTAAGAACTTACACACGACAAAGTTTAAATGGAAAATTAACTTTTACCATGTATGTATGTAACTTGAAATTAAAATAATTCTTTATTAGCATTCACATAAATAATTATTGGTAAAAGCGATCAATCCCCGGCAAGGCGTATCGATGTAGGTTCAAGTCCTACTGGGTTGATCGTGTTTCAATGTTTGTATTTGATTTCATGACAAACTATAATAATTATAAATACAATGGCACTTAAATTAACACACAACAACCTAATATAGGTACCTAATGTTTATTGAAAAATAGGTATTGTTATTTTGTTTGAGCCTGCGTTATGCATAAAAATTACTATGCCTACGGCTACGTTATTAAACGACTATCAATCAATACAGGATCCAGTTCTAAATATACGAAAACTATTGTGATCCGATAGAGTTAACACTATTTTATATTTTTATAATGCCATTACAAAATGGCTAGTTTCTCTCGTTTCAGTTTTTATTAGCAGTAATATACGTAGGTTTTTATATGATGGAAGGTAAAGTTCTGTAGATGTAGTATTCAAACTACTAAAGTATTCACTAACTTGTTAGAAGAACATTAACAATTTACTCTACATCGAACAGACAAAGGAATAATGAGCACTGAGAAAAGTAAAAGAACAATTAAAACTTACGACAAGCGATAGTCTTTAAAAGTTTAAAGTTTTAAAAGAACATAATCGTATCTTAAGAGTCTGTACACGTTTATAAGTGTTAAGTCTTCGAAAGTATGATTTTTAAATGTCCTTTTTATAGATATTTATATTTTATATGGTTAAAATATTTCTACATTATCGCCCGATATCCGATTACTAAATTTTATCCCCCTTATATATTTAATACCGCCATTTAATGTTAATATGCGGTTTATTTATGTATCTTTATTGATTTCATTACATAGTCTATTGCGATCCACTATTTAGTTATTATCCTTAGATTAAGTATGTTTGTTTCATGTTTTTGTTGTCACGAATAAATGTTTTCTATTTTTATTTCTATTTTCCTAGCTAAAGATATACCTTTGTTAACCTTTATAAAACAGAATTAAATGAAATATGAATTATTCTTACTTCTTCGGAAGACAAATTGATATTACGTTGTCACTAAAAGCTTAATGGTGGTCCCACACTAGCTGTTATATAACGTTATATAACAGTAACTATCTTTCTTTAACAACATAGTGCTACTTAGCCTTATCCTTGTTACACTTTGTTATATAACATTTATAACAGCTGGTGTGGGAGCACATAATATTCTTAACCTCTAGTAGCAAAATTGACAAAACAAGCATTATAATGATCTTCCATAATATGCAAAAGATATATACACCTTAATTAAATAAATTAAAAAATTAAAAACCCGGTACTATTTGCCCTTAATACTACGCCGAATAAAAAGGAAATGGGAACGCTTGAACGATAGAAGTGCTTATAGTCGGTGGTGTACACTTATTTATACGGAAAATGATGATGATGGAATTTCCATTTGCAGAGCTAATCCTTTAGGCTCTAAGATTAATTTAAGAAGGGGAGCCAATCCAATTTCTGATGCAAATTTTTGACGAAGTGGGGGGTGCCCCCCATAATTAATTAAAAATAAAATAGAGCTATATAGTCAAGTTTGATATCATTTTCGTGTAAAGCAAGGATGCCGAATACATTTTTAGTATTTTTTTTATACCTTTCCATATAAGAAAACTGAGAAAACATAAAAAAATATGAAATCAATGTTTGATATTTTTTTGAATAAATGCCTATATTTTTTTATTTATGGTCGTAACATGAAAACTATATTTTCATGATAAAGCCCTGTTATTCCCTTTTATAAAAAGTATATAAATCCTATATTGGTTATAATATCTTTAACGAAAAAAAAATGAATAGGTATGTTATCAATCACAATCTAATTATGTAGGAAAAACGATGTGGTTTGAGCTCTAATGCTTGCCTAATTATATCTTTCACAACTAAATGGACGTCAACCATTTCAAACGCTATTATTTACCTTGCCTTAGTATGCTTGTTATAATCCGTAAGTACCATCCGTAATACCAATAAAGGGGTATTAGAACGAGTGAGTATTTGGTAGGGTTGTTTTTAAAATATCAATTTAGTAAGCACATCATTGCGTTACCCAAAGGTAAACGCTTGTCGGGTATGAAAATCCAAAATGATGTTTACCTATTAAGCTAATTTCATCTCTATTGCTAAGATATTAGACAGGGACATAACATTGAATATAGGGTAACCATATAATTTAGTAACCAAATAATAGGGTTACCCTATCGAAAAGAGTTATCAAATAGAGAAGTTCTCCGGTCCCTGTTATCTAGTGACGTTTTCAAGTGAAAGGTACATCATTAGGGATTATCAATAAGGGCCTGTTCATTTTTTTAGAGAGAAAACTTAAGTGGTAGATATACATCTTCAACTGAGGACAGTCTGTTGGCGAATAGTGCGCTCTAAAATAAAAATATCAATTTTGTGTTATACTTACAGCCTTGACCAGAAGTGCTGAGCACCCTTGCGATTTTCATACAAAACTCGAAAGTTTAGCCCGGCGTTTCTATCCTTTTTGTAGTTATTTTATCAATTAATTCAAACTGTACAGGCATTTTTTGTTGAAGTGAGTTGTCCCATAATATATATATTTTATAGGTACCTTGAAAGTGTTATTAAGTGAAGTTTTCTAGATATATCAATAAAATATAACATTTTACGTCATCGTACATTGTTATGATAGGGAATTAATACTTATCATCAAAATTGTAACCAAAAAAGAGCTATGCTCAACACTTCTGGCTAAGGCTGTACTTAGACACGCAAACTTATTTGAAAATTTGTTAATTTATTATAACTAATATGTAAATAACTAAATGCAAGTCTGCATATCTACATGCTTCATCCCACATCTCCATAATTTTATGGTTAAAATTTCACCCTCGTCCTGTTGACAAATTGATCCGATATCTGGTGCACACCTTAAGTTCTGATAACAATTACATTTTAATAGATTCAGAATCATTGTAAATCCAAGATGGCTGCCGCTACAGAATGCCGCATATTACATATTTCTTAACAACCCTGTCAATCAAGTATAAAATAAAAGGGATTTACTAGTAGAACACATTGCATTGCGGATCATAAAGTAAGCGGAGTTTAGGCAATTTTAGTAATATAACAACTTGAAAAGAAAATAAGTATTGTTTAGGTAAATTCAAAAGCATTTATTGAAAATAAACAATGCTATAGATAATTTACAAAAAGCTATAAACATAATTCGGTAGGTTCTAGGTACCAGTCATCACACATCTCTTCTCATCAATCTAGCTAGAGGATTGAAAAGACAAAAAACTAAAATCGTGGGGCGCTTGAATCTTTTATCAACGGACAACGCCTAATATCATCATAATATATATGAACTTAAGTTAGGTACGCTACGCTAGTGGTGTGATGAATGGTGCCTAGGACCAATCGATTATTTTTAGCCTTGAGTACATTAGCTGCATCATTATTTTCAATTAAACCGTTTAATATACGACGTATAACATACTAATTTAACTACTATTAGAAACGCAGTGTTTACCTAACTCAAATATACATGGTATACCATAAATACCATACCAATAATAATATTTTAATAGTATCTAGTCAAACAGAAAATAATTATTTTGCTTATTTTATTTATGGCCTGGATACGAGACTTTCAAGCCAAATCTAAACTCTGCACTATAATGTGTTACAAATATAACAATTATTTTCCCCACTTCCCACAAAAGTAGGAACATTCATATTTTTTTTACAAAAACGGTTGAAGTTACCACAAAACTTTCAATGAAGGAAATATTCTTCATGAAATTCTCTACATTTCTTGCCTTTGAAGTATGTTGCTAAGACTTATAGTTTTCAATCTATGTGTCGCGAAAATTTTAACCCCCCTTTTTACCCCCACCGCACCATAAATTTAGGTGGCTCTGCTTCCTAAAATGGCCTATGGGTCCTAAAGACTCAGTATGCAAAAGGAGATCCCATCATCACTAAAATCCGTATAATGCCCTTTGTTGTCGTGTGCACCGCCGACTATTAGGAATAATTTATATCTATCAGGCTTGTCTCAATGCCCTGGTGTCTTTACTGTTTTGTTTCTGTTTGCCGGATTTACGGCTTGGCGATTTAATCACCAAATGACAATAGATTAGTGCAATGCTACTGTTGTGTTCCATTTAATTGATAAAATATCCATATCCATCACGAGTACTTTATCTGTATACAATTATTAGTAGTTATAAGGATTGACTGACCAAAACAGCCTGGGCAACCAACAGTTTCAGCAACTTTAAATCACCAGGAGTAGATGGGATATACCCAGCCTTCCTAAAATGGGGACAAACTTATCGAACAACTATCTGGCATACTATGTAGCTGCATCGCCTTCAGATACATCCCACAGAAATGGAGAGAAGTAAAGGTGATCTCTCTACCAAAACCAAGTAAAACTGATTACATAGACCCAAAATCATTCAGACCCATCAGCCTTACCTCCTTCATGCTAAAAATACTAGAAAGACTATGTGACAGAGAACTGAAGGACACGGCACTTAAAAACATAGGTAGCACTGCATGCCGTTGTAAATAACATAGAAACTGCGCTAGCAAGGAAAAACTCCTGCCTAGGCACCTTGATTGATATAGAAGGAGCTTTCGATAAGACACATTTCAGTAGCATTCAACAAGCTTTAAACAGACATAAAATCGAACCATCGATTACAGAATGGATAATGAACATGCTAAGAAAGAGAATCATCAGACTATCTGAAAACCAAAATCACCAGGCGCTCGTCATGAGAGGATGCCCTCAAGGAGGTGTACTCTCGCCACTTCTATGGAACCTGGTAGTAAATGACCTGATAACAAAGCTGAACAACAATCTATTTCTGACAATAGGGTACGCAGATGATCTGGTAATAATGATCAATGGACCAGTGACGAGGACACTGTGCGACCTCATACAAACAGCATTGAAAATAGTAGAGAAATGGTGCAAAGAGAATGACCTATCGGTAAACCCAAAAAAGACCCACACAATAGGCATGATGACATTGATGACACATGTTGAATTATGCAATAAAATTTAGTTGATAGGATGCAAAATGATCAATATATCCAACGAAAGTGAAAATTTATAAATTCTACTGAAATGGTTCAAAGATATCAAGCTGCAAAATTTCAAAATTTTACGATTTTTTAAAGTGCGAAATTAGAAAAAAAACAATGATACCGTCGATTTTTAACATTTTACTGTAAAATAAATTGTATAGCAACCATATACATAAACGCAACATTTCACTGTAAAAATATCAATTTCATAAGTTTTCCATATTTTAAACAGGGCGACTATGTGATCGTGACGTCACTTTTGCACGTCATTTTGTTAGGAGCGTTTTGAAAAACAAATGCAAATCTCGGACTTTAAATCTCATTTCTGACTTTTGTGTTGCTTTAACGCAATTGGCCCGATATAGACATTTGATCCTCACAACAAAACGAATCGATTGATACCATACATGAAAAAAATTCACCATGCCTATTCTTTCACTCATAAACGGAAATTGGGTGCATACGAAATGCCAACCTTGTTTGGATCTAGACTAACACTTTCAAAAGAAGTAAAGTACCTAGGAATAACATTGGACGAAAAACTGAACTGGAATAAACACCTGGACAACAAACTAAACAAAGCGACAGTTGCCTTCTGGCAATGCCGAAGAATGGTGGGCAAGAAGTGGGGTCTAGCCCCCCACATTATACTGTGGCTGTACAAAATGATAATAATGCCAATGATAAGCTACGGAGCTGTAGTATGGTGACCCTGCACTCAACTTATCACCTCAATCAACAAATTACAGAAAACGCAAAGGCTAGCATGCATAGCAGCGACCGGCTGCATGAAAACAACTCCGACAGCGGCGCTGGAAATCATGCTAGGGCTTCTACCACTACACCTATACATACAAAAAGAAGCAGCCGCAACGGCTACTCGCCTAAAAAATCAAAACTTGTGGACCAAACATAAAACGCCGCACACGAGGATATATGATAACATACTGTCGAGATTTCCAATGCTGGATGCGGTAATTGACAGAATACGCTAAAATACGATCTTCTGGAAAGAGTATGCCACATCACTAACAGAAGATTCAAAAGAAGCACTAAATCAAGCAGAACTAAGAATCTTTACGGATGGATCAAAAACCAACGTAGGTACAGGATGTG
Organism: Pammene aurita; assembly: GCA_947086415.1. Classification (NCBI taxonomy): domain Eukaryota; kingdom Metazoa; phylum Arthropoda; class Insecta; order Lepidoptera; family Tortricidae; genus Pammene; species Pammene aurita. The sequence goes on from OX352299.1 coordinate 12,293,473, forward strand.
GTGTCTTCTCGGAGGACCTGAATATTCACATCTCTAAACCACTCGGAACACATAACACAGTATTTCAAGCTGAATGTGTGGAAATAATAGAAGCTTGCAATGCAGTGAAACGACAACAGTTAAAAAACGAAAACGTATGTATACTATCATAATAGCTAATAAAAATTGTTTCCTATTTTATTGGCATGCAATGAATATGTTCAAAGGCATTTGGAAATACATTTTCAGCATTATAGTGAGGTGGACTTAAGCCAAAAGTCAATTAACCATAAATATAATAATTTAACTATCTCTAGTTTTAGTTACAAACTAAAGTTTTAGTTTTAGTACATGATTTAAGCTGAGCGCTTACAAAAAGTTCACTTTATGGAAAATCGTATTCACTTAAGTAAATTGAAAAGAAAAGTAGGTAAAGAGTCGTCAAGGGTGTAGCTAGGACAATACAGTGAAAAAGTATCTCATAACCACATCTGGCTACACCCCTAAACAATATACCTACAGAATCAGCACAACGTGAATTGCCTAATGATTATATATATATATATATTATATGTGATATTATATGGATGTTGCTTTTTTACATTCACATCGAAAAAATATCGTCAAATTGTACGAAGAAGAATTGGACAATTAATTTATTATAATAATAAGCAAAAATTGGAAGAATTGGACAATTAATTTATTATATAATATTCAGCTTTATTTTTAAAATTGAACTAGGTATTTCGATTTGTTGAAATTCTGTTTTTACCGAATAGAGCTGTTATGTAATTCAATTCTCGCGGATCGCGAATGGGCTAATAAACACAATTCTGTGTCAGACCGTTATTTTAAAGATTTCTTCAAACAATACAGCAATATTTAAGTCGATGGCAGAACCAGTTTCTCAACTTTGTCGGAGAAGGGAAGATTTCTTTGTGAGTTTGTCTCTTGAAAATTCAGTGTACACTCACTTGTTGAGCGGGTCTGTTAGAGATCACTTACCACCAGATCTCACTTGATTGAGTATAAAGTTATTTAAGTTAGTAACACATGGAGATATTCCGAGCGCTTTGAATAACAAGTATTGTAAATATTGTAATTAATTTCTACCCACTATATTTTTTATAAACAGCATGTTTTGGTTGTATTAGTAAGATTTAGTTTTAATCACTGTATGTTTTCGCTTTAGTTTTAACTCGTTACCTTTCTCATGTAAGTGAATTTTGTAATTCTTATGGGAATTAAGGTTCTTTAAACCTAAAGTTCGTAATAGAAGAACAATTATAAGCTATTTGTAAATAGCAAGTTGATGAGGGATTGATATGATTAGAGAAACTAAGCAAGTAGGGGAAGTAAAGTGGCTAAAACCGTTTAAGTAAGTGGTCAAACTAGGACTATTATCTAACTTAAATTCCTGTTCCGTACTAAATAATTAATTGGCAGTAAAAGAAAAAAAATCGAGGCAACCAAACTCATCCCAAATGGCCTCAGTTTCCCACTGAAAACACTGGAAAAACAGATCGCAGCTGCTTTCGTAAAAACTAGTAATAGTGAACATTGATATCTAAATCTTAACCTACTAGTTAAACTAGCCAGCCACAGCTTAATCAAGGCTTAGGTACAAACCTAAGCCTTGATTTAGGGGAGGGTGGGTCAGACTGTCTCTATAAGGATAAGAAGCCTAAGTTGTCTTATTGTATACCCGATATTCTTCAGCATATACCCGTCCACCAATTTTTCATTAAAAATACATTAAATAATAAATATAATAAATATTTGGGGACAATCTTACACAAATCAACCTAGTCCCAAACTAAGCAAAGCTTGTACTACTCGTATGGGTACTAGGCGACGATATACACACTTATATAGATAAATATATACTTAGATACATAGAAAACACCCATAACTCAGGAACAAATATTCGTGATTAACACACAAATAAATGCCCATACCAGGATTTGTACCCGGGACCTCCTGCTTCGTAGGCAGGGTCACTACCGACTGGGCTAGGAGGCCGTTAACATTGTTATCTCCATATGGAATTTGAAATCTTTCTGGTACCCGCCTATCTTGATAAAGGTCTGTAAGCCCTTACACGATCCAGTGTAAAGTAATCTGACGGCTGAGGACACCTGCCGTGGCCCCCGCACCCGCTGGCTAATTTGCAATCCCTGGGCGCTCGCATGTCGCTCCGATATTGGTTTGCAACGCCGACCGATCCTCAAAATAAACCTGGGGCCGTATTCTAACTTTAAAACACGTTTAGACACGATCCTAATTCAATACAACTCTAATGCTCTAATTACGCAATACAGCTAGCGCCTAAACGTTAAATCAGAAATATCGGAATTTGCTTCAAAATTATTCCGACGTAACTTCAATACAACTTCAATACTGATTGATTATTTGTTGTGTGTTGGAGTTATGTTGGTGATAGACTGTGTTTTATAATGTATTTTAAAATAAGAATACGGCACCTGATCACAGCTAGGTATTTATTTATATACTAGCTGTACCCGCGGCTTCGCCTGCGTGTGTTTGGGATGTTTTGTCATTTTCATTTACTATCCAGGCCATTATTGTAGAGCTTACGCGTTCTATCTATGTAAATTTATTAGTTCATCCGTGATAAAGATAACTAACTAAAAAGCGTGCGTCGAGACTAAATGCTAATGGCAGAGTTCCTGCAGGAGAATATGTTTCTAACAGAGGGTCAACCGCTAAAGGATCGCGAGGTAGCGTGTGAGCGCAACGTCCCAGCAGAAACTGCTGTTGCAGCAGCAGGCCAAAATCGAATGAGGCCGAAGGCAGCAAAAATTGTTTCAATGGGAGCATGAAAGGGTCCCGACAAAGCTCAGTGGTCAAGTTTCTTGGTGAACCCGAAGGCCGAAGCCGTGACGCGGTGAGCGGCAATATCGCGAAAGCCATAGGGCGAGTACCGCGCCGGACCCAGGCCCGGAGGATCGCAGCGAGAATTGCTTCAGCAGAAGCAGCATGTCAGGGATCGGACATAACTCAAGTGTCTCAGCTGAGGGCCGGAGGCCCGAACGTGAGCGGCAATGTCTGCGAAAGCCATAGACCGAGTACCGCGTAGGCCCAGGCCAGGAGCGTCGCAGCGAGAATTGCTTCAGCAGTGGCAGCGAGAATTTCTTCAGCAGCAGCAACAGCATGACGGGGACCGAACATATCTCAATGGTAAAGTGTCTAAAGGCCCGAGGGTGAGCAGCAATATCTGCGAAAGCCATAGGCCGAGTACCGAGTAAGCCCAAGCCCGGAGCGTCGTAGCGAGAATTTATTCAGCAGCAGCAGGCATCATGACAGAACCCGGACAAAACTTGATGGCCAGATGCCCGAGGGTGAGCGGCAATGTCTGCGAAAGCCATAGGCCGAGTACCGCGTAGGCCCAGGCCCGGAGCATCGCAGCGATTTCTTCAGTAGCAGCGTGACAGCTAGCAGCTAGTCATTGCTAGATTCATGACTACCCTTTTATATTGTAATTAGCTTTTAAAGCGAGATCAAATCAGCTTTTGCCGTCGGGTAGATTGAAATGGATAAATCTTAAGTACCTGTTTTATTTGTTTTTACGTATATTGTAAGTAGGTTTCATGTATGGATTTACGTTGAGAATAAAGTACCTCCAGGTATTAATGGATCACAATATATGTCCAGATACTTACAATTTCCAAAACCAACGACGTTTTAAAAATATTTAACCCGCAATCCTTAAATTGGGAAAGCATTTCAAAATCCATAGTTTAAACCTCGGTGGAACGCAACAGACCAAATCGCTTAATTTAATCTAAAGACGTCCCTAAAGAATGTTTGTATACAGTATACAGGGTACTTATACTAAAAATATTTATAACGGGTTACTCAATAACGGGTATAATACGGGTTTTTTAATATGTTAGAGTCTCACGAAAGTTTTATAGTTAAAAAAGGGTACTTATACAGCGCCATCTGTGACCACTTTTGAGTACTATTTTTTTAATAAAAATTGTTTTTAATAAGCAGAATAAAAACTACCCTATATATTGCTCCGGGGTATAAACTGTTACTATACAAAATTTTGTAAAACTCTGCAGTAGTTTATGCGTAGTGCGCGGACAAATTCACAGACAGACCAGACAAAAAAATCCAAAAATCACTGATACGTATTCAGTTAACGTTTCTAAGATCCCCCGAATAAGTTTTTCTAAAATCAATGTAAATTTTCTTTCTCCTTACGCGTTTATTATATGTATATATAGGAGGCCTATTTGAATAAGAAAATCTCATTATCTTTTTTATTATCTGGTTTAATTTAGGTACCCTGGTAAGAGTAGTGAAAAGTAGTAATTATAGTGTGCAAATGTGTATAAAGTTCCCAACCAAATTTCACGGCTTTTTTAATCAAATGTACTTTATTTTATTTTATTAGCCTGTTTTAGTGTCCCACTGCTGGGCAAAGGCCTCCGCTTTTTTTCTCCACTCGACCCAGTCGTTTGAATTTTGCCACCATTCTGTGTAAAAAGCGTCAAAGTCGACCCGCCTTCTCCTTGTTGGTCTGCCTGCACCGTGGCACGCGTCGTCAATTAGGTGTTCGTAGAACTGATCGAATGTACTTAACTAAGCTTTAAATATTTACATATATACAAAGCCCCCTGTGCAAAGCTTTTAATATATATTTGTAGAATTGTATTTGTTGTGCAGACAGACGACGTCAAAGAGATGTTGAAACTGTTACGCGTTATTACAAAGAACTATGGTGTAATAATGTACAACATACTTATCTTTGATGTCGACTGTACTTGAAGTGACAAGTGCTAAAAGTGACGGATAACATTTTCCGCGTATTGCAACAGTGGAAAACCTATACTAAAATATGACGGCAAGTTATGTATACGTATATCTAAATGTACCTATATTTATTTGCAACTGACCTGATTTTTGGCTTTTCAGATCATGTCCATTTACTAGCGAAAGGGAGGAGTGCGCGGTTCCTTTCACAAAACCTCTTCTTACATTTTATAATAAACCTTACAGAATATTTATTTATCACGTAGATATACCTACATCTACCCCTTAAGACTTTGTATTGAGTATCTCTGGTTTGGAGGAATATAACCTCAAAATCACGAATTTAATCTCAATTATATCTACATATTCTCAATTAAAATTCATTCTGGTTATCAAGAACTGACGTCATACATGAAATGGAAAACTCCTTTCGTGAGTAATGGTGCGATAAAATACAAATACTACTTATTTAGCATAATAGAAGTTAATTTGCAAACTAAGTCTCACAAACGGAAAATATAATTTTACAGCGAACACCGGCCATCGTTCAGTTAAATGCGGCGAAGCTACACCTTTGCTAATTACAATGTGTGTATCTATTGTTCATTGCAGCAAAAATACTGCTAACTGACATTGTACCTCTTTGTGTAATTAGGAAAGCCGCCAACTCACGTGGTACACTTTGTTGTTTTAATATTTTGACAGCCTCCTAGCCTAGTCGGTAGTGACCCTGTCTACGAAGCAGGAGGTCCCGGGTTCGATTCATTTTTTCGGGTCAGGGCATTTACTTGTGTGTTTATCACAGATATTTCTTCCTGGGTTATGGATGTTTTCTATGTATTTAAGTATTTATCCATATTTAAGTATCTATTATTTTTATTTTATTTTATTTATTAGGCACACCAGACAGACAACATTCCATACATTAATAGAAAATTACATGTAAGGTAGGTTTTTTATAACAATGCTATCCAAAATAGGCATGCACAGCACAGATAAAATAGTTATCCATACGAGCAAAAACTATCCTAAAACTAAAACTACGAGTATACCTACTTACTAAATTAACTATAGATACGTGTTTTACGCAAGTGCTAAATTGTGTTATTAAAAATATTTAGGTGTGATGGCCAAGAGCATACACGACCTGCCCCTTGAATACCTCAAGCCGTGAATCAAAAATGTCAATTTGTCTATTTTTTGATACCAAATCATTGTACTGACGACACATTCTAACGATCGGATTGTAGAAAGATGTGTTATTTTTGTAGACTTGAAGGGAAAAAGTGTTAGGAGCTCGGGTTCTGAATCGAGGGGTATTAAATGTGACTAGGGATAATAAACTAGGAGAGTCAATTTTGTGATGGAGAAGTTTGTGAAGAAACAGAAAATCCAGAATGAGACGGCGTGACTGAAGGGATGTAATGCCAAGAGTGTGTAGTCGCTGTTCATAACTATGGCGCATGAGATCACGTTTGTACCTGTAAGATATATGCTTAAGGCATTTTCTTTGTACCCGTTCTATGTTGTTAGAGTGTACAGAGTAATAAGGCGACCAGACTACGCACCCATACTCGAGTATACTACGAACTAGACTCTGAAATAGGTATAGTAGACTGCTAGGTTTTTTGAAGTCTCTGGTAACACGAAGGATGAAACCAAGCCAACCAAATGGCTTTTTAGTCATGTTCTCATAATGGTACCTAATGTTCAGTTGTTCATCGAACCAAATGCCAAGATCCTTTGCAACCGTCTTACGCTCTAGTTTCTGGCCGGTCAGTTCATAGTCATAGTAAATTTTCTGTTTTTTGTTAGAAAAGGATATTACAAAATATTTACTGACATTTAGAAACATTCGATTAACATTACACCAATCAGAAATAGTAATTAAATCATTTTGAAGCTGAGTACAATCATCATTATTGTTTATTCTCATGTACACTTTCAAGTCGTCCGCATAAAACAGTGACGGACACGAGAGTTTCTCCGCCAAATCATTTATGAAGACTAAAAACAGCAACGGTCCCAAATGCGATCCTTGTGGCACTCCAGATGATATGAGCGGAGCAGGAGTGGAAAGAAAACCATTGATAGCAACAAGTTGACTCCTTTTATTCAAGTAGGAACAGATCCATCTGTACAAACTGCCGTGAATACCGTAGAACGCAAGTTTATGGCAAAGTATCTTATGGTCTACTTTGTCGAAGGCCTTCGAGAAGTCGGTATAGATTGAATCAACCTGTCCTCTTTTGGAAAAACTGGCACACAAATAGTTTTTATATTCCAAAAGATTTGTGATGGTAGACTTATTTTTAACAAAACCGTGTTGATTATCTGAGAATAGTTTTTTAAAATTATTATAGAGATGTATGTATATTAAAGATTCAAAAAGTTTGGCTATACATGATATGATACTTCATCATATCAGCCGAAAGACGTCCACTGCTGGACATAGGCCTCCCCCAAAGAGTGCCACAATGACCGGTCCTGCGCCACCCGCATCCAGCGGACTCCCGCGACCTTCACCAGGTCATCAGTCCACCTTGCGGGGGGTCTACCCACGCTGCGCCTTCCGGTTCGTGGTCGCCACTCGAGAACCTTTCCGCCCCAACGGCCATCGGTTCTTCGAGCAATGTGCCCCGCCCACTGCCACTTTAGTTTAGCGATTCGGAGGGCTATATCGGTTACTTTGTTTCTGATGCGATCACGCAGAGAGACTCCAACCATAGCCCTCTCCATTGCCCTTTGGATGACTTTGAGCTTTCTTATGAGGCCCATTGTAAGCGACCACGTTTCAGTACCATATGTCATCACTGGCAACACAGACTGGTCAAAGACTTTCGTCTTGAGACACTGCGGAATATTGGACAAAAAGATGTGCGTAGCGATATGATACATATGGGCCTATAATTTTCGCAACAAGTCATCATCGGTTTTGTGAATAGGGACAACGTAAGCAGTCTTCCACATTGAAGGGAACGTTCCAGTCGTTATGGACTTGTTAAACAATAAACACAGTGGAAGACTAAGTTCTTTCGCACAAGAAATAATGGACGATGGAGGAATACCGTCTGGGCCTGCACCCTTATATTTGTCTTATGATTTAATTTTTTCTATGATAGTTTCTGATGAAATATAAATGCCGCTCAGTGATTCATTACTTATGATTTCCAACGAGGAGATAGTGGCGCTAGACGGAAGAGTTGTAGGAGGTTCAAAAACAGAACTAAAATATGCCGAGAAGAGATTACATATTGCCGATCCATCGGAAGCAGACAGATTGCCATGAGTCATCCTCTGTGGTACCGTTGAAAAGCCCTTTTTGTGTTTTACGTAACGCCAGAAAGCCTTGATATCATCATTGTTAAATCCTGAAGGGATTCAACTAACTTTATCTATGGGAGAGCTGTAACCTATTGTTCCTAACTCCTAGTGCCCTAATCAACCCTAAACAACCCTAATTCCCTAGCCCTACCATAGATTCAAGTATATATAAATAAATATAATAAACAGGGATGTACCTGTACCTTTGCTACCTACGGGTACAGACGAAAGGTTGGAAGGATATGGGTAAATGGGTTTTTGGATAGTCACTGCTAGTTACACAGACTCATGCAACTAATTGAGGCGTGAAGGTGTCTTATGCCACAGTGACAGAGTAAACTGGTTGATGAAGTAAACACGGTGTCCAAATGAGAAAAGAGAATTTATTTACAATAATTATTCTATTTATACAAAATTCTGCATATGAGTGATTCTATACAATTAAAGTTACGTTAGTGTGCGTTTCCGTAGTCTGCAGTTTTGTTGTCCCAATTTGCTCTGCTGCTGATGTAGTCGTATGTTCAACGCACGTGAACATCCCCTCAACAACGCGCGTCTCCGGAGCAGGATCAGTGTATGTCTTCAGCTCGTATAGTTCTAGTGCGGGCTGGTTCTGTCGTCTCTTTGGAAGAGCGTAGATATGCGGCGTGGTGGGGCGCCGGGTTGCAGGCTGGACGCTGCCGCCACTGGGTTCAGGTTGGTTGCTGCCACCACTGGGTTGAGGTGGCTCAGGATTGTTGTCGCTCGCCGGTGACCATGATCGTCTGGCTGCCATTGCTTGTAGTCGCCGTATCACCTTTGGACCAAAACAATATGTTAGTAACGTTATAATTATGCATCCTAAAATAGTAGAAATGCTAGCTACGTAGGTTTGGGTAGTTATGCTACTCCAAACAGTATTGTCTAGGGTTGTTTGTAGGGCAGTTTCTTTATTCTTTAACTTAGTAAACATATCTAAGGAATTGTCTAATACTTGTTCTCTAGAAATATCTCTATGACCATGTATTAACGTTCTATTAATTAACTTAAATTTAGCTATTTTACTAAATGACTCTAACACGTTTGTTAGGGCTAATCTCTTGGCAGCTAACGTAGTCGTAATTGTTTTTATAATACAGTTTTCTGAAATTTGTATTATTCCTACGTCATGAATCATAATTTCTTGCCTCTGACCGTCACACACAATGGACACAGTCTCTGGGTACCTTGTCAAATATAGCCAAGTGTTTGTCATATGAAGTTGTTTCCAAATGATATCGCTAGTTATGCTATAACTGCGAATAGGACAGTCGGTAGTATTGTCATTTTTGGTTATCAGTTTAACAATGCAATTTTGGTGTAATTGCATGTTATTCACCGCCAGAGGAAAACAAATATATTTAGTTAGTCTATGCAAACAGTTCTTAAATTCCTCGTAAGTAAGTTGAAAATAGCGTTCATTATTAAAGTCTATTCCCATAAATGTCTGTGGAATGTCCATGCTCTCAAATGTTCCGTTACTTTTATTCTTAGGAATTGGAGTAATGTGTACTAACATGTATGTAGCCTTTTCTGCTATGGGATAGTAGGCTAATACTTGAATGTGAGTTTCGTTTTCGGACAATCGCGTACAAATCAACTGAGTCTGAATGATATTTAAATGTGACGGTAACTTTCTGTTCGCTTTGGTGATAATGTCTGCGTCATTTTTAGGGTTCAGTACACTGTATATTGTTGCTTTTGAAATGTATATTTGCACGATCCCCGAATAATAGTCAATTATTTCCTCAATGTAGTTGTGTGCCAATGAGGGTTTCCGCGATCGAGTTTTTCACTAGATGGCAGCACCGTGGCGACAGGTCTAGCTGTCACAATCCACCAATCATGTTTAACCATATATTTTTTGATTGGTGGATTTTGACAGGTACTGCCAAAAAGACCTGTCGTCACGGTGCTGCCATCTAGTGATAATCTCAATCGCGGAAACCCTCATTGGTAAGATTGAAGTACTTGTATTTGAATAGTATTACTGTTTATTGACTTGTACCATTTGCTGTTTTCATTAATGTAGGTCATTGCTAGGTTAAGCTTCGTCTGGAATCGTTCTAATTTATTTCTAATCCTTTCTTCTGTGTCGTTAACGGTTGAGATTGTCGAGATCATAAATTTTGTTTGATGATTAGCAGCATCTATTAGCTTTTGCTGGTTTTGTTGCAAAGTGTCAATATTTTTGTACACTTCGTCGTTGACACCGAAAACTGACGTCATTAACTGGCTCAGTAATCCTCTTTTTTTCCGAGTATGATTACATTCGGTTGAGTATTCGTGAACTTTTTTAACCGACTTCAAGATTTCAAAAGAGGAGGTTCTCAATTCGGCGTGTATGTTTTTTTTTTTATGTTTGTTACTCCATAACTCCGTCATGTCTGAACCGATTTTGAAAATTCTTTTTTTGATTGTAAGTATATATATACAGATTGGTCCCGTTTTTGTCAAAACGCAGTTCTGATGATGGGATCCATGAAGAATCGAGGGAACTCCTCAAATCTTAAGGGCTTACACATAGTGATTTTTGTATTTTTATCAACAAGTCAAGCATTTTCATTCAAAAGAGTGACATTTGATGAAGTGGAACTGCTGATGATGATCAGAACGGAACTCTTCAACGACGCATAGTTCACGTTTGGCGATTCGTCCCATACGCTGTGTTTGTTAAGCAAGTTAGATTGTCAGGACCAATTTTCGTTTTGGAATTACGGTTTAGAAGTTAAGGAGGGACACAATTTTTTTGACTTTCGAAGCGATTATTTCTGAACATATTTATACACTTAATCACAAAATGTTCAAATAAACTTCGATGTTATTTTTAAAGACCTTTTTGATGTGCAACATGTTGCTATTTGGTCAAAAAATATTTTTTTTACTTTAGTTACAGTTGTATGGGGCGCTCCCCCTAAATATATTTTTTCTACAATTTAACTACATCTACATTTCAAAGTACAGCTTACGTATACATTTTATTAAACTACGTTTTATAGTTTCCGAGTAAAATGGCTGTTACATACGGACGGACGGACGGACGGACAGACGGACATGACGAAACTAAAAGGGTTCCGTTTTTACCATTTTGGCGACCGTACCCTAAAAATTACATGAAACATGAATATATTACGCCCCTTTGATAATTAAACCAACCGGATGCGAGACGCGCACTAATTTCTATCAGAAAAAGTCTGCCAATTTCGGCGCGGGGACGAGGAAACGCACACAAATACTGTTAACACTAATGCATTTTCCATTGACGCCGCTACACACGCACACGATAAAATTATCAAACACTAGCATAAAATATACTCACACAAGTACAAACACAGACACAGACAACCTGTCCGTGAACGAGACAATGTCATCTTTAAGTAAACGTAGACAGTGCGAGGAACGCGTCGCGTTTCAAGTCAAAGGTACATCATTGTCGGTTGTTAATAGAGTTAATTTCTAAATGATTTTTTTTTCATTAGTAACGCCTTATTGACAACCGATGTACCTTTGACTTGAAAAGGTCACATTTTATCGTAGACTACAGAGATTGGCCTGCATGGCAACCACGGGCTGCATGAGGACTACACCGACTGCGGCCCTGGAAGCAATGTTAGGCCTACCACCACTGCACCTCTTTGTTAAGCAAGAGGCTATGGCTACGGCGGTACGGCTAAAGAAGCTAAATCTCTGGAAGGCGCCTAGGACACCGCACACCGAAATCCTCATCGAGGCCGTAAGTAAGGAACCGCTCATAGAGGCGGTAACTGATGCGATACCTAGGCAGTTCGTTTTTGAAAAGAAGTACAAAATCCAGCTGTACGAAGACCCGGACGAGGGCCTCAACCCCAGGGAGCTGAGGATCTTCACAGACGGGTCCAAAACAAGGTCTGGCACTGGCTCGGGAGTTTTCTCAGAGGACCTAAACATACATATCTCTACACCATTAGGTGCCCACAACACGGTTTTCCAGGCGGAGTGTATGGGCATAATAATGGCTGCTCACGCAATCGTCTCTAGGAAGGTAACGGAATACCCCATCCGAATACTCTCCGACAGTCGATCGGTTCTACAAGCCCTGCAGTCACAAAATAACCTCAGGTCTCATATACGAATGCCACAAAATCCTAACAGAGGTATGTACCACCAACAGCATAACCCTGCAGTAGATCAAAGGGCACAGCAACTCACGTGGCAACGACGCAGCTGATGTCTTAGCGAGAGGGGGCTCAGAGACGGAAGTGGTAGGTCCCGAGCCCATATTACCTCTACCTGTTGCATGGCTGCGGAGAACACTGCTACATAACACCAAGGTAGAGCACCAACATTATTGGACTAACCTAAGTACATGCAGGCAAGCCAAGGAGGCCCTCCCGACGATCTACCCCGGATTGTCTCGGAAGCTAATACAGCTCAAGAGGCCGCAGCTCAGACTATTTACCGGAGCACTAACTGGTCATGCCCTTCTAAATAAGCATCTTTTCACTCTAGGTGTCACAGACAGTACCCTCTGCAGAGCCTGCATGGAGGAGGACGAGACAGCCGCCCACGTCATCATCACATGTACGGGGGTGGCAGAATACCGGGCGAAACATCTTGGTTCGCCGAGGGCACTCCCGGAAGTCGTCGGCAACGTAAAGGGTCTGCTAGGCTTCCTGGAGGAATTGGGATGGCACGAATAGGCCACCCAGCACGCAAAATAGGCGCAATATACAGTCGTCGAGTTGCGGAAAACAGCCCGCGTAAACCTATAACCTATCGTAGATATATTTATCGTATGCCTACATGTCACTGGATATAGATAGGCATTTCTTCCCTAGGGTAGTGGGAAAGCAGATGATGAAGAAAATCCAGTGAATGCTGCGAGGTCCAGGTAGGACAGTAGAGCTGCCAAGTTTGTAACTCGTTTAGCACCACCCAGGGATCACGTGTAGGGTTTTCTAAGGTGTTTCCTACGGACGCAGAGAAACATTGATCGTAGGTTAGTTATATATTTTTGTTTCTTTACCAAGTATAAGGTTTAGCTATTGATAAAATTATAATGTTAAGTTGTGATTAAATATCAAGTTTTTCTACCAGAATATTATTTACAATGTTAGTATTCTACGTAAGTTAGTTTGTCTATTTGTTCAGGACAAATCTTGCAAGCTGATTTAGAATAACTTTTATAATGTCAATTTAATATTTTGATGTGTATTTGCTTTTATATTTAGTGGAAAATACTACAAATTGGAAACAAATAACTATTACAATGAAACAATGAACTGCAAAGAACTCTGGAACATCACGGGATTCGAACCCACGTGTTTAGATTACCGTTCCAATGTGCTTCCAATTACACTAGACGTTCATCTATCCACCTCAGTGAATTTTTCACTGTAATGAACAATGATGCATCAGTCATCGTAATGTTCCAGAGTCCTTCGCAGTTGATATTTTGATTGTAATGGGCATCTGATTCCAATTTGTGTTTCTATTTCTATTATCTGTTCTTCATTTTCTATTATAAATAAAAAGCTGCTAATGTTAATATCGACATTTATTTTTGTGCTGTCCCATCACTAAAACTTACCTGTTAGGTACAGTGATACCAGAGTCAGAAATTAAAAGTGCCTATTTAAGGGGATAAGTGTGTATAACGTACCTGATAATAAATAAAGTATAATCCATACAAAATTAAAATTCTACATAAAATGTATGGTGAAAATAAAGGAACGAATTAATTTCTAAACAGGAATATCGTTATTTCAAGCATCTACAAGTATATTTCACTTAAGGGGCGCCACACATTAGAGCGGAATTCAGTGCGGAATTCATTACACTAGCTGAATGTTGTCTATTAAAACGGAAATTTGTTAAAGGTAGCTGTATTTTTGAGACCATAGACAAATTTTAGCTATTGTGCCGTACAGCACACATACGCTGAGATTCTTACGCTGGTTCTTCTCATTTGGGGCTCCTTTCCGAACCAGTAGTAGTTTATTGCCCTTCCCATAATACGGTTTTAAAAAGATTTGAATTCAATACAGTTGTTAAACCAGTGTTTATGTTTTATTTCATTACCATGCGTCCGTGCGTAATGTGCTATAGGCTAGGTTATCCTTATAGTGTCAGTTTTTTGAGTTCCAAACCACGGCGGTCCTCGACGACATATATAATTTAAAAAGCTATGCGTGTGAATGAGTTTTACCTTTGAAGTACTGACGTTAATCTTTTCATTTTTTCAAAATGTAATTTGAATAATTTAAAAATCGATTAAAATATGTTTAGAAACAATTTAATAACAACACACACACAGAGACACACTGCTTTTTTAACAGAGCAATGCTTTACAATTATGGCTGTATGCCGAATAGGTCTCTGCCTAACCCACGGAGTATCTTTTAAGTGTGTGTCATAACAATGACAATGAATGACATAATGGCGGACGTATTTCTGCCGCACTCGAGTCGATTACTCTTGTTTGCAATATTTCACTTACTTCCCTCGATGTAATCGTGTTCATAATTGCACACCCAATTTTTGAATGAATTAATTGATAAATTGGGTATGCAATTATGAACCCGATGGTACCATGTACTATGAAGAGTCAAGTTTAAAAATTACCCTAAAGCAGATGTAGTACCATTAAGTGGCAACACTTTTTGATTGACAATATTTTTTAGTTTTTTGCTAATTCCGTGCACTATTTGATGATATTTAGACGTAATTATACTTACAGATGAAAACAAACGTTATCCTTCTGTAAACTAAATAATTCAGATCTTTTCTTACATGAAAACAGGCAGCAATTCGGCATTTTTACCTCAGATCGTTCCGCGCTGACTGACATTCATTGAATGGCGTTTGACGCGCTACAACTAGTTTTATATAACCGCTACGACCAGTGGTCTTGTACTTTTGGCAGAGGGGGACGCTTTACAATTACCACTCCATTGGTTTATTTCTCCGAGTTACGCCCAGGTGAGTTGCGTGTAATGAAAATACCGTAATGAATTACATGGATTGACCTGCAAAGATCAGGGCCGTAATCTTACCCGGGGGCCTATTCGAGGAATATAATTTGTTATAGGTTCGATTTTTAATTGATATTGGAGAAATTACCTCCTAAAAGTAAAAGATGAAAGTATACCAAATTTCAGTTCAGTCAGACACCGGAAAGTGGTTGAAATTTGCCTAACATACAAAATTTGGATTAACAAAAACGACATCAACAATATACAGTGTGGAAAGATAAGTCGGGCCCTGGAGGGGAAACTACCTTAAAACGTTGAGATAGCTCAATTCACTGAAAGGAAACATTCTTTAATTTTTTTAAAGGGACATAACTGCATTTACATTTTTTTGGAAAAGAGTACAGTTTACAAAAAATCTATTTATTTTGTGATTTTTGCCATAAATAATTTTTATGACAATTTATGCCAATCGATCCTATTTCCAACAAGGATAACAACTTCTTAATACCAACCAAGTTTAGGGTACAAGAGAACCCATAAATAATAAATATTTTTCATACAATTAGTATGGAAAAAAGTGAAAATTAAGAAAAAATCTGTGAATGCAGTTTTAGTTTTTAGGAAAAATAAAATAATGTTTCCTTTCAGCGAATTGAGCTATCCCAACGTTTTAAGGTAGTTTCCCTCCAGGGCCCGACTTATCTTTCCACACTGTATATACGAAGTGGAGCTAATAAAATTGTTATTAATTTATTTATTCTTAGTGGCCCTTAGGTACTTCTATATTTTCTTTATATTCGCATAAAAAAATATATATTTATTATAACTTTCAATCGAGTTATTTATTAATGTAGAAGAGCTACAACTAGTTAAGTAATGAAACTCTATCTATAACTTTTTGTACGACCGTTTGTGTTGTAATAAAAAAAAATGAAAAAATAAAATAATGAACAAGTTTGTATCGACCTGTCAAAAGTGTCATTTTACTTATTCGAATCACCCTTACCTTGTTATTAATTGGTTATCAGGTTCATGGTAAATATTAAATCAAAAACAGATTAATCTTAAAGTTTTAGTAACATTGGTTGTCTAAATATCAGAACCACAAGTTGTGTTGGTGTCATTTTTAAGACAAAAAAATATTGGTAACATATCTGTAACAGGACATGATTTTAAAGTTAGAATACAGCTTCCGATCTAGATGAAAAGACCTTTAAAGATTTGTAAGAATTCAGAACCACGCTTTACTTACACGTTGTGGCCTGGAATTTATGTCGCTGGAAGTAGAGTAATATACAAATCTAATCGTATATTTGACGGAGGCTAACAGCAACAGGCTACCCACGCCGCACCCACGCTTTTTAAGTGGTTTCGCTTACAAGCAATTAATAGCGTAGCGTTTAAGGGGCGGATATATGACAACATCGTTTTAGACCTCATTTCGAACAACGAATTTGTATAGTTAATGCTATATAATCGCATTAATATGAATATCTACTGATTCATAAAGAAGCCGTGCAGAGGCTCCAATTGATATTTTATTTTTATTAGCTTTGATTATAACCGACTCCAAAAGTACCAAAAAATCAAAATATGGCGTCCCGTTTGAACACGTCGCAATACAATTTTGTCTTCGACAGTAATTCAATCGTTATGTTATTTTGAAAGCCAGATAACTAGACTAGTGCATCAGGGCATATTCATATTTTTCATCATAAAGACAGCAAAGAAATTGAAACGTAAATATAAACTTTTGAAAAATTCCCATACATTCGCCATATTAGTCAAATTGTCATTGTGACTCAGGTGCCCCAAGGGGCCCGTCGGACGCGGACGTCTTGTTGTATGAGCAGCCATGACATTTCATTTTGGCATTTATTTTGACAGAAAATCGTATACATACACGAAAGAGGATACCAGTAGCCAGATTGTATTCAAAATAAATAGGGAAAATAGGTAAAGACCGTGAGTCCTGTTAAATTCGATTTTTTATATTTACACGTCGTAATACTACAAAAATACAACTAAAGATTGAATAAAAGACACTTTTCTACCGAATTCTCATAATTAATTGCTTCAAAACCTGTTCAAAATTAAAAGAGTTTTTGGATTCGTTTTTAATTACTGGACTTTATTTTTATTATGCTAGCATGAGGTAGCCAAAGCTGTTATTTTTAAAAAGTAAAAAAAAAATTTAGCATGACTTTTAACGTCAAAATACTTGAATGACAATATTATTATAACTCCAATCTCTATTTACTTAATATTAAAAGACTTGATTCTTTTACGTATACAAACGATATAATCAAATATTTAATGCAATATACGATAATCTGGCGAGGAGATCAATCAAGTCAGTTTTTTGTGGTCATGGGCATTGGCACAACGCATGCGTATACCTTGAAGAACGTCGAACGACTCCGTCTGCAGACTATAGGTACAAATTGATACGCACATTAATCTGTTGTCGTATATACGTTATTAGTCCCGTCTCGTTGGCAATATTTTGAGGGTTAAGTTTAGAAAATTCTAAAGTCACTTATTATTGAAGTTGGAAATACAGTGTGTACATGAGAATCTTTCAGTGCGTTTTGTGTCATATTCAATTGGTGCTTTTTTTGTAATTCAATAATTTGAGGTTAACTTTTTTAGCTTGCCATAACTTGAGTAAAAAAATATTAGAGTTAGAAAATATAACTGTTTTGTATTTAGAACAGTTTTATTGTTGTACAAAACTAGTTTGTGTCATTTACGTCGAGTGCAATTTTATATAGTATGACAACGCTAAAAAACTACGTATAAAAATTTAGAGTTCATAAAATAAGGATTAACTATATCATCACCTCAAAATATGTCAATAAAATCAATATGTGTCAAATTAAGCAATGAAAATTTAAGTTTCTTGGTAATTTCGTATTTTTAGGCTGTTATCGTCTTAATAAATTATTAAAGTCATCAGAGTTCACATTCTAATAATCAACAAGGGATTTTAAAGTAGATATTTCAATTTGTGTCACTTTCATCAATGATATTTCGTCTAAAATTAAACAGAAACAATATTTGCGTTCAGAGGAAATCTTCTGAACTATAGCGCGTGACCTTGATGGTACGCCTGTTTGGCTTACTTCTGTAATGACCACTAGAAGTAGACCCCCGGCTCGCTTCTTAACAAGCTAATCCATGGGTCAACCAGGCGCTGGCATCTTAGCTGTTACGATGAAGGTACTTGCTCACGGAGGCGCGCGCGGGGTGATAAAGCTGACATACTCGACAAAGGAACTGAGCTGAGGAGCGAGTCGCGGGAAGCCGGCGAGTAGGGCAATGAACTCGTGCGTGTCTCACCAATACGTACCTTTTTGAGTGGTAGCCGCTTTGTTTGCGTTTTGACTAGACTGTTGAGTACATTTTCGAAGATTTCAAGCATCGTGAATTATGGGTAGAAAACGCAACGTAATAATTTTATTGGAACGAAGTTCCTTATCGGACGGTTCGCGGATGGGGGGCTAGGCGAAAAAAAGTCACGTGACCGTCACGAAAAAGCATTGAGAAACATGTGAAATGGAATGAAATAAAAAAAATGAAAAATAGAATAAAGTGAAGTGAAAGTGAAAGTGAGAAGTGACAAAGTGAAAAAAGTCAAATTAAAAAATTTCTATCATATCAAAAATTTCAAAAATCTCAAAAATCTCAAAAAGCTCAAAAATCTGAAAAAGCTCAAAAATCTCAAAAAGCTCAAAAAGCTCAAATCTCAAAAATCTCAAAAATCTCAAAAATCTCAAAAATCTCAAAAATCTCAAAAATCTCAAACATCTCAAAAATCTCAAAAATTCCACGTCCACGAGTGTTCCACGACACTAACGTTTTTTTTTTACTTTTGTTTTATTTTTGTTTTTATTTTCCTCTGTATTTTGTCATTTTGTATTGATTCTGTTTTTATTCCGTTTATTTTGTTTAATTGTATTCTTATTTTACTCTTTTTTTTTTATACCACAACGTGGCAAACAAGCATGCGGCCCGCCAGATGGTAAGCAGTAGGATATGGATGCCTGGAACACCAGAGGTGTCACATGCGCGTTGCCGACCTTTTACATAAAGTAGGAACAAGTTCAGAGTTCATTACCTCGGCCATTTTTAGGGTTCCGTACCTCGATAGGAAAAAACGGAACCCTTATAGGATCACTTTGTTGTCCGTCTGTCTGTCTGTCAAGACCATTTTTCTCAGGAACGCGTGGAGGTATCAAGCTGAAATTTATGTCAAATATTTAGGTCTATTGTCCCTTGGAGCTGTGAAAAAATCAAACTTATAAGCTAACGCAATCAAAAGATACAGTCGTTTATGCTGCAAATTTTATAGTTTTTCGGCACTCGCAAAACTTACGGGGTACTTCCCGTGAACTCAGAAACTTGAAATTTGGCACAAAGCAACGTCATATACAATGGAAAAATTACAAAAAGTGGACATTTTTAGTAAAATCATACAAAAACATATTTTTTTAAATTTTAAACTTACTACCTTGTCAAATACTCAGGGCTATAGGACCTTTCAGATGTAGCAAAACCAAACTTTTATGTCATCCCAATCAAAAGAAATAGCAATTTAAGTCGCATATTTTGAAACTGAGTACTCGCAAGAAACTCAAAACCTAAAGGGTACTACTCGCGTAAACTCAGAAACTTGAAACTTGGCACGAAGAAACTTCATATAGCACAGATAGAGGAAAAATTACGAAAAGTAGACATTTTTAGTAAAATCATACCAAAAATATTTTTTTTAATTTTAAACTTACTACCCTTTTCCTCGTAAACGCGTAGAGGTCTTAAATTGAAATAAGTAATAAACATTCTACAACTTTTGCTTGTTATAGGTTTGTACGGAACCCTCGGTGCGCGAGTCCGACTCGCACTTGGCCGGTTTTTTGATTTTAGAGCAAAGTTTTTGCAATAAAACACGCTTATTTTAGCGTATTCTATATGGAAAAATCATAAAAAGGACATGTTATAATGACGTCCCGTCGATGGTTTTTTTTCGAAATCCATATAATATATAAGTTCAAAGTCCATTATCACGGCCATTTTTGATTTGAGAGAAATGTTTTTTAAATAAAACACGCTTATTTCAGCGTATTCTATATGGAAAACTCATAAAAAGTACATGTTATAATGACGTCCCGTCGATGGTTTTTTTTCGAAATCCAAATAATATATAAGTTCAAAGTCCATTATCTCGGCCATTTTTGATTTGAGAGAAAAGTTATAATGACGTCCCGTCGATGGTTTTTTTCGAAATCCAAATAATATACAAGTTCAAAGTCCATTATCTCGGCCATTTTTTATTTTAGAGAAAAGTTTCTTAAGTAAAACTCGCTTATTTTAGAGTATTCATAACGGAAAAATCATAAAAAGTACACGTTATAATGACGTCTCGATATACAAGTTCAAAGTCCATTATCTCGGCCATTTATGATTATAAAGAAAAGTTTTTCAAATAAAACACTTATTTTAGCATAGTTTATACGGAATAATCATAAAAAGTACACGTTTTAATGAAGTTCCGTCGATGGTTTTTTTTCGAAGTCCAAATTATATACAAGTTCAGAGACCATTATCTCGGCCATTTTTGATTTTAGAGAAAAGTTTCGTAAGTAAAACACGCTTATTTTAGCGTATTCTATATGGAAAAATCATAAAAAGTACATGTTATAACGACGTCCCGTCGATGGATTTTTTTCGAAATCCTAATTATATACATGTTCAACGTCTATTATCTCAGCCATTTTTGATTTTAGAGAAAAGTTTCTCAAATAAAACACGCTTATTTTAGCGTATTCTGTACAGATAATCATAAAAAGTATACGTTATAATGACGTCCCGTCGATGGTTATATTTTGAAATCCAAAATATATACAAGTTTAAAGTCCATTTATCTCGGCCATTTTTGATTTTAGAGACAAGTTTGTCGAATGAAACACGCTTTTACATATATACAAGTTCAAAGTTCATTATCACGGCCATTTTTTTTTAGAGAAAAGTTTCTCAAATAAAACAAGCTTATTTTAGCGTATTATATACGAAATATCATAAAAAGTACACGTTATAATAATGACGTCCCGTCGATGGTTTTTTTTCGAAGTCCAAATGATATACAAGTTTCATGTCCAATCGGCCATTTTTTATTTTGGAGAAAAGTTTTTCAAATAAAACATGCTTATTTTAGCGTATTCTATACGGTAAAATCATAAAAAATATGCTATATAATGATACCCCATCGCTGGTTGTTTTTTCGAAGTCAAAATTATATACAAGTTCAGAGTCCATTATCTCGGCCATTTTTGATTTTAGAGAAAGGTTACTTGAGTAAAACACGCTTTTTTTAGCGTATTCTATACGGAAAAATCATAAAAAGTACACGTTATAATGACGTCTCGATATGCAAGTTCAAAGTCCAATATCTCGGCCATTTTTGATTATGAAGAAAAGTTTTAAAATAAAACACGCTTATTTTAGCATATTCTATACGGAATAATCATAAAAAGTACACGTTATAATGAAGTCCCGTCGATGGTTTTTTTTCGAAGTCCAAATTATATACAAGTTCAAAGTCCATTATCTCAGCCATTTTTGATTTTAGAGAAAAAAATTTCAAATAAAACATGCTTATTTTAGCGTATTCTATACGGAAAAATCACAAAAAGTACACGTTATAATGGCGTCCCGATATACAAGTTCAAAGTCCATTGTCTCGGCCATTTTTGATTTTAGAGAAAAGTTTCTCAAGTAAAACACGCTTATTTTAGCGTATTCTATACGACAAAATCATAAAATGTACACGTTATAATGACGTCCCGTCGATGATTTTTTTTCGAGGTCCAAATTATGTACAAGTTCAAAGTCTATTATCTCGGCCATTTTTGATTTTAGGGAAAAGTTTTTCAAATAAAAGACGCTTATTTTAACGTATTCTATACGGAACAAATCATTAAAAGTACATAATGATACCCTGTCGCCATTTTATTTTTTAAGTCCAAATTAGTCCATGTAGTCAATCTTCAAAGTCCGGTAACTTCGATGTTTTTGGGTAAAAAAATGTTTCTTATAAAACTTGCTTATTTTAACACATTTTACAAAATAAAGTATGTGTCATAATGACACCATTCCAACCAAAATAGTCCAAATTGTACTTAACCTTCAGGGCCCCATAACTTCGAAATTATTGAGTTAAAAAAAATGTCTTAAAGAAAAGTTGCTTATTTTTATGTGTTATATGCGATAAGTTAATAAAAACAGCCTTATTATGACATCACACTGATGAAAAAATTATTAAGTCCAGCCCGGCCCTTTGCTAGTCCAACCGAGAGGCAGATAACGATATTTCGATTTTCGCGTTTCACGATAGCCACTCTGTAAACAAACCGCCTTGATGCATAAATTACATATTTATTAGTTACAAATTATCTGTGACAATTTGCCAAAATACTGTTTAAATGGTCCGCCGTTGCAGTCCCTTATGGACTACGTTTACATTAATTATCCTTAACTTACTTAAGTTTTATATTATTGCTTTCTTTACTATGAAAAATAAAGAAGAGCGACTGAAAAATCGCTGTTTGTCTTTGTCGCACTTATTACTACTATTACTATATGTATGCATAGAGTAATAATATAAAACAAGCCGCTAGGCAGCCTGGTCGGCACATGAACCCGGCCCGCGCCTTACCCTTCCCCGCGCATGCCCTTTACCCAAAACAAGTTTTCATTCTGAAAAATAAAAATAATCCATTGATTATAATGACACAAATTTCAAACATTGTTTCGATACGCTTTTATAAAAATATTGATGCAAACTTTAATAACTTTAATATTTTATTGTACTGTTAACAGGGGTTATACAAGAAAAAAAATTAAAGTAAATAAATATCATTGATTAATATGGCACAAATTTATTCAAATAATAGATACCGATATATTAGAAAGCACAGTACCTAATCGATCAACTCTAATTTTATATAGGCTTGTAAAAGTCCACATATATGTGCTGATTGAACGTCAGTATTCCCAGTGACGAAAGTGACACAAAACGCGTCCGTGCGTCAGTAACAACTTTGCTGTTACAGTGAAAAAACAATTTTGATCTCTAATTTTCTATTTAACGAATAATGTTAAAAAAAAGAAATGTCTAAGTTTCTACCTACGCAACAACCTAGGATGACACAAATTATTATTATTAGCTAAGTCGGATGGCCTGAACTCTGTATGCGAATAATAAGCATCTTTAATATTATCGAAACTTCATAATTTATCGGTACGGGTCTATATGGTACCCCAGAGCTACAAAGGGGCATTGCGAGCTCATGATACGTCTCTCGATTCGAGCTCCGCTACTAACGTCACTTCAACACATCATCTGAACAGCATACCACTACTACCAAACAGAGCGCCGCCATTGAAAGCATGGGAGGACCCAACCTACGTTCGCCTCTTGGCGATTGCACATTGTGTGCCTGAACCTTCTATATGTTTGCTTTCGTTTATCTATCGTTACACAAATGTACTCTGATCAAATAAATGACTTTAACAAACAATGTTGTTTACCGACTTCAACTTACACAATTTTCACTCCTCATCCTCCTAGTGGCTTTGTGCAACGGCTCAATTATACCTGTAAGCCTTATTGGAAATAGATATGGTTTCCTCACGATGTTTTCCTTCATCAAAAAGTGACTGGTAGATATTTCATTATATTATTAAATATAGTTGTCATTCGTCTAACTATTGTTAACAATCGATCCGTGAAGGAAAGGGCACAGAGCCTCACGACCTAACAAACGCACCAGGGAAGCTAAAGATGCTCCAGCATGCCGCCGGTTTTCATAACGCAAGGCAGGATTGCGGCTTTGCCGCTTCTTGCATAATGATGGTTTTATTTCTATTTATAAGTTACATGTACTCGAATTGTTAGTAGTACTTATAAGTTTCTAGTTTGTGACAATGTTACTTTAAAAGGCTATTTCGCAATAAATAAATATTTAATATCATTATGTACATTATAATTTCAAAGTGCCCTGTGTAAGTTATCTGGATATTTTTTAACCCTTTTCCAGGCCGCCCCAATCTAGATATTTTTTTCAATAATCCTAAATATCTTCAAAATAGTTACGTTTTGGTAATTCATTTAAAGGCGAGTAGAATTTAGCGATAGTCCAACCTGATTCCAACCTTAAACCGAAAGAATAAGGTTGAAATACAATTGATACGGATTTGGTCGTTATATCGTTCTACGCCTGAGAAAGGGTTAAGTCAGCACTATTTTATAGGACTTGGATGCAATAATTCGAAGACTTCGGCATGTAACGCAGTTGTTACTTCTTGAATATAAAATAATACACCTTCCTGGGATAGATAGTTTCGTCTTGCCGGTGATAAGTTAGCTGCTACATGTGCAGCAATCATTCATAAATGAATGATGCACAAGAACCTGTAAAAGATGTTTCAATATTACCTATTTATTATTTTTCACAGTTTCATTGTAATTATTATGATTGAAAATTAAAGTGTTTATAACTATCATAACAAATTTCAACTACTTACCATTCATTTTAGGTTAGAGTTGGTATTTTTGTGTCGATATAAAATCTGTTTAATTGACTATTAAACAGATTTTAAATCTCACTAATATTCAGCAGCTCATGGGTCTAAATTTCTTTTCTAAAATTATTCTTATTGAAGTGTTGATATGGATATTTATATTTCTCATATCGGCTTGAAATTTACCGTTTCGTTTTCCAGTTCCAGTTATCATACTAAGCAGTCTTCTTAACAAATTATGCTTAATATAAGGCTTCGTCAATATTATTTCGTCAACTAATAATATATAAATATAACACAATAAATACGAATAGTTTTCACTTTCACCATGTTTTGACATCTCACCCTACAATTTGATAGTGAAAGAGTTTTCTACAGTCGATACGGTATTTTTCGGTGAAGTATGTCAAATTAGTGTCTTATGGTAGCGTTTTAATAAAACCTATCGATAACAAACTGTACTGACTACATTCGTCTCATTCTACCTATGAGACGGATGTATGTCAGCATAGAGATTTCGAATTTCTTGCTGTTGATACCGAAGGAAAACTATTCGAAGCCCGTTGATTCGTTAACGACTGCAGAAAGGTTTCAGAATTTTCTATAATGATAATGACTCACACTAGAGGTACTGATAAAAGCGGCAAATTAAAAAATCTGCGTATTGCAACACAGTATATAAGGCGAAAAACAATAATGATACTTGAACAATTAATATTTTTCTTACGACATAGTTACACATGTACATATCAGTATGCGAAAATAACTCTTACCTGCTGCAATACTTTTATTGTTTTTAAACATATACCAATTTTGGGCTTTCGAAGTGTGATAACGTGTGTACACAATGATATATTTTTATGATTTCTGTAATAATTAAATATGTCATGGTAACCAAATATGTATGCAAGTGTTTTTGAGCCATTTAAATACATTTTTGTGAGAAATTTAGTTATTTGCAATTTTTTTCTGATAAAAACAATTATTTCTCAAAAATGGTCTTAAAATCCTAAGCGCCTACCGGATGTTTAATTTAGTATGTAGCTTATTTGAAGTGCACGGTACACGGTACGGCAGTGTGGCGAATATTTGGATTAAAGATAAATTACATAATGTAATTTTTGTGTATTTTCAAATTGACTCAATATATGGGTGAATCAACTTTAAGAAAAGTTTTTTTTTTCAACAGATTGTTTACAACTCGGCTACATGTTTATTAAGTCAGACAATCAAGCCTAAGTTCAATGTACAAGTTTACCAAAACATATATTTTTAATTTTTGTGTCGTAACGTAGCAAAGCATGTTGTCCCCAGGTTTTGTTTTGGAAGTCCTATTATAACGCTTCATAATTAGTATTATCCTAAAGTCGTCTGCTAAGTTTTTCTTTCGTAAAAGATAATAAGTCTCCTAAAAGTTTATTCACGCACATACCCACTAGCGACCATTTAGGAACTGTAAGATTTATGTTTTAATAATCTCCAAGATATCCTCTACAAAGCTAAATGAAAGCCGACGGGTAGGAATTTTAATAAAATAGTATGGCCGGCTCCAGTACTAAAACGAAATTTACACGGAATTATGCGAAACATTATTTAGTAAATAACATTAATTTATTAACATTTAGATTTATTTGCATGGGTAATAGGTAGTAATAGGGACATAGGTAGGTATGTCTATACTTGTATATATACCTACCTAATTTACAATCCATCGAGACAACTTTTAAAAAGTAATTCAGACATATTTTCGTTCACTTCTACTTATATAAGCGACTTCTAGTCTACAACAGGCCAACCGCGAAGTTCGAAAATAACATTTCGTTACTATAATTATATCGCTCTTGCATATTCGAAAGAGTGATGCAAATAGTCGATTCGACGAACGAAGTGGTTCGCGGTTTGTTCGGCTTGCTAACTTTCCAAAACGCGTATCTCAATAACTCATTTCTAAAGTCATTTAATCTTTTATAATACAATTAAACATAATACATCATGTGCAGTGATCGGAATTGGTAGTGCCATTTCGCGGGACTTCGGTGCGTAAGCTTAGTATGGATATAGTTTTTAACCCCAGGATTTGATATGAAAATTTTAAAGTTTGTGTTTGGTTTAAAAAATGTTTTTAAGAACCGCGGGCCTAACGTATGAAAAATGTGGTGTCAGTATGATATTGGACGTCAAAAGAAATAGATTGACAGTAGAAAATATTGAAAAAATATGGTATGCTACTATAATTTCAAAGAAAGTAATAATTTAATTATGTTCATTTAATATAATGATTTTGATGTTTCGTGTTTTATATTATGATTGTATTATTGTTAAACGATAGTATTTATAATGACATATTTTTTTTACTTTTGCGTTTTGAAGAAAATTTTCTGTGAGAAATACGAGTCGAAGAATCTCAAGTCTTATCCATGTTATGTACAATGTTTAAGGTCATTCACCCGAAATGGCACTACCTATTCCGATCACTGATCATGTGACATAAACAGGATAGACAAGGAAAGCGGGATAAAATATGTTATTTCTCTGTCTTCTTACAAAGGAAACATTACAGTTTAAATTTCTCAAAGGAGATGTGATTAGTATGAAACTAATAATGGCAACCTGTAAAAAAATATAAGCGGTCAATGATCTGTCCCCCGAAAGTGTGGTAGTGTACGTGAAGTCTGGTTGTGTGAATCAGGGTATTTTGACAGAATCTGAAAATTCTCCCACATATACCCGACCCTTAATGTTCTGGAATTCCGCTGTGAATCACAAATGCTTTTTGTCAGTAAAATTCACTTCTATTATGTTTTAAAAAGGGTGTACTGCCATTTTGCCGAATTATGTTTCGTCAAATTTCATTTAGCAACCAACTTTTCGCCGAAGTTTTATTTTGCAAACCAATCTTTGGCATAATTTTACTTCGTATTTTTTTTATTTCGATACATTTTTATATTGCAAAATATTATGACGTCAAATTTTATGTGGTAAATAATTGTGTAGCAAATGATTTGCTAAGGCAAATAACATACTGTCAAATAATTATGAAGCAAATGATTTGCTTACTTAAATAACGATTCATCAAAACTGCTCCCAGAGATAGGTAGGTTAGGGTTATTTTTTTATGACCCTAAGAACGAAACTGCTCCCAGGGATAGGTAGGTTAGGGTTTTTTTATGGCCCTAAAAACGAAACTGCTCCCAGAGATAGGTAGGTTAGGGTTATTTTTTTATGACCCTAAAAACGAAACTGCTCCCAGAGATAGGGTTTTTTTATGACCCTAAAAAGGACCCTAACCTACCTATCTCTGGGAGTTTTTTTTTTGCAGATTGGCCGGTTTTTTTTCTTAATTTTCACTTTTTTCCATACTGTTTGTAATAATAAAAAGATTTTTCATACAATTTGTATGAAAAGTCTTTTTATTATTATTTATGGCTTCTCTTGAGTCCTAAACTATGGTTGAGATACATGCCACAGCAGTTAAAAGCAGTTATAGGTCCTGTAATACAACGAAACGGTTTTTTCGGTCATGTAGAAAATATATTACTAGCGATGCTGGATGATGACAGACCACAAATAAAATATTTGGCATTGCAAAAAATACTTAAGTCACGAGAGTGTTTACCGTCCAATATAAGGATATTTAAACTACCAAAATTTGATTTTTGTTCTATGGATTACGTTGATATGATACCCTGGGACAATGTAACAATTACTGGGCCACCATTGCTTAAAATCCTCAGCACAGATATTTTAAGAGAGTGCAGCGAAGACCTAAACAAAATTGATGAGTTGATTTTACCACTACTGAAATTATACCCTTGTCATACTCAAAGTACTGAAAGATGTGTTAAAATAGTTACAGAGGCAGCTGCTGCTGTTTGTGGACCTATTAAACGAGATGATTTTATTAAAACAAGGCTTAAATCCCGAAAAAATATGCCTCTATTTAACTCCAAGAAAGACTACAAAATTTAATAATTTTAGTCATTTTCAGCGTAAAAAAAAACAATTATCTTTCATCGTTTTCGTGGTTTTCTAATGAAATATGTTAACTGCTAATTTCAAGTGTAAAAAGAAATTAAATTTAGACAAAAATAAGATGTTTTAATATTTTTTACATATTTTATAGTTACCACCCTAAAATGGCGGTTGCGTCACTTTTCAGTTAGCTTGGGGCAGTACTTCCTGAAATATTTCAGTTTTTTTAATTATACAGATTTAAATGTTTTTGTGAGTAGCAACTTTCTATTACCTGCCAAAATCAAAATTTGAAAAAAAAGAAAATCGATCCACCCTAATATACACCTACTACTCTATGTCGTTTAAAAGTTTAAAACATGCCAAAAAAATTAATAGGATAAAAAAAAGTATTCATTTTTGATTTTAGTTTCATTTAGTGGTAATTGTATAATATTTTATTAGGACTACTGTCCTCTCGCGTATCCATCTGTCAACTTTACTTCAAGTTCCGCCTCCAGGGTAGCGGGAGAGAAATTATGGGTGAATTAGCCGCTTACTGACACAGACCGAATTCCACGCGGGTGGAGCCGCGGGCACAGCTAGTATTGAATAGAATCGGTTAAGCTGTTTTTGAGTTGTCAGTCAAAAACGCACAGTGAAAGGACGTTAGTGCCGAGTGCGAATTACAACGCCAAACAATTAACCCACCACGAAATTATTAGTTTATGAAGGAAGCGCCGTCAAATATCCCTTAATAAACGAACTTTTGAACGGATGTTTTTTAACAGGGTGGCAATTACGGAATCCTACACTGAACATGGCCCGACATGCTCTAGCCCGTTTTTTTTTGCATTGTTATCCCAGAAGTCACCCCTTAAGGATTACTAATTCCAAATGTCAAGAAAATCCCGGCCAGGTATAGGTAGGCTATAAAAAATCAACCTCTAGAAGGGGGGTAGCCACTAAACACTCGATTGAGTTAATTTTGCACCTGAATCTTATGGCGCTACCTAGGAAGGAGGTGCAAGCTTTTTTTCCAAATATGTCCTAAGACTAACGAGTACCCTGCATAACTAACAGATGGCGCTGAAATTAATACGTTGTGACATGAATAATCCACTTAGGAAGGATTTTGCCAAATTAACTCTAAGTTTAGAAGTGGGGGTACGGATATCAACAAATTTAAATGAATTATTGGAACACGCCAAAACTTGGGCACGTAAAATTTGTTTTTAAACCAGTTTGTAAATAAATAACTACATTATGAATACCACATTTAATGACAAATTTAATGACTTCTAAAATCACATTGTTAATTTTAATTAATGTTTACACAGTAAGCCATAGATCAAACTTTTCTACGCACACGGGTCATAAGACTTTCCACGCTTTCTTTAGAAATGATTTTTGTCGCCCAGGTCCATATTTTTTGTAGATCAGGGACCGATTTTACTTCTCCGCCTTTCTTGTTTAGAATTCCTTTCATAATACTCCAGTACTCAGCCGTCAGGCCGTAGTTCAGGACTATTTGGCGGATTGCATATTTTGGGTACCACCATGATCCTGTTAGCGTTGTACCATTCCATAACAGATTTTGCGTATGGCAACTGGCTAGATCTGGCCAAAACAGCGGTAATGAGGCATACTGTCTTATAAAAGGCAGCAAACGCTTCTGTAAACAATCTTTCCGATAAATATCGCCGTTTATTGTCCCGGTGGTGATAAAAGAGCGACTTCTTTTACCACACCTACATATTGCCTGCCGAAGAAGGTATTTTTTTGGAAATTGCCCTCGTTTTTTTAATTCAAAATCTTCAGGAGTATCTGTCAGAGATTTGCTAGTATAAAACTTTTGACCAGGTATTTGTTTAAAATCCAATTTTATATACGTATCGTCGTCCATCACCGCGCATTCCAATTTTTATAAGAAAATCTTCATAGAGTTGTCGCGACCGTATCTATGCGGATAAGTTCTGTTTTGAGTCTCGATCTGGTGCGGCCTGGGCTTTATAACTCCTCAGTCCTGCCCTCTGTTTCACTTTTTGTACATAGGACTGAGATATTTTCACTTTTTTAGCATCATCACGAGATGAAATCGTATGATTTGAGGTAAAAATCTTTAAAATACTCTTTCCTTTTTCTTATTCTTGACTCCCTGCAACCCACCACTTCCTAGCTTTCTATCTATTGTCAAGCGTTCACGAAAAGTTTTTAATACGTGACCAACCGTAGATTGTGGATATTTCAGCCTTTTCGCGATATCTCTGTAGCTTAACATGGGATTTTTTACATGTTCGTGCAAAATGCGTTCACTTTGTTGATGTTGTACGCTCGACATTTTGCCAACGAATAAATAAAGGAAAATAAAACTATCATCATTTAATAGCCCAGTTCCTTGTGAGAAAATTGTTGTTTAAAAAGTTTGAATATCTCCATTTTTCGAATAACTATAGCTATTTTTACATGCCCAGGTTTTGGCGTGTTCAACCTTTAATACAACAAAATTAAACGACAATAAATTAATTGCCACACATTGCACAGTGCATGTAAATACTCAGCCTCACGATTTTGATATCTATTCTCCTTTTCTCTAATCTTACTTCTAAGTCTTCTAACTAATATTAGACCTAAATTCGTTGTTAGTATATTCGTTAATAAATTGTTAAGTTATGATATGAAGTATGGATTTTTATGTGTATATTTTTTTACCCAGACGCGGTCCGATCGGTCCGATCCGATGGGGTGGGGGGGTTACATGGGACATGACCCCCCCCCACCCCAAATCGTACACGTCAAATAGAAAAAATCATTACTGACCCCCTCAAAAAATCATTTCTGCATTAGTGACCCCCCAAATTCCTTCCAAGACCTTCAAGTTCCACCTCCAGGGGGAGGGAGAGAAATTAGGGGTGAATTAGCCGCTTACTGACAAAGATCGAATTCCACGCGGGTGGAGCCGCGGGCATAGCTAGTATTTAAGTAAAGGTATTTGCTTGCTCTATTATTGTGCATTTGGTTGGAGGGTTATGGAGCAATCAGAGGCAGACTCGAGTGGCATACAACAAGAAAATCCACCTCGTAGTCCACCAAATCTTTTATCATCACCTAAAACAATTGTTTTATTATTTAGTATTATATAATAAAACTATTGAATAACGTTTAGAAGCACTTTTATTTACGAAAATTTATTAATAAGTTTGGTAAAAAACTAGATGTTAAGTTTTCGTTTTAGAACGTACGTGCGTCACTGTCAGGTCAGTTTTTCATTTTTCATGTTTCTGTAACGTAATAATCAAAACGAAATTGTCTTTTTATTGTTGTGTTGGATTATTTATTCTGCAAATTGTTATTATTTATTCACAAATGTGAACTCTTAATCATGTTAATTAATCGTTTGTTGGTGTGCTTGAAGTGTGTTTAAATTGCACATTTAGAAAAGGTTGGCAACTACTGTTTCTATGTTTACTCAATTTCTAATCTAAAAAAAACGAAGTATAGTGTCCAAAATGAAGCATATGATCTCATAAAAAATTATCCTGTCACTAATGAAAATTATTTGGTAGCATATAGTTTGCTCTATAAGCACTACAACAAGACTAGGGTGATAGCAACAACTTACTATGAGAAGCTTGTGCAGTGTGAGCCCGTCAAACTGTCCCGGGCAAGTGACTTACTGAGAGTACAGCAAGTATTCAATAAAAATTTGTCAATTTTGAAAAGTTTTGGTTTGCCGGACAAGAACTTTATGCTTGTTCAATTGTTATGGTCGAAGCTGGACGGGAGCACCAAGGAGCAGTTTGAGCTTGAACATAACTCGGATGAAATTCCAGAACTTAGTAAGTTACAAGAATTTATTGAGAAAAGACACCGGGCTTTGGACGCCGCTGGGTCTGCCGGGTCTGCAGCTAGTGTAAGCCAGGCAAGTACTGGTAGGCCTGTTGGTAAGGCAAAAGTGGCTCTGGTTGTGGCTGGATCAATGTGTGTAGTATGTAGTGAGGCTCACGATATTGCTTCTTGCCCGACCTTCTTGGGTTATGACCCCACTACTCGATTTAAATTTGTTAAAGAGAATAGGTTATGCATTTTGTGTCTGTCCTGCGGTCACTCAGTAAAGTCCTGCAAATCAGAGCAGCGGTGCGGAGAGTGCAATTTTTCACATCACACCCTTCTGCACTTTAGGGATGCAAGAATGCCTGTACTTCCAATTGTGGATGTGGAAAACTCAAAGCAGCAGTTAGATCCTCCGAACCCACTGGTTATGGTGGCGAATAACATGGCGGCTCCTTCGTTGTTTAAGACAGCTAGAGTGCTGATGAAGGATGCCCAAGGGGACTTCGTTCCAGTTAGGGCTTTGCTTGATGGCGCTAGCGCTTGTAACTTTGTGAGTGAGGCATGTGCTAAGAAGCTTGGTCTTCACATAGATTATGGGGAACATGCAGGGACTGGCATCGGTGAGTCCCTGTCTCAGCCGGGTGGAACTTTGTCCATTAATGTCGTGCCTAAGAGTGGAGATCCTAGCGGTACCTTCTCGTTGGAGGCTTACCTGCTACCAAAGATTTGTCCAGATACCCCCTCCGAGCATGTTGACGTGTCTTCATGGCACCATATTAGAGATTTGGATTTAGCTGACCCCTCGTGGCACACTCCGGGCCCTGTAGACCTGGTTCTTAGCGTAAACGTTCTCGCTTCATCGTTCCGTCCTGGTTTGGTCCACGGGGATCCAGGACAAGCTATTGCCCTCAATACCGTGTTTGGTTGGGTCCTGATGGGTGATGCTGGCGCGTCGACGGCAGACGCTTATCGCTCCTTTTGTCATTCTCACCCTAGCCTCCTTCTGGACAGCTGTACTTCTCGCCCTCGCTCTGACTCTTGTTCTCGCCCACGCTCTCGTTCTCACCCTCGCTACGTCTCTCGTTCTCGCCCTCGCTCCATCTCTCGTTCTCGCCCTCGCTCTCGTTCTCGCTCTCGTTCTCGCCCTCGCTCTTGTTCTCGCTCTCGTTCTCACCCGAGTTCTGATTCTCGCTCTCACTCCGGTTTTCTCTCGCATACTCGCCCTCGGCCTAGCGCCGGCTATCGTTCTCGTTCTCGCTCGCTCTCAAACCCACACCCTGTTCTCGCTCTCACCATCGTCCTCGCGCTCGTCCCCACTCTCGTGTTCGCTCTCATCATCGCTCTCACTCTCGTTATCGCTCTCGTTCCCATTCTCGTTCTCACACTTCTTTCGTCGTATCCATTCACACATCTTCGCTCTGCATTTAGTTATCGCTATCGTCCGGAAGGCTGCCCAGACTCCCGTCACCATAGCAACTCTCGTTCTCGCTCTCGTGGTGTGTCATTTGAGGGCGGGCAGACGCCCCACTCGAGCTTCTCTCGATTGAAGTAGCTCAATTTCTCAGCACTCCACTATGACCCTGTCGTCCAGTTTTCGTTTAAGTAGTTTTAATTCTATTGAAATTCGTGTTTCTATTTTTTCGTCTAATCAAAATACTAACGTATTTTGGGCAGTTTTTTTTTTTTTAATGTTTGTTACTCCATAACTCCGTCATGTCTGAACCGATTTTGAAAATTATTTTTTTGATTGTAAGTATATATATATACAGATTGGTCCCGTTTTTGTCAAAACGCAGTTCTGATGATGGGATCCATGAGGAATCGAGGGAACTCCTCAAATCTTAAAGGCCTACATATAGTGATTTTTATATTTTTATCAACAAATCCATCATTTTCATTCAAAACAGTGACATTTGATGAAGTAGAACTGCTGATGATGATCAGAACGGAACTCTTCAACGACGCATAGTTCACGTTTGGCGATTTGTCCTCTTCGCTGTGTTTGTTTAGCAAGTTTAATTGTCAGGACAAATTTTCGTCAGGCTCAAGTTCTGATGATGGGATCCATGAAGAATCGAGGGAACTCCTCAAATCTTAAGGGCTTACACATAGTGATTTTTGTATTTTTATCAACAAGTCAAGCATTTTCATTCTAAAGAGTGACATTTGATGAAGTGGAACTGCTGATGAAGATCAGAACGGAACTCTTCAACGACGCATAGTTCACGTTTGGCGATTCGTCCCCTTCGCTGTGTTTCTTAAGCAAGTTAGATTGTCAGGACCAATTTTCGTCAAGCTCAAGTTCTGATGATGAGTTCCATGAGGAATCGAGGGAATTCCTCAAATCTTAAAGGCATACATAAAGTGACTTTTGTATTTTTATCAACAAATCAAGCATTTTCATTCAAAAAAGTGACATTTGATGAAGTGGAACTGCTGATGATGATCAGAACGGAACTCTTCAACGACGCATAGTTCAGGTTTGGCGATTTGTCCTCTCCGCTGCGTTTGTTAAGCAAGTTATTTCATTGTATGGAATCTAAGTGCACCATCTACAATAATGCTTCACCGGCTACCCCCATGGAAGTCGGTTTTTTTTTCTTAAAAATTATTTTATATGTTTTCTTGCGTGTAGTATGGCAACACCGCGTTGCCGTAGCATTTTCGAAATGACTGGTTCTCCAGTCAGTTAGCGAACGATCGTGTGTCCATTCGTACGTCGTCCGTAGACACAGTTCTCATTTTCGCACTATAAACCGAAAAAACACCACTACTATCTCTCTCGCGATCTAGTTGCACCCGTGTCGTGTATGTGTAATCCGGAGCCAGCCGAAGACAACCGTGTATACACCGAGGTCTAAGTTGGACGACTTGTGGTAACGGTTTTGAAGTAGACTTTAGCAAGCGACGGGATACTCTCTCAACTCTAGCCACCAGTCTTCAACTACGACCTACGGTTCTGCCGACCGCAGCCCCGGATTGTAAGGTAACTCCTATTTACACGACATATTAGCTCAATATCAACCTTCGAACTGCATAGCAACCTTCCTACTTTAGCATATCGTTTTTCCGTACATTTCGTGTAATTTATAGTTTAAAACACAGTCCACTGCTTTCGGAATAGAACAGGCATCAATTGTCATAAAAATTGTTTTTGGCAAAAATTTAAAAATAATAGTTTTTTATTGAACTGTACTTTCTGCCAAAATTTTAAATGCAATTAAGTCGAAAATAGATGTCATATAATAACCCTCCGGAGGGTTTGGTCACTTTTTCTGAAGTATATGACATCTATTTTCAGTTTATATATAGTAGTGTAACTACTTAAAAATTGCAAATCAAAAAATATTGAACAAAATAATTTGATTTGCTTCAAGATTCATAGATGGCAGCACCATCTCTCTCGCTATACCAGAATCACGTAAGAGATTCGGATAGGAGGTGCAAGCACGTACTGCGCATGCCCTTGGAGTATGGTCAACGGCGCCTAGCCGTTTCAAATTCAGAGATTGCATATACATGAGAAAATTTGTCAAGTTCCGCCGTGACCGGGTGGTCTAGTGGTCAGGACGTCAGCCGCGAAAGCTGAAGACGCCAGTTCAAATCTGGCCTCGGACACCGGAGGGTTTGGTCACTTTTTCTGAAGTATATGACATCTATTTTCAGTTTATATATAGTAGTGTAACTACTTAAAAATTGCAAATCAAAAAATATTGAACAAAATAATTTGATTTGCTTCAAGATTCATTTGCAATTAAGTCCTTTAAAAAAAATAAAGTATGTTTCCTTTCAGTGAATTGAGGTATATCAACTTTTTAAGGTAGTTCCCCTCCAGGGCCCATGATGTTTTTCCACCCTGTATATGAGAATAACAGAACCCTTGTGACAATGATTATAATTGTATTCCTGATCAGGCTTTACAAATTACCAAAGACCGTAATTCATAACTGAGCATAACTACGTCCAATTATGGAGCATCATAAGACTTTCTAATCATACTGTATTAATTATGGAAATATTATAATGCCATACATAATTAGTAGATTACAATTATCAAATGATCTTTTCCTAAATCATTTTATTTTTTGCTTTGTTATAGTTATGTTTTCGTTTTTAATTTATTTTTGTATATTAGGCACAACTGCATACAACTCATCTCAACTCATATTCTCGGTGGAATCACTGACTTCCGAGTCACAGGCATCCGCCTAGTTCGGGAGACAGAGGCTGATCAGTTCCAGTGAAACTGTTTCAAACCTAATACATAAGTCTCTCTTAAGATATTAGCGTAGCTACTGTGCAAAAAAAATCCATAGATTGTTAGTACATACAGCTACAGAAGACTTAAAATTAGGGTTAGTAACATAGAATTATAAAATAATTAAATAAAATAAGAATTAAAACTAAAAAAACAGAAAAACAATCGGAACAGTATACTTACAT
Source organism: Pammene aurita (assembly GCA_947086415.1). NCBI lineage: Eukaryota > Metazoa > Arthropoda > Insecta > Lepidoptera > Tortricidae > Pammene > Pammene aurita. The sequence goes on from OX352299.1 coordinate 12,330,342, forward strand.
AACATAACATGTCATGCCACAAGTCTAAATGCACCATTTCTCAACATCTGACTTTGCCACATGTAGGTTCCAGTGCTTGAGTAATGGTGCATCAAACCTACCTGCCAACGTTTTCAGGATACTATTGCAACTGCCACTCACTCTACGCATAAGCGACGCCGATCTGTTGCGTATAATCGCGTAAAAATCGTCCGTGTGCGCCTTCGCAAACATTTCGGATGCACTACAGTGACGTGGCAGTCCCATCAGCATCCTGAAAACGTTGTTATACTGTACCCTTAGGGCGTTGTACGCTCGCTGAGTATAGCTGGCCCACAGGCTGCAGTTATAAAACGATTGGCAGAATGCCTTGAAAAGAGTCTTTTTTACGTCTTTGTTACACCTGGCAAACCTGCGAGCCAGCATATTTCCACGCACAGCTAACGCTCTACGCTCTCTTTCTATGTCGAGGTTATCCTTGAGGTCCTCAGTTACCCAGTGACCAAGGTATTTGAACGATTTAGTGACCTTGAGCAGTTCTCCACCCAAGGTCACGGGGGTACAGGCTTGTAGGATTTTTTTATGACCCTAAAAACGAAACTACTGCTCTCAGAGATAGGTAGGTTAGAGTTATTTTTTTATGACCCTAGAAACGAAACTGCTCCCAGAGATAGGTAGGTTAGGGTTATTTTTTTATGACCCTAAAAACGAAACTGCTCACAGAGATAGGTAGATTAGGCTTATTTTTTTATGACCCTAAAAACGAAACTGCTCCCAGAGATCGGTACGTTAGGTTAGGTTAGGAACCTTGCATTCTAACAAACTAGGTTAGATTTCATGAAATCTCATTCAATATGTTGCTAAATCAAGGTATGCCAATCAATACATTTGACGAAAACATAATTGACATCTTAAAAAAATCCCAGTCTAACAATAATTTATCAAATCATTAGTTGGGAAATAATATCAGTGCGAAACGTTGAGTTGAGAAATAAAAATTTGCTCAAATAAAAATATGGGATACGTAGTTTGGGGAGTTAAGAATTTTCTAAATAATTTTCGTCGAAACATTAGTAAACTTTTAAAAGTTCTGTAAACAAGAATATTATATATGACACAGATCAGAATACTAGACAAAACCGTGCTGTGTGAAAAACGCATCTTGTCATAATGTGAACCTATTTCAGTAGGTATTATCAATTTTATTAGCTTCACTTTGTATATTTATTGTTGATGTCGTTTTTATTAATCCATAGGCAAATTTAAACCACTTTCTGGTGTCTGATTGAGCTGAAAATTTGTTATACTTTCATAATTTACTTTTAGGAGGTAATTTCTCCAATATCAATTAAAAATCGAATCTATATAACAAATTATAATACTTCGAAACGTATTTTGAAGAAGTCTCTCTATTCCAATAATATTACAATTAATTAATTGATAGGTCCCTGATAAGAATAACAATACATTTTCTAAAACCTGTCTAGTTCGATAAGGTTCAAGACGTTTCAAAACGGCTCGGAAACTAGCAAACGATCGTCCTGGCCTTGCCTCTAGACTATTCAAATACGTATTCACTTCGATAAAATCAAGATGTCACGGCTACGATGCGACTATAGTGAATCGAGGCAAGTGTATCACATTCACTGACGTGACTAAAGAAGATGTTTGATTTGAATAACTACACTTAATAATTTACTTACAGCTTTCAGCTAGTTTAGTAGCTCATAGTGAACTATGGATAATCACTGATAAATACTGTTTTTGTTTTTCAATAATATACAAAGCTGCACATACATTCATCGCGACAATTATTTTTTATGTCTTATTTTATTAAGGGTACGTTCAATTTTCATAAAAAAAACATATTTTCAATTAGCATACGTTCCAAAATACGTTTATTTTGACTAATGTCATTTATATAATTTCAGATATCATAATGTTTAATTAGCATACTACTCATTAATCATATTAACAATAACTACGAGTATAACCTTTATTTTGACCTAAAATTTACATATTATTTTAACCGCTGTTAACAACGGTGGTTAGATGACAATGGCTACCCCCCTTTAGAAACGAACTCCTGCTCGAAAAGTAGGTAAGGCTCATCGTTTGAAAATTTTCTTAGCGACTAAGTAGCATAAGAGAAACATAAATAAGATTTTTCAAATAATATATATATAGGTAACACTGTTATTTGACAGAGTTAAGATAGGTGCTACAACGAGCGAAGCGGTAAGCGTTTTAGGTGAACTGCGAACAAACAGTGCGCGAAGCCGAGCAAGCGAAGCGAACGTGCCGTGGGAGCGCCCGGCGAGCGCCAGAACCTACTTTATTTCTTACACGTACAATCAGCAGCAGAAGTAACTAAGCCTTTGTAACGTTATTTATTTATTAATAACGTACATAGACCTATATTTATGTATGGTGCTTCTATTTCTACGTTCTTGCTTAACCCAGCGATAACTGACGCGCCTAGTAACCGGCATTAGTTGCACTCGCGCTCCGTATAAGGTAATAGACTGTTCATATTTATAGACTGTTCAACAGAGTTGGATTTCGTACCCGCGACCTAGCTATTATTTTCTTTTTAGTTGTTTACATTAAATGTTCGTGTAATTTTTAATGGTGGTATTTATTTGACCTTTCCTTAGAGGTACCAAAAAAATAATAAACACGACACCTTACCCACCCAGCTTAGGATTGGGCTCGCTGACTAAATATTTGGTTACCCACCTCACATCATCAGAATATCTTTTATTGGAACAGAAGAGCAACAACACAAAAGTGCACTCTGTGTTGTCAATAATTACTTTTATCTACACCAATATCATAAATCCTCTATTATTCTAGTTTATTATGCAATTTAAGATTATGCAAAATGAGTATTATAATTTATGAAAATATGAAAAAAGTTGTTATACATTTTGTTTTCATTAAATGTAATCTATTATACAAATTACGCAATTCTTTGTTATGAAAAATGAAACTATGCAATTTGTTTGTATACAAAACATTACACACCCAGCTTAGGATTGGGCTCGCTGACTATTTGGTTACCCACCTCACATCATCAAAATATCTTTTATTGGAACAGAAGAGCAACAATACAAAAGTGCACTCTATGTTGTCAATAATTACCTTTATCTACACCAATATCATAAATCCTCTATTCCGCGTTCGGAAACTGTATGTAATTTAATTACCATTATTGCAACCAGTAACGTAACATGTAACATCAGTGTATTATCTGTGACAGTGTGGTAAAAACGTACGAAAATTAATTACCTACGGTAACGTAATGAAGATCTGCCCTCCTCTCCGACCACCGGCACGCGCCCGCCCGACCGCCGGCACAATCAAATTGGTCATGGCGGTGCAATGGCGGTTGTTTAGTATTTAACCTTTATACTATAATATTACGTTTATGAATGGTGGTGACAACTGGCCGCCTTAAGAAGAAACTATTACGTTGAAGTTTAGTGTCATTATGCCTGCAAAAAGTAAATGTTAAGTCTGCTAGAAGAATATTAAGTAAAATATGTAATAAGTGCATTGTGGAAGCGGAGGCCTCCCTACGTCGACCAGCGATCCGGCAGTAGCGGTAAGTCTCACCAAACGTACATGAAATATCATAGTCACGTTAAATGCTATAACCCCTTTCCCATCTCGTAAATTTAAACTCCAAATACAGTCCTACCACCACGTGGCGATTACGCCACATTTTCTGGCCTTCGAGCCGCATTAAAAAAATATCCATTGACTTTGAACCAACCTAATTTATCGAAAAATCTTTCTCATACAACCGCTGCTTTCCATTGCGAATCGTATTCGCAACCTATTTTCAGTTTCTTCTAGATTACACTCATATTTACATCCAATTCGTCGCATATTTTGTCCGTGACAAAAATGGCGGAAGGCGAGGTGCAATTGTTATTGCAAATAAACACGTTGACACTCAAAAAAGAATATTTGTTTAACAAATTTCAAAAGGCTTACGATGTTTCCAAAACTGTTAAATTGGATAGTCTAGACTCGGTACAGAATTACATGGTACAGTTTTCAGAACTCGATGACGCACGTTGCGACTTCGAAAAAATCGTCATGGAAATTATCATGCTTGAAATGCAGTCGAATCCTAAGACTAAACCTTCAACAAGTGCGTTAGAAAGCTTTGACGATTTATATTATGCTTGTAAAAATGTAGCTTTGAACTGCAACCGTTTAGTCCAGGAGCCAACCTCAAAAAATTCAACTGAATCCAATGATGATTGTTTAGCCAGGCCGGTCTTACCGAAACTGACTCTCTTTGAGTTTGATGGTCAGGTAGAAAATTGGACCACATTTCATGATACTTTTGTGTCTTTGGTTCACAATCGCAAGTTGGAGAACATAGATAAATTTCATTATCTGCTGTCTTGTGTCAAAGGTAGCCAGCACTTAATATTGTCAAGAGTCTTCCGATCACATCTTATAATTACCCTTTAATTTGGCAAGGTTTGCTTGATAAGTACCAAGATGTCAGGGGATTGACCGGAAGGTATCTGGATAAAATGCTGAACTTTTCACCATTGACAAAGGATAGCGTAACGAATTTAACCTCATTCGTAGAAACGTTTGACCATTCCTTAAAAGCGATTCACGCCTTGCAGATTGAGAACTTGGACGACTATTTGTTTTGTCATTTGGCATTGCGCGGGTTAGACAGTCATACTCGGAAATTATTTGAAGAAAGCCGTGATCAAAATAAATTGCCGACTTTCGCGGAATTAATTTATTTCGTAAACAAACAAATAAAAGTGTTGGAACATATAGGTACTTTTTCTAGTACAGGCTCCCGGTCTATAAGCAATCAACAAGTCAAAGTGAAGTCACCTGTCAACTTCACGCAACCGAGTCATAAACCGGCCAGTTACAAATATTCGAATTCGACCTCGTCTTCGCAAAAGGTTGGATTAGCTGTTTCGCGTAATGATATTCAAAATAATTCGAACCAAAACAAACTGACTTGCGTGCATTGCAACTCAAATCATCTGATTTATCGTTGCGAACAATTTCGTAAACTGTTAGTTCAAGATAGGATTGACCGTGTCAATGCCTTGAAGCTATGCACCAACTGTTTGAAAGGTAGTCATGAAGCGTCATGTTGTAAGAGCAACATGACTTGTGGAGTTTGCTCTCGGCCTCACCACTATTTACTACATCGGGATGCGAGTGTTCTGCAAGCATCGGCCGTGCCGGCGCTGCAGACGCCCCGCGCTGCCGTGCATGCAGCGGGGCCGTCATCGCCGCGCTCCGTGAGTGTGGCGTCCGATCCACCCATAACTGAGAAATCTTCATTCCGTGACTGAAAGTTCCAGTTCTTACGGTGTAGTGTTGGGGACTACGAGGACTCTAGTTGTTGACATCACTGGTCAACATCAGAACTGCCGTGCTGTTCTTGATTCCGGAGCTCAAAGCTCATTTATTACTTTAAGTTGTGCTCAACGTTTGGGCTTACCTCGCAACAAATGTCCTTACACAGTATCAGGACTAGGAGGTGAAGAGGTTAAAAACTTTGGCATGGTGACGTGCGACTTAAAACCGTGTAAATCGGACGTTCCGAGTTTTCAGGTGGAAATGGTCGTGGTAGAGAAGGTGTCATCTGAAATGCCAAATGTTTCATTTCCGCCAGAAGTTGTGGAAGAATACAAGAGCTTCGAATTGGCTGACCCGTTATTCTTCGAGAAGTCATCGGTGGATATTCTGCTGGACAACGGCGTTGTGTCAGATTTGATTTTAGACAAGCCTACTAATGTCAAACCGAACATTCCAAAAGTTATTAAAACTATTTTCGGTTACGTCGTTAGCGGAAGATTATACAATGACAGTATACGACTGTCATTGAATTTACACCTGTCAATTTCGCAAGAGAAGACTTTGGACAAAATGCTGCGTGACTTCTGGGAAATAGAGGAATTGCCGTGCAAACCTGTACTCAGCCCACGAGATCAGCTAGCTGAAGATATATATGTGCGTGATCACTCCCGTGATGACGGGGGGAGGTATATTGTGCCACTGCCCTTTGTTCCTGATGCGCCTACTCCCGGAGACTCTGGCGTTGCAGCTGAGCGACGATTACTGGCAACGGAGCGCAAACTTGCGCGCTCACCAGTGCTGCAACAAGCATACAATGACTTCATGTTGGAGCATGAAAAACTTGACCACATGGAATTGTATACTGGTAGCGAACCGAGCAAGTATCTGATTCCACATCACAGTATATTAGACCAGGCAGTATACGTCAACTCCCTTGCGCATTGTCTTTGATGCTAGTGCGAAAACGTCTACAAACGTCTCTCTCAATGACACTCAGTTGACAGGACCAAACCTATACCGTGACATAGGTGCCATCATAACGAATTTTCGATTATTCGAATATTGTTTCGCAAGTGATATTTGCAAAATGTATCGTGCTATCCTTGTGCGCGAATGTTGTAATGAATCCAAGGGATCCATATAATGACTATTTCAATGGACGGTAAAATTGTTCGATATTGTGACATTGCTATTAACGTTATGTAGGAGTTAATTTCATTTTTCAGTTTCAGGAAAATTTACGACTTTACGATTAAGCTTTAATGAAAAATTATACTGTAATATTAAAGTTCGAATTACAACTCACCTGGAAAATATGGAGTATCATAAAATCAATTAGTAGTTATGTCTTAATTTTCATAGCTTTGGTGCAGTTCGGGAAGGAGAATTTAGTGTTGAAATAAATACTGAAAACTAGCTTTATTTCAAGTGGCTTTTCTAAATAATATACATTTTCGGTTAGATATTAAGATGGTAATTCATTTGGAATACAGATAATAGTATTTTCTAATAAATTTTGGTTCCTAAAAAAACCTAACCTCGAATTTATAGATGTTAGTGTATGTAGCAGAAAACAAATGAAAACGTAAAATCTAATTCCTTGATCTAAATAGGCATTAAAAGTAACAATGTTTCTTGTGAGATTGAATAAAAATAATAGTTATTTAGGAAGATTTGGTTAAGAACAGTATTGTGTCATAAACACGTGATTATTTACTTCCGAGTACAAATAAATATTTTCATTCGATAAACAATATAGTCCTCTTAGCATTCCTATTGATATTTGTTAGAAATATATGCGTATTAATAATTATTGGTGAAAATTGACCATGCGGTTACATTGAATTTGCTTTCGTTTCCTATAGAAACACTATTGTATGTATATTTCATTATCATATATATATTTCCTATATTTTTAGCATATTTATCCAAATGTAGTTTCTAAGTTTTATTCAGCAATTTACCAGAAAATCCTGAAATTGTAATTATAAATTAATAATTTTAAACAAATGCGGGTAGGAATAATCTTGCAGCGCGCGAGGTTAATCTTAACCCACCCGCATATTTGCTTAGATTTTCGCAGGCGATCGAGAAGCGGTGTGCAGACGACGAGTGAGGAGTTCACACGAATTTGAACCTTGTTTGTTAGACATTTATTTGGTTTTAGTATCTACAGGTTGGATCATCAACCTTATTATTTAGATAACTAGGTTCAATAGCGGAATCGGATGAGTAATCGGTAAGATTTTTAGAGAGGTGTTTGGATTAAAGCTACAAAGGGGAATGTAGGTGATTGCGGGAGACAGGGTACGGAAATTATAAAAGCGGGTGGTAAGGTTCGAACTTAACTTAGTCGGAACGAGATTTCAAGACATTAGCATGTCTCAGCCAAGATCGAGGTCTACAACTTTATGTAAGTCCTTTTAAATATTTCACTTTTATCTTAATTGATTGTCGTGTAATAGTATTTTACAATATCTTTACTAGTGAAGCGTACGAATATTATAATAACGGTCAATACCTTTCTTTTATTAATTGGGTTATTTGGGGACTAATAGTACAGGCGTTACGCTTATTTACCTGCAGTGAGTGTTAGAATAATGAGGGATATATTATTAATCCACATTTGTCAATATTTTAGCTGTGTTTAGGTTTACAATGAAGTAGGGATCTGCATTTAAGTATATTAGGTACTATTTCAACTATTACTGAGTGAGCGAAGCGAAGCACTATTCCGCTGTGCCTAGAGCCGTCTGTATGTCTAAATAAGTACTTAAATATTTTAATTATTTATTGAGTGTGAAATTTAAATACAATCTTCGTCTTCTTCTATAAACGATTCTTAAATCGTATGGACGTTTCAACATAGTTGAGTTATAGGTTGATGTAGGGTATTATTTGACTTGGTTTTCAAACACATTAACACAGCAAATAAATAATAGTATTTTGCATTTCTGTGGAACTCGTTTTCGTGAGGAAACCATTTAACAATTTAAAGATATTCTATTTATTTCTATTCTACTATATAGGCTGATAGCTTATATTCGAACCAGGTTCTTCAATGGTCTGTGTTTGTGGTTTATTTTAACATTGAACCTTTTACATTTTAGTATATATGACTGTGTGTATTTATGCGTGCGTATTTTATTTTTACAATACCTAACTATTCAGTAGTATATATATATATATATACTAATGTCGTGTCGAGTAGGCTTTAGTTTGAGAGTACTAAGCCATATTTTATCTAAGTAGATTTTAATACAGTTTTCGGGAACTACGTTCTATCTGTTAACTATTTCTTTCTACTACCTTATAAATATAAATATATAATTTTAATGCAACGTTTAAGATAGGTTCGATCTTTTAAATGTTAATTGTCGATGTCGGTTAACTATTGGCCATGGTTAAACGAAGTCTCGTAATATGTATGTACTTCCATGTAACACTTTAGTCATTATATAAGGGATAAGATGCTGGATTTCTAGCATAGAGATTTATTCCATGTAGAATGCTTATCTGGTGTTATCTTGGTGGCAACGGGGAACACTATTATGTGAAGCCCAACGCGCACTGTATCACCCATGGTTCACTTGAACATATGACGCGCATTACAGCATGTACTTACAGAGTTTATTCCCATGTAAGTACGCCATTAGCGTACTAGGTGTTCTTAGTAATATCCGGTCTCGTGCAGTGATGACGGTACGGTGAGGGTCTTACACGTCAAGATAACTCAGGTTTGCTTATTAACGATGGTAGGTACTTGCTATTTACTTCCTAAATTTATATACCATTCGTCATAAACGGTGGTTGGTATTTGCTTACTTAATTATTAAATGTACCAGTCGTTATTTGCATATGTGGTGTGGAGGAATTGGCGGTTATCTGTCAATTATACATTGATGTATGAAGCGAGACTGTAGGCTACTGGCCCGGTCGCACACTTGGATCATTACAAATGCTCAGAACGCTAAACCAACAGGTCTGTAGGCCACTGGCCGTGGACAATATACATTGATGTATGAAGCGAGACTGTAGGCTACTGGCCCGGTCGCACACTTGAATCATTACAAATGCTCAGAACGCACAAACACTCATCAGTCTGTAAGGCCACTGGCCGTGGACGACATATATTACCAGATCCATTAAGCTTCGAACCGTAGACCACTGGTCGTGGTTCCGCCGTTGGAAGACGGAACTGTCAAAACTGACATGCCACATATTTTGTACTGGCGTACTTCGCCAACAATCACTACGTTGGGAGTCCAGCAAACCTATTTATATATATTTTGTTGTAAATACAACTATTTAACAAACAACGAAATACCTATTTTATCAATCATTATAATTCTAGTGTAATTTTAATATTCAATATTACTATTTATTATTCTATGAATTAGGATATATTTTCACAATCTTATTATTTTATTTTTAACGTCAACAGTTAATATGCTAACCTATCAATGTCTATTGTATTTATATTTCGTTACATTTAAGTTAGGAATTATATATATTTTAAATATTGCGGTTATTTCTCACCTTATCGAAAAGGACTTGCGGTAACTACACACACAACGTTGGGTCTCCACTAGCTTTCACGATCATCTTGGCCAAACTGCGTATCAGAGCAAGCTACTGTATAGATAGTTTATTAATTAATGTATTTGATATTATAATTACGTTACTTATTTTACTGTAATACGGCGCGAAGGTTTTTTGCTTCGTTAGTTTCGTTTTTACCTTCGCAAAGCCTAGGAATCGGAAACTAACACCTAATGACGTCTGCAAAGGCAGCATTAGGGGTAATTAGTCAGTGTTTCGCTTTTCAATAACAAAAATCCAAATATAAAACTTAAATAAATAATTTTCTTTTCAACCTTCAATCTTTTGTTTGATTTTCTTTCCCTGTAGTAAGTTCCTTTATGTAGGTATTTATATTTACAGAAATTTTCAGGCTAAAGCTTGAGGTAAGTAAGCTTTAGTAAGCTTTAGTAAGCGTTTAGAAGCCTTTTTCGAATATTCAGCTGTAAGTAGGGAGACATTACAATGTGATAGAAAATATCAACACATTTTCTATCGCTCGTCCGTTGACGAACCAATAAAAGTCTATAAATTGAAGACGATTACATATGGCGTAAGTTCGAGTCCATATCTGGCCATACGTACTCTGCTGCAGTTAGCCAGTGACGAAGGTGAACGTTTCCCTTCGGCTGCTACTGTTGTACGCCAAGGTATCTACATGGATGATATCTTATGGTCATGCGCAATACAAGTTCTCTGAAGCATGTGCATTACAGGACGAATTAATTAATTTGCTGCAGTGCGGAGGACTTGTGCTAAAGAAGTGGTCGAGCAACTCGGAACAATTGTTCGAGCGAGTTCCAGCTGAGCACCGTGAAACTACTGTCACCTTCCAAAAAGACAGGGATGACGTTTCGATAAAGCTTTTAGGCTTGAAATGGTCTCCGGTGTTTGACGCGTTCAGTTTTTCCCTGAATAAAAAAGATACTGTCAATACGAAAAGATCTGTACTGAAGACTCTAGCGTCAATTTATGATCCGGTTGGATACATTTCTCCTTGCACATTTGTTGCAAAGTGCATTCTCCAGGATCTTTGGAAAGTGGGTCTCGGTTGGGATGATCCACTACCTCAAGATGTATGTGAGCAGTGGTTAACATTCATTGATGAACTACCTCGACTATCCGAGTTACAGATCCAACGACACATTTTGCTTCCAGATGTAACTGAATGTGAGTTGATTGGATTTAGTGACGCGTCTTCTCGTGGGTACGCTGCTTGCATTTACGTCATCTCACGACATGAGTCGAATGTGAAGTGCAGATTGCTCATGGCAAAATCGAAAGTAGCTCCTGTCAAAGTTCAGACGATACCTAGGATGGTGCTTATGGCTGCAGCTCTCCTTGGAAAGCTTATGAAATACGCATGTGAATGCTTGACTCGGGTTAATGTGACGAGAATTACAGCATTAACAGATTCTTCAATCGTTTTGGCGTGGGTACAAACTGATGCGTATAAATTAAAAACATTTGTGTGTAACCGTGTTACACAAATAACAGAGTCAATACATCCTCCTCATGCGTGGCGTCATGTAAACAGCGAAAACAACATGGCAGAAGTCGCCTCGCGAGAAGTTTCTCCGCCGCAATTCATGGCTAGTAGCTCTCAGTGGTTTGAGGGGCCTGCCTGGATGTATGAGGATCGAGAAACCTGGCCTGTGTCTACATATATAAATAAAAATGAAACGCAAATCCCGGAGATGAAATTAAATTCAAATACATTTAATTTACTATCTCAACAGACGGGAGAAGAAGGGAAACTGGAATTTGTAGAACGTTTCTGCAATCACATTTCATCCTTTTCAAAAATGCAAAGATCAGTCGCCTGGATCTTACCCTTACTGCGACGATTTCGCGGTGATGTTTCAATTTGCAATCAAGTCTTAACTACTACAGACTTGAACCACGCTCACGATAGCTGGATCAAGTTAGTGCAAGCTGCCTACTTCAAAGATGAAATAAAAGCTTTGAAAAAGGGCGAAACGTACATTCCCTCGTTAAGGAAACTTGCACCCTTTCTTGACGCTAGTGGTTTCCTCAGGGTGGGGGGTCGTATCTCACACTCTGATCTGCCATACAATGCGAAGCATCCCTTATTATTGCCGAAGCAGTACAAGTTTACAAAGATTTTGGTTGAATATTTTCATAAGAAATATTTACATACAGGTCCGCAAACCTTACAAAATATTATCAACCAAAAATATTGGATCCTTTTGGCTCGTAGCCTCATTCGATCAATTCACGCTATGTGCAGGAACTGCTTCAAATGCAAACCAACGCTGCTTCAGCCTAAAATGGGTGATCTTCCGTCCACTCGGCTATCGCCTAATAAAGTTTTTGAGCATGTAGGTGTAGATCTAGCCGGACCTTTCTGCATAAAGGAAAGTTTACGGCGTAATGCGAAGATAGAGAAGGCTTACTTAGCAATCTTTGTGTGCTTTTCCACTAAAGCCGTGCATTTGGAAACGCTCTCTTCTCTTTCCGCCGATTGCTTCTTGGCTACTCTAGACAGATTTGTATCACGCCGCGGTCTTCCGGCATGCCTTTATTCGGACTGTGGTACGAATTTCACAGCTACTAGCAAATATTTCGCTGATGTGCAAAAATTCATTTACGACAACGGCACTCAACAAGATATTTTGAACGGCTGCTCTCTGCGCTTGATTAACTGGCAGTTCAACCCTCCAAGTGCCCCTCAAATGGGCGGATTATGGGAGAGCTGCGTTCGCGTTGCGAAATATCATCTTGTACGTGCTGTCGGTGACAAAGCTTTGACGTTTGAGGAACTGTTAACGATTTTTTGTAAAACCGAAGCTATTATGAATTCTAGACCGTTATGTGCATTACCGGCTAGTGATAATCCTCATGAGTTTAATGTTTTAACGCCAGGACACTTTCTGGTAGGCAAGAGTCTGACTGTTGTACAGTCGACGTCAAAGATATGTTTACACTTTTGCACCTTATTACAAAGGAGTAAGGTGCATAAGTGTAAACATATCTTTGACGTCAACTGTAGCAGAGTATGATTTGCAGTCTGTACCTATAAATCATTTGTCACGTTGGCAATATTTACAAAATTGCTCCCAGCTGTTTTGGAAAAAATGGAGCCATGATTATTTAAATACTTTACAGCAAAGATCAAAATGGTTCACCTCGCCTCCCAACATTAACGTAGGCGACTTAGTGTTGGTCAAGGATGATCGAGTCTCGCCATGCAATTGGCCACTTGCAATTGTCGAAAAGACACATCCCGGTTTGGACGGCATTGTGCGCAAGGTTACTCTGCGTACAAAAGCCAATAATTCTTTGTCGAGACCAGTTAAAAAACTGTGTCCTCTACCCTATACCCACTAAATGCCCATCTTCTTTCTTAAGATAGATTTTATTTTCTCGCGCCTCAAATTGCGCCCATTTTATTTCTTTTCTTATTTTATGAGAAAGCTACATAGTGCTTTCGGTGGGGGGTGTTTAGTATTTAACCTTTATACTATAATATTATGTTTATGAATGGTGGTAACAACTGGCCGCCTTAAGAAGAAACTATTACGTTGAAGTTTAGTGTCATTATGCCTGCAAAAAGTAAATGTTAAGTCTGCTAGAAGAATATTAAGTAAAATCTATACATATAATAAAGCTGAAGAGGGTCGAAAGTCTGTAAATGGAAGATAATCGAAAAAAAGTTGGCTGGGGATACTTAGAATGGATAACAGAACACGTTACAACAATTTTTAGAATTTTTGTCTGTTTGTCTGTTTATCTGTTTGTCTGTTTATTTGACCGCGCATCACGTGAAAACGGCTCAACAGATTTTGATGAAATTTTGTATAGAGATAGTTTGAGTCCCGGGTAAGGATAATATATAGTTTTAATCCCGAAAATCAACCCTGGTGGGGGTGAAAATGGGGTTGAAAGTTTGTATGGAGAATTTTTAACCGCTGAAACGATTTAGATAGAAATGAGTATGAAGATAATTTGAGTCTCGAGAAACGTCATAGGATAGTTTTCATACCCTTGTGGGGGTGAAAAGGGGGTTGGAAGTTGGTATGAGGATTTTTTTACCGCTGAACTGATTTAGATGGAAATGTGTATAGAGATAGTATGGGTCTGGAGAAAGGACAAAGGATAGTTTTTACCCCAAAATCAACCCTAAAGGGGTGAAAAGGGAGTTGGAAATTTGTATAGGGAATTATTAACCGCAGAATCGATCTAGATAAAATTTGGTATGGAGATAATTTGAGCTCTGGAAAAGGAAATGAAATAGTTTTATCTCGGAAATTATCCTTAAAGCGGATGCCAAAAGTTTACATGGGGAAGAAACAACCAATACCCGCTGTACGTATTTAGATGAAATTTGGTATTGAAATAATTTGTAATTTTTTGGTCAAGGTGTTCATATTATAACATGTTACCCCGTCGATGCTTTAAATTTACCTTTATCCGCTCTTAAGAAATATTTGAAAATGTCATGAATGTCAAAAGGGTTATTCCAGGTTCGAGGACCATATTGACATACAAAGATGCATGGCCCAAACCAAAAAACTACTACAAAATCATCTAACATTTATAGGACACTGTTTAGGTAGAAAACATATCAAACGTTTGTGAAGCAGTCAGATTAGGAATTTATTTTTCTTTATAATAAACAATGGGTACATTATCTGTCTCTCAAGCTGTTTTGATATGTCTTCTTGAAGAACTACGCATTATTTTGTATCTTTAAGATCTAATAATGTATTACTTACTGTTTTGAAAAAAATAAGTCCCGTCGAGTTTCTTTTCGGTCATAAATGTCATAATACTTCTTGGGCCAGAGGTGTATGTAGGGTTAGAACCGGTGGTAGTTTTGGAACGAAGTTCCTTATCGGACGGTTCGCGGATGGGAGGCTAGGCGAAAAAAAGTCACGAAAAAGCGTCACGTCACGAAAACGCGACACCCATACGATTGAGAAACATGTAAAATGGAATGAAATAAAAAATATATAAAATAGAATAAAGTGAAGTGAATTGAAGTGTAGTGAAAAGTTAAAGTGAGAATTGACAAAGTGATAAAAGTGAAAAAACTGTAAAAAGTCGGGAACCTAAAAGTAAACAATGGCAAAATTTTCAAAAAATTTCATAAATTTCAAAAATTTCAAAAATTTCAAAAACTTCAAAAATTTCAAAAATCTCAAAAATTTTTTTAATTCCACATAATTTCCAAAATTTAAAAAAATTCAATACTTTATAAATTTTAACTATTTCCAAAATTTCATTAATTTCAAAAATTTAAAAACTTCAAAAACTTCAAAAATTTCAAAACTCAAAAATTTTAAAAATTTCAAAAATTTCAATTTGAAAAAACTGTAAAAAGTCGGGAACCTAAAAGTAAACAATGGCAAAATTTTCAAAAAAATTCATAAATTTAAAAAATTTAAAACATTTCAAAAACTTCAAAAACTTCAAAAATTTCAAAAATTTAAGAAATTTCAAAAATTTCAAAAATTTCAACAATTTCAAATAATTTCCAAAATTTTAAAAATTTCAATACTTTTATAAATTTCAACAATTTCAACTATTTCCAAAATTTCAAAAAAATACAAAAAAAAAAAAATTCAAAAAAAAATTAAAATTAAATAACATAACTTCGTTCCAATCGCGTGTTCCACGACACTCACGTATTTTATTTTTCTCTGACGTTAATTAGTGCAGTGTAATGTGCTTACATTGATCTATACATATAATAAAGCTGAAGAGGGTCGAAAGTCTGTACATAGAAGATAATCGAAAAAAAGTTGGCTGGGGATACTTAGAATTGATAACAGAACACGTTCCAACAATTTTTAGAATTTTTGTCTGTTTATCTGTTTGTCTGTTTATCTGTTTGTCTGTTTATCTGTTTATTTGACCGCGCATCACGTGAAAACGGCTGAACGGATTTTGATGAAATTTTGTATAGTGATAGTTTGAGTCCCGGGAAAGGATAATATATAGTTTTAATCCCGAAAATCAACCCTGGTGGGGGTGAAAATGGGGTTAAAAGTTTGTATGGAGAATTTTTAACCGCTGAAACGATTTAGATAGAAATGAGTATGGAGATAATTTGAGTCTCGAGAAACGTCATAGGATAGTTTTTCAAACCCTTGTGGGGGTGAAAAGGGGGTTGGAAGTTGGTATGAGGATTTTTTTACCGCTGAACTGATTTAGATGAAAATTGGTATAGAGATAGTATGGGTCTCGAGAAAGGACAAAGGATAGTTTCAAAACGCCCCCCCCCCCCCCCCCCATCTTACTTTGGAACCGTAGGTCCAAAAAATTAAAAAAAAAAAAATGGAAGTGAAAGGTACTTTCAATAAACACTATCTATACATATAATAAAGCTGAAGAGGGTCGAAAGTCTGTTCATGGAATATATTCGAAAAAAGTTGGCGGGGATACTTAGAATCGATAACAGAACACATTCCAACAATTATTAGAATTTTTGTCTGTTTTTACCTTTACCCGCTCTTAAGAAATATTTGAAAATATTGCAGGTTATTGCAGGTTCGAGGACTATATATGACGGACAAAGATGCATGGCCCAAACCAAAAAACTACTACAAAAACATCTAACATTTATAGGACACCGTTTAGGTAGGAAGGTTTTGTGAAGCAGTCAGATTAGGAATCTTGAAGCAAATCAAATTATGTTGTTTAATATTTTTTTGATTTGCAATTTTTAAGTAGTTACACTACTATATATAAACTGAGAATAGATGTCATATACTTCAGAAAAAGTGACCAAACCCTCCGGTGTCCGAGGCCAGATACACGACGGTGTACGAGGACACCGGAGGGTTTGGTCACTTTTTCTGAAGTATATGACATCTATTTTCAGTCAGATTAGGGTTTATTTTTCTTTATAATTAAACAATAGGTACATTATCTGTCTCTCAAGCTGTTCTGATATGTTTTCTTGAAGAACTGCACATTATTTTGTATCTTTAAGATCTAATAGTGTATTACTGTCTTGAAAAAAATAAGTCGCGTCGAGTTTCTATTCGGCCATAATACTTCTTGGGCCAGAGGTGTAGGGTTAGAACCGGTGGTAGTTTTGGAACGAAGTTCCTTCTCGGACGGTCCGTGGATAGGGGGCTAGGCGAAAAAAAGTCACGTGACCGTCACGAAAATTCACGTCACGAAAACGCGACACCCATACGATTGAGAAGCATGTAAAATGAAATGAAATAAAAAATATATAAAAAGTGAAAGTGAGAAGTGACAAAGTGAAGAAAGTCGAGAGCCTAAAAGTACAAAAAAGTCAAAAATGTCGATAATGTCAAAAATGGCTAAATTTGTAAATTTCAAAAATTTCAAAAACAAAAAAAATTGCCAAAATTATCAAAATTACCAAAATTTCCAAAATTTTCAAAATTTCCAAACTTTCCAAAATTTCCAAAATTTACAAAATTTACAAAATTTACAAAATTACCAAAATGTCCAAAATTTCAAAAAATAGCATAGGCCTTATTACGTAGGTAACAGTTACATAAACTACTATTTATCTCTTTTTAGGGTTCCTTAGTCCCTTAAAGTTTCGCCATGTCCGTCCGTCTATCCGCGGTCTAGCTCAGTTACCGTTCGCACTAGGAAGCTGAAATTTGGTGAGGCCTGATAAGAACTTTCAATAAAAACTATATTGAATAAAATCGGTTTAGCCGTTTTTGAATTATCAGTAGGGCCCGGAATTTTGCGTGCGGTTTGTGAAACGTCATAGGGAGAGAACACCAATGTTTATCGATATATCGATAAATCGGGAGTTTTTTCATAAGTGTCTTTAAAAAATAATACCTCAAACTTTCAAATGATACATATTATTTTTAACGGTCATTCACGAAAAAAGCTTAATATATAAAATAATTTATAATAAATAATAAAAAATATAATAAATTATACTTTTATAAAGGATGATGTACGGTAAACGTACGAGTGCTCGACACTATCCCAATGGATACCACCTTTATTCTTAAGTCACTTTCAAAAGAGGTGACAGAAGGGTGTCATCTATTGGGCATTAGCGTGTCGAGCACTGGTACATTTACTTTATGTATCATTTGAAAGTTTGAGGTATTATTTTTTAAAGACACTAATAAAAAAACTCCCGATTTATCGATATATCGATAAACATTGGTGTTCTCTCCCTATGACGTTTCACAAACCGCACGCAAAATTCCGGGCCCTAATTATCAGTCAAAAACGCGTAGTGAAAGGAAGTGCCGAATAGTAAAATGACGTAAGCGCCGCCAAATATCCCTTAATAAACGACCTTTTGAACGGATGTTTTGTAACAGGGCGGCATCTACGAAATTCTACACTGAGCATCGCCCGACATGCTCTTGGCCGGTCACTCCTTAAGGATTACTAATTCCAATTCAAAAAAATCCCCAGCCAGGTTATACGTAGTATATAAAAATTCAACGTCTAAAAGGCGGGGGTTGCACCTCAAATAGAAATAAAATCATTTCTGCATTTGTGACCCCCCCCCCCCCCCCCCCATTTAAACCGCGCCTGTTCTTACCTTTCATGCTTAGACTGATTTGACGGGAGGATCGATTTGAATGATATTTGCCTTGGACATGAACGTATAAATACAAAAGTGGTCCTGTATCGTCCGATATACACCTACTACTCTCTATGTCGTTTAAATCATGCAAAAAAAATATGATACAAAAAGTATTCATTTTTGAGTGTAGTTTCATTTAGTGGTAATTGTAAAATATTTTATTAGGACTACTGTCATCTAGCGTATCCATCTGTCAACTTTACTTTAAGTTCCGCCTCCAGGGAGAGAAATTAGGGGTGAATTAGCCGCTTACTGACACAGACCGAATTCCACGCGGGCGGAGCCGCGGGCACAGCTAGTATGTAATAAGTGCATTGTGGAAGCGGAGGCCTCCCTACGTCGACCAGCGATCCGGCAGTAGCGGTAAGTCTCACCAAACGTACACGAAATATCATAGTCACGTTAAATGCTATAACCCCTTTCCCATCTCGTATACCCTA
Organism: Pammene aurita; assembly: GCA_947086415.1. NCBI lineage: Eukaryota > Metazoa > Arthropoda > Insecta > Lepidoptera > Tortricidae > Pammene > Pammene aurita. The sequence continues at coordinate 12,349,278 of OX352299.1, forward strand.
AACAATTTGAACTGAACTCATCCACTTAGTATCTTATCTTTTGTGTGTAAACCGCAGGCGCGCGTGCCACTATGAAAAAAATGGTTTGGCCACATGTTAGCGTTTATTGAATTTCTACTATATGGACCACGCAATAAGATTCAATGTGAACTAATACGAAAAAATCTCTAAGTTCTATACGGTTGCACCCAGTACAAGCGACTCAAATGCTCTAATACCAGCGTAACTCGACACCGATATCCGAAACAAATGTGCGTAATTGGAGATCGCGCTTGCACTGGTATTCCGAGCGCACGGCTAGTTAGCGATTAGGAGGCAATTGGAATTTTCCCGAACGGACAGGTAAAACAGGGTTGGATTCTGATTAAAACATTTGGGTGGATGTACGATTTACAAATATTTAATACTAGCCTTTTCCCGCGGCTTCGCCCGCGTACTACAAGTACTCAAAAAGGATACGATACCCATGTTGATTTTCAGACCTTATACACACATTTGCCACTTTAAGGGGTTGAATTTTCAAAAAACCTGAAATACGTGTTTACTCATTTATCGTTAGGAATACTCCTGTGAAGTTTCGAATAAAAAAATCTAACAAATCTTATGGGGTGAATTTTGAAAAATCCTTTCTTAGTGCACCCCTAGACCTTATAAGGAACCTACGTGCCAAATTTGGAATCTCTAGAACCAGCGGTTTGGGCTGTGCGTTGATATGTCAGTCAGTCAGTCAGTCAGTCAGTCAGTCAGTCACTTTCTTCTTTTATATATTTAGATATGAAATATATATACATATATAATAGATTTTAATAAATATTGGTTATGTTAAAATTATAATCAGACATATAAATAATCAACTATTTTAAATTTGCTTTCTTAATTTTACAGCTTAGACTTACTTTTACCTATAGCAAATTATGTACTGAGAATAACTCAATTCAAATATAAATAATATGAATCTACATTATAGTTGTGCTTGTTATCATAATTCCGAATGTGTTGTAGAATTATACTATTTTTTTTTTACATATTAGTCAACAAGAATAATCATATTAATCTAAAATTAACAAATTCTTACAAATAATTATGCGCAAGTATGTTACAATTATAATGTGACATATTAATAATCAACTAATGATAGTAATGATTTAAAACATTGCTTTCTTAATTTTCACACTTTCACTTAAACACGATATTCTTGCAAAGATCACGACATCTCAATATTTTATTTAAATATTCGTCACGTTGGTGTATCCAAGATTGCTTGGAGAGTCCATCAATATTTTCCTTGTGTTTAAAGTAGAATAATGGATAGCCCAAAAACTTCAGTATTCTGCATAAATATGATTGTGAATAAGGAAATATTGCGCCATCTTTAGTTAGTTCTTCATATATCATCATTGTAGTGGGTGATATGTTTTGGAATAAAAGTCACTTATTATCCTTTCAATAAGGTCTTTAATTATCATTCTATAAATTCAAGAATGATGTAAAACGTAAACTTATTTCTAAAGCCTATTATAGTATAGAAGACGATTATTTTATTATAGTATAGTATAGAAGATTTATTAAACAATAAATGATATAAATTTTCCTTTGACATTTGCATTTTATTCTAGAAACATTCGAAACTAGTATTTTATTATACATTTTTTCATCTTTTAAGTTTTGTCGATCTTATTGTGAAATTATTATGATACGTTTTGCCCCGTATTTTTTTTTGTATAATTGCATCAATATATTTCTATTAATTATATAATAGCTTAATATAATAATCGTTACTGACGATTCGAAAGTGCTTGTTGCTATGCCTACTTGAATAAATACATTTTTGACTTTGACTTTGAGTATTTAAAGGACTGATTAAATTGTAACATACTCAGCCTATATTTATTAAAATCTGTTATTTATTTATTTTCTTTTTAAACGTTTGTAAATCTGATAAAAAATGTAATAAACATAACAAACCCTCATTTGAGGAATAGTTGCAGGCACGTAATTAATTTAGAAAAAAAAATGAAATTAATATGATGAAAAGATTAATATGATTATTTTTGTTGACTAATATGTACTATCAATATATATAGTTTTATATTCTTCTACAATACATTCGAATTATGATAACAAGCACAACTTTAATGTAGATTCATATTATTTATATTTAAATTGAGTTATTCTCAGTACATAATTTGCTATAGGTAAAAGTAAGTCTAAGCTGTAAAATTAAGAAAGCGATTTTAAAATAGTTGATTATTTATATGCCTGATTATAATTTTAACATACCCAATATTTATTAAAATCTATTATATATGTATATATATTTCATATATTAAATATTTGTGAATCGTATATTCACCCAAATGTTTTAATCAGAATCCCACCCTGTTTTACCTGCCCGTTCGGGATAATTACAATTGCCGCCAAATCGCTAACTAGCCGTGCGCTCGGAATACCAGGGCAAGCGCGATCTCCAATTACGCACATTTGTTTCGGATCTCGGTGTCGAGTTACGCTGGTCTTAGAGCATTTGAATCGCTTGTACTGGGTGCAACCGTATAGAACTTAGAGCTTTTTTCGTATTAGTTCATATTGAATCTTATTGCGTGGTCCATATAGTAGAAATTCAATAAACGCTAACATGTGGCCAAACCATTTTTTTCATAGTGGCACGCGCGCCTGCGGTTTACACACAAAAGATAAGACACTAAGTGGATGAGTTCAGTTCAAATTGTTTAGAGTATAAATTTAAACTCCAAATACAGTCCTACCACCACGTGGCGATTACGCCACAGCGGTCATTCTAATGGTTTCCGAATACTTCATTTAGGATTTATACTATGTGAAACTGTACGCCTTATTACGTAAAAGTTACATAAACTACTCTTGCCAATAACTTTAAATATCAAACAGAGCTCCCGTACACAGAGCTATTTTCTTTTCTATATCTAAATGACCTCGATAGCTAGTACATCAAATATGCTTCACACTACCGACTAATATTATCAGTTATCACCGCTCACAACCCCTCTGCTTTACCATAAGCTACTGGTAATGAATGCTTCTTGGCATTAAGTACGCCTTTTGTACAATAAGATTTTATGTTGTGCAATAAAGATTAAATAAATGAATAAATAATACATTTCGTCACAAAGACCCGATTTCCACAAACACTTTAAGTGTCACCACAAAACATCCACATTTGCATTATTACCCTTCGCAAAAACACCTCAGGGGATATCCCGACATTCGCATGCTGTAAATTTCACTTAAAATATTTATTTGGCGTCGTCAGTGAGTTGACTTTATTTATCATGCTTTGATATATCAAAGTAAAGATGAGCCAACGTTGTGAAACTTTATATGAAAAGTACTCGAAAATTTTAGAACAATGTCCGTCCCGAGGGGCATTTTCTAAATGATTCAAGATTTCGTGGATGTTTCTATAAATCTCTGGGGACATTCTTGTCTTTCTGAGAATATTATGCAACGTGTAATTACATTGTAGTTTCGACATAGTGTTGTGTTCCTGCCGGTGAGTAAGGTTGCCAGAGAGCTCATAGAGGATGCAGTGTGTTGACGACGGGGGACCCTCTTGTCCCTTTAGCCGTCCTTTATATTAAAGAGGTGGCAAGGTTTGCCAAGGAACCAAGACCCGGTACCCTTACTACCGGGTATGTCCTTAAACTACGTCCAAAAGAGAGGTATGGGTACTGCGAATGTCATCTCGCTATGTGTGGTAGGGCACAGCACAGCGAATGTCATCTCGCTCAAATCTGGAGCAGAGCCCGGGCTGGGGAAGTACCTCCACCTTACAGAAAACCACATCCAAATAGCACTAGACCCTACTCATAGTGTTGTGTTTGTGCTGTTGAGTAAGGTTGCCAAAGAGCTAAAAGAGGACCCAGTATGTTGACGATGAGGGACCCTCTTGTTCCTTTAGCCGTCAACACAGTGAGTCCTCTTTTTTGTAAAAAGTCGGCAACGAGTATGTGACACCTGGGAGTTGCAGGCGACCATACGCTACGGTAGCTGCTTACTATCAGGCAGGCCATATGCTTGTTTGCCACCGTCGTGGTAAAAAAGAGTTTCTCGAATAATATGAATTAATTAACTACGGCATAGCTCGCTGTCTTCACCGCAAATGCGAAATTGCAAATCCGCAAACCGCTCAGATGTGCGAGCGAGGACATTGCTATATAGCCCCGTCCCGCTGACAATATTTTGAGGGTTAAGTTTCTAAAATTCTAAAGTCACTTATTATTGAAGTTGGAAATACAGTGTTTACATGAGAATCTTTCAGTGCGTTTTGTGTCATATTCAATTGGTGCTTTTTTTGTAATTCAATAATTTGAGGTTAACTTCTTTAGCTTGCCATAACTTGAGTAACAGATTCGAGTTTTCGGCCCTGAGTATGTCCTTAAACTACGCCAAAAAGAGAGGTATGGGCACTGCGAATGGCATCTCGCTAAGTGTGGTAGGGCAAGGGTTGCAAATAGAAAAAATACAAAATGTTTTTTTTTCAAATTTATGAAAAAAAAACATGAAAAAAATCCTGGCACCATTGTCTTTTTTCTGAATAAGGTTTTTTTTATGTGAGCAGTGGTTAACATTCATTGATGAACTACCTCGACTATCCGAGTTACAGATCCAACGACACATTTTGCTTCCAGATGTAACTGAATGTGAGTTGATTGGATTTAGTGACGCGTCTTCTCGTGGGTACGCTGCTTGCATTTACGTCATCTCACGACATGAGTCGAATGTGAAGTGCAGATTGCTCATGGCAAAATCGAAAGTAGCTCCTGTCAAAGTTCAGACGATACCTAGGATGGTGCTTATGGCTGCAGCTCTCCTTGGAAAGCTTATGAAATACGCATGTGAATGCTTGACTCGGGTTAATGTGACGAGAATTACAGCATTAACAGATTCTTCAATCGTTTTGGCGTGGGTACAAACTGATGCGTATAAATTAAAAACATTTGTGTGTAACCGTGTTACACAAATAACAGAGTCAATACATCCTCCTCATGCGTGGCGTCATGTAAACAGCGAAAACAACATGGCAGAAGTCGCCTCGCGAGAAGTTTCTCCGCCGCAATTCATGGCTAGTAGCTCTCAGTGGTTTGAGGGGCCTGCCTGGATGTATGAGGATCGAGAAACCTGGCCTGTGTCTACATATATAAATAAAAATGAAACGCAAATCCCGGAGATGAAATTAAATTCAAATACATTTAATTTACTATCTCAACAGACGGGAGAAGAAGGGAAACTGGAATTTGTAGAACGTTTCTGCAATCACATTTCATCCTTTTCAAAAATGCAAAGATCAGTCGCCTGGATCTTACCCTTACTGCGACGATTTCGCGGTGATGTTTCAATTTGCAATCAAGTCTTAACTACTACAGACTTGAACCACGTTCACGATAGCTTGATCAAGTTAGTGCAAGCTGCCTACTTCAAAGATGAAATAAAAGCTTTGAAAAAGGGCGAAACGTACATTCCCTCGTTAAGGAAACTTGCACCCTTTCTTGACGCTAGTGGTTTCCTCAGGGTGGGGGGTCGTATCTCACACTCTGATCTGCCATACAATGCGAAGCATCCCTTATTATTGCCGAAGCAGTACAAGTTTACAAAGAATTTGGTTGAATATTTTCATAAGAAATATTTACATACAGGTCCGCAAACCTTACAAAATATTATCAACCAAAAATATTGGATCCTTTTGGCTCGTAGCCTCATTCGATCAATTCACGCTATGTGCAGGAACTGCTTCAAATGCAAACCAACGCTGCTTCAGCCTAAAATGGGTGATCTTCCGTCCACTCGGCTATCGCCTAATAAAGTTTTTGAGCATGTAGGTGTAGATCTAGCCGGACCTTTCTGCATAAAGGAAAGTTTACGGCGTAATGCGAAGATAGAGAAGGCTTACTTAGCAATCTTTGTGTGCTTTTCCACTAAAGCCGTGCATTTGGAAACGCTCTCTTCTCTTTCCGCCGATTGCTTCTTGGCTACTCTAGACAGATTTGTATCACGCCGCGGTCTTCCGGCATGCCTTTATTCGGACTGTGGTACGAATTTCACAGCTACTAGCAAATATTTCGCTGATGTGCAAAAATTCATTTACGACAACGGCACTCAACAAGATATTTTGAACGGCTGCTCTCTGCGCTTGATTAACTGGCAGTTCAACCCTCCAAGTGCCCCTCAAATGGGCGGATTATGGGAGAGCTGCGTTCGCGTTGCGAAATATCATCTTGTACGTGCTGTCGGTGACAAAGCTTTGACGTTTGAGGAACTGTTAACGATTTTTTGTAAAACCGAAGCTATTATGAATTCTAGACCGTTATGTGCATTACCGGCTAGTGATAATCCTCATGAGTTTAATGTTTTAACGCCAGGACACTTTCTGGTAGGCAAGAGTCTGACTGTTGTACAGTCGACGTCAAAGATATGTTTACACTTTTGCACCTTATTACAAAGGAGTAAGGTGCATAAGTGTAAACATATCTTTGACGTCAACTGTAGCAGAGTATGATTTGCAGTCTGTACCTATAAATCATTTGTCACGTTGGCAATATTTACAAAATTGCTCCCAGCTGTTTTGGAAAAAATGGAGCCATGATTATTTAAATACTTTACAGCAAAGATCAAAATGGTTCACCTCGCCTCCCAACATTAACGTAGGCGACTTAGTGTTGGTCAAGGATGATCGAGTCTCGCCATGCAATTGGCCACTTGCAATTGTCGAAAAGACACATCCCGGTTTGGACGGCATTGTGCGCAAGGTTACTCTGCGTACAAAAGCCAATAATTCTTTGTCGAGACCAGTTAAAAAACTGTGTCCTCTACCCTATACCCACTAAATGCCCATCTTCTTTCTTAAGATAGATTTTATTTTCTCGCGCCTCAAATTGCGCCCATTTTATTTCTTTTCTTATTTTATGAGAAAGCTACATAGTGCTTTCGGTGGGGGGTGTTTAGTATTTAACCTTTATACTATAATATTATGTTTATGAATGGTGGTAACAACTGGCCGCCTTAAGAAGAAACTATTACGTTGAAGTTTAGTGTCATTATGCCTGCAAAAAGTAAATGTTAAGTCTGCTAGAAGAATATTAAGTAAAATATGTAATAAGTGCATTGTGGAAGCGGAGGCCTCCCTACGTCGACCAGCGATCCGGCAGTAGCGGTAAGTCTCACCAAACGTACACGAAATATCATAGTCACGTTAAATGCTATAACCCCTTTCCCATCTCGTAAATTTAAACTCCAAATACAGTCCTACCACCACGTGGCGATTACGCCACAGCGGTCATTCTAATGGTTTCCGAATACTTCATTTAGGATTTATAATATGTGTGTAGATAAAGCACTGCATGAAACTGTACGCCTTATTACGTAAAAGTTACATAAACTACTATTGCCAATAACTTTAAATATCAAACAGAGCTCCCGTACACAGAGCTATTTTCTTTTCTATATCTAAATGACCTCGATAGCTAGTACATCAAATATGCTTCACACTACCGACTAATATTATCAGTTATCACCGCTCACAACCCCTCTGCTTTACCATAAGCTACTGGTAATGAATGCTTCTTGGCATTAAGTACGCCTTTTGTACAATAAGATTTTATGTTGTGCAATAAAGATTAAATAAATGAATAAATAATACATTTCGTCACAAAGACCCGATTTCCACAAACACTTTAAGTGTCACCACAAAACATCCACATTTGCATTATTACCCTTCGCAAAAACACCTCAGGGGATATCCCGACATTCGCATGCTGTAAATTTCACTTAAAATATTTATTTGGCGTCGTCAGTGAGTTGACTTTATTTATCATGCTTTGATATATCAAAGTAAAGATGAGCCAACGTTGTGAAACTTTATATGAAAAGTACTCGAAAATTTTAGAACAATGTCCGTCCCGAGGGGCATTTTCTAAATGATTCAAGATTTCGTGGATGTTTCTATAAATCTCTGGGGACATTCTTGTCTTTCTGAGAATATTATGCAACGTGTAATTACATTGTAGTTTAGACATAGTGTTGTGTTCCTGCCGGTGAGTAAGGTTGCCAGAGAGCTCATAGAGGATGCAGTGTGTTGACGACGGGGGACCCTCTTGTCCCTTTAGCCGTCCTTTATATTAAAGAGGTGGCAAGGTTTGCCAAGGAACCAAGACCCGGTACCCTTACTACCGGGTATGTCCTTAAACTACGTCCAAAAGAGAGGTATGGGTACTGCGAATGTCATCTCGCTATGTGTGGTAGGGCACAGCACAGCGAATGTCATCTCGCTCAAATCTGGAGCAGAGCCCGGGCTGGGGAAGTACCTCCACCTTACAGAAAACCACATCCAAATAGCACTAGACCCTACTCATAGTGTTGTGTTTGTGCTGTTGAGTAAGGTTGCCAAAGAGCTAAAAGAGGACCCAGTATGTTGACGATGAGGGACCCTCTTGTTCCTTTAGCCGTCAACACAGTGAGTCCTCTTTTTTGTAAAAAGTCGGCAACGAGTATGTGACACCTGGGAGTTGCAGGCGACCATACGCTACGGTAGCTGCTTACTATCAGGCAGGCCATATGCTTGTTTGCCACCGTCGTGGTAAAAAAGAGTTTCTCGAATAATATGAATTAATTAACTACGGCATAGCTCGCTGTCTTCACCGCAAATGCGAAATTGCAAATCCGCAAACCGCTCAGATGTGCGAGCGAGGACATTGCTATATAGCCCCGTCCCGCTGACAATATTTTGAGGGTTAAGTTTCTAAAATTCTAAAGTCACTTATTATTGAAGTTGGAAATACAGTGTTTACATGAGAATCTTTCAGTGCGTTTTGTGTCATATTCAATTGGTGCTTTTTTTGTAATTCAATAATTTGAGGTTAACTTTTTTAGCTTGCCATAACTTGAGTAACAGATTCGAGTTTTCGGACCTGAGTATGTCCTTAAACTACGCCAAAAAGTGAGGTATGGGCACTGCGAATGGCATCTCGCTAAGTGTGGTAGGGCAAGGGTTGCAAATAGAAAAAAAACAAAATGTTTTTTTTTCAAATTTATGAAAAAAAACATGAAAAAAATCCTGGCACCATTGTCTTTTTTCTGAATAAGGTTTTTTTCAGATGAACAAATATTACGACAAACACGGTTTTTCGTGATTTATTCATATAAGAAACTTAAAACTAAGTACATTAAAGTAGGTATGTCTGTTATGTAACTAAACTATTCTCAGTAAATGAAAAAAAAAACTTTGAACTTATTCACTAGAACTATCAGCAGCATAGTACCACTACATATTTCATTAATATAAGTTTAATAAAACCAGAAATTAAAGTTGTTAAATTAAATTAGTTTAATAGTTAACATAAAGTCTAAAACAAACGTATAAGAGTATCAACTGCCTTGCGAATTTTGAGATTTCGTACTTATGAAAAAAAACATATTCCAGAAAAAAAACTGTTCTTTTTCTCGGGTTTTTTTTCAGGTTTTTTTTTTCAAGACAGAAAAAAAACCGTTTTTTTGCAACCCTAGGTTTTTTTTTTTTTTATACCACGACGGTGGCAAACAAGCATACGGCCCGCCTGATGGTAAGCAGCTACAGTAACCTATGGACGCCTGCAACTCCAAAGTAGTCACATGCGCGTTGCCGACCCTTTACAAAAAGGAGGATTCACTGGTAGGGCACGTTCAGCGAATGTCATCGCTCAAATCTGGAGCAGAGCCCGACTGGGGAAGTACCTCCACCTTAGAGAAAACCACAGCCAAATAGCACTAGACCCTACTCTTAGTGTTGTGTTCCTGCTGGTGAGTAAGGTTGCCAAAGAGCTCAAAGAGGACCCAGTGTGTTGACGATGAGGGACCTTCTTGTTCCTTTAGTCGTCAACACAGCTGCTTACCATCAGGCGGGCCGTATGCTTGTATGCCACCGTCGTGGTATAAAAAAAAAAAAAACAGAATATTAGAGTAAAAAAATATAACTGTTTTGTATTTAGAACAGTTTTATTGTTGTACAAAACCAGTTTGTGTCATTTACGTCGAGTGAAATTTGATATAGTATGACAACGCTAAAAAACTACGTATAAAAAATTAGAGTTCATAAATTAAGGATTAACTATACGAGTATCATCACCTTAAAATACGTCAATAAAATCAATATGTGTCAAATTAAGCAATGAAAATTTAAATTTCTTGGTAATTTCGTTTTTTTAGGCTGTTATCGTTTTAATAAATTATTAAAGTCATCAGAGTTCACATTATTATAAATCAAAAAGGGACTTTAAAGTAGACATTTCAATTTGTGTCACTTTCATCAATGATATTTCGTCAAAAATTAAACGGAAACAATATTTGCGTTCAGAGGAAATCTTCCTTCCTAACTATAGCGCGTGACCTTGATGGCACGCCTGTTCGGCGTGCTTCTGTATTGACTACTAGAAGTAGACCCCCGGCTCGCTTCTTAACAAGCTAAACCATGGGTCAACCAGGCGCTGGCATCTTAGTTTACTTTTAGTTTACTTATTTTCAAAAAATTCAAAAATTTCAAAAATTTCAAAAATTTCAAAAATTTCAAAAATTTCAAAAATTTCAAAAATTTCAAAAATTTCAAAAATTTCAAAAATTTCAAAAATTTCAAAAATTTCAAAAATTTCGAAAATTTCAAAAATTTCAAAATATTAAAAAAAAAAAAAATTAAAACCACAAAAATTACGAAAAAGTCAAAATTTAAATAACATGACTTCGTTCCGACCGAGTCTTCCATGACACTTTTTTAGGGTTCCGTAGTCAACTAGGAACCCTTATAGTTTCGCCATGTTTGCCCGTCCGTTCGTCCGTCCGTCCGTCCGCGGATAATCTCAGTGACCATTCAAACTCAAACTCAAACATTTATTCAGTAATTATGATAAAAACGGGACTTAATCGCGTACACTTACTTTTATTATTTTCCTGACGTTTCGAGCGTGCCGTAACGCTCGTGGTCGCAGGCAGACACCATAAATAATATCATCATCATCATCAGTACATTTATTCAGTAAGTAGGCCACAAGAGCACTTTTACACGTGCGTGTAAAAGAGAGAGAATAAAAAAAATCAAACTACACCGGTTCTAACCCTACACCTCTGACCCGAGAAGAATTATGTCCGGCAAGAAACTCGGCGGGACTTATTTTTTCAAAACAACAGTACATCAAAACTAAACAATACATATAAGTGCGTTGTTCTAACAGAAAACATATCAAACCAAGGTTAGATTAACCAACAATAGGTTATAGTTTAAGAAAAATACCAAAGAAAAAAGATGAGTCCAAATCTGACTATTGAAAATGAATTACATACAAGTTTGATATACTTTCTTAGCTGAACTGTGTCTTCTACATAAATTTCCAAATTATAATAATCCATCATCAACAGTTAGAAACAAATTTTGAATTTAAATAATAATAAAAAAGTACTTAAGTGATTCTAGTATACAATAAACATACTATTTCTAAATTATACTTAGAGATGTATAAGGTCTCCAAGTGTCTTGATCTATATATTCTATATAATAAAAAAATATGGATAATCAAGCACCGAATGTTCTGTCTAAAGCCAATTAAACTAAAATTAAATATGATTAATAAAAAGTTACGTAAATGTGTTGCCCCAGTTAGCCTAAACAGACCGGTCTCCACAAACAGCACCCGTTCACGAGTATGACGCATATCTCAGCCATCGCCTCCCTCAACCTTTCTTCGGGAAAGTGGCATTAGCACTAGAAAGCTGAAATTTGGTACTAATATGTATATCAATCACGCCGACAAAGTGGTAAAATAAAAAGTGGGAAAAAATGTTTTATTAGGGTAGCTCCCCTATACGTAAAGTGGGGAGTGTTTTTTTTTTCATTTCAACCCTAACGTGTGATATATTGTTGAATAGGTATTTAGAAATGAATAGGGGTGTACTAAAATAATTTTTTGATAATGTAAATATTTTCGGAAATAATCGCTCCAGAAGTAAAAAAAAAATTCGTCCCCCCCCCCCCGCTACCTTTCAACCATAAGTTTTAAAAAAATCTGAAAAGTAAACCTTTATAAAAACTTTCTAGGAAAATTATTTTGAACTTGACAGGTTGAATAGTTTGTGGAAAAAAAAAATACAATTTTTTTCTGAAATAAGTTTTTAATTTAACCGTATAAGCAGGTGTGTATTGTACCTGTAATTTCTACAAAATTACAATGAAAAGACTTGCTTTCAAATAAAGTAAAAACGGCGAAAATCGGTTCACGCAATAAAGAATTATCCCATAAAAATCATCTTCCATACTTTAAGCTCGCGCGCAATAGTTTACTTAATTTGCCGATAGATACGAGGGTTGCTACTTATATATCCGGAAACAAAAAAACAAACAAACGTACACGGCTGAAAATGGTTTTATTGTTTTTCAAAGTATTCCCCTTGATGATCTATGCACTTTTGCATTCGCGTGAACCAATTTTTAAAGCACTTCTGCCACTCCGCCTGAGGTACCTCCATAACGTGTTGTTTGAATGCGTCGACAGCATCTTCAGCGGTCGAAAATCGTTGAGCGCGTAATTTATTCTTTATATTTGGAAATAAATAAAAATCGTTGGGTGCCAAGTCAGGGCTGTACGGCGGATGACCCGTTAATTCCACATTTTGACCCTCCAAAAATAGAGTTGTTTCGCGTGACGTATGACAGCTGGCATTGTCATGATGAAGAATGATTCTTCGTCGCTGGTTAGTTTTACGAATTTGTTCAAATACTTCCGGTAAGCAAATGGTCGTGTACCACTCTGAATTAACCGTTCTACGGTTTTCTAGTGGCACTGTAGCTACATGGACATTAATACCGAAGAAGCAGGCCACCATTTGTTTCAATGTACTTTTTGCACGAGTAACTTTCGTAGGGTTCGGCTCATTTTGAAACACCCATACCGTTGATTGTTGCTTCGTTTCGGGATCGTATGCATAGATCCAGGATTCGTCACCTGTAAAGATGTTATAAACGGCTTTTGAGTCACCACGGTTATATTTTTTTAACATTTTATTGCACCATTCGACGCGAGCATCTTTTTGCTCTTTTGTTAAGTTGTGGGGTATCCAACGCGAACAAATTTTTTTTACAGCCAAATAATTATGTAATATGCTATTAATGCTGGTCATAGAAATACCCAGAGTCGCCTCTATCTCGCAGTACGTAACATGTCGGTCGTCCATTATAAGTTTTCGCACAGCCTCGATATTTTGTTGTACAACGACCGATTTCGGGCGACCTGCCTTAACTTCGTCCGTAAGCATACTACGTCCACGATTGAACTCACTAAACCAGTGATACACAGTAGTTTTAGATGGGGCTTCATCACCAAAAGTTGAAGTTAGTTGATCTATGCACTGTTGTTGCGTTAAACCACGCCGAAAATCATAATAAATCATAGCACGAATATTTTCACGAGTGAGTTCCATTCTTGCTGCGAGATGACATTTAAAACCCGTCAAAAACAAAACACGAGCGTTAATAAGAAAGAAAAAATATACCGGCCAGTACTTAAAAAAGTTCAAATTTTACCATGAAGGTCAAATATGCTATTTAAGAAGATTGTAATCCCGGTTTCCGGATATATAAATAGCAGCCTATGTATCGCTGTACGTAGAACGCTCATATCATATCCTACATGGCGGTGTTATTTTAACTCTTAAGTGGGGACACTTACTGTGACGGACGAAAAACTACGAAACCCACCCTACACTGAGCGTGGCCCGACACGCTCTTGGCCGGTTTTTAGTTTTTATTTCGTTTTCATTTTGTATTTATTCTGTTTTTATTTTGTTTTATTTTATTTTTATTTTGTTCTTATACCACGACGGTGGCAAACAAGCATACGGCCTGCCAGATAGTAAGCCGTAGCCCATGGATGCCTGCAACTCCTGAGGTGTCACACGCGCGTTGCTGACCCTTTAAAAAAAGGAGGAGAATATCTCACCCATTTTCAGAGTTCCGTACCTCGAAAGGAAAAAACGGAACCCTTATAGGATCACTTTGTTGTCCGTCTGTCTGTCTGTCTGTCTGTCAAGACCATTTTTCTCAGGAACGCGTGGAAGTATCAAGCTGAAATTTGTATCAAATACTCAGGTCTACTGTCCCTTGAAGCTGTGAAAAAATCAGACTTCTAAGCCAACGCAATCAAAAGATAAAGCCGTTTATGCTGCAAATTTCCGCAAATTTTCGCTCGCAAGGGAATCAAAACCTACAGGGTACTTCCCGTGAACTCAGAATCTTGAAATTTGGTACGATGCAACGTCTTATATCACAAATAAAGGAAAAATTGCGAAAACCGTAAATTTTTTGTTACATCATATAATAAAAATATTTTTAAATTACTACCCCTATAAACCTACAGGTTTGTACGGAACCCTCGGTGCGCGAGTCTGACTCACACTTGGCCGGTTTTTTAATTTTAGAGAAAAGTTTCTCAAACAAAACACGCTCATTTTAGCGTTTTCTATACGGGAAAATCATAAAAAGTACATGTTATAATGAAGTCCCATCGATGGTGTTTTTTTCGAAGTCCAAATTATATACAAGTTCAAAGTCCATTATCTCGGCCATTTTGATTTTAAAGAATTTTGATTTTTTCAAATAAAACACGCTCATTTTAGCGTATTCTAGACCGTCGCTATTTTATTTTCTAAGTCCAAATTTTACTCCATGTAGTCAATCTTCAAGTCCCGAACTTCGAAGTTTTTGAGTAAAAAAAATGTTTCTAATAAAACTTGATTATTTTAACACATTCTACACAATAAGACAAAAAATGTGTCATAATGACACCATTTCAACCAAAATAGTCCAAACTGTACTCCACCTTCAGGGCCATAACTTCAAAACTGTTGAGTTAAAAAATATGTTAAAGAAAAGTTGCTTATTTTTATGTGTTTTATACGATAAGTTAATAAAAACATAGCCTTATTATGACATCACACTGATGAAAAATTTATTAAGTCCAGCCCGGCCCATTGCTAGTCCAACCGAGAGGCAGATAACGAAATTTCGATTTTCGCGTTTCACGATTGGTACTCTGTAAACAAACCGCCTTGATGCATAAATTACATATTTATTAGTAACAAATGATCTGTGACAATTTGTCAAAATACTGTTTATATGGTAAACTAGGTTTAGCGTGCCACACAGATCCGCCGTTGCAGTGCCTTACGGACTACGGTGTAGTCATACGTTATATCACCATTAATATCCTTTACTTACTTAAGTTTTATATTACTGCTTTCTTTACTATGAATAATAAAGAAGAGCGACTAAAAAGTCGCTGCTTAGTAGTCGTACTTACTACTATATGTATGTATAGAGTAATAATTATCCATATTTTTTATTATTATATAGAATATATAGATCAAGACACTTGGAGACCTTATACATCTCTAAGGATAATTTAGAAATAGTATGTTTATTGTATACTAGAATCACTTACTTTTTTTTTATTTAAATTCAAAATTATTTTGTTTCTAACTGTTGATGATGGATTATTATAATTTGGAAATTTATTTAGAAGACACTGTTCAGGTAAGAAAGTATATCAAACTTGTATGTAATTCATTTTCAATAGTCAGATTTGGACTCATCTTTTTTCTTTGGTATTTTTCTTAAACTATAACCTATTGTTGGTTAATCTAACCTTGGTTTGATATGTTTTCTGTTAGAACAACGCACTTATATGTATTGTTTAGTTTTGATGTACTGTTGTTTTGAAAAAATAAGTCCCGCCGAGTTTCTTGCCGGACATAATTCTTCTCGGGTCAGAGGTGTAGGGTTAGAACCCGTGTAGTTTGATTTTTTTTTCTCACTTTTACTTTGACGTGTAAAAGTGCCCTTGTGGCCTACTTACTGAATAAATGTTTGAGTTTGAGTTTGAGTTTGAATGTAAAGAAAACAAACGAGCTGCTAGGCACCCTGGCCGGCACATGCACCCCGCCCGCGCCTTACCCTTCCCCGCGCATGCCCTTTACGCAAAACAAGTTTTTGTTTTGAAAAATAAAAATAATCCATTGATTATAATGACACAAATTTCAAACATTGTTTCGATACGCTTTTATAAAAATATTGACGCAAACTTTAATAACTTTAATATTTTATTGTACTGTTAACATGGTCATACAAGAAAAAAAATTAAAATAAATAAATATCATTGATTAATATGGCACAAATTTATTCAAATAATACATACCGATATTTTAGAAAGCACAGTACCTAATCTATCAACTCTAATTTTAAATAATAATTATAAAGGTCTACATATATGTGCTGATTGAATGTCAGTCTTCCCGTTGACGAAAGTGACACAAAACGCGTGCGTGCGTCAGTAACAACTTTGCTGTTACAGTGAAAAAACAATTTTGATCTCTAATTTTCTATTTACCGAATAATGTTTAAAATAAGAAATGTCTAAGTTTCTACCTAAGCAACAACCTAGGATGACACAAATTATTATTATTAGCTAAGTTGGATGGCCTGAACTCTGTATGTGAAAAATAAGCATCTTTAATATTATCGAAACTTCATAATTTATCGGTACGGGTCTAATATCCGCGGATGGGGCTGTCTCGCTCATACGCTGGAGCGGCGCGCCTTTCTGCATCGGTGTTCTAACCGAGTTAGCGTATCACTGGTCAATTTCCTTAATCGTAAATTTCACTAATTCACCAGTATACACATTAGACAGTTTCTTAATTCGCCTATTTTCCTTATTTGCCAGTTTCACTAAGCTGTCGGTTCCTGTATTAAGTCAGTTTCCTAGTTCGCTAACTTCTTTGTTCGTCAGTTAGCTTAGTTTGTCAGTTTTGATATTACGTCATATTCCCAACCCGTTACTTTCCTTTTTCGCAAGCTTCTATGTTCGTCAGTTAGTTTAGGTTGTCAATTTTGCTATTTCGTCATGTTCCCTACTCGTTACTTTCCTTGTTCGCAAGCTTACCTGTTCGTCAGTTAGCTTAGGTTCTCAATTTACCTGTTTCATCATGTTCCCATACCTCAGTGCCTCAAGACAAAAGTCTTTAATCAATGTGTGTTACCAGTGATGACTTACGGCTCCGAAACGTGGTCTTTCACTATCGGCCTCATCTCAAAACTCAAAGTCCACGGAGACCACGGACTAGCCAGCGCACCGTAGGACGTCCACCCACAAGATGGATCGATGATATTATTAAGGTCGCCGGAATACGCTGCATGCGGGTCGCTTCCAACCGGTACGTGTGGAGGTCCAAGGGGGAGGCCTATGTTCAGCAGTGGACTTATATCTCATAAACTAAGCACTTTTTCTGTACACATTGTATGGCAAAGTTAAAGAGCAATTTTCCTGAAAGTCATACGACTCATACCAGATTCTTATTCTGAGGTGTGCAATAAATACCCAGGCAGGCAGGGCAGGGTCGTCTAGTACCCACAACACAATAGTGCTCTCCCTTATGGGAGAGGGCCTAAGTAATAGTTCAGAGCTGGATACGGTTACCAACTTTTAGTATGTTGTTGGGCACGACACTAGGACCCCAAAACTGCCGAGAGACGGGGACATAGGTGTGAATGTCTCCCGAGTAATGACGTCATAAAAATGGCTGCCGCGAAGATTGCGAAAAGTGAAAAGCATGAGCATAATTTATTGAGTAGTTTTTATACATTTTGTAAGTTTTTAGGGTTCCTTGCCATTATAGTAAATAAAAAACCGGCCAAGTGCGAGTCGGACTCGCGCTCCGAGGTTTCCATATTCATCACACAATTTTAACAATGTGTATTATTAAGACCGACTTACGCTTGATCGCGGACTTTTTACTATTTTTTTCTGTAATCTACAGGTAAATAACGATTTTATGTTTATTTTTCTAAAATGTAGGTTCATCGGTTTCCGAGAGACTGAGGGGAATGGTCAAAATTCGCCTTTATTCTCGAATAATTTCAAAACAATAATATTATAGGTACATAGATTTATATAATTTTCACACCACCTGCTCGACAATGCCAAATTATATATCATGCAAACCTCACCGAAAGCAAATCATTATAGCCCTTGGCTTTAGCCGGGTTATAATGTTGTACTAAATCTCATTATAATCCGCTGGTTAATAATGTGAATTCACTTCCCATAGCTCTTATTGTTATGTGCTTAAAGTCTAATTTCGTAAAGTCCGCACGGTGCACAGCCCCGCGACCACAAAAGTATTCTATAAGATAATGTAAAAAAAAACGCTATAATTACGTTACCTAGGCCATGGCACCGGGAAATGTTGACGAAATCGTCTTAAAAATATTGTTTAGAGTTAAATGTCGGGAAAACATATAGTATGCTGGCCGATGGTGATTCTAATGTCTTTTGTCACTCAAAGCAAGAGTATTCTATAAGATAATTTAAAAAACGTTGCAATAATTACGTTATCTAGGCCGTGGCACCGGGAAATGTAGACAAAACCGCCATAAAAATATAGTTTAGAGTTTAATGTCGGGCAGACATGTAGTTTGCTGGCCGATGGTTATTCTAAGGCCTATTGTCACTCAAAACAAGAGCATTCTATAAGATAATGTAAAAAAAGTCGCTATAATTACGTTACCTAGGCCGCGGCACCGGGAAATGTAGACGTAATCGCCTTAAAAATGTAGTTTAGAGTTAAATGTCGGGCAGACATGTAGTTTGCTGGCCGATGGTGATTCTAACGCCTATTGTCACTCAAGGCAGGAGCATTCTATAAGATAATGTAAAAAAAGTCGCTATAATTACGTTACCTAGGCCGTGGCACCGGGAAATGTAGACGAAATCATCTTAAAAATGTTGTTTAGAGTTGAATGTCGGGCAGACATGTAGTTTGCTGGCCGATGGTGATTCTAAGGCCTATTGTCACTCAAGGCAAGAGTATTCTAAAAGATAATGTAAAAAAAGTTGCTATAGTTACGTTACCTAGGCCGTGGCACCGGGAAATGTAGACGAAATCGCCTTAAAAATGTAGTTTAGAGTTAAATGTCGGGAAAGCATGTAGTTTGCTGGCCGATGGTGATTCTAAGGCCTATTGTCACTCGAGGCAAGAGAATTCTATAAGATTATTTAAAAAAAGTCGCTATAATTACGTTACCTAGGCCGTGGCACCGGGAAATGTAGACGAAATCGTCTTAGCCGCCGGCCGGGGCCCGCGCCGCCGCGTCGAGCTGATTTGAAAATCGAATTTATTCGGAAAATCGTGCTGGCCACCTCAATTTTAAATACCTAAAACAAATGCCGCGAGTGTCATAAGACGCTGCAGTATACGGAGTAAAACTGCAGGTTCTATAAAAATAGAAGATAAAATTACAATGAAATGGACTAATGTATCAAGAATCAATTTTTAGGGTTCCGTAGCCAAATGGAAAAAAACGGAACCCTTATTGATTCGTCATGTCTGTCTGTATGTCTGTCCGTCCGTATGTCACAGCCATTTTACTCGGAAACTATACGACGTATCTGAATAAAATTTACACATAAGGTATATTTTGTATGCCGCTACTCAGTTATGTAGTTAAATTTGAAAAAAAAAATTTTTAGGGGGGGGCGCTCCATACATGTAACAAAATTTTTATTTTTTATATTTTTGACTAAATATCAACATGTGACACATAAATCGATAGGTCTTTAAAAATAACACTGAGGTTTTTTGACCATTTTGTGATTAAGTGAATATTTTCTGAAATAATCGCTTCGAAAGTCAGAAAAATTGTGCCCCCCCCCTGTAACTTTTGAACCGTAAGTCCAAAAAATATGAAAAAAATTGAGGAGATGCGCCTTATCATATACTTTCTAAGAAAAATTTTTTGAACATATTGGTTAAGCCATTTTTGAGTTATCTCCAAAAAACTTTTTCCATAGTCATCAGATACGACCTTTTGGTATTAGTTTGGTTCTTATTCCATTGAAGGTACGGAATCCTGCTATGTGTGGTCCGACACGCACTTGGCCGGTTTTTACTTTTGATTTACTTTAATAAAAATCCGTTTCTAGTAGCCTTAGCTATTTTATTGTCTCGCAAGACGTGAGAAAAGTAGAGTATACTCCTCGGGGATAAAGCTGTTTTTGTCACGGGCGCGCTTGAACCCCTCACTGCACTCAGGACTCAGTCTTAATTCCCTCGCTTCGCTCGGGAATTAACTCATAACCCCCTCGCTGCGCTCGGGAGTAAAATCTGGAGTCCTTCGTTACGTTCAGGATTCAATATTGCGCCCGTGACATAAAACAGTGCTTTATCCCCTTGGTGTACAATCTACTATTATTCATCCAAGGTATTATAGTTGTAGTTCTCACATCAAACCCTTTCTTTTGATATTATAACAAGGTAAAGTGTGTAGGTAGTTAACAAAATGGCGAAATTTGACCATTCCCGTTGCTAGTGGAATATTACAGTCGCCATCAAATATATCGGAGCAGCCAAGGTACTCAAATATATCTGAACATGCACGTTATCGCCTTGACAATAGAGGCGCTGTTCAGATATTGTGACCACCCTGGCCGCTCCGATATATCTGATGGCGACTGTACGTAATATCATTTGATATTTACCAGTTGCTTTTCGGTGAAGGAAAACATCGTGAGGAAACCGGATCTAATCCCAATAAGGTCTAGTTTCCTAGCCTCTGGTTTGGAAGGTCAGATGGCAGCCGCTTTCGTAAAAACTAGTGCCTACGCTAATTAATGTGTTCAAAATGACCTTGACACGACTTTATTGTTAAGGGAATAAGAGCGTGTGATGGTCATTTTGAACACCTGAGCTGCTGAGCTACTTCTGCTGCTGACTATACCAATAATATTAAATTTATTGTTTGAAATAAAACCAATCTTTTTTTTAAATTTTCTTAACTCAACAACATAACTCGCGATTTCCTTGCAAACGAGGCGACCAGTATAACAAGACCCTTCTGATGATTGTTTCGCGCCTTCAAGCTCCATAACCCCCTTATCAATCCCCCTTATCTCAAATAGTATATATCTCTGCTAGAACCCCAACAAATTTCATAAAGATGAGAAAAACGTTACTAAAGT
This sequence comes from Pammene aurita, assembly GCA_947086415.1. Taxonomy (NCBI): domain Eukaryota; kingdom Metazoa; phylum Arthropoda; class Insecta; order Lepidoptera; family Tortricidae; genus Pammene; species Pammene aurita. The sequence continues at coordinate 12,370,337 of OX352299.1, forward strand.
TATCGCGGAACAACTATTCAAAATCATAAAGCCATCGAAATGCAGGGACGTCGAGGTAGCCGGCTGACAGATCTGTTGTGTCCGAAGTTGTCTGTGAGAACTCACTTCGCTTACGCTCCGCTCGTTCGATAAAGCTAGTCTGCCAATATCTCGAAAACTATGCCATTTTCATTAGGGCCAAATTTGCCTAATCTGGAGTGCGATTTTTGAATCTCACCAAGTGACTAATTCTCACCGATGTGAGTGATTTCCGAAAGTAAATCACTCACATCGGTGAGAATTAGTCACTTGGTGAGATTCAAAAATCGCACTCCTGATCTGATAGTTCTACCAGCCCTATAAGTCTTGACGTTGGTTTTAGGGACACTCGGTATACTTATTAGACAAAACTGATGTTGTTTTGTACTATTATCTATGTATGTTTATTATAAAACATTGATCTATGAGGAATAATAATCCTGGCAACTAGTGAAATAGGCGAATATGGGAATCGACGAATAAGTAAACGAATACGCAAGTAAACTAGCAAATTTACAAAACTGACAGCTTAGCAAAACTAGTGAACGAGGATTTACGAAAAAGCAAACTGGCAAAATTGTCTACCTAACGTAACTGACAAATAGGAAAACCGTTCAATTAACGAAAATGACAAATAACGAAAATAGCGGATTGCAAAACTAGCATTTTTACGAAACTGATAGCCTGGCAAAACTAGCGAAGAAGGAAACTGAAAAATCAGTAAAATGCCTAACCAGCTAAATTGTCAACCTAGCGAAACTGTCTAATGTGTAAATTGGTGAATTAGTGAAATTGACGAATAAGGAAATTGACCAGTGGTACGCTAACTCTTCTAACCGCGCAAATTGTGAGCTTATTCTTATTTTATTAGGGAGGATCCATTTGTCCTACGCACTGCCATGTGAATTATTTAATGTTTATTTTTGCTCATCTCGATTAAAGAGCCATTCTAATCTATAGGATTATTTCCTAATGCATAATTTATCGCTGTTTTAGAAATGGCATGAGTTCAATATTTGAATTTAGATCCTTTTATACGCCCCCAGTATATCCTCACACCCACGTATATCGCAAATTGTACTTAAAATATTTATTTGAGACCGCCAAGTTGACTTTTTCATGTCAATGGATTGCTTTGATTTCTTTATGTCTACCGAAAGGGCAAGGTATATTACAAAACTACGAAAGTAAATAGTGACTTTTACTCAAAGACGATTTCAGTTGGGTTTGCTATCCCTCTATCCGTTCAATGCAAATCTTTTCTTACATGTTTGAGTTTGTTAATAAAATTGTTTGCAATTTAAAACTTTTTAGAATTCAATTCAATTCTTTATTGATAACATATGTTACACGTCATTTAACATGTTTTGTACACATGCAGAAATTATAATTTAGGACCACACATGCACGAATTATCAATTTTTTTTAAACATAGTTATGTAATAAATGATGTAGGTATGTCCACAATGAAAAATATAATTATGTCCGGTAGATATTAATAAATTTTATTACATTATTTATGGTTCGCTATACGGGCATTAAAGTATTATAAGGGTCAATCAGATAAGTAATATAATCACACAGTTACATAGGTACTTAGCAGGCTAGTTTCAAATATGACCTGGAAATGGTATTCTAAGTTTATCCGGAACAATATCAAGTATCTGTTGAAAACCGAATGGCTCCCCAGGACGCATACTCGAAGAAATTAATTTGTTCTTGGTTTTTTTTTTATTCCACGACGGTGGCAAACAAGCGTACGACCCGCCTGATGGTAAGCAGCTACCGTAGCCTATGGACGTCGGCAACTCCAAAGGTGATCAACTCAAATCAAAACTTCTTTATTCAAGCAGGCATAGCAACAAGCACTTTCGAATCGTCAGTTACAAATAGAATAACACAATGATATCAATTTTTAAGAAAGTTCGGCCTGATATTTAAATAAATGTGCTGTGCGACCTGGATGTCGCACAGCACATTCATAATTGTGTTTATAATAGTACCGATTAATAATAACAGACCTACAATGTAAAATACGCCATAAGATTAAATAAATAGTGATTATAATTAAAATAAAAACAATCTTCACTTCAATTTGCGCCGTCACTTCAGCGCGGGCTTTGTTCTGAGAAAAATATTAGATTTTGTAAGTATAGGATAGGTATAACAACATTCGATTATATACATCTACATGTAATGTTGAACACATGAAACTATTCTCAATCCTTTCTATTCATAATATTGTGCGTTCAAATCGCCTCTAGTCACTTTTATCGGCAATCCTCTAAATTCTTCCTGATGTTATTTTAAAACCAAGTAGGCAGCGCAATTTGTCTAACTTTCTCTGTATAGGTACTTTGCATAGGCATTCTTACCTAGTTGCCTGTATAAAAGTAAGTACACAGAAGGTACAGTAATGTGTAAAAACATAAATCGAAGTTGATACGTCATCCCGAAGCACACATTAAAATATCGCCTAATAACCCGTCAAAATATTACTAATGTTTTTATCAATTAGCTACATGTCATGACACTACGAAGTCATGACAAAGGTTATGTCCATAGTGGATGCGTTAAAGTGCGTTGTTCATGAGACTCATGGCTGGCACAGATGGAGGCACGGCCCGCGGGCTTGGCACACTCGTTGCCCGACCGCCCGATACAGCGCACGTACCGCCGCCCGCGAGCCCGCAACTTACGCGCCTCCAGTGAGACATTCAAAACATGTGCTAAGTGACCACTCTAACATGAAGGGCCGACATCAATTCCGACGCAGGTTCAGCTTGCAACCGTCGTTTTTAAAGGAAGAACACGAAGAAGAAAGGAGGCCCCACAGGTATCTTTGAAAATTTGTTTATGTAAATGTGTTACGCGTCGTAGAGGTATCTACGGCGCCTCGTAGCGCGTAAACGCTTTGTTTGAACGACGCGACGGCGCGAGATTAAAACTTTGAACGTTTAAGAAACTTAATACCTCTATTAAATATTCTATGGAGGTAGGTACGCTTGCTACTTGATCCCCGCAAAGTTGGAAGAGTAGTTAAATGAAAATGTTTGTTCTTTGTAATATTTTACCGCCTTATTCCGCTTGGCTAGTGTTATCATTTTTCACGTTGTAGGTACCTAGTATTAAAAGCGTTTACCTCTTCGAGCAACAATGTAATGGAGATACAGATTCAAAAAAGATTTACTGAAAATATGGCTCGTGAAAATTTGTAACCGGCTAGTCTTATCTTATACCATAGTAAGGCTGTTAGAGAAAGTACCGCTGGAGTCGTTCTTGCGGCAATATTGTGGGGCCATTATTTAATCGGTAGTTTACCTACTTCCTCTGCGTTATTTCGTACAGTCAGCAGCAGAAGTTTCTAAGAGGGCAAGGTGTTCAGAATGACCTTCACACGCTCTTATTGTCATAACAATAAAGTCGTGTCAAGCTGATTTTGAACACCTCGCCCGCTTAGCTATTTCTGCTGCTGACTGTACGTGCGTGGTCGGCTATCTGCATTGTATATATATATATATACACACACATATATATATATATATATATATATATATATACCTATACGTAGTATCACCGGAACCAAAAACAAAAGAGAAGAATGGCAAACATTACGAGTATAACTATTTTTTGTAACAGTAACAGTTGCATGCGCCATCATCACGGAGTAACGATGATGGGTTGATGGCGCATGCAACCGTGCTGAAAAATCGGGTGCTCGAAAACTCTAATATACATGGTAAATACCCCGTTACAAATAATAGTTATAATGTAAATGACCATGTGAGCTTGAAATCGTATAATGGCAGACATATATAAATACCAACATATAGACATATTATATACGAAGAGATGTGCTTAAAAACCGACATTCATTTTGTTAAGCCCGTAATCCTGTGGGGCATTGGACGTCGAGATCATTGTGCAGGCTTTTCTTTGAGGGCGGTTTATTATCCGACAATTTTCTTCAACTTAACGTCGTTTAAAATAAATACGCAACGCTCAACGTCTCCCATCGCCCCACTTGTCTGCAGTTTGACGTAGATTTTACGATAAATTTCACAGCGTTTCTTTCACAAGTCTCTCGATAATTGTCCTTTCGGCCTTTTATGCGTTTCTGATTAAATCCTTTCTTTCACTGTGTTACAAAAGGCAGACTTTTGGGACTACTTTTTAGGACTCTGCTATCAGCTTTCACAGTATTTTTATTCACAAAATAGCCTAAATGTGTTTTCAGTTAGTGGAATAAATTAACTCATATACCTATAGTACGTGTATAATGGGCTATTTCTTTGAATTATGCATTCGAATAATTTATCTATCTCGACCTGAAATTTATTAATACTCATAACAGTTATAGGTCAATAAACTTTTCCCAGAATTGTAGTAATTAAACTAATTCAATTAAACAATATATGTATAATTAAATCCTAGCATAATGTCCGTGACCTATTTATGGTAATTATTCAAATAGCCGACCCGAAAGGGTCAATATTAGAAATGATGGCTGTCGCTGCAAAATTAAGGTGTAAGGTCACCCAACGTTTCTTCTTAAATAGCGAAGAAAACTTCATTAACGCAGTATTTAATTATAAGAAGCAATTTAAAACATGTTAAAGTAATTATAATTAACATTATGGTTTAAAAAAAATATCGAAGTTAAATATGCATGTAAAGAACACCACTTCTAATTTCTGTTAGCAAAAAAAATCAACACTTAGTGCTAATTTGGCAAGCAACTTCGAATGATTAGTTACAAAAACGGTCAAAATAATTATATTTGATTGAGCGATGAATATAAAATAACATGTACTTGTTAATCGTGTACAGTCACCGGCAATAGTATCTTCCTAAACGAAGGCCGCAAAAATATCTGACACGCTCTTATTTGTAGGGCCATTAGAGCGTGTCACATATTTTTGCAGCCTTCATGTAGGAAGATAGTATTGCCGGTGACTGTACATCAATCAAAATTATTTTATGCTTCCTCAGCTCTTCGAGTAAGTTAATTCAAACCTTACTCAAACCAAAACTCCTCTCTCAAGAAACTTTACCTTCATATTTTTTATTTATTTTATTTATAGGAGCCAAGAGTCGCCCACTGCTGGGCAAAGGCCTCCCTCCTTTCCTTCCACGTGTTAAAACTTTATTATATCTCGACAAAGCAACGTCTTTTATATTCCAACGCCCTTATTTACTAGTAGCGACACCTCCAGTCTCGACAAAGTCTTTCTTGCGTAAGCCATCACCTATAACAGTCTGCTATTTTGATAATCCTTTACTTCACTTTGGATCTGTACGAGAGGGCTTGACTACTCACGTCGAAAATAGGTTTTCTTATGTGAACCTTATATAAAGTTATGAGCATAGAAACTCCTGTTTTCGCGAGATACTGTATGCGAAACACATACGAGATATTTCAGGATTCGCTTACGCTATTGCGTTCTGCTCATACTGTAGTCTCAGTAATGTCTAAGAGCGAGAGAGAGACTCACAAGTATTATTGTAACTTTCATCAAAATAGGCCCGGGTTTTCAAGTATTGAATTTATCGTATAACTAGAGGGATATGGAACACGACAGGACTCGTAAACTAAAGGCTAAGAAAGGTCACGTAAATAATCACGTATCGTATTTTTGCCAGGAATAGTTTTGTTCGACACGTTCAGCGTATCACAATCCGTCAAAAGATACATTACGTGCGATTTACAAGCCGTGCAAATTGGGAAAGGGGTTTTGTGAGCCTTTTCATCTCTCATTGCCGGTAAAGTATACATAAAATGATACGAAAAGCTGTCTAATTTAACATTCATGTATTTGCTCTTTATGAAACATAAAAACGATTTTCTACTGTAAAGTAGAAATAGATTAATAAAAATCGTACCCATTTATTTACAAACTAGCTGTGCCCGCGGCTCCGCCCGCGTGGAATTCGGTCTGTGTCAGTAAGCGGCTAATTCACCCCTAATTTCTCTCCCGCTATCCTGGAGGCGGAACGTGAAGTAAAGTTGATAGATGGATAGGCTAGAGGACAGTAGTCCTAATATTTTTTTTACAATTACCACTAAATGAAACTACACTCAAAAATCAATGCATTTTTTTGTCGTTATAATTTTTTTTTGCCATTATTTAAACGACATAGAGTAGCAGGTGTATATCGGACGATACAGTACCACTTTCGTATTTATACGTTCATGTCAACGGCAAATATCATCGAAATCGATCCTCCCGTCAAATCAGTCTAAGTATGAAAGGTAAGAACAGGCGCGGTTGCAGCGCGGTTTGAAGTGTACTAAGCGAGTGTAGTGGCTACCCCCCCCCCTTTTAGACGTTGAATTTTTATAGGCTACGTATAAACTGGCTGGGGCTTTTCTTGAATTGGAATTAGTAATCCTTAAGGGGTAATTTCTGGGATAACAATGCAAAAAAAACCGGCCAAGAGTATGTCGGGCGATGCTCAGTGTAGAGTTTCGTAGTTATATGCGTTTTTGACTGATAATTCAGAAACGGCTGAACCGATTTTATTCAATATAGTTTTTATTGAAAGTTCTTATCAGACCTCACTTCCATTATTGTTTTATATTTTTTTGGACCCACGGTTCAAAAGTTAGATGGAGGAGACGCCCTTTTTTGAACTTTCAGATCTAATATTTACGAAACTATCAGTTTCATCCAAAAAATGTCTTAGAAGACCTCTATTCTTTTTGAAAGACCTATTCAATAATACCCAACACGATAGGGTTGGAGCGAAAAAAAATTCACCCCCCATTTTATGTGTAGGTACCCTAATAAAAATATTTTTTTTAGTTATTATTCTATTACTTTGGCGGCGTGATTAATGCACACACTGATACCAAATTTCAACTTTCTAGTGCAAACGGTCACTCAGCTAGACCGCGGATAGACGGACAGACAGACGGACGGACATGGCGAAACTATAAGGGTTCCTAGGTGACTACGGAACCCTAAAAAGAGATAAATAGTAGTTTATGTAACTGTTACCGCCGTGCCGGCGGCCGGGGAGGAGGGTGGATTTTACTTACCGTAGGTAATAATAAAAAAAAATTGAAATTTTTGAAATTTTGATATTTTTGTAATATTTGACATTTTCGAAATTTTTCTCTTCACTTTATTCTATTTTATGTTTTTTTTTTATTTCATTCCATTTTACATGTTTCTCAATCGTATGGGTGTCGCATTATCGTGACACCCCCCCCCCCCCCAAACCGCGAACCGTCCGATAAGGAACTTCGTTCCAAAACTACCACCGGTTCTGGTCCGAGAAGTATTATGACCGAAAAGAAATTCGACGGGACTTATTTTTTTTCATAACAGTAATACATTATTAGATCTTAAAGATACAAAATAATGCGTAATTCTTCAAGAAGACAAACCAAAACAGCTTGAGAGACAGATAATGTACCTATTGTTTAATTATAAAGAAAAATAAATCCTAATCTGACTGCTTCACAAACCGTTTGATATGTTTTCCTACCTAAACGGTGTCCTATAAATGTTAGATGATTTTGTAGTAGTTTTTGGTTTGAGCCTTGCATCTTTGTCCGTCATATACCTATAGTCATCAAACCTACAATAACCCTTTGACATTAATGACATTTTCAAATATTTCTTAAGAGCGGGTAAAGTTAAATTTTAAAGCATCGACGGGTAACTTGTTATAAATATGAACACCTTGACCAAAAAATTACAAACTATTTCAATACCAAATTTCGTCTAAATACGTACAGCGGTTATTGGTTGCTTCTTCCCCATGTAAACTTCCACCCCTTTTGCATCCGATTAATTATTGGGATGATACAATATTGTCATAATGGCCCACGAGGTCAACTTTTTTTATTCAAAATTAGATCTTGTTCCAGAAGATGAAATTTTAAAATATGATGTACTATTTTTAGGACATTGGGTCACTATTCCACTTGTATTTCAATACCAAATTTCATCTAAATACGTACAGCGGTTATTGGTTGTTTCTTCCCCATGTAAACTTCCACCCCTTTTGCATCCGCTTAAGGTATAATTTCTGAGATAAAACTATTTTATTTCCTTTTCCAGAGCTCAAATTATTTCCATACCAAATTTTATCTAAATCAATTCTGCGGTTAATAATTCCCTATACAAATTTCTAACTCCCTTTTCACCCCTTTAGGGTTGATTTTCGGGGTGAAAACTATCCTTTGTCCTTTCTTGAGACCCATACTCTCTCTATACCAAATTTCATCTTTATCAGTTCAGCGGTAAAAAAATCCTCGTACCATCTTTCAACCCCCTTTACACCCCCACAAGGGTTAATTATCGGGATGAAAACTATTCTGTCGTTTCTCGGGACTCAAATTATCTCCATACTAATTTCTATTAAAAATTCTCCATACAAACTTTCAACCCCTTTTTCACCCACTCCAGGGTTGATTTTCGGGATGAAAACTATTTATTATCCTTTCCCGGGACTCAAACTATCTCTATACAAAATTTCATCAAAATCCGTTCAGCCGTTTTCACGTGATGCGCGGTCAAATAAACAGACAAACAGATAAACAGACAAACAGACAAAAATTCTAAAAATTGTTGGAACGTGTTCTGTTAGCGATTCTAAGTATCCCCAGCCAACTTTTTTTCGAATATATTCCATGTACAGACTTTCGACCCTCTTCAGCTTTATTATATGTATAGATCGTTCTATGAAATACAAACCGTTAAGTTAGCTTGATGTGCTTCCGATGTGCTGTTAAGTAGTTTGTTTAAGTATAAAGTAACTTATTTCAATTTAGGGACATTTAAAAGTTTGCAATAGTTAGGTTACACGTGATTTCTTTTTATATTTTATGGGTGTTTTTATTGTTAGGTAATGTTTTAACTTGCCCAAAAAATGTAAAAAAGGGTGTTTTAAAAAAGGATTTAAGCTGAAAGTACAGTGAACACGCTCTAAAATCAACACATTGTATTTTCAACAACTCTAACACAGCAGTACGCCGGCAAGCTTTTATTCATGCACGTGGCACTCAAGTTACTACGAGTGCCTACGCATTTAAAGTGCCGCCTCAGAATAAGCAATACTAAAGCAGAGAAAACTTCTGCTCGTGTTGACGTTTACTTTCTTTGTAGCCTACAGAAGATTAAAATTTTCAAAGAATAGAAAAACGTACTTTAGTGTTTTTCAGGACAAGAAGATGGATTGTGGTTCAGTACTTAATTATGATGGTTTTATATATAAAACTCTTACGAACAAGCAGACGCGCGGTGCTACCGGTCTCACAAATTAAACCTAATTAATTTGGTGACGCATACTCTAAACTCAAGAGAAATGTAAATAGGTCATTTTGTATGGATATATTTATAGGAACCAGATTTTAATGCCAGTAATGTAGTGCCGAAACAACATTCAAATGAGGAGGAAAGCCCCTGCAGCCCTGGTGAAGCATACAGAATTATATCACTTCTGGAAACTCATGAATCAACCCATACGTTTTTATAGCAACGAAGCTAATAGCTAGTTGTGTTCGAAAAAGTCACTTAATCAAGCATGAGACAACGGTTTTATTACCAAAGCTTCTTGCGTATCAGCAAGACAGAAAATGCTTTGATCAGTTCAATCATAACTTGCACTGTCATTCCCAGTCTGATGAAGAACAACACGCCAAGTTCGCGTGATGCGTCAGTGGCTTCACAAGCTAACCTTTTATGTGTAAAAACTGCCGACAACGCCTTTCAGCGACTTTTGATTATTGCCCATTCATGCGGAATTAATGTTTTTTAAAGGCCTTCGGGCTTCGGCCGGCGTAGGTCAGTCGCTGTCACGGTTTTATGTCAAATTAGAATATCAACGTGTAAATTAATAGCATTTTATTTTCATTTTCAGCTAAAAGTATTATTACATAGGGGTTCATTTAAAATTAATTCGCAAACTAAACCGCACGCATATGTTATCAATTGTATGTTTACTTACACTCTTTTTTCTTTGTTAACTTGCCTTCCCTCGGGAAATATGAGACACCGCGTACAAGCCGCACATATTTATTGCACAAAGTTATTATAAAACCGTCACATCCTGCGATCGCTACTGTCAAATACTCAAATACTCACTCTAAAGATTAAAATTAAATACAATTTATTTGTTTTTTTTTAAATCACGTTAAGAAATTAACGCTTAATATTATAGTTAATATTCAACCGTCGAAGTCTGGCTAGAGCTCAAAAATGACCCCTCAACTTTTGTGCCATTTACAGTTTTAAGTACAGTCTAGCAAACCAATAACCACAGCAAAAGTAGAAGTAAGAAACTATAAGATAGAAACTATATATAAAATATGCAAATAAATAACTAGACTTATCCCTTTTTAGTGGTGATAGTACAGTCGCCATCAAATATATCGGCGCGGACAAGGTACTCAAAAATATTTGAACATGCACTTTGTCGCCTTGACCTATTGTCAAGGCGTTGTTCAGATATTTGTGACCACCTTGGCCGCTCCGATGTATCTGATGGCGACTGTACTAGCGGAAGAAAAAACAGTGGTTCTCTCTATTTACGCTTTAAGTGAGAAAGTCCCTGGCCAAACTATGTGTATATTGTGACAATATTATACTCCGCGTATGAGTTTTGACGTACACAATTTTATTTTAGTCAATTATATAGCTGTTTGTATCACAACTTAATTTTCACGGAAAATGCCTTATTGGGAAAATTATGCAAAACCAGGGGAGAGGGGACAAGGACAACTGTTAGTGAAATAATATCAGGTCCATTTAAAATAATAAATATCATAAAATAAAAAATATAAATATCAGGTCCATTTTTGTACTAAGAGCATTGTCTATATAAATATTCTGACACTGACAAAAATATTTAGTTTTACTTCGTGCTAATAGGATGCAAAACATCATGTTGTGAATGAGTAAGTGAGATACTCACAATGTTAGGCCACCTTTTTCCACTTGCCTGGCAATCAAATTTTCCAGGCGTCAGTAGTAATGTACCTCTAATAATATATCATAATCTGAAACCATTGAGAACAATGACAGCAAATTGTGTTTCGAGTTTCAGCTAAGACAACGCATTACATATTTAAGTTCCCATTACGTATGTATTAACCGACCTAAAACCCTGTATCAAGTTAAATCCAATTTGCTCTTGCGGTTTCTCATCGTTCTTTGCGGATCGGTTTAATTCATAACCACAATAATGTTATTTAATATTAATGATTGAGGCAAGAAGCTAAAGCAATATGCAGAGGAGTATAATTGAAAATAAGAAAAGTATACAAAATACGCAATACCACAATTCGTCAAAAAAACAAAAGTTACCGACGAGCTCTCATAGGCACTGGTCCATAAAGCTCTATAAATGGAGTACGCTTCGCCTCATCTTTCCAAACAAAAAAGTCTGCCAAAATCTGAGGGGGGCGAGGTAGCACGCATGTGAAGTTTTCAAGTCAAAGGTACATCATTGTCGGTTGTTAATACAGTTTATTTCTAAATGAATTTTTATGGCAGCAACGCTTTATTGACAACCGACAAAGATGTACCTTTGTCTTGAAAACACCAAACATATTTGACATATTCTTTTTATACTTCATAACACTAAATGGAGCAATAGATAGTCGACTGTACATATGTTAACATATGGTTCATTATTGGATGCAGTCTTTGGAAATGTCAAACAAAAAAGCCAAGGATCATTTTTGATTGTATTTTCAAACAAAATATAGAAGACAGCAATCCTTAAGCGCGTTAAATATGGAGAAGTGTCAAACGTCAAATAGTTACTGCCCGTCAGAAAGAAAACGATTGTCTTTGAATCGATTCTGTAAACGAAGCTTGATTTTCGATTTAGGTTAAATCTTTTACTACGAAAGTAATGATAAATAAAGTAAAACTGTACTTACATCTGAAATGGTATTTCATCTTTTTGTAAACTAGACGAAATATAACATTTTTTTACATCCAAAAACAGCGCATAAGGGCATTTTCACGGAGCTTGTTATCCATTGACAGCGATGACGAAAATGGCGTGACATCGATTATTGAAATAGTTTTTATAGATGTACTAGATTTTCCGCCAATACTTTTGACAGAGGGGAAATGATACTCAGGGCCTCTCCTGGTTTAGAACTCTCTGCACTGGTCCCATCGCGAGCGAGTAAGCTATGAGCTATCGGCTATTTTCTAGCCCAAGAAACGAACAAAAGATAATCGCTTCCGTGTAAATAAAAGAGAGAGATATATATTTATAGTTCATCGCTGGCTGTTCACACTGCGACTATAAATATACATCTCTCTCTTTTATTTACACGGGAGCGATTATCTTTTGTTCGTTTCTTGGGCTAGAAAATAGCCGATAGCTCATAGTTACTCGCCCGCGGTGGGTCCAGTGCCTTACGCGCAAAAGTTAAAATGGCGAGGCAGGCCACGTCGCCAGATTGACTGACGAACGCTGGTCAGCACGAACCAGAAAACAGGGCACATCCATTATAAGATGGACATATCCATTCCTTCTTCCTATCTTTCTACCTTCCTTCCTACGTTCATACCTTCACCTTCACAGGAGGGGTTCTTGCATATATTTTTTTATTTTATTAATCTTGCATTATTTTAACACTAAACCATTATTTATTATCAAACACATTAATAGGCTAGTTTTGACAAATCAAATATAATTTTGACATACAGAAATTTCTAATATTTAAATTGCCGCTTTTTATTTGTTTTAGCCTTTTGTTTGATTCTAATTAGATCTGCAAGTTATATATGAATATAATGAAGGCTTAAATTAATTATTTATAATGAAGGGAAATTTTATTACCTAAGTATTCAATTATTACCTCAGTAAAAAAACAAGACTTACCTAAAAATCTAATGAGTGATTATCTATTTAAGAACTATCGTCATCTAACCTTTGCCAGAAACCACAATATTAGGCATCATTGACTAATAATATTGGGTATCAATATTAATATTAATGAATCTAATATTAGATATTAGATTAGATTAACGAGTTTGAATATTCAAAGGATACCTAAGTATTAAGAGATGAACGGAATAAGTACAAAGAGAGATATTGAATGGCATGTCGGCATTGGAGAGCCTAAGTACTCAAATACAATGTATTATTTTGTAATGGCTCCGGTAAACAGTGTAGTTTGTGGGGCGTTGTCGATTGCCTAATCACCGTTCCATTCAAAATGTGCTTTTTGTGACATCTGGATGGTTTAAGAAAATAAAAGTTAAATGTATCAGTAATAATTGATTCCATTGTGCTCACAATATGAGGTAAAAACTGTTAGGTACCTAATATAATGGCAATCATTAAAGTGACGACGAATCAAGCCTTAATTACGCAAAAGAAAATTATCAATTCACACATATAGCTAGCTGGTATTTTGTACCACTTTCTATGTCAGTGCCGACTAAATTCAAAAAACGGTGTGGTTTTTATCTTATAAATTCATATAATAAATACTTAAACTTTATAAACAAATGAATAAATACTAATTTATATTTATTTTATAAGTTTAAAATAATTCTTTTGAAATATACAGAGAAAACAGATTATGTCAGGATAAAGTTCGAATACATTCGGCCATTCTGCCTATGTAGACCATATTGATAGCTATCTGCTATGTAGTATATAACTAGGTAACTATTCGTTACAGATTATGCGCTAACATAAGGCTACTTCCAAGGCTATGACTAAAAAACTGCAAAGTTCCTGAGTTTCAACATGTTTCAACGTTCTCATAGCACATCAGCACATAAATTACTAACTAATCAGCAAACTAAATGGGAAATACTCTGGTTCACTGATTAAATCACGCAATTTCGCTGAATGAACACGTAGACATTTGCTATACCATTTCTAACTCGTATAAATCTAATGAGGGTTTCCGCGATCGAGTTTTTCACTAGATGGCAGCACCGTGGCGACAGGTCTAGCTGTCACAATCCACCAATCATGTTTAACCATATATTTTTTGATTGGTGGATTTTGACAGCTACTGCCAAAAAGACCTGTCGTCACGGTGCTGCCATCTAGTGGAAATCTCAATCGCGGAAACCCTCATTACCTGCCTCCGGGGGTTATTATGAAATAGGAATTAATATTTTAATATTGCAGACGACTCCTATTTACTTTTAACGCCCCATTTACAAGGCGAAGCCCTCTACTGACGGTGTAAGCAATATTTTTGTTGCGTGGGTTCTTGAAACATCTGTCTACAGAGTTTGCCTACTATACTGGCATATATCGGCCTCCTAGCCCAGTCGGTAGTGACACTGCCTACGAAACAGGAGGTCCCGGGTTCGAATCCTGGTAAAGGCATTTATTTGTGTCTTTATCACAGATATTTGTACCTGAGTTATGGATGTTTTCTATGTATTTAAGTATTTATCAATATGTATCTATTATATGTATCGTCGTCTAGTACCCACAACACAAGCCTTATTGAGCTTACTGTGGGACTAGGTCGGTTGGTGTAAGATTGTCCTATAATATTTATTTATTTTATTATTATTATTTGTATGTCTTTCCCGACCACGGAACAATTGTGTTCCGGACCTTTGAGAGGCATATGCGGAGCCTAAGCCAACGCGCAAAGGCCCTTTCGACAATTTAATGAAAAGTGAGGGGTACACTAAGCGTATGCTGCCCCTACCCGTGTCATAGGACGCACGCAGAGACAGCACCTGCCGTGGTGTAAAGACTATTGAGAGTTAATGGAGTCTAAAATGTACTAGGCTATTGGTGAAAAGTATGGGCTAACTACTGGGCTATTGGATGAAGAACCGGACGCCTGCCTGATAAAACGGTATCCAATTTTATTTCCGGCAGACGGTGACTCGCCCGCCGCAAGATGGGCCCCCGTAAAAAGCGACATCAAAGATGGCTCAAGGGCAACACCGGTGCGTGGGCTGTGAGGTTGTCGAGAGGTGAGTCTGCGGTAGCCAGATCCCGGTAATCCGTTCAGCAGGCCGCCGGCGTTATGACATTTTACACTTCCAACCTGGAGCATAGGTCCCGCTCTTGCGACTCCACTCTAGGAGGCCAGTTAAGGCAAGCACAGAGGCGAGGGCCAGATAGAAAGGGCCCTCTGGAATAGGGGTCCGCGGTGTCGCCACTCACCGTCAGCTCGCCACAAGCTGCCCCCGCGGGCTTATTATTATTATTATTATATTACCTACGTACGCTTTCATAAAATGATATTTCAAAGGTCCTCATTACCCTGGCACTTATGTTTGAATAAAAATATGTCGAGAACTGTTTTTAAAAGACCGTGTGTATCCAATGTTATTTGAACTTTTTCGCAAGAGTTTGCTTGTAAAAATAATGGACTTATTTTTAAATCTCTTTTCATATCATATTTATAGTTCAAACTGTGCATTACTTTAAAATAAATATTATAAATGTTCTTTAATAGCGATGCTCTTATTAAAAGTTATTCTTATCAGAATAATAGAGTTGAGTATAAGCTGTTCAAAAATAACTACCTATATTTTATTTTATTCGGGCTTAGTTCTATAATCAATATCGATAATTCATATCTGCATATCTATGTAGGTCATTGACCTGGCTAGCCGTTTTGTGTTGGACGAATTGGCGAGGGGCCAAAACAGGGCGTGCAGTGGAGATTACAGTGCGTGGTCTTTATAGTGAAGCCGAGCCAAAACTTGTTTGAATTCGAAGTTGGCTCGGAACTTGCGTCAGGAATTAGGAAATGCATTGCGAGTGCGTTGTTCAATGTTATTGAACTGTATTTAAATTTGATAAAGTGGTGCTGACACCGGTCATTTATCTGTGGTTTAAGGATAAACACTATTAGAAGCCTTAAGCAATACAGATCTTGTTTTTATTTGCGTCCCGCTAGAAATTCTAAATAAAAACTATAGTTCTCAAAGCTACAGACGGACTGGTGCCGAACATAAAGAGTACTACAATGAATATAATAAAAGAGTTATATTCAAAAGTAATTGCGCATAATAACATACAAAACCAAATGTACAAATGGCGGACGTAATACCGAAGCAATACTATAAGCAATGTAATTGTTTAAATCTGAATGTGCCTTCGCGAGTTTATTACTCGTAGTAGCGTACGCACCGCTTTATGGAGCGTAGCGCTGCTACGAAATGTGCTACGAAGTTAGACGATAATTTAAATAATAAATAACGTACAATAAACACGGCGCGATATTCTAACTCTACAATAATGATTAGTTCCGGATTAGTTATCAAAATGATCATCTTTTATCTTACATTTAAAAAACTTTTCATTGTGACAATGACAACCAATGTCACTTAACCGTTTGACGTATAGGTATTGTACTTTAAATGAACTTAATTACTTAAATTAATTTAAATAAATGAACTTAATAGTCAATTTATAATAACTTAATAAGAAGTATAATCTGTAAAGCTAAACGTCACTTTTGATCATAAAAAAAATATCTCTATACTCCGCTTAGCGCGTTATTTCGTTGAAACCCAAGCTGATAAAAAGAAGGGGTGCGGGAGGGGAGCACGCAATGCTAGACATCGGAACGCGCGTTCCGTGAGGCGTAAGAGAGAGTCATTTTCAATAATTTAGTATCTAATTATAGAGTGAAATTACTTCAAGCGTGGCAGCGGGGGTCGCCCGGCTATTGGCAGGGTCTTGAGTTAATTAGTCTATACTTTTGAAAAATTCATACCTGTTCAATGTCGAATTAAAATCAAATCAACACATCATTCTTTGAATAGGCTGTCTTAAGTTATTTTGATCTAATAATATAGATATCTTATTTAACTAACAGAAAAAAGTTAAACCTTGACTTTGTGGCCTATTTCAACAGCGCTACTTCAAAAGAAATCATTTGTGTTAATCCTAAACAACCCTTTCCTTTGCCCAGCGCTAAATTTACAAAAAGCAAACTCCAACAGCGACTCCAGCCATCCCAAAGGTCAAAGGACATAGGCAACTACTATTGAGCTAAACTTTTTTTAATGGCGTCCTCATCCCCTTCCATTATCGTTCCACACGACTTACCGACAATAATATGAGGCTACACAATGTGCTATTTTCTACCTGACGGAGTAACGACGGCGTTACCGGCCTTACACTTCGATATAGGGATGACATACGTGACTTGAGGAGATTGTGTAAAAATGTTTGGATTGTTAGTCGATCTCGCTGACTTTGCATGGACTTTCCAGCGAAACTTTGTGGCATTGTCACCATAAACGTACATATTTCTTAAAAAAATACATTTATACTGTTTTTTCACAGTTTAAGACTTCCAGAAATGTAATAATTTTAGCTTTAAAGTTACGATGTAAAGGATATTTCGTAATGTTAACAGGAGTTTATATACTAAGGAATTTAGTCTTACTTAAACTAAAAATAGTGTCGGTTGTTAATAGAGTTTTATTTCTAAATGAATGTTTATGGTTTACACCGTCAATGATTTACCTTTCACTTGAAAACGTCACATATGAAAACACGAAAAGGCGATATGCAAATCCGATTTTTCAGACTCTTGCTCTAACTACGGAATATGGCACAACACAATCAGATAATTTACCAAAGATATGAAATAGATAGTTTCATTTTTTTATCACCTATTTATAGGTACCGGGTGTTGCCTGTAACATGAGCAAAAAATTTAAACGTGGATTCTACTCCTCAAAGTATACAACGTTTGTTCAGTGACTATAAAAAATAACTTGTGGTTTAATTTTAAGTAAATTTTAAAGTTTATTTGAACACGCAATATACCGGGTGTGGCCTGTAATAAGAGCAAAAAATTTAAACGTAGATTCTACTCCTCAAACTAGACAACGTTTGTTCAACAACTTTTAAAAATAACTTGTAGTTTGAATTTTATTACAGTTTAAAGTTTATTCGAACACGCAATATATTACGACATTGAATTTATATATCTTTAGAGTGACAAGACTGACAGGCGATGTCATTTAGGCGGAACTTGATGTACATTGAAAATACTATTTAGTTCGTTTGAAAAAGAGACAATGTAAAATCTACATAACTTTCAAAAGTCGTTGAACAAACATTGTCTAGTTTGAGGAGTAGAATCTACGTTTTAATTTTTTGCTCTTATTACAGGCCACACCCGGTATTGCGAAATTGATTGTGTCTGTAGGATGACAAGACTAACGTACATTGAAAATACTATTTAATTTGTTTAAAAAATAGATAATCTTGAACTTTTGAACAAAAGTTTTATTGTTTGAGGAGTAGAATCGATGTTTTAATTTATTGCTCTTGTTACAGACAACAACAGGTGTAGTACGTTAATTATTTTGTTACTTACAGCATAAAATATAATGTCGTCTTAGGTAAATTTTAAGCTACACGGTAAACTATAGGGCACAGGGAGCTGGAGCGGCTCGCTCTTCAGCGGGTGAAGGTTGAGTGGTGAATGGAAACTCAATAGCCAATAGATATTTGTTTAGCATTCTTCGCCGAACTAAGTATTTCAACGTAAAATAAAATTATGAACATATTTTTAAGTGAATACTTCTTTGTTTGTTAAAATGTACCTTTATGAAGTTTTAAACTAGCTTTTGTTGAAGTGATTTGCATTCTAATCATGTTTTATTTTGTTTTTTACTACATATTTCTTTATTGTTATATTAATTTGAAAGTTTCGTAATATCTTGCTATTTCGAGACTTTCATATAAATTTTATTTAGCATTACATATGTGGAAGCTTGTAATTTGCATCTAGTTGAGAAGTCTATTGACATGTATATTAGGCAGACGAAGTAAATAAGTTATCGTATTTATCGATGATATACCTAATTTTCAACAGAATAAAATAATATTTTGCATTCTGGCATTACGAATTTTCAAACAATATGTTATTAGAGCTTAATTATAGAAAAGCGGGATTCCGAATATTAATACCAAAACGTTTCAATACCGTATATTTAAATACAGAAAGCTATATTAGTTATATTTAAAAAAAGAAATCCTAGAATTCTGTGTTTGTTGCAATATTATGAAAAATTATGTAAATAATTGGATTATATCATTGCCAAAAGTTTCAGTTAAGGAAAAGTAGTGCCAAACGACTTATATTCATAGTTTGTCGCCTACTATTTTTGTTTCGGTAATAATAGGCAATGTTTTTTGTTCTAATGTTAAAATATTGGCCCTGTCCTTTATAACTGAAACAAATTCGGCAGTTTTTACCTAGTTTGGTATTACTAAATAGTTTTCCAATTCAAAAATTTTGCTAGTCTGTCACTCTGACCTCCACCCATTAAAAGCTGCCAGATGCCCGAAGCAATAAGGATAGTATATCAATCTAACTAGACGGGTTTTGTTGCTCTCATTATTGTGTCATATCTGACGTGGTCAGCTCTTAGTCCAACACACGCAGAGCGCTTTCTTTCTGACACACCGTCGCCGCATGCGGAAACCGCAGCGTCCGCAGCAATGCCGCCTAACAACAAAGGTTTCAAATAGCAGCCTTTACATTCTGACTGTCCACGGAGCGTGACCGCAGTGCTACAGCTCGTTGATCCGTCGCATAAAGCAACAAAGGGTCAGCTTTCTGCCCAAGAATATTATCGCTACGTTGGAGCTAATGAAATATCACATACACGATGTGTTTCACCAACAAAAACAATTTAACTTTCCTATTCCGGTACATGCTGCTCGATTAGTGCAAACTTGTTATACTTCCGCAAAGTAACGCCTGAATCAATAAATTAAGTTACTTATTCTTTGTTCTATATTTTTATAATTAAGTGAATAGGCTATTGTCTGCGATTTTGCATAAAACTCGTTATACAACCCCAATTAGATAACGATTTTAAAATTGCTGTCTCATCGTTCCTCTTGTTGATGTTGATACAAGCACGAACGGAAACACTGAGATACATTTTAAATAAGTATCAGAGTTCAAAATCTGGATGCGCATCAGTTTTCTAAATTCGCAAATATCTCTTAACCCGAGAGGATGAGACCAGTATGAGACACGCTAAACCTTATGACAAGCTTGACGCCTTTGCAACACTTACCCTGTCTTACTATATTGCTTAAAAGATGATAGCAATTTTAAAAACTACTCCGTTAGTTATCCTGGTAAAGTTTTTGCGGAAAGATACGTGTCGTGGTTTATATAAGAACTAATAAATTCTATGAGTACGAGTATTTAACTATGTACTTTGCTCGTTTCAAAAGGCTTAATTTAAAATATAAACTCCAGGAGGATCCAGCTAGGTTTGGCGGCATTCGGCAGAATTGCAGACATCCTTAAATCCTGAGACGTTCCACATGTGCCTGAAGACTCACCTTTTTAATAAATGAGTCCTGCCCACCATGACGTATGGAGCCAAGATATGGACACTAACGAAGGTGCATAAAATACGAGTAGCACAGAGAGCCATGGAGCGCGCCGTGCTCGGCATTAAACTTCAAAAGGTGCAAGACGTAGGAGATACCATTACTAAATTCAAATGTAAGGGCAGGACATGTTGCCAGGTTGGGTGACGGCAGGTGGAGTAAAATGTTGGCGGATTGGTGGCCACTTTCGGATGAAAGGAGTCCTTGGCGTCCGTTGGCTCGTTGGGTGAATGACAATCGGAAAATCGCGGGTCACTTCGGGATGAGATTATTTCTGGACCGGGACAAATGGCGTACTCGAAGAGAGTCCTATGCTCAGCTGTGGGCGACAAATGGCTAAATGATGATAATGATAAACTCCACAGCTTACCAAAATTGGTATAACTAGGCCATTCACATTTCCGTGATATTGCGTGTCGTCCTAACATGGCGGTAACAATTTTAACGAGCAGTCGCTGGAAACCCACATGTAACAGTTTATGACACTCCTAACGCGAGAGTGATATTTAATGGACGGGGATTTCAGCGTCATTTGTTTCTGGTTAAAATTCTATGTGCGATTTTAAATGGATCAAAGCTTTGTTATAAGTAAAACAGTTTTTAGTTTAATTTTACCGATTGCAAATTTTAACTATAGCTATATTTAAAATATGATGTCAGTTTAATTAAAAAACATGCATTTTACTTACTTATGGTGGCGGGATACGCAAGCACGTATAATTGAGGTGTTTTTGTGCAAGTTTTGTGGTTTTCTCTTGTATATCATAATTAGGTATATACAGTGCGGGGTTTTTTTTTACCAGTTTGCAGGCCGGGCGTGGTACTCGTACGAAAGATGTAAATATATGTCAAATGTTTTCTTTGATTTGTGCCTTTCCTATAGGTAGTATCCTGGTCGGGTTGGTTCCTAAGAGAATTTTAATCCCTGACAGAAACTAGATCAATTGGTGATTTCTTTTTATTGTGCGATTTTCTTGCTGACTGTACAATTTTCGAAAAAATATTAATTTACCATTAGTCAGTTTAGTGGCGTTAGTTTAAATGAATAGGCTCTAGTTACGTTATTACAAAAATATTCAAAAATTCGTGTAATAGGATTATTATATCGAAACTAAATTATTGTATGAAGTTTAGACCTTAGAACAGTCAGTCATAACTAAATAAGGGTTGTGACGGGATGAATTGAAGCGTATCAAGAGTACGCAAATCGTTAACAATTTACACATTAAATCGTCTCGATATACTCGATTCATCTTTAATTAACGACTTCGTGCTTCTAATTGTCCCGTTTATCACCGTATTAATTAACGACCACTTTATTGAATGCTCTGGGAAAATGATATAACCAAAGAAATTAAAGTTGTAATGTTTCCAAGAGTCTTTTGTGATAATAAAAAATAAATTTAAAATATTTTGAGTGAATAAACAATAGTAGTTTATGTAACTCTTATATCATAGTAAAATCGGCTGTGGTAATGCTAGCCATTGCCTACTGTTTTTGAACACGTTTTAGAGGACTTACAATGCGAGTGTAGATAAAAGATTTTATCTACACCAATATCATAAATCCTCTATTCCGCGTTCGGAAACCGTATGGTAAATACCACCATTATTGCAACCAGTAACGTCAGTGTATTACCTGTGACAGAGTGGTAAAAACGTATGAAAATTCATTACCTACGGTAACGTAATGAAAATCTGCTCTCCTCTCCGAACGCCCGAACGGCACGCGCCAGCCCGACCGCCGGCACAATCGAGTTGGTCATGGCGGTGCGATGGCGGTCATTGTAATGGTTTCCGAACACTTCATTTAGGATTTATAATATGTGTGTAGATAATTAGGCCTTATTACGTAACAGTTACATAAACTACTATTAAAATACAATCACTAATTTTTCTAAAGGAACACACAATAGTCTTGAGAATTGGCCTGACGCCGACGGCGAGGATTCCAGGCGCGCTATACATTATACTCGTATATCTACCCCTGCATATCCTTAGTTTATATAACCAATTAACAGTCACAAAGTCATGAAAAATGTGTTGGTTAGAGATACACGTGGTTCCAATACCGTTGAGTTTCGCTTACGGAGGAAAGGGTCTTCATCGATAACGATTTGCAGTCCGAAACTTCTGATATCCAACTAATGGCATGGGAAATTATACTAGTTTTTGGAAATAGATGTGCTGTCATTGCCTATTGTAAGAGGGGGACTAGAGGAAGCGCCGCTCCCATGCATTTGAGGAAAAATGAATCGGCGCCGCCAAGTCGGAGTTTGTTTGTTACAAGTAACGTCTCATGCGTGCATGATGAGGCATTATAGCGAATGCTTCTGAAGATTATGTACTTAGCCAGTGCAGGCGTCTGTCAAAGATTTCGAAAACTAGAAGTGAAGACTAGAAATTCTAGGTGTGATGTACAAATCCAATCCAAATGCTGATCATTATCACAGAAAATAAAATAGAGGGCACAGTCTAAGACATATTTGTGCTCCAAGATTGGTAGCATTACTAGGTGACGCTGTACGGCGCCATACATTATGCGGTAACTCTGGTGTGCTCTGGTACAGATGGCGCAACTAGCTAGGTTAAATATAGCCGAAAAATTATAGGCTTGTCTGTATACCGTTAGTGAAGTTATAAGTAGTATAACATCATCACTAACCAAAGCTTCATAAAAATATTACTCATGCTATTTAAGGATGGACTTATATGTACATTGTACATAACTGTACATATTACAACAACAATAATGTTGACATTTTTGCGTACATTAAAATTCAGAGCGTAGGGCATAAAGGGCAATAAAGTAACGTCATTTTACAAGATTAATTGTTATCACTGCGCGTCCTGGCGTGAATGGGTAGATAAATGGCCTCATTTTGTGTCGATATTACCATAAAGGGTTTTTAAAACTGATCAACAAAGGCTTTACCTTTCACAACAAACCCATTAGGTATTTATCAAAAACAAAAATATTACCATTAAAATTATTAATTGAAATTCACCCTTCGTTCTATAATTAACAATCACAACTTATAATCGATTAAGGCCCACTTTAACAACTTTAGGCGGGCACAATGATTGTTTTGAATTCTATAGCAGCATAGCATTTTTACCTATTAACAAAACAATTGACTTCATTATATAATTGTATAAGTAAAGCATGCGTGAATTAAAGCCTTGACAATATAAAATACACCTTGGATAGGTATATTCGTCGATTACTCGTACAATAGGTCAATAAAATTGATATGATGCCGCCCGCTGGCAGATAAAGCGACGCTCATAAAGAGGCTATTGTGAGCCTTTTCGGGGCTCACACACGAATATGCTTCGTTTCCTCCGACTACATTCTGTTACTCTCGCTAATAGAAAAACACCATTTCTCAGAAGAATAGCTCTTGACAAAGCACTTTTGTAATTAGCGGGGTAGTTCGCTCGCGCCGTCTTACATTTGTTTTCTTATTATTTTCTTTTGAATATATTTGTAGATAAAATGCAGCCTTATCACGATTGTTTTAGTAATGAAATTCAGTTAAAATTATCATTTTGCCTAACGTAAACGACAAAGTAACGCCGTTATTCAAATGCAAATGCCGGTTCGATAAGATGGGTATTTTCGAGTAGCAAAATTTAATTAAAACGTTTCTTGTAAGAGAATAATGGAGTCAAAAACTTTGTCGATGACTTATCATCCTCCTATCGTTTGTCACGGCTACATTGAGCCTAAGGTCCGTATGGCAACCTAATGGCGAGGAATTGTGGAAGGCACTAGCATTTATAAAAGCGACTGTACTCTGAACCTTCGAACCCTAAAGGGAAACGTCAGAACGTCATCGAACTGCCTTGTCAACTGTCACGATTTTTTCCGTTCCTTTAAATAAATAATTATTTTAATAATTTTACTATCTGACTTAGCTTAAATTGTCCAAAAAATACGCAATGCCGCCTTTAAGTCCAATAACTTGTGCAAAATGCTCTAACAATATCTTAGATAGAGCATACCTGAAATGCTCCGTGTGTCTGAAGATATATGACATAAAATGCGTGAATGTTTCTGATAAGCGGTTTGATAATCTGATGGATCCGGATCATAAAAAGGTATGGAAATGCCCTGATTGCAATGGGCCTAAAGGTAACACAGGCTCGGCCGCTAAACAAATCAGGGCCCCAGCGCAGACGGCGATCGGTAAACCAAGCCTCCGTAACCATCGCCAGCCCTCGCCTCTCCGGCCTGAATCGCCGGCCACTTCATCCTCTGAAATTATCACCGAGCTTCGGATGTGTCGCGAAGAGATGGAAAAGATGCGAATTGAAATGCAACAGTTCAATCAAACTGTCTCAGGACTTGTCAAAGATGTTGAGAAGTGTAAAAAAAAACATAACTGAATGTAAGGACAGCATTAAAGAGTGCAGTGAACGCATTGACCATTTGTCGGCCAGAATGGATGCAGTGGAACAACAACACAATATGAAGCTGACTTGCGAAACCACTGACTTAGATCGGAAAATCGCCGATCTTCAACTCGAACTTAACAACCGCGATCAAGAACTGCTCTGCAACGACCTAGAAATCGCCGGTATTCCGGAAGCAAAGAACGAGCAATGTATTCACATCGCACTAACCGTAGCCAATAAGTTAGGTGTCACAATCGAGGTAGGCGATCTTGTTAGTGCGGAGCGTGTGGGTCCCGTGCGACGTGAGGAAGAGGGTGCGACGGGTGGGCGGCCGCGGCCACTAGTAGTACGGCTTACACGCCGCGCGCCGCGCGACCAGCTGCTGGCCGCCGCGCGCTTGCGCCGTGGTGTCACTACGGATGGCATGGGACTCGCCGAGCCCGCACGTCGGTTCTACGTGAACGAACGCCTTACGCGTTATAATCGCCAGCTGTTCTTTAAAGCACGCGAGGAAGCTCCCCGCGCCCAATGGAAATATGTATGGACGCGTGACGGTGCTATATTCGCGCGCAAAGAACAAGGAGCTGTCCGCTTTCGCCTGCGTACAGAATCCGACTTTTCTAAACTTTTTGTCCGTTGATATTGTTAGTTCCTCTTAGAAATAGTTTTAATTATTTTTATAAATTATTATTTCAGGACAAAACATCTGCATGCAACATGCTAAAATGCAACTTATACTCGTCGTTAAGATTCAGACTTAGTTTACACTACTCATTATATTTCAAACTCCCATTTCACTTCATAAATATTAGCCGACGTCATGCCACAAAATTACATCAATTCTTGTTACACTGTAAGTACATCCATAACATTCACTGTTTTGTAATTCAGTTTAAATCAAAACATCTGTCTTTTGGATTCCTGAACCCTGGTTCTTTAGGAACTAGACACGATGAATTTGTTGCTGCCTTGACTCGGTTCGACTTGGACATCTTGGCCATCAACGAGACTTGGCTACAGACTAACCAGGAGGCACGGGCACCCGCACCTGCCGGCTACCGGTTACGTCACGTGCCGCGCGCCCCTAGCAGCGCCCGTACTCGTGGCGGAGGGGTCGGATTCTATATCAAAGAGGGTATAAAAGTGCGAATTATTTCTCATCCGCAGACGCCCCTTGTAGAACAGATGTGGCTTAGTTTGTTTGTGAATGGAGTTAGTATAGCCTTTGGAACAGCATATCGCCCGCCGTGGCTAAATGTAGACACTTTGATTGACGGATTAAGTGAAACGCTCTCATCTCTTGCAAAGTACGACAAGCTAATTTTAGTAGGGGACTTTAACGTTAACCTTTTAAAAGTACTAGATAATGATACGAAAAAACTTGTAGATTTTCTCAAATGTATGAATCTCATTCAATACACTGACCAACCTACTCATTTTACCGATCATAGCGCAACACTAATTGATTTAGTCTGTTCCGACACATGTATCACAAATCTATGCGTGAATCATATTCCTGATTTAAGCAGTCACGCATTTCTTACGTTTGAATTAAATATTAAAAAAGAAAAATTTCAACCTCGATATATTACATACAGACCAATCAAAGACATCGATGTAACAATATTTAACCAACGCTTAGAGTCTATACCTTGGCACGAAATAGCTAACAATAACGTAAATTACATGGTGAATATGTTTAATATCTATATACTACAACTATTTGATGAGTTTGCACCGATTAAATCAGTTAAAATTCTCAATAAATCACATCCATGGATTACATATACCATAAAAATATGCTGAAGCTTCGCGATGATGCGCATACTCGTAGTAAATTAACAAATACAGAGTCGCACACAAAATATTACAAAGATTTAAAACATATCGTAAATTCAGCAATTTACACTGAAAAGGTGGCTTATTTTAACCACCATATAAATAATAATTTAAAAAATCCGCGTAGTTTATGGAATAATATTAAAAAAGATGTTGCGAATTTCAAAATTAAAGATCATGAAATACCTGTACACTTAAGAAACCCCGATAAATTAAATGAAAATTTTCTTAATTTACCAGGAGATAACAATGTTGACATTTCTTTCCTGACAAAATACGAATTCAACAGATTTGGCAATTCAATTTTTAGTCTTCGACCAGTAACAGAAACCACAGTGCTTAACATAATTAAATCGATTTCTACCAATGCACAGGGCGCGGATGGAATTACCCTGAATGTGGTTTTATTAACACTTCCCCATACGCTTCCAATAATCACTAATATAGTAAACGCCTCAATTTTAACAGGTGACTTCCCCGAATTATGGAAACCTGCTATAATCAAACCCATCCCAAAAATACCAAACCCGACAAACTTTAAAGACTTTCGCCCTATAAGTATTCTCCCATTCCTATCAAAAATATTAGAGAAGGTTGTGTGCTCACAGGCCACTGACTTTTTAGAAACTAATAACATCTTACCTAGAAAACAGTCCGGTTTCAGGAAGTCACGAAGCACGACAACTGCTTTAGTAGACGTAATTGATGATATATTGGCTTCACGAGATCAAGGATACAATACTATGCTAGTATTACTAGATTTTTCCCGAGCATTTGATACAATAAATACTACACTTTTACTTTCAAAACTCTCTTTCTATGGATTTGATACACTTTGTCTGAAATGGTTTGCAAGTTACCTTGCTGGACGTACCCAATCTGTTGAAGTACGTGGTGACAATGGAGTCATAATAGCCTCTAAACCGTTACCCGTTACACGCGGCGTGCCACAAGGTTCCATTTTAGGGCCGTTACTTTTTATTGTATACAGTGCGGACATCATAAACAAATTAAGTTATTGCAATTACCATATCTACGCCGATGATTTACAACTATACCTATCCTATAAACCTAATGAAATTGATATGGCAGTCAACAAATTAAATTCAGATTTAGACCAAATTATTAACTGGTGTCAAGCAAATGGACTGGTTTTAAATTCAAGCAAGTCAAAATTAATGATTTTCGGTTCAGATAAGCAGTTACGTAGTCTCCGGTGTTTCGAACCACAAGTTACTGTCATGGGCAATCGCCTGGAGCGTGTTCTCTTGACTCGTAACTTGGGCCTAATGATGGATGGCAGGCTGCGCTTTGAGGAGCACATTATGGAGTTAGTGAAGAATTGTTTCTACAGGCTAAAAGTTCTATACCGTGTCCGCAATTTCATTAACATTGACTTACGCATTAATCTATGTGACGCCCTCATTCTTTCTAAGCTGAGCTACGCCGATGCTGCTTTTGGAGGATGCCTCCTTGCGCGCACTACTTTACTTATACAGCGCGTTCAAAATGCTTGCGCACGTTTTTGTTTTTCCATCCCCCCCCGTTCCCATGTCACTCCTTTTTTAAATAAGTATAAGCTTTTAAATATGGCCGCTAGACGCACCTTACACTTCGCCTCATTGCTTTTTGGAATTGCATATAACAAACAACCATCATATTTATTTGACAAACTCAAATTCTCCAACAGTGCAGTGCGTGGTGCTCTCAGATTTATTTCGACACAACATAGCACGTCTGCTTTTCGTGGCAGCTTCCGATATGCCGCTACAAAGTGCTGGAATAATCTACCACCCCCCATTAGAAATAGTAAATCGGTAGCCACCTTCAAAGTAAACCTTAAAAAATATCTTTTCGAACAACAAATTATGTAATGTGTCTATACTGTCTATAATGTGGCTCTAATTTTAATAATGACTTGACTTGTACGTCTTTTATAAACAATGTTTTATTTGTAAGTATTGTCCATGCACTACTGTCTGGGAAAAGCCTCCTCCATAGTTTTGGTTTTGGTTATAAATAAATTTGTAGTTTTACATTGCTTGATGCATAGAGCTAAGTTCCGACTAAGATCTCAGTCTTGGCATTGTCGACCAAAAATCAGCGCATGATTTGGCGTTTTAAACCTAATTTAAACTGTTTTGTTTTGTTTTTTACATGGTTACCCTGAAAACCAGCGCCATGATAAATTTCATGGCAAATGCTGAGCGGTACCCATTTTGGTGTATTATAACTTGTGTTATTTAATTGTGTATTACTTATGTAAAATATGCCAAATAAAATTTTCTTTATCTTTCTTTATCTTTATCTTTATCTTAAACTAGCCGTATTTAGGATTAGGTTCGCTCCGCACAACTAAGTTGTGAGTTTTGTATCGTTAAATCATGGAGTTAGTATATAGTAGAGGTACAGTCTCAAATAAGATTTACCGAAAATATTGCTCGTGAACATTTGTAACCGGCCAGTATTATACCGTAATAACACTGTCAGAGAAACTGCTGTACGAGTCGTTCTTATAGCACTATTGTGGGGCATTTTTTGGGCTGATTTTGTATCCCGTTCTTTATTAGTTTTATTACATATCGGTGCGTTAAATAGATACTGAACCTCCGAGGCGTAAATATCCCGTTACAATGTTTACACGCGATGTGAGACACTCCGAATAATCTTAATTGAAGGGCTGTGTTGAAGTAATAAAACGTAAGTATATTCTTCGCAGCGCAACGTATATTTTAAGTTTATGGGAATCCTCTCATTCTCATATTTACGGTGAATATAATTTTCTTTGAAATACCCTGGATCATTATTTCTTTATATTATGGTGTGTGTAAGTGTAGTGTTTAATGTCGTAGACGTGGACGGAACTGAAATAAGCGGTCGGGTTTACATACCAAATTAGTAGGGAAGCACATGTATGGTTGTCTTATAACTTATAAGCTCCATCTTGTAGTTGAGGTGTGCCTCGATCACGTGTTCGTTATTGTGCAACCCTAATCCAGTCTCGATAACCACATATACTCGCATATCGTGCCCGGCCGCACATGTCACCGGGCTTATCAGTCTGCAAATACACCGATCAATATGCATCACACTGACTCATACGAGTATTTATGACAAATACCTGAACTATAGAATAAAAACGCTGGTTTACGGCTATTCGTAAAAAATGTTACTGCCTGCTGTTGCGTCTTATTATCAATATATTCAGAGCGGTAACATTAAAATAAAAATTCTGTTAAACTGGTTACATAACAAACAAACCAACTGGGTAATATAGGAAAGTAGGTACTGTAGCATGACGCTACGTTTATCGTACGACAAAAAAAATCTGATTATTGTAATTTAATTACATTCTACTTCTACTTTATCTTCAAAATTAAACGTGTTAATGCAATTATAGAAGTGTTTTACTGCAGTACCTATTACTTATGTACCTAAAAAAAGAATATCTAACGATAAAATGAAAACATTTTAAATGTACCTATTAGCTACTTAATATAGGTAGTACTACTTTATGCTAGGAGGAATTTTGGATGAAAATTACTTATAGATTCTCAGATTTCTAGTAATTTGTTCAAAAACTGCAGTTATGAAGAATGTTGCATCTCTTTTTTCGTGCCCGGGAGCTATAAATATGTCTTTTACTGATGGGCGCGGTTTCAGAGAATTTAGATTTCACCTTAATGTAGTTGCCCTATTTAGAATTTCCGTAACAGTACCTAACACTTGTTTGATAATAATTTGTTGTCATAGAACCATAATAGAGCCAGCGAGCTGTGAACATGGAAATTGTGGCGTTTATGCAAATTTGAAGCTTTAAGCATGCATCGCCCGCAGTGATTACTGTTGACAGAAACGTTTCAATTAACCCGGTTGATTATTTCATTGTCCTAGCGTCGCATAGGTAGGTACGGAGAGTTTCTGCTTAATGACCAAAGCTTTGAACCCAGTAGGAAGGCCTGTTGAACCAGATCTCTCGAAGGATTGCGAAGACTAATATCGAGACTTAATGATACATTTGGCCTTAAAATTAATGTAAAGAAGACCAAAGTCATGGCCGATGTCGGTGTCTGTGATAATGATAACGCGCCAAATGCAAGTGTACGTATGGGAGGCAAGATGCTGTTAACAAGTGGAGAGATTTTTAGGTACTCTGGGCAGAAAATATCCATCTAATTCCAGAAAGCACAGTAGCTTTATTACCGAAATCGGTCAAGAGAATCATCATCATCATCACCACAGGATTACTAAGAAATAACTATATGGTGTAGAATATTTTTCCATTTCCTAGAGTACTAAAATGGTGAAAATGTTGGTTCCTAGAATAAAAGTATCCAAGGTTTATCCTCCAATTGAAAACAGCACCATGCAACCATTTCAATTTTAAACGCGCGAAACAGATAAAGCCCGCCATTTTGTATAAAGCGCGTTATGATGAATGGCCGTACTAGCCCACCTAATGAAGGAAAACTAAGAGGAAATAATTCGTGTATAGCCAAATTTTGGTGTAGTTGTAGGCAAAGGTATCTTACACAACATACTAAAAGTACCGGTGGATGGGGGTGCCGCTAGCGGAAAGGGGGGGGTGTAAAGGTCCCTAATTTTGGTTTTTCGTAAATAACTCGGTAACGGTGGCTCATACGAAAAAATGTTCTATTGCTTAATTCATCCACATAAAATTTTCTATAAAAAAGACTATTTGCAATTTTTTGCTAGGATCAATGTTTAATGAGATATCGAGGAAATACGATAAACACTTTTTTAAACTTTCGGAGCTAATATTTACGAAAGTATTAGTTTTATCCAAAAGTGGTTTCAGAATACCCTTATTGTTTTAAAAAGACCTATCTAATGACACCCTACACATTAGGGTTGGAGTAAAAAAAATATTTACCCCCCACTCCATGTGTACGGGAGGTACCCGAAAGAATAATATTTTTTCACATTTTGTTTTAAAACTTTGTCTGCGTAATTAAAACACATACTTATACGAAATTTCATTTCTCTAGTACTAGCCATCACTGAGCAGGGTGAGGAGGGGTCCTACCCTTGGAGTTTCGGCATGTCCGTCTGTCCCCGTCTGTCCGTCCACGGCTTTGCTCAGTGATGTTTAGTACTAGACGTCTAGACGGACAGATGGGGTCAGACGGACATGGCGAAACTATAAGGGTAGGAAGTGAGGTAGCAGGGTGAGCAGCCTGCTCAGTGATGGTTAGTACTAGAAAATAAAAAAATCGTGTGAGTATGTACTTTATTCACGCCGGCAAAGTTTTAAAACAAAATGTGAAAAAATATTATTTTTTCGGGTACCTCCCGTACACATGGAGTGGGGGGGTAAATATTATTTTTACTCCAACCCTAATGTGTGGGGTATCGTTGGATAGGTCTTTTTAAAACAATAAGGGTATTCTGAAACAATTTTTGGACAAAACTAATACTTTCGTAAATATTAGCTCCGAGAGTTTAAAAAAGTGTTTATCGTATTTCCTCGATATCGCATTAAACATTGATCCTAGCAAAAAATTGCAAAGAATCTTTTTTATAGAAAATTAGATGTGGATGAATTGAGCAATAGAACATTTTTTCGTATGAGCTACCGTTACCGAGTTATTTACGAAAAACCAAAATAAGGGACCTTTACACCCCCCTCTCCCCGCTAGCGGCGCCCCCATCCACCGGTACTTTTAGTATGTTGTGTAAGATACCTTTGCCTACAACTACACCAAAATTCAGCTATACACGAATTACTTCCCCTATCAGGCAGTTAAGCGTCTTCGTTTGGTGAGCTATACGTCCGTCACCATTTACCTGTAGTTAATAATACGCGGCTTGAGCCTTTTTTATGTGTTCGGTATTTGAAATAGATGTAGATTTCATATAAAAATCGATTCATGCTTCAGTACGTATGACAATAATAGGATTATCACTGGGAAGTCATTTTTCACGCGGTTGATCTACATACGAGTATTATAATTGTTGTGTGTAGTACGTAACTAACGATACAAAACCATTTTGAGCGGTAATGTAATTTATAAATAGACTACAACTTATTAGATGAAGTAAAATATGTTAACCTGGTTTAAATAGTATAAAAGTTAAAATCGTACATAATCATGAGTGTTCGTGCCGGCTAATATCTCATACAAGGCTAACACTGTTATTGGTAATGGAATGTCGAAAAAGGGCAGTTACTAAACCAGAAAATTGGCACAAACATTTTAATGGTGATTACCGGGACCTGCTAAGTATTATGTTCATATGCTTTCAAGCTAACAATCATTTACATTTTATAACTATAACTTCAAACGGTGTCTATTTACCTAACACTTGCTACTTTACGTGTTAACATCCTTAATAATTAGTCAAATAAACGAGACCATAACATTCAATTAGTACCAATGTTAATTGAGTTTTGTAAGGATTGTTCCCACCTGATCTGGGCAAGGTTCCCGGTCTCCATCTACTAATCATAATTAATTGACTTCATCGTGCTTTTGTGCTAGCTAGTTCAAATACTGACATAGTGTAGCGATATAATGTTAGACAATCAACTAATTTCGCGACCCGCCTCTAGATAAGGAACCGGGTACCCTCATTGTTTATCTACCGCGCGAATACATTAGTCGCCCTTTTCGCAAAGTTTTATCAAAGGACGTCGCCATATTTCCAGTTAACTACGCATGACTGATTTGCATGATAATCATTCGCGTTGGAAATGTGGCCTACATGCTGAATTTGGGGATTCATATGTAGTCTAAAAACGTAGTTACTTGCCTATTCATTATATTTCAAATATTTGTACTCAGAACTTTGTAGCTAAGTTACAACTTTACGACGTTAATCTGTTCTCTATAAAGCAAACGGAACTCGAGAAATAAGTTTAAAATTGAATTGCTACGAATAATTGTCTTAAAAACATTGTTTGAAAGCACTCATCGCAGCTTCTTTTGTTACAGGACCGAGCGAACCGAGGAGACAGTTGCTAGTAGCGCCAACCTCACCAACAATGCCGTGCGTCATAAAATAGTCGTGCTAGGAGCCGCCAAAGTCGGCAAGTCGTCGCTCATAACACAATTCCTTTACAACACGTTCTCCCCTAAGTACAAACGAACCATTGAGGAGATGCACCATGGAGACTTCAACGTAGCTGGAGTGAGATTGACATTAGACATTTTAGATACATCGGGAGCTTACGAATTTCCAGCCATGAGGGCTTTATCTATGCAGTCGGCTGATGCATTCATTCTAGTATACGATATCACGGACCCTGACAGCTTCGCCGAGGTGCGGACGTTGCGGGATCAGATCCACGAGACCAAGGCCAGCACGGCCGTGCCAATAGTGGTGGTGGGGAACAAGGTGGATTTAGCGGAGACAGGTGCAAGACAGGTATTTTTATAGCTAATTACAGTAATAAAAAATGTTAGATTGTTAAAACGGTCTCGTACATATTATCAAACTTGTTTAATATGCAAAATGGTAATGAAATTGCATACTTCCATAAGTAAAACGATATTTTCAACCGTAAGACCTTTAAGGACTTTCAAGGACTTTAAAATGGTTACCTGTGTACATACATATAGGTGTCTACATGTCGGGACAAAAGTCGTTTATTCGATGCAACGGTACTTATAGTTCATTGCATATATACATATCATTTAGGTAAGTCAACTTTGTTTACTGATCAGCAAAAGCAATATTTTCTACAAGTATAGTTATATACTTGTACCTACTAACAAGTTCGGGACGTTGGACGCGTAAGAGATGTGTACATATTTTGTCGTACTAATCACTTTTATGAACAGTCCTCTATAACCAAGCTACATAGTTATAATCTTATAATAATAGTAACTAATAAAATTGCATATAACATTTCCATTATTAAAAGCATTTACATAACTAATTAATTACCTGCTGAGTGACTGTTAAATAAACGTGGAACATGTACAAACAACTAGTAATTAGGTAACAATTTCCATTCAAAATACAACATACAAATAATTAGGTTGCCAAGCGGACCCCAGGCTCAATTGAGCTGTGGCAAAAAGCCGGGACAAACGCTAGGAGGATGATGTTAAGTTAAATTTTGTATTTTTGTTTAATTTTATATTTT
The DNA here is from genome assembly GCA_947086415.1 of Pammene aurita. NCBI lineage: Eukaryota > Metazoa > Arthropoda > Insecta > Lepidoptera > Tortricidae > Pammene > Pammene aurita. Next base: position 12,405,066 of record OX352299.1, read on the forward strand.
GTAGCAATTTTTATTTATTTGCCAATGATAGTATGCCGCAGTCAAATAAAGAGCTTGTACAATATTTTATCGCTTTTAAGGAAAAAAGTTAATTAGTAATGCATATAACAAACATTTTAAAACAATATATTTCACACAACCTGAAAAGAAATACATCCCGGTTGTGAAGTTTTTAACGTCATTTGTATAAATACATCTTCCAACTAACTCTGTATTGCCTCTCTCGACTAACTCGTAGATTTTCTCACTCATAATATTAGTGGGTAGCTGTACAGTCGACTACAAAGAGATGTATCCACTTTTTCATCTTATTGCGTTGTAATAAGGTCCAAAAGTGGATACATCTCTTTGTAGTCGCCTGTGAGTCGACTGTACTTACATTTTGTCGACAGCAATATAATTTTGCAATTAACATTTTACAAAAAAGAATGATGTAATTAAAAACAAAACATGCTCTATTGTGCACGTTCAGAAACGTGTTGTTATCTCGAAAGCAATTTGTGATTGTGATCCGATAAGACACGTGTCTCCTTAGAAATTTACAGTAGAATAAATACAATCCTCTGAAGTAAATGCATATGGGTAATACATTGGTTTACGTCACACCTGGCCATAATGTGAGTTTTACCGCTCGCTACGCTTACGGTAAAACTCGCATTATGGCCAGGTGGGGACGTAAAATTGTGTACTCACCACGGGCAGTAAAAAAGAAAGCCCTCTATCGCATATTTACAACCCTCGCCTGCGGCTCGGGTCCCAAATACCTGCGATTTCGGGCTTTCTTTTTTTTACAGCCCTAGGTAAGTAATGTACTATTCTAAGACAAACTTAAATGCGAAATTACAGAAATAAACACAATAAAATCCACTTTAATAACTACGCGTGAAGCAAGAATGACTTTAATATCTGCTGATACTGATTCCTTATGGCGCCTATTCGTTCGTATATTGTTGTTGGAATTTGCCCAAAATATTGGGTTGCACCTTTTCCTTAATATGACAAATGGAAGTGACGTAATGACAACATAATGCAAAACCCAATACATGCAATGAATTGTTGCCATTAAAGATAAATAAGTTATATGTATAAGTACAAGACACTTATGATCCATTGATTCCGTAACATACGTCCTTTTATGAGAAAAAACGTTATAAATCAATAATAAAAAGAAAAATTTAGTGTTTTTTTAAGAATTTGGTAATTAAATCACTATACTTCAAGATTTCGAAGGAAGAGGTCATCAATTCGTCGAGATTTTTTTTTTACTATTTTTTTATGTATGTTCACCGACTATTCGAAGACGGCTGGAACGATTTAGAAAATTCTTTTTTTGTTTGAAAGAGTATACAGTTGGTCCGATTGTAACCAGGTCAGGATCTGATGATGGGATCCTGGAGAAACCGAGGGAACTCTTCAACTATTATAGGCACACCTATAGAGATTTAGTATTTTTTACCACAGCTCGAGCATTTGCTTTTGGAAAGGTGGAGGCTAAGTAAAGTCGATTCTTTTTAGTTTAAAATTGTTGAGTATTAAACACCATATTTAAACAATGCGCAAAACGATCCTTTAGTTATACTAAGCAAATAAGTATGTAACGTCGTACGTCGGTAACAAGGGGGATTAGTTGGACAACAAAGTGGTACCAAGAACAAACAAGTTTAGTCCAATGTCACGAGTCCCAAGAGCCCCGAGGGCCCGGCGACGTCTCCCAGTCACATACTTGTTCCATGGATTGGTATCTAAAGTAGAGTACTTTTACTTTTTTGACAAACTAAATTGAACTTTATTACCGAGCAGGAGAGCTGATCATTGAAGGGTAGAAAGGTTAGGGTAGAAGGGTAGAAGAAAACGATTTGAAAGAGATGATCAAACAATTTTATTTTACTTAATAATTATGTTTTTATATAAAAAATAAAATCCTATTAAACATATTGTTGCTAATTTCCTTATTTATGTAGTGAGACATACCACAAATTAGATATACCTAGATGTTCATTAGAAAAAAAATCCTGTGTTGGATTTAGTAGATCATGGGATTTGGGATTCGATCTCGCTTTCTCTGGATTGCCGGTTCTCTGCTTCTTCTTCTTCTTCGTCGTTCCCTTATGACTGAGAATCGACAAGAAGTTGTTATCGTCCCTTTGGTACGCTCGCCTTCTACGAGTCCCAGTATGATGCTTATTTTAAGCTGGTGGTGGTCAGAACGCATAATATCCCAAAGAATTTGAGGATCTTCTCGCAGTATATGGTTGAAAGGCGCTTGGAAATTCTCAGCTCACTCAATATGGACTTGTTTGTTCTCCTTGCGGTCCGTGGGATTTTAGCACCGCCGGTTCTACATGCTTCTAATTATACCAGGCTTTCATCCATACAGCGCATTCAGTCAACCTTGGGTCAACTCAAAACGTATATTAAATGTTGTCATTCATTACTCCCTAAATCAAACCAAAATATAAATCTATCTAAAAACCTATCTACTTTGACTTTTCTTTGGGTCACAAATTGTGGTGAATATAAGCGTCGTGACTTATACGAGTATCTCACAAACATCGATCTGAGTCAATCATTTTTGGAGTGTTCGGCGCGCCAATATTAGTGTTTGCGTTGTCGGTGCTGAGCACACCATTAAATTATTTCCGTAATTGATTAATGAATTCTACAATACTGCTATACAATAGCCTAATAAATTACATTGATAAGATATCATTTAAGTTCAGCTACGATAGTGTGGCGAGTGTTACAAGTACAAGTTAAGTACTACTTAAACACGAATACGACCATAAGGTCGGCAAGAGCTCTTAGATATTAGTAGCTCTTTTCTTGCCAAGGGGCCCGGGGCGGCAGAACGCTGGGTGCAGCGCGCTGGTCGGTCAGGTAGCGGCCCTTATGATTCACCGATAAGGCCTTTATGATCCGCGGCGCCAAAACTCAAAATACGCCTCATCAGGCGGTTCGTCCTCTTAGGAAATACAAATAAAATGTATAAATTAAAACAATACTAATTAATGAAAACAATGTTCGTGAGTATAGGTATTGCGAATAAGGTTGTGCTGTAGGTATAATTTAATGTGATTACCCGAAGCCGCCATATTTAATTAGTCATAAATAGCGATTGGACGGAAAAAGGTTAGGACCAAATCAGTGTTTCTACACACACGTAGGCCTGGCTACGTGCCGCGCGTGACTGCAAAGGCGTCTTTCAATTTTCTTAGACGTAAATAGTACTTATTTGTCAAATGTAGGCATTTTTGTGTCAAAAGGGATATCGATTGATACCAGTTTATTAGTTACTTTCGAATTCACCTACCTATATACTCGTATAGATAGGTGATCCCGTTCAAAAGGGGGTACATTTCAATTTTAATTAATTTTTTTTTTATTATGATCCTGTTTTAATATTGATTTGACATAAGTAAACAATTTTCTCTTTGTATATTTTTCGTCTTTGTATGTTGACGTGAAAGAGACTCACTAAGAGTATCTAAAATTAAATCAAAATAGTATTGATTGTATTGAAGTGCACCTGTTGGTCTTTCATTGTATAGATATCTAGAAAACATCAACGTACTCTTAAAAATACGTTCCACCGATATGAAATCCAAATAGTTTTCAAGCTTTAATAATACAATAACTATGGCTCTGTATATTTACTGTCGCACAGCTTTGAGCTTGCATGAAAAACAATCTACTTTTTTTCCCACTTTTATTGAAATACTTTTGTTATTGTGGCTTAAAAGTTGAAATCTCACAACTGTTGCGAAATGAGACCGGCAGCTGTAATTGACAGATTGACTGTTTAGTGTTTACTCTCGATATATCGAACAATGTTCTAATTTATTTCCCAAATTCCCAATTTTGTAGTATTTTTCTTTGTTGTAGTCGATTTAGTGTTAAATGAACCTAATGCTTGTAGCGAAGAACTGTTTGATATGATGCCCACGGCAGCTTTTTATCACCGCACCGCTCGCCGCCGGGAGGGTGTTCATCCTCACACCCTGGAGTCCAAAGGGTCGCGTACAGTACGGTTCAAGAGGAATTTCCTCCCACAAACGCTGCGGCTGTGGAATGAACTCCCTGCCGAGGTTTTCCCAGCGGGCTACAGTATGAGGTTCTTCAAAAAATGAGTGAATAGGTACCTAAAGGGTAGGCAACGCGCATGTGAATCCTCTGGGGTTGCAGGCGTCCATAGGCTACGGTAACTGCTTACCATCAGGTGGGCCGTATGCTTGTTTGCCACCGTCGTAGTATAAAATAAAAAAGTGGTATAAATTTACTAAATGATTACTAACAACTCTTTGGAAGTAATTAAAAATATGGTTATAGTCGAGATATGATGGTTGTGTCAATCGATTTGCAATGTCACAAGGTTCTAGCGAGAAATTAAATACATCTACAACAGTATTAAATTGATCGAGTCCTAATAGGTTGCGAGTATCATAAAAGAACATTCAGGTTTAATTATAAGCCAGCTTATATTAGTGTGTTATCTTTTACACACATTGTTGATAGAGAATTCCGAAACGAATTTTGTTACGAAATTTTCTTTATACCGTACACCAAAATCTAATTTAAAAAGTACAAAACCCTTTTCAGGTCAATCCTTTTAGCGGCAGTATTTTAGCTAGCGGAAATATGGAAGTGTGTTTTGGTCCAGTTGCAATTTGTTGGCAGAATCGAATTTCCTGTGTGAGCGCAGCGGGTGAGACGTCTCGGACACGTCCACCATGCAACTGTGTCAGCTGCCAGCGTGACAGTTGCATTTGTTATGTGACATTGAGATGCGCTTAGGTGCGTTTCTGCATTTTTAGAATGGAATACCTAGACTAGTACAGTCACCAACAAAAGTATCTTCCTACACGAAGGCCGCCAAAATATGTGACACGCTCTTATTGGTCTATAAGAGCGTGTCACATATTTTTGCGGCCTTCATTGCCGGTGACTGTACATACTTTATGTGTTGCCTGTTTAAAAATGACCATTTTATGATACACTACAAAGAAATTATAAGTTATGGTGTTTGCAACTTCTTGAAATTGTGTAGGTAGTCATCTTTAAAAGGGCAAAGGAGATGCTTCATTCACAGGGTGTAATATATTTTTTTCATATTATGAACTCCTTGATGTTGTACTCTCCAAACAACTTAAAATCAATCATTAAGTATATAATTGAAGTTTTTTTTTGCGGATGTCTTTTTTCTACCTTAAGCTAAGTCCACACGATACCTTTTTTCGTTTAACAAATACATGCGTCATAGCGCATTCAACAGCGCACGTGAGGCATGCCTGTAACGCATATGGCTCTTTTTAGTTGCAAGCGTAGCGCATTTTGATGCCCGCGACAGTTGAATTCACTAGACGAAATTGATATTGAAAGATGAAGAAGAAAAAGGGCACAGTGTGGACTTAGCTTTATATCCATAGCGTCGACACCTATATACGTCAATAGGTTCGCTGACGTGTCAAGGTTAGGCTGGTAATAAAAGTTAATTTACAATTTATTTTACATTCACATCGCCCGAGTATGCGAGATCGCTTACTGATTACCGCCATTGCAGACTGCCGGCAGTTATCACTAAAAGCGATCTTTGCACTGCCCTTATTTTTAAATACGCCATTCTCGTGTGATCTACCTATGTGTCATGTTTTAGTTGCCTCTTTTTATTTGTTTTGCCTAAACGATTAATGTTGTTAATAATAATAATAATTAACAATGATTATTGTATTATAATATTTATAATAGTTACCACCTGATTAGTATTTAATTATAGTTTATTCAGATCCAGGGGTATACACGATGAAATATTAATCTCCTTTCATGTTGAGCGATATGATTAGGTAAGCCATACTGAACAACTTTTTTTATTTATTTTATTTATTAAAGATCAAAATAATTAATTAAATCGCATAGTTTCATGGGTACTTAACTGCTAAAGCCATTTATGGCTTATTTACAGCAAGGGTTCAGACAACTTAACTAGCTATGATATTTTTTCTAACAGTGCATTTTCAGTTTTACAGAGCGTAGTCGTGATCATTAGAAGACAAAAAAAAAATTCTAACATCCTTAATTGACTTTGAGGATAGGTATAGATCTTGTATGTGTTTTGGAAGGCTATTTATGATTTTTGTAAGAATGTAGATATACCGTAGCTGTAGGTATACCGTAAACATTTTAATCGCAAATAATGTTTTGGCTGTTTCATACATTTCGGCCGATCAGATGTTGACGTTTCCTATGGAGAAGACAATTTTTTTTTTGCGATTTCGGAGATACGCTATAGTAAAAGTTGTTCAGTATGGCTTAGCTAATCACCTCGCTCAATATGAACGGTCTTCAATATTTCACCCTGTACGAGTATGTTGATTTTTTTGCATTGTAATTTATGTGTTTGTTGATCTAATATTTCAAAGTAGAATATAAAATAAATTTGAAAAACTGGTTTATAACTTAACCGATTGGTTGCGGCTTCCATTTTCGAAAACGTTTGGCTGTGGCGGCGAACAATTATTTCATGACACGACAAGCGTGCCTTACGCCATAGAATATTTGCCTTATGGCATCCGCACCGAATCGGTTAAATAAAATTCCGGTTTATTTAAAACTTCCTTGCAAATGGTTACAGTAGACAAGGGGAGTGGTGGTGGCAGATGGTATAAATCCACTGATTTCAGCTTTATTATAATATATAATATGGTACATAGCTGTTAGTTTTCTTAGTAGACTAGAGTTTAATGGTTTGAGAATAGTGTTTAAGAATGGTGGATTCATGGCGTTAGATTTTAGTAGGAACCTAACCAAGCTCGTGCAGCACATCTGTGAGCTACTCAACCGTTTTACACCGCTTATCTCTCATAAAAGTTTAGTCGTAAATTCCACAACAGTAAATGTTAATGCTCAGAGCATAAAACAGTACCTGCGAAGTTCAGAGTTCCGCCGCGCCGTCCTCTTCCGGCCCGTAATGTCGGACGCCGTCCGAGTCGCAATATCCGTGCTTAATACTCTTCTACGAACGTAGGTATTCGACGTTCAAGTACGACTTCATGGCATTGAAGACAGCCATCTAGTTCAATCAATAGTGAAGGTACCTATTTATTACTGACGTATACACGGTGTAACATGAGGAAACCGAATAATTTTAAATTAAATCCAGAAAAGTTTATACGACATTTTAGTCTCCAATTATGATCAGGAATACGCAGTTAAAATTATTCGGTTTCCTCATGTACACCGTGTATAAAGATCCGTCGACCGTATCAAATGTTAGAACATAGGTAGGTATAACTTAACTTTCTGTTATGGCTGCCAGGCACAAAATACTTATCATCACTGGTTAAATTAAAATCCTATCAGATTAACATAACCTAACGTTTGGTACCTAGATTATGTTTAAAAAAATCTGCGATACGAAAAAAAGACGGTTTGTTTTGCTGCTTTAATCAGCTTTTTTTACAAAGCTTTTTTTTATTTTTAGGGTTCCGTAGCCAAATGGCAAAAAACGGAACCCTTACGGATTCGTCATGTCTGTCTGTCTGTCCGTCCGTATGTCACAGCCATTTTAATCGGAAACTATAGGACGTATCTGAATAAAATTTATGCATAAGGTGTTTTTTGTATGCAGCTACTTAGTTATGTAGTTAAATTAAAAAAAAAAAATTAGGGGGGGCGCTTCATACATGTAACTAAATTTAAAAAAAAATTTATAATCAAATATCACCATGTGACACATCAATCGATAGGTCTTTAAAAATAACATTGAGGTTTCCTTGACCATTTTGTGATTAAGTGAATATTTTCTGAAATAATCGCTTCGAAAGTCAGAAAAGTTGTGTCCCCCCGCTGTAACATTTGAACCGTAAGTCCAAAAAATATGAAAAAATTTGAGGAGTTGCTCCTTATCATATACTTTCTATGAAAATTTATTTGAACATTATCGGTTCAGCCATTTTTAAGTTATCTCCAAAAAACTTCTTCCATTGGCATCAGATACGACCTTTTGGTATTAGTTTAGTTCTTATTCCATAGAAGGTACGGAACCCTCCTATGCGTGGTCCGACACGCACTTGGCCGATTTTTTTTAGTTACCGACGAAAAGGTCAACGATGGAACGCCTTTTTTTTCTTTCAACTATAATGTTTTTACTGATAATTTTCTTAATTTATTTAGTTTTAGTTTTCTTCTCACCTTTCACATCTTTCATTTAAAAATTGTCTCAAACTAGTTTCTTGATAGAAAAGTTGGTAGTATCCTATATTATAATAATATTTACGTTTAAATTTGCTCATCACTTTAAAATACACCTAATTTCCGACCGTGACCCGAAATAACTTACTCAATTTAATAGAACAGATCCTTAGGATAGCCCGAAAGTTTTCAGCAGATTTCGATTAAACTTTGTGTACACGTTATTGAGTTGTTTTCAGGTGACTTTGGTGTAGTTTAGAGAAAGGGTATTTCATAATATTATCCGTTTTTGAAAAGTCTATCTCTACTTCACAGGTGAAAGGTACTTATCTACATAGTTAAGTGGCTAACGTGAACGTAGCTAATTAAACAAATTATTCTTAACATATCCTTAACCTTTTCAACGCTTATCCTCTCGCGTCAAGACGTGGCCTACACGGCACAGGACAGTTGCTTTGACAGCGTCCGTCATGACCACTTTAGTGGTCGCTGGAAGTGGCGTTCAAAGAGTTAAATAGAACAGAAATATTTTAATAAAGTTTTGCAAACTTCGTAAATGAGTAGGTAGACAAATATTACAATACTACGTGCCTAGTATAATGATAAAAGGTTGACCTGCTGATATTTTCTAAATGAAAAAGTTTACTGCGCTATACACATATGAAGTCACAAAATGTTGTGTCCCTGTATATTTTACCTGAATGTCTACGAAGAATAATATCTCCGGTATCCCTGAAAATAGGCATCTCTTGCTCACATTTGTCTCGCCAAATATCCCGTCGACGACACTCACGACTTAGGAACTCGGCTCGTAAAACTTCGTGCAATAAATCCCCCGGCAGCTCATTAAGGTTCAGTGTGCGCTGTCGCTGACGGTGACATGATAATTATGAATCAATTTCCACTTGTCAAATCTTCGGAATCTCGCCTTTGTTGATGTTAATAGTTGATGAATTTCTAGGGAGCTCAAGCTCAATAAATCCGTAAGTTTGGCGAAATTTGCTTAAATTTTAAGGCAAAAATGCGATAGAAAATTAATAGGCATTTTATTTTCCGCTGTGAGATTTTAAAGGAAGCTCGTGCGCGTTTTCATTAAAACTGAAACAAATAAAGTTTCCGTGGATCGTGTACCCAATTATAACATTGTAAATATTGTGACATTTTCATTATATAATGCAAGGCTCTAGATGTTAAATTCAACTTCAACACATCAGATTTTTTTAATTGCATGATTTTTTCAAAATCATCAGAGAACTAAACTTCGCTTTCCAAATCAGTCATAATGATAAGATAACAGTGTTACGAGCTTCAAGCAAAACCGATTTACATTTAAGTTAGTTTCTACTATACTACTTATACCTCAATTTTATATTTGGTTTTCTTTAACAGGTCGACTTCCACACGACCGAGTCCGTAGTCACCGTCGACTGGGAGAACGGTTTCGTGGAGGCCTCCGCCAAAGACAACATGAACGTGTCGCAGATCTTCAAGGAGTTGCTGGTGCAAGCTAAAGTGAAGTACAACCTGTCCCCGGCGCTGCGCCGGCGCCGGCGTCAGTCCCTCCCCACTGGCCCGCAGGGTCCGCCGGGAACTCCCCCCAACGCCCCCCACGTACCCTCGCCGGCGCAGCTGGCACACCTGCAGCAAATTAGAGAAAGACACGCCAACAGCAAACGCAACTCTTGCGTCATTTCTTAAAATTTGAAACCAATTTGTATCAATAGTTCTCAATTTTAATACTAATGTACTTGGTAAACTCAAGAAGATTCTTGATCTGTAATTAATATTAACAACATTTGTCAATGTCGTAAATCATGAAAATGTCTGTCTGAGTATCGACTTTCCAAAGCCATTATCTCAAAGTTCATTTTCATTTGAAGTTCCATTATTAATTAATCGTGAATTTCATTTCTATTCCCATGGGACATTGTTTTAAACTTTTGTTTAACGGCGAGAGTTGAACCCTTAAAATAACGTTCAGCGCTTCTGTGTCGTTTATAATTATAATTACTTATGTCAGTTACAATTGGAGAAATCATTTAGCGAAACTTGTTAACAACGTTTTTGTTCATTAATTATCATTAATTTTACGGTTAAACGTCGTTCAACAAACGACATAATTCCAGTTAAAACTCCGCTGTGTACTTACGTATTATAGTACCTACCTAATCTTATTTCAACTTTCCTCAACACCAGTTTATATAATCTGTGGATGCGTACTTTGTCAAGGATTTATGCTCGTAATAAATAACTTATAGATAATACTGCAGTGGAAAATGTTTCCAAATAAATTGGAAAATTGCTACGTGAGCTACTTGTTAAATTCTACTGCAATTTATTCCATTAGTTTAAGCTCATTTTAATCCCGTACTCAAAAAGAGGGGTGTTATAAATTTTACCGTGTTTGTCCGTGTATCTGTCTGCGGTACCGTAGCTCTAAAATGGTTCAACCGATTTAAATACGGTTTGTTTATTTGAAAGCATGTTTTCTAGCGAGTGATCTTAGATATAGTTTATCAAAATCAGTTCAGCCGTTTCGGTGGTTTTCCCGAAAATGTTTATATACTAATGGGCTAATGAAAAAAAAAAGTTATAATTGATATTATCGGGTATATTTACGACATTGACAGTAATAAAATAATAACGTTATAGATAAAATGTCTGTAATATCAAAGAAATTTCCTTTTCTTTCTGATGATACTGCCGAAGATCTCTGGTCAATTTAAAAGCACAATCAATAAAGTTTTGCAGTATTTATTTTCCTATAAGATGTCCAGTGTCCAATTGAATATAGGTAACCATTTGAATGTAAAATGATACACATTATAACGCTGTGTATGTTTAAAGACGCCAACGCCAAGCGAAAATTTTACGTAAGTTTAGATAATACTTCATAGCAATGGATGTATAAAAATTCATGTTGTTATATAAGAAAGATGAAGAAAGAAAGATATATGACTGGATTATATGTAAGTTTAATGTAGGCTACAGGACTGTTTAGAGGCCGGGAATACCTCCGGTCTTTGTAGAGCAACAAAAAACGACTGAATGTATTGTATGAAACTTCATATGTGTCCTAGTAGGTGTGATTTCTTATCGTGAATTGTAAGTAGTTGGTATTGTCCTTTATGCATTAAATACTAAAAGAAAATATAAAATACTATTTGCCGCAGTAAAATTAGCTGCGGGCCGTGGTGGTAATCACGTACTCCGTTAGCGTGCAAAGGGGTTTGGATTATTTCCTCCGCACAATACGAGTATTTGCGTTTCATTTGACCATTATGATTCGAGAAAAAAATAACTAGTTGAGTTGGCTAAATAAATTAATGCCAAGTCCAGCGACGTTAAATCTGCACTGTCTTGTAACGAAAAAAATTGGAAATGCAATTTTTTTTGCAAAAGACTGCACTTTTCTTGCAATAATTATCTACTGCCTTAACAAGATGATTCTAACAAGCCCAAACACAATTAGCTTAATTTTTTTTATCACAAGTTTCTTAATACCACCTTTGGTCTCCTTCAGACCAGCTCGATGGTACTAAAATTGTATAGTCATCTAAGTTACGCAGGTATTCGGGTTCAAATCTAGCTTGGAAATGTGCAGGATTCTAATTTATAAATACCTTAGCAATACAATAAAAATACAACATAACTCCATCACACAACAAACATTCAACCAATATTGAAGTTATATTGGAGTTGCGTTGGAATATTTCTCAAGCAAATTCTGATATTTCTGATTCAGATGTTTATGCGGTAGCTGTATTGCGTTGTTAATGCATTGGAGTTGTATTGTAGTTGGATCGTGTCTATTTATACGTGTTTTAAAGTAAGAATACGGCCCAATGTCTGCATTAACAAGCTAACTGATTAACAAGCCCTGAGTTAAAAGATTGTAATTAAAATATTAATGTTTTCATAATTGTCATGAATATCATTTTTATACTTACCTATTATTATACCTATTAATTTATTAATTAACCGACCAATTAGATGCGGTACATTAGAGTTTTACAGCTCGCTTAGTTATGTTTGTTGCTACGAGTACATGCTCTAGCCCCCTAGCCCAGTCGGTAGTGACCCTGCCTACGAAGCAGGAGGTCCCGGGTTCAAATTCTGGTGGCATTTATTTGTGTGTTTATCACGAATATTTATTCATTGGTTATGACTGTTATGAGTGTTTTCTATGTATCTGAGTATATATTTATCCTTATAAGTATGTATATCGTCTCTATTACTCATAGTACAAGCTTTGCTTAGTTTGGGACTAGGTTGATTTGTGTAAGATTGTCCCCAAATATTTACCTATTTGAATCTTTATTTATGCTCTGACGGCAGATAGCCGCAGATTCTGCCACGTGACCTTGGTTGGAGCGAGTTGTTGAAGCGAACGGCTACAGGGCTGACAACCAACCAACTGCTTCTGCCTATGGTTGGCAGAGCACACCTAGCCACTAAGGGCGTTTAAAGGTCATGTAGAATTTAGCACCAACCACTGGCTACATGATTTAAAATCTCCGTTTTCTGCCAAGGTCTCGTGGCAGAGGGCTGTGGTTGTATGCCGTCTGGCCCCAACTTATGGGTTTAACGAACATCGTTCCAATTAAGTCGGTTGTTAGGTATAGGCAATTGTCGGGTGCATGTAGGATTATTACCTGCACGGTCTCGAATAGCCGACCGTTATCACATGTAAAACCCGTGTACATAGTTAGTTTACCTAACCAAACATATTCGAAAACTAGTGTGTACCAGCTAACCAACTGGGAGTAATATTCGAAAACTATACGAGTATATGTGTAAAATATGAAAGCAATTTTGTTTAATTACTTGACTTATTATGATTTTTGGTGTATTATGTTAAACCGCATTATAAAATTTGTATATGTCCAAAATTATTAGTAACATTCAGATATTTAACAATGTTGCAGACGCACAAATTCATGATTGCTCTTTACCTTAGTTAAATTAATAATTTATATTATTTTACATTACATATAGTAGGTATATATAGGCACAGTCACAAGCGGGGGCGGTGTCAAAATTAATCTTGGCAAGACTGTATTCTTAAAATGCCAATGAAGGTAATGTTGAATACCCTACCCACTAATCTACTTAATTTTGTCGCTGACTGGACTCCTCGGCTAAATATTCTAAAAGATTACATTAAAAACTTCATCTACCTTCACTGTATTAAAAAAACATGAGCAGTATGACCAGGGTTTAAACAAATAAACTGCAGTTATAATTTGGGTACCTTAACAAGCCAATGTAAGGTTATATATAAGTATACAAAATAAATTATAAGTTAAGAACTATCTGTCCCTTCTAGTATATAATCTGCCTCGTATTTATCATAAAACCTACTTTAAATATACCTGATAAAGTAGACATTTATTTCAGTTTAGTAAAAATATATGAGCCAAATAGTTAAGTTGGAATCCTTATACTTAATTCAAAGAATTTATAATCTTATATAAAACATTTCAAGTTTATGGATGTGCCTTTTTTAAGAAATAGGGATCCTTAGTTCACAATTATAACCCATTTATTAGGTACCTTCTGTCCCACTAAAATAATAATATGTTAATTAGGGCGTCTTATTTTACCAACAAACTTCTTTCTGAATTTCATTTCACAGAAACGATCATGTTGTATTCAAGTTTAAAAAATAAACATTTTGCTATATGTAAATACATAGGTATTTACTTTAATATTAAATACAGTAAGATATTTTGTTCAGAAAGAACTAAAACAAACTAATCTAAATGTGTGGTATCTGAATGTTCTATGTCTTACAGTATTATTGGCAACATGAAATTCCATGCAACTTATTCTGTGAAACGAAATTTTATAAAACATTTTCGGCAAAATAAGGATAAACCTAAAATAAGTTACCTTTTAATGCTGTATCTAACGGGTTACTATAACTATTTTATGTCTAAATAAAAAATTACATTAGAATAATATTATGATGGCAATCTTTATTAAAAAGAATAAATAAGGCTTTATTTATAAGTACAATTTACTTACATATAAAATATATTTCTACCACTACAAAACCAATAACCAATAATAATTTAATATTGATGTTTACGGAATATAATATTATGCAACTAATGTATAAAATACATGATTGTCTTATTTAGCACTGAGGATTTGAAATGTGTAGGGCCCTTGTATAATACAAATTTCGGTATATTCTGTGTTTTGCATATAATACTTCTGAAACAGATGTTTTAATACGACTACTTAAGGAAATAATACAGAATGTTATGACATTGTCTTTGAATAAACATTAATATTATACTTCAATACTGTAATTTATACTTATTTAACGACCATACGAAAATTCACTTAAATACCTGATAGCAGAAAATGTTTTAATTGACCTTGAGGGGGGGGGGGGGGGGTGCGTTGGCGTATCTTAGTTTAAACGTGCCATAAGTCCGTTTTTGAACCTTGGCGCTTAAACGGTTATCAGTATGCCTAAAATATGTATGCAACGTATGAAGAACATAAAATTGTTTTAAAGAGTCTTATTATAAAGAGAGCTGTTCAGGCATTATGTAAAAAATGCTTAAGCCTATTCGATATTTTAATAATAAGTTGACAGTTATATGAAGTTTAAAAAAAAAATTCAAGCACTTTCTTAATTTTTTTTTTTGTATATGTATCGTATATGTTTTTGTCAAATCTAAATTCATTATATCCGAATTGATCGATTGCTATACTTGTATACTTGACAACGCCTAGTAGTATTTTATGGTGAGTAATAGAACATCAAGGTTCAAAAACGGACTTTTGGCACCTTTAAATCAAGATGGCGGCCGCCCCCCCTCTCAAGGTCTCAAATCTAGTATTTTAATTACCATCCATTAAAATATTTTCTACTCCCAATAACCATTAAAATATTTTCTACTCCACCTTTTGTAAGGCAATGTATGGAGATGATTCCCCAATGATTGGATTATGACCCAAAGGGAGTATTTTGTACAGTCAGAATATGACCCTATTTTTTTGACAAAAATATTTCATTGACTAGCAAGTGGGTACGTGGCCCATTCGATACTGCTCATCGTCATCGCTCGTCATCAATTGCCAAATGAACTCAATGAGGTAGGGTTGCCAATGGCCCACTCTATGTCTATTATAGTTACAGTTACTAACAATATATTTTTAGCCATATTGATTTTTCTTTTTTTAACTGAATGGAATCCACGATGCACCACCAGGGGCCCGTTTCTCAAAAGCTTGTAACTTGTAATACAAGCGAATATCACTTTTCTACATCTTTTGCTAGAAAGGGACTTCCGCTTGTATTACAAGTTACAAGCTCTCGAGAAATGGGCCCCAGGACGCAGGCGGGGTTTAGGCAACCCAAAAGAAGATGGCGTAACGACGTGGATGCTTTTTAATAACAATAGTGGGGAAATACAAATGGCAAGTGACGCAAAATATAGGAAGCATTTGCCATGCCGTTCGCTGCCGTATAAAGGTCACAGCGAGCAAGTATGCACGGCATGTCAGCCGGCGGCAAAACGTTAGCATATAAAACTCCGAATGATACATTTCCATGGCTAACTTACGTACATTGTAGAGGAAAATACTTTTTACATATTTTTACACAGTAAAGACTATCCCCCTTATTAATAAACGTCTCTCAGGCCTCAATAGGCATGGTGAATTTTTTTCATGTATGGTATCAATCGATTCGTTTTGTTGTGAGGATCAAATGTCTATATGGAGCCAATTGCGTTAAAGCAACACAAGAGTCAGAAATGAGACAAAGTCCGAGATTTGCATTTGTTTCTCAAAACTCTCCTAACAAAATGACGTGCAAAAGTGACGTCACGATCACATAGTCGTCCTGTTTAAAATATGAAAAAAATATGAAATTGCTATTTTTACAATCAAAGGTTGCGTTTATGTATATGGTTGCTATACAATTTATGTTACAGTAAAACGTTAAAAATCGAATGGTATAATTGTTTTTTTTTTTTTAATTTCGCACTTTAAAAAATCGTAAAATTTTGAAATTTTGCAGCTTGATATCTTTGAGCCATTTCAATAGAATTTATAAATTTTCACTTTAGTTAGATATATTGATCATTTTGCATCCTATCAACTAAATTTTATTGCATAATTCAACATGTGTCATCATGCCTATTACTAGGTAATTTATGTTTTGTCCTATATTCTGTCACTTTGACAGTTGTGTTTGTTTAGTTGGAGGTTTTATTTTTTGGGGTTTTGGTCTTGAGATTCTCAAAGAAGTCAGCATTCAGTGATATCAAAAATTGGGAACGTATAAGGATATTCTGATGATGCTTGCGTCCATGGGCGACGATAAGCGATTCGCATTAGGTGATTCGTCTGTTTGTTTGCTATTTATTGGACAACTAGTTAAGCACTTTAGTTCCGAACAAGATCGTTCACTATTAAATGGCTCAAATCCGGTCCTTACGTCGAGTTCCTGACCTTTTAAGGACACATCAAGCGAACTAACAAATTCCGGGATCCATTTTATCTTCGAGTTGAACGCGAAAAGTTTCTTGATAGTGGTAAACTTGGTAAGGCCATGTAATTCCCATTGCTTACCTAACGCCGAAGCATTACTACACACGGTGCCCGTGAGCATTGCGAGAGATTTTAACAACCCATTTCTGAGATCAAAAGAAGGAAAAAACATTGTCACTTTAGTTGTAAAACGCCAAAAAAAATCAGGACTTCAGGATCGCAGAGCATAAAATACAAGACATATTCGATGCCATAGGGTATCATCTAAATCATCGCCCGCGTCATGCGACCACCTACAAAGGTGGTCGCATGACGGGTTTAATGCTGAACGCAGATGAAACAAAAGCCATGCACATTTATTCTTCTCATAACAAATCGTCACACATCCCGGCTATAAAAACACATGTCCACTCCTGTCTCCATTTGCAATGCAATAACTGTGATTATCTTACCATCAATTTTGTATATGAACATATGTAAGTTGGTCTGTTGATTGACTGTAGATCCAATTGGCAACCACATATAGAATACGTATGTAATAAACTTAGATCAGTATTAGGCCGACTAACAATTTTGAAACATAAGATACCATACAACACCTTAAGAATGTTATATCTAGCACTAGCTGAATCGGTTATACGGTACGTTATTAGCAGCTATGGGCGATCGATTAAAACTAATCGTTCTAACATAGGTATATCATCTTCAGAAAACTATATTTAAGTAATACTAATGATTATTCACAACTCTTTCAATATTACAAAGTAATTCCAGTGATCCAAAACATAGTGAAATTTTCTATTCTTAAAGAAGAATACAATCATATAGAAAATTTGAATGATTACCACCGAAACAGTAAGCTAAGAAGTATACCTAATGCACCTAGATTCGTCCTACCAGCGATTAAAAATGATTACGGAATGAGAACTAATATCTACATTCTTACAAAAATCATAAATAGCCTTCCAAAACAATTAGTTTCCAAAATGTTAGAAAAGATTATCTAGCTAGTTAAGTTAGTCTGAACCCTTGCTGTAAATAAGCCATAAATGGCTTTAGCAGTTAAGTACCCATGAAACTCTGTGATATATTATAATTAATTATTTAGATCTTTAATAAATAAATAAAAAATAAAACATAAAAAGTCATTGGAAAAAAGTACTGTAAAGTGTTTCTTAGGTCTTTAATATCTGTCAATAATATATGAGATGTCTAGACTATGCCCCATACTGGTGAGATCGCCATCAAAAAAGCATTTTACACTAAAGTAATACTTAAAAATGTTATTTTTTGTAAGTATTTACTCTGAAACTATGGCGAATTTCGGAAAAGTTTATGGGCCATTTTTTTAAATACGATCATGAATACACTGTTAAAGTCTGTCACAATGCTCACGGGCACCGTGTATATATATGTGTATAGTCCTCCTCATCGATTTTGATGACGGCGCCGGCGACCCTAATGCAAACCTTATGGAGGTGGACTATTATGAGCCCTAATATGACCAGCTAGGCCGAACTTGGTCTTAAATACCCTATTGCACATGTGGCAGTAGAGCTGGCCAGTTGCGTTGTAGGTATACAGGTACACGTAAGAGAACTTAGGTATCTCTTTACGTAGTTGCCTCTTTACATCTAAGATTGTGAGACGGTTATGTTCAATGTTTTGACGCTGCATATGCATCTGCATCATCATCTGCATTAATATACTACTAATGCTATCGACTGCATGTTGAAAAAAATCAATGCGAATTCCTTGTCTTAAAACTTTCCTGGACAGGAGCTAGGGGACCTCAAAATCCATAATAACTGGGTCTCTACAAATAGGTCTGGAATCTATAAGCGTTTTGGAAGGAACCTAACCAGGGATCGGGAACGGTTCCCAAAATACCGTTCATTATCGTTCGGAACCCGATCTTTATTTCGTTCATACTATATATCGGTTTATTACGGGAACGTTCTCTAAAAGAACAAAATCATTTCGGTTACCGGTACTCAAGAAGAACAGATTTAAAAACGTTCCGAAAGAACAAAATCATTTCGGTTACCGATATTGAAGAACAAAATTTGAAACGTTCCCAAAGAACAAAATCTTTTATGAACGGAATTTGAAACGTTCCCAAAGAACAAAATCTTTTAAAGAACGGAATTTTAAACGTTCCCAAAGAACAAAATCATTCAGGAACGGAATGTAAAACGTTCTCAAGAACTTTATTAAACGTTCTTAGCCGCGCACCCGTCTCGATCGCAGGTCGGCCTTGCCAAGGCCACCGTATTCTCTTGTAGGCGCCAACGCATGGATATCGACACCGCCTCGCACTGTCTCTTTTTCACACGAAGATGGTTTATATTTCCAATTCGTTGCACTTTTTTGTAAAAATCTAACGATTTTAACGGTAGTCATTTTCAACTAATTCGGTAGTGTTGATTTCGAAAATAATATCTGTTTTAAAACCAAGATGGCGGCCATGCACTTTTTAAAGTTTTTACATCAAAATCGTTATGGTAGTCAATTTCGATTAATCCGGGTATGTAGTTTTCGTAAATAAAGTCTGTTTTAAAATACAAGATGGCGGAAACGGAGAACTTTTGTCAAAATCGTCATGGTAGTACTTTTCGACTAATTTGGGTATGTGGTTTTCGAAAATAATGTCTGTAATGAAATCCAAGATGGCGGTCATACACTTTTTTCGTCAATATCGTTATAGTAGCAGTTTTTGATTAATTCGGGGATGTAGATTTCGAGAATAAAGTCCTAAAAATCCAAGATGGCGGATATGGAAATTTTTTGTCAAAATCGTCTTGGTAGTCATTTTCAACTAACTCGGGTGTGTAAATTCCGAAAACAATGTCTGTTTAGAAATTCAAGATGGCGGTAATACACATGGTAGTGGTTTTCAATTAATTCGGGGTGTAGATTTCGAAAAAATGTCTGTTACAAAAACCCAGATCTAAAATCCTATAAGTCGCTTTGAACAAAAAAATAATTAGCCTATGTATGTATAACTAACTATACTGGGGCATACTTTGCCCAGCGCATCGGTATTGCCGTCCAACGCGGCAATGCCGCCAGCCTTCTGGGCACCCTACCGATCGGATCCGACTTGGAGCCCATTTTTTATTTGGAATTATGTTTTAGATTTTAGTATTAGTCTAGTTTATATGTAGTTTTATTTTTAATGGTAAGTCTATAAAGTAAATCCGAGTTACCTAAGGAAACTAACAATAAGTCTATTTGTAATTTGGAGGTCATTTCGACATGTTTTTAATTAATTTATTTTTGTTTTTATTTTTTACTGGCTTACAGTCCATATAGATATGGTACCAGGCACACGATCTTGTGCCTTCAATATAGGTTCCAGGACCTATATTGAATCAGTCGTTTGATGGCCGCCGAAGCGTTAATACTGAAAAGATCTTTCGAGAATATCAACGAAAATACCTTAACCCTTTGACCGCCAAAGACGTCAAATCACGCGCACGGAAAGTCGTGCCCTCAGCGCCTGCACGTAATATTACGTGCAAAATATAACCTGTTTAACTGAGAGCTCGATTGTTAAAATCATGCCAGTTTCTGCAGTTTCTCAGTGCTCTAATAGTTCAAAACTTAAAATCAAAGCGGGACGGTACCACTTTCCATTCCTAATTACTGTTTTAAATACGTAACCATTATTTTTTTAACAAAATTTCTCAAAAACATTTTTGTTATCGAGTAACAGACACAGAAGAGACAGTTAAATAGGCAGTACCCACGCGTGAAACACGTAAATCCAAGTGTCCTTTGCATTGCAGCGTCAGCAAATAATATGTTGCTCAAAAAATGCATGTCTTATTAATTATGTTCTCCTATTGCTTGAAACCGTTATCAGGCCTAACTTATGTACAAAATTATTTATGTGTGCCGCAGAGCACCAACCTCTTTAGTGCGTTAGTCGCGCTTAGTATAGAGGCACCCCTGTCTATGGTTTCTATAGAAATCGACCGTATCAGTATGTTTTTCATGTTATTGTCTAAAGTGACAGAAATGGCTATTAATAGTATATAGGATATAAATCAGAAGGACAAGAAGGATATAAATCTCTATGTTATAAAAGTGTCAGTCAAAAGGCGATAAACTGATAGCGCCACAATGATATTAAATTAATTTGAAATTAAAAAAAATTAAATACAAAATAATTATTTGCGGAGATGAAAAACACTGAATATTAATTTTATTTACGAAGTCATATAAGTATTAAATATCGGTAATTCATTTCAAATGCTGAACTATACCTAGCGCCACCCGGAGATATTTGGAACTCTTGTTTAGTGCTTACCGCTGGACACTTTTTCGACCGTTTTCCTAGAAGAGAGTTCCATCCTTCCTATACCATCCATATTAATAGTGGTGGAATATGAGTAACTCATATCCATATTTCTAAAATATAATAATTAAAAATATGGGCAGATAATTTACATCATTATCTTATCGTATCATCCCGCTATGTATTTTGCAGACATCTGAAATATTACAACGTTTATAGAATTGTTCAAAATATTAAATAAACAACCGCCAAAGGGTCTTGTTATATTTTTAAAATGCTTAAAGGGCTTATGAATATCAGCAAGGTGTGTATCAGTATCAGCGCTTGTGTGGGAGTACTAGAGCAGAGACCAATATGTCGTTTTATAATTCGCCGTGGTTACCATCTACTCGATTTTCAGTACTGCATGCACCTGTCTCATTTATTATGATTATGAATATGAACGCATCATTATATCTTGAACGTCCACGGCAAAGTATAAAGGCAATAATAGTATGTAACACAGAGCACCAGCCTCTTTAGTGCGTTAGTCGATCTTAGGATAGAGGCGTCCTTGTCTATGGTTTCTATAGGAATCGACCGTGTCAGTACGTTTGAGATTTTGTTGTCTAAAGTGACAGAAATGGCTAATAAAAGTGATGGGATATGAGTAACTCATATCGATATTTACAGAGTCAGATAATAATTTAAAATATGTAAAAATAATTTATATCGTTATCTTATCGTATTATATCACCTCGCTATGACTGTGTAAAGATATGAAATATTACAACGTTTAATCGTTCGAATTGTTAGAAATATTTAATAAACAACCGCCAAAAGGGTTCTTATATTTTGAAAATGCTTACAGCTTATGAATATCAGCAAGGTGTGTGTTAGCGCTTGTGTGGATGTGACGTATGTTGCACCTGTTGTATTTAGGACCTTGTCTTTTTTATGTTCCCGTATCCATAGAAATGATATAACCAAAGACTAAAGTGGTTTTAGCTTGTCTCTGGTCCTTATAGACTGGAAATAATCGTCATTTTATATGAAAACCACTCGTGTCAGTATATTTGACAAATAAATGTCTTACCTGTCAGATATCTGTGCTAATAGCGTTGGGGTGCAGGTCGATACTTTTATAGATATTTTGATTAGAGAATCTGAATAATCATTATAATCAATTAGCATTACGTAGGAACTAACTGTAACAAAGGTTTGTATAATTAATGAGTATTTTTGGAACTATTGTCATGAATTCATGATATACCTACTTCATCCATTTATATACAATTATTCTGTTAATTAGAAACTGACAGATCACCCTCAGCTTAAATCGAAAATAGGACCTAGGAAACATGACACGAGTTTCATAGAATTCGCCTCTGAAAAGTACATCTCATATCGACATGCCGCCTATCAATATGTTACATCACTATTGCCCTCTTTGTACTGCATTGGCGAATAATTCTTAATATAATTCTAGTTTGTTATTTTTGGTATAATACGCTCGTATATGTTACCATTCCGTATTTTCTTTAATTATTGCACCAATTTATGGCACAGAATGGTGTTACAAACCCATTTTTTGATAATGTTAACTCCACAAATCTCAAATTGACACTGGCGCTAACGGGGCGCAAAGCGCAAGAGTGATATACAAGCATCTTAGGTCAAACACCATATCTAGTCCTACCGCTCGCACATGGGCATTGCTGATCTGTGACGTAACCCAAACTCCTCCTAAAGCTATAGGAAGGCAAATATTCACTACCGATAACACGCCAAATAGTTTGTCACTTCACTATTGGTCTTTCAATTCTTATGCTATTTTTTTAACACTTATTTCTCTAGAACGGCCAAAGAGCTACTGTCAGTTCTTTTGCGCTTTGCGCCCGGTCAACACAACCAAATTAGCTATTACGACGACTCCCCTAGACGAGTTTCGCCGTTCTTATTTCAACCTCTTTGATGTGTGCATATAATTGCTATGTTAATGGCATTTTTAGGATTTCGTAGCCAAAATGGTAAAAACGGAACCCTTATTATCGTCATGTCCGTCCGTCCGTATATCACAGCCATTGTACTCGGAAATGACGGAAATAGGGAATGCTCCTGGTTCTGATTTTGTATGGCGAGAACCGCGAATTCCCGGTTCCGGTACTGGATTTGTATAGAAAACGAGTACCGGGAGTAAACCCTAGACGGAAACCATACAACGTATTTTGCATGCCGATATCTAGTTTTGTAGTAAAAATAACGTTGAAGATTGACAGAAGATTTTTTGATTTAGCCAATATTTTCAGACATAATCTTATGAACACTTGTGTATCTTTTGAACTGGATATGCAAAAAATAAAATAAAAGAGAAAATACATCTTTTAATGAAAATTGTTTTTAATATTATCGGTTGAGGCGTTTTCGAGTTATTTCTAAAAAAACTTCTTCCGTAGGAAGATACGACCTTTTGATAATTATTTTTCCTTATTTCGTTGAAGGTACGGAACCCTCCATTATGCGTGGTCCGACACGCACTAAGCCGGTTCTTTTAAATGTATAGTTCTAATTTAGATGGGCAAAAATTATTCGAATACAAAAAACGAATAAGAATAAATCTAGACACGCGGCAGTGTGTCTAGCCAAGTTCAAGCAAAGGAACTGGCTAGCCAGCGCCGAGTGTATATTACACGAACCACTTGGTGCCACTTTTGGCCCTTCTATACATCAAAACCTCTTTAACGTAAACACATACAACTACGTGTGTTTAATTATATCCATAAGGACATCTAGAAGTCCAAATTTCATGAAGCTAGCTCAAACGGTTATAAAGATATGAAGGTCAAAAAGTCGTAAATTGTAGCACTGACTGACTGACATATAGTACCTAAATCTAACCTACTTCCAGATGACCTAGAAGGATGAAATTTGGAATCCAGCTCGGTAATCGTGTGTAAGCGTAGGAAAAAATCTAAAAATAAAAAAAAGGTAAAAATAGAGGGGGTCCCCATACATTTATTTTTATTTTTATTGTATCGTTGGAACCGTTACAAGCAGATATTTGAAACTATCCCAATATATGTATTATTATATTTGCTATATAACAGAAATATAAAAATAAAGTTAAGTCAAAAAATAAGTAGTGTCCCCATATAAAAAACTTGTGATACACGCTAAAGGACCGGCCAACGGTGTGTCGTCGGCGGCGCGCGGCACCACATAATTATACACAGAACAGAAGTAAATAGAATGTAGACAATAGCATAAAAAAGAAAAACATGCAACGGAAACGCAAGAAAAAACATTAAATCTACCTGCCTAGTTTTCTTTACAAAAAGTAATGATATCCCACCAAAAATATAAATGTAAAAAAGGAGAGCCAAGTTCAATACAAAAATTATGCTTGGCTGTGGGCTTCGCCGCAAAAAGAATGGAGATCTAAATGAGTGACAAGTTCTATGCAAAATCCAAATATGTATTTATAGGAACAAAATAACATTATTAACAAGTATTAAACTCTATTTCTTTGTTTTATTGGATACCTATAACAATTGCTGTTATTTAAAAATGTGACATCTTAAAGTAGGTTAGATTTGACTTGGCCAATTTTTATCAGAATTAAAAAAAAAAAATATATATATATATATATATATATATATGTTGAATAACTTTATAAAATGACTGATGTAATGAAAACTGGCTATCACTAAAACTACTACTTTGGTACTAAGTGGTTTTGACATATGTCTCGAAGATCACGTCAATTGTCCCGAAACTACAACACAAGCCTAATCTTTTGTCGAAAAATATCGACAATTCTGAATTATCGCTTTTTTTGACAATTGTCATGAGCTCTTCACTAAACTAGTACCTATGTATTGAGTGTATAATAAAAATACGTTATATTTTCTTTAAAAAAATATCATGTTAGTGGCCAACAAGCATACAGCCCGCCCGATGGTAAGCGGTTAGTGTAGCCTGTGGACACCTGTAATGAGCCAAGTGCCACGCTGAGATAGTCCTTTTATTTTGGCAGTTTTAGGTAACCACCCAACAACATAGGTCGCTACAACACTTTTTTCGTTTAAATTATAGAAATATTTTTTAAGAAATTGTCACATAGTATCATTATAGTTAATTATAATTTCATGTTATTTTCTGATACTGCATCACTTTTTTCACTCAAGTCCGTATATATCGTATAGTATTTTACTGCACTGAAAATTATCGTCATAATCATTAACAAAATTCGTTTTTATAAAAGTAATAGAGATTATTTATGATGCGACTAGTTTAGACCGAACTATGCAAAAGACTAAAAACTACGAAATAAATATGAGTAAACTGGTACAAAATTGATAAGAAAATTTAGTTATGTGGTTTACTCGCTCTTTCATATATCCGTCTCTTTCAGGTTGGCTACCTGCGATACATTTCCTTGACCCGAAAATAAGTTAGAGTTGCAGTTTAATATCAAATCTAAAAGTGTAATAAAATATTATTCGTGTTATTTATTCGAATAAAATAACGAATAAATCATTTACACAATTTATTAGGACAGATGCTTCGCGCCTAAAACGTGTGACGTCACGACTCACTCAACTAGGTACATACATACATACACACGCATTACAAACGTATAGGGGTATTTTTTTAAGATGTTGGAATCTAACTAAGGAGTTCTACCGACAATTCGCACTAACGGGTGATAACAAAAAAATGAGACTCATTTTCTTTAGACGTAAAAATTAAACTATTTACGTAAACAAAATAGTTTGTTTATGAAGTTGTGGCGATGTCTTAGAGGTTCTGTAATTTTGTTTATTTTATTTTTTCAAGCACTTGTATTTGTAAAAAATAGTGTCGAAACAAGAAGCTATGCGAAAATCCCTTGTACTTTTTTATATTTCAAACTTAAACATGGACAGAAACCACTGTGTATGTCATATTAGTAAAGGAAAATGTACCCGTATCTACTATTTGTAGAATTCTTACATCCCTGACTGTAGTTTACAGAAATGGTAGCGGGAGATTAGCAAACATAATGACCAAGGGAAGACTGAACAAACAGAATTGCATCTTTAATGATGATGATTCCACCAGCCAACGAGTTGCCACGAAAAATTTCAAGTTTTCCAACGGTACCTACATTTGTTGATGTTTAAAAAGATAGGTCTAGAATGCCGCTAGCAGATAAGATTACTAGAATACATAGCTCAGCAAAAATAAATTTTATATCACAGTGTCGCTGGACGATTCGAAATCACACATGAAAATCATTAATTTTAGACGTCGAGTGAAAATCCGATACCTCAAATTTTTTTCACAATGTGATTGGATGCAAAATATTTTTTAGTCATGTCGTAATTTAGTATTTAAACAATCGGAGAGGTGAAACTTTTACCCAGTTGATAAAAGGGATCAAGGTCATGTGTGCACAAAACGGAAAAACATGCCGTCCAACGATCTTGTTCGGACTTTGTGTCTGAACTTTGACGAACAGCTGACCACGGGCCCTATTTTTATGTCCATTGATGGTTTTGTAAATAACTATTATGTGTGAATTGCCTAAGAACATCCAAAACTCAAAAAAAGGTAGAGAAGATTTTTTTTTCGCCTCTGAAAGAATTCTCATTTTTTTGTTATCACCCGTTATAACACATACATAGAAGATTTAAATTGTCAACTAACTGCAATTGAATAAGTGCCTTTTGTTATAACCAGATACTTATGAAAATATCCTAGCACCGTTTCTTCTAAATGACGATAAAATAAATCAGATTGCCCTCAACTATTTTATTCTTGTCAATCTTGGTTAGTCTATGCTAATTAGAAGTCCACAAATGATAGTCTTACATGTTTTTATAATCCAAAAGAACTTAAGGCGCGTGCCTACCTGAAATAACGTAAAATGGTTACTTTTAACAGCCTAAGGCTCGTAATCTATCCAATCAAAAATTCTTAAAAAAAAATATATAGTAACTATTGATTTTTTATTAATATAATTATTGTTTGAAATATTTGAAAACAAGTAATTATCATGGCAAAATAAAATATTTAAATTAGGACGTTTTCAACATAAAAGTCGCTTCTGCTCCTAAACTACAAAAGATATTTTTACGATGTTGCCAAACATATATGTATCTTCAAAATTATTGTTTGTTTTTGTTTAATTTAAAGATTTCGTTTAACAAAAACCCTTTTTAGGGCGATCTGGTGCAGTAAAACCATGCGCAAGCCGCGAGCCTCAGTGTAACTCTAGCGTTCGCAGGCGGAGGCTGTGCGCTGCGCTGCCACGATCGCGTACACAGCGCGACCTTATAAAAGTACGAGAGACCGATGCTATTCTTGTTTGGAGCCTATGCTTAAGTTGTAGATAACGAACGATGCGCCAAGTACCTACAATTATAGCGGTCTAGCACATTTAATGCCGTAACATACATTTACGGGAGGTTGTGAATGAACTCTGTCGATGTATAATCAAAATTATAATAATAAAAAATCCTAATATTTTTTTAAGATTGTTTTTTTTATTGGTATTTAAAATTAATTACAGTTAATACCGGGTACCGCTACCGGGTACCGGGTACCGGGTACCGGGTACCGGGTACCGGGTACCGCTTGTGGGCTTATTTTTATAAGATTAACGAGTTATGAAAATAATTTTACACTTTTTATATAAAATATAAATAATTAAACCGGCCAAGTGCGTATCGGAATATTCATGATGGAGGGTTCCGTACCTTTGATAAAATAAGAAGAAACTAATACCAAAAGTTAGTGCTTTAGTAAAGTTTTATGATTTCCGAGTAAAATGGATGTGACATACGGACGGACGGTCCTCCGTTTTATTTTTATTTCATTTTGGAAAGAAGTTCCTTATCGGATCCGCTAGGTGAAAAAAAGTCACGTGACCGTCATGAAAACGCGACACAAAGCCATACACATGTGACATAAAATAGAATAGAATAAAGTGAAGTGAAAAGTCAAAAAAAGTCAAAAAAATAAAAAGCTCAAAATGAAAAAAAAATTGTATTTTTATTTCATTTTTATTTCATTTTTATTTCATTTTTATTTCATTTTTATTTCATTTTTACTTCATTTTTACTTCATTTTTACTTCATTTTTATTTCATTTTTATTTCATTTTTATTTCATTTTTATTTCATTTTTATTTCATTTTTATTTCATTTTTATTTCATTTTTATTTCATTTTTATTTCATTTTTATTTCATTTTTATTTCATTTTTATTTCATTTTTATTTCATTTTTATTTCATTTTTATTTAATTTTAATTTAATTTTCATTTAATTTTCATTTCATTTTTATTTCATTTTTATTTCATTTTTATTTCATTTTTATTTCATTTTTATTTCATTTTTATTTCATTTTTATTTCATTTTTATTTCATTTTTATTTCATTTTTATTTCATTTTTATTTAATTTTTATTTCATTTTTATTTAATTTTTATTTAATTTTTATTTAATTTTTATTTAATTTTTATTTAATTTTTATTTAATTTTTATTTAATTTTTATTTAATTTTTATTTAATTTTTGTTTAATTTTTGTTTAATTTTTGTTTAATTTTTGTTTAATTTTTGTTTCATTTTTGTTTCATTTTTGTTTCATTTTTGTTTCATTTTTGTTTCATTTTTGTTTCATTTTTGTTTCATTTTCGTTTCTTTTTCGTTTCATTTTCGTTTCATTTTCGTTTCATTTTCGTTACATTTTCGTTTCATTTTCGTTTCATTTTCGTTTCATTTTCGTTTCATTTTCGTTTCATTTTCGTTTCATTTTCGTTTCATTTTCGTTTCATTTTCGTTTCATTTTCGTTTCATTTTCGTTTCATTTTCGTTTCATTTTCGTTTCATTTTCGTTTCATTTTCGTTTCATTTTCGTTTCATTTTCGTTTCATTTTCGTTTCATTTTCGTTTCATTTTCGTTTCATTTTCGTTTCATTTTCGTTTCATTTTCGTTTCATTTTCGTTTCATTTTCGTTTCATTTTCGTTTCATTTTCGTTTCATTTTCGTTTCATTTTCGTTTCATTTTCGTTTCATTTTCGTTTCATTTTCGTTTCATTTTCGTTTCATTTTCGTTTCATTTTCGTTTCATTTTCGTTTCATTTTTGTTTCATTTTTGTTTCATTTTTATTTCATTTTTATTTCATTTTAATTTTTTATGATGATTATTAACAGAATTCACATTGCTTTACCTAAAGTTCTAAACATGCGTGATATGTATCCCTATCAGTGTTGGCCGAACGTTAGTGTAATTGAAAATTAAAAATTGAAGATGTGTTAATCCTTTGCGAATAACTAATAATTGAATATATTTAATTTTTAGTCTTTCTCAAAAATTGAAATATTAATATAATTTTTAGTGTAGATTGAATAATTTACCTAACTAAACGCGAATTTAGGTTAAGCTACGAGTGTTTTGATTTTTGTTTCGATTTTGACTCTGGACTCGGGGGCTTGTATTAATAAGCAATGTGACCGGTATCCTAAGATGGAGCTCATGCAGGACCCTGGGGATCCCTACTGGATCTCGGGTTTGGTGCATCATAGACTCATGCTGTTTGGGCTCATTCGACTTGTACTGATGAGCAGATGGTACCGGTATCAAAATCTGAAGCTCATGCTGGACCCTGGGGATCCCTACTGGATCTCAGGTTTGGCGCATCATAGACTCATGCTGTTTGGGCTCATTCGACTTGTACTGATGAGCAGATGGTACCGGTATCAAAATCTGGAGCTCATGATGGACCCTGGGGATCCCTACTGGATCTCGGGTTTGGAGCATCATAGACTCATGCTGTTTGGGCTCATTCGACTTGTACTGATGAGCAGATGGTACCGGTATCAAAATCTGGAGCTCATGCTGGATCCTGGGGATCCTTTTATCTTTTATCTTTCATCTTTCATCTTTCATCTTTTATCTTTTATCTAAAGGACAAAAGGACAAAATGACAAAATAACAAAAGGACAAAATAA
The DNA here is from genome assembly GCA_947086415.1 of Pammene aurita. NCBI lineage: Eukaryota > Metazoa > Arthropoda > Insecta > Lepidoptera > Tortricidae > Pammene > Pammene aurita. Next base: position 12,435,044 of record OX352299.1, read on the forward strand.
CAAAAGGACAAAAGGACAAAAGATATGAAAAGATATGAAAAGATATGAAAAGATGACAAGATGAAAAGATGAAAAGATGAAAAGATAAAAAAGATAAAAACAAAAAAGATTAAAAAAGATAAAAATGATTAAAAAAGATAAAAAAATAAAAATATAAAAAAAGATAAAAAAGATAAAAAAGATAAAAAAGATAAAAAAGATAAAAAAGATAAAAAAGATAAAAAAGATAAAAAAAGATAAAAAAGATAAAAAAGATAAAAAAGATAAAAAAGATAAAAAAGATAAAAAAGATAAAAAAGATTAAAGATTAAAAATAAAAATAGGGATCCCCAGGGTCCATCATGAGCTCCAGTTTTTGATACTGGTACCATCTGATCATCAGTACAAGTCGAATGAGCCCAAACAGCATGAGTCTATGATGCGCCAAACCCGAGATCCAGTAGGGATCCCCAGGGTCCATCATGAGCTCCAGATTTTGATACCGGTACCATCTGCTCATCAGTACAAGTCGAATGAGCCCAAACAGCATGAGTCTATGATGCTCCAAACCCGCGATCCAGTAGGGATCCCCAGGGTCCAGCATGAGCTCCAGATTTTGATACCGGTACCATCTGCTCATCAGTACAAGTCGAATGAGCCCAAACAGCATGAGTCTATGATGCGCCAAACCCGAGATCCAGTAGGTAGCCCTAGGGTCCAGCATGAGCTCCAGATTTTATACCGGTACCATCTGCTCATCAGTACAAGTCGAATGAGCCCAAACAGCATGAGTCTATGATGCGCCAAACCCGAGATCCAGTAGGGATCCCCAGGGTCCAGCATGAGCTCCAGATTTTGATACCGGTACCTACCATCTGCTCATCAGTACAAGTCGAATGAGCCCAAACAGCATGAGTCTATGATGCGCCAAACCCGAGATCCAGTAGGTAGCCCTAGGGTCCAGCATGAGCTCCATCTTGTGATATTGATCCGAACTTCCGAACCCGAGATGCAGTTTTAAAATTAATTATTAGTGTAAGACAGGATTAATTTAGTTACATTAACGTTAATCTAATTTACTGTAATTCTTATTAAATTTTCGAGACGTTAGTGTAACTAATAGGTTAATTCTAATTGACGGTTAGTGTAATCATCGATGTCACAAAATCAATGCGAACTAACGTTAGATCAATTTTCAATTCTAATTGAAATTAACGGCCAACACTGATCCCTATTATATTATTAGTATTTTTATTTCATTCGAGTAACATACAGAGAAGATCGAACCGCGACAGACGCTTGGACTATAACGCCCGTACTTATAACTCGCAGCGGTGAATCGCGAAATATACCTGTGGTGAAGCGGGGCCCCGGTGTGCAAACGCCGGATGCTCAAGGTTATCGAGGTAGGCACGCGTCTTAATGCGATACAATTCAACCCTAACTTTTGTAGGTGGAGACAACCCTGTTGTGATTCCGGTAAAAGCCACTAGCCGCTTTGCACGCACACATACTCGTACTTACCTACTCACTCACTTCTCGGATTATGGATATCGGGTTTGAGTTAATCAACGCTCAGCCACTGATTATAATAATATACTTAATAGTTCTTACTAACAGATACTTATAGCTTACTATGGAATAGCAAGTACCCACCGCCATAAATACCTACACCAAAATATAATTGGACTTGGAGCGACAAGGGACGTATAAAGTGTCTTCTCACGCACATAAACCTACTCACTTCTCGGATATTTTATGAAAGTATAACATTTATTTTGATATAAATACCTACTTACTTCACATGGACCAGGTTTCTCGACGCAGTGCAGCAGCACAAAAAGTTCTTACGCAGTTTGTATTTCACAACCAATATAAAAGCAATCAGCCAATAAAATTATCTCAACCAAACCAACCTCCACGCTAGTTTACGTCTAAGTTCGAATTAATGGACGTCGCTGCCTAGTAAAACGAAAATACTCGTAGGTACTTAACTTAAGGCATACACTGAAATAACTAACGCTCATTGGTTGGCGATGACGACTTATTTCATTTGTGTTGAATTCAAAAGAACGGGTTAATATTGTTCCTCGGGAACGATACTGCGAATGTTTGTTCCAAAGTAGAACGCTATCGAAAGAACGGTTCTTTTTACGTTCCTTGGGAACGATACGAGCTTACAAATGTTCATTCCCAAAACCATTGTAAATACCGGTAACCAGAACAAAGAACGCTATCGAAAGAACGTTTTATATCGTTCTTTTGGGAACTGTTCGTTCGGGAAATGTTCGTTCCTAAAACCAATGTTCTAACCGGTAACCGAGAACGAGAACGCTTCAGAGAACGGTCTAGGTTATTGACCCGAGAACGTTTTGAAAATAGAACCGGTTTCCGATCCCTGAACCTAACTTTTACGTTATATATTTAGAAAATAACGTTAATATTCAATACACGGTGACTCGTTCAGTATTGATCAAACCAAAGCCATGATATATTATAGCGGACCTCAAGAGCGACTAATTGAATGTTTAACAAAAATTCATAGTTTGGGATTACATTTTTTTAACTCCAGTTTTGATAATAAACTCCAGCGAGTAATATAGGAACCTATTTTACAGATGCATCGATTTCAGACGTTTCTAAAAATCCTTAAACGAATACTAACCCTAATTGTTGATTTATCTGATGCGGCTTACACACTGCTGCGGTTTCCGCATTCGGTGCCGGTGCGCGAGCGAGATAGCACTCCGCATGTGTATAGCGCTGTCACGCTTGCACACGGTCGCCGCATCTGGCTGTGGCACCAGGGTGATAATCGCTTTAACTACTCTTGATAATGTCTTGTATTGTGTTGTTTAGTTAGTGTTGTAAACTGTTGTAGGTATTGAAGAAACTACTCAGTCCAACTTTACATAGCCGACTAGGAACAAGAATATAATAAAACTGAAACTTGTGTGCATTATTATGTATATGTTATCGTATGTAGTGCACGACGTAACTAGTACGACTTTGTTACATTTCTTGGTACTTTTATGGGGCAGTTTTACTACTTTTTGGTTAATGCGAAAAGCCCGCATACGGTATTAGTGAGATTAGAGTTTATATTTGCTAGCTTTACAAAGTTCGGCATTACGGATAAAATACTAAGAATACTCTTAAGAGTTTAGCAAAGTACCTATACGTTATAACTCATATTATAACTATACACCGTGTTTTTTTATTTTGCGTAAATTTCAGCATATGTTTAGGTACGATTAAGGAAACGAACGATTATTCGTTTTTAAAAATAGTTTATTTTGCAATAATTGTTGTATCAGGCACTAATGTAACAAGGGTATTATGATCAACTCAACCAAAACAATTGAAAAATACAATCAATGTAATTTCGAACATTTGATACTCCGAAGTACAAAGGACGCATATTTTATTGACGTAACACACAAGTGCAACTTTTATTGCGGTGTTTCAAAGTACAAAAATAATTTAACGTAGGTTTACACAATCAGAAAGATAAAAATTTAGTATCGATCATCTCGGAACTGGAGCTAACTAGGATACTGGTGTCTTTGAGAAATATACTTAATTTAAGCTGAGGAATGTACCCTTGCAATTAAAGCAAATAAAAAAAACACCGTGTATAGGTATTCAACAGCATCTCGGTATGTTGTTTATATTTTATTTTTCTTATAGTATACAAATTTATTTACTTCATTTGTAGGTAATACCTTATATTATATTCAACCCAATGATATGTTTAAAAAATATAAGGATATGGCGGGACGACTTGGACGCTTTTTACACAGAATGGTGGCAAAATTCAAACGACCGGGTCGAGTGGAGAAAAAAGGGTGGCCTTTGCCCAGCAGTGGGACACTAACACAGGCTAATATAAAAAAAAAGGATATTTATTGTCGTTTAGTTGAACACGGTTTTTATAGGTAACTACATGATAATAAATGTAAACAATATAAAATAACAGTAAGTACGATAATAATTCATCTTTCAAAATATTTTTTCTCGTGTAAGAACAACCTGTCAATATAATTTACCCGTCCCGAAAATCCAAATAAGCACCAAATCTCAAATAGTCCGCGCGTTCAAGACGGGCACGGAGTGGGTCGGCGCGGCGCTAGGCGGCCGCGCGGGCCGTCGGCACTTGTTGCGCAGCCCGGATCGATACCCCACCGCCTCCCGTGCAGCCGACACCTTCCTTACACACTCGCCATTCACCGCGACAACCTAGACCTCCCTTCCCCTATCCAATCTGCAACTCATCAGAATCTCCGCAATCTTCCGTTTCCAATAACCTTCATCATTCTACGACTCGTTCCCTTTCAATTGGGTGGCAGTAAAAGCTCCTAACGAAAGTGAAATTTTGGCAGGAATTTATTTTTATTGCTTTTTTTTAAGAAGTCGATACTACACGTCTTAGGAAGTTACATCGTACGTATAGTATATCCTATCAATCGATTAGGAAGAAGACATTGCGCGCTAGAGTACAACATAATATACCGTAGTTCAATTGCAATGCGAAACAATGTAAACAAACCAATTAACCTTAATTACTTCATAATCACGCACTTTCAAAGAACAACCGTGCTTCCGTCGCCAATTTACACACATAAACATGCCATCTACATTCAGTTTTAGTAATAAAATCCGTGGGTAAGGTAGGGTAGGTACTTATATTTCAGTGAAAACTAATTTCTTTAATAATATTTTGTCATGTTTTAATAGCTTCTTTTGCAGTTGTCAGTCAACCATATTTGCATGAATTATTTGCCATTTCTATTGGCTTTCGATTTTTATTAAGTGTTTAGAACTTTAGTCGTTTGACGCGCCTTTCAATATGCAATTTATCTTTCATACCACAATCTTTACATTTTATTAATATTCTATGAATATGCTTAAAACGTTGAAATACTTTAAGTGCAAAATATTATTTCTCCTATAATTATAACTATGATTTTGCGTAATGGGTAGGTACCTACACGATATGGGATGCGTAACCTCTGTGTCCTCTTCATATTTCTATCACTATGTTCTAGAAGAACCATTGATTTTGGAGTCACATTTTTCCTCGTGGATCTTTTTGCCCCGGCCTACCACAATAAATCGTCTGAGCGCCGAGCCAATTGCCGTTCAGGAGCGTTCACTCTGCAAAATGAAGTGGACGATTATTTATATTAATGCGGAGATGTTTTCGCAGATACCATGAAGCAAAATGTTTATCTTTGTGTTGCAGACCGTTGCTGTATGACTGTCATAAAAAGAGCACGACAAGAGTGAGTTATCTACCTTTTAATTTGACATGCCTTACGTCATATTATAAGGCAAATAGCTCACCCTTGCCAAGCTCAGGTGATAAAACCAGTAATTAAACATAATAGTTAATTATTTCGTCTTTAGAGTCTCGGTTAAATGTACTAGATATACTTAAATCCTTTATACGTTACATGAGACGATAAAAATCCATACTAATATTATAAATGGGAAAGTGGGTGTGTTTGTTTGTTTGTTTGTTTGTCCGTCTTTCACGGCAAAACGGGGCAACGAATTGACGTGATTTTTTAAGTGGAGATAGTTGAAGGGATGGAGAGTGACATAGGCTACTTTTTGTCTCTTTCTAACCCCCCACTTCCCTAAAATGGGGGGTGGAAGTTTGTATGGAGCATTACGGGGGGCAAAGGGGAACCGTGTTACCCCGAATTTAACGCGAGCGAAGCCGCGGGCAAAAGCTAGTACGTTTATAAATATTTGCATAGAAAAACATCTAAACTCGGTAACGAATATTCATGCCAGCTTCGTAGGCTTCTAGGGTACAGCCGCCTAAGAAATTATAAGAAATTCTTTAGGAGTAAAGTTGGCCGGGTGTTTTCGTGCTATGTAAACTTTTCTGGATTTGCTTATATTCTCAATTTTGTTTTAAAATACTTTGTAGGCCTAACTTTATTTACTTTTGTGCTTTATAAAGTAAGATCTAAGCCGGTGAAAGATGTGGAAACTGGGACGGATGAGGATTTTTTTGTAAGTAAAAAACTAGTAACTTAAAATCTTAGATAAGTAAATAAACGGACACAGACATTAATTCTCGTTTGAGAGTCAGTGGCGTTTAAATAACATGTTATAACTTTATTTCCAACGTATAAATAAATATTCAATAATGTTGACGCCTAAGCGAATATCTATCTAATTAAAAGTAGCATAGTCCATCACCCCATTGTTCAATTAATTAGATGAAGGAAGCTGCGCTACATTAGGTGTTTAGTACTAAATAGTCACGTCACAAAGGCGCCTTTGTATCGAAACTGTACTAAGCCGCTATTCAAAGCAAGTTATAAGTAGGTAGCTGGGTAATTGTTACGAACGAGAAAGCGCGCAAAAATATTGGGCACAATTATATTTCTAGTAGGTAAACACAATTTTACTCGTATGTGTACTTCTACCAAGGATTTAGAAATTGGTTATATCTGTTTAGCCAAAGATTTTTTGAGCTGGCAGTAGCCTGTGTTTTTTATAGCTATCAACGGTAGATGGAATCGACAATGACACTGTTATAAAAAGACATGTTTTTATGGCTGCGTTTCCAACAAAGATAAATGTGGATGCGTTGTGAGGGATGTGTTTTTTAAAACCAATCTTAGAACTGCGCTGTGCGACGATAAGGAAAAAAGAATTCTATTGGTTCCTAAAACTCATCTATATTATTGTTTAAGCAGCATTGTCAGCTTGTATAAAGGACAAAAGCACATACGTACCCTAAAAATTTTGTTCAGGGTTTAACGGGATCTTTGTTCAAAGCAAACGTCCATAAACGTGCTGCCAATAACATCCATCGATAAAAACATCGTCCATCGTGTGGCACCCTTATGAATCTACGTATGTATGCCTTACTACTTGAAAAGGTACAAAAAGCATTTTTAAGGTTTTTATATAAAAAAATGTATGGCTACTTCCCCTTCCTCTACTCGACCAAATATCTTCTTGGGACACTGGGATACAACTCTTTGAAGGTGAGACGAAACGGCAGTTTGCTAATGTTTACGTGTCAGGCCCTGCGCGGAGAGTTGGACTGTCCTGAGCTTGTAAGTCGACTCGTGCGACTGTGGGTACCGGACGTCCCCAGGACGGCCCTCAGACCACGGCGACGCGATTTGTTGGCGGTGCCGGCGGCGCGCACCGTGTCGCGCTTGAATTCCCCACTGGTTCGAGCATTCAGTTGTAACAGACAACTAAATGCGCTCCTGGCATCAGCACCGGAGTGCGATCTGATTGCTTGGCGATGGGCGGCTGTGAGAAGTGAATGCCTGAGATTCTGTGAGGTGATGGACAAAAGGCCTTCCACTGTACCAATGTAATTATTTAGTTTAAGTTTCATAACGCATTAGTTTTTACTGTAATGTTATGTAAATAAATATGTTTGATAATAAAAATAAAAAATAAAAAAATCCTTGCATATGTGTCGCCCCACTCTCGAGGACAAGGTTATCTCGAATTAGAATGAATATCAGTCAGATAAAAGCTTTTCAGTTCTGTGTTGACTTGGGAATAATTCAGTATCAATCAACAATAAAACAGTTACACAGGGAAAACTATCTTCCAGTTTTTAATTGATTGTGCAAGAATATTATGTATTCATGAAAGTATATCTTAAAGTTGTGTTAAAGGTTAAAAGTGTTCTTTTTTATTTGTTGAGTTATAGATGTACATATATAACTCAACAAATAAAAAATAACACTTTTCCTAAAAAAATAGCTCAGACTTTCGATCAGAAGCCAGCGATGAATGTGCTGCCAATAACATCCTTTCACATGTGTTAATTTTGCACTCTTGAGGACAAGGTTTCTCAAATTTAAACAAATGCCACTTAGGTAAATAAAATATTGATTGCAATCCTACAACTACCAAGAATTTTCCAAAAAATACTAACTGAAATCTAGTTGTGGTGATATAGCTCCGAGTGAAGGTAAACAGAACTCCGTTTCATCGAGACACGTTTTAGTTCTTCGGGCTCACCGTTTTTGAAGTACTACCGTTCAGGCATAGGATAACGGGACAGTTCACCTTACATTAGTTACTGCAAGAATAATCCTTCAATACAAGATGTAACAAAAATGTTGGTGACGCTTTTAAGGGCATAATTGGTAAATATCGTATCCTAATTATTAGAATAGAATACAATAGATTAGAAATATGTAGTTTATTTGTAAACACATACATATAAAAGAAACAGAAGGAAAGAAAACATAATACGAGAAAGTGCCACGAAATGGCCTCATCTCAGCATGATGCTGGCGGTTGTCAGCGCTGATCTTCCGATGAGACCATCGGGTGAAAACAATTCACGGAAGGTAACACAAAAAAAGATAAAAAAACTAAAAGCAAACAAAGAGAATTAAAAGAAACATCTAGCACATCATGCGACAGGAACATATTTCAGTTCAGTGGTACGTTAACAATACAGTGTCTACAGGCAACTTGTATCCAGTCTGCAGGTTTCCTGGTTAAGTTGATGGTCGAGCATGTACTTCTTAAGCTTAAATTTAAAACTATGAATACTTTGCAGGTTTCTCATTGGCGGCGGAATATTGTTCCAACATTTAGACGCTGCATATCGGAAACTTCCTCGGAAGGCGGCCGAAGAGTGGTGCGGCGTGAGCAAGTGAATCCCACATTCGCGGCGTGCACGGAGCTTAATGCAAGAGAGCTTATTAAAAAGATAAGCAGGAGATTTATAATTTAGCACACCGAAGAGCAGACAAGCCAAGTATTAATATGAAGATACAAGAAAAATAATTTTTCGCGCAAAAAAATAATTGGTTTTGTTTGGAAGGTGGGCCAGCCGGGATCTCTTGACCCATACAAAAAAAATTCTCGCGTCTAAATAAAATTTCTCCTACTTTTTCTTAGTTGTATTACGATACCAATTAGGCCCTTAAACGGATCACCAGTATTTTTTGTTAGATCCTGTAGATTAGGAATAGTAAGAAACTAAACTATTAATCTCAGTGTAAGAGGCAATTTAAGGATAAAATATCGCTATAAACATCCTTAATCGTACGGTCAGTTGTAGAGAAAAAGGCCCACGCTTCTTACAAAGTTTCTATGCAGGCGGGGTCTTTTTCTCTGCACCTGACTGTACCAGGAAGTAACTATGGTCATTTCAAGATTCAAGGTATTTATTCATGACGTACACAATATTACATACAAATTTACAGACAAACAAATCAAAGACGTATTGTTGTAGTACCACAAAAGGCAACATTTGGCAACTAAGCGTAAGAGGAAATGTTATTATTTATAACTATAATATATTTGGCATGAAGCGGTATTATAGCGGTTTGATAATTATGGTTATTATCTGGTTTGAGGACGATCGTTAATTGGCTCGCGTGATAGGTCAATCGCATCATATTTGGCATCTTGTTCGCACTTTTTAACGCGCAAGTCGTGTTTATTAACTAACACAGTCGTAAATATCATACTATAACAGAAGTAGTTGCAATTTTAAAGGTGTTTCAATGTAAGAATTAGCATATTTGGAATTATGTTTGGAATATTTACAAAATACAAATTCAGGCCCACGACTACTTTATTTATTTCTCCAAAATGCATGTACTTGTTTATTGTAAATGTACCTATATACATTTTTTTTAAGTGTTCCTGAATTTCCTGATCCATAAGGCTTAAATCAGTTATATTTTATAATAAAACACAGCGAACTTTAAAACACATATGGAATAGATACGATCCTACTTCAATACTTACAACTTCTTACTACTTACAACACTCAGTTAGATGCGCGCTCTCATCGCGTACGCACATGTGTACAATTTAAAATAGACCCAAAGTTGTTTTGCACGCATTCCAGTGGTTCCCAAACTCGCGATAAATAAGTCATTAATAATGCAGTGTGCAATTTGTGGTTAAGTTATTAGTGATGGCGCCCAGTGCGTGGTCTGTCTTCAGGGGATTGGCTTTTCCTGTGCTCAAATTACTGAAGCTGGCTATAGGAAGCTTGGAGCTGATCGGAGATCGACATGGAAATGCCATAAATGCAGAAGGCATCCATCACCGGCCCCGGCTACAGTTAAATCATGTGATAAGAGTGAAACATCATTGAGCCAGGTTAACGTAATGCCAGCTCGTGCCAGACCCTGCGACAAGAAGGAAGAATTATCAGCTCAGGATAAACCAACTGACCTTGACTCCATCATGACACAGCTGCGAAGTATGGAAGCACATCTTAGTTGTCTTCCGGGATTGGTTCGAGACGTTGTAATCCTTAAAACTGAATTAAGTGAAGTCAAAGACTCATGCCATTTTGCTAGCTCAAAATTAGATGAATTTTCTGGACGCTTGGACGAAATGGAGAAAAAAATTCCTGAGATGGAGGATACTCATAGCAAGGTACATGCACTGAATCAAGAAATATCTTTATTAAAAGAAGAGCGTGCATTAAATAACCAGCAGATGCGTCTTAATAATATTGAAATAAATGAGTTCCACTCAAAAAGAATGAAAACTTGTTTTCAGTAATGATGAACATTTGTACCGCAGTGGACTTTTCTGTAGACAAGAGCTATGCAAATTATATATCTAGAGTCCCTATACATAACTCTAGTGAGAAATTGATTATAATCACATTCGTACATTACATTAATACAATAATCGTTACATTAAAGAAGATTTTGTTGCGGCATTCAGGCGGAAGAAGAGCCTAGTGCTAGTAAGCATGGGTTTTTGCAACGGAGGTCAACAGTATCGAATCTTGTTTTATTAAATGACTATGTTACGGATGCTATGGATAGTGACTTTCAGGTTGATGTTGTCTATACCGATTACAGTAAATGTTTTGATAAAATTGATCACAAACTATTGATATCTAAATTATATGACATAGGAATTCATGGGGATTTACTTAGGTGGTTTTCCTCTTACATAGATAATAGGTCTCAGGCCGTTGTGGTAAACAATTACATGTCTGGATGGGTAACAGTCCCGAGTGGTGTCCCTCAAGGATCCATACTGGGACCTTTGCTGTTTATATTTGTTAATGATATAGGAAATTGTTTCTTGCATTCTAAACTCCTTTGTTTTGCTGACGATATGAAAGTATTTATAAAAATAAAGTCTAAACATGACTCAATGTTACTACAGTCTGATCTTACACGTCTTGATATATATTGTCACGTAAATAAATTAGAACTTAATCCATCTAAGTGTTTTTCAATAACATTTTCGCGCCAGCGTAATTTAACTCCAACATCTTATAAAATAAAGGGGCAACCTCTTGAGAAAATAACATATATGAGAGATTTGGGTGTAATCCACGATTCTAAACTTATATTTGATAAACACATTGATAGTGTTGTTAGTGGTGCACTCAAATCGCTAGGTTTCATAATGCGTAATTCTGTATATTTCACCCAAGCTAAAACACTTAAAATTCTCTATTGCGCTTATGTAAGAAGTAAGCTTGAATATGCATCCCAAATTTGGAACCCCTGCTATAATACGTATGTTGATCGAATTGAACGCGTCCAGCAAAAGTTCATGAAGTTTCTATGCTTCAAACTAAAACATCATTATAACTCTTCCAATTATTTAGGTCTTTGTAGGAAACATCACCTGGTTACATTACAAAAACGACGTGAAATAGCCGATATTGCCTTTCTCCTTAACATCACCACTGGTGTAACTGATTGCCCAGAGTTGCTTAGTAAGCTCTCTTTTAGAACCCCCTACCGCTCGAGTAGGTATCATCCCCCTATATCTATTAGAACTGCATCCTCCAACTACAGACGGAACAGTTTCTTGATTCGCGCGAGTCGTAAACTAAACGAGTTAACGAAAGACATGGATATTGATATATTCAACTGCAAAGTTACTAATGTGAGACAAAGTATGGTTAAGCGTTGTTTCATGTGAGTGTACCTAACTACTTCTTGTTTAAATAATGATTCCAAATATATATATTTTCCTCTTCTGTAGGAATTTATACTTGCAAAACATATTACAGTTCTTGACCAAATCACGTCAGCAGACCTTCATGGCAGCTCGGGAGCGGTTTGGCGTCAGAAGATGTTGGACCTGGGACGGCGTTGTTCATGTCTTGGATGCGAGCGACGTGCGCAGGCGTGTGGTGAGCCTTGCAGAGCTTAAGGCGATTTCGGATGCGCCAGAGCAGCCTGTGACTCCGACCCCAAGCGTAGATGCTCCTCCCAAGGCAGATAATTGCAGCAAAGCCGAGAAACCGGAGAAACAGATAAAGCCCAGACGTGCGGCTGCCAAATTGAAGCCTTAGTATGTACATAGTGTAGCTTTCTTCTGTATTTGTTCGGGTTATACTGCTTGACGCTTTTCTATTTCGACGTGTAATCACTGTTATTTGTTGTATACCCTCTTTAATAGTCTCTCGTAAATATTATAAATTAATTCCAATAACTTCATTGCTAACTTTAAATGTCACTTTGCCAAGTTCCAACTGACATTGACAGTTTGACATGTGTGCTGACGGATGGCAGGTATAGTGTTGCCACCTGTTAAATTGCGGTCCGCTTTACCAAGTTAAATATTTCCTTATTAAATTACGTTCCGTTTTTCTTAGTTAATTATTTCCTTAGTTTTGTGATTTAACTTAATGCCTGTCGAATCTGAAGCCAACATGTATTTTTAAATTGAACTTCCGTTTCTTTATAAGTGTATTTCTTTCTTTATTTGCTGCTGGCGGGTAGATTGTGGAGTTTTTGTTTAGTTTTTACTGTATATATTTTTATATTTATTGAATATTAGTATACAATTATTATTAACTTATTATATTTTTAACTTTATATATATTTTTCAGATCCCTTTCAGTGATAACAGTGATCAGTATTTATCTTTTTCCTCCTTAGATAGTGTAAGTGAAGACAGTTTCCATAGTTTGCCTCCTTCGCTTCACGACTTTCTGGAATCTCAGTTTAATGATGTACCTAAAAATTTTAACGTTGTGCATTTAAATGCGCAAAGTATTCCTGCACATTACAGCGATATGTTACTCTCTTTTGACCTTAAGAACATTCATGCTATTTTAATTTCCGAATCGTGGCTCAGACCAGCTTTGCCTTCAACGTCTTACTCTTTACCTGGTTTCAATTTAATTCGGCACGACCGCCTTGGAAGAGGTGGCGGTGGAGTTGCAATTTACCTTCGTTCTTACATCCCCTATTCAATTGTTAATGTATCTGCCAGTTCCTCTACTTCTGATGCCGCAGAGTATATGTTTCTCGACGTTTCCCTCTCTCATTCCAAACTTTTACTTGGCGTTTTTTATTCCCCCTCCCTTCACGTTAATTACTTTGATTCTCTTGAGAAACTTCTCGAAGACCTTATGCCTTCTTATAATCATCACATTCTTATGGGAGATCTAAATACGTGTCTTCTGAAGGATGACAGTCGATCCCGGCGCCTTAAATCCCTGGTAGATGCATGCAATCTAACTATTCTCCCTTCAGACGCCACACACTATTTTCCAAATTGCTCGCCTTCTCTTCTTGATTTAACTTTAGTTTCTTCGACTTCTCATGTGTCTAAATTTGGACAATACTCCGCGGATGCCTTCTCATATCATGATCTACTCTATATCTCTTACAAAATTCGTCCTCCTAAATCTAAATCAAAAATTCTTTTGCAGCCCAATTTTAGTGGATTAAATGTGGAAAAGCTTCGAGATGACGCTTTAACAATCGATTGGAGCAGTATCGCTCGAGCGGGTTCGGTAGACGATCAAGTTTCTCTCTTTAATTCGCTCCTCATACAACTTTATGACGCTCACGCTCCTGTTCGTGCAATAAAAGTCAAGCATCTCCCTGCTCCTTGGCTCACTAAGGATATTAAAGCCCTTATAGAGAGGAAGAATCAATCTAAATCTAAGTATAAGGCTAACAACTCTGAGAAAAATAAACTTAAATATCATACCCTGCGCAATCGCTGTAGCACTATATGTCGAGATGCTCAGAGGCGTCATATTCACAGTTCTGTTGCAGATGGAAATCCAGCCAAAGTGTGGAAATTTTTGAAAGGTCTCGGAGTTGGCAAATCTCAACAGGCAACCAATTTAAACAATATTAGCGTTGACCAGCTTAACCAGCATTTTTCATTGTCCACCTGTTTCAGTGGTCCTAAGAAATCTAACTCACTTCATCATCTTTCATCACTTCCTGCCTTAGATTTCTCTTCTTTCTATTTTAGCCATTTCTGTGAGAGTGATGTTAGGAAGGGTATATTGAATATCACTTCTAATGCCGTTGGTGTTGACTGTGTTAGCCGAAATATGATACTCCCTCTCCTTGATTTGTTTGTTCCTATTATCACCGGTATTCTGAATTTTTCCATTTCATCAAGTACTTTTCCCAGTCTGTGGAAGGATGCCAATATTATTCCTTTACCCAAAAAATCCAACCCCAGTTCCTTCTCTGACTATCGCCCCATCTCCATTCTTCCTTTCCTATCCAAAGTCCTCGAACGGCTAGTGCATCAGCAACTAACTTCCTTCCTGAATAGAAATGACCTCCTAAACCCATTTCAATCTGGTTTTCGTCCGGGCCACAGTACTACCTCGGCTCTTGTCAAGGTTACCGATGACATCCGTTTGGGTATGAATGACCAGAAGCTTACAGTTCTTGCACTTCTAGATTTCAGTAATGCCTTTAACACGGTCGATTTTGACATTTTGCTCGCGTTCTTACAGTCTCTTAACATATCGGCTGCAGCGATTGACTGGTTCCGCAGCTATTTGGTTGGTCGTCGGCAAAGAATAAAACTAGATTCTTCGTGTTCTTCCTGGTGCAGCACTTCAGCTGGTGTTCCACAGGGTGGTGTGCTGTCTCCTCTTTTATTTTCTATCTTCATTAATTCCATAACTATTGATCTCTCCTCTTCGTATCACCTCTATGCCGACGACCTTCAAAAATATTCGCAGGGTATGCATAGCGATCTCAATTCAGTTATAGAAGCCACGAATCTTGATCTGCTCCGCATATCAAATTGGAGTCAAAATTACGGTTTAAAAGTAAACCCCCTAAAGTCACAGGTAATTGTGATAGGTAGCGCTAAACAAATCTCCAAAATTGACTTTCTCAGGCTCCCTCCGATAGTCTTCGATGGTATCCAAATTCCTTTTTCCAACTAAGTGAAAAATCTTGGCGTAATCATGGATCGTTGTCTATCATGGGTGCCTCAGGTGAGTGAAGTGAGCAGGAAGATGTTTGCTGCCATAGGGTCTCTCAGACGGCTCCGGAATTTCCTGCCAATTGCTACTAAAATTGCGCTTGCTCAGTCGTTACTTCTCCCCATTCTTGATTATGCAGATATCTCCTATTTAGACCTAACCGAGGAGCAACTTAATAAGCTTGAGCGTATTCAAAATGCCTGCATTCGGTTAATTTTCGGATTACGCAAATTCGACCATGTTTCTAGTTTTCGTTCTCAACTCAAATGGCTCCCTATCCGTCACCGCCATAACTCTCACATACTTTCTTTACTCTTTTCTATACTTTTTAACCCTGCAACTCTCCGCTACCTCAAAGAGCGTTTCTCTTATCTTAATTCTATTAGATCCTCTCAAAAATTGCTCCTAAAAGTGCCATCTTCATCTTCCAAATTTTATAATTGCTCATTTACGTTCCAGGCCGTTCGTTTGTGGAATCTCTCCCTCTCAACATAAAACGCGCGCAATCTATTGGTAGCTTTAAATCGCAACTTAAGGAATACTATTTATCTCTTCCTTAGGGTTTTAAGTTGACACTGTTGTTTCTTACTGTGTGTATTATATACGTATATATGTACATATATGTATGTTTATTTTGTATTTATTTAAGTATGTATATTCATATGAATGTGCTGTGTTATCTATTTCGTCTCTTTTGTGTCTATGCACCACCTACTGCTTATTGTTTTTCTCTAGTCTCCACTACCCAAAGGTTGTCTGGAAGAAATCGCTCATTAGCGATAAGACCGCCTGTTGTTACCCCTACCTAAATTTATCTAATTGTAAAATTTGTGCTTGTAACTGTATGAGGTGTGCAATAAAGAGTATTTATTATTATTATTATTATGCTCTTTATTTATTTTTCTTCTTAGTTTAGGCTTTTTACAATATTTTTATAAAAGTAAAATATAAAAATACATCTAAAACATATAAAAACAATAAAAGCATCATAAAAAACCTAAACTAGGGTGCCGCCGGCAACGGAGCAGGGCCCAGGCTGCCGGTGGTTAGGGCCGCAGAGTGAGGAACCTTCGGACTATGCGCGCCGTGTCCAAGATTACCGCCTTCTGAATCTGACCCCTAATCCAACAACAACCCCGTAGCGAAAGTCTCTCAAGATGTTGGTCGAGACTCTTCGCTATGAGACCGTTCGCAGAGACAACTATCGGCACAATGATCGCCGAATCGACCTCCCACATGGCGGTTACCTCGTGAGCCAAGTCTAGGTACTTGCTGGACTTGTCCTTCTCGGCCTTCACGAGGTTCTCGTCACATGGGACGGTGATGTCGATGAGCATGGCCCGGCGTTGCGGTCGATCTATTACCACGATATCAGGCTTATTGGCTACAATAGTCCTGTCCGTGATAATAGATCGATCCCAATAGAGCGTGGCACGACCATTTTCGAGACCTGGCGCAGGTGTGTACTTGTAGTACGGCACTTCGTGGTCCACAAGACCGTATAGGAGAGCAAGCTGCTGGTGTATAATCCTGGCTACGAGGTTATGTCTGTGCAAGTACTCGCCGTTAGCAAGATGAGAACAACCGGAAATGATATGCCTGAGTGACTCTCCAGGACGGCGGCATGCCCGACAAATGTCGACCGTACCGTCCTTCAGGATATATTTCCGGTAGTTATTCGTCATGATAACTTCGTCCGCAATTGCACAGGCAAAACCTTCGGTTTCTCCGAAGAGGTCCCCGAATCGTAACCAGTTCACCGACGCGAGCAGGTCCACGTCGGGTCCCGTGAGGGCCCTGTAGAACCGCCCGTGTAGCTCCTTGCTCTTCTATACCGCCTTGCGATCCTCGGTGCTTAGCACCACAGGTTTGCGCCAGTTCTCGTTTGCCAAGGAGAGCGGCGTGAGACCCTTATCTACTGCCACCACATCACAATGCATCCCACACTCGTTGTTAAGGAAATAATTCCTGAGATTGTACACCTCACGATTGTGGAGATTTTTGGCGTTTAAAAAGCCGCGACCTCCACACTTCCGTGGGATGTACAATCTCATAACAGACGAGCGTGGGTGAAGCATACGGTGTGTGGTGAGCAATAGACGGACTCTCCGATCCAGGGCATCCAGCTCGGTCTGAGTCCACCTTAGTATGCCAAAGGAGTATGTGAGTAGGGGCATCACCCAGGCATTGAAGGCGCGCACCTTGTTGCCACCTGACAAAAGACTATTAAGTACTTTTGTCAGCCGACTAAAGAAGCGCTCCTTCAACGCCTGTTTAATACCCACATCCTCAACACCCAAAGACTGTGACATACCAAGGTATTTGTAGGTTTCTGATTCAGAGATAGATCTGAACGTCATTGTCTCAGAAAGCTGTAAATTTGCTGAATTTACTACTTTCCCCCGCTGTACATGCATAACCGCACATTTATCAACACCAAACTCCATCTTGATGGAACTACTGAAGACTTCAGTGGTCTTCAGTAGCTGCAACAAGTCTCGGTTATTTGGTGCAAATAATTTGAGATCGTCTATGTACAGAAGGTGAGATATGACTTCACCCTCTCTCCGAAGCCGGCAACCTAGCCCCGAATCCTTCAGCAGAGTGCTGAGCGGATTTAGAGCTAGGCAGAACCACAGGGGACTCAGACTGTCACCCTGAAATATTCCTCGCTCGATCCTTATAAAGTCCTGTGGGCCAGGGGGGTCATCCCCACCTCCTGGTTGACGAAGGACTGTGGTCCACTGCCTCATACACGCGCCAAGGAAGGATCTTAAAGCTGTGTCAATTTTATACAGCTCTAAGACCCTCTCCAGCCATGAATGAGGCACCGAATCATAGGCCTTCTTGTAGTCAATCCAAGCTGCCGAGAGGGCCCCCCTGTTCCGCCTGACTCGTTGGCAAATGGTCATGTCTCTTTAGTACCACGGGACCCAACCCTACATCCATTTTGAGCCGAGGCCAAAATGTTGTTTGCGACCATGTGCGCGTTTATTTTTGCTCTCAAAATAGATGTAAGGAGCTTGTAAAGTGTAGGCAAGCACGTGATGGGTCGGTAGTTTTTCGCTTCCGTGGTACTACCGGACTTATAGAGCAGAAAGGTTACACCAGTTGTTAAGGAAGGCGGGAGGGAGCCAAGTTCGAGGGCTTGTTGAAATTGCGTTGCCAGACGCGAGTGCGAGCAAACCATTTTAGCCAGAAGTTGTGCAATCCATCCGGGCCGGGACTTTTCCAGTTCTGGGCCGTACGGAGTGCACAACTTACGTCATCGGGGCTGATGGTGATAGCCCCCATAGGTTCGATGGACTCGCATTCACGTTCGACAACACTCATCCACTCGCCCTCCGTGTGTTCAACGGGCGCTGACCAGATGCTACGCCAGAAATCAGTCATGGCAGTAGCATCCGGCAGTCGCACGTCGGACACACGGGGGTCGGTTTCCTCCCACCTTCGGTATACCTTCCTTTGGTCACTTTGGAAAAGACGATTCTGCTTGAATCGGTCCACACGCTCTCTGTAGCGGCGAATACGGCTTGCCCATGCATAAACTTTCTGCTTCAGAAAGTCGATGCGCTCTATGACATTGGCCATGAAGTCGCGGGGTTCGATATTCGTCCCCGCGAACGCCTGGTGCACAAAGCGCATTACTCGGGGGCGGTTATTGCCCCCCCTGAAGCAGATCAGCTTTGCAATGAGAGTCCTAAATGAGTTGATACGACGCTCGATCCGTACTTGCCATGCGGGGGCACCCCCGGTGGTCCTAGGTGCACGTTCAGCGTCCGGAAACTTGACTCGAGCAACAGGCACTCCGCGATGGCTCCGCAGTACATGATCGAGTGCGTATCATCTAAGTCTTTACTAGTCCGCAGGAATGGATCTAGCAAATCATTCAGGGCTCCCATTAACGCTAGATTGCGTCTATTCATAGGCAAGCCTGGTAAACGTGGCCTAGGGATGTTTGAGGAGCGATACTGCGTAATTGCCTCTTCCAAAGTCCTCCTCAATTGCTCATTGGCTGTACTACTCACACTCTGATTCGCGATCTCCTCCTCATCGACACTGGGATCAACCCGCAGCGCCCCCGATGCCAGGTTGGGTGCGGGCATCGGATCCGGCGACGTGGCGAGCGGATCCCGCGCGGAGGTGGTGGCCGGGCAAACAGAGAGAGCCTCCAGGCGAAGCCGATCAAGGGTCGCGTCATTCAACCGCTTTAGCCGCTGAATGACGCGCACTTGATCCGATAATCGTTGCGCAGTCGTGTCAATGGTTGGTTCAAGGGCCTGAAACAGAGGAAGCATCCGGACACGATACGCGCACAGATTAGTTCCCCCCTCTGTAGCCCCATAGTAGGCGCGCATGACATTCTCGTTCATACTCTGAGACCATCTCATGCGACGCACTACACCACCGGCAGCGGGGGCCCTAGGCGGGGCAGGATGTCCCGCAAGCCCCAAGCGTGCCGGCAGTGGTGGCCGTCCCCGTCGCGCAGGTGGTCGTGGCGGCGGCGGCGGCGGCCCGCACTCGTCGCTCGACTCGCTGGTGTCGGGCGCAGTAGCGAACTTATCGCCCGACGACGATGGCGAGGAGACTGACGGGGCGGGCGAGGATGGTGGGCGTGCGTTGGTGGTTTCCGCTTTTGTCCGACTTCTCGTTATCATGCTATACACGTGTGTCGCCTATATCAGCTTTGAGCACTAGCTGTCAACGTGCTAAATTTGTACGTTCGTGACCCGTTGTTGTATTTACACTCGAATATGTTGGTATTCCACATTGTAGGGATCACTTAAAAGTAAATTTGACAAAGTTTAGGCAAAAAACACGTATAAAAATATATATTTTTAGCAAAATTAGATTTCAAGACGTCTGTCATTGTCAGCGGTTGTTTTTATTATTATTATTACATTTTAGAACTAATGTTTTCATTTTTTTATATTAGAATTAGTATGTTATTGAATTTTCTCTTCTTGTTCGCATGTGTGTATGCGTTAGTAGCCTAGCATTAGTTTAATTTAGACTATATTGTTATTACTTGTGAGTTCCTTTAATTGGCTTTCTGTGTATATTTAATTGTATAACTGTGACTTAAAAGCTGTTGGTTCTCCTTAACATAAATAAATAAATAAATAAATAAACTCCAGCGCATTAACTACGCAATTCAGCTAGCGCCAAAACGTCTGTATCAGAAATATCAGAATTTGCTTGAATTTTTTTCCGATACAACTTCAATATTGGTTGATTATTGGTTGTGTATTGGAGTTATGTCTCAAATAGTTGTGTTTTAAATGTATTGTTAACGTATTTTTAAATCAGAATACGGCACCAGGAATTAAACTTAAGTTATGAACAGTTTTTACACTCATGCGCAACATCGAGCTACGCGCTACAATGTGCTACGCCACGTAGCGCCGCACCGGGCGCGGAACGAGTCAAAGATAAGTACGAGTATCTTGAACTGTGATTCTATTAAAAAGGGGTCTAGGATGTATACAAGTTGTATGGAACTTGTACCCCTTTTCAATGGAAGAAGTTTTTCAACCGACTTCAAGATTTCGAAGTAGTAGGTTATCAATTCGTCGGGATCTTTGTTTTTGCTTGTTTTTTTTTCATGTATGTTCACCGATTATTCGAATACGGCTGGACCGATTTGGAAAATTCTTTTTTTGTTTAATAGAGTATACTTTACAGTTAATTCCATTGTAACGAGGTCAGGATCTGATAATGGGATCCTGGAGAAATCGAGGGAACTCTTCAACTATTATAGGCACACCTATAGTGATGTGAGTATTTTTTACAGCAGCTCGAGCGATTCCTTTTGGAAAGGTGGAAGCTAAGTGAAGTCGGTTCTTTTCTGTTTAAAAAATGTTTTTATATACTCAACACACCCGCTGACTCGTTTTAGAAAAAAAGTAAGCTGCCTCTCCTTAGTACTTGGAGCTTGGAAAGAATCCGAGAAAAGAAAAGAAAATATTTACTTAAATCGTACAGTAATATAGCCCCAATGCATATTAGATCGTCTAGTCACACTTAAAAATACGATATTTTTTTAAAGACTGCTATTTAAATCCGGATTGACTATGATGATTAAAGGAATACGCTACATACAAAGCCATTGAAAGTAGTTTAATGTTGCGTTGTACAAAGTGTAATAATGTTATTTAATTTAGAGTAATTGTATCGTAAAGTTAACATTAAGCAAGCAAAAAATTACGTCTAGTTCATATTTTAGGCAAAATAGGTCGTCTATATAAGATAAAAACTGTTTTTTAAGAAGTTTAATATTTAATTATATTTCAAATTGAATATAGAATATTCTCTGTCATCTAAAATGACAGATGGCTATATAAAAACGCAATTGCAGCGCAAATTTTCATTACTTTATAATCATTATTCTATCGAGATGGTGCGAGGTAAACCAGTGACTGAATAAGTGCGGAAAATTATAATTTCCTGTAACAATAACGGAAAATCTACTTACTAAATATATATTGCACGATCTACAATTCAAACGATTATCAAGCATCACCGAAAACATGGAACAATGTCTTGTTTAAAGAAGTTGTCGACGAATAACCTCCAAGGCAGAAAACAGGATGTTGAAGAAGATTATCAAGAAAAATCGTCGTGCAAGAGCAGGAGAACTTACCGTATTGTGGCGGGACCATGGCGGGACGCTATTAAAAAAAACATTTCAGTCGATACCTGCAAGAGAGTAATGAAGAGAATGGGCTATAGTTTTTACACTGCTAAAGAGAAACCGTTACTTACTAAAAACAGAAAACCAACCAAGATTAAAATTCGCTAATAAATACAAAAACTCGACTGTCAATCAGTGGCGAAAAATAATATGGAGTGATGAATCCAAATTTGAAGTCACAGTTGGTGAGGAACGAAGTAAAGTCATTCGGGAAAAAGGAGAGGCATTTCATAAAGACTGCCTCAAGCGAAAGGTGAAGTTTCCAGCATCTTTAATGATTTGGGGCTGTATGTCGGCACAGGGCGTGGGCCGTCTGCAATTTATAGATGGAACCGTCAATGCCGAGAAATACCAAAGCATCCTGCAAGAGAGTTTGCTGCCGTCTATCATCATCATCATCATCATCATATCAGCCGAAAGACGTCCACTGCTGGACATAGGCCTCCCCCAAAGAGTGCCACAATGACCGGTCCTGCGCCACCCGCATCCAGCGGACTCCCGCGACCTTCACCAGGTCATCAGTCCACCTTGCGGGGGGTCTACCCACGCTGCGCCTTCCGGTTCGTGGTCGCCACTCGAGAACCTTTCCGCCCCAACGGCCACCGGTTCTACGAGCAATGTGCCCCGCCCACTGCCACTTTAGTTTAGCGATTCGGAGGGCTATATCGGTTACTTTGGTTCTGCTGCGGATGGCCTCATTTCTGATGCGATCACGCAGAGAGACTCCAACCATAGCCCTCTCCATTGCCCTTTGGGTGACTTTGAGCCTTCTTATGAGGCCCATTGTAAGTGACCACGTTTCAGTTCCATAAGTCATCACTGGCAACACACACTGGTCAAAGACTTTCGTCTTGAGACACTACGGAATATTGGACAAAAAGATGTGCCGTAGCTTCCCGAACGCTGCCCAACCGAGTCGGATTCGTCGATTGACCTCTTTCTCGAAGTTGGATCTACCTAACTGGACAGTCTGTCCTAAGTATATATTATAATCGTCCACAACTTCGAGTGTAAAGTCTCCGATTGTAACGGGAGTTGGTGCTACATGGGTATTTGACATGATCTTCGTCTTATCCATGTTCATCTTTAGACCAACTCGCTCGGAGGCTTTACTGAGGTCATCGAGCATCGTACTCAAATCCTCCATGGTCTCAGCCAAGACTACTATATAGTCAGCAAACCGAAGGTGAGTGATGTACTCGCCGTTTATGTTGCTGCCTAGCCTTCTCCAGTCCAGAGACTTGAAAACATCCTCCAATGCAGCGGTAAACAGTTTAGGAGAAATAACATCTCCTTGCCTGACTCCCCGCTGCAACGGAATAGGCTCCTAGTTCTGGTCCTGGAGTCGGACTGACACAGTGGCGTTCTCGTACAAATACTTCAGCACTTCGATATAGCGATAGTCCACTTGGCACCTCTGGAGAGATTGTAGTACAGCCCAGGTTTCGATCGAGTCGAAGGCTTTCTCGTAGTCCACGAACGCTAAGCAGAGGGGCAGGTTATACTCCTCAGTCTTCTGTATAACCTGACGGATCGTATGGATGTGGTCTACGGTACTAAAGCCTCTTCGGAAACCGGCTTGTTCGGGAGGCTGGAAGTCATCTAGGCAGCGTGCGAGACGGTTCGTAATGACTCTTGAAAACAGCTTATAGACATGGCTCAGAAGTGAAATGGGTCGGTAGTTCTACAGTAACGCGTTATCGGCCTTTTTGAAGAACAATACCACCACACCTCTGTTCCATGCCTTAGGCGTTCTCCCTTCTAGTAAAACGGAGTCGAACAATTTCTGAAGGGCCATAAGGACCGGTTTACCACCCGCCTTCAAAAGTTCGGCTGTAATTCAGTCTTCACCAGGTGCCTTATTGTTTTTGAGCTGTTTAAGAGCCATTCTACTCTCGTACAGGCTGATGATCGTCTATACGGCAGTTAAAATATAAAGATGTATTTACTTTTCAACAAGACGTTGCTGCATGCCATACCGCGAAGACAACGATGGCGTGGCTGAAGTCCAAAAAAATCCCTACCGTGCCATGGCCGTCCAGCAGCTCGGACTTGTCTCCCATAGAAACTTTGTGGTGGAAAATGAAGAAAAGGCTGCGAAAGGACCCTTCTAGATCTAAAGCTGATCTTAAGGAGAAACTTACCTGTGTCTGGAATGAAATAACCACCGAAGAGTGTAGAGAGTTGGCAGATTCAATGCCGCTCAGGATCAAAGCCGTTTTGGATGCAAAAGGTAGCACCAGTGGTAGACGGTCTATTATGCATCGGCTAAACCGAAGACGAACTTTTTTGCGAATATCTCATTTGGCAAAACAATTTTTTCGTTCATTTTCATTCGATACATAAAGTATTGTTCATGTTCTATATCGTTTTTATATTACATGATCTTCTAAACATCGCTGTCATCCTGAATTTTTAGGTTAAAGTTAGGTTAGTACATTTTTTACCTGCTAGACGAACTCATTTGTATTGGGGCTCGTAATGTAGAGCATATTTGATATGTGTCCTTTAATAATATCATTATAATTTCAATCAATGTTTTTATAGTCGTATGACAAAGCCGTGTCGACTTTTTGTTGGTGCCTACACCTAAGGAACAGCTGGAACTCATTTATCTCTCCGCTGAAACTTAGCCAGATGTTCCCGAGGGATGCACAATTAACCTGTCACACTTAATATATGAGGATCACGCTTTTCTATATAACGAAATAGTTTTCTTACTCGCTAAAGTGTAAGGTGATCCATTTACATTCGCGTTGAGTATAGTTTTTACGAAACCAAAGAGAAAAAATTATGATTTACTGGGAGCGCTAAATCTGTTCAGAACCCAGAGCTTAAAAGCGATAAATTGTACTTATACTCGTAGTGTGGCAAACTATTTCTGTTAGTAGAAAAGCGCGGCAAATTCAAAATACGTACATGTGGCAACCCTTTGTGATGAGACACCGTATTTCGTAAAAAACATTTCAATTCACATTTGTTTTACATTTAATTTGTTTCTTGTGCATTTCACTCTCTTATCTTTAGCGCGAGTGAGATAGAACTCCTGCAACGTTCTACATTAAATTTAAATTCGTTTTTAAGGCATATGTCAATTGCCTCAATAAGATTATCTGTTGCACTGATTAGATGAAATATATCCGTCTCCTTTTTACACCCCGGCAATGTCACCTAATGAAACGGGCGAAAATACCAACTAAAATTAAAGTGCGATCCCCTTATAACTCGGAAAGTTGTAAAGATGTAATATTCAAAAATAGCTCAAAAGACTCGTATTTACGAGAGCTGTAAGATGCAAAAAGAATTTTTCGAGAAAATCAAAAAGAAAAAAGTTATGGCCGGAATAGTGAAAAAAAAATCAATTTTTTCCAAATTTTTGATTTTGGCGTTCGATATTTTGGAAACGAAGAATGATATCAAAAATTTGAGAAGAACTCCTTTGGAAAATTTAGTCAGCTACAATTTAAGCCTAAAAAAAAGACGATCGGGTTAAGGGTCTGCCCTGTAGCCTAACCTTTTTGAAAAAAGTCAGAACGACATTTTTCACATTATTTTTTTTTTTACTGACTTTAATATTTCAAAAGAGGAGGTTCTCAATTCGGCGTGTATGTTTTTTTTATTTTGTTTTTTTTTTGTTTTTTTTTTATGTTTGTTACTCCATAACTCCGTCGTGGGGAATCGAGGGAACTCCTCAAATGTTAATGGCATACATGTAGTGATTTTTATCAACAAATCAATCATTTTCATTCAAAACAGTGAAATTTGATTAAGCGGAACTGCTGCTGATGATCAGAAGGGAACTCTTCAATGACGCATAGTTCACGTTTGGCGATTCCTCCTCTTATCGAACACACATCGGTGTTTGTTAAGTAAGTAAGATTGTCAGGACAAATTTTCGTCAAGCTCAAGTTCTGATGATGGTATCCATGAGGAATCGAGGGAACTCCTCAAATCTTAAAGGCAAACACGTAGTGATTTTTGTATTTTAATCAACAAATCAAGCATTTTCATTGAAAACAGTGACAAATTGATGAAGTGGAACTGCGGCTGATGCCATAAACATGTGAAATGTAAAATGAGAAAGGAATTCTTCAACGACGCATAGTTCACGTTTGACGATTTGTCCTCTTCGCTGTGTTTGTTAAGCAAGTTATTTCATTGTATACAGTGCACCATCTACGATAATCCTTCACCGGCTTCCCCCATTGAAGAAGTCGGTTTTTTTTCTTAAAAATTATTTAGCTATGTGGCTACCATTTCTCGAGTTGACTACGGATTTGTAATGTAATAATTTTCTTGTACTTTATTATATCCTGCTTATTAATCTAAAAATGAAATATGTATACTTAGGCGCCACGGCGACAATTATTCAAACTTCGATATGCGTGTGGAAATTTTTCAATTTCTTTGGTCACAGCAGAGTTCGGCACACTTGATTAAAATCAGTGATCGATTACTAATAATCGCTGATTGAATAATCGCTGATTAAATCATAACACAAAACAATCAAGTAATTTCGCCATGAGTAAATCATTAACGACGGGCGCTGATTGAAACTAAATTAGCGCTAATCAACTAACTTGTTCAATGTGATTGACGAATGTATGATTAGAGTGTTCTTAAGCTGATTTATATTATTACTTGAATAAGGCGTTTGTTCTGAATTTCACATATTGAACCAGATACATATGTAGAAATTTTCATTATCCTAAATGAAAATGAGAATGAGAATGAGAATGAGAATGAAAATGAGAATGAGAATGAGAATGAGAATGGGAATGAGAATGAGAATGAGAATGAGAATGAGAATGAGAATGAGAATGAGAATGAGAATGAGAATGAGAATGAGAATGAGAATGCGAATGAGAATGAGAATGAACCGCAGCTGTGTGATAGCTGCCTTAAGTGTAGCCGAAAACCGCAATAAAACCGAACAGGCCGTTTCAAAGTTAAATGGGAGCATTCATTTGTACACTCATACCAAAAACTAGAGTCTGACTAGCCAAATATTGTTGACAGATATTTCCTTGTTGTGTCACCAATTGTCTATGATTTAAAAAAAAGCTAAAAGTCTGCTGTAAATTTATGTCATTATTTCAAATTGTTCACGGTTTATAAAAGGTTTATTTTAAATAATATTAATAATAACTGTACCGAGTAGTGCGCAAACTATTCTTTAGGCTCGTAAATAATTACGACGATGTGCGAAGTTGACGTGAAGCGTGTTGTATAACGAAAAACTGCAATGTTTACAAGTCGTCAACAATTTTGTAGGTTGGAGCTCTATTAATATTTTGATACTTTAAGTAATAGTTCTAACATTTGCCTATAACTTTGATTAAGTACGTGAATTATTAATACCTGAATCTCATAAACAAGACAAGTGTGTAAAGAAACGGATAAACTAGATTTTCTGGAAAATGTCAATACAATCAATACATTGGAACGTAAGAAGTTACTTACTGAAAACCAATATTTAGGAGAAATCTGTGGACTGACTGAGTAGTAATTTTATGTAAAAATATAAATAAAAATATTTTCGCGAAAACATGTCAATACAGTACGTAAACCAACTAAAACCATCCCTTAAAACAAGTGAATAGGGAACTCAAGTACATAGTTATTAGATTGTTTTTACTTGCTGCTGAGCATGTTTTGGGGAATTTAATTTCTGAATGTATTTCTCTTGTTGCAGTCAGTTAAAGATCTTTCTAACACCCTGTGAAGCTTGTTTACTTCGTTGACTTCTGTATGTTTACCTAAACCTACCTACCTACAGAAGTCAAAAGTATTTTCTAGTATCAAAACTATTATTCCTGCTACACAAGGTGTGACCAGCCCATGATTTTTTGAATTTCCCGCCAAATATTTGGGTAATATTTCAATAGTCAGACTCAAACAAAAAAATTGTCGATATTTTGGTAAAGGTAGCATTTGCCACTGGCATTCACGCTTTTATTGCTCAATATTGAATCTGCACTATACAACTTAAGACGTAAGCGCCAACCGCCAAATGATACCTTTAGAAATATTGTCACAAATAGACATTTATCCTAAATGTATATTATACTCGCCTAGGTACCGCCTCTGTTTCGTCAGGGAAAAAGTGAAGGAGCTAGTAGCTACGCAAAATCTATTTAATCAAAATCTAATCATCTAATCAACTAAATCATTAGTTTAACTAAGCATACTGTCTTACTAATGTAATCACTTCAGCTAATCATGAGTGAAACTAAAAATCGACATGATTTACTCATGTCGGTGGTCAATCAGATTAGAAAGCTCATGATTGAATTCGTAATCATCTTCATATGATTATGAGTAACGTTCTCATTTTTAACTTTAGTTTCAATCACGTTAATTTTTGGCCAACTCTGGTTCACAGGCGTTATGTCGAGGATACTTATGTTAATCTAAGAATAAAATAATTATCATTCAACGTCTTAATTTTATTTTATAACATTCTCCTTATCCCGACTTTCTCGTCGCTCAGCGACAATATTTTTTCGACTTCCGTAGATTCATTTCCAATGTGCTCGATAGTCGTGTGAGGCACGAAATCTGTGAATTTTTTTCACTAATTCTTAGTGTTGTCATACTTTTTTTCGCTGTACATTGCTACTGCGTTCTTTTGGCTGGCCAGACTATACATAAAACAATACCCTTGATTTTATTGATTTTATTACAATACCCTTTACTCTATGTCTTTCGAATCGACCAAAAAACCAAAATTTTATGAACACCAATCTGTTGTTAATTCATAAAATACGCAAAGAATTCTAGTAAGCTTTTAAAACGTTATCGTTAAACACAAATGAGTTTTGTTTTGCCGTCCAGCACTTAAACATATAATGTAAGTATTTCGTGGAAACAGCCGTAGCACAAATTTGTAGTTCACCATTTTCGAGGACAGTTATCTTTCAATAGCATGCAAATATAATAAACTAGCTTTTGCCCGCGGCTTCGCTCGCGTTAAATTCGGGGTAACACGGTTCCCCTTTCCTGATTTAAACACAGAAGAGAACTCGCAACAGAATATTATTTTAATACGCTACTGTAGACGATATTATTTGTCTTTATAGCTTATGCACGATTTTTTTGTTAGTCACAAATAGTCCGCATACCAATTTTTAGCTTTCTACCTTGAAAATTGCGGAATGCTCCATACAAACTTCCACCCCCCATTTTAGGGAAGTGGGCGGTTAGAAAGAGACAAAAAGTAGCCTATGTCACTCTCCATCCTTTCAACTATCTCCACTTAAAAAATCACGTCAATTAGTCGCCCCGTTTTGCCGTGAAAGACGGACAAACTAATAAACAAACACACACATACACTTTCCCATTTATAATATTAGTATGGATTGGACTAAGAGCAGGGGGGCAATTTTTGACATTCGAGTGCTCGAATCTGACATTTAAAACCCTGTCAGTAATGATGAAATGGTATTTTAGAAATGTAAGCTATAGTTATTTAAAACCGAGGTTATTTCAACTATTAATTTCATGCAAAAATAATGGTGACAAACTATTGTGTGCGATTATTTTCGACCTCAATAGTTTTAGCGCTCGAATTTCAAAAATCGCCCCCCTGGCTACGTCAGATATGACACAATTATGAGAGCAACAAAGCCCGTCTTGTTAGATTGCTATACTATCCTTATTGCTAGATCCAGGCATCTGGCAGCTTTTAAAGAGCGGAGGAGTGACAGATTAGCACAATTTTTGAATTAGAAAATAGTAATACCAAAATAGGTAAAAGCTGCCGAAGTTGTCTTGGATATAAAGGACAGGGTCTATATTTTAACATAAGAACATTGCGTATTATGTCGAAAACAGAAACAGTAGGCGACAAACTATGAATTACATAAAACGTCGTTTTGGACTACTTTCCTTCATCAGAAAGTTTTGGTAATGATATTATCTAATTATTTATATAATTTCTTATAATACTGCATCACAACCAGAACTCTAGGATTTGTATTCTTAAAGTGGTTTGCATTCTTGGACCTCCACCACTTTACAGCTGCCAGATGTCCGGATCTAGAAATAAGCATAGTATAACATCCTAACGAGAGGGGTTTCGTCGCTCTCATTATTGTGTCATATCTGACGTGGTTAGCTCTCCGTCTAAATGCTTTCATCGTTCATTCACTCTGACTCGATCACCTTACATAGTAACTCAATATTATAGACATTCTAGCAGATCGCAGCTTGGATGAAAGAAGCCGCTCAACCGAGAACATTTCTGCCCAACGAAGTATAAACAACCAATACGTCTTAAGTTTAATGAATGCCTACATTAACGCACCTAACCTTGGCCATTCGAGCGAATAAATCTTTCATCTTTTAGAGGTTAGCCATGGCGTTACTGCGGCGATCAGCTTTAAACGTAACAAGTAATGATTGTAGCCCCAAACCGCAAAGACGACGAAACTTAATATGGTAAACCATTCTTGAGGTAATTGCACTGTTAGTATTATTAGCTTATACATTAACTATAATTATTTCAGTCCAGATATAGTATAATTTAAAGTAGGTAAACTATAAATCCACAATAAAAAATAGGGTTCAGCTACATAATGTGCGTTACTTATCCAGTTTACTTAGATGTGTGATGATGTAGGACCAAATAATAACAATCAAAATATTCATTAGAATTATTCGAAATAATGAACCAGCCCAAAAGCCTACCGATACCACAAAGGTTTCCAAGATAAGGCTCAACGAGGATTAATCAACATACAATAGCCTTATTTATGTAATAAGTGAGCTAGGCATATTTAGCAAACTCTGGCCCTAATTAAACGAAATTGCGCGAATATGAATATCTAAGCGGCCTGAAAAGGCGGAGACGCAAGCTAAAAAAGCGGTATGCCTAAACTAAGTGTTCAGAAGATGGAAACACGGCAAGAACAAAAGTCTAATTTTAGGTAGTCAAATCCTGTATTATCCCTTGCGAGAGGAAAATGAATCATAATGAACTCGTCGGATTGCCTAATGCATTGAGATAGGATACAGTACAGTACAGTACAGTACAGGTACGGTGAACCAATTTAATTCCTAAGCCACTGTAGAACCTTGTCGTAATGACAGTTGACCGTGGATACGTATACACGTAACCTATTCGCTACCAAACTAGCTATTGTGACAAGGTTCTAGAGTAGCCTAGGAATAAAATTGATTGACTGTAAGGTAAATGTACGCTTCAGCGAACGTGCCGTATCGCCGAATATATTCCATTTTAAGCTATAAGTCGATTACTTACAGCAGATACTACGTTGTGATATTTTTTTCTGTGAGCTACATACCTACTCCTAAGAATACGCGTCAGAGACGGCCATGTTGGGGCTCAGTTGCGACATGACAACTGATCTAGTCGGTCGAGTGCCACTTTGTATGGGCGCCCTTAACAAAATCGTTAAGAAATCGCTTGCACTTCTTAACATCATAGAATCGTTTAAAACTATATGTGGGTTCCAAATTGTGGAATTAGAGTGGTGTTATTTAATAAGTTTATGTATTTTGGTATTTTAAGTGTATTTAGTTCAATTATATTGTCAGAATTTGAGATAAATGTGAATCCAATGATGTGTGACCCAACTTTTTGACTGGATGGTTTAACCGAACAGCGTAAGGAATCAGGGAAAGCGTATGTCTTTGAAATTATTTTTTTACTGATTTATTATAAACTATTAATATAAACTTGTTGACTTTTCAAATAATGAAAAGTATTTGTAATTTTATGAGCATTTACCGAACATCTGTAGACAGTAAAGACTATAGTAAGTCCGCGTTTGAAATCTTATAGTTTTACGACTTTTTGAGTTAAAAATAAGCCTTTCGACAAAGCTATCTTTCATATTTTTTTATAGTTATTTTACGGCAATATTAGTGAAGACTAAATACATGAACGAATTCGTAATCCTTCTAATTATTAGTTTCAATGTTAAATTTGTGGTTATGTCACAATTGTTGCAATTTAGGTACTATTTTCAATATTTGTTCGCGTATTAAGTTCCACATATTTTGCATGGTTTATTAACCGAACGCGCGTTTGGTAAATCGTGCCCATAGTCTCTGCTACCGAATTCCTATCTGCCTCGGCTTCGTTTGTATTCGATAGACATTAAAATATCATCCTTATTTCTCTCACAGCTAGGTCGACATTAAAATGTATTATTTTTTCTGCCTTTTTATAAAGGCCAGCGCTTCTAAACATTTAAACATGTTCAAGGGCCTGCTGTTGATAGGTCGTTTTGTATAAAGAGAAAATTTACACTAATAAAATAAAATATTAAATCGTATTTTCGTACAAGCAGCTTAAAGGTGTTGTTAATGAAGCTTTGTGGTCCGAAAAGAAGGCATACTTCCAACATACATTTGATAATAGTTCGAAAAATCCACGACAACTTTGGAATCATATTAAACGTGATATTGTTAACTTCAAATCAAAACAGTATAACCTTCCTCCCAATTTAAATGACCCGAATTTCATAAATGCTCATCTCCTTACCGTCCCAGGAAATGATAGTGTCACGATCTCTGAACTTACCTTTTATGAATTTAACCGCTTTACCTCGTCTGTATTTCGCTTAAAACCGGTGAATGAAGCTGCTGTGTCCAAAATGATCATGAATATTAAGTCAAATGCCCAAGGTGCTGATGGCATATCTCGCGACATGATCGTACTGACACTTCCACATACCCTGAAAATTATTACAGCCCTAGTCAATAAATCTATTCAAACTGGAGTGTTTCCGGATATGTGGAAGGAAGCTCGAATTAAACCAATCCCTAAAAACAATAATCCGATTGATTACAAGGATCTTAGACCGATCAGCATTTTACCATTTCTATCCAAAGTCGTTGAAAAAATCGTATGTCAACAAGTAACAGAGTATCTTAATGCTAATAGGATCTTGCCTGAAAAACAATCCGGGTTTAGAGCAGGTCGTAGCACAGCTACTGCACTACTAGATGTCGTCGACGACATTTTGTCAGAGGCAGATCTTGGAAACGGAACGTTAATGGCTTTACTGGACTTTTCACGTGCGTTTGATACTATTAATCACAATCTACTTATATCCAAACTTGCTTACTATGGATTTGACTCTGTTGCGTTGAAATGGTTTTCAAGTTATTTAAAAGATCGTTCCCAAATGGTGGAACTGTGCAGTGAAACTGGTACCAATAGTTGTTCTGTGGCCTCACCTGTTCCTCGCGGAGTTCCGCAAGGTTCAATATTGGGGCCAATTTTATTCATTCTCTATAGCGCGGATATAGTAAACTGTTTAGAGAACTGTAGCTATCATATCTATGCCGACGACCTTCAAGTATATTTGCCTTGTAAACCTAGTGAAACCTTAATCGCTGTAGACGCCATTAATCAGGACCTGAACCGTATACATGATTGGTGCTTACGTAACAATCTAGTTTTAAATCCATCGAAGTCTAAATTTATGGTTTAAGGCACTAAGAAACAAAGGCAAAAAATAAACGAGTTTGTACCACAATTGAAAATAAGAGATAAAATTATCGAACAAGTTACAGAAGCTAGAAATCTGAGAGTGATCATGGACGAAAACTTAAGATTCCATAATCATGTTTGTGATGTTGCTAAAAACTGCTTCTACAGGCTTAAGATTCTGTATCAAGTTCGTAATTACCAGAGCTCGGATTTTTCACGGCAAAACAAAACACTAGCGTAATTTAGCCAGTGCTTGAAATATTATTTTATCGACACCTATCGAGTCTTACTAGAGTATATGACAGGTATTGCCTCAGTACATTTTTTCTTTTTTTATTCGATGGTACACCTATCAGTGTGAATGTCAAAATTTAAAAACTAACAAACGTGCGAAAATTTCGAAAAACAGGAGACTTACTAGAGCTCAAAATCAATATTTTTGACCAGTCTAAGGTGACCTACTGGGGGTTAGAA
Source organism: Pammene aurita (assembly GCA_947086415.1). Taxonomy (NCBI): domain Eukaryota; kingdom Metazoa; phylum Arthropoda; class Insecta; order Lepidoptera; family Tortricidae; genus Pammene; species Pammene aurita. The sequence continues at coordinate 12,468,869 of OX352299.1, forward strand.
GGTTATGCATTAATTACCGGACATCCTGTATAAGTAATAAAATAACTTTTCATTTTAGCTTTGCCATAGTCGAGCAACAAAGAGGTAGGTCTGCATGTACAACTTAGAACGAAGTAACTATACCACCTCATTTAAAATGATAGAAACGACTGCAAATTTCATCTCACATGACATATGACATTCACACTTTAACTGTCATTTCATTACGTATAAAACGTAAATTGCATCTAGGTATTATTTATTTCGCAACGCATTGAATCCGACGTGTTGGATATACGTATAATAACTTAATATTGCAAGGTATCAATTAATACAAAAATGAGTAATGTACAAGATCGGATCAAAACGTGGATTGAAAATCACCCTGAGTTAGTCTATAATGAAGTGACCTCCACTATATACTGCTCTATGTGCGATATGCATCTAAAACTGAAGAAATGCAATATTGAGAATCATGTGAAAAGCAACCGCCACAATTACCGTTCGGGGCAACCAAATAGGAAACATCAATTTTATTTCGATTTAATTATTTTTCTTATTTCATGCAACATACCATGGGCAACAGTCAACAACAATAATTTTCGTCATTTTTTTAACAAGTATTTATGTTGCGACTGCTCTATGACTTCTTTACCGGACGAATCGACCCTGCGAAAAATTTATTTAAATCTCGTGTACAAAAAAACTATACAGGGTATAAGAGAGGTAAACAAAACCAATTATTTGTGGATATCTATAGACGAAACACCAGATTTCATGGGAAAATGTGTGACAAACGTGGTGATTCGGTCTTTGCAAAAAAATTGTTCTAAGCAATTTTATCTTTTGGGGTCGAAGGTTTTAGAGAAGCTAAATGGGGAAACAATAGCAAACCTAATAATAAACCAATTAAAATTTTTGTTTCAAAATTCATTTCATTTCAATGATAACGTAAACAATTTGCTTTTACTTTGCACAGATAGTGCCGCATATATGCTTAAAGCCGGTCGTATTTTAAAAGCAACGTTTCCTCGTATGAAACACATTACGTGTTTAGCTCATGGTCTGCACCGGGTTGCCGAAGAAGTGCGAGATAATTTCAAAGGTGTGGATGGGTTGATATCGAATGTCAAAAAGATATTCCTAAAATCTCCAGAGCGTGTACGCCTTTTTAAGGCAAAATATCCGTCCATTCCCCTACCTCCCGAGCCAATTATCACCAGATGGGGAACTTGGATATCTGCTGCGGTATATTACGCTCAATACTATGAGCAAATACGTGATGTCGTCTCCATACTTGCTAATGACTCGGCAGCTATAAGAGCTGCAAAAAAATGTTTTCAAACACGCAAACTACGACCGGAGTTAAATTTCATTCGCGACAACTACGAAGTAATAGCCTCTTCAATAGAACAATTGCAATGTTCGACTTTATCCATTGCGGAATCCTTCCTCATTCTGGATACTGTTCGTTGCTACGTAAACTGGAGTAAACTTTTACCAGTGATACGTAAATTTGAAGCCGTGCTCGAACGAAATCCTGATTACGAAATTTTAAGAGACATATCTGAAAATATTACCCGAACTGATAATGAATTCTATAAATTTGCTCCCTTGACGTCAACTGAAGTTGAACGTACATTTAGTGTACATAAATGGATTTATAGTGATAAACGCAACTGTTTACTCCCAGAGAATGTTGAAAAGATAATGATCTACTCCTATCACTATTACCCAAATAAAATGTCTTGTGCTGCTGTGTGTACTGACGTAGATTTTGAAGAAGAAATTGCGTCTGTTTCTAATATATAGTAACTTTATACAAATGTTTTTATTAGTTTTATTACATATTAATTTTATTTGGTGACTTTTATTTCTTCTAGTTCTGAATTATCGATATCGATAAAATAATATTTCAAGCACTGGCTAAATTACGCTAGTGTTTTGTTTTGCCGTGAAAAATCCGAGCTCTGGTAATTACTTATACATAGATCTCAGAATCACTCTATGCGAATCACTTATACTTTCAAAGCTCAATTATGCTGATACAGTTGTAGGTCCCTGCCTGTTATCTCACACAAAGAAAGTGATCCAACGAGTCCAAAATGCCTGTGCTCGTTATTGTTTTATAATTCCACCAAGAACTCACGTAACTCCATACCTTAATAGAAGCGATATGATGAACATGGAATCTAGGCGCTCTCTACACTTCGCTTGCTTACTGTTCGGAATTCTGAAGTCTCAAGCACCTCGATACCTGCATGACAAGCTCCGGTTTTTACAACGCCAAAGAGTGTCTACTCTTCTCATGTGTCCTAAACACTATACTGCAGCATTTCGTGGCAGTTTTAAATATACCGCTACGAAATGCTGGAACAATCTACCTCCACCTCTTAAGCAACTTACTTCTTTGCAATCTTTTAAAGTAAAACTAAAAATGTATCTACTCTCTAAGCAAAAGAATCAGGATAATTGAATTTTCATTCTAGGTACTGCTCAACACTTGCGAATTATTCTATTATATATATTATTTATTCTAAGACCATGCTAGTCATATTATCATTTGACGTCAACTGCTTCGTTTCCGCTTCGTTGCTTACTGTTGTAATTATTAGCACTAATAAATTTATTAGTCTTGGTAACCCTAATGTAACTGGTAGCTGCGCGCAACTACGCTCCCGACAGGTGTACACGGAAGACCAGCGTCAGGTACTACTCCAGTAGGACATGGCATTATGCTGAGTGTTCACCTTTTTCAGTGTGGTTACAGTATACAAGTTATAAGTCTTCATTTTCTTTTCTTTTTTTATCCACTGTCTGTATTGATAACTGTGTACTTACACTGAAATAAATGATATTCTATTCTATTCTATATTTTTTATATTTTTAGATAAAATTTAACTTTTAAATTAATATTGTAAAAAATTCTATTAAGTAAACATCCCAAAAAACGATAATGATGTTGATGTAATATATAAAAATAATGGTTAGGTATTTTGAATAAATATAAAAAAATAAGGTTACTTTTGTTTTGTATGAAGTAATTCAGTAATGTATGGAAACGCAAAATTTAGCGCAGTTAGATGACATTATCTAAACAGTGAGACAGTTTAAGTTTGAGAATCGCTCAACACCATATTCCCATAGATTTTTCTTCTAGTTCAGTAAAGTGGTCACCGGATTCGGTAATATATGCAAATCATGTTTCTTAGTTCGCTTAATGGTACAAATCAAGTAAGGCGGTCTAAAAAACTTTGAAAATATTTTTTAAAAATGTCTAACCTTACAAATAATTTCTAAGTGCAATAAAATGATTACAAATGTATTTAAGTTACCAGTATAGTATTGACAATAACCGTATGAAAATGCCAGACCTTATAAAAAAACCGGCCAAGTGCGAGTCGGACTCGCGCACCGAGGGTTCCGTACAAACCTATAACAAGCAAAAGTTGTAGTATGTTTATTACTTATTTCAATTTAATACCTCTACGCGTTTACGAGGAAAAAGGTAGGAAGTTTAAAATTTCAAAAAATATTTTTTGTATGATTTTACTAAAAATGTCTACTTTTCGTAATTTTTCCTTTGTCTGTGCTATATGAAGTTTCTTCGTGCTAAGTTTCAAGTTTCTGAGTTTACGGGAAGTACCCTTTAGGTTTTGAGTTTCTTGCGAGTACTCAGTTTTAAAAATATGCGACTTAAATTGCTATTTCTTTTGATTGCGTTCACATAAAAGTTTGGTTTTGCTACATCGGAAAGGTCCTATAGCCCTGAGTATTTAACATGAATTTCAATTTAATACCTCCACGCGTTTACGAGGAAAAAGGTAGTAAGTTTACAATTTCAAAAAATATTTTTTGTATGATTTTACTAAAAATGTCTACTTTTCGTAATTTTTCCTTTGTCTGTGATATATGAAGTTTTTTCGTGCCAAGGTTCAAGTTTCTGAGTTTACGGGAAGTACCCTTTAGGTTTTGAGTTTCTTGCGAGTACTCAGTTTCAAAATAAGCGACTTAAATTGCAATTTCTTTTGATTGCGTTGACATAAAAGTTTGGTTTTGCTACATTTGAAAGGTCTTATAGCGCTGAGTATTTGACATGAATTTCAATTTAATACCTCCACGCATTTACGAGGAAAAAGGTAGTAAGTTTAAAATTAAAAAAAATATTTTTTTGTATGATTTTATAAAAATGTCTACTTTTTGTAATTTTTCCATTATCTATGCTATATGACGTTGCTTTGTGCCAAATTTCAAGTTTATGAGTTCACGAGAAGTACCCCGTAGGTTTTGCAAGTGCCGAAAAACTCTAAAATTTGCAGCAGACAGACAGACAGACAGACAGACAGACGGACAACAAAGTGATCCTATAAGGGTTCCGTTTTTTCCTTTCGAGGTACGGAACCCTAAAAATGAAACGTACATCCAGGTCTTAAGCGTTCGTGGAAACGTACATTTACCTTACAGTTTCAAACAAGATTTACCGAAAATAAGGCTCGTGAAAATTGGTAGCCGGCCAGTGTTATACCGTAATAAGACTATCGGAGAAACTTCTGTACGAGCTTCTGTTCGTTTTTACAGCATGTGGGGCCATTTTCAACCGACTTCAAGATTTCGAAGGAGGAGGTTATCAATTCGTCGGGATCTTTGTTTTTGCTATTTTTTTATTTTTTTTTTGTTTTTATGTATGTTCACCGATTATTCGAAGACGGCTGGACCGATTTGGAAAATTCTTTTTTTGTTTGAAAGCGTATACTTCACAGTTGGTCCCATTGAAACCATGTCAGGATCTGATGATGGGATCCTGGAGAAATCGAGGGAACTCTTCAACTATTATAGGCACACCAGTAGTGATTTGAGTATTTTTTACAGCAGCTCGAGCATTTGGTGTTGGAAAGGTGTATGCTTAGTGAAGTCGGTTCTTTTTTGTTTAAAATTTTTTTTGGGCTGATTGTGTATCCCGTTATTTATTACTTATCGGCGGCCTAATGAAATGATTAGACATTTACATACACTTGTAGTTATTTAGTAACCTGAAATAAAGTTACTTACATATCTGGGAGTTTTACAAATTGTGACACTAATGTTCAAGTACTTATTAATAAAAATTAATAATAATAATAAATATTGTGGGACAATCTTACACAAACCGGCCTAGTCCCACAGTAAGCTGAATAAGGCTTGTGTTGAGGGTACTAAACGACGATATATATAATAGATAGATACAAAAATACATTAAAAACATCCATAACTCAGGTAGAAATATCTGTGATAAACTGATAAACACATAACTAAATGTAATACCGGGACCTCCTGCTTCGTAGGCAGGTACTTACCAGTAGGAACACAACACTATGAGTAGGGTCTAGTACTATTTGGCTGTGGTTTTCTGTAAGGTGGAGGTACTTCCCCAGTTGGGCTCTGCTCCAGATTTCAGCTAGATGACATTCGCTCTTTTGGACGTTCAATGACATACCCGTGTCCGGACGTAATTTATACCCGGGTCCAAAATGCTTTGTGCCATGCCCAATGCCTGTACTCAATTCAAAAAAGGTTGTCACTAAAATTTCCCAGTATGCGAACATGTAAAAATTTGGAATCAAAATTTATAAATTTAAAAATTTTCGCAAATGTATGTTTTGCGATACAACTAAAAATAACTCTTTGATATTTGATATACTTACTTTGTTACGTACCTCAGCTTTTAACAAGAAATACAATGATACCCTCAAAAGTACAAAGAAAGGAAAGTTAACAAAACTCGCCGGTGTTTTTGATTGATTACATTCAAACAGATAGGTAAGTCACATTGTACCTTCCCTTTGGTTCTTGTTTGAAATTTCCGTCATTCAGATTTTGAGCGATGCTCGACTCGGGCCCTTTGTTTCTGTCTATTTATTTACCGGGCCCGTAATTAAATGACCCTTGTCACTGAATGGGTAGACCCACACTTCAGTGGTACAATGTAACGCAAACCTGTGCCGGTTGCTCCTGTTGGGTGAGGATTATGAATGATGTCTGCTCGGGCTGCGCAGCTGGTTCACCAACAATACACTGCACATTTTTTATTAGATTGCAGATTAGAAGTTAGCAACTTGGATTCAACTGACGTACTGATTTGCTGTCGGAAAGTTTCAAAAATTGCGAAATTTTCCACATATGAAGGTTTCGGAAAATTCTCAAATTTTCTTAAACTTTCCATTTCGTAAATTTTCCTATATTTCTTATAAAATTTTCTAGAAATTTCCGAGAATATTTCCAATTATTTGGAAAGTTTCCGCAACTTGCATCTGTAAACTGTAAGTAACGAAACGCATTATACTAACTAAACCTGGTACATGTGTAGGGTACCAGCAGCGTGAACACTAACACAAATCTATATTTAAAACAAATACAAACCAATTAAGTATCAGCAAAAATAATTGTGTATCGACTCATACAATACAGGCGAAAAGTCTATGAAATAGTCATTTATGTGGTATCTAATTGAATTCTCAAACGTTGACTTTCGACAAGCAAAATGACCGCATGATGTATAGGGCCGCACAACTCCATGTTTTCTTGCTATCAAACTCGACTGCCAGCTTTGTTCTTAAACATCTTATAAAAGTGTACGTCTTTTGCATCTAGTTAGCTATTCACTGCCGCTTCAAATCAACCAGCCAATCAACAAAGCAAAGGGACGTCGGGTCACTGGTATTAAATATTGAAATTAACGGAAGCATTGAACATGATTCATGGTTACAAACTGTTTTGTCACAAACAAACAAGATATTGCAATTTCAGGAATTCAATGTATTTCAAGATGACCTAAAAAGTTAGGTATTTTCAAAGCGCAGAAAAGGAACGGCAATAATATAAAAGTTATGCAATGCGGTGACCGTGCGACAGCCTCATTTTATCTTCCGTAATGGCTTGCTTAGGGCGATTAGGAAAGTTTGCTTCATTCCGTTTTCAGGTTTGTTCAGCTGAAATATTCAAATGGCAGCTTTACTATGTCGGTGTATCAGTTATAAAAGATAAAAAGTGATAAAAGATATTTATTCTTCAATTTGCAATGCACTTATGAATGTCAGAGAGAAGAAAAACTACCTCCGGTTCCAACCCTACTTACACCTCTGACCCGTGAAGTATAATGACCGGCAAGAAACTCGGCGGGACTTATTTTTTCTAAACAGTAATACATTCGATCTTAAAGATACACAATAGTTCTTCAAGAAGACATGTTATAGTAATGTGGATTCGCATAGGTACATATTTGTATTAATAACGGGTGTTGAAAATTTTACCGACTTATGACAGTGTTATCAGATTTTACCAAATTGCAATATTAAATACTTTTTAGTGCTAAACCAACACAATTATTTAATTTATTTCAACTCTGGAAATACTTCGACGACAAAAACATGTGAAAAAATCTAGAATCAACTGGGGAAAAGTTATTTCATTAAACAAAATTCATTTCGAACAATTTGTAAGCTAGATTTGGTTTTATTTAAAAAGTTTCCTGATACGTATTTCGTTGTACGTCAACGTTTTACCGCAAGTGACCCTTCTCATCCTCTGATAACACCTTTTTATTTGAACCTCGCTCTCATATTCAAATTCATATTTTGTTTCTGTGCCACGTGTAAGCGTGACTGGGGAAGTACAATCGCCCACACTGTTAACTGCCCATTCGGTGGACCTTATGCCTTTTGTAATAAGTGTAATTTGTAATAAATAAGAGTGTTGCTATTTGTACCTCTACAGAAAACCATAGCCAAATAGCACTAGTCCCTACTCATAGTGTTGTGTTCCTGCTGGTGAGTAACTTTGCCAAAGAGCTCAATGAGGACCCAGTGTGTTGACGATGAATGAGTCGGCAACGAATGTGACACCTCTGGAGTTACAAGCGTCCATAGGCTACGGTAACTGCTTACCATCAGGCGGGTCGTATGCTTGTTTGCCACCGTCGTGGTATAAAACGAAAGGTACACATTCTAACGTAAACCCATCAAAATGGATCTTATAAAACACTGACACATATTATAATCTGTGCACATATTATACTGAAGGATATTACTTACTGTAATAAAATAAAATGAAAATAAAATGAAAATAAAATTAAAATAAAATTTATTATTATCGGCGTAAGCTACTTATTTTAGCACCTTAAAATTGACCTAGGCTTTCTAATTAATAACACGTCTGTTAAACAATTCAATTAACCTTAAGATAGACGTAAGTATCAAAATTTCAACCACGTTTTTACCCCCATACTTCTATATTGTATACCCATACCTCGAAGAACTTCCTCGAAGATAAAATCGTTTCTAAATAAATTTAATTCCCACGAAATTTTAGCTTTCGAGGTTCTACTTTCAACGGTTTACGCTCTCTGTTTCATGTACTTAAGCAGATATTTAGATAGGTATAAGGAACCTACCAATATTTTGAATAAATAATGCAGATATATGTGTAGATAGGCCTGTTTAAGACGGAATTTAGCAGTAGCAGTCCGAAACTGTTTTTTGAATAAATTAATTGTTACTTACTTGCATATACTTGTATGTAGCCTGATGGTGAGATTCCTTAAGGCCCCCCCCACCACCGTAAGGTAACCGCCACCACTTTAATAGTCGAGGCTACTTTTACAGAAGTAATTAAACTCATAAAGTTATGAAGAATGGTCGATAAGTTTCCATTTCCGCTACGGAAATAAAATGAAATACTTCAACCTCCGGTCGTTATTGTTTCTGAAAGCACCCTTTGATCAAAAGGTATGATTTCATTCCTTAGCTAGTATAGTTATTTATTTATCAGCATAGTTATTGCTTTTAACAGCAGCAAATGATGCAATGGCTTAGACTACATTCATTTTGGTTAATACTACCTCGTTGAAAATATAAGCACATCCAACTACAAAGGTGTTACAATAGTACATTACTTACCAAGGACTGTTAAAGAAAGAAAGCCCGAAATCGCAGGTATTTGTAAATCGAGCCGCAGGCTAGGGTTGTAAATATGCGATAGAGGGCTTTCTTTTTTACTGCCCGTGGTGAGTACACAATTTTACGTCTCCACCTGGGCATAATGCGAGTTTTCCCGTACGCGTAGCGTGCGGTAAAACTCACATTATGGCCAGGTGTGACGTAAAACCTGTTATAGTGGTAATTTTTTAAGATGTCGGAATCTTACTAAGGAGTTCTACCGACAATTCCGACATCTTAAACAATCGTACTATACAGTCTCTCTTTCCTCCCGACGAAACGGACACAGTATACAACGTGTAACAAAAATTCTGGTGATCTGTTTAAGGGCCGTAATTCGAAAAATAATCACACACACTGGACAGACACAGCTCCAACCCAACTCAACTAAACACTATAACAATATTGACATTTGCTATTCGAACAGATTTTCATTCAACATTGGTCTCACATTGGTCTCACATTGGTCACACATTGGTAACACATTGGTCACACATTGGTCTCACATTGGTACGACATTGGTACAATGTGTGACCAATGTTGAATAAAAATCTGTTCTAATAGCAAATGTCAATGTCGTTATAGCGTTGAGTTGAGTTGGGTTGGAGCTGTGTCTGTCCAATGTATGTGTTTATTTTTCGAATCGCGGCCCTGGGCATAATTGGTATTGAATTCTAATTATGAAAAACTAAGAAAAAAAATTTTTCACGCGTAAAAAAATTGGTTTTGTATGTAGGGCCGGCCGAGATGACGTGTCCCATACAAAAAAGTTTTTTTTTCGCGTCCAAACATGTTTTCTCCTTTTTCTTAGTCGCAATACGATACCAATTGGCTACTTTCCTAAAAAAATATATTTAGTCCGTCAGTTAGATTATCAAAAAATATTGGACACGTATTTTTTATTTTGTCAATCAAACAAAAATTGGTGAAGATATAGCCCGTTAAAGTTCCGCGTGACGTCACATTTCAGTACAATTTTTAGTATAATGTGACGTCACGCGGAACTTTAACGGGCTATATTTTCACCAAGTTTTGTTTGATTGACAAAATAAAAAATACGTGTCCAATATTTTTTGATAATCTAACTGACGGACTAAATACAATTATTTTTTTTTACCCAGGAAAGTACCCAATGCCCTTAAACGGATCACCACTATTTTTGTCACATCCTGTATAGAACATTACAGGGCAAAAGAAATAGGATGTTACTTTACATACAACGTTCTTATTTATCTCCGAAACAGCTTGTTGTATTTGCAGCATTCATGTTCCCTACCTACTCCTCCCTTAGTCTGTTAGTTGTCTAGTTTCATAATGTCAAGCTTTCGGGCTAATGTAATAATGCGTTTAGGGTGCTGATGGGCCTGCCCCGCTATTGCAGCGCGTCCGGCAAGTTCGCGGTAGCGGGCGTGCCCGGGTTTCACGCTGTAATGCGCAGCAGGATCGCGTCACTCATGCGCAGGGTGCGGGGCAGTACCAACAGCATCCTGAGTACGCTTGCTGAACGGGTGGACTGCCCGATAATGCGGCATTGGGATGAGGCTCACGCACCGGTGTGTGCCCCAGCCGGCCGTTATTAAGACCTTAAAGCTTAAGCTTTGCTACTAACCCTAGTTGTAAGTTAAATTTTAATTTTGTTTTTGTTCTTGATACTAACAAATTATGGATGTCAGAGTCCGAAATAAATGATTTTTAATTTAATTTAATTTAATTTAATAACAAGTTGTATGGAGTGAGCACTGCTTATTTATTCCTTTATGATTTTCAGTTTCAGCAAAGGTAAAGTGATATACCAGCGATAGTTCTTATGGACTAAGAGCTGGCCACGTCAGATATGACGCAATAATGAGAGCAACAAAACCCATCTCGTTAGATTGCTATACTATCCTTATTGCTAGATCCGTACATCTGGCAGCTTTTAATGGGTGGAGGTCAGAGTGACAACCTGGCAAAAATTTTGAATCGGAATTGGCTACTGGTGGGAACCTTTAATTGGCTCTCTGTTACTTACCAACGTAGATAGCTACATTATTATTATTAGCTGTTGGTTCCCCGAATAAGTAAATAAAATAGTAATATCAAAAGAGGCAAAAACTACTGAAATTGTCTCAGTTATAAAGGACAGGGCCTATATTTTATTATTAGAACAAAACACATTGCTGTTTTTGTATTACGGAAACAAAAACAGTAGGCGACAAACTATGAATTACATTATACGTCATTTGGCACTACTTTCCCCCAACAGAAACTTTTTAATGATATAATCTAATTATGTATATATTTTCTCATAATATTGTATCAAACCCAGAGCTCTAGAATTGCCTTTCTTGAAGTGGTTTGCATTATTTGACCTCCACCACTTTACAGCTGCCAGATGTCCGGATCTAGAAATAAGCATAGTATAGCAAACTGACTAGAGGGGTTTCGTTGCTCTCATTATTGTGTTATATCTGATGTGGCTAGCTATCCGTCTATTAGATAAAGTTTAAGTTGGTAAATGACACAGTTAATACCTATTTGTTGTTTTTTTTAATTTAGTTTGTTTACAAGTGTAATAAGAAGATTTTAAAACGAGCTAGGTTTCTACCTACGTCCACGGATTGGAACTTTCAATTAATGGTAATCCGATTAATTAAAGGATTGAAGACGCGATCCAATGTAATGTTCCTAGAATACTTTATTAAGCTATTTAATATTATAAGCTTGCATTTGTAATACCAAAACTAACAGGCATTTATAGTGAAAAATCGTTAACAGATTATGTACTTCAAACAATTAATTTCATACTATTTATCGTCTTCTAAATTGTTTTATATAAAGTAGGTATGAAGTACGCAGATAAATTATTTAGCGCAGTAGATGACTTGCGTATATGGTATGGGCAGGGGGGTTTCACTACGCAGTTTAGGTACATTTGGCCGGCGCGCCTCCCGGGCAGGCGTATGGCAGTGGGCTGCCGCTCGGCTCGCACGATAGTCGTGTCACGTGGCGCTCGCGCAAAATTGAAAATACACAATGGCTTCGAAACGTAAATCTTGATCTAATCCGTATAAAAGATGTCTTTACGGATGTCTGAATAAACGGAAGAACAAGGAAGCAGAAATAACATTTTTAAATTCCGGACGATATTGAAAGGTCCCGCAGTCCTTAAAACTTAGTAATAGTTAAAATTAACATCCTTAATTTATTGAAAACTAGCTTTTGCCCGCGGCTTCGCTCGCGTTAAATTCTCCATACAAACTTCCACCCCCCATTTTAGGGAAGTGGGGGGTTAGAAAGAGATAAAAAGTAGCCTATGTCACTCTCCATCCCTTCAACTATCTCCACTTAAAAAATCACGTTAATTCGTCGCCCCGTTTTGCCGTGAAAGACGGACAAACAAACAAACAAACAAACAAACACACACACTTTCCCATTTATAATATTAGTATGGAAGTATGGATATGGATTGTTGCCCAAAAACAATATTAGGAACTGACCGACATATTTTCAAAGGAATACGGCTGTGGCATACCTACTTCCGTGAGAATCAGACATAATCTCTATAAAACATTTCTATCTCCGGATAAAAAAAATATGTTTACAGAATCAACGTTTGTAATTCCTACATATTTATCTTAAAAATTATAAATCAGTAGGTATAGGTACAAAAACTTGTCAAGTGACAGCCCCGTGCCGTCGCTCACAGTACGGTCATAAAACTGCGGCGCACAAAGAAGATTCACGGTTCATGCGCGGTTATAAGTTTCAATTTTGCTTGCAGGCGGCGAGTTTAGGTATAATTTTATACCTAAATCTGAGTTTTGTGAAGGAGTGAATTTTCTGTACGGTAGTACTATTAGTTATTCTGTGGTATGGGTCTGATGTTTATACCATGAAGTTAAATACAATCTGGAGGTCATACTTCGACCACAAAGTGAGGCCGAAAGAGAGGGTAATGTAGGGGGCTGCATCTCATTCTAAATAGTGACCATATGTACTATGATGTATGTGGGATTGGGATAGTATGAAGATAAATATAAAATTAAATATGCTTGTCGTCTAGTAAGTATTGTCCAGAAAGAGAAGTCTCATAGTTCATATGGGAACTTATACATTCTACTGACTTAAGGAGCTGGCCACTTCAGATACGTTGACGCAATAATGAGAGCAGAGAACCCCTCTAATTAGTTTACTATTTTAAACTTATTGCTAGATCCAGGCATCTGGCAGCTATTTATCGGAGGACGTCAGAGTGACAGACCAGCAAAATATTTCAGTTAATAGGTAAAAACTGTCGAAGCCTATCGCTAATATAATAACAAAAAAGTAAAAACATTGCGTATCGCTACGGAAAACAGTAGGTAGGCGACAAACAATACATTAACGTAACGTCATTTTGCACTATTTTCCCCCAACAGAAACTCCTGAAAATGATATAATCTTATTAATTACATGATACTGCACTGCATCAAACCTAGAACTGTAAGATATTTATTTCTTACAACTCGTTTGCATAACACCGATGAACAATTGCCAGATGTCCGCGTCTTAAAATAGGGGATAGTTAGTGTAGCAAACTAAAAGCACGCTAGTGTAGTAAGTAAGCCACGAACCCCCTGTTCGTGGCTCTCACTATTGCGTCATATCTGACGACAGTTCTCCGACTTTAATATACTTAAAGGTAAATAAAGAAAACATCAATAACATCAAACTGCTCAATGGTTGACTGGAAGAGATCTCTTCCATGTACAAGTATATTCTTCCTGTTGTATTTTTCTTTGTTGTACAAATGTTGTTCAATAAAGTATATTTTAACGGCCTCCTAGCCTAGTCGGTAGTGACCCTACCTATGAAGCAGGAGGTCCCGGGTTCGAATCCTGGTCAGGGCATTTATTTGTGTGTTTATCACGGATATTTGTTCCTGAGTTATGGATGTTTTCTATGTATTTAAGTATTTATATGTATATATCTATTACATATATTGTCGTCTAGTACCCACAACACAAGCCTTATTGAGCTTACTGTGGGACTAGGTTGATGTGTGTAAGATTGTCCCATAATATTGATTTCATATTTATTTATTTATTTATTATACTACCACTACTACAATTTTTTGTATGGCCTTGTGCCATTTTAGGACCCTTTCGAAAGGGCCTAAAAAGACCCGCGGGCTACTCCTGTCCTGTGTAAGTAATACTTAGGAACAGACCACGTACTTATGTACATTTCTGTAAAAACAACAAAACCGACCCGCAGCTTGCCGACATCATAGTCACCCTATTGTTTGACAATCTAAACTTGTTGTTAAATCGTAAAATTGAATGATTGTGGATTACCGGTGAAAGGAAAGTCTACTTTATTGTAAAGTCTCACCCCTGCACCCTTTTACGGAACATATCTTGACCATATTTACTAAAAAATGTTGTTACGAAATGTTGAGCTGAGCGGCGTCATTAGAAATAATATCAGTGACATATTATGTCAGTGATGGGACTGATGGGATGGGGATACCAGACCGTATTTTAAATATTACAAAACTTACTACTGTCTGCAATATTAATTGAAATTCTTTTATTTAATGAATGAATAATATTTAAGTCGTAAAAAAATTCAAAGCAGCTAAAAGGGAACAAAGTATTAATTCAAATCTTGCAATAAATTATTATAAGTAGGAAGTGACTTGTAGTGTGTTACTAAAATAAATGTAGATAAATAAAACCACATTGGTAAGTTTCATAAGTTGGCAGCATTGTGCGAGTGAGACACCGCCCCCTACATTATGCTCTCTATCGGACCGTTTTTATTCCTTTTTACTAGTGACCTATGAACGACTGTTTTGCTCGGTAATAAGGTTCAACTGTGGTTAGGGTACAGTACTATCCGGATTGTCTTCTGATACTGGAAATATTTCAAATGACGTGTTATTTCTCCATAGATAAAGCAAGAGTTTTAACACTCTAGGTCGCCCGCAACTTTCAACCGACTTCAAGATTTTAAAGGAGGACGTTCTCAGTTCCTAGGGTTCTTTATTGCTATTTTTAACCGACTTCAAGATTTCAAAAGAGGAGGTTCTCAATTTTTTTTATGTTTGTTACTCCATATCTCCGTCATGTCTAAACCGGTTTTTAAAATTATTTTTTGATTGTAAGTATATATATACAGATTGGTCCCGTTTTTGTCAAAACGCAGTTCTGATATGGGATCCATTAGGAATCGAAGTAACTCCTCAAATCTTAAAGGCATACGTATAGTGATTTTTATATTTTTATCAACAAATTCATCATTTTCATTCAAAACAGTGACATTTGATTAAGTAGAACTGCTGATGATGATCAGAACGGAACTCTTCAACGACACGTTGTTCACGTTTGGCGATTTGTCCTCTTCGTTGTGTTTGTTTAGCAAGTTTAATTGTTAGGACAAATTTTCGTCAAGCTCAAGTTCTGATGATGGGATCCATGAAGAATCGAGGGAACTCCTCAAATCTTAAGGGCTTACACATAGTGATTTTTGTTTTTTTATCAACAAATTAAGCATTTTCATTCAAATGAGTGACATTTGATGAAGTGGAACTGCTGACGACGCATAGTTCACGTTTGGCGATTTGTCCTCTCCGCTGCGTTTGTTACGCAAGTTATTTCATTGTATGGAATCTAAGTGCACCATCTAGAATAATCCTTCACCGGCTACCCCCATTGAAATCGGTTTTTTTCTTAAAAATTATGTTATGTATGTTCACCGATTATTCGAAGACGGTTAGACCGATATGGATAATTCTTTTTTTTTTATTGATATACTTAGCAGTTGGTTCAATGTCATCAGATCAGAATCTGACGATGGGATCCTGGAGAAATTGAAACAACTCTTCAAATATTTTAGGCACACCTAAAATTATTTCAGTATATTTTACAGTAGCTCGGGTATTTTATGCTCTTGGAAAGGTGAAGTATTTTAAGTGAACTCGTTTCTTTTTTCATTAGAATTATTAATATTCCATTTATGAAAATCGGTTCAGACCATTGATTTATACAAAAAGGGAGATATGGTACCAGGCGCTCGATTGTGTGCCATCAAATATAGGTTCCGGAACCTATATTGAATTAGTCGTGTGGCAGAGTTTCTCAGTCACACTTTGTGCAATGCGCAAAATATGGAGGCCTCCCTTGCGTACCCGTGTTAACTATATAGTTTTATCTCTTTTGCCCATGTTGCACATACATTATAGCGGTGTATAGCATTTTACAAGTGTGTAGGTGTTGGACCACATTTCATTTTTGTTTACTATGAACGTCACTCATCTTCCTTTTTGTTTATGTATATGGTTCAGACTGTTATATACAAACTTTGCTGTTTTCTTTGCCATAGTTAATTAAAAATTATACTCACTTCCTTTATAAATGTGGCTGGTCACCAGTGGCCATGGAAATCCGTAATAACATAAACACGACGACGCAAGTTTTCTAAGTAACGATCATCCTCACAACACAAGGAACGTTCTAGTAATAAAATTTATAACTTATTGGATGCACGTAACATGCTTCCCGGGTTTTAAAGCTGCACTAAAACGTCATATAATATGCGTGACAGAACATGACAGTGCGATGGCGCGCTATCCTGCCAGACTGCATTGTATAATTTTACGTTATCCTTTATTATGCAGGTTTAATACTGAGAGTATGTGATTTTAAGATTTTTAGTTGCTGACACAAAAAGACCAACTAAGTATTGGGTATTGGTGTATATGTGCTATGGACCAAGTGATTAATGCAGGCATTATTTATAATGCCCGGGCATTATGAATAATGCCAAGCTGTATCAGGCAAAGTGAATAATTAATATCTAAATTTCATTATTTATCATATTATCCGGTAATTATGAATAATGCTACATGACCATTAGGCAATTTAATAATAAAGTTATATTGGACGGGTTGCGGGGAGGGAAGCAAACGCGTGACACGCATTGACCAATAATTAATCATAAGGAACGGCATAGTCTAGCCATTTGGTTCGCAGCAGTGGGAAAATTTTAGAAATAATAAATAATTCTGGCGAGTCTAAAGTCAGAAATAAAAATACGAACACATACGAGAACATGTTTTTTATTACTCTGCCCGTAGTTGATGGACATTATGTATAAAGCCCGGACAATTTAATTGTTTGAATAGTTATTATCGAAGGTTTATTACGGTGCCAAATAGGCATTATACATGATGCCCATCAGGCATTACAACAACAACAAACAACAACAAATATTCTTTATTGCACACCTCAATAACATATAACAGTACAGTACACAGATTAAAAGTAGAGGCAGTCAACAGGCGGTCTTATCGGTAGAGAGCGATCTCTTCCAGACAACCTTAGGGTAGCGGAAATCTAGTCGAACATAATTGTATGAGTAGGTGCAAGGCAAAAGAAACAGTGAAAATCCAGTAAACAATAACAAATAACATATAATACAATAGCTTAATTTACATAAACATACACAAATAAAATAATCAATAAACATACATATACTACGTACACAGAGTAAATAAAAATAAAATAATAAAAATACAGTCAGCAAACATTTGTGTTAAGGGAGAGATATATAATACTCCTTAAGGTGTTTCTTGAAAATAGTTAGGGATTTTGCACGCCTTATTTCTAGAGGTAACGAGTTCCACAGGCGTATGGCCTGAAAGGTAAAGGAACTATTATATACTTTTGACGAAGAGGATGGGACATTTAGAAGCAGGTTTTGGGCAGATCTAGCCGAACGAAGGTAACTGAAACGCTCTTTGAGGTAATGGGGAGTTGCGGGGTTGAATAGAATACTGTACAGAAGGGACAGAACATGAGAGTTACGACGAAGACGAATAGGGAGCCACTTGAGCTTAGCCCTGAAATGAGAAACATGGTCATATTTGCGTAACCCAAAAATGAACCGAATAGCGACATTCTGGATGCGCTCAAACTTACTAAGTTGCTCTTGGGTGAGATTGATATAGGATACCTCAGCATAATCCAGGATGGGAAGAAGCAAAGTTTGAGCTAGCGCAATTTTGGTTGCAATAGGAAGGAAATTACGTAGTCTCCTAAGGGAATTTACAAACATCTTCCTACTTACTTCGTTTACCTGGGGCACCCACGATAAGGTTCTATCCATCATGACACCGACGTTTTTTACTTGTTGTGAATACGGTATAAGGACACCATCAAAGTCAATCGGAGCTAGGTTATCAAAGTCAATTCCGCATATTTGTCTGGGACTACCAAAGACAATGGCTTGAGTCTTATCAGGATTGAGACCAAAATTATGGCTCCAATTTAGGATGCTCACCAGATCTCTGTTTACAGTAGCAATGACATTTGGGAGATCACCAGCTTCAACTTGCGAGTAGATCTGAAGGTCGTCGGCATACAGGTGATAACGTGAAGAAAGATTATGAGTGATGGAATTAATGAAAATGGAGAATAGCAAAGGGGACAACACGCCACCTTGCGGAACGCCAGCCAGCGTGTTGGACCAAGAAGAATATAAATCATCCACCTTAATACGTTACCGACGACCAAACAAGTAACTATGAAACCAGCTAATTGCTGTGGAAGAAACATTAAGGGAGCGCAATATACCAATTAAAATGTCGAAGTCGACGGTATTAAATGCATTGCTGAAGTCAAGCAGCGTAAATATCGTCAGCTTTCGATCATTCATTCCCTCCCGGATGTCGTCGGTGATTTTTACAAGAGCGGTAGTTGTGCTGTGACCCGTACGGAAGCCGGACTGAAATGGATTCAGGAGGTTGGATTTGTTTAAGTAAGAAGTGAGTTGTTGGTGGACAAGGCGTTTGTTGGATTTAAGATTATTTCATCTAATATTTGTAACATTTTAAGGTATTTAATTGACTCAATCACTAATCGTTTTATGAATGTGGGTAAGCGAATAAAATGGGTCGATCAGACCATCTGCGGCACTTGCCGGAGCCAGGTATAAAAGGGACCGCTCACTGACGAGCAGTCACTTGTTGTGCTACCAGCGACACGAACAGAGCTAAGTACCTTAATCTGATTGTTGGACTATATTGTGTACATTTAGTAATTACTAGCTGTGCCCGCGGCTCCGCCCGCGTGGAATTCGGTCTGTGTCAGTAAGCGGCTAATTCACCCCTAATTTCTCTCCCGCTACCCTGGAGGCGGAACTTGAAGTAAAGTTGACAGATGACACTAGAGGACAGTAGTCCTAATAAAATATTTTACAATTACCACTAAATGAAACTACACCCAAAAATGAATACTTTTTTTATCATATAATTTTTTTTTGGCATGATTTAAACGACATAGAGTAGTAGGTGTGTATCGGACGATACAGAACCACTTTTATATTTATACGTTCATGTCCACGGCAAATATCATCCAAATCGATTCTCCCGTCAAATCAGTCTAAGCATGAAAGGTAAGAACAGGCGCAGTTGAAATTGGGGGGGGGGGTCATGGATTTTTTTCTGTTTGAGGTGCACTTGGAGGGGGGAGGGGGTTTATGACCCATGAAAATTTAACGCAATCGAGTGTAGTGGCTCCCCCCCCCTTTTTTAAACGTTGAATTTGAGCGTGATGAGATGAGAACCGGCCAAGAGCATGTCGGGCGATGCTCAGTGTAGAGTTTCGTAGAGGCCGCCCTGTTACAAAACATCCGTTCAAAAGGTCGTTTATTAAGGGATATTTGACGGCGCTTACGTCATTTTACTATTCGGCACTTCCTTTCACTATGCGTTTTTGACTGATAATTCAAAAACGGCTGAACTGATTTTATTCAATATAGTTTTTATTGAAAGTTCTTATCAGGCCTCACCAAATTTCATCTTTCTAGTGCGAACGGTAACTGAGCTAGACCGCGGACAGACGGACGGACATGGCGAAACTATAAGGGTTCCTAGTTGACTACGGAACCCTAAAAAGAGATAAATAGTAGTTTATGTAACTGTTACGTAATAAGGCCTAATTATGTACAAAAGCATACACTGCTTTACCTACACACATATTAAAAATCCAGGGGGGGGCGTGCCGGCGGTTGGGGGTAATGAATTTTCATACGTTTTTACCACACTGTCACAGATAAATCAAGATATTTATTCTTCAATGCTCGTAGCAATTGCTCGTAGAACCGATGGCCGTTGGGGCGGAAAGGTTCTCGAGTGGCGACCACGAACCGGAAGGCGCAGCGTGGGTAGACCCCCCGCAAGGTGGACTGATGACCTGGTGAAGGTCGCGGGAGTCCGCTGGATGCGGGTGGCGCAGAACCGGTCATTGTGGCACTCTTTGGGGGAGGCCTATGTCCAGCAGTGGACGTCTTTCGGCTGATATGATGATGATGATGATTCTTCAATGTAAGCACATTACAATGCACTAATGAACGTCAGAGAAAAATAAAATACGTGAGTGTCGTGGAACACGCGATCGGAACGAAGTTATGTTATTTAATTTTATTTCATTTTTTTTGTATTTAAAAAAAAAAATTGAAATTGTTGAAATTGATGGAATTTTAGATATTTATGAAATTTGAGATATTTATGAAATTTTTGAAATTTATGAATTTTTTGAAATTTTTGAAAATTTTTGAAAATTTTGCCATTTTTAGGGTTCCGTAGTCAACTAGGAACCCTTATAGTTTCGCCATGTCTGCCCGTCCGTCCGTCCGTCCGTCCGCGGATAATCTCAGTGACCGTTAGCACTAGAAAGCTGAAATTTGGTACTAATATGTATATCAATCACGCCGACAAAGTGGTAAAATAAAAAGTGGATTTTTTTTATTTATTAGGGTACCTCCCCTATACGTAAAGTGGGGAGTGATTTTTTTTTCATTTCAACCCTAACGTGTGATATATTGTTGGATAGGTATTTAAAAATGAATAGGGGTTTGCTAAAATCATTTTTCGATAATGTAAATATTTTCGGAAATAATCGCTCCAGAAGTAAAAAAATATGCGTCCCCCCCCCTGTAACTTTTGAACCATAAGTTTTAAAAATATGAAAATATCTCAAAAGTAGAACTTTATAAAAACTTTCTATGAAAATTATTTTGAACTTGATAGGATGAATAGTTTTTGAAAAAAAATTACAAAATAATTTCTGAACTAAGTTTGTAATTTAACCGTATAAGCAGGTGTTTATTGTACCTGTAATTTCTACAAAATTACAATGAAATGACGTGCTTTCAAATAAAGTAAAAACGGTGAAAATCGGTTCACGCAATAAAGAATTATTCCATAAAAATCATCTTCCATACTTTAAGCTCGCGCGCAATAGTTTACTTAATTTGCCGATAGATGTCGCTGTACGTGGAACTCTCATATCATATCCTACATGGCGGTGTTTTTGCTGCCTTTGCAGACGTCATTAGGTGTTAGTTTCCGATTCCTAGGCTTTGCGAAGGTAAAAACGAAACTAACGAAGCAAAAAACCTTCGCGCCGTATTACAGTGAAATAAGTAACGTAATTATAAAATCAAATACATTAATTAATAAACTATCTATACAGTAGCTTGCTCTGATACGCAGTTTGGCCGAGATGATTGTGAAAGCTAGTGGAGACCCAACGTTGTGTGTGTAGTTACCGCAAGTCCTTTTCGATAAGGTGAGAAATAACCGCAATATTTAAAATATATATAATTCCTAACTTAAATCTAACGGAATATAGGTACAATAGACAATGATAGGATAGCATATTAACTGTTGACGTTAAAAATAGAATAAGAAGCATCATATAAATATACCCTAATTAACAGACTCACGGGCCAGTAGCCTACAGTCTCGCTTCATACATCAATGTATAGTTGACAGATAACCGCCAATTCCTCCACACCACATATGCAAATAACGACTGGTACATTTAATAATTAAGTAAGCAAATACCAACCACCGTTTATGACGAATGGTATATAAATTTAGGAAGTAAATAGCAAGTACCTACCATCGTTAATAAGCAAATCTGAGTTATCTTGACGTGTAAGACCCTCACCGTACCGTCATCACTGCACGAGACCGGATATTACTAAGAACACCTAGTACGCTAATGGCGTACTTACATGGCAATAAACTCTGTAAGTACATGCTGTAATGCGCGTCATATGTTCAAGTGAACCATGGGTGATACAGTGCGCGTTGGGCTTCACATAGTGTTCCCCGTTGCCACCAAGAAAACACCAGATAAGCATTCTACATGGAATAAATCTCTACGCTAGAATTCCAGCATCTTATCCCTTATATAATTACTAAAGTGTTACATGGAAGTACATACATATTACGCGATATCGTTTAACCATGGCCAATAGTTAACCGACACCGACAATTAACATTAAAAAGATCGAACCTAACTTAAACGTTGCATTAAAACTATATAGTTATATTTATAAGGTAGTAGAAAGAAATAGTTAACAGATAGAACGTAGTTACCCGAAAACTGTATTAAAATCTACTTAGATAAAATATGGCTTGGTACTCTCAAACTAGAACCTATTCGACACGTCAACAGTAAATATATATACTACTACGGAGAATAAATATTACGTATCCTGAATAGTTATGTATTGTAAAATAAAATACGCACGCATAAATACACGCAGTCATATATACTAAAATGTAAAAGGTTCAATGTTAAAATAAACCACAAACACAGGCCATTGAAGAACCTGGTTCGAATATAAGCTATCAGCCTATATAGTAGAATAGAAATAAATAGAATATCATCAAATAGTTAAATGGTTTCCTCACGAAAACGAGTTCCACAGAAATGCAAAATACTATTATTTATTTGCTGTGTTAATATGTGTTTGAAAACCAAGTCAAATAATACCCTACATCAAGCAATAACTCAAATACTAAATCATTGCTCGGAGTTTAAACCTATGTTAAAA
The DNA here is from genome assembly GCA_947086415.1 of Pammene aurita. Taxonomy (NCBI): domain Eukaryota; kingdom Metazoa; phylum Arthropoda; class Insecta; order Lepidoptera; family Tortricidae; genus Pammene; species Pammene aurita. The sequence continues at coordinate 12,491,692 of OX352299.1, forward strand.
CGTCCATACGATTTAAGAATCGTTTATGAAAGAAGACGAAGATTGTATTTAAATTCCACACTCAATAAAGAATCAAAACATTTAAGTACTTATTTAAATTAGACATACGGACGGCTCTAGGCACAGCGGAATAGTGCTTCGCTTCGCTCACTCAGTAATAAATAGTTGAAATAGTACCTAATATACTTAAACGCAGATCCCTACTTCATTGTAAACCCAAACACAGCTAAAATATTTACAAATGTGGATTAATAATATATCCCTCCTTATTCTAACACTCACTGCAGGTAAATAAGCGTAACGCCTGTAATATTAGTCCCCAAATAACTCAATTAATAAAAGAAAGATATTGACCGTTATTATAATATTCGTACGCTTCACTAGTAAAGATATTGTAAAATGCTAGTACACGACAATCAATTAAGATAAAAGTGAAATATTTAAAAGGACTTACATAAAGTTGTAGACCTCGATCTTGGCTGAGAGATGCTGTTGTCTTGAAATCTCGTTCTGACTAAGTTAAGTTCGAACCTTACCACCCGCTTTTATAATTTCCGTACCCTGTCTCCCGCAATCACATACATTCCCCTTTGTAGCTTTAATCCAAACATCTCTTTAAAACTCTTACCGATTACTCATCCGATTCCGCTATTGAACCTAGTTATCTAAATAATAAGGTTGATGATCCAACCTGTAGATACTAAAACCAAATAAATGTCTAACAGACAAGGTTCAAATTCGTGTGAACTCCTGACTCGTCGTCTGCACAGCGCTTCTCGATCGCCTGCGAGAATCTAAGCAAATATGCGGGTGGGTTAAGATTAACCTCGCGCGCTGCAAGATTATTCCTACCCGCATTTATGTAAAATTATTAATTAATAATTACAATTTCAGAATTTTCTGGTAAATTGCTGAATAAAACTTAGAAACTACATTTGGATAAATATGCTAAAAATATAGGGAATATATATATGATAATGAAATATACATCCAATAGTGTTTCTATAGGAATCGAAAGCAAATTCAATGTACCCGCATGGTCAATTTTCACCAATAATTATTAATACGCATATATTTCTAACAAATATCAATAGGAATGCTAAGAGGACTATATTGTTTATCGAATGAAAATATTTATTTGTACTCGGAAGTAAATAATCACGTGTTTATGACACAATACTGTTCGTAACCAAATCTTCCTAAATAACTATTATTTTTATTCGATATTATAATAAACATTGTTACTTTTAATGCCTATTTAGATCAAGGAATTAGATTTTACGTTTTCATTTGTTTCTGCTACATACACTAACATCTATAAATTCGAGGTTTAAGTTTTTTAGGAACCAAAATTTATTAGAAAATACTATTATCTGTATTCCAAATGAATTACCATCTTAATATCTAAACGAAAATGCATATTATTTAGAAAAGCCACTTGAAATAAAGCTAGTTTTCAGTATTTATTTCAACACTAAATTCTCCTTCCCGAACTGCACCAAAGCTATGAAAATTAAGACATAACTACTAATTGATTTTATGATACTCCATATTTTCCAGGTGAGTTGTAATTCGAACTTTAATATTACAGTATAATTTTTCATTAAAGCTTAACCGTAAAGTCGTAAATTTTCCTGAAACTGAAAAATGAAATTAACTCCTACATAACGAGTCCGTTAGTTTCGGTTTGATCCAATGGTTGACTGGTAGAGAATGCCTTAAGGCATTAAGTCCGCCTCTTGTACACTTTTTATTTGTGCAATAAAGTTTAAATAAATAAATAAATAAATAAATAACGTTAATAGCAATGTCACAATATCGAACAATTTTATCGTCCATTGAAATAGGCATTATATGGGTCCCTTGGATTCATTACACTAGCCTCCTATCCGCGAACCGTCCGATAAGGAACTTCGTTCCAAAACTACCACCGGTTCTAACCCTACACCTCTGGCCCAAGAAGTATTATGACATTTATGACCGAAAAGAAACTCGACGGGACTTCTTTTTTTCAAAACAGTAAGTAATACATTATTAGATCTTAAAGATACAAAATAATGCGTAGTTCTTCAAGAAGATTTATCAAAACAGCTTGAGAGACAGATAATGTACCCATTGTTTAATTATAAAGAAAAAAAAATCCTAATCTGACTGCTTCACAAAACGTTTGATATGTTTTCCTACCTAAACGGTGTCCTATAAATGTTAGATGATTTTGTAGTAGTTTTTTGGTTTTGACCATGCATCTTTGTCCGTCATATATAGTCCTCGAACCTGGAATAACCCTTTGACATTCATGACATTTTCAAATATTTCTAAAGAGCGGGTAAAGGTAAATTTAAAGCATCGACGGGTAACATGTTATAAATATGAACACCTTGACCAAAAAATTACAAATTATTTCAATACCAAATTTCATCTAAATACGTACAGCGGTTATTGGTTGTTTCTTCCCCATGTAAACTTTTTGCATCCGCTTAAGGGATAATTTCCGAAATAAAACTATTTTATTTCCTTTTCCAGAGCTCAAATTATCTCCATACCAAATTTTATCTAAATCGATTCTGCGGTAAATAATTCCCTATACAAATTTCCAACTCCCTTTTCACCCCTTTAGGGTTGATTTTGGGGTAAAAACTATTCTTTATCCTTTCTCGAGGCCCATACTATCTCTATAAAAAATAAAATAAAATAAAATCATTTTATTTCAGACAAATGTCCATCATGGTTAATTGCACATACAAACAAGGCTTAAAAAATATTATTAGTAAAATTAACAAACACTAAATTATAATTACACAAACTTAAAAGCTAAATAAATAAAATAAAACATTAACCAATGGCCCGTTTGAATTGTGGCACTGGCGCATGGAGGCGGAGCCAATGCCTTAGCAGTGGACTGTCCCACCTCTGTGATACAATGCCCAGTATTCTATTGGGGCTGTCCCTGGTCCTACTGAGGGTCGAGGCACACCTCTTTCGCATGATGGCCTGGAAGCCATCAATGTTGGCTTCAGCAAACATTCCAGACGCACTACAGTACCGAGGCAGCCCCATTAGAACCCTGTAAGCATTGTTATATTGTACACGTAGAGCGTTGTAAGTCTTTTGCGTATAATTGACCCATAGGCTGCAGGTGTAGAAAGATTGGCAGTACGCCGTGAACAGCGTCGCCTTGACTTGCTTCGTACACCGTGCAAACCTACGAGCCAACATGTTGCACCTGACTGACAACGCTGTAGAGCGTAGCGTAGCGTGAGCGTAGGCTCACGCTCCATGTCCAAGTTGTCACTCAGATCTTCCGTGACCCAGTGACCCAGATACTTAAATTTTGCAACTTTGTTCAGAGGAGCCCCGCAAAGTTTAAGGTGTGGTACACCTGGATAAAATTTGGAACCAGCCTTAAACACAAGCCACTCACTCTTTTTCACATTGTATCTGAGCCCATGGGTCTCGGCATACTTCTCACAAATACGGAGAAGACTCATCATCGCATTGATTGATGGAGTCAGCAGCACCATATCATCAGCATAACTTATGTTATTTACGCATACTCCGCCGACATGGCAACCTAGATATGCGCTGCCGAGTTCAACAATCAAGCGATTAATGTATAAGTTGAAGAGACGGGGCGAGGTCAAGCCCCCCTGCCGCACCCCGCACTCCAACCCATACATATCAGAAAATGAACCTGCCCATCGTACATGATTCGTTTGCTTCGTGTACCAATATTTAAGCATCGAAACAACCTCGCTCGCCACATCAGTTTCCTCTGTCAACTTTTGCCACAAAATATCATATGACACAAGATCAAATGCTCTAGACAAGTCTAGAAAGCATGCATTGACAGGTGTTTTTCTAGATGTATAGTATGAGACAGTGTGCTTGAGAGCCAGGATAGCGCTTCTCTCTATCTTTACTATACACATTTCCATCTAAATCAGTTCAGCGGTAAAAAAATCCTCATACCAACTTCCAACCCCCTTTTCACCCCCACAAGGGTTTGAAAACTATCCTATGACGTTTCTCGAGACTCGAATTGTCTCCATACTCATTTCTGTCTAAATCGTTACAGCGGTTAAAAATTCTCCATACAAACTTTCGACCCCATTTTCACCCCCACCAGGGTTGATTTTCGGGATTAAAACTATATATTATCCTTTCCCGGGACTCAAACTATCTCTATACAAAATTTCATCAAAATCAGTTCAGCCGTTTTCACGTGATGCGCGTAGTCAAATAAACAGACAAACAGATAAACAGATAAACAGATAAACAGACAAACAGACAAAAATTCTAAAATTGTTGTAACGTGTTCTGTTATCGATTATAAGTATCCCCAGCCAACTTTTTTTCGATTATCTTCCATGTACAGACTTTCGACCCTCTTCAGCTTTATTATATGTATAGATTTGAGTTGCATTTAAAAAATAAACTATGTATATAAAAATATATAAGTGTTTGTTCACAATCAATTGCAATAGTTTAATTGTCATTAAATGTAAATTAAAATGATAAGAGTATATTTACTTTATAATAATAAATACCCTTTAGATAAATGAAATAGCTTTATTATTTATTTCTTGCCTATTTTAATTAAGGAACCATAATTATTTCCTAAAAGAAATATATTTATTTATATTATCAGTATGTACTTATGAATACTAAACGTAATGGCAATTATTCATTTTATTGACAATTTTATTGTGTATCATTACATATTTTATAGTGATAACTGTGTATTTTAACAATTATAATAAAACCTATGTTTTCAAATCAATTCAGTTTTATAATTTGAAATTGACGTTACATAGAATAACAACAGCAATAATTTATTTATAAATTCGTCCCATATTTATAGGGGATATTTTATGCACTATAATAATAGTAAATAGCTATACACATATCAAAATTAAGTTCAGAAGTGGGATACGTTTTTCCTATACGTTTTTTTACACTGAATAAATTATAATTTCAGAAACATGGATTGAAATCCGCTGAACAGTCTGGTGACTGCCGTTAGCGCTATATGCGCCATATGCGCGTACTTGGAACCGTCGGCAGGATGACGTCGCGCTGCCAACGTCCGACCCTGCCACTAGCGACAACGGAGCAGAGCCATAGTGCAGCAGCATCGAGACGCAAAGAACTTGGATAGAACGGCGTCGTCATGGTCGCCAAGGTTGGTCAGACTGGCCGAGCTCTTTATGAAAGGTTCAGCAGACACTGAAGTGTCCAAATATTCACTACATCTTACTAAGGAATATGAGGCATTTAAGATAATTCCAATATTGACTTACAAGCAGATATACAACTCCATTTAATTACATAATAATAAAAAATTGCATTCTGAGATAAGATTTAACAATCAAAACTCTTAATTTATGTACTATTAGATTTTTTAGTGAGTTAGGTCTATAAAAAAAACAATAAAAAAAATACATCTCATTTGTTACTGTCTCATCTGTGTCAGCGCTTTGTAGAATTCCACTTAAATAATTCATTACGAGTTTAACATACGTACATTGCTTTGGTATTTAAAGTACCTATGCTGCGAACCACTATGTTTTGCCGGTAGGCGTACGAAATTTTCTTATATCTGCGAGTACTTGCATATATTTATATATTCATGCATTATAATTCCTAGATTATTTTTACTAAGCCACAATATTGTGTTATTCAGTAGAGTATTAATGTCATTTTCATCATATTATTCTGATTAATACATTTAATAATTCAATATAGGTGCTGTCACCAGCAAATAAGATCATAACCCTTACAGCACCGGCTGATACGATCGTGCGTTCAACTTAAAAAAAATCTAGTTTGAAAAATAATCAAGTTTGCCGCTTCAGTACGGCATCGATCGATTGTGCGTTCGATTATTATTCATTTTAAACCCGCGTGCGTTTAGCTAGGGGGCCAGTCGTCGGCACGGTGAGCGTCAAGCAGGAACGTGTACGAGACGGACGACCAGATCAGAAGTAGGTATTCACGAAATTTTTTAATTTGTGATTTTTAAATTTGTTAAATTCGTTTTTTATTAAATTAAAAGTGCTTCTGTCGTATAATGTAGATAATTAAAAGTTTACCCAGAAATTTTAGGCATTTTTTTGTGCCTAAAGTTATAACGCACGATCGTGGGGGTCAGGACGCAAGTCGACAAATTTAATATGATAAATTGAAAATATGATCAATCAAAATTTCATATTTTTAATCTTTTCATGTAAAACATGTAAGAAATCTACAGTTTTATTAATCAATGTTTATTAACTCCTTTAAATTCTGTAATTTACTTAAAACTTTCCTTATGTTTCAAAAAAATAACAAAAATTTTACTAGGGATCGTAACGTAATGAAACGATCGTGCGGGTGGGTTTTTACAATTTTTTTTGGGGGGGGGGGGATTTTTTTTGTAATTTTTTGGCTTTTTATGGGCCTTAAATGCACCGAAAAATGCAACTTCAAATCAAAAATTAAAAAAAAAATTCTCGTTTTGTAAGGGATAGGATGGTGTATGGCTTTGAGCAGGTCATTTACATTCCCCTGTGGTACACCATACCTTACGGATATTTGATCTGATGCAAACACCTTGTCTGTTTTTGTTTTAGCACAGCTTCTAGTAATTTCGGTACTACCGTACAGAAAATTCACTCCTTCACAAAACTCAGATTTAGGTATAAAATTATACTTATACTCGCCGCCTGCAAGCAAAATTGAAACTTATAACCGCGCATGAACCGTGAATCTTCTTTGTGCGCCGCAGTTTTATGACCGTACTGTGAGCGACGGCACGGGGCTATCACTTGACAAGTTTTTGTACCTATACCTACTGATTTATTATTTTTAAGATAAATATGTAGGAATTACAAACGTTGATTCTGTAAACATAATTTTTTTATCCGGAGATAGAAATGTTTTATAGAGATTATGTCTGATTCTCACGGAAGTAGGTATGCCACAGCCGTATTCCTTTGAAAATATGTCGGTCAGTTTCTAATATTGTTTTTGGGCAACAATCCATATCCATACTTCCATACTAATATTATAAATGGGAAAGTGTATGTGTTTGTTTGTTTGTTAGTTTGTTTGTTTGTCCGTCTTTCACGGCAAAACGGGGCGACGAATTAACGTGATTTTTTAAGTGGAGATAGTTGAAGGGATGGAGAGTGACATAGGCTACTTTTTATCTCTTTCTAACCCCCCACTTCCCTAAAATGGGGGGTGGAAGTTTGTATGGAGAATTTAACGCGAGCGAAGCCGCGGGCAAAAGCTAGTTTTCAATAAATTAAGGATGTTAATTTTAACTATTACTAAGTTTTAAGGACTGCGGGACCTTTCAATATCGTCCGGAATTTAAAAATGTTATTTCTGCTTCCTTGTTCTTCCGTTTATTCAGACATCTTAATACGGATTAGATTTAGATCAAGATTTACGTTTCGAAGCCATTGTGTATTTTCAATTTTGCGCGAGCGCCACGTGACACGACTATCGTGTGAGCCGAGCGGCGGCCCACTGCCATACGCCTGCCCGGGAGGCGCGCCGGCCAAATGTACCTAAACTGCGTAGTGAAACCCCCCTGCTATTAGTAAGATAAGAGATTTCGTACACTCCCTCTAACACCATATCGGTTAAGTTTACTTTGCAGTATTTCATGATCTACATGATCGAATGGATGGGTCATATCGGTAAAAATACAACATAAGGGTATTTTATTATCAAAACTTTCCATTACCATATTTATGAAATTATAGATACCTATATTAATGCTATGACCCGGGTATGTCCTTAAACTACGTCCAAGACCACCGGTGGACGGGCAGCAGCGTCCCTCAAATTCGGTGTACTCGACTGCGATCGCCAACCCGCCTGCCAAGCGTGGCGATTATGGCATTAACCCCCAAGCACAAAAAAACTACGGCCCCGAGTTTCCGGCGACCCCCGGTGCTCTGGCTATGGTAGTGGTCAGGGCATCAGCGGGGTCAGGGATGCTAAGAATCTCCGGCAAAGATTCGGCTATCCACCCCCACGACGACTGGCCCTGGTAACGCACAACATACGCACTATGAGGACTGACGAAAAGATCTGCGTGCTGGAAGAGGAACTGAGCAGGTTACACTGGGACATTGTAGGGTTGTCCGAAGTCCGTAGGGAAGGGGAAGGCACGACAACCCTGAAGTCTGGTAACTTGCTCTACCACCGGGAGGGCGACCAACAGTCCGAAGGTGGTGTCGGGTTTCTCGTTCACAAGTCCCTCATAAACAACATAATAACCTGCTCGACACACTGTCGGTGTGTCGAGCAGGGTGGTATACCTAATACTCAGAATATCCAAAAGGTATTCGCTGAAGGTCATTCAGGTGTACGCACCAACCTCGTCACACTCTGATGATGAAGTAGAGGCTATGTATGAGGACGTAAGTAGGGCCATACATACTTCTAAAACCTACTTTACTGTTGTTATGGGGGACTTCAACGCAAAGTTGGGCAAGAGAAGCGGGAATGAGTTGAGAGTGGGGCAATTTGGATATGGGCAACGGAACCCTAGGGGTCAGAGGCTGGCCGACTTTCTGGAGAGAGAGGAACTCTTCATGACGAACTCTTTCTTCCAGAAGCCGCCTCACAGGAAATGGACCTGGATGAGTCCTGACGGTTCCACGAGAAACGAGATAGACTTCATCATGACCGACAAGAAACGGATATTCAGTGATGTCTCTGTGATCAACAGGATAAAGACCGGTAGTGATCACCGAATCGTAAGAGGCTCACTGAATATCAATATTGTTGACTTGAAAGGTCCAGCCTGATGAAGTCTACGCTCCGACCTACTCCAGCCCATGTTCAAAACCCCGAAAGCTTTCAACTCGAGCTCTCTAACCGCTTTGCTTGCCTAGAGAACTTGGCTTCAGTGGACGAAATCAACGACGGGCTAGTAGAAACTGTCCACACAGTAGGGTCTAAGTTTTTTAGACCCCGCCGTAAAGATAGACCTCAGAAATTGACCGAGCAAACCTTAAACCTCATGGCTGAACGACGCTCGCTACAGTTGCAGTCTCCCGATGACGCGAAGTCATATAGGCAGCTCAATAGGCGGATATCTAAGTCCTGGCGACATGATCTGCGTCTCTATTAAAGAGACTATTGAGCGAAACCAAGGCTCCAAAGTGTTCGCAAAGTACAAGTCTATTGGGCAAAGCCAGATGACAAAGCTGAAACGGGAAGATGGCAGCATAGCGTCGAGCAAAGCAGAGGTTTTAGGCGAGATCGAGAGGTTCTATGGACAGTTATACACTCCGATCGCAAAGCCCGTTGACAGCTTGGGAGGAGATCCAAGAGCCAAGCTGTCCCGACATTATACCGAAGATATCCCGGATATCAGTCTGTACGAGATTAGGATGGCCCTGAAGCAGCTTAAGAACAACAAGGCGCCGGGCAAAGACGGAATCACTTCAGAGCTTCTGAAAGTGGGTGGAACACCGGTACTTAAAGTCCTTGTGACTGGATGGGGGCTTTCCTCATACTTATTTACTATAATAAAAAGATAACAATAAAAATGCTGACCTATTTAACTAAAGATACTACGGAATCTTAATGATAAATTTTAGATTTATGAAAATCAAACATTTACAAGTATTGTAGTGACACCTTTTGTTGAATAACACGAACTACCGAGCTGACTTAAGTAATATCTGTGACGCACGGGGTAGTTATCTGAGCATTTCTAAAAATTCATACTAAATAACCTAGATGGCGTAGGTGTGCCACTTGTTTTGACGTTTGTAGACTGTCTGTGTCAGTGTTACATGGAACAGGTGTTAAACAAAATTGAACCCTATAAGTAATACAATATGGTTGGAAACTGATTGAAATTGCATAACGTCGTTACGTTAACGTCATTTAAGAAATTAAACGACGATATGTCGACTAGACATGCTAATTGCATATGCAAGTTACGCGTCGCCATTAGAGAAGACAATTATTGTATGAAATGTCGCTATTAGGCACCACCAATACACAAGCACTTTAGACGGAACCAATGAGCATCGCCAGTACAATACACCACTATTTTAGTATAAAAGCGAACGGTGGGGGCTTCAAGCATGCATTCAAATCTCTGCGCTCGGACCGACAAGTGACTCTGGTTTATTAAATTAGTGGTAAGTGCAAAATTCTGCTATATTTTTCTATCTCTGTGTTTGGTTTTATGTGCAATAACTATATTGTCGTAATGCTGTGACTTGGAGATGAGTCTCTGTTCTCCGATTCAGGAACTAGCAAGGTTTCTGTAGCGGGGAACTTTTAGACGGAGAGCTGGCCACGGCAGGAATGACACAATAATGAGAGCAACGAAATTGATATAGTTAGACTGCTATACTATTGTTATTACCTAATCTGGCAATCTGGCAGCTTTAAGCCGGGGGGTTCAAGAGTAGCAAACCAGTAAAGTTGTTTATAAATCTAGGGAACGACGCAATACTGAGAGTTCTTGCTTTAGTACGATATCGTGGCATTTGATGTATGTAATTGGAATATAACGTGAAAGCTGTCGCAGTGGGGGGGAAAAGAGGCAGGTTGAAGTTAAATGCATTTATACCGGACGCCTGCAGTTTATTTTAATCTGATCTGTGAAAACTGTTTGTAATTAATCAGGCGCTCGAATAAAACTTATTAGTTGACAGTTTTCGATGCCAAGACGATATTACCGATAGTTATTTCTAAATAGGAAATCGACTTTAACAGCCAGGATTCTCGGTTTAAATTGTTATGAAAAAATATGTGACATATTAGGTTTTGTTCTGATAATGAACTTAGCTTACAAAGCCACATCATAATACAGCTACTCGTTACTAGATTGCGCTTATATCTACTAAACATAGACAAAATATTACATTTGAATTCCAACTGCTGACCCAGCACGGGTGAGCAGTAGATAATAAACCAATATAAGTGTGCCGCATTGCTACAAATCGCGCGGTCATGTTACACTGGCAGTAAGAGAAACTCTTGGCTCGCCAAGGGGCGCACAACCATTAGGAAATTACAGATATATGGCTGCCTAATTTGTCGATAAAAATATTAACCCTTAGCCATACCTGAATATTTTGATCATTAATACTTAGAGAATTCAACCAACCGGAGTCGCCATTGACAGGCGTTCCCTTCTGCCGAAAACATATGACCAGTGGTCATACACATGTATGGACTGACGTTTATCTGACGTATCATCCCGTCCGGGTTGAAATCTCTAGTTCAAGTTGAATACCGATTCTGATAGCCATCAGCTTAAAATAAAAGTTCTTATTTTATTATTATATTCTCTTTATTTATTACAATATCAATATAAAAGTAATGTTGGAAATGTCATTGTGATAGTTGCCTTCCCCATTCATTTTAATAACATTAAGTAAGATTTAAACAAGGGTGTACATCTGAACGAAGTGACAGCTACGGCCTTGGAACGTATCGGATACCGTTTCGGGGTTGTCAAAATCTCCTTTGTTTATTTGCTGCATGACCACAGGTAAGATAAAATATTTATGTAGTTTATGTAGTAGTTTCGTTCTAAAATAACGGTTAGATTGGGCAAATTAACTAATAAATCTTACATTAATGTATTTTTGTATTAAAATTACTAATGTATCAGGTAGATTAGGGCAGGTCCAGCAATCAAACTAATCGCGTACTTGTCAACCCTAGATAATCGACAGGAAAAACTGTATGTAGACGTCATGTGCCACCGTTCATATGTCAAAGTTCTGTCAAACACTGATTTTGTAGGGAAGATTGAAGAGGAATGGCATGAAACCTTTGCGGAATGAAGATTAACACAATAAATGTCAAAGTCAAAGTCAAAGTCAAATAGTTTATTTGTACAACATGGGTATATATATATAGTACAAACAGAGGTACAGGTCTTAGGCCCTGGGTTTTCTGACCACCCGTCGCCGGCGGCCGGCGACCGACTCGTGTCCGCCGCCGACGACGTTCGGATGTTTTGTTCGGGTCGGTCGCCGGCCGCCGGCGACGGGTGGTCAGAAAACCCAGGGCCTTACAGAAATGACGCTTCAAAAATGGGTATTTTATTGGTTAACAAGACATGAGACATTTTATTTTTGTAAACCTAAAAATGGGTTAAGTTTTCACATGAGCATTGTTTAACTTTACTCGTTTTAATCATTTATGTCGACGCTTATGCTTGCCTATTAATCATGAACTTGTATCGATATAAATATCGACTTTGCGCAGCATTTGAGTAGCGAGTATTTGAAGTGACAGAATGATAGAAAGTTCTAGATAAATAATAATTTACTTGGTGGTACTACCAATGAGCAACATAGATTACCTCACTAAGATCCCGCACTTTAGCGTTTATGAAGGCTTGCAGTCGTTATCTATATGCTGTTTTATTTATAAATATTGAGCCGCCTGTCGCACCAGTGGATTGTAGGTTATGACAATATTTGAAACTACAAAACCTAACGCGTACTCAATGAACTCGATTCATTTCTCATTTTATAAGAAAGATTGGCGCCATTCGTATGCGGGAACATTCATACTTTGGCCATATCTCGAGTTTAAAAACATGCTGACACTTATTTTTGTACTTGTGGAAGATTCCTTCTCATACGCTTAAAATACTCTCGAATAATGGTAACATTACCACTGTTGGTTTCCTTGAAAAGAGAGTTTTTGTGTTTTTGATAACTGCGGACTCTGCATAGGTTTAAAAACTTCCTGCCTGTGAGTACCAAGAAGCTGCTAGTGCAGGCTTTAATTTTTCCTATTATAGACTAAGCTGATGTGTGCACTACCAACATTTCCCAGGCTTCCCTAAACAGACTCGATCGTATATTAAATAATGCCAAACGCTTTACTTTCGGCTTGCGTAAATTCGATCACGTCTCAGGTTATCGTTACCAACTCCAATGGCTGCCTGCACGTCAACGCAGGACTCTTAGAATTCTCTGTAAGTACTCTCTTCTCTATTTTGTTTGATCTCTCTGTTCCAGACTACCTTAAGTCCAAATTCAGTTTTGTCAACCCCCGTCCCGGGTGTGAGCTTCGCTCCTCCCAGTCTCTTAAGCTTCTAGTACATCCTCCCCATAGCGGTTATCTCTCTTCTTCTTTTACAATCCAGACTATTTGTCTCTGGAATGCACTTCCCCTGACAATAAGACAAGCCCCAAGCAAGTTCGTTTTCAAACGCTTGCTTCACAAGCACCTGCTGGATCATGACCAGCGTGAATGAGTTTTTTCCCCTTTGCGCGTATGCATTATAATATATACGTATGTTAATTAGTATGTATATATATTGGTATTTGTGAAGTTTATGTAGCATATATCGAAGTATGTTTAAGTAGGTACAAATAAGTTATAGGATAAATCAGCAAGTTTTCTCTTACAGCACCCACTTTAGCGAATTTCTGTTTGGCCCTATGGTTGACTTGTAGAGAATGCCTTGAGGCATTAAGTCCGCCATTTGTACTTATTTTTACTTTGCAATGAAGTTTAAATAAATAACTAAAATTCTTGGGTGCATATTTAGATGCACCTATCTGTAATAATGTTTGTTACAATTGCAGTTATTTTACATAGTTTATGACCAAATACCAAACAATATAAAATGTACATTATTTTTGGGAAACTTATCCCAAACCTAATGTACCATCGGGTTCATAATTGCATATCCAATTTATACGTAAACGTACAGTACGTACAGTAAACGTGATGCTACAAAAAAAACGTATAACATCCTAGTAACTATTTTTATGAGTATTTTTTTAGTATTAACTCAATTCCGGAAAATATTATAGGGCAGATGCCCCGGTTGTGGCCACTGTGCCGGTTTTGGCCATTTTCAAAATTACTAAGGCATAGACAAATTTACAAGTCTATGGTTTATAGAGTTGATATAAGAGTAAATTATGGCAGCACAGATGGCCCTGTCATCTGTCATGTACCAGTTGTCAGCGTAGCACTATCTATGTGGCTGCTAAAGTGTTTAATAAGTTACCCGTAGAAATTAAATCACTCAATTACTTAAAATTTCTGACAGCACTTAAAAAACATGTTATTGACTTATGCTTAAGTGAATATTATAATATTGGTCACTGTTAGTTAATAAGTATGTATATATTATAAAATGTTAGTTCATATTTACATAAATATGTAGCTACACCCACTGGATAAAATTGTAATGATACTATCTGTATTGCTTAACATCATTATGTACACATACAATTTATGGCTAAATAAAAAAATAAAATAAAAATAAAATACCATGGAAAAAAATGGCCAAAAGTGACTCTTGGGCTTTTTTTTAATATTTCTCAAAAGAAAAAAAGATCAGAATCTTAACAGCGAAAGTTCATATAAATATAGTCATACATATTTTATTGAATTTAAACTTTCGTGAGACATAGTAACACTGTATAAGTTTAAGACTCATTAAATAAATATTTTCATCATTCCTTATTGATACAAAATGACAGACGTCTGAATAAACAAACTCTCCTTAAAGTGGCCCAAACCGGGGCATTAGCCCTAATATTTTTAGATGATCGTTTTCAGAAAAAATATGAGCCATTTTAAAAATTGTTTTCCTAGTACCTGCACTCAATTTTCTACTCTTTAAAACAATATATTATTTTTAATTAGTAGGTACAGTTGCCATCAAATATATCGGAGAGGCCAAGGTACTCAAAAATATCTGATCATACACTTTATCGCCTTGACAATAGAGGCGTTGTTCAGATATTTGTGACCACCATGCCCGCTACGATATATCTGATGGCGACTGTACTTAAATTTTTAACGCTAATATATGTACCCGTAGTGATCACGCGAGTCGTTTTGTATGCTCAATCTAATATGTACATACGTTGTGCCGTTTATTCCCACCAATAGTTGTGCGTACCTTGGCGAGCCAACTGCTCAAACTACCAGTGTAACATGATCGCGAAATTCGTAGCAATGCAGCACACTTATACTGGTTTATTTTCTACTGCTCACCCGTGCTAGGTCAGCAGTTGGAGTTCAAATGTCATTCCCTGTCTATGTTTAGTAGATATTAGCGCAATCTAGTAACGAGTAGCTGTATTATGATGTGGCTTTGTAAGCTAAGTTTGTTATCAGAACAAAACCTAATATGTCACATATTTTTTCATAACAATTTAAACCGAGAATCCTGGCTGTTAAAGTCGATTTCCTATTTAGAAATAACTATCGGTAATATCGTCTTGGCATCGAAAACTGTCAAATAATAAGTTTTATTCGAGCGCCTGATTAATTACAAACTGTTTTCACAGATCAGATTAAAATAAACTGCAGGCGTCCGGTATAAATGCATTTAACTTCAACCTGCCTCTTTTCCCCCCCACTGCGACAGCTTCCACGTTATATTCCAATTACATACATCAAATGCCACGATATCGTACTAAAGCAAGAACTCTCAGTATTGCGTCGTTCCCTAGATTTATAAACAACTTTACTGGTTTGCTACTCTTGAACCCCCCGGCTTAAAGCTGCCAGATTGCCAGATTAGGTAATAACAATAGTATAGCAGTCTAACTATATCAATTTCGTTGCTCTCATTATTGTGTCATTCCTGCCGTGGCCAGCTCTTAGTCCATTTGACATATGTGATATATGTGGAATGTTGTACTTTATTGGTTTAAAGTTGTTTTAGTTTCTTATTCCTTTTATATAAACTTAAAGTCTATGTGTTTTGTTATATTTTAAAAGCCAGAAACTGTCCAGACATAAGTCGTTTGACAAGCTAGCTAATAACCTCACGGTGACAAGCGTGGCTAGCTTGGGGTCCATTTTGTTTCCAAGTTGATGGTGCTTGGCAATCCTTTTTTACCAACATAAGGATTGAAACACCTCTTAAGGTGCCATCCCTGGTTCTGAAGTCCAGCTGTTAGGCATAGGCGGGGGCCACATAATTTTATACTAAGTTGGCCATTCGGGATATCCGGACCCGCTAATGTCTGCAGTAATTGGTGCCAGGTATTGTTAAATATGTTTATATATTTCTTTATATACACCGGATAGGGCCGAGTTACTATTCACCACCCTGGCCGCGGCCGTGAATGGGGGACTCACTAACACGGGCCTATAGTTTTGCTATCTAGACTTCGCCCATCGAACTGTACAGATTCCATAGGGATACATTATATATATTTCAAAGTATTAAGCTGATGGTAAGAACGGCTGGTATTTTGAATGTACTAGATTAGGAACAATAGATTAGGGTAGAGTCACACACACTTTCTGGGAAAGTAGGTAGGGTTTTTCTTCCTCAGGTTTTCATGATTTTATTGAAATCAGGTGGTTCTTTAAATCAATATATTTACTACTTATATAGTGGGGTTTTGACTTTGAAATCTTTTGGTATTGAGTAAATGAGATCATTGTTCTAAAAGCAAATCTTTGTAATTCTATATTTCTAGGTTCCTATTGCGAAGGCAAGGTATCTCTGGAATATAGTGTCTGGTCACATTCATTTTGATTTCATTTATGTCTTGGCATAGTGAGTCAGTCCGAGATGGACGACTGACTTGCTCCTGACGCCAAATGATGCAGTGCGTTGGGAATACGTCAAACTGATGCTGTAAATGACTGGTTTGACTCTTCTGTTTAGGTCACTACTTTAGTATTTTGCCTTTGTTTTAGATAGACCTAGAAATATCAGCTTTAAATATGTTGAGAATAAATATTGGGCATTCAAAAAAGATTGACATTATTCAGTTTGTCTTAGCGTTTCTTCTCATTTAAAACTAGGATACGAAACGCTGATTATTTATGTTGTGGAGTTTAGGAATACCTAATAACAATAATATAAAATAAATTGGGTATCAGGTTAGCGTGACCATTCTCCATCCGTGCATGTCAATGAGAAGGCGTCGGATACGCTAGTATTGTGAACAAAAGAATAATTTTGCCCAAAGAAAATATATACATTTCCCTTTTAGCTAGCTAGTTAGATATGGGTTTCAGTAAGGGAAATAATTATGCAGACTACAAGGGCTTTCCTTGGCATGTTACCCGGTTACCGGTAGGATTCGGTGGGAGATATTATTTTTTAAATAAATAATATTTTACAAGTCTACTAACTATATTTAACCATGTTAAGCCAATATTCTACTCTACAATTTGTAAAATCAACTATTTTTATAATAAACTTGTAAAGTCCTTTGTTTACTCTTCATCCTACTCGATTTCTTAGAAACCACCAACTTTTAAACTTTCATCGGATAACTTGTCTGTTAAATTAAGCTATTAAAATTGTGATTGTGTTTCGAGAGTCCGGAAGATTCGTCAGTCTTTCATTAAAAGAATTTGGGTTACACGGAGCATTTCGAAGGGTCCCCAATTCCACTAGACGAATCACCAAGGCCATGTTAAGGGGTTTCGCGCTCCATACATTTAGTTTATAAAGGGATGATGAGCGGGAAGGTACATCCTCCAGAAGCTCTTTAATTCCGTCTTGTCCGAGGGCATAACGACTGAAACATGGAATGGAGGCGAGGTGGTGCTGTTCTTCAAAAAAGGTGATAACAGCCTATTGAAGAACTACAGACCCATCGCGCTTCTGAGCCATGTCTATAAGCTGTTTTCAAGGGTCATCACGAACCGTCTCGAACACAGACTTGATGACTTCCAGCCTCCCGAACAAGCCGGCTTCCGAAAAGGCTATAGCACCATAGACCACATCCATACGCTGCGGCAAGTTATACAGAAGACCGAAGAGTATAACTTGCCATTATGTTTAGCGTTTGTGGACTATGAGAAAGCCTTCGATTCGGTGGAAACATGGGCAGTGTTTGAGTCTCTTCAGCGATGCCATATTCACTATTGGTACATCGAAGTGTTGAAGTGTTTGTATAGTAACGCCACCATGTCGGTCCGAGTGCAGGAGCAGAGCACGAAGGCGATTCCATTGCGAAGAGGCGTAAGGCAGGGAGACGTTATCTCTTCTCCGAAACTGTTTACTGCCGTAATGGACGACGCCTTCAAGCTCCTGGAATGGCAAGGACTTGGCATCAACATCAACGGCGAATATATCACTCACCTTCGGTTTGCCGACGATATCGTAGTCATGGCAAAGTCGATGGAGGAACTCAGCATGATGCTCGTTGACCTCAACCGAGTTTCACAACGGGTGGGCTTGAAAATGAACATCGACAAGACGAATCTAATGTCAAATGCCAATGTTGTGCCCATCCCAGTCTCTTTTGGGAACTCGGTACTAGAAGTTGTTGACTCGTACATCTACCTAGGACAAGTAGTCCAATTAGGTAGGTCCAACTTCGAGAAAGAGGTCAACCGCCGAATCCAACTCGGTTGGGCAGCGTTCGGGAAACTACGTAATGTCCTTTCGTCCGACATACCTCAAGTCTTTAATCAATGTGTGTTACCAGTGATGACTTACGGCTCCGAAACGTGGTCTTTCACTATCGGCCTCATCTCAAAACTCAGTCACTCAGCGAGCTATGGAGAGGGCTATTCTCGGAGTTTCTCTACGTGATCGAATCAGAAATGAGGAGATCCGCAGAAGAACTAAAGTCACCGACATAGCCCACCGGATTAGCAAGCTGAAGTGGCAATGGGCAGGCCACATTGCACGCAGAAAAGATGGCCGATAGGGCCGAAAAGTGCTCGAGTGGAGACCACGGACTAGCAAGCGCAGCGTAGGACGTCCACCCACAAGATGGACCGACGATATTATTAAGGTCGCCGGAAGACGCTGGATGCGGGTCGCTTCCAACCGGTACGTGTGGAGGTCCAAGGGGGAGGCCTATGTTCAGCAGTGGACGTCTTATGGCTGAGATGATGATGATGATGATGATATTAAGAGGCTGACAACACCCGATGACCTTCAAATTGACTTTACACAAACAGTGTTTCAGCTATAACTACTTGGTTTGAGAAAGTAAAAAAAATGTATGTTATTCGTTATATTTGGAAGAACTTCGTTGCGTCCGATACACGATTGGACGAAATCGGCTCGATAGAAAATAATTCCAAAGTTACATCTTAAAATTAGCTTTAAACAGTTGTATGTCTTTAGTTTTTTGACTTATACGTCTGTAACTAAGGACAAAATTCCACCACACTAATACTAAAAACTTCGTTGCCTTATATTTCTCAATTAATGCGTCGTTTTTTTTTTAATTCATTATTTTGTAAAATTTGCAATGAGCTCCCATACTAATCGTAACACAGTGTTTCTCTTTCACTCGCGCTGAATAAGATAGGGAGGGAATTTAGCTGTTGTCAGCCCCTTAATGCTAATATTTTTCCTGAACCCTTTCCTGTTCCTTACATAATAAATTAAAAGTTTCCATGTAGTTATACAGCGACTGATGAATAAACTTCTCGAAGATTTTGGAGGATACTCGTATAAGTGATATGGATCGGTAGTTCTGAGGATTTTCTTTGTCATCCTTTTTATGTAAGGGCTTGATAATATAATTTTTTAATTTATCCGGGTAGATACCCGTACTGATACACATATTAATGACGTGGCTAAGGTGTGTGGCCATTCTGTCATTTACATATTTTATTACAACTCTACAGATTTTGTCAAATCCCACACTCCTGGTGTTTCTTAATGACTTAATAATCAGGTTTATATTATTCGCTGTAGATGGGGCTATAAACATGGATTGGTATTATTAGTGATTTGACAGTTAAATTAATTATTCTTTGGCGAGTCTTGTACGCATTATATGTACTGAGTATTCAAGGTATTTGCATATTTAGGATTCGTTATAGTACTTTGTCCGGTTTTTAGTTCAACACTGTCGTCGTTCTTTTAATTCGTTCGATAATTTTTGGCAGAGTTTATTATCTGCCAAGCCGCTCTTGATTTATTTTCTCCAGATACATTTTTATAGTCATTCTGAGCTTTTTGGGCTAGCTTTACTATCATTTTTATATCTAACAGTGTAATTTAACGAGGCCCTTATTTGCTGCATTTATTGAACATCTATATTGCCATAAGAGTTGCTGCTGTTTTTCACTACAAGCTTTTGTACCTCGTGACATCCACTTTACTTTATTGTTGATAATTTTGGTTATCATCTTCAGAACAAAGCATAAGAAACTGGAAAATGTCAAGAAAGCTATTGTATCCAACTATAGGGAAGATGTAGCTATAATATTTACCATTATTTTGTGATCAAAGTGTTGAAGAAACATAAAATGATAACGATTGAAACGTTTTTACTTTAGTTTATACTAATTTCAAATAATAATTACGATTTGAAGTAATGTGAAACGGAACGTGTTTCAATCCACCAATCAGCGTCTGAGGACGTCACACCTGTTACGGCAACTAATGGGGTTGGCAACTGTCTATGGGTTTCGGCTTAAAGGGCACCCAAGTCAAAAAAAAAACAAGGATTTAACACTGTGGGCGAACAAATATGGCGAGTGAGACACATAGAGTGACGTCACAGGAACTGTAGATCCGTTTAGGCGCGAACATTTTAATTGTTTACAAACTAACAGTAATTTTTGGCTATAAATTATAGTATTTTCCTTTTTCAATACACTCGTGGTCTATTCTACGCGCAGTCCTTTCAAATGAAAACATAAATGAAAATATTGCATCTTGCCTATTCAGATCTTCTGTTAGTGTAGTGCCTGAGAAGGACAGGCACTTTAGATACTTTTAAAATATTTGTAGACTGACGAGCAGTCACTTGTTGTGCTACCAGCGACACGAACAGAGCTAAGTACCTTAATCTGATTGTTTGACTATATTGTGTACATTTTGTAATTATTTGAGTTGCATTTAAAAAATAAACTATGTATATAAAAATATATAAGTGTTTGTTCACAATCAATTGCAAACTTTAATTGTCATTAAAAGTAAATTAAAATGATAAGAGTATATTTACTTTATAACAAATAAATACCCTTTAGATAAATGAAATAGCTTTATTATTTATTTCTTGCCTATTTTAATTAAGAAACCATAATTATTTCCTAAAAGAAATATATTTATTTATATTATCAGTATGTACTTATGAATACTAAACGTAATGGCAATTATTCATTTTATTGACAATTTTATTGTGTCTATCATTACATATTTTATAGTCATAACTGTGTATTTTAACAATTATAATAAAACCTATGTTATCAAATCAATTCAGTGTTATAATTTGAAATTGACGTTACATAGAATAACAACAGCAATAATTTATTCATAAATTCGTCCCATATATAAAGGGGATATTTTATGCACTATAATAATAGTAAATAGCTATACACATATCAAAATTAAGTCGTTCAAGCACTTTGGATAAAAAGAGGAGGATTGAAATCGGACGATACTCGGAAAAAGAGGAAGTTTTTAACTTTTTGGGGATTGGGATTACGTACGCGTCCTTCCAAAGAGTAGGAAAGGAACCAGAGGAAATATAATTGTTAAGGATGATGGAAATTACGGGGGCAAGTAGATCGAGGATGGGTACAATCATTTTCCGGCTAACGCAATCTACACCAACGGCATTAGAAGTAATGGATAGAACCCTCCGCTTAATGTCACTCTCAGAGAAAGATCTAAAAGAAAAGGGAGAGGTGCTAGGGGCTGAAACGGTGGAGAGATAATGGAGAGTCTTATCTTTAACAGGGCCACTAAAAGCAGCGGAAGTGGAAGAATGCTGGTTTAGCGAATCGAAGTCAGTGTCCTTGTTACAGTGATCATGCTTAGGCTTACCCACTCCGAGTGATTTGAGGAATTTCCATACTTTCCCTGGGTCACCGTTCTCAACAGACTGATGGATATACTGTCTTTGCGAATCACGGCAGATGGTATTACAACGATTTCGGAACGCATGATACCGAGATTTGTTCTTCTCTGAGGGGTTTGATTTGTACTTCGCCTTGGCGGAATTCTCGTTATCGCTTAAGGTCTTAATTTCATTCGTAAGCCAAGGGGCAGGAAGTTGTTTTACTTTGATAGCACGGACGGGGGCGTGTACATCGTAGAGCTGGGTCAGAAGAGAATTAAAGAGGGAAACTTGTTCGTCGACAGTCACTGCTCTAGATATAACATCCCAGTCAATGTTTTTTTTTTTTTATTTATTTATTTAATAACATGAAAAAGATACAGCTTACACAAATAAAGGGTCCCACAAAACAGTTTTCACGGTTTGACTGTGGGATCGTGCAGTCTCTACTCTTATTTATCTAAAGGTAACATCTATACATTAAGCTTATGAAAAATTAACTTATGCAATTTACAAGGTAAGTACGCAGCTTTTTTCCGAACTTAACTTTATTGACTTCCTGCCTGATGTCAGCGGGCAGGCTGTTAAGTATATAGGGTAAACGTTTGTGAAGACACCTATCACCGTAGTAATTCGTGACTCTGGGTACGACAAACTTGCCCGCAGACACCGACCTGGTAACACAAATATCGTTACGAAGTAACAGGGTGTGCTCTTGACTGCCATGGTTCTTATATAACATTAAATATTTATGCTTAAGGCTAACCGGAAGAATATTACAAATTTTGAATAACTTTCTATAGTCATTTTTATTCTTTTCTTTCGTTTTATTACTAACTAGAAGTTTGAGAAATCTAATTTGCATACATTCTAATTTGTTTAAATTAGTATTAGTTGTTAATCCGTAACAGTCAAGCGCATAACCTATTATTGATTCAACTAGGGATACATACGAGTATATATACTTAAGAATATGCAAAGGAACTTTAAATCTCAGATAATAAAATCTTCCTAATAATACTTTGAGCTTGCTATAAATAAAATCTACATGCTGATTCCAATAAAAGTGCTCATCTACTTTAAGACCTAAATACGTTACACAGTTAACTCGAGAGATAGGGTTACAGTGGCAATCTAATTTATCATTGTGCAAACAAGAAAAGTCATGGGTTATGATGGGAAGTGGCGGATTAGAAACATCTAAGTAGGGAGATCTAATTATCAATAGATGAGTTTTATTAGCATTAAGCACTATACCATTGTCATGTGACCAACGGGCTAATACAGCATCGACATCTTGCTGCACCAAGCGGCAGGTGTCAGGCAGCTCGCCCGCACCGCCGGCGCGCAGTATGCACAGATCGTCTGCGAACATGTGCGCCGAGCAGTGCTTGAGCACACCGCAAAGGCTGTTCACGTGCATTAAATAACTTAAGGGTCCAGTACAAGAGCCCTGTTGTACGCCACACGACACCCGCCGCTCGTCGCTGAACTCTGTGCCCACTCGTACACGATATGAGCGCCCGGTGAGGTAGTCGCGGAACCATTTATTCAGCGGCTCCCCCACCCCACACTCACTCATGGCCTGTAATAGCGTGTTGGTCTCTAATGTGTCAAACGCCTTGCTAAAATCGAAAAACACTGCCACCACTACTTTTTTATTAGCCAAGCAGGCATTAATCTCATCAGTGAATCTAGCTAAAAGCGTGTCAGTACTCTTACCCTTTTGGAATCCATGTTGACATTTATTTATAATTGTGTTTTTACTAAGGTAATTACTAAGTTGCTGTACAATGCATTTCTCTATGACTTTATCTACACTAGAAAGGATGGCTATGGGTCTATAATTAGTACAAAGTTTAGGAGATCCTTTTTTATAGATTGGACGGCTTATGGCCTGTTTAAGGCCGTCAGTAAACCTCCCAGAACTCACAGATATATTAATAAGCTTAGCCAAAACAGGACTGACCTTATCAGAAATTGATTTTAAATCTATCATGCGTATGAGATCGCACCCCGGTGCCTTTTTGGAACTTAATTTATTAATTACACTCATAACCTCTTTAGCTGTCACAGGTTGCCATCTCATACACACCTCAGAGTTACTTACGTACTCATCACGGCATAACCATTTATCATTACATACATGTTTAATATTACTTATCTCATTAGTAAAAATTTCAGCAAACTTGTTACAGACTGTGTTAACGTCACCCTGACCTACCATACTATTGTGAATTTGCGTGTCTAAAGACTTCACCTGTTTACTTAATAAACTATTAATCTTATCCCATATCCTTTTTATATTATTATTACAATCTAGAATGCTCTGTTTATCAAAGTCATTCCGTTTTTTGGCAATAGCTTTTGTACATCTATTTCTATACCTCGTATACGCTAGGCGCTTCACCATATTCTTTGGATCATTACTCCATATCAAAAATAATCCATCCCTTTCTTTAATCATCAATTTTATATTATTATTAATCCAACTCTTGTTATTCCTACTAACTGTACTAGTTGAAACAGTCTTCTAACAACTATCATATATGTTTTTAAATATTTCTCTAAAAGCTAAGTATAATTTTTGAGGACATTCAATAGATAATAAATGCGCAAAGTCAGTCTCAAGTAACTTGTCCCTTACGAGACGGTTGTCTAGTACACGACGCCGAGCCGCAGGCGCCGGCGCAGCGGGCGCGCCCGGCGCCGTCGAAGCGTGTTTCCATTGCACCGCTGTCGAGATACAATAATGGTCGGATATTTTGTGACTAATGACTGAGGAATGAATACTATTAACAATGATATGATATGTTAGATGCGCTATCACGAAGTTTGTTTATGTCCATTCCACCAAAACTACGCTGAAGGAGAATTTTAGGTTTAGGCTTTGGAGGTCTAACTTTATATGATAAGTAAATTAGGTCGTGATACGAAAAAGCATCAGCTGCGTACTGGCCAAACTTAGCAACAGTAGTGACAGAAGAGGTTAAACTAAGATCTAGGAGCGAAGGTGTACAGTTTGAAAATGATGAGTAGGGCCAGAGGGGAGAATATTGATTTTACAAGCATGTACCACTGACTTTAGGGCTCGGGAGCGATGGTCACCTTTAAGAAGGCAGGTGTTAAAATCATTAAATTGCCCGGGCATTATACATAATGCCCGGGCAATTTAATGATTTGAATAGTTATTATCAAATTGCCTACTTATATTGGTCATCATTATTCACTATGCCCTGGCATTATGTATAATGACTTATTTATCACTTGGTCCATAACATATGCACCACAACCATGACAAATAAATGTAAAGCCTAAACGAGTATGATAGTAAATTTTCACCATTATGGGCGTCTGCTTCCTTTAAGGGGTTTTCTGCTTTTGGAGATTTATAGACTATTAGGCTACCAGACACTGTCAGGAGTAATGACGTATTTCTCCACCCGTCCTTTTCTATGTATATGGAAGATGAGTAGAGGTGTCATTAACACTTTCACAACCGGGAAAAATTTTGAACAATACCCCAGAAACCGACAGAACCCGCCAGGCGGGCCACGACGTGCAACGCAATGCCGCACGCCGCGTGCCCGGCATCTGAGCAAACATTACGAGTGCCTCAAGGTGTTAAAGTACAGGGTACTCAAAGTGTTAATACTGACAGTGTCTGGTGGCCTACTGAGAGTAAAAAATCCTGCAGCTATTACAGTGCAGTCTAAGGATTTTTGCAATAATTAAAAACACGGTAAACATTTTAATTATAATACAATCGTAATTGACTTGGCTTCCAACCAAATTCTATTGTACCTATTCATATACTCAAGAACAATTTCTATTATATAGGTTACTCGTTCCTACCGCATATTAAAAAGGTTGTCTGGAAGAAATCGCTCATTAGCGATAAGACCGCCTGTTGTTACCTCTACCTAAATTTATCTAATTGTAAAATCTGTGCTTGTAACTGTATGAGGTGTGCAATAAAGAGTATTTATTATTATTATTATTATTCTCTTTATTCATTTTTCTTCTTAGGATTAGGTTTTTTACAATATTTATATAAAAGTAAAATATAAAAATACATCGAAAACATACAAAAACAATAAAAACATTATAAAAAACCTATCCTAGGGTGCCGCCGGCAACGGAGCAAGGCCCAGGCTGCCGGTGGTCAGGGTCGCAGAGAGAGGAACCTTCGGACTATGCGCGCCGTGTCCAGGATAACCGCCTTCTGGATCTGACCCTTGATCCAACCACAACCCCGTAGCGAAAGTCTCTCTAGGTGTTGGTCGAGATTCTTCGCTATGAGACCGTTCGCAGAAACAACTATCGGCACAATGATCGCCGAATCAACCTCCCACATGGCGGTTACCTCGTGAGCCAAGTCTAGGTACTTGCTGGACTTGTGGTTCTCGGCCTTCACGAGGTTCTCGTCACATGGGACGGTGATGTCGACGAGCATGGCCCGGCGTTGCGGTCGATCTATTACCACGATATCAGGTTTATTGGCTACAATAGTCCTGTCCGTGATAATAGATCGATCCCAATAGAGCGTGGCACGACCATTTTCGAGAACTGGTGCAGGTGTGTACTTGTAGTACGGCACTTCGTGGTCCACAAGACCGTATAGGAGAGCAAGCTGCTGGTGTATAATCCTGGCTACGAGGTTATGTCTGTGCAAGTACTCGCCGTTAGCAAGATGAGAACAACCGGAGATGATATGCCTGAGTGACTCTCCGGGACGGCGGCATGCCCGACAAATGTCGACCGTACCGTCCTTCAGGATATATTTCCGGTAGTTATTCGTCATGATAACTTCGTCCGCAATTGCACAGGCAAAACCTTCGGTTTCTCCGAAGAGGTCTCCGAATCGTAACCAGTTCACCGACGCGAGCAGGTCTACGTCGGGTCCCGTGAGGGCCCTGTAGAACCGCCCGTGTAGCTCCTTGCTCTTCCATACCGCCCTGCGATCCTCGGTGCTTAGCACCACAGGTTTGCGCCAGTTCTCGTTTGCCAAGGAGAGCGGCGTGAGACCCTTATCTACTGCCACCACATCACGATGCATCCCACAATCGTTGTTAAGGAAATAATTCCTGAGATTGTACACCTCACGGTTGTGGAGATTTTTGGCGTTTAAAAAGCCGCGACCTCCACACTTCCGTGGGATGTACAATCTCATAACAGACGAGCGTGGGTGAAGCATACGGTGTGTGGTGAGCAATAGACGGACTCTCCGATCCAGGGCATCCAGCTCAGTCTGTGTCCACCTTAGTATGCCAAAGGAGTATGTGAGTAGGGGCATTATCCAGGCATTGAAGGCGCGCACCTTGTTGCCACCTGACAGAAGACTATTAAGTACTTTTGTCAGCCGACCGAAGAAGCGCTCCTTCAACGCCTGTTTAATACCCACATCCTCAATGCCCAAAGACTGTGACATACCAAAGTATTTGTAGGTTTCTGATTCTGAGATAGATCTGAACGTCATTGTCTCAGAAAGTTGTAGATTTGTTGAATTTACTACTTTCCCCCGCTGTACATGCATAACCGCACATTTATCAACACCAAACTCCATCTTGATGGAACTACTGAACACTTCAGTGGTCTTCAGTAGTTCCAACAAGTCTTGGTTATTTGGTGCAAATAATTTGAGATCGTCCATGTACAGGAGGTGAGATATGACTTCACCCTCTCTCCGAAGCCGGCAACCTAGCCCCGAATCCTTTAGCAGATTGCTGAGCGGATTTAGAGCTAGGCAGAACCACAGGGGACTCAGACTGTCGCCCTGAAATATTCCTCGCTCGATCCTTATAAAGTCCTGCGGGCCAGGGGGGTCATCCCCCCCTCCTGGTTGACGAAGGACTGTGGTCCACTGCCTCATACACGCGCCAAGGAAGGATCTTAAAGCTGCATCAATTTTATACAGCTCCAAGATCCTCCTCAGCCATGAATGAGGCACCGAATCATAGGCCTTCTTGTAGTCAATCCAAGCGGCCGAGAGGGCCCCCCTGTTCCGCCGGACTCGTTGGCAAATGGTCATGTCTATGAGGAGGAGCTCTTTAGTACCACGGGACCCAACCCTACATCCATTTTGAGCGGAGACCAAAATGTTGTTTGCGACCATGTGCGCGTTTATTTTTGCTCTCAAAATGGATGTAAGAAGCTTGTAGAGCGTAGGCAAGCACGTGATGGGTCGGTAGTTCTTCGCTTCCGTGGTACTACCGGACTTATAGAGCAGGAAGGTTACACCAGTTGTTAAGGAAGGCGGGAGGGAGCCAAGTTCAAGGGCTTGTTGAAATTGCGTTGCCAGCCGCGAGTGCGAGCACCGAAACCATTTTAGCCAGAAGTTGTGCAACCCATCCGGGCCAGGACTTTTCCAGTTCTGGGCCGTACGGATTGCACAACTTACGTCGTCGGGGCTGATGGTGATAGTCCCCATTGGTTCGATGGACTCGCACCCACGTTCAACAACACTCATCCACTCGCCCTCCGTGTGTTCAACGGGCGCCGACCAGATGCTACGCCAGAAATCAGTCATGGCAGTAGCATCCGGCAGTCGCATGTCGGACACACGGGGGTCGGTTTCCTCCCACCTTCGGTATACCTTCCTTTGGTCACTTTGGAAAAGACGATTCTGCTTGAATCGGTCCACACGCTCTCTGTAACGGCGAATACGGCTTGCCCATGCATAAACTTTCTGCTTCAGAAAGTCGATGCGCTCTATGATATTGGCCATGTAGTCGCGGGGCTCGATATCCGTCCCCGCGAACGCCTGGTGCACAAAACGCATTACTCGGGGGCGGTTATTGCCCCCCCTGAAGCAGATCAGCTTTGCAATGAGAGTCCTAAATGAGTTGATACGACGCTCGATCCGCACCTGCCATGCGGGGACACCCCCGGCGGTCCTAGGTGCACGTTCAGCGTCCGGAAACTTGACTCGAGCAACACGGCACGCCGCGATGGCCCCGCAGTACATGATCGAGTGCGTATCATCTAAGTCTTTACTAGTCCGCAGGAATGGATCTAACAAATCATTTAGGGCTCCCATTAGCGCTAGATTGCGTCTATTCATAGGCAAGCGTGGTAATCGTGGCCTAGGGATGTTTGTGGAGCGATACTGCGTAACTACCTCTTCCAAAGTCCTCCTCAGTTGCTCATTGGCTGTACTACTCACACTCTGATTCGCGATCTCCTCCTCATCGACACTGGGATCAACCCGCGGCGCCCCCGATGCCAGGCCGGGTGCAAGCATCGGATCCGGCGACGTGGCGGGCGGATCCCGCGTCGATATGGAGGCCGCGCGAGCAGAGAGAGCCTCCAGGCGGAGCCGATCAAGTGTCGAGTCATCCAACCGTTTATCCCGCTGGATGACTCGGACCTGATCCGATAGTCGTTGCGCAGTCACTTTGATGGTTGGTTCAAGGAGCTGAAACAGAGGAAGTATCCGGTCACGATACGCGCACAGATTAGTTCCCCCCTCTGTAGCCCCATAATAGGCGCGCATGACGTTCTCATTAATGGATGAAGTCCATTGCATGCGACGCACTATACCACCGGCAGCGGGGGCCCTGGGCGGGGCAGGATGTCCCGCAAGCCCCAAGCGTGCCGGCAGCGGTGGCCGTCCCCGTCGCGCAGGTGGTCGTGGCGGCGGCGGCGGCGGGCCGCACTCGTCGCTCGACTCGCTGGTGTCGGGCGCAGTAGCGAACTTATCGCCCGACGACGATGGCGAGGAGACTGACGAGGCGGGCGAGGATGGTGGGTGTGCGTTTGGTGGGGACGCTTGCTGCTGTCGTGTTTTACGCCTAGTAATCATTTCCTTTTTGCTTCACTTGACATTTAATGTCCGGGATTCCATTTACATTTTAGCCATATTTGCGGTTATATACGCCCTTCTGTATCAGTTCTTGAGATTGCGGGCAACTTTTCCGGAAATAATCGTATCAAAATTGATGTAAAAATGCCCGTAAAAACATAATTTATCAAAAATTGTCGTAAATCAGAAAAAACACGACTGACTTTGACTGCGTAATTTTTTTTTTTTTTTTTTTTTTTTTTTTTATTATTATTATTTCCTTTAGTTATCTTTTTACTTAGTTTAGGGTTTTTACAATATTTTTATAAAAGTAAAATATAAAAATACATCTAAAACATATGAAAACAATAAAAGCATTATAAAAAACCTAAACTAGGGTGCCGCCGGCAACGGAGCAGGGCCCAGGCTGCCGGTGGTTAGGGCCGCAGAGTGAGGAACCTTCGGACTATGCGCGCCGTGTCCAAGATTACCGCCTTCTGAATCTGACCCTTGATCCAACCACAACCTCGTAGCGAAAGTCTCTCAAGATGTTGGTCGAGACTCTTCGCTACGAGACCGTTCGCAGAGACAACTATCGGCACAATGATCGCCGAATCAACCTCCCACATGGCGGTTACCTCGTGAGCCAAGTCTAGGTACTTGCTGGACTTGTCCTTCTCGGCCTTCACGAGGTTGTCGTCACATGGGACGGTGATGTCGACGAGCATGGCCCGGCGTTGCGATCGATCTATTACCACGATATCAGGCTTATTGGCTACTATAGTCCTGTCCGTGATAATAGATCGATCCCAATAGAGCGTGGCACGACCATTTTCGAGAACTGGCGCAGGTGTGTACTTGTAGTACGGCACTTAGTGGTCCACAAGACCGTATAGGAGAGCAAGCTGCTGGTGTATAATCCTGGCTACGAGGTTATGTCTGTGCAAGTACTCGCCGTTAGCAAGATGAGAGCAACCGGAGATGATATGCCTGAGTGACTCTCCGGGACGGCGGCATGCCCGACAAATGTCGACCGTACCGTCCTTCAGGATATACCTCCGGTAGTTATTCGTCATGATAACTTCGTCCGCAATTGCACAGGCAAAACCTTCGGTTTCTCCGAAGAGGTCCCCGAATCGAAACCAGTTCACCGACGCGAGTAGGTCTACGTCGGGTCCCGTGAGGGCCCTGTAGAACCGCCCGTGTAGCTCCTTGCTCTTCCATACCGCCCTGCGATCCTCGGTGCTTAGCACCATAGGTTTGCGCCAGTTCTTGTTTGCCAAGGAGAGCGGCGTGAGACCCTTATCTACTGCCACCACATCACGATGCATCCCACACTCGTTGTTAAGGAAATAATTCCTGAGATCGTACACCTCACGGTTGTGGAGATTTTTGGCGTTTAAAAAGCCGCGACCTCCACACTTCCGTGGGATGTACAATCTCATAACAGACGAGCGTGGGTGAAGCATACGGTGTGTGGTAAGCAATAGAC
Organism: Pammene aurita; assembly: GCA_947086415.1. NCBI lineage: Eukaryota > Metazoa > Arthropoda > Insecta > Lepidoptera > Tortricidae > Pammene > Pammene aurita. The sequence goes on from OX352299.1 coordinate 12,522,716, forward strand.
GGACTCTCCGATCCAGGGCATCCAGCTCGGTCTGTGTCCACCTTAGTATGCCAAAGGAGTATGTGAGTAGGGGCATTACCCAGGCATTGAAGGCGCGCACCTTGTTGCCACCTGACAAAAGACTATTAAGTACTTTTGTCAGCCGACTAAAGAAGCGCTCCTTCAACGCCCGTTTAATACCCACATCCTCAACACCCAAAGACTGTGACATACCAAGGTATTTGTAGGTTTCTGATTCAGAGATAGATCTGAACGTCATTGTCTCAGAAAGCTGTAGATTTGTTGAATTTACTACTTTCCCCCGCTGTACATGCATAACCGCACATTTATCAACACCAAATTCCATCTTGATGGAACTACTGAACACTTCAGTGGTGTTCAGTAGTTCCAACAGATCTCGGTTATTTGGTGCAAACAATTTAAGATCGTCCATGTACAGAAGGTGAGATATGACTTCACCCTCTCTCCGAAGCCGGCAACCTAGCCCCGAATCCTTCAGCAGATTGCTGAGCGGATTTAGAGCTAGGCAGAACCACAGGGGACTCAGACTGTCGCCCTGAAATATTCCTCGCTCGATCCTTATAAAGTCCTGCGGACCAGGGGGGTCATCCCCGCCTCCTGGTTGACGAAGGACTGTGGTCCACCGCCTCATACACGCGCCAAGGAAGGATCTTAAAGCTGTATCAATTTTATACAGCTCTAAGATCCTCTCCAGCCATGAATGAGGTACCGAATCATAGGCCTTCTTGTAGTCAATCCAAGTGGCCGAGAGGGTCCCCCCATTCCGCCGGACTCGTTGGCAAATGGTCATGTCTATGAGGAGGAGCTCTTTAGTACCACGGGACCCCACCCTACATCCATTTTGAGCCGAGGCCAAAATGTTATTTGCGACCATGTGCGCGTTTATTTTTGCTCTCAAAATGGATGTAAGGAGCTTGTAAAGTGTAGGCAAGCACGTGATGGGTCGGTAGTTTTTCGCTTCCGTGGTACTACCGGACTTATAGAGCAGAAAGGTTACACCAGTTGTTAAGGAAGGCGGGAGGGAGCCAAGTTCGATGGCTTGTTGAAATTGCGTTGCCAGACGCGAGTGCGAGCATCGAAACCATTTTAGCCAGAAGTTATGCAATCCATCCGGGCCGGGACTTTTCCAGTTCTGGGCCGTACGGATTGCACAACTTACGTCATCGGGGCTGATGGTGATAGCCCCCATAGGTTCGATGGACTCGCACTCACGTTCGACAACACTCATCCACTCGCCCTCCGTGTGTTCAACCGGCGCCGACCAGATGCTACGCCAGAAATCAGTCATGGCAGTAGCATCCGGCAGTCGCACGTCGGACACACGGGGGTCGGTTTCCTCCCACCTTCGGTATACCTTCCTTTGGTCACTTTGGAAAAGACGATTCTGCTTGAATCGGTCCACACGCTCTCTGTAGCGGCGAATACGGCTTGCCCATGCATAAACTTTCTGCTTCAGAAAGTCGATGCGCTCTATGACATTGGCCATGTAGTCGCGGGGCTCGATATTCGTCCCCGCGAACGCCTGGTGCACAAAGCGCATTACTCGGGGGCGGTTATTGCCCCCCCTGAAGCAGATCAGCTTTGCAATGAGAGTCCTAAATGAGTTAATACGACGCTCGATCCGTACTTGCCATGCGGGGACACCCCCGGTGGTCCTAGGTGCACGTTCAGCGTCCGGAAACTTGACTCGAGCAACACGGCACGCCGCGATGGCTCCGCAGTACATGATCGAGTGCGTATCATCTAAGTCTTTACTAGTCCGCAGGAGTGGATCTAGCAAATCATTCAGGGCTCCCATTAACGCTAGATTGCGTCTATTCATAGGCAAGCGTGGTAATCGTGGCCTAGGGGTATTTGTGGAGCGATACTGCGTAATTGCCTCTTCCAAAGTCCTCCTCAGTTGCTCATTGGCTGTAGTACTCACACTCTGATTCGCGATCTCCTCCTCATCGGCATTGAGATCAACCCGCGGCGCCCCCGATGCCAGGTCGGGTGCGGGTATCGGATCCGGCGACGTGGCGGGCGGATCCCGCGCCGAGGTGGTGGCCGCGCGAACAGAGAGAGCCTCCAGGCGAAGCCGATCAAGTGTCGCGTCATTCAACCGCTTTAGCCGCTGAATGACGCGCACCTGATCCGATAGGCGTTGCGCAGTCGTGTCAATAGTTGGTTCAAGAGCCTGAAACAGAGGAAGTATCCGGTCACGATACGCGCACAGATTAGTTCCCCCCTCTGTAGCCCCATAATAGGCGCGCATGACGTTCTCGTTCATGGAAGGAGTCCATTTCATGCGACGCACTATACCACCGGCAGCGGGGGCCCTGGGCGGGACAGGATGTCCCGCAAGCCCCAAGCGTGCCGACAGCGGTGGCCGTCCTCGTCGCGCTGGTGGTCGTCGCGGCGGCGGCGGCGGCCCGCACTCGTCGCTCGACTCGCTGGTCTCGGGCGCTGTAGCAAATTTGTCGCCCAATGAGGATGGCGAGGAGACGGACGAGGTGGGCGTGCGCTTGTAGTCTCGGCTTCTTTTTGACGTGCTTTGCTTCTTGTAATCATCCGTGTAGTGTATTTTTATATCCGCGTATCTTTTTGCCGCGTGACAGCCCGTATCGTATCCGTTGGGGTCATTTTTAGTGACGAAAAGGTAGAAAATATCACACTTACGAGAAAGAATACGTCTAAAATACATAATTACAAAAAAATAGAAGCAAAATTTGTATAAAACACGTCTGACGCTGACAGCCGTCAAATTATTATTATTATTATTATTATTATTATTATTATTATTATTGTTCCGAGTATTTTAAGTATACAGCTTTTTTGTAGTAATAAAGGAGATCGTCAATTCTGGGCCACCTGATATAAACCGTATACAGTTTGTACTTCAATGTAAAATACATACTCATTTTATTACTAAAGTGGACAAAATATTACAAAAAAATGAAACGGGAATCAGAAATACTAAATAAATAACCTAACCTAACAAAAATTGACGATCTCCTTTGATAAACAACACTTGTTCTACGTACAACTAGCCTCCTAGTTGCACTTCCTAATTGATTAACTTGGCTCTTGGCGGAAACTTCCACAAGAAACCAATATCCGATCCAATACAATAGAATGAGTAATGCACCATGTGTGTTATGATAAATTAATGATTGATGACGGGAGTTCGGAGAGCCCATGTATCCAAGTGTGTAATTTAATCGGTAAAAGAAAAATAATACACATATGTACTTATCAATAGCGAAGCCCATAATTTCAATTTTGCTCAATATATGCTTACTTTTACTATGACTCTAACAAAAGGATATTCAAATCAAGCGTCCTTTTTAAATATTGTTAAGGAAAGAAGTCCTTTAAATAAAGTATTTTCATAAAGTATATTAAGAAAGGTAGTGGTTTACGATTTTTCCGGAAATTTATTTATTTATTTATAACAAACATACAACTATCCTTACAGGCTTATCCTAATTCGACAGTGTTTAACCAAATTTGTAAATTAAAATAATACTCCAATACTACAACATTTTTTAACAAGCCACTCTTTTAACCACGCACTTTTTTATTTATTCCTTTATTTAAGAATTGAGTTCGACGAAAGACCTGCTGCCTCTATACAATTGAATAAGTTCTATCTCCCGGTGGATTGCACCGGCGGTCGGGAAGGACACGGACGGTCGGGGAGGACAACAGTGTTACAATCTTGTATGAAAATCCTTTGTACCATCGTTGGCGATGTCACAATATGCGACCATAAAAGCTCTATCGGAAAGTATGCGCTAGTAGTTCGGTCTACACAATCACAATTCAAGCATTACAGTCGACGAGTAGAAAAAATACTATTGTGACATTGCCTTTTTCACTTTTTTCATACCATATCGATGGTAAACAAGCATACAGCCAGCCCAATGGTATGTGGTCACAGAAGACTACAGACGTCTACAACTTCAGGGGTGTATCTAACATGCACCTGACCTTATATTTTTTAATATGAGTATCACAGATATACTAACATTTCGTAAGTACTAAGAATTGATATCGTTGAAAATAATATAAAGGTTTTTGAACTTTTTTTGGATAATCGGCACAACTATTAAGTAATATAATTTATTGATCAAATTAATATTACGCTTGGCAAGGCACCTCGTAGTTAAAAAAAGGCCAAAATGCTAAGACAGGTAAAAACCTACTCATTCAACATCGTCTTATTTGCGTCGCGCCAGTTAGTCTGACTGGCTCGACGAAAATTATTGCGATTACTATAAAACTGTCATAATTTTGTAAGTCTCATTTATGAGACGAGATGTGTTCAGCAGTCTGAAAGAAGTTTCCACTATCTTATTATTGACGTTATAATTAGCTTTGCACTACAATACAGTAATGTTTCTTTGGCACAGTTATATGACTTCTCTTTTTACTTTTTACGCGCATCACACTTTATCGCGGCCCCTCCCTATAAAGTATTATTGGATGCGTCGCTTATTAGAAATAGAGCATTTCAGGGCAACAGTCAGATATTAATTAAAATAACAGGAAGTAAGAAAAGAAGATAAAAAAACATTAAGCACATTCTCCATTCATACTCTAAAAGGACCTTTTTGGTAATATATTCAGTCCTCACATAAGCCGTATGAAACAAAGTCGTTTTATTTCATTGTCGCGGATGGAAGGAGTTTCATTAGGGCCCATCATTGCGCTAAGCAGCCTTCGTATCTGCATTTGAAAACTCGTTCAATTATACGCCCTATTATACTTACAATAAGGGGGATAATTGAATTAGTTTGAAAATGCAGATACGAGTATGCTTGCAGTAGAAAATTGCGGGCTACGACCGAAACAATAAGCTTTGTGTCGACGCCCCAGCGAGCCCGCGCGGCCAACGAGGCATTCAGATATCTACTAACCAAGAGCAATACGCCAAAAATTTAGTATTATTCAATCTCTTTGTTGCTTTTTTAGCAATCAGTTTGATTTGAAACGATCATTTAGGTTACTCAATTTAAGTTCAATTTGCTACGAAATTGTGCTCTAAAATGTTGGATGTAAAGTACATTTCATATCGTATATTACGACGTGAATAACATATTTAACATACTTAGATTTATTACAATAAAATGATGTAAACAAGGGCGCACTGATCTATACAAAAAAAAAGTAATTTATGCTACTTTCAAAAGTTAAATAGGCCAAAAATATTAGACATTAGTCATTATTAGTCATTTATTTGCAGAAAATAGTGGACATTGAAGATGGTAAATACAGTAGATTGTATCAACTATTTTACTACAGTGTAGCATGCAAATAATTATAACAAATCTTAACTAGTCTAAATAAACATCTCAAGTAATTATATTAATAAAACGAAAATAGTATGATGATATTGATGATGTATTTAATACTTCTATACAACTACATGGGGATTAATGTTACTCTGCGTTCGTAGGAAACGCCTTAGACAACCGTACACGTGATCCCTGGGTGGTGCTAAAAGAGTAACAAACTTGGCAGCTGCACTGTCCCATCTGGACCTCGCAGCACTCACTGGATTTTCATTATCATCTGCTTTCCCACCACTACTACCCCAGGAAAGAAATGCCTAGCTAAATGTATCCAGTGACATGTAGCCATAAGATAAATAAATAAATAACTACATAGTTGTTATTTAACCTCCTACAGATTAATTTATTCACTATACTTTATGCTACGCACGTATCACAACGTTTTATCTTATTAGCCCATAGCTCGGTCATGCAGAAGGAAAGAGTTCTAAGTTTACAATCGAAACTTGTTTCGTTATCCTTATGATACGACCTGAACGTGATTCTATTACAAAAACTTAAAATACCTAGTACAGGACAAGGGAAAATTTTATTCAATTCAATTCAATTTTAATTTCAATTTATTCATAAAAACGTAATAAATATTACAGGTTAAATCCCAAGTCATTACATTTTCCATAATTTCAGTTATATAATTCCATAATGCAGTATACAAAAAGTATTCATAATATAATGTCAAATAAAACTAAAACATGATTAAAAAATAAATAATAAAACCATTACACTAAGTCAGACTCTCACATATTTCCAAACACTCTCTCTCAATCATCACCCAGCTGTCCGCAAACAAATCACAGGAGCACAGCACTACAGATAGTTCATTGAGCGCAAGCATAGCACCCCGATAGCGTTTATACCGAAATTGATCCCCGAAAGAGGTGCATGAAGGTCGAAATTTAATACGCGATTGTCAATGGGGAGAGCTTTCAAAAGGTCAGTCTGAAGACTTAAAGACCACTTAAGTAAGTACATTTTATCGATAGTTATATAAATAAACGTCGACTCTCTCTTCAGTTACTTTTATTAGTAGGTTGACGTGTGTAAAACTGAGAATCTATCTATACATATAATAAAGTTGAAGAGGGTCGAAAGTCTGTACATGGAAGATAATCGAAAAAAAGTTGGCTGGGGATACTTAGAATCGATAACAGAACACGTTCCAACAATTTTTAGAATTTTTGTCTGTTTATCTGTTTGTCTGTTTATCTGTTTGTCTGTTTATTTGACCGCGCATCACGTGAAAACGGCTGAACGGATTTTGATGAAATTTTGTATGGAGATAGTTTGAGTCCCGGGAAAGGATAATAGATAGTTTTAATCCCTAAAATCAACCCTGGTGGGGGTGAAAAGGGGGTTGAAAGTTTGTATGGAGAATTTTTAACCGCTGAAACGATTTAGATAGAAATTAGTATGGGGATAAGTTATAGGATAGTTTTCAAACCCTTGTGGGGGTGAAAAAGGGGTTGGAAGCTGGTATGAGGAATTTTTTACCGCTGAACTGATTTAGAGGAAATTTGGTATAGAGATAGTATGGGTCTAGAAAGGACAAAAGATAGTTTTATCTTCAAAAAAGCCCCCCCCCCCCATCTTACAATCAACATGAACATGGCCCGACATGCTCTTGGCCGGTTTTTTTTGCATTATTATCCCAGAAGTCACCCCTTAAGGATTACTATTTCCAATTGTCAAGAAAATCCCCGGCCAGGTATTGGTAGGCTATAAAAATTCAACCTCTAAAAGGGGGGTAGCCACTACACTCTATTACCAAACTAATACCAAAAGGTCGTATCTGATGCCTATGGGAGAAGTTTTTTGGAGATAACTCAAAAATGGCTGAACCGATAATGTACAAAACAATTTTAGTAGAAAGTGGCATAAAGCGCATCTCTTCAAATTTTTATATATTTTTTGAACTTACGGTTCAAAAGTTACGGGGGGGGCTACACAACTTTTCTGACTTTCGAAGCGATTATTTCAGAAAATATTCACTTAATCACAAAATAGTCAAAGAAACCTCAATGTTATTTTGAAAGACCTATCGATTGATGTGTCACATGTTGATATTTGGTTATTTTTTTTTAATTTAGTTATGGAGCGCCCCCCTAAAAAATTTTTTTTTTCAAATTTTACTACATAACTAGTAGCTGCATACAAAATACACCTTATGTGTAAATTTTATTCAGATACGTCGTATAGTTTCCGAGTAAAATGCCTGTGACATACGGACGGACAGACAGACATGACGAATCCATAAGGGTTCCGTTTTTGCCATTTGGCTACGGAACCCTAAAAATGACATAAATCACAAGTCCAATTTTATTTTGTGACCTGCTAGAATACGTTAAGTACTAATAATGAAAAATATTTTCTAACAATTGTTAGAATTGCGCTAGGAATAGTACATGTATTTGTTTGCTACACAAAGAAACGATTACGTAAGTTTGTTTTTTCTCCACCAGGCTATCGCTTTTAATTATTGCTATATAACTTCACATTTGATAACGGTTTTGTCAAGAGCATATGTCGTCTTAGACATTTGTAATTCGTCTAGAATTCAAGGTCACTTATATTTTGACAAATTGTTTTCGATTATGCTCAGGTAATCTATTGACCAAATTGTTATAAAATGACAGATGATGTTGAAATAGTTGAATGCAATAGTATGGTAAAGGAAAATTTATATAGAATAATCTCTTTTTGTTGTTATAAACAAATATCTATATAATACCTAGCGCGACGTCAAAACCTGTTAGAATATTTTTTTTACTGTAAGTAATCATATTATTTTATCTAACTAAAAAATAAAATCGCACTTGTGAGTTATCGAAGCTCAACGTCCTAACCTAACGAAGTTGTCCTAAGACTAACGAGTACCCTCCTTAACTAACAGGTGCCGCTGAAATTAATGCATTGTGACATGAATAATCCACTTAGGAAGGATTTTGCCAAATTAACTCTAAGTTTAGAAGTGGAGCTACGGATATCAACAAATTTAAATTAATTATTGACTTAATAGTACAACAAAATTAAACGACAATAAACCAATTGCCATACATTGCACAGTGCATGTAAATACTCAACCTCACGATTTTATATCTATTCTCCTTTTCTCTAATCTTACGTTAGGTTATAATATGAAGTATGGATTTTTATGTGTATATTTCTAATCATTACTGACCCCCTCAAAAAATCATTTCTGCATTAGTGACCCCCCAATTTCATAGCTACCCCACCCCCAAATTTCAGGCTGCAACCGCGCCTGTTCTTACCTTTTCATTCTTAAGTAGACTGATTTGACTGGAGGATCGATTTGTATGATATTTAATTGCCATGGACATGATATCAATGGGTACAGTCAAGGACGTATAAATACAAAAGTGGTACTGTATCGTCCGATATACACCTACTATTCTATATCGTTTAAATCATTTCAAAAATTTTAATGAGGACGGAAAAAGCTATTGATTTTGGAGTGTAGTTTCATTTAGTGATAATTGTAAAATATTTTATCTGGACTACTGTCCTCAGTGTCCTCTAGCGTATCCAACTGTCAACTTTACTTCAAGACCATCAAGTTCCGCCTCCAGAGGGAGGGAGAGAAATTAGGGGTGATTTAGCCGCTTACTGACAAAGACCGAATTCCACGCGGGCGGAGCCGCGGGCACAGCTAGTCTATATATATATAAAAGAAGAAACTGACTGACTGACTGACTGACTGGCTGGCTGGCTGGCTGGCTGGCTGGCTGGCTGGCTGGCTGGCTGGCCGGCTGGCTGGCTGGCCGGCTGGCTGGCTGGCCGGCTGGCTGGCTGGCCGACTGGCTGGCTGGCCGGCTGGCTGGCTGGCTGACTGACTGACAAGATTATAGTTCTTATTCGATATTTTACAGGAGTATTCCTAGCAATAAATGAGTAAACAAGTGTTTCAGCTTTTTTGAGAATTTAACCCATAGAAGAGGAAAATGTGTCGACAAAGTTTAAATATCAACATGGGTATTGTTTCTATTGGTTTATCTGGTCGGTGATTACGAAATCAACATTTAGGGGGGTGAAATGCGGGTTGATATTTTGTATGGGGAATTTTTAAACGTTGAACCAATTTAGATGAAACTTGGTATAGAGGAAGTTTGTATCCCGGGAAACGACATAGGCAAGTTTTTATTATTTATAAGTTTTATACTGAGAAATATGTCTGACATGGGCAGATACTTTTTAGTAAATGGTCCGAACCTAGTATGCAATAAAATAGTAAACTTTTGGCGTACCTGTAATATAGATAGCAGTGTAATAGTAAGGGTTTAAATAAATAAAAACAAGTAATCTTAGAGACTAGACAACGCTCTTGAAAATTTGAACCATATATTCTTCATATTTCATGGAGTTTCAGTAAGAGAGAATTTTTGGAAATTCAACCCACACGCGGGTGAAAATGGGGTTCAAAAAATTTACGACTCCAAACGAAATCGAGGGCGGAAGCTAGTTCCGTATAAATTTGAAGATTACAAATAACCCGGGGAAGTCCATTAAGTGTTAAAGTCTAGATGAAATACAACGTGAAATCTTGTTAGAATTTCTCATTATATTATCATCGTATTGGGATACATTCCTGTTAGCGTTATGAAAACTATTTAAATCGGGGTATTTACCATGTGTATTTGTATTTGTTGATATCGGAAACTCGAAAAAACAAATACACTTACCGCATAATGTAGGGGACCGTACTTGTACTTTGCCATCTAGTAATGGATAGCGTTACCAGATGGCGCTGTACTCTCTGCCCTACATTATGCGGTAACTTTGGTTTGCTTTCATTCCGATGGCACTTCAGACTTGGAGCCTCAAAAAGTTCTTACACTGTGCTGCTCTATTTCATATATACTGTCTGGCTACTATAAAAGAAAAGTGAATATGCATAGTATTCAAAGATACCTATAAGGAAAGAGAGAACCCGTTCTTGCTATGGATCGAGCTTGACAACCTTTATTTAGCTGCTCCGAGATCTGGTTGGGTTGAGAGATGTACAAATCTATTTTGCGTCTCTTATTGAATCCAACCGCTGTAGCAAATTACAGGGCCCGGCGCCTGATTGTATTTTAAGGGAAAACCGCATTTTTATAGCTAGCTTTACCAAACTCGGATAAGGTTGAGCATATTTAACGCAAAATGCACTCTTTAGAGTCGATAATAAATGTCATATTTCAACAATTTTTGATAAGCAAACGGGGAGATTGGGATGAATAGAAAAAATTCTGTTGCCTTGATGAGTTCGTGGCATTGCCATGCTGCAGTGGATCCTGATACGAGTAATGCGTAACTTACCAAGGTAATTCGCTTAGTCTTACCCACAGATTTGATTTTGATTGTTTGATATAAACTTAGGTTAAGGTGAAAAACTTAAGAGAGCTACTTACGGTGTTTTTGAATTACCGACTATTTAAGTTACTCATTTTAAACGTTCAGGTATCTGTCCGTCAAACTTTAATTTGCAAAAGCAAACTGGTAATAATCTGTAATACGACTTTTTTATGTTTCTTTGTGTTGGGGATATATCACTAGGATTATAAAATAAACGAGTAATTTACCAGTATTTACACTTATATTCGTTTGTTACAAGGTTTAAATATGAATCAATTACACTATAAGACAATAATATTTTCAAGACGTCTTTACAACAATCTGGTCAAGATCCGAATGGCGGCCGCAGCTGTATACCCGTCATTTTATAACTTCAAAAATGGCGGAAACGAGCAACAAGGAATAGTCAATTGACAGTCTTTTACGATGATGCTAAATAAAAAGTAGTTATCCTTACAAGTTAAAGTATTTATCAATAATAATGCTTACAGCTCGGCCATCCTATTCGAGGCGAGACCCTTCACCAAAACTTAATGAAATAATAGCTCAAATAAAATAATTTACATATCAATTCTGACAATAAAAGGTAATGAATACAAACTGTTTAAATACCCATATTAATAACATAATTAGAGTTTTGGATCTTAATACATCGGATTTAATACATTTTCTCTTGTAATAAGATAATGAAATAATGTTTTTATTACTCATGGTCATGTCGGTTTTTCGTTTGGGACACCGACCGGGGCGGTCGTCCCTTCGTCCTCTATTGCATTCATAAAAATCCCAAAAGTTGAACAATAGACGGTTCTTACCACGTGTTAGCGCAACGCAACTGCCCGCCCGCGCCGAGGCAGTTTTAGAGAAAGCCGGTTCTAAGTATGTGTAGTCTATGTGTTTTCGTTTTCCTAATTTCGCGAAAAATAATATAATCCAGATCCATTAAGCAGTAAACTGTAAAGCGCCCTTATATTATTATACCTGCACCCGCGAGTGAATTTAAGTGAGTGCGCGACAGGCTCCGCTCGACTCTTCCACGCTTGACTGCAGTAACCTGAGAGGATACAGATAACGTCATACATTACTGCACATCGACGCGGGTGAGACCTTTCCATAGTTTACTACTTATACTAGGCCTTTGCTATTGGGGCCAGACCCGTCTAGGTACTTTTTTAAGTAAATAAAAAAAAAAGATTAAGCAAGGTCCAGAGAGTGCTCCGTAAAAACCAGAGCCTGACTTTGGCTAAAACCAGTAGCTTCGTTATCCAACTAAGTAGTCTTCTAAATTTTTTCCATGATACCTAATCGGTATATAGGTACTATTTCTAGTAAACTGAATTTAGCTTTGCCACAAGGGAAATAAGGGAAACTCTGTGGATGACTGGACGTGTATAATATATACACGCGCGCACGGTCATACCAACGCCCAAAACTTATCTTAGAGCAACGAAATTTTGTTATCAAAAAATAAACGTGCGCAAGTTTGAAGTGCAAATATCATATCTAAAACCACCCCATAATTTAACTAACTAAAACAAACATAATCTATTAGCTAGTTGAAGGGTCTGGAGACGTTAGATGAGAGCATTTCCTCGCAAGCATTGTTATAGCAACTCCTTCGCAGTTCGCAGAAAACAATAAGCTGCCGTCCAAAGGGTTACATGCGGAGCAGTTATAATCGCCACATGCACAAGTTCTAAAACGAGCCGCCGAAGGCAGGGATCCATACAGAATAGTTACAATAGTAACAACAAAAAACAAAAAAAATACTGACAAAAGCTGCAAACTTAAAGAGAAATACAATGTGCAATTAACACAATCATCGAGACTTTCTCCAGGAAAGAGGGACAAAAAAAAAAACGTTTTTTGTCATGTTCGACGGACGCGCATCCGAAATCTCCAAACACGTGCGGTTACAAGCCGCCTGGAAAGACAATAGTCATCATAAATTCGGTTTCTAAATGACAGATCCTATGACCAGAACGAAAAAAACGTTACCTAAGCGATGTGAAACTAAACATTTCTATTCCACAAACTAAAGATATGAAATTGAACAACGCACTACACAGCCAACAGAAATACGTGATGCATGATAAAATGTGTAAAATACCTTTTGCGTATAAAAAAAAGTTTATTACTTATAATATTTATGTTTTAAGTTATGGTTTTTATGTTTCCATGAATTAAAGTGCAACCGTTAAGTGTGCAGCATTGTGAATGTACTTATACACAAAAATCCATATTGGATATCAGTGTTATTGGCGTTTTTGTGCGAGTAATTATTAGTGTGACAATGAAAAATAATTATATTCGTGCTAAAAGATTTAGATTAAATTAGCGGCGATTCTTTCAAACGATGTTTACTTGTTCAAATTTTTATGGTCATATAATATCAAGTGAGTGTGATTCGTGTTTTATAATGAAGTCAAAGTCAAAGTCAAATGAAGTTATATATATTGTGTGGGTGTCTTGTGTAATATATCGAAGTTGTACTATTGTGTGTTTAATGTTAAACAGTACGGTCACGTCTGAAAATATGAATACATTTGGTGTGACTAAAATATGTAGCCAGGACTCTATTACCAAGGCGTAAAGTCTTGGATACATGTTTGTGTCACATGAAATGTATCCATATTTTCAGACGTGACCGTACAATATGTATTTGGATTTGGAAGTAATTCACATGTGGCTCACTACAGACTTGCGCAACACTATGCGACTACATTAACACCATACTACCAACTAACCTAACCACGCATACAGACACTAATAAATAAAGCAACGTCTTACTTATAGAACACTACTCCCTTCGATTGGTCCAATCGCAGGAAAATTGACCACCATTTCTACAGGCTACAAAGAAACAGTCAGCTGAATGTGCTCCGGCAAGCATTCGACAAGCAGCAATTAAGACAAGATGCGAGAAGGCTACTCCAAACGCCAAAATCCGGAATTAGTTTAGTTAAAAATATATAATCGAGTAGCGTACAACGAGGTAAATATTAATGAATAAAATAGTTATCGCACTTTCTATTATGGCCTACGGTCTGAAATCCAGGGTTCTCACAAGCACCAACAGATCACAGCTAAGGAAATACGAACGACATACTATATCCTAAAAAAAATGATAGACGTAACGTATCTAATGAACCGTCTAAAAACAATACATGAGATGCTGGAAGACAAGACGATAACAGATTAGGTACAAGTCCACAAACTATGCTATAGACTCATTGACTGAAGACCTATATGCACTTGCTGCGCTGAGCTATGGTCTACAGCTCCACATGAAGAGCAAGTGAAAGAGTGAGACCTATTTTTTTACTCATGGATTGGCTACTCGAAACAGAATAACTTGACCACAACCAGAAAATAACTACGGCTAACCTAGTCCAACTGCTAGACTACAGATCATAATGCAATGAACGCAACTTATTTATACGCAGTCACCATCCCTTCGTATATATTTACACACAGTATTTATCCATCTTCCTCACGCTGGGCACGATGCAAGTATTCGGTCTGGTTCTACCTCCTGTCATTCCTATTATCCTTGACTGCACAAACCCGACAGTCCCATCCTGTATTTATTGGCCCACCGGTTTCTCGGGCAGGAGGGCCAGCTGAGCATACCTGGGCGGCAGACGACGGAAAGAGCACGCGAGGAAGCCCAGATACACGCCCTATCTCGGAGTGGGTACGTCCGGACAGAGGTCGTTAACCCGCCGTACTCTACACCTTTGACCGACGGCCTGAACCGTACTAGCACGTGTATTTGAGCCATCTCGGCAAACCTACTCGTCCCTCCCTCCCTTGTATGACCAGCGCCTCTGCGTCCTTGCAGCAGAACTGCTGGCTGGTGGTGTCACATGACGGTGACGGTGACGGTTTATTACTCATGGTCATGTCAACCTTTGACTATCAGTTTCACATCATCTATACTAATATTATAAATGGGGAAATGTATGTGTGTGTTTGTTTGTTTGTTTGTTTGTCCGTCTTTCACGGCAAAAAGGGGCGACGAATTAACGTGATTTTTTAAGTGGAGATATTTGAAGGGATGGAGAGTAACATAGGCTTCTTTTTGTCTCTTTCTAACCCCCCACTTCCCTAAAATGGGGTGTGAAAGTTTGTATGGTTTGTTACCCCGAATTTAACGCGAGCGAAGCCGCGGGCAAAAGCTAGTTGTAGTATATTATTATAAATGATTATACAATGTAAAATGAACTGTCATCGATAATAAAGTATAGAACTTCACAAGAAGTTCACAAAGAGTTGATTACTTATTATCTTTATGATTAAGTTGGCCTTTGTACATAAGTGCTCATTGTAAAAAAGTTCAAGTTTATTTCATTCAGTGCAAACAACAAAGAAATAAATGATTATTCTATCGACTTCTTAACTTCATAATATTATTGCTTATCGACTTCATAATATTTAATTATTAGGACTTTATCATCAAGTTTAAGTAATACCGATAAGGTGTAACACAGTCGTTAAAATGATTGAATAATGATAGAGTTTGATATATCAATACAGCAAAGATCAAACCAAAAGTTATTTTTCATGATATTTAATTAAGATGACTTCATCATCAAGGTTAAATAGTGATTAAGTTTGATACATTTCTATACAACAGCAAAGATCAAACCAATAATTAATTTGTAAGCGCAATTATTGTTTACGTCATTGAATAAAATATTATCAGATTGTTTAATGTATTTAAAAATTCAAATTAGAAGGAAACTTTATAACATAAAATACATACAAATAACATAACACTTATCACTTTCACATGAATATAGCACAACAGCACATGTATAAACACATGATTGATTCAGACCAATTTTATTAACACTCACACACAACGTAGTTGAATACATAACGACAGCGGAGAGTCGTGCAGAGTGGCGTAGCGTTCTGAACCACACCACTACACATGGGCCGCGATTCGAAAAATAAACACATACACTGGACAGACACAGCTCCAACCCAACTCAACTCAACGCTATAACGACATTGACATTTGCTATTCGAACAGATTTTCATTCAACATTGGTTTCACATTGGTCTGACATTGGTCACACATTGGTCTCACATTGGTACAACATTGGTACAATGTGTGACCAATGTCAGACCAATGTGAGACCAATGTTGAATGAAAATCTGTTCGAATAGCAAATGTCAATGTCGTTATAGCGTTGAGTTGAGTTGGGTTGGAGCTGTGTCTGTCCAGTGTGTGTGTTTATTTTTCGAATCGCGGCCATGACGTGACGACCATGATCATTCTTTCGAGAGCGTAGCGTCAGAGAAGATGTAGGTGAAGGTGATGCCTTTCTTGAGGAAGAAGAATACATCTCACTTTGGCGCTCCTGGGTCGGAAGTGTTCTACACCCCGACCCTCTCACCTGGGCACTCCTGGGTGGTAAAGAAATACCAAACCCTGGCCCTTTCACCTGGATGCTCCTGGGTCATCAGTCTGAAACTTGTAACACTTTCTTTAGAAACGTGAATAATTTAGTCTTGTTATTTTCAACACATACACATTTCAACATGTGTGATTACCTAAATATTATAATGACAATTATGTAATTGTTTATTTACGTTTTAAAAGTATAAGTTTAAGAATTAAATATAACCTATTATCTATTAATTATTGCAAGAAATAATTGATTATGATTATTAAGTAAGTAACTTTTGTTTGATTAACGTTTGCTTTTATACAACTTGACGCGTGTGATTAAATGATGAGATACATGTAATTGCTCGTACTAGTTTAAGAAAAGAGTAACATTTTGGATTAAAATATATGATTTCCAAGCGCGGAGTTGTTTTAATTTATTTTAATTTGGTTTAATTTATTTTTAAGTTGAACTTCGAAGTGTTCTACTGTGGTTAGTTACCTAATAAGTATAGTGATATACGTTTTAATGTTATCTACCGACAATTGTCTAAAGGTACAATAAGGCAACGCTAATGTAACGCAAACTTATTCTTTTGTAAGTTTATTATTGATTTTGATTTTTAAAACATCATCAACATCAGCAATTTAATTTGCGTTAATTTTACTTTGTCACGATTACTTAGCCACGGTAAGATATTTTTTATACAAGTTTATTAATCAGAATTTAATTATCATATTTGTATCGATGTTTCAATTAATTGATTAAAATGATCTTGTATTGCTGGATTCGTAACATTATCCAATGTAATAATAAATCAGTCTTAGTGGTCTGATACTACGAACTTTGATAAATATGTGAAATACTTATATTATAATAATAAATAACTTGTTTAGTAGCGATGAAAGCAAGCTAAACCAAGTGTCGTTATTATCCTATTTTGTGCGAGTGGTACGTAGCCAGCGCGCATTCCAGTGTGGTGCTACTCTTCAATATGCTTAGGGCATAGACAAATCGGGAGAGTTTAGTTTTTATCTTTTCAGTTTGTGGTTTCCATGTTAAGTGACTATCCAGGGTTAGGCCTAATAAGGTGCATTCAGTGACTTCTTCGATATTCAGATTGTTTGTTATGGTGTCCAGGTTTAAAGGTGGTTTTTGTCTAGGTCTAAATTGTATTATTTTTGATTTATCATTATTTGTTATGAGATTGTGATCCTGTAGCCATTTTGATATTAAATTAAAGGTTTCTTCAATAAGTGAGTTGTGATTGCTGTCT
The DNA here is from genome assembly GCA_947086415.1 of Pammene aurita. Taxonomy (NCBI): domain Eukaryota; kingdom Metazoa; phylum Arthropoda; class Insecta; order Lepidoptera; family Tortricidae; genus Pammene; species Pammene aurita. The sequence goes on from OX352299.1 coordinate 12,540,103, forward strand.
GGATATTCGAATAATAGGGATATGTCATCTGCAAACATAATGACTTTGTGATTTGTGATTTTAGGGAGGTCATTAATATAAATAAGGAACAGAACGCATCCTATGACACTGCCCTGTGGAATTGAGTTCTCAATATGTATTATGTTTGATTTAATAAAGTGTAATGTTCCGGACTGGTGGTCAAAGTGTTCGATTTCTACATACTGTTTGCGTGATGCGAGATATGATTTCACCCAGCTTAATGCCCTACCACGTATGCCTATTGCGTTTAATTTTTGTATCAGAATATTGTGTGAAACTCTGTCATATGCTTTAGACATGTCTAACAAAAGTCCCACTGCATAATTCTTGTTTCTTATGTATTCGACTATTGGTTGTATATAATTATAAACTGCAAGTGTGGTAGAATATTTTTTCCTGAAAGCAAACTGATTATCATTTAATAGATGATGTTTTTCTAAGAAAGTATAGATACGATTTGTCATACATTTTTCATAGATTTTTGATATTACAGGGTTCTCCCTGCAATCAGTCTATAATGGAAAGGGTTGTCTTTTTGGCTTCCTTTTTTTAAAACAGGTCTAACTTTTGCTATTTTTAGTCTTTCTGGGAAGGTACATTCTTCAAAAGATTGATTTATCAACCGGGTAATAGGAGAGGTGAGCTCGTTAATGCATGTCTTTATCAGTATAGAAGGGATTTCATCAGTACCACAACTAATTTGCACTAGTCGCAGAAAGTTAAAACTGGATACATGAATTAAACAACCCTAATTTAACCCTTTTGTCACTGACCTCAGGAGGACATAACATGATAACGAATAATATTAACTATTAATTCCTTTTTTATTTCTTATCTTATGTTTATTATTGCTACTATATTCTTTTAACTAACTCTACGGATAATATTAAATATGAAGTTTAATTCCTTTAATTTATCTTCTTGTGTTTATTATTGCTACTATATTCTTTTAACTAACTCTACGGATAATATTAAATATGAAGTTTAATTCCTTTAATTTATCTTCTTGTGTTTATTATTGCTACTATATTCGTTTAACTAACTGTACGTTTAACTCAGTATACTAAAATCAAAAAGATTTATAAAATATACTTTTCCAAGATGGATTGACCCATTTAGTAAAAGGGATTTGGCTGTTACCCAACTTTCATGTTAAGTGTCGTTAAACTTTACTATTAGGTTAAATGTAGGTAGATAATTCATTCTCAAACTGCACAAACGACTAAATTAACGTCTGATATTTGTTAGGCATACATACTAAATATTACAATGGTAATTGATGAGCTTGAATAATAAAATAGTAAATGTAATCAGAGACCACTTAAACCACTTTTTTGACGTCTTATTTGATTAGATTATCTGTGATTTATTTCATTTGAGTTAGTCATGTAAAGTATATTGGCGTTTTACGTACACCTACAAGAACCAAGCTCTAAAATATATAATGATGTATATCGTGCATTCTCATAATCGCATGATATTTAAAGTTTAAATGATAAAAAGATAAAAGATATTTATCCTTCAATTTAGGGACATTACAATGCACTTATGAACGTCAGAATTTATTGATTACTTTCCCTAAAAGATACAAAATATTGCTAGGTATATTACGGTACAACTGAATGAAAGTTTAGCACATTATTCACGTGCGTTGCGCAGGTACTAGATACATTTAAGTAAGTTTGATTCAAAGTACCGCACGTTCATCCACGTGCGTTTCATAGGTACTAGATTATTAAGGTAGGTCTGAAAAAAAGCCCTGCACGTTCATCCACGTGCTTTACATAAGTAGGTTATATAGGCAAATAGATCTATTTAGGTAGGCCTGAAAAAAGGTTTGACATGTCCGTTCACTTTTGTTGCATTAACCCCACCATTTGCGTGGTCGACTTCATACGTGTCGCCTCAAACATTTGGCTTTACATAAGAATCATTTAAGTTTTTATTCTTCATTTGACTCTACATGTGATTTTTCGTCTCTACACGTTGAGTCTACATCGACTCCAAATGTGACTTTATATTTCGACACTACACGTGACTTTATATTTCGACACCATACGTGACTACATATCGACTCTACGTATCGACTCTACATATCGACTCTCCATATCGACTCTACATATCGACTCTACATATCGACTCTACATATCGACTACATATCGACTCTACATATCGACTCTACATATCGACTCTACATATCGACTCTACATATCGACTCTACACGTGACTACATATCGAAACATAATCAAAAGGTATTATGAATACAATATGAGTACGCGTGGTCTCGTATTGCTTGAATTAACGTTAAAATTAATAATCAAAAATAAATGTTATAACGATTATACGCGACATACTAGTTATTATATTCAGGCAACTTCAGTTTTATTTATTCGCGTTTTGACTATCATTGGCGTATTCTTCTCACTTTATGATTAAATAATAACTCTCCTTTCATTTGAGAGTTATGTAAAAAGGGAATGATTCAGTTCGTAAATTTCTAAGCAATACTTTGCTCATTAGTCATTAGTGGACACAATTATGACAATTATATTAGGTCGTCAAATCATCATCGATTTTCCATCAACTTCCTCAATAATTAAAATCGGTAATATCCTTTACTATGTTAATTACCATCTATACAAGGCAAAAATAGAGATCAATTGACATTATAAGTGATTATATCATTTATGATCATATACCTCGATAAAACAGAATACACACATGGGATTATATGCGTGTTAATATGCCGACGACATGCACGAGATTAACAAATCTCGACTATTAAGGCTCTTGTTCTTATTTTGTTACTTTATTTTGTATATAAACAGACATGTGAATAGTCAATGTACCCATTTAACTTAACTATTGTGATTTAATCATTAACTTTATTGATTGGGTCGAATACAATAAGGAGGTAAAGAACTCAAAAATACTTCGGTCAGTTACCACACCGAGACTTATATAAGTATAAAAGGTAGTTACTATGACCTTTATAGTACCGTTTATTAAGACGAAATATGTATGGGATATAACTTGTACTTAGACAATACAGGCAATTTATTAATTATTGTAAATAATACTTTAATTTATTTACACACTTTATTTAATCACCTTGGTTCATATCTCTGAAATTGATTTCTAAACTAAATTCGAGTTAATACCAGTCTTAAGCTGTGGCGTGAACGATCACGTAAACTTGAAAACTACACTTTTATGTATATCCAAACGCACTTGGTATTAATTATCATTTAACCATAATAATTTTTAACGTCAATAATGGTTCACGAGAAGTAATAGTCATTATAAGCATTTTAATAATATGAAGTGATACATACGCGTGAACCACTTAGAGACATTGTGCACACTACAAGCGTTAAGGAGTTTCTAATAAATTATTGTTTCATTTTAATCACATTCATAAAGCATATTAATTTCATTACTGAATATTCCGTTGTCGAAACAATAATTATATTTGTTTGTGGTAATAATGGAAAAGGAAAATAAATTACCTTTTCCTAAGATTTATTATTATTTTCAACTTGTTTACATATTTACTTATTAGAAAGAGATACAAAGTATTTTGAATGCAGCCTGCTTCCCAGGTAGCAAACTGACGTCAGCGACGCACAAGCGACGTCATTTTTAGGTCATATTAAGGTTGTCATTTATTCGCTGAAAACGTACGTTACAGTGACGTCAATTTAAGGTCAGGTTAAAAAGTGGACGTCGTACTAACGTCAATTAAGGGTCATCATCTGGACGTACCATATTTACCGCAAAGTGGACGTCTTAATAACGTCAATTTTAGGTCAGCATCTGGACGTACCGTATTCGTCGCAAAGTTGACGTCTTAATAACGTCAATTTTAGGTCAGCATCTGGACGTACCGTATTTGTCGCAAAGTTGACGTCTTAATAACGTCAATTTTGGGTCAGCATCTGGACGTACCGTATTCGTCGCAAAGTGGACGTCTTAATAACGTTCATTTTAGGTCAGCATCTGGACGTACCGTATTCGTCGCAAAGTGGACGTCTTAATAACGTCCATTTTAGGTCAGCATCTGGACGTACCGTATTCATCGCAAAGTGGACGTCTTAATAACGTCAGTTTAAGGTCATCACCTGTACTATGTACGATGTACAGTAAGACGTACAGTATCCGTCGGCAACGAGAAGTTTTGCTAATGTAAATTTTTGGGATCACTATTAACGGTTAGATGTTTGTGACACGTAAACTATTTCAACAGGAAGTTTTATGTGGCAGTTAATTTATATGCTAGTAAGTTATCCTATACTTTACTCAGGCTTTGTAAATCTTCTTTCTTCGTAAATCTGTCCATTATCATAGCGAATGCTAAGAGAAAATACTAATTAATACATTATAACAAGACTTTATGTAGCCAGTAAGCCAGTACTTATGCATAGGAATTTGAAATTTGAACAGTTTCATATTAGTCGTTAGAGTCTGTCCGGAAAGAGAAGTGTCATAGAATGTATGAGCTCCCATATAAACCACGATACATCTATTTCCGGACAAACTGTAAGTATCAGGACCTACTACCGACTTAAAAATAAAGCTTAAATATATATAACGCGTTTCGTTTCTTGATATCAATAAAATTTGTCAATCTTGTAATGTAAAACATTCATGAAGTAAAAAAAAAACATTTACGTCTTTTTAGTTAACTTCAAAGTTAATACTTATATAAAGTCATTTATTACAGATTTTTTAATGTTATTAAACATCAAAACAAACTGAGCAATGTGATTTTTAAAAACATAAGAAATTGGAACGGAACGAAATTCTGTCATTTTGATTGAAGTGACGCTTTGAGTGACGTTGTTTTCCCTCCTTTTCAGTGTTGCCAATTTAGCATTTTATATGCTAGATCTAGCATACTATCATCTCAATCAGCATTTTATTTTAGCATTTAGCATATAGCATATTTTTTTAGCATATTTACACGAAGCAAGAAAGCAGAATACAACGATATTTTTCATAAGAAAATTAATTTCTGTTATTAAAAATTGTATATCTGTTTTCGAACGGTTATTATTTTTTACATACTTAGGGACCTTGACACATGGTCGCCACCAAGACTCTCAAAAAAATGCCCAGTCACTACATAATCCATATACTTTTTTCAAAAATTTTGGCCGATTTGATCAGGTCTGGCATATTTTTTTGTTATAGTATGGTGGACAATCAACCAAATCCGAGATTATAGGCTCAAGGGCACATATAAAATGAAGTTGGCATATTATTAGCATTTTTTCATCCTCACTCTAGCATATTCAGGACCATTCGAGTTGGCAACACTGCTCCTTTTTTCTTTGCCTTGCTGCCCGTATTACTGCCAATAAAAACTTTCAACAAGAACAAAAATGTACTCAGTGATACAGTTTAGTGTAGAAGACGGCGTAAACAATCAGTGGTTTACGCCAAAGTGTTGTGAAGTCTTTTGGCCACCCGTTAAGGGAACTAAAGCGTTTGAAAAGGTTTTGGCTGATGTCAAGACACCAGATGAAAAATGGAAATTGTACAGTGTTCAAAGAGTTTTTTGTGATACTGGTGCGTATATTTTAATAGTTTTTTTACAAACCACTTTGGCTATGAAAACTAACGAAACAGTTTCGTTTCCTGGTTTCTGGATGCAATATTTCCTGATTTATTCTTCTTCTTCAGCGAGTAAGTATGCGCACACTGTTGGGCATACACGTCTCCAGTTTGATTTCCTGATTTACCGAGAGCTTACTGATGTTGGTGAAAGTTTTCTGTTACTGTGTGACTACTACCTAATATGGGTAATTTTTAAAACTGCTTCAAATGTGATAACCTACTAATCAAAGTGGTTGACTGTACAACTTCAGGTTGTTCCAACTAATGAAACTCCATCCTATATTTTTACTAATAACGTGATAACCTTGTTTTAATTGAGTGAGGGATGCATTATGCTGTGTTCATTTATTATGTTTGCATGTTGTGTGTATTTTTTTATTTCATTTGCAAGTACCTAAAGATGGCACAGAGAAAGCAAAAAAAACTGGTTGATGAGGATATATCAGAACCAGGTCTTAAACGGAAAAGGGCCAAAAGATATGTTTCTAGCAGCGACGAAGATAATGACAATCCCACCACCATTATAGTCAACAGCTGTTATGAAGTAAATCCTGACACATTGCACAACTACTTGTTGCACATGTCAGAATAATAAAGCATAGCATTTCATTCCTAAGATTTATAAGATATCTGTAGTTATTTTTAGTTCATTAACATATTTGCGGCATTCTCATCAAAGAACTTTCAGCCAGAGCCCTGTTTGAATATTTTAATGTACTTATTTTTATACCATGGTTCCCTTGGAAATATGATATTATATACAAAGAATATTAAAAGTTCACCTTATATAGGTTAAAACTAAACAATACAGGTTATTTTGTAGAATGCATATTTTACTAGTCATTTTATACAAATATATGATGAATACTGCAATGAAATACTTTGAATTACAATAGGAGACTCAGCATATTACTAAAAAGCTCCAATAAAAAAATTAAGTTGACTATATATTTAAAAAAAAACTTCTATGAAAAAACCATTATGTTAATTATTCTCATCACTCTCCCAAAAGGCTACTACTAGACTACCTAAGGAGTGAGGTGGAAATCACTTACAAATATAAAAAAAAAATCTATTGTAAAACATGTAGGTGTTATATTGTTGGCCGGTACTCAATGTAACCTTGGTGACAGTGGAATAATATGGTACCATCAAGCTGATCTGATGATGGAGCTGGGATGTAGATACCAGAACATACCTAATGATGAAAAGTGCTTGCTTGGTCGAGTTTCGACTCATTTGTTTTGTTGTTTAGAATACTTTCTGGCAGTACAAGAATAGGTAACATCAAGTACAGTCGGCTAAATATCTTGTGTTAAAATGCAATTTTTTAGAAAAACATATTTTGATCAATATAGCTAGCTGTACAGTCAACAGCAATAGTATCTTCCTATACAAAGGCCACAAAAATATGTGACTTTGTAGGGTCATAAGAGTGTGTCACATATTTTTGCGGCCTTCATGTAGGGAGATACTATTGCCGGTGACTGTACCTAACTGCTAACTCTGTTATACATATAGAAGTTTGTCTTGTAGCCAAACCTATCTTTTTCTTAGAACCCTGTTTGGGTATGGATTGTATGGAGAGACAGATGGAATTTTTTTCCTTGTGTGGTTCCAGGCAACTTACATAAGAAAAAGGAAGAAACAGCTTGAAGCAGGTGGTGCAAGTTATAGTTGTTTAGTAGTAATAAAAATACATAAAATAACAATATCTACACACTTAAAACATTGTATGAAGAAAGTTATTTCAAATCTTCACTTTTTTCACATTTGGTCTGATGAACAAATAATTTGCTATTTTACAATTATACATTATCTTGTTTGTTACAGGTTTCATACGTGAAAACTTGGAGGCAGGGATATTTCCAGCAAAGTGTCTCGGTTGATGAAATTTTGTTTTACACAGTAGTAACAGTAAAACTTCTATGGAAAGAGATCCAACAAAAAGCCTTTTTGCCAACTACGCCTGCGAGTATGTATTGTAGGTATTCAGCTTGTGACAAGTGCATAGAGGCAGGTGAATGAATATCGCGGCCGCGTGATCTATTAAAATGCGTCAGCGCCCACAAGGACCAATGAATCATTTCGTTTGCAGCTTGATGAAGACTGTCATGTTGGAGAGTTACCACTTTTACGGTTCCCTATAGATTTCAGAGAACTTGGTATAGATTTGGCTTAGGAAATACTACAGATTTTTATAAATCATTCAAAATCGGTTTATGGATTACATTTTTTGGTATGCCCCCTAGCCTGTCCGTGGCTTTGACCTACATGAATACGGCTGACCGCATGCTCTCTTGCTCAGTTTGGTCCCCTTCTCTCTTACTAATGCTATTAAGATAGAGAGGAGTAGGACCAATGTGAGCGAGCGAACTCGCGGTCAGCCGCCTTCATTAAGGAAGTGTTGCCACCACTTTTACCTACTTCTTCGAAGTTTTAATGTATCTACTTAAAATTTACATGCTTACGGTTGTGTTTTTTTTTAGTTTAGTAGTCCGATAGTGGGCATTAGAGATATAAATGTTATTTTAAGTCATGGCCTCATACATATTAAAACAAAAATTACCTAATTATACTTGTTTTTTTAGTAATAGAAATAAGGTAAACAATCTTGTACCTAGACTAACTAGACAAGTCAAACCTTAGGCTTCAATATATTATAGTAAGTTTTAAGAAGAAATTATATTTTGAGTTGTTATATTTTTTTGTTGTTATAAACAAATTTCAGGACTGACAATTGAACTTGGCACCCATTTAGATCTCACTTCTTTTGTCGTTGAAGTCAACAACCAAGGCATATATAACTTGGCTCTCATTTCACATTTATGTTTTTGATGGGATTATTGTTATGGGGCTATTGGTTCCCACTGTCCTTTAATGCCTCTTTAAATATAAATTATACTACTTACATAGCGTTTTTTAGTTTCATCCATAAGTCCTAGAGTTTGTTCAGGGTACGTAGACAAGATGCCTGCTATGCTAAGCGCTAAACTCTTATCTACTCTTACACGTAAGAATTTGGCGTCTTGTCTAGGGCGCCTGGCCAATAAGTGAGAACCGTCTTAGAACTTAAATCTAGCACGTCGTTAATTCACTCAACAGCCAGGTCGGTTCTATTTTTGAACAGACTACCCACCCATCCTAGCTACGAGGAGCATATTGCCGTGCTTACGATATCAGCAGTGTGTTTTGAGAGATGTTTTTTAAATTTATATAATACCCGCCTTAATAAAATTGAAAATCGCTAACTTCTACTGCTGATATCGTGAACACAGCAGCATAATGCAGCCCCCCTAGGTCCTGACCTGTGCCTATGTCCTAGTAACGCCACAATCAATCCTGTGTGTGACGTTATTCGAACATACTGGCTGCCCTAATATGTACGGCCCAGAAACGTCCGTATGAATTAAGCATATGACGTCTCTCCAACGTCAGTGGCTGCCCTAATATGTACGGCCCAGTAACGTCCCTATGGATTCAGTATATGACGTCACTCCAACGTCAGTGGCTGCCCTAATATTTACGGCCCAGTAACGTCCCTATGAATTCAGTATATGACGTCTCTCTAACGTCAGTGGCTAACCTAATATGTACGGCCCAGTAACGTCCCTATGCATTCAGTATATGACGTCTCTGTAACGTCTGTAAACAGACGTCTTGAGGCTGTGACAAATTGACGTCATCTGCTGGGACCCCCCGACGTCGAGACATGACGTCTCTTACGTCGAGCAGTACCGTAAACGGACGACATAATGACGTGCATTTATACGTCATACCTGGGGTTCCTTTGCTTAAACTTGGCTTGACACGCTGCCGCGTGTCTAGATTTCAAGTTTTGATATTATTTTCTTTTTTATTTATAGCAATTCGTAAAATTATTTTGAAATAATATGCGCTTTTCAAAAAGGGCTTAAATAATATCGTAAGACGTCGAAAAAAAATAATTTACTTCATATGGAATAATGAATTTAAAATTATTTCCCGCAAATCTTTGAATATTAATTTGACTACTGCAAAATATAAGTAGTACATATTTACCATTGAGACATACTGTAGGCGAATTATACAGGTATAATAATACCAACGTTATTTTATTCAAAATTAAAGCGAATATCAAACTATACTTATTGAAAAGGAATTGAAGGTTAGGTCATAAAAGTTGATTTGAAATAAAAGAACATATTTTTATGGATTGTGAAGTTATCTTCATTAGGAATGATGACAAAAATATCTGACTTACTAATCTCTCTGATAATTAATTATATTGATTATGTAACAACATAACAAACATCTACATCTAACATGTGCATATCCAAAAGAGCAACCTGTGGCAAAATGTCCATGTATGACTAACCATATAAACCTCCGGACTTACTCCGTTACGGAAAATACAGTTTACCTTCAATTATCAATAAACATACCATCTAACGTGTGCATATCCAAAAAAGTAACCTTTGGCAAAATGACCATGTTAAACTAACCATATAAACTACCATATAATGAGCTCTGAATCAAAGAAAAACTGGAAGTGTAAATTGTGTATACAAAAAAAGGATGAAAGAGCTACAAATATTACCAATAGAAAGACAAATAAAAATAATCCTATAAAAAAATACATACCCGGAGCCCTATTGTCAACCACGTCAAATACTTCAAAAAATGGACCCGCGGCGTTAAACTTGCGTCCGGCGTGTGACAGTTATTACAAAGAAAGCCCTATTACTATGCTATCGTCGCATCCAGAGCAAAGACAGGCGTCGACACCGACTGATACGCCTATAGAAAATCCTATTGTTGTGCCGGCTTCACCATTAAAGCATAGTATCAATGACAATAACTCAACGCAGCCTGGGAATTCAACTTCTACACCAAAGAGTTCGGAATCGGACCATACTGCACAAACAACACCTGAAGACAATCCACCTAATTTAAAGGAAAATAGTAGAAAGGATAGCTTACCTGACACTCCGCAATACCTAGACAATCCTAGTACAAACAAGATTGCAGACATTCAACCAAGTTTAGAAATAAATAGTAGAGTTGATAGTTTAACTTGTATTTCAAAAAATATAGAGCATCCTACGGCAAACGAATCTCAAGTTATTCCGATTAGCCCAAAAAATCTAGACTATGTAGCTACTCGTAAACCTAGAGTAAAGAAACTCAGCTTATCACCGATACAAATGACAGATAACTCACTTATGGATGAGTCATCAGATCCTCTCCTTTCAAGCAACAGTGCACATAGCTTGCCAATTTATATTCAAAATGAACAAATCGGAGAACTAAAGGATGAAATTACCATAATTACTACGCAACTCAGTAGCGCACACGATGAGATAGCAAATCTTAATGCTGAAATTGTACAACTTAAAAAACGCCAAACAGAATTGGAGCGTCAAAACACCGTGCTAAGAAACCTCTGTGGGGAATACAATATCTCAACACCGAAGAAAGCGACCCCTAAACGAGGGGGCAAAAAGAGACGAAGCCCTCGAAGATCTCCTACACCTCAAACACCTCAAACGACTCTACCTACTACAACAGACAGTTCAAAATTACCTACAGACTGCAAAAACAATGAACAGATCGTGAAATGTGCCGATAAGGAACTATTAACGCTATCTCCGTGTCAAAAAGGTATAAACTCGTATAAAAAAATATTATGCGACGCCACACCTAAAAAACTAAAAACAAACAAAAAAGTTTCCAAGCAAAGAAAATCATCCAGCGATCTAGGACAATCCAGTAATTTTGTGTCAGCATTGAGGTTAAAATCGGCATTAGATGCTCTACCAAATCCTGAACCTAATAGTAATCCATCAGTAACGGATAATAGTAGTCAAAATGAAAAACAAATCTGTGAAAATGATAGTTAAATCGATGGGTCTCATCATTTCGACGACTTGACGCCAAAAAACCAAGTAATTATTCTAAGTAGTAATAAAAAAAACCCGATTCTACGTATCGCAAATAACACGCTGTCACCAAATACACAGATTTGCCACTATATTAAACCAAACGGTGGAACGGAAATGTTGTTAAATGATATACACCTGAAAACAAATCTACTCACGAAAAACGATTACTGTATCATACTAATTGGCGAGGAGGATTTTTGAAATCTTCAAAGAACTACCATAATCTGGTAATTAGCATAAGAGAAAAATTAATAGATTTAGACCATACTAATTTTATTTAGGTATTCGTTGCCTTCGCTTAACCCACATATGAGATTACACCCTCGTAACTCAGCCCTAATCGAGTGAATTCCTCGACTAGTAGCGCCATCTGTCGCGCCACTCAGGTACTAATGTCGCCCGGTGCTAGCGCCAGGCTGATTTCTCCTCAGTACGCTTTTGTAAATGCAGCGATGCCAACCGCCTCTATAATTGGCGAATTGAACTTTTTAATCACTTACTATACATAGATATTTGCACACACGGACACGCCTATCTTATTGACTCTAATGAACGTCTCACATATGAGTGTGACATGTTCCACAGGCTTTCAGGAGACATAAATCACCATGGTATGAAATGTATTTTCACGCAGATCGATGAAGCTATGTATGACATTAGAAAGAATCATCTACATAACGAGAGTCAACTCGATAAAGATTCTAGTTCAATAAACCATTCGGTCTCGGAAACCGGGGAACAGCAGTTTTTTTTCGTGCCTAGCCACATAAACGTCCTTCACCAGAATATTGCCGGCCTAATAAACAAGACAGATATGCTAACAATTCGTTTAAATGAACTAGAATCGGATAACGTAAATATAGACGTTATATGCATCACAGAGCATTTTATAATGGCCGGCCACGAAGACCTCTTGACTATACCGAGCTATGAGCTAGCAGCGTGTTTCTCAAGAAAAAACAAACGCGGTGGGGCCTGCATACTGGTGAAACATGGACATCACTTTAAGGAATTACCAGAAATTGCAAAACACTCCATCCCAGGAATTTTTGAATGCTGTGCCGTAGAATTCATCATCATCATCATCATCAGCCTATATTAGTCCACTGCTGGACATAGGCCTCCCCTTATGAGCGCCATAGCGCCCTGTCTTCAGCTTGCCGCATCCAGCATCTGCCTGCAGTCTTTCGCAGATCGTCATCCCACCTGGCCAGAGGGCGTCCTACACTACGTTTGCCGAGACGCGGTCGTAGAACTGACTGCCCAAAACTCTATAATTGTTTGTGTATACAGGACTCCTAGTTTTAGCAATCTGACTCTATTTTATGAAAAACTAGACATTATTCTCAAAAAAATATGCTTTAATGTTAATAATAGAATTATTTTATGCGGTGACTTTAATATTGACATAATGAAACATAATTATTTATCTTTACAATTAGAATATTTTCTTTTAGGTTTTAATTTAAGATTAAAAATAAGACAGCCAACACGTTTATGTAGTAATACATGCGTAGACAACTTTGCACACAACATAAAGCAAGGTCAAAATAGTCAAGTATACGACTTCGGTCTATCGGATCACACTGCGCAAGTTTTTAAATATCCCGGGAATAAGATAAAGAAAATAGATACATGGCGTATTGCCAGACGAAATTACTGCCGAAAAAATCTTGAAATGTTTAAGGAATATTTGGAATGTTTGTCCTTTTCTAACATTTATATTACTCGAGATCCTAATGTTACTTATAATCATTTTCTCGATGACTTCCAATTGTTATATAATTTATGTTTCCCTATAATGATTGTGACGATTAGGACCAATAAAAAAGTTAAGTGGTTATCAAGGGGCATAAAAGCCTGTAGTAAGAAACAAAGGCAACTCCTCTGGCAGTATCGACGTATGCCCACCACTACCAATAAAATCATTTTGAAAAACTATTCTCAGAGGTATAAATGAATAATAAAACTAACACAGAAGGCGCAAAATAACTTTAAAATAGCCTCAGCGAGAAATAAGTCAAAGGCAATTTGGCAGGTTATAAACTCTACTAAGGCTTATTGTAAAAAAAACGACATTATCAAGTTAAAATCCGAAACAAATATTGTAACAAAACCCAAAGATGTAGCAAATATGTTAAATAACCATTTCATAGAATGTGTTCAAAACTTGTCTAAAAATTATACAAAACAGTGTAAAATTACTAAGAATGTACATTCTATGTTTATGTCCCCATCCACAGAACAAGACATAAAGTTAATAATTAATTCCTTAAAAAACACAAGAAGTGTGGGCTTTGATAAAATTAGTACCAATGTAATCAAATATGTTCGTGATACAATAGCCACCCACCTCAGTCACATACTAAATTTGTGTATTGATACGGGCACATATCCAGACAAGTTAAAGATTTCGATAGTTAAGCCTCTATTTAAAAAAGGTGATAAAGAAAGCCCTCAGAACTATCGGCCAATAGCCTTAATACCTTAGTGTTCTATTCAATCAAACATTAATTTTATAGGCGTAGAGCGTGTTTAAGATCCCTGACTTCTGATTCTTTGTATCTATCAATTATAATGGAATAAGTTTACTTATTTCAAACGAGTTTGACAATCGTATAGAATAATGTTCTGTTTATGCTTGTATTTATAAGGGTCTTTTTTTTGCATGTATTTAATCGGAGAACCGTTCAATTCAAATAGTCATGATATGTTTATTAATTATGATCGAAGGAGCCGACTTAATTTATTGTTTGATACGGCTTGCAAATTGAAGCTTAGCGTAACGCCTACGAAAGCATTTTACGACATAAAATATCATGTTTTACGAAGTGTTTCTAAGTTAATGTCTCAATCCAAACAAAGTTAGGAGAACTACAAATTTTTGTGTTGAGTTGCGACGTAGTTAAAATTATACAAGGAAAAAAAAAATTAGCTTCAAAATGCGATCGACGATTAATCTTCGGGAATTATATAGTGAACCCTTTTAATGAATGGAATGAATGAATTATGAGTGGAATGCCCCACTTTAAAAAAACATGTAAAATAATTATGACCTTAGTGTTCTCCAAAGTTTTTGAGAAATTTATATACCAATCCTTATCTAGCTTTTTGGATACATTTAACTGTAAACAAATTATGTAAAGAACAAAAAGGTTTCAGAAAAGATATTAACATAAACATGGCTATATATGATCTTATACATAATGTTATGGAATGCGTTGATAAGAAAATACCCATATGTGCTTTATTTACAGACATGACTAAAGCTTTCGATCATATAGATCATAAAATATTACTTAGCAAACTTAATTGTTATGGTATTAGAGGAAATGTATTAAATCTTATCAAATCATATCTTTCTTAATAGGCTTCAATACACTGAGGTAACAAAAAGTTGTGTTAAAAGTAAAACAGACCAAGTATTTTCATCCAATGCAAGGTGTGTAAAATATGGAGTACCGCAGGGAAGTGTCCTAGGCCCTTTGTTGTTTCTGATCTATATTAATGATCTGCCCACAGCCATCAATCGACCAATGATTTTATTTGCAGATGATAGCACGTCTATTGTAAAATGTAACGACATTGATAATTATGAAAATGATATTAATACTGTAATAAATGATATAATAATATGGCTTAATAATAATAACTTAGTAATTAATTTGACAAAAACAAATGTAATGCATTTTTATCAGCGAATTAATCCAAAAGACATGAATGTTAATTATGAAGGGACCGCGATTGAAACAGTGGAAGTGACTAAATTCTTGGGTCTATTCATTGAAAGTAAACTGACTTGGAAATATCACGTAAATGAAATTTGTAAAAAGCTAAGTAAATCAGTTTTCGCTTTACATAAGCTTTCAAAAATAGTAAGTAAAGAATCTTTACTTGTCGCTTACCACGGACTTGTAGCATCAACACTAAGATATGGAATTATATTTTGGGGCAATTCGGTTGATAAAAATACAGCGTTTTTAGCACAAAAGAGATGTGTACGAGCTATGTTTGGCCTCAAAATGCATGACTGATAGCTGTTTTCCATATTTTAGATCGCTAAATATACTGACCTTACCCATTCTATATATCTTCGAAACCGCTATCTTCGTTAAATGTAATCCTAATTTGTATGAAAAAATTGCTGACACACGAAGGCTTCCGGTAAGACCTCAGTATGAGAACGCACTGCGTAATAAAAATTGTGAAACCGCTTTAGTACGAAAAAGTTTATTGGGAATGGCACCACAAATATTTAACAAAATACCTAACAGTCTAAAAGACTTGAAAATTGGAAAATTTAAGAAAGAGCTGAAACTATTATTAATTAATAAATATTATTATAGTGTACAACAATTCTTAAATGATATTGATTTATAATTTATTGTGTTATACTAAATTTTACTTTGATCTCGTTTTGATTTTCAAACATGTATAATCATTTGTTATTTTAAATAATTTAAATTTCACACAGTTATTATTTCTAGTTAAGCTTTTCATGTTATTTGCATGAAATTCTTGTATTTAGATATATTATATTATGCATGAATTATACTTTACATGTTATAATTGTGCATGAAAAATAATCGTACGCCTATTGGCAAAACATAGTGTTTCAAAATATGTTTAATTATAAGACCAAATTACTGTACCTATGTTTTACGAATAAGTGATTCTGATTCTGATTCTGATTCTGATTCCGGACTTACTCCGTTACGGAAAATATAGTTTTACCAATCAAACTAATTTATTATCTAAAAAAATTAAAACCTCACGTTTTTTTGTGCGGCGTGGCAAAATCCCATCGATTTCTGTCAGATCCCACTGCTGAGATGTTGGGTATATCACTAGGATTATAAAATAAACGAGTACTTTACCAGTATTTACACTTATATTCGTTTGTTACATCATCATACAGGTTTAAATATGAATCAATTACACTATAAGACAATAATATTTTCAAGACGTCTTTACAACAATCTGGTCAAGATCCGAATGGCGGCCGCAGCTTCCCGTCATTTTATAACATCAAAAATGGCGGGAACGAGCAACAAGGAATAGTCAATTGACAGTCTTTTCAGATGATGCTAAATAAAAAGTATATAAAAAATATAAGTTCCTCGGCTTTGAACATGACCCAATACAAATACAAAGTTGTGATTGATCAAAGTTTTAATCGGCTAAAATAGACGTCAGACCTCATGCGCAGTTAAAATAAACAGCCTGCTGTCATAGCTTGTATTCATATTGCTGATTAAATCATAACGCAAAACAATCAAAGTAATTCCGCCAAGAATAAATCATTAACGACGGGCGCTGATTGAAACTAACGTAACGCCAATCAACTAAAGGCTAATGTATATATAATAGCCATTTATCATACTTACCTAGGTACCGCCTGTGTTCGGTCAGGGAAAAAAGTGATGGAGCTAGTAGCTACGCAAAATCTAATCATATTCTAAACATGATTAAATCGTTAATTTAACTAAGCATCTGTCTTACTAATGTAATCACTTCAGCTAATCATGATCGAAATTAAAAATCGACATCATTTACTCATGTCGGTGCTTAGTCAGATTGGAAATCTCATGATTGAATTGGTAAGCATGTTGAGACCAGGACTGGGACAACTACAAGGCCAAGTCCCGGTACAAAAAACGACTGAGGTACAGGAGCACCAACTCGTGGCGCAACTTCTGTAACAACATAGAGACAACAACGCAGGCCAACAGGGTACGGAAAGTTCTCTCCAACAACTCAGCCATATCCCTGGGGTCCATACGGAAACCAGACAACTCATTTACCACCTCACCGGAAGAGGCAGAATGTGCACTGGTAGAAACACACTTCCCGGGCTGCGAGATATCCAGTCCCGCTCGGTGGCCACCGGAAGACGTCACTCCGACGGAAGAGGAATGGCAGCTGGCCCATAAGGTAATCAGCCCGCAGAGAACTGAATGGGCAATTAACAGCTTTGACTCATTTAAATCGCCAGGACCGGATGGGATTTTGCCAGCCCTATTGAAATGGGGCGGGGAGATACTTATTCAAGGGCTAACCTCCGTCCTGGATGCCTGTCTGGCACACAAGTATGTGCCGACACAATGGAGAGATGTCAAAGTTATCTTCATACCAAAACCAGGTAAAAGTGACTACTCGGACCCCAAATCCTTCAGACCAATAAGTCTAACCTCCTTCCTACTTAAGACACTGGAGAGGTTATGTGAAAGGCACCTGAGGGAGACGGTACTAGCACATGTGCCGTTACATTCGAATCAGCATGCCTACAGCCCAGGTAAATCTACAGACTCAGCACTTCATGCGGTCACGACCAAAATTGAAGTAGCAATCAAGAACAAGACTATGTGCTTAGGCACCTTCATCGACATCGAGGGAGCCTTCGACAAAACTAAATTTACCAGTATAACTGCAGCGCTGAGAAGACATGGAGTGCACGCAGTTATAACCGAATGGATAAACAAGATGCTGAGCCAGAGAACCATCAGACTCGGTACGGACAAAACAAAACAGGCACTAGTAGCTAAGGGCTGTCCCCAAGGGGGCGTCCTGTCCCCTCTGCTATGGAACCTGGAGGTGAACGACTTGATCGCCAATCTAAACGACAATCACTATTACACAATCGGATATGCAGATGACATAGTGATACTGACAAGCGGGATGCACGCAGGTACGGTATGCGATGTTACACGCTCAGCGCTGGCGATAGTGGAACGCTGGTGCTTTGACAACGAACTATCGGTCAACCCAAACAAGACAGAGATGGTAATGTTCACCAACAAACGGTCTTTGGGAAACTACCGCCTCCCAAAACTGTTCAATACAGAGCTCCAGCTGTCACCTGAGGTAAAGTATCTAGGGGTAATACTCGACAGCAGACTACACTGGAGCACCCATCTCAACAACAAAATTGATAAAGCGACGGTCGCTTTCTGGCAATGTCGTAGAATGGTAGGTAGAACGTGGGGATTAAACCCCAAGATCACTCTATGGCTATACCAGGCAGTAATCCGACCAATCATATGCTTCGGCGCAATAGTATGGTGGCCACGCACCAAGCTAACTACGGTCGAAGCCAAACTACAACGACTACAGAGATTGGTCTGCATGGCAACCACGGGCTGCATGAGGACTACACCGACTGCGGCCCTGGAAGCAATGTTAGGCCTACCACCACTGCACCTCTTTGTTAAGCAAGAGGCTATGGCTACGGCGGTACGGCTAAAGAAGCTAAATCTCTGGAAGGCGCCTAGGACACCGCACACCGAAATCCTCATCGAGGCCGTAAGTAAGGAACCGCTCATAGAGGCGGCAACTGATGCGATACCTAGGCAATTCGTTTTTGAAAAGAAGTACAAAATCCAGCTGTACGAAGACCCGGACGAGGGCCTCAACCCCAGGGAGCTGAGGATCTTCACAGACGGGTCCAAAACAAGGTCTGGCACTGGCTCGGGAGTTTTCTCAGAGGACCTAAACATACATATCTCTACACCATTAGGTGCCCACAACACGGTTTTCCAGGCGGAGTGTATGGGCATAATATATAATGGCTGCTCACGCAATCGTCTCTAGGAAGGTAACGGAATACCCCATCCGAATACTCTCCGACAGTCGATCGGTTCTACAAGCCCTGCAGAGTCACAAAATAACCTCAGGTCTCATATACGAATGCCACAAAATCCTAACAGAGGTATGTACCACCAACAGCATAACCCTGCAGTGGATCAAAGGGCACAGCAACTCACGTGGCAACGACGCAGCTGATGTCTTAGCGAGAGGGGGCTCAGAGACGGAAGTGGTAGGTCCCGAGCTCATATTACCTCTACCTGTTGCATGGCTGCGGAGAACACTGCTACATAACACCAAGGTAGAGTACCAACATTACTGGACTAACCTAAGTACATGCAGGCAAGCCAAGGAGGCCCTCCCGATGATCTACCCCGGATTGTCTCGGAAGCTAAAACAGCTCAAGAGGCCGCAGCTCAGACTATTTACCGGATCACTAACTGGTCATGCCCTTCTAAACAAGCATCTTTTCACTCTAGGTGTCACAGACAGTCCCCTCTGCAGAGCCTGCATGGAGGAGGACGAGACAGCCGCCCACGTCATCATCACATGTACGGGGGTGGCAGAATACCGGGCGAAACATCTTGGTTCGCCGAGGGCACTCCCGGAAGTCGTCGGCAACGTAAAGGGTCTGCTAGGCTTCCTGGAGGAATTGGGATGGCACGAATAGGCCACCCAGCACGCAAAATAGGCGCAATATACAGTCGTCGAGTTGCGGAAAACAGCCCGCGTAAACCTAAAATCTATATATAAGACCAAATTACTATACCTATGTTTTACGAATAAATGATTCTGATTCTGATTCTGATTCTGATTCTGATTCCGGACTTACTCCGTTACGGAAAATATAGTTTCACCAATCAAACTAATTTATTATCTAAAAAAATTAAAACCGCACGTTTTTTTGTGCGGCGTGGCAAAATCCCATCGATTTCTGTCAGATCCCACTGCTGAGATGTTGGGGATATCACTAGGATTATAAAATAAACGAGTTCTTTACCAGTATTTACACTTATATTCGTTTGTTACAAGGTTTAAATATGAATCAATTACACTATAAGACAATAATATTTTCAAGACGTCTTTACAACAATCTGGTCAAGATCCGAATGGCGGCCGCAGCTTCCCGTCATTTTATAACATCAAAAATGGCGGGAACGAGCAACAAGGAATAGTCAATTGACAGTCTTTTAAGATGATGCTAAATAAAAAGTATACGCAATTTCCCGCAGTAAAACAAAAGTTGTGATTGATCAAAGTTTTAATCGGCTAAAATAGACGTCAGACCTCATGCGCAGTTAAAATAAACAGCCTGCTGTCATAGCTTGTATTCATATTGCTGATTAAATCATAACGCAAAACAATCAAAGTAATTCCGCCAAGAATAAATCATTAACGACGGGCGCTGATTGAAACTAACGTAACGCCAATCAACTAAAGGCTAATGTATATATAATAGCCATTTATCATACTTACCTAGGTACCGCCTGTGTTCGGTCAGGGAAAAAAGTGATGGAGCTAGTAGCTACGCAAAATCTAATCATATTCTAAACATGATTAAATCGTTAGTTTAACTAAGCATCTGTCTTACTAATGTAATCACTTCAGCTAATCATGATCTAAATTAAAAATCGACATCATTTACTCATGTCGGTGCTTAGTCAGATTGGAAATCTCATGATTGAATTGGTAAGCATGTTCATCTGATTTAGAGTAACGTTCTCAGTTTAAACTTTAGTTTCAATCACGTAAATTTTTGCCCAACTCTGCTTGCATTGCATCTCCGATGCCACATGGCACACCCGCAAAAAATTGGGAGCATTATACAGAGCTACCTAACACTATTTCCATGTATTTGTCGTTCACAGTTCAAACTATAAATGTATGAAAACTTTAACCAATTTGTGAATAGCCTGGTAATATAATCTCGCTAACTATTGGCACACCCCTGTCAAAGCAACACTGGGTAAATGTTTCTCCGTAATATAATGAATGCAAATATTGTTATTCTTAGCACAATCTGCTTTCGCAGCGGTTGTTTGCCAATATCGAGGGCTGAGACGTGTGTGAGATGAGACAAAGTGTGGTCGGAATTCAAATAAGTAACAACGTATTGACGTTTGGGTGTTTTGCGTATTGGATCGCTGAAGGACACTCCCGAAGGTCCTTTTAATTTTTTTAAATATGATCTTGATATGATTGTTTTTTTTTTACGAAATAGGAGGCAAACAAGCACACGAATCGCCTGATGGTAATCAATTAACGCCGCCCATGAACGCTCGCAACACCAGAGGGGTCACAAGCGCGTTGCCGGCCTTTAATATGGGAATACGCTCTTTTCTTGAAGGTTTGAAGGTCGTATCGGCCCGGAAATACTGCAGACGACAGTTCATTCCACAGTTTTGTTGTGCGAGGCAGGAAGCTTCTCCAGAAACGCACAGTTGAGGACTGTCAACCATCTAAGTGGTGATGATGGTAATGCTGTCGCGTACTTGTAGGATGTTGGCGTAAAGAGGCGGCAGGGATTAATTCGAACAATTCCTCGGAGCACTCTCCGTCATACGCACGCTCTGTGCGTCCCTTGCATATGAATGTATGGTTTGGAGTGAAATGCACTTTTACTTTTATAAAATGAATACTTAATCTCATCAAATACGCACCATTTCGCCAATAAAAGAAATAAAATCAAACTGGAAACTAAATTCGTTCAAAACACATCTCCTGCTGCCATGTACAATTTCTACTTATTGACATAGCTTACTTGCTACTTAGTAGTGCGACTTGACAAGTCTGAGTACAACGTAGTCTTGTTTGTCATTGGCAAAGATCTAGTTAAGTTCCAATTAAATGTGTCGAATTTAAAGTATCGATAAGTTAAGAAGGTGATTAACTTCGCCTCCAGATCTATTTAGTAGAGCCTGTAGAGGATGCAGGATGTAATAAGATAAGTACCTACATTTAAATAGAAAAACTTCCCAAGTGAAATTGAGTGTTAACTGTGACTACAATATTTTTGTTCAATATTTTTAAAACCTGAATACGCTTCTCGGTTGGGGAGGCGTTAACCACTTACGATTCTTCATTCGTTTTGATTTTCCGAATGCTTAGGTAGGTACTTATGCCTGTGATTCCTGAATAGAACCTGTTTACCTCCCCTAATTACATTGCTGCATTACATTACATGTGGCATTACATATTAAATCCACATGCTAATACCCAATAGTTGATACCCCGTTCCCATCTTTATTGCTAATGACTGAAGTTTAAAGATGTCATGTAGATGACGAGCACTCGGACTTGTACCGTACTTTATGTGTATACGAATAAATGAATTGGTAACTCAGCAGAACGATAGAGTTAACGTAATAGTTATTTTAATTTAAAAAAATGTAACGAGCATTCATCAAAATTTGTGAATACACTATCGTACTTTCACAAAAGCTGATATCTCTAAATTTAATTTAAAAAAAAAGAATAATAAAAAAAAAGTTGAACTTCTGATTCTTTAACAGGAGGACAGAGGTACTCGTAGTTAGTATAATTACATGTTTATGTATATCTAATTATACGATAACTTTGAGCATAAAGATATATCAAGCTTTTTAAATATTTACGACTCACGATAATGTGGATGATACGGGTTACATCACATAATCGTACATAATGCGTACCTTTTGTTTTTAAATCTTTTGAAGTACTGACGAAGGCCGTGCCGATGCCGCCAGGGAACAGCGAAGATTGATTGCTTGACGGAGGGTCTTCTTGAAATAAGGTGGACAAAACGTATTTCAAAATCTTGTCAGCACTAAAATTGAAAATATAATAGATTAGTAGGGGTAGTACTTTTATAGGTAGGTATAATATGTATTAGGGGTTCCAGGTCAGGTCTAGAAATATTATTAATAAAATTATTATCAGACGGCGAAGGCCAGTAATTATATTATTATACTATAGACTATATAAACGGAAAATATTTTTTGTGATAACTCTATTTGCTTAATATTTAATAGTTTAAGCACTTAAAATCTTTGCACATCTAACCGCATCTTACTGTAAATTTAATCGATCATTCTTTATTATTGACGTAGTAAGTAGAGAATAGAGACCTATTAAGTGGGAGATTGGATTTTCACTATACTGATAAAGCTAGGTTTATTGCTTGTGAACATGAACATGAATGTGTTCGCTTTAAATTGATCGGTACATTTTAGCGACATAAATGATGAAGGCTCTCTATGTTAAATCAGGAGGATTCGGCTAGTTAACCGTGCACAGCCAACACTTTCAATTCAGCACACGCGCTGGAGTCACAGTATAAATAATAGAATTTCATAATTTATGGCCACGCTACGCCCCGCCCGAACGGAATTACCTCACCCGCGACGGCTGATTGATAGGGAACTAGTAGGCTAATCAGTCAGGTTGGCAGTGCATCGATAAAAAACAAAAAGTGTATTGTCAAACGTCTTTAACGACAGCGGAAACAGCGCCCTAAGACGCACGCAAACCTTGAAGCGTGTACAGATGTGCCGTGCACACAAAGGCATTCAATCGAGTTTTGTAGTATGACGTGTCCGGCTGTTCTGGAGTGCTGTCGCAATTATGTACGCAGATTTCTGTTCTGTAAATACCCTAAAGTACGCGGTAAGAGCGGTTTTAACCATCGTAAGTCACAATCAACTCTTACACAATCGCATCATCTTCTTCATCTTCATCACAATCTTACACAAGTTGACAAATTAGATTCATAATTCAGGAACAAATATTTGTAATCATTATTTAAAAAACCCGACTTCCTATTGAAGTCGGGTACCCCATGTAGGCCGGTGAAAGATTATTGTAGATGGTGCACTCTTAGATCCCATACAATGCAATAACTTGCTTTACAAACACAGCGAAGAAGACAAATCGCAAAACGTGAACTATACGTCGTTGAAGAGTTCCGTTCTGATCATCATCACCAGTTCCACTTCATCAAAATTACTTCTTTAAATGTAAACGCTTGATTTGTTGATAAAAATACTAATATCACTATATGTATATGCCTTTAACATCATCAGAACTTGAGCTTGACAAAAATTTGTCTTGAAAATAAGACTTGCTTAATAAACAAATCAAATCTGGAGCAGAGCCCGACTGGGAAAGTACCTCCACCTTACAGAAAACCACAGCCAAATAGCACTAGATCCTACTCATAGTGTTGTGTTCCTGCTGTAACCTATATTTCAAAAAAAAAACCTATATAAATTATCCCGTCTGGTTACATAATAGTATAAATAAATGAAAGAAACACAGTCTCCACTTGGTAATTATTTATTACTTCTTTCAGTCTGCTAATACACCCTAAAATATACTAACAACTAGCTCAGCTATTATCCGGAGAGCTATTGGTTCGTTAATGTCTAGTTTTACATTATAGGATAAACCACCATCATTGTTAAATTAAATTAAGTTTATTTGAAGATATTAAATAATATGTATTAGAACCTGTGCATTAAATATGTCAAACAAAACTGTCCATCAGACCTCATCCTTTATTATGATATTCAAATCATTTTAAAAAGCAATGGTAACGTTAAAAGGATACCTACAGGTCCAAGACTACTGCAAACTTAAGGGCCAACACGTACCTGTCACTGAAGACAAAACATAAATTTCAACTGCATTTCCCCTAGTCTTTTGAGGCGAATGACCTGAAAACAATAGAATATAATGATCATCTAGCTTTTGCACAACAGCTTATGATAATCTTATACACCATAAGCTGACCCGCAGTAATACCTACGGGAAAATCAGTAGCAACATACACTAAGCACAGATAAGAATCAGCCGAAAGAAACAGCAGCGATGTGCAACACAAGCTTAATAGCTTAAGTAAATCATTAAAGATCCAAAATGTATTTATTTTCTAATATATTTGATAGAATCCCGTTTACGTTTTTCTCTTGTATCCATCTTCTTTTCTTTTTCCCATTTTCTTTTTTTAGTCATTTGAATTTCGAATATTTTTGCTCCAATCCATTTTTGCCAGTTAGCTTCAAACTAAACATGTAGGTTTTATTACACAATAAAACGGAACGAGATTTTGTATTATATAATAATAATATAATTATTTTATTTTACATACTATCGAAATAAAATGTTCTTTAATAATTACAAATTAATACTATCATGAAATAAAATAATTAATCACATAGTTCCACCGGCTCTTACTAGACGGCGCTACGTGACAATACCCCCCTTCCAACAAGAAGGTTCACTGATATAAATCAACATATATTACTGAACTAGCCTGTCCTCAGGCACGATAAATCTTAAAACTAACGATAAGTCAACCTAATTCCTACCAATGTATACGCGGATGACTAATTTGAAAAAATCTAAACCTGCAACGACAAAATCAAACAAAACCATCACCTAATATAGTCAACAACATTCAATTAAGAAAACCCGTCGTAATAAAAAAAAATTGCTGGGCAAACTCCATTATCGACGTACCAATTAAATAAACAACTTAATTAACAATACAACTTCACAGTAGTTAAAAATAAACAAAAACTAAATCTATCTATCAACTACCAAGTGGAATCTTATACAAACTTAGACCTAAGTGCAACCAAAGGTTGACGACAACCAAATCTCTGTATCGCTTTACTTAAAAGTAAGACAAACTATTTACCCATAAGTAATTTTTATTGTAAAACTTGGAAGTTTTAACTATTCCTTAATGAGAACAAAATATCTAACCAACAACCTAAATAAAATAAAAATTGGTTAGATTAATGTCAGGCCAAACTGTTTCAACACAACTTATTTATAAATTCTGCCAATATATACATCCTTTTATACTACACTTATTACATGCAATCATCTTTCTTACTAACAGTAATATTTCCTTTTAAATACTACTGTAACAACTTTCACTTTTGTGGTTACATATTTATACTATGCAAACGCAAGGAGAGAATTAAATTGTTTGTTGACAGTTCAAGCCTTAAAATCTTTGACATGCCATGACCCAAGCGGATGACCATCTAATGCCTCCAGCTCGTAAACCAAAGGTGATAAAACTTTGGTGATTCTACACTGCACATACTTTGGAGCTAACTTCGCCATTTTAAACTTTTGTGCGTCACTCTGTGTATAATTCGCTTTCCAGACGATATCACCCACCTTAAAACTAGCATGTCTATGCCTCAAGTTATAATGTGAAGCATTTTTTGCATGAGCATTTAATAAATGCTTTCTAACCTCCTCAAACACATCTTTTAAACACCCAAATTCACCAGCATACTCCTCTCTTGGTATGTCAAGAGAATAATTTGCTTGAGTATCCTTGTAAAAAATCCCGTTAATGACAGGTTCTCTTGCATGGACCAGAAAAAATGGTGAAAATCCAGTTGACTCATTCACCGCACTGTTTATAGCAAATTGTATTTCAAACAAGTGCTTATCCCAAGAACGATGATTGTCTTGAACATAAGACGCCACTGCTGTCATTATCGTTTTGTTGTATCTCTCAACAAGATTAACTTGTGGTGTGTATCTAGGAGTATAATGATGTTTTGGAATATTGTAACGTTCTAGAAGCTTCCGGAACTCAGATCCCGTAAATTGTGTTCCATTATCCACAATTACGGTTTCTGGGACTCCATGTGCCAATATAACGTGATTTTCAAAGTTCCTGGCGACAATTGCACTCGTAGCACGTTTCAAAGGAAACAAGAGTGTGAACTTTGAAAAGCAACATGTCACTACCAGTAGAAACGTATATCCAGATTGAGATCTTGGTGGTCCAACCAAATCAACCGAAACTACCTGAAAAGGTCTACCACAAACTTTTGGTTTCCCCATTAACCCTATAGTCCGTTTAGTGGAGTGCTTATAAGCCGAGCAAGTAGTACAGTCCTTGATATATTCTTGAATTTCGTTAAACATTTTTGGCCAATAAAACCGTAAGCATATCCTTCTATGGGTTTTAAATACACCTAGGTGTCCTGCGGTTGGCATAGAATGAAATTCTTCGATTATTTTCCGTCTGTGTTGTTTTCTTACCACTTCTTTCCAATCGAACTCTGATATTAACTTTTGCTGTATCGGTACAATTTTTGCTGTCTGATTTGAAAATTTGGTACATTCGCCGGATGTTCTTGACCTGTTTTAAATACTTTGTCATACCACTCATCCTCCACCGTCTCCTGGGGAATCGTGCTAATAACATCAACCGGCAAGAGTCTTGACAATGCATCGAGGACTACATTGTCAGTGCCCTTCCTATGTTCTATGTCATATTTTGGTGAGTAAGTTTGCCAAAGAGCTCAAAGAGGACCCAGTGTGTTGACGATGAGGGACCTTCTTGTTCCTTTAGCCATCAACACAGTGAATCCTCCTTTTTGTAAAGGGTCGGCAACGCGTATGTGACTCCTTTGGAGTTGCAGGCGTCCATAGGTTGCGGTAGCTGCTTACCATCAGGCGGGCCGTATGCTTGTTTGCCACCGTCGTGGTATTTAAGAAAAAAAAATCATAGCGAAGAGGACAAATCGCCAAACGTGAACTATGCGTTGTTGAAGAGTTCTGTTCCTATCATCATTTCATTCATTTATTTAATTGCTTGATTTTTTGATGAACATACTAAAATCACTATATGTATGCCTTTAACATCTGAGGAGTTCCCTCCATTCCTCATGGATCCCATCACCAGAACTCGATCTTGACAAAAAATTGTCTTGAAAATCTAACTTGCTTAACAAACACACCGAAGAGGACAAATCGCCAAACGTGAACTATGCGTCGTTGAAGAGTTCCATTCTGATCATCATCCGCAGTTCCACTTCAACAAATGTCACCTTTTAAATGAAAATGCTTCATTTGTTGATAAAAACACAAAAATCGCAATTAGTTTGCCTTTAAGATTTGAGGTGTTCTCTCAATTCGTCATGGATCCCGTTATGACTGCGTTTTGAGAAAAACGGGACCAATTTATATGTATATAATTAATTAATTACAATCAAAAAAAAAGTATGAGTTATGGAGTAACAAACATATATAAAACATACAACGAGTTGAGAACTAAACCTCCTCCTTTTGAAATCTTGAAGTCGATTAAAAATACAAATAAATTCTTATACTGGGCTTCAAACCCAGGACCTCTACCTTTGTAGGTACTCACGACCCACCCACTAGGCTACAAAGGCCATGAACTATATGAACAACAGGTAAGTACCTACATGGATTTTTGCTCTCATCCTTAACATCAAAGCTCGTCACATGTCGAAAATAATAATACCTACATATTTAATATTTAGTCGTTTATTCCTGAACTCAGCTGGCAAAGCCAGTAAAAGTGCCTAACCAATTTTTTGTTACAAATTACATGAAAGAGCCTCAGTTTAAAGGAAAATTGAATATTCCCAAAAGCGAATATAAAATTTTTACTCGTGGCATGAGTTTTATGGAATGGATAGGTCAAAACAGTAGCTAAGTGCAGGCTTCCTGAACTGGTTGTATAAATTTTGTATAATTGTATGTGCCTATATACTCGTATTCTTTTTGAGTTTATGAGTACGAGAGATTTAAGTTATTGGGTCTATACGTACAGGGGGTCTAGCCGAGTGACAATCATTTATTGACAATGGCAATCAAAACCTTATGGTCTTCCTCACTGATGTTATATAACGGTATAAAAAAGTGTAACAAGGATGAAGTATAAAGAAGATTATACTTAAAATTATACACTTAAAAATACGATATTTTTTAAAGACTGCTATATAAATCCGGATTGACTTTGATGATTAAAGGAATACGCTACATACAAAGCCATTGAAAGTAGTTTAATGTTGCGTTGTACAAAGTGTTATAATGTTATTTAATTTAGAGTAATTGTATCGTAAAGTTAACATTAAGCAAGCAAAAAATTACGCCTAGTTCATGTTTTAGGCAAAATATAAGACAAAAACTGTTTTTTAAGAAGTTTAATATTTAATTATATTTCAAATTGAATATAGAATATTCTCTGTCATCTAAAATGACAGATGGCTATATAAAAACGCAATTGCAGTGCACATTTTCATTACTTTATAATCATTATTCTATCGAGATGGTGCGAGGTAAACCAGTGACTGAAGAAGTGCGGAAAATTATAATTTCCTGTAACAATAACGGCAAATCTACTTACCAAATATCCAAGGAGATGTCGTTGCCACGATCTACAATTCAAACGATTATCGAGCATCACCGAAAACATGGAACAATGTCTTGTTTAAAGAAATCTGGCCGTCGACGAATAACCTCCAAGACAAAAAACAGGATGTTGAAGAAGATTATCAAGAAAAATCGTCGTGCAAGAGCAGGAGAACTTACCGTATTGTGGCGGGACGATATTAAAAAAACATTTCAGTCGATACCTGCAAGAGAGTAATGAAGAGAATGGGCTATAGTTTTTACACTGCTAAAGAGAAACCGTTTCTTACTAAAAAACAGAAAACCAACAGATTGAAATTCGCTAATAAATACAAAAACTGGACTGTCAATCAGTGGCGAAAAATAATATGAGGGCGTGATGAATCCAAATTTGAAGTCACAGTTGGTGACGAACGAAGTAAAGTCATTCGGGAAAAAGGAGAGGCATTTCATAAAGACTGCCTCAAGCGAAAGGTGAAGTTTCCAGCAACTTTAATGATTTGGGGCTGTATGTCGGCACAGGGCGAGGGCCGTCTGCAATTTATAGATGGAACCGTCAATGCCGAGAAATACCAAAGCATCCTGCAAGAGAGTTTGCTGCCGTCTATACGGCAGTTAAAATATAAAAATGCATTTACATTTCAACAAGACGGTGCTGCATGCCATACCGCGAAGACAACGATGGCGTGGCTGAAGTCCAAAAAAATCCCTACCATGCCATGGCCGTCCAGCAGCCCGGACTTGTCTCCCATAGAAACTTTGTGGTGGAAAATGAAGAAAAGGCTGCGAAAGGACCCTTCTAGATCTAAAGCTGATCTTAAGGAGAAACTTACCTGTGTCTGGAATGAAATAACCACCGAAGAGTGTAGAGAGTTGGTAGATTGAATGCCGCTCAGGATCAAAGCCGTTTTGGATGCAAAAGGTTCCACCAAGTGGTAGACGGTCTATTATGCATCGGCTAAACCGAAGACGAATTTTTTTGCGAATATCTCATTTGGCAAAACAATGTTTTTTTTATCACTGTGGAAAGTTGTTATTTTTTTCATTCGATACAAAAAGTATTATTCATTTTCTATATTGTTTTTATATTACATGATCTTCTAAACATCGCTGTCATCCTGAATTTTTAAGTTAAAGTTAGGTTAGTACATTTTTTACCTGCTAGACGAACTCATTTGCATTGGGGCTCGTACATATAACATCAGTGTTGGACTTAGAGAATTCAACCAACCGGAGCGGAAATTGACAGGCGTTCCCCTCTGCCGAAAACATAACATATGACCAGTGGTCATATTTATTGTATGGAATGACGTTTATCTGACGCGGCTATTTGTACGTTACGTACGAATAGCCATACATTTGACGTTCCCCTCCCCTGCAAAAATCGGCAGACTTTTTTTGTATATGAAATGACAAACATGGCCGCTCCGGTTGGTTGAATTCTCTAAGGTGTTATACCATTCATAATATGCGATCACGTGGCTTTTCGTTGATATCATCATTCCGATACATTTTTCCTTTTTCGATTGATGTTTCTAATAAACGATTTTTAATGTGTAATTTTGGCTGCGGTCCCAGTACTCTTAAGAACAGTGACAACTTTGCGTAAAAAGATAAATGTTTGATTGGTAGAGAATTGTCTAAAGCATTAAGTCCGTCCACTATTCGTTTTATGAATTGTGCAATAAAGAGAGCGCTAACTTCTACACCTATGTACAAATCTGAGTCAAAAGCAGAACCGGGAAATTACCGTCCGATATCCGTATTGCCCATTATATCAAAAGTGTTTGAAAAAATTATCCATAACCGACTATTTAACTACTTAAACTCTACTAAATTCTTGTTTGAAAGACAATGCAGATTCCGTCCTAAAAGTAATACCTTATCGGCTACAATTGACCTTGTCACCAAAATAAAAAATAACATAGACTCTAAAAATATATGACTTGGGGTGTTCGTCGACTTAAAAAAAGCATTTGATACAGTCAGTCATTTGTTCTTACATAAATTAAGACAAGTTGGAATCACTGGCAAAGCTTACAGCACTTTTGAATCATATCTCAGAAATAGATACCAAATAGTAAAATTAGGCGATCAAGAAAGTTCTCCCTTACCTATAAATTATGGCGTACCGCAGGGGTCTATTTTAGGCCACCTACTGTTTTTGATTTATATAAACAACCTGCATGAGGCTGGACTACATGGCCATCTTACCTTATATGCCGACGACACGTGTCTGCTTTATTTCGGTAACTCTGTTAATAACATCCTGCAACAAGCACAAAACGACCTAGATTTACTTTTTAATTGGTTTCAACAAAATTTACTTACCATTAATACAAATAAAACTTGCTATGTATTATTTGCAGCCAAAAACAAAAACATTGAACAAAATACAGATTTATACATCAACGGAGAAAAAATATTAAAAAAAGACAGTGAAAAGTACCTAGGACTAATTCTCGATAGTAAGCTTACATGGAAGCCACATATAGCTAGCATAAAACCTAAAATTACCTCTTTAACAGCAGCTATGCGTCACATAAGTAGTTTACTTCCAAAACAAACTCGTGTCAATATCTATAATTCTTTAGTTAAACCACACTTACAATACTTAACTGAACTATGGAGTGATGCCGCAAAAACAAAATTAAAACATCTTCAAATTGCGCAGAATAAAGTTGTTAAGGTACTATTTCATTATGATTATCTGACACCTACCTACTAAAACTTTGTACGAAAAAACAACGATCATGAACCTCAAACAAATATATTCCTATAAAACCTGTATCCTAATACGTAAGATATTAAATCGAGAAATACACTCAGAAATTGAATTTAGTCAGAAGAGCATATTTCAAAAGATGAAACTCAGAAATGCCGAAAACCCAGGTCTTCGGCATTT
This sequence comes from Pammene aurita, assembly GCA_947086415.1. Classification (NCBI taxonomy): domain Eukaryota; kingdom Metazoa; phylum Arthropoda; class Insecta; order Lepidoptera; family Tortricidae; genus Pammene; species Pammene aurita. The sequence goes on from OX352299.1 coordinate 12,572,335, forward strand.
CTGTTACTCTGTCTGTCCTTACGTTTTCCTAAAACCCAATACGGGACCCGCAACTTGATGTACGGTGGTGCAAAATTGTATAATAGCCTACCAAAAATTATAAAAGATTCGAAAAGTTTTGGTAAATTCAAATCGAAATTAAAAATATACGTACAAGAAAATATAATTTAAATGAACTGATAATCTCCTGGCGTTCTTAATAATTATCCTAATTAGGTACTTAAATTATACATTAAAAACCATTACTTACTCTAAGTTATATATTAACTTTCTAGTACTCCTTGCACTTATAAATAATTGCATATTAGTTATTAAGTTATCTATTGTTACAAATGTCTGCATGCTTGCTTACTATTTAAGATATAATATATAGTTATAGATTGTCTTATAAGTGAAATTCTGTAATTTCTTGAGACAATAAATTCTTTGAACCGAACTTCTGGTTTGTCTGAGGGGTCAATTTGCCTGCTTTTAGCTCTATTAGAGTTACTCCTCTGAATAGGTGAGAGTTACCAAGTCCATGCTATTCTTCTTGTAATACGAGTATAAACGATGTTGCCTTAATGCACGATTCAGAAATTACAAATGATGCAGTCGAAGTGTTTTTGTGAGGTAAAAATAAAGGTAACTGTAACTTAACTCGGAAGTTTTTGTTGTGTTTTTTTATACCCACTAACACGATGATGGTTAATTTGATGCTCAACGACGTTGCCTGTTGGCGTTTTCAACTTCAGAAGAACAGTACTTACCTTAACAGTAAAAAAATTGTAGAAGGGACCTCAATAAGATTTATTATCTGTCAACCATATGAAACCAGTTAAGATTCCCTTTAGGTAACGCAGTTCACATTGGTGCTTTCCCAAAATGTAAATAGGTGCCTGGAGACAAACAATCTTGATTCTCCTTAAGCGGAAAACATAGTAACGATAATGTGTAGACAAGGTCTAAATCAGGAAAATATATAATTACTAAATCATGAATATACTTCGACCCCTCACAGCCAACACAGTGCATATTAAGAAGTTCTGAAAACCTTACTCCCCACATGCAACTTCAATGTGCAACTTAAAACTTGATTTTTAACCGTCCCAAACATATCGATAGCAAAATTAGTGACGGTGATCTTAAGGGCGCTGCCCGCCTTCTGTTTTCAAGCGACGTGTTATCGCCGGAGACCCCCGACACTCTTTTGGCCTTACAATCTAAACATCCCCCAGGTCCCTCTATCCCGCACTTTTTGGACCCACCAACGGCAAACCAGGCCTGCCTACAAATAAAAAATAGAGACGTTATGGAAGGCATTTCATCATTCAAAATCGGTTCTGCTGCAGGCTTGGATGGACTCTCACCCCAACATTTGAAGGACCTTACATCTCACACTGCGGGCGATGCAGGTGAGCGCATTGTCGACTCAATTACGAAATTAATCAACTTTATGTATACTGGCAACGTCAATCCTGAAATAGTTCCCATTTTATACGGGGCGAACCTCATCGCCCTTACCAAAAAGGACGGAGGGGTGAGACCCATAGCCGTTGGTTCTACACTCAGACGTCTCGCTTCCAAAATTGCAGTTAGGTATATACTTTCTAAATTAAAACCCCTTTTCGAACCTGTTCAGCTCGGTTTCGGCATTAAAGGAGGTTGTGAGGCAGCCGTTCATGCCTTACGCACTTACCTCTTAAATTCACCGTGTGATGTGCTGGTCAAAATTGACGTTCGGAACGCTTTCAATTCAGTCAATAGGGATACCTTGCTTACAGAAATTAAAAGCAACACGCCAGAAATTTATAACTACCTCTTACATTGCTACGCTGACCCTACCAATCTAGTTTACCGCGAAAATGTTCTATCTTCGGAAGTAGGCTGTCAGCAAGGTGATCCTCTCGGGCCGGCAATATTTAGTTTGGCAATTAACCCAATCATTCAAAGTTTAAAGTCTAATTTTAATGCGTGGTATTTAGACGATGGAACCCTGGGAGGTGACCTGGAGTCCGTGCTGTCAGATCTCTCGACCATCCAATCTAAATTTCGTTCAATTGGTTTAGACCTAAACTATGCAAAATGTGAACTATATATTCATAACACGTCTTTGAACTTTACCGATGTAAAACGAAAATTCGATTATTTGACGCCTAACATAAAAATTGTAAACAAAACCTCTCTGTGCCTCCTAGGGTCCCCTATCTTTGACGAATCCTTTTCGAATTACATTTCAGATTCTATTACAAAATTCCAAAATTTCGAAAGTCGTCTACTGGAAATTAGCCCCCATTTTGCTTTAACTATTCTAAAATTCTGCCTTTTTGTACCAAAATTAACATATATACTTCGCTGCTGTCCGTTTTCAAAATTTCAAAATTTATTATTACCTATGGACGACTTGATTAAGGCTAATGTAGAATCTATTTTGAATTTACAGCTAAGCGAAGAGTCCTGGACCCAAGCCTCCCTTCCTATCCGCTATGGTGGGATAGGGATACGCAAAATTTCAAGTGTTTCTGTACCGGCGTTTTTGTCTTCCGTTCATAGCTCGGCAAGTCTCGTAGGAAAAATCCTAAGGGCCTGCCCTTCAAACTATGAGATTGCCGGCTTGACGGAGGCCAAAAATGCCTGGTCCATTGCCTACCCGAGTAAGGATTTTCCCGATAATTTGACATCCCAAAGGACCTGGGACGACATTTCATGCAAAATTACTTACGACACTCTCCTAAGCCACAGCACAGGTTCCGAACGTGCCAGACTCCTGGCTGTGGGAACCAAAGAAGCCGGTGCCTGGCTGCAGGCTTTTCCGTCCGTGCACACTGGCACTTTTTTGGATCCCCACACTCTGCGCGTTGCGGCCTGTCTGCGGCTCGGCGTCCGGGTTTGCGCACCGCATAGGTGCCCCTGCGGCACAGACGTAGACGTCCTCGGACACCACGGGCTGTCTTGCCAAAGAAGCGCAGGACGCTTCTCCAGGCATGCCGCGCTTAATGATATCCTACGCCGGTCTCTTGCCAGCGTTAATGTTCCAGCTCTTTTGGAGCCCGCCGGTATTTTTAGGGACGATGGCAAGAGGCCGGATGGGATGTCGTTGGTTCCGTGGAGGATGGGTCGGGTGCTGGTGTGGGACGCCACATGTGCAGACACGCTAGCCCCCTCTCATCTCCACGGAACTTCCGCCAGAGCCGGCGCGGCCGCAGAGGCGGCGGAAAAATTAAAAATATACAAATATAGGGGTCTCGGCGTCGAATATAACTTCGTTCCGTTCGGCGTCGAGACCCTTGGCCCGTGGGGTCCCAGTGCACAGGGCCTCTTCAGAGATCTTTCGAAGAGGCTAATAGATGCCTCCGGTGACCGTAGAGCTGGCAGCTTCCTCGCCCAACGTATTGGTATTGCCATACAACGGGGAAATGCTGCCAGCATCTACGGTACCATGCCGCGGGGGGATTTTTTGTTTTAGTGTATATTTATTATTATTTAAGATAGTTTTTAATTTATGTATAACATTTACTTTTTATGTGCAATAAACATTCTTAACTTCAATGCTGTCCAGGGCATTATCAAAATGCCGCGTGCCGGTTTATTTCTCATGCTCAAAAAGTGTCATATTATGCTTACCAAAGCGGTCTAAAGTAGTGCATTTAGCCTCTAGGAAAAATATGTATACATATTGATGATATACAAATCCTTAAAAATATATTATATTTAATATCAACAAACGGGAAACGCCATTTATTTCTCAAAACATGAGGTGCTTTTTAGTTCCTACTATTTACACAAAAAGATTTAATAATTTTGGCAGCGCTTTAAAGCGTCTTTAGACCGCTAATTATACCGTCGTCTGTGGCATTTATTCCCTTTTATATTTTGTATCTGTATCTAAGAAGTTAAAAGATAAGAGACCAATGAAGTCAAGTTAAACCATAATTTCACCTTAGTTTAGTCATTGTGCGTAAATAATAAGTATTTCTATCTTATTTTTTTATTTTCTCGCAATCGAAGTGAAAAATAGTATATATTACTCCGGTCTAAAATCCATATTCCGGTCTAATAACCACCTCGTGGTAATATGACCTACTTTAGACCCTTGTCAAACAATCTACTATTATATCTATTAGCAGGTAAACGACACATATTGCATGCTTAACTAACCGTATTTAACCATGAGTATTTAGTTCGTTGGTAATATACATATAGAGAGAGTACACAATTAATTAAGCGTCAGTGTAAAATGCAAATTTCTGGCAACAACAAACGCCGCAGTCATCTTTGTACACGACTAACACAGATAACTAAATTTACAGATCTACAGTTTCATACAACTAGAGGACTTCATGCCTATTTGCATCTCTTTTGCACACTATCAGCCACGCGGCAAGTTGGCCCAACCACGGTCGCCGATAGAACAGTGACGATCCTTATAAAATATATAGCCCACCCAATAAAGGAAAACTAAGAGGAAATAATTCGTGTATAGCCAAATTTTGGTGTAGTTGTAGGCAAAGATATCTTACACAACATACTAAAAGTACCGGTGGATGGGGGTGCCGCTAGCGGAAAGGGGGGGTTGTAAAGGTCCCTAATTTTGGTTTTTCGTAAATAACTCGGTAACGGTAGCTCATACGAAAAAATGTTATATTGCTCAATTCATCCACATCTAATTTTCTATAAAAAAGATTCTCTGCAATTTTTTGCTAGGATCAATGTTTAATGAGATATCGAGGAAATACGATAAACACTTTTTTAAACTTTCGGAGCTAATATTTACGAAAGTATTAGTTTTATCCAAAAGTGGTTTTAGAATACCCTTATTTTTTTAAAAAGACCTATCTAATGATACCCCACACATTAGGGTTGGAGTAAAAAAAATATTTACCCCCCACTTCATGTGTACGTGAGGTACCCGAAAGAATAATATTTTTTCACATTTTGTTTTAAAACTTTGTCTGCGTAATTAAAACACATACTTATACGAAATTTAATTTCTCTAGTACTAGCCATCACTGAGCAGGGTGAGGAGGGGTCCTACCCTTGGAGTTTCGGCATGTCCGTCTGTCCCCGTCTGTCCGTCCACGGCTTTGCTCAGTGATGTTTAGTACTAGACGTCTAGACGGACAGATGGGGTCAGACGGACTTGGCGAAACTATAAGGGTAGGAAGTGAGGTAGCAGGGTGAGCAGCCTGCTCAGTGATGGTTAGTACTAGAAAATAAAAAAATCGTGTGAGTATGTACTTTATTCACGCCGGCAAAGTTTTAAAACAAAATGTGAAAAAATATTATTTTTTCGGGTACCTCCCGTACACATGGAGTGGGGGGGTAAATATTATTTTTACTCCAACCCTAATGTGTGGGGTATCGTTAGATAGGTCTTTTTAAAACAATAAGGGTATTCTGAAACAATTTTTGGATAAAACTAATACTTTCGTAAATATTAGCTCCGAAAGTTTAAAAAAGTGTTTATCGTATTTCCTCGATATCTCATTAAACATTGATCCTAGCAAAAAATTGTAAAGAATCTTTTTTATAGAAAATTAGATGTGGATGAATTAAGCAATAGAACATTTTTTCGTATGAGCTACCGTTACCGAGTTATTTACGAAAAACCAAAATAAGGGACCTTTACACCCCCCTCTCCCCGCTAGCGGCGCCCCCATCCACCGGTACTTTTAGTATGTTGTGTAAGATACCTTTGCCTACAACTACACCAAAATTCAGCTATACACGAATTACTTCCCCTATCAGGCAGTTAAGCGTCTTCGTTTGGTGAGCTAATAGGGGATTGCAATGAAACATGTACATAAAGCGATATTTTGTCTTTAAATTAGAACCACGAGAGTTTTCTAGTTAATGTTTTTTATACCACGACGGTGGTAAACAAGCATACGGCCCGCCTGATGGTAAGCAGTTACCGTAGCCTATGGACGCCTGCAACCCCCAGAGGATTCACATGCGCGTTTCCTACTCTTTAGGAACCTATTCACTCCTTTTTTGAAGAACCTCATACTATAGCCCGCTGGGAAAACCTCGGCAGAGAGTTCATTCCACAGCCGCAGCGTTCGTGGGAGGAAATTCCTCTTGAACCGTACTGTGCACGACCCTTTGGGCTCCAGGGTGTGAGAATGAACACCCTGCCGACGGCGAGCGGTGCGGTGATAAAAAGCTGCCGTGGGCATCCTATCAAACTGTTCTTCAGAGCACAACCCATTGTACAAGCGATAGAACACACATAAGGAAGTAGTCTTTCCTTAGACTCAAGCTTCAATATCGCTCGTGAGTTTGGGATCATCGACGATCCGCACAGCGCGCCTTTGCACCGAGTCAAAGGGCCCAAGCTGGTATCCGTGCTCCCGCACAAAGGTGACAACAGTACGTACTCCATGTGGGTTCTAACTAGCGACTTGTATAGAAGCAGTCTCTGCCCCGGAGTGAAGTATCTCCTCGCTCTATTGAGCACACCGAGCTTTTTGGATGCCATCTTTGCCTTCCCTTCAAGGTGACTACGGAATTGGACGTCACTGGAAATGTCAACACCGACCAACCAACCAACACCTTGGAACTGAGGGGCCACAGTAAATGGGGTTGTCCTGACCCCACTCTGAGACTCCGGGAAGAGTATTCTCGATATCGGACACAAGTTATTCACGAGTCTCTACCACAACGGATCGAGGGATATTGGCACGGCCCATGTAACAGGCATCCCCAGTACTGTCGTCTGCATAACAATGAATGTCGCCGATCGACAACATATCATTGATATGCAGCAAAAACAGCGTTGGGGATAGCACGGAGCCTTGCGGGACACCAGCGTTAATATTGTATAGAAACTTTAAACTAACACACTAGGCCCAAAAGAATTTCCAGATTCTACTTCTTCGAGTTCTTCGGTACTAACCTAAGATGAACTCCGATTCCGCCCTGTTGTTGGGATTCATACGTAATACCAAACCACCAGTATGGAGACTCCAAATGGCCCAGTGGCATTGTAACTTTTAAAATTTACATTTGTATTAATTTTGATTTGATATCTTTCACGTACTCTCTGAAAAAGTGAATACGGTTGCATTAACAAATCAAAATCGATTTTTTTAAAGATCGAATTTAAGGCCCCCCTTCCCAATACCTACTTACATACGGTTCTTACGATTGGCGGGTCAGTATTCGTAACCGTGAAGTGAGTGTAGATCTGCTGTAGGCGTTCAGTTTCATGTGACACTGAAGACATAGACGGAGAGCTGGCTACGTCAGATATGACACAATAATGAGAGCAACGAAATCCATAACTACATGGGTTTCGTTGTTATTACTAACTATAGTTTGCTATACTATGCTTATTTCTAGATCCGGACATCTGGCAGCTGTAAAGAGGTGGAGGTCAAAGAATGCAAATAACTTGAAGAAAACAAATCCTAGAGTTCTGGGTTTAATTAAATATTATGGGAAATTATGTCATTAATTAGGTTATATCATATCCAGAAGGTTTTGTTGGGGGAAAGTAGTGCCAAATTATGTAAAATGCAATTTTTAATTCGTCGCCTACTGTTATTGTTTCCGCAATAATATACAATGGTTTTTAATCTAATGTTAAAATATAGGCCCTGTCCTCTATAAATTACACAACTTTGGCATTTTTTACCTATTTTGGTATTACTTTTTTCCAACTTGAAAACTTTGTTGGTCTGTCACTCTGACATCCACTCGTTAAAAAGTGCCAAATGCCCGGATCTAGCAATAAGGATGGTAAAGCAGTCTAACAAGACAGGTTTCATTGGTTTCATTATTGTGTCACATCTGACGTGGCCAGCTCTTAGACCAACAGGCGAAACTACGCAAGATAGATTTCTCAAGACAAATAGCGTATATAGACATGTAAGGTATGGTAACACCTGTGTCTTATTTATATTACATTTAGATGATGGATAGATGAAGCAGAATGCAACAGATGCTGCCTACCACTGGTAGTAGATGCCAAATGCCTACATTATAATATAGCATAGAAGTATGGGACATATAATGTTAAATAAAAACTAAAATAAATTAGCAATAAAAAACTAAAACAACTTAAATCTAAATCTCAATTTTCCTATACTTGACCTGTTTTTCTCGTGTAAATGAATGTATTTTCTCCTCAACAATCAGAAACAATAATTGATTTAAACTAAAAAGTTTATGCATTAGAAATAATGTCTGATTATTGACAATGGACATGTACTCCACGCAGCTCTGTTCTACGATAACTTAGCCGCCTGGTAGATGCTACCTCCTAACCTCTCTAACCTTTACACCTTTTTTTGACCAAAAATTAACATTAACAATAATATACATTTTAAAAATTGCATTGCTCATATCTCATCCAGGTTTTGGTTACGTTTTTTTCCCCTCGAAAACCTAATCAACTAAGCAAAAAAGGGTTGACATAGTGTTTTATCTTTCTGGGTATAAGCTACGACATATCTGCCCAGTGTCCACCCATCACCCATTGTAAATTAGTAGTTAGAGCACTCGTCCTCTCAACTGGTGCAGTTGCCAGGAGGTGGCACGTTGTAGCCAAGTAACGTGGGCTTTGTGATTTAACTTGCACCAAAATGTATGGTGTTTAAATATTAATTATACGAAAATTCACAAAAGCTTCGAATACATTTAATGAGTACTCCAACAACTTTATTATCATCACAACAGTCATCAACCAACTTAGAATGTTCAGTTTTTTCAATATACTTAGATATTTAAAATAGAACCCAAAAAACGAGTACGAAACTCTAAATAAGGTGTTCCGTAAATTCGAACTTAGAATTAATTAAAAAAACAACTTCGCTAGTATAAATCTAATACTGATAGATCTCAATCATTTTCGATCGTAATCCCGATATCCGCGAAGAAATTGTAAAACCAACGAAAATTCGTCCTTCGATTTCATTCAATTATCTCCACTTTTCCCCCTTTTCCCTTGAAGTCATAATCGAATTTAATTCGGTCTTTAAAATACTCGCGTATTATTTTACTTTCACAGACAATTGGTAACTCTATCAATTTTATTCGAAACTTGATCAAATCTTACTTCCTAATAATGTTAAAAAATCTGTGACTTGTCGTTTATTTTAGGTGTGTGCCACATAAAAATTTGGAAATGAAAATTCTAGGTATCATTAGATGACCTACCTACGTATATTTATAAGTAATAAAGTAAAGCAGCACAATAATTATGGACATATTTATATGTTTTGTTTTTTGAGTTAAAATACAGCGAAGGGGTTAGTGTAAGTGGCTAAGCAAATACAGGTTTAGATTATATTAAAAACCGGCCAAGAGCGTGTCGGGCCACGCTCAGTGTAGGGTTCCGTAGTTTTCCGTCCGTCACAGTAAGTGTCCCCACTTAAGAGTTAATAACACCGTCATGTAGGATATGATATGAGAGTTCCACGTACAGCGACATATATCGGCAAATTAAGTAAACTATTGCGCGCGAGCTTATAGTATGGAAGATGATTTTTATGGAATAATTATTTATTGCGTGAACCGATTTTCACCGTTTTTACTTTATTTGAAAGCACGTCATTTCATTGTAATTTTGTACAAATTACAGGTACAATAAACACCTGCTTATACGGTTAAATTACAAACTTAGTTCAGAAATTATTTTGTAATTTTTTTTCAAAAACTATTCATCCTATCAAGTTCAAAATAATTTTCCTAGAAAGTTTTTATGAAGTTCTACTTTTGAGATTTTTTTCATATTTTTAAAACTTATGGTTCAAAAGTTAGAGGGGGGGGGACGCATATTTTTTTACTTCTGGAGCGATTATTTCCGAAAATATTTACATTATCGAAAAATGATTTTAGTAAACCCCTATTCATTTTTAAATACCTATCCAACAATATATCACACGTTAGGGTTGAAATGAAAAAAAAAATCACTCCCCACTTTACGTATAGGGTAGGTACCCTAATAAAAAAAAATTCCACTTTTTATTTTACCACTTTGTCGGCGTGATTGATATACATATTAGTACCAAATTTCAGCTTTCTAGTGCTAACGGTCACTGAGATTATCCGCGGACGGACGGACGGACGGACGGGCAGACATGGCGAAACTATAAGGGTTCCTAGTTGACTACGGAACCCTAAAAAGAGGTATTTTAGTGTAGTGTAGTAGTAGTGTTTTATTCTAGCCTATGGACATGCCCTTCACGGTTTGCTAACCGGAGCTATTACAGATAAGCAGGAACCCAAGCCTTGGCGTTTAAACTCCTCTTGGCGTCCAACACTTAGTTTTAGTTAAGTAGTATAAATTTGTTGACATTTAGTTGTATTGTATTGAATTTAAGTAAATATAGTACCTATAAAACGTAGTCAACGTCGTTTTATTGACACTTTCGAACAAAGGCATCTTACTCTTATAATAAATGCCTGTTGTTTTATTCCTATCAATTTGTATTCATAATTATGATTCATAAGAAATATATTTTATCGTAGGTATGGAGGCTAGCGGATACACACTGAATCTTGAAGCAAATTAAATTAAAAATATTTATAACGGGTTACTCTCGTAATTTAAGTCGATGTTTGCTCGACATGTTCAATCAATTTTTCGATGATCATTCTCACGACCGGCCTTCTACACGGTAGCCGGCACGTTGCCGTCGCGGTTTTAATATGTTAGAGTCGCACGAAAATTTTATAGTTCAAATTAAATTATTTTGTTGAATATAATTTGTTTTGCAGTTTTTTTAAGTATTAACACTCCTATACCTAGTCGGTTACTAAGTTCTGTTACTAGAGTTTTCATTAAATAAATAGGAATAGGTAGCAACATTTTAATTATTCATGTTCATAATTTAAAAGCTTATTTAATAGTCAATAGATTACAATATATTGAATTGAAAAGTATTGTCGCAGTTTTTCAGAATTCTTTATAACACTCGGAAAAAGGCGTGAAAAATATACGTCAAAATTACGCTCCTTGATCATGTTGATTTTAAATCCTATTTATTTTTAATCACCTTTAAGACGCATCAGTCTTACACAATTCGGTAGCTATATTATTTAGCTTCAATTTGGTATATGTATAGTTCACGTGGGGCTATCCGATAAAATACTAGACTATTCGTTGTAAGTCTGCTTGTTCCATAGCAGTCTAAATCTATGTCTTTTGTGAAAAACTTAAAAATAGGCAATATTTCAAATGGGAATATCTGTGGCGTAAAATCGCAAGAAAATTAAATGGTGGCCACTCAATTACCTCTAATAAACATGTTTCTTACAAACAAGCAATGGAACCTTCTAAACAAAGGTGAAATATTTATTTGATGCACTTATGTAAAGTGTAATTTTCTTAAATTTACCGCGTGTTTGCGTCTTCAGGCAATCTTGTGCTTTACAAGGATTTTCAATAAATTTCTCATCTGATTTGTGTATTATACCATATTATGTTCATTAGAAATTAGGCTATTAAATAATTACTTAAATTTTAGATTTTCAAACTTTATTTTATATTTTATCAGTCAGAAATCTGGTAACAGAACTTAGTAACCAACTAGGTATATAAATTATAAACCGAAATAGATATTATCACATACTTCAAAAAAGTGACCAATTCCTCCGGTGTCCGAGGCCAGATTTGAACTGGCATCTTCAGCTTTCGCGGCTGACGCCCTGACCACTGGACCACCCTACCCGGAGGACTTCTACAATTTTTCTGAAGTATATGGTTACTACTAGCTTTTTCCCGCGGCTTCGCCCGCGTACTAAAAGTACTAAAAAAGGAGGTTCTCAATTAGACTCGTATGTTTGTATGTACGTATGCAGGAATGTATATTTCTCCGCGATCATCTCGCGTTTCGCTGAACTGATTTAGATGCAGTTTTCGGAAAGGTATTCGTTACATTCTGGAGATTTCGGTATACCACGTTTTGGTGAAGGCGGTTCCCTTATTTTTTTTAAAGAAATGATTGCAATAATTGTTTAATTGTTACGCCAGCAACGACTTATACTACTAAGAGATTATGATTAATACAGATTTCTACTCTTGAATAGAAGCTTTTCCCCGCGACTTCATTAGCGTGGAATTAGTAATCCACCCTCCTTTTTACCCGCTTAAGGAATGACTTCTGGGATAACAACTATTATATGTCCTTCCCCAGAACTCAAACTATCTCCATACCAAATCATCTAAATATGATCAGCGGTTATTCATTTTCCATACAAGCTTTCCACTCACGTTTCACCCCCTAAAGGGTTGATTTTCGGGATAAAACCTATTCTATATTGTTTCCCGCGACTCAATCTATATAATATGTACCAAGTTTCATTTAAATCGTCTATTCAGCGGTTAATAATTCGCCATACATACTACCAACATCTTTTCTACCCCTCTAAGATTGATTTGCGGGAAAAAAAATATTCTATATTGTTTCCCAGGACTCAAACTATATCCACAACAAATTTTATCTAAATCGGTTTGCGGTAAAAATTCTCCATACAAACCTTCAACCACCATTTCACCCCCTTAAGGATTGATGTTCGGGATAAAAACTATCCTATGTCGTTTTCCGGGACTCAAACTATCTCTATAGCAAGTTTCATCTAAATCGGTTCAGCTATTAATAATTCTCCATAAAACTTTCAACTATTTTGAAACTCTTTGTCCCTGCCCGAGATACAAACTATTTATCTCTATACCAAGTTTCATCTCAATTGGTTCAACGTTTCAAAATTCCTCATACAAACTAACAACCCCCATTTCACCCCCTTAAGTGTTGATTTCGTAATCAGTGACCCGATAAACCATGGAAACAATACTCATGTTGATATTTAAATTTTGTCACCACATTTCCCCCTTCTATGGGTTGAATTCTCAAAAAAGCTGAAACACTTGTTTCCTCATTTATCGCTCGGAATACTCCTGTAAAGTTTCAAATAAAATAGTCGAACTAATCTTGTTTCCCATAAAAACTTTGAATCCCCATTTCCCTCCTAGTGGGGTAAATTTAAAAAAAAATATTTCTAAGTGCATCCCTAGGCCTTATAAGGAGCCTACGTGCCAAATTTGAAATCTTTAGAACAGCGGTTTGGGCTGTGCATTGATATGTCAGTCAGTTTCTTCTTTTATATATTTTCAAGAAGATTGCTATTTGGCACAAATACTGTCAATAATTTTCATGTCCACAATATTAAATTTCAAAATCGATGCCTTTTTTGTAATTAACGTTCAAAAAAACACAAAAACTACACCTATATTGATATTTAGACATTTCAACCCCATTGTACCCCAACAGGAGAGATGGTAGGTATTTCACGTCCGCCACGTTGGATTTTAAAATGGTTTTTGTTTTCGTAATCAACGACCCGATAAACCATAGAAACAATACCCATGTTGATTTTCAGATTTTTTTACCACTTTTCCCCCTTTTAGGGGTTGAATTTTCAAAAAATCTGAAAGACGTATTTACTCAGTCATCGTTAGGAATACTCCTGTGAAGTTTCAAATAAGATCTTGATCTTGTTTCGCCATACAAACTTTGGACCCCCATTTCATCCCTTTAGGGGGTGAATTTTGAAAAATCCTTTCTTAGTGCACCCCTAGACCTTATAAGGAACCTACGTGCCAAATTTGAAATCTCTAGAACCAGCGGTTTGGGTTGTGCGTTGATATGTCAGTCAGTCAGTCAGTCACTCAGTCAGTCAGTCAGTTTCTTCTTTTTAACCGACTTCAATTTCATAGAAGGAGGAGGTTCTGTATTCGGTTTGGGCTTTTTTTTTTTATGTATGTTCATCGATTACTCTGAGACGCGTGGTCCGATTTGAATAGTTCTTTTTTTTGTTTGAAAGGGTCTACTTCCAAGGTGGTCCCATATTAATCTGGTGCTGTTCTGATGATGGAATCTATGAGGAATTGAGGGAACTCCTCAATTTTTAAAGGCATATGTATGGCGATTTGGGTGTTTTCTTAAGCAACTCGAGGGTTTTCTCTCGGAAACCACCAATTTGATGATGTGGACCAGATAATGATGATAGTTTTTATGATAATGATGATGATTTTTTTTAATTTAGGATGTTCAGCGATTACTCCGCGACCCGTGGTCCGATTTGAATAATTATTTTGATGTTTGAAAGGATGTACTTCCAAGGTGGTCCCAAATTAATCTGGTGCTGTTCTGATGATGGGATCTATGAGGAATCGAGAGAACTCCTCAATTTTTAAAGGCATATGTATGGTGATTTGGGTGTTTTCTTAAGCAACTCGAGGGTTTTCTCTCGGAAACCACCAATTTGATGATGTGAACGTCATGATGATAATTGTTTTGATGATAATGATGATGATTTTTTTAAATGTGGGATGTTCAGCGATTACTCCGAGACCCGTGATCCGATTCTAGGAATTCTTTTTTTGTCTGAAAGTAACTACCTCTGAGATGGTTCCACATTAATCTGGTGCTGTTCTGATGATGGGATCCATGACGAATTAAGGGAACTCCTCAATTTTTAAAGGCACATGTATGGTGATTTGGTTGTTTTTTTAAGCAACTCAAGCATTTCCTCTCGAAAACCACTAATTTGATGGAGTGGACCTAATGATGAAGACCACATATGATAAGTGGAACTTTCCTTACATTTAGTTACGTATTATGAACTTTTTCTTATATATCTTCACCGATTATTGCGAGATCCGTTGTCCGATTATGATAATTATATAACCACTAAAAATGGTAAAATAAAAACTTTTTACAAAAAAAAGATAAACCGACTTCAAAAAGGATAAAATAAATTATTATATTATTTATATGCGTTACAAACTGATATGTTTGAAGTCGGTGCCAAGCCAAAAAGTTACAATACCGGTCAAATCAGCTTCAAGTCTGAAAATCACAAAACATATCGATACCTACTTATATTGAAAAGGTGAATGTGAATCTATCTATATTCTCTGATACACGTCTACTTTGTCAATAATCAGAAAAAGGCGGCAAATAAAAATAAAAAACACGTATGGTCAACCATAGAAAATTTAAATATCGTCCCTTTTTCTACTGAAAAGGTGTGACCCACACACCCAGTGTGTCTGACTATAGAAAAATCAATCTAGCCATTGAATTCTTTTACACTTCGATAAAACACCTTAGATGAAGTAGAATAAATAATTCAAACCGAAGCACGGGCTCCGTTCAAGATATGGTTAGTCCGACAACTAGTAAACACGTTTATTAACAAACATCATAAGACGCATGATTATATTTTCTTTCTGTACTAGAATGAAAACCTACGTACAGTCAATACCAGAATTAGTTCTATAGTATGAAGAACAATTCACTGAACACATACGCCTCGTTCGTATTAACTGTTTTGTGATTTTCAGACTTGAAGCTGATTTGACCGGTATTGTAACTTTTTGGCTTGGCACCGACTTCAAACATATCATTTTGTAACGCATATAAATAATATAATAATTTATTTTATCCTTTTTGAAGTCGGTTTATCTTTTTTTTGTAAAAAGTTTTTATATATATATGTATAGAAGAAGATTTCAGTTTATGGTTATTGGTTAGCAAATAATCATTTTGTTACATAAAATTAAGATTTAAAATAACGAATATAAAATAATCATAAAATCAAAAATTCATCATTAATCATAAAAATCATCACTGATTGTTCAAGAAATGGAGGCCTAAGCTCTCCGAAACATGTCGAAACAGTACGAGTAGTAATTTGCGACAGAACCCATGACAGTTTAAATTCGAAAACCTATACACGTTTCAACGCACATGAAAATTCCAAGGCCAAACAGCAGAACTAATATTAAATTAATTAACAACAGAAACCGTAATCGAGCCCGCAAAGTTAGCTATTTATATCTTGCTAAACTCAACATTGCTTTGGACGATATACATACATCGTATAATTTATTTATACATTTTAAGCTTAATACTGAAATGCTTAATGTAATTAATTGATTTTAATGTTCATAATTTTAATGGATATAGCTGCATTAGCTTTTGCCTTTCTGTGTTTTCGTCAGTAGGTTTAAAAAAAAAATACAGTAGGTACCTAAGTGTAAAAGAGATTTTTTTTACTTAATTAGCAATATAAACAAATACGTGCGCGTTTACCTAAAGGTGCTTAAACGAATTTAAATATATTATGGGAAGTGCAGATATTAATTACGATAAACAATACACTTAGTAAGCCTGTTAGAGTCTTTGTCAGAACAAAATGAGTTATAAAATAGAATTATAGGTACTAGTTATTTCGGTAAACAGCCTACTCGGTCCGTTATATTTATAAATGATGCATTTTTAATTATTTTATTTACTTTATTACAAAAGGCACAGTAATAAGTTACAACTTTAAACATTGGTTATACAGTATCTTACTTAGGTAGTATATAATAAAATATAAAAATATTTGTATATGGAGTCTTCAGCATCACTACCATCACTATCTTCAGCAACACCCAGACTGTATCAAACAATCGAGCTGTACTCTTACATATTTATTATTATTAATTTAATTGGGCTATCGATGTGCCGCGTCGACCAGATTTGATCTATTGTGGCAGCCCTTTATAGCTCATTACTGATTCCCGTTGCATCTAGAAATTTCCAGATTCTTTGGGCTGTAATGTGTTGTACCTCATCGGGTTGCAGTACATGTCGCCCTAGGTGGGTACTTCTTTTATGCATTAGCGGTCCGCAGGAGCAGAGGATGTGCAAGTACTCTTACATAATAATATAAAGCTATATAAAACATACATTAGGCCTTTACTTGAATATGCTTACCAAATTTGAAGTCCATACTTCCTGAAGGATATGAATATGCTTGAAAAGGTGCAACGCAGGGCAACGAAAATGGTATATGGATTACGTAACATGCCATATGAACAAAGGCTTAGATGTCTTGGCTTGACAACTCTGGAGCAAAGAAGACAGCGTGGCGACCTCATTGAAACTTATAAGATCCTACATGATTGTTATGACGTACCAGAATTAAAAAACATGTTTATTATGAGTAGGCATCATCGTCTGAGAGGCCATAGCTTAAAAATTAACCGAGGACCCAGCTCAAGCAATCCTAGAA
The DNA here is from genome assembly GCA_947086415.1 of Pammene aurita. Taxonomy (NCBI): domain Eukaryota; kingdom Metazoa; phylum Arthropoda; class Insecta; order Lepidoptera; family Tortricidae; genus Pammene; species Pammene aurita. Next base: position 12,589,387 of record OX352299.1, read on the forward strand.
AACACTTTTTATGCAATCGAGTTGTGCGCGAGTGGAATAAATTACCAGAGACAGTGATAGGTGCCCCCTCAGTGAACAGTTTTAAAAACAGACTAGATAAACATTTGAAATCAAAAATAATTTAACTTTATGCTTATAAACAAGTGCAGTGATATACACGCATCAGCTCATAGCTGCTGGTGTATTAAACAGTATAATATAATAATAAATAGATAAAAAAACCGGCCAAGTGCGTGTCGGACCACGCATAATGGAGGGTTCCATAGCTTCAATGGAATAAGTACCAAACTAATGCCAAAAGGTCGTATCTGATGCCTATGGAAGAAGTTTTTGGAAATAACTCAAAAATGGCTGATCCGATAATGTTCAAAATAATTTTCGTAGAAAGTATATGATAACGCACGTCTTCTCAATTTTTTTCATATTTTTTGGACTTATGGTTCAAAAGTTACAGGGGGGACGCTATTTTTCCGACTTTCGAAGCGATTATTTCTGAAACTATTCACTTGATCACAAAATGTTCAAAGAAACCTCAATGTTATTTTAAAGACCTATCGATTGATGTGCAACATGTTGATATTTGGTAAAAAAATTTTTTTGAAATGTTACATGTATGGAGCGCCCTCCCCCCCCCCCCTGAATTATTTTTTTCTGCAATTTCACTACATAACTATATAGCGGCATACAAACTACACCTTATGTCTAAATTTTATTAAGATACGTCTTATAGTTTCCGAATAAAATGGCTGTGACATACGGACGGACGGACAGACGGACATGACCAAAACTATAAGGGTTCTGTTTTTGCCATTCTAGCTACGGAACCCTAAAAATGCGCTGTCATTTAGGCAAACAGATCACATACAGACTAACAACTAGCCGTTTATAGCTAAACTATAGGCAGTTCTCTTAAGCCACAAAACTTTAGATAACTGTCATTTAAAAACGGTAGAGAAAAAAGGTATAAATAGGTGATTTGTCAACGAAATTTATCGTACCGTAAAAAAGTCTCTACACGTCTAGTGGGTTCTAAAAACAAACACAAGTCACTATCAGGGGCCATATTCTAACTTTAAAACAAGTTTATATACGATCCAACTTCAATACAACTCCAATGCATTAACAACTACTTAGTACAGTAAAGATACGGTTGCGTCAAACATTAATTTATAATAGCCTGATTTTTTTATTATTCATTCTTATGGAATATTTGCAAAAATCCTACTACTACTTTTTACCCGGAAGTAGTTAAATAGGTAAAAGAAAATTTATAAAAAAATTGTATATTTTTATTTACAATAATATCAATTATTTTTATTTGTAAATATGACGATATTTGAGTCTTCTTTCTGTTTAAAGCGAAAAACAAGAAACCGTGTCCATGTAAAACCACATAAATAACAAAATGTACGGCGCGGGCGATATATATCCTAATTCGTTCGAAACAAATCGTAATAATTGGTAGTTTGTTCTTACACATTTTAAATTACTTAGAAACGATATATTCATTAAAATCCTACAAGGAAAACGCTTGTAATATGTGTGTACATATTTGTGGCGGTTAGCGAATAACGACATTTTGTAGGATTTCATTGCGTAAATAATACTTGTATCATGATATATCCGTTACACTAAAAAAATTAGCTATTATTAATTATTCCCAATTCCCCATACTAGCCGCCCGTAAAATGACTGTAGTAAACTCAATACAGCTAGCGCCTCAACATCTGAATCTGAAATGTCAGAATTTGCTTGAAAAATATTCCGATGCGACTCCAATACAACTTCAATATTGCTTGATTATTTGTTGTGTTTTGGAGTTATGTTGAAGATAGATTGTGCTTTAATGTATTGTTTATGTATTTTAAAATTAGAATACGGCACCAGTTTAGTTATAAATTATCTTTATTGTCACGCGATCGAATAAGATCTTTTAAACGTAATTCGCTTACTTCTACAGAACTTTCGCTTAAATTTCCTCCTACCCGTAATTGCTTTAAGCTTTTCACTCTGCGAAAACACGTCCACTAAGTGTGTCCATTTATCATCAGTATCGTCGGGTGGTCTGTCATTGACTAAGATTATAGGTTTGATGAAACGATGACTTTCATCAGCGACGTTGCTCTTTCTACTCAAGTTGGAAGGGGCCCTGGATAAATCTTTATGTACTGAGCCGTTGGGCGACTGTGGTCGAGGGCTGTTCTTCCCACTGGATTGTTCCTCTCTCTTAGCCTGTTCAGCAGCCAAAGCTTCTTGTCTGTCTCTTAAATGGTTTGCGTGGATTGCTGCTTCCAAATCATGGCGCTGAAACAGGAAAAAACTGTAATAAAGTAGGTATCCATAATATAGTTCTATAAATAAAATAAAGATCAGAAGAGGCCCTAATTAAAACCATTCAACCGAAAAATTACCTACAGAGTTAAAAAAAGATGCTAAAAAAGATTGATTCATTAGAGTTAACTTAATTTATTTTGTATAATTATACTCGTAGCAGAGACTTCTATTAACGATATAATACCACACAAAAATAACTACCTCGGGCGAGAATCGAACACGTAACTCAGGGATACCAGCCTCCCACAGGTCTTCTTAATATTAACGTTAACTTATTAATAATAGAATTAAACTAAAACTTTGTTAACCTTTGAAGATTTTGTATAACGAAGGGTCATAAAAGTAGCGGATTTACAAATGCTGCTTAATTACTTAGTTTTAAGGTAACTTTATTCTACAATTTTAAGATCTGAAATTAATTTCACGACTAATTAGATTATTCTACAACCTCAGATTTGACGATTCTGCGAAAACGTTACCGCTAGTTAAGTACGTAGAGTTTGCTGATCATTAATAGAAATGATGGTTCGTTAGCTGAATAATAATTGAATTACCATTTCAGATTTCCATAATATAATGGTGTCAAAATAGATCTTTAGAAATAAAGGAAAAGTAGAAAAATCCACCGCCTCAGGCAAAACTTGAACTCGCGAGTCTGGGATACATGCCCATCGCTCTGACCAACTGAGCTACTGAGACTTACCTGATGGCTGTGAATTTATTCACCATATCCTTTATTTTTATTATGCGTGTTAGGGGGAGCCATCAAGTAAGTCTCAGTAGCTGAGTTGGTCAGAGCGATGGGCATGTATCCCAGAGTCGCGAGTTCGAGTCTCGCCTGAGGCAGTGGATTTTCTACTTTTCCTTTATTTCTAAAGATTTGGTATCGTTAGCAGACGTTCTGCTACGGTAGTACTATTAGTTATTCTGTGGTTCTGCTTAATTTAAAATTAATTGTCATAAAGTCATAAAACAATGATTGTAGGCTGTTTGAATAGATAGATTCATTATAATGTGAGTAATTCAGAAGACTTTGATTTGCATGGTACGTTCAGTTTTTATTTACAAATTTCTAAATTCAATCATGTGAACAATAAGATGTATAGTATAATTATTATTTGTAATAATTAAATATATTTACTTTATAATCTTCGAGCAACAATGTTAGGGAGGTACAGACAGACTCGAGCAAGATTTACTGAAAATATGGCTCGTGAAAATTTGTAACCGGCCTGTCTTATACAGGAAATAAGAAGACTGTTAAAGAAAGTACCGCACGAGTCGTTCTTGCGGTACTTCGTTCTTGTGGGGCAAATCTTTTTGGGCTGATTGTGTAACCTTTAAATAATATTAACAATTTTTATAGCTATTAAAACAGAAACTATAAAAATCAGTACCGATATTGCTTAACGAGAATAATTAACTACTTTTAATAAATAAAGGTATTTACAGCTCATACCTCTGCTTTGACGCTTTGCAATTTTAGCATTTTTTAATGATTTATTTCACAGGTATATAGCTAACAAATAAACAACTAAACAGAACCTTTAATACTTATAAACAGACATGGATTTTTTTTGTGGCAAAAATGTCAACTAACTAGGGACTTCCTTCCAATATCAAATTTATCGATAACTTTCGTACATTGACATTTCATAATAAATATTAAGTTTATTGGGTAAGGTAAAAATTAACATGTATGCTGATATGGTAATACGTTATATTTTAGCACTTATTGGATTGTTTTTACTAAAACAAAACGAATGAAAACCGTTTTCGTATTCTATTTATAATAAATTCATGCTGTATGCTGTATATTTATATATAATATAATATGCAACTTACAATTCATATTATAAGTACATCCTAACTATCAAAAGGATATCGACAAATCTATATATCTATACATATAATAAAGCTGAAGAGGGTCGAAAGTCTGTACATGGAAGATAATCGAAAAAAGTTGGCTGGGTACACTTAGAATCGATAACAGAACACGTTCCAACAATTTTTAGAATTTTTGTCTGTTTATCTGTTTGTCTGTTTATTTGACCGCGCATCACGTGACGGCTGAACGGATTTTGATGAAATTTTGTATAGAGTTAGTTTGAGTCTCGGGAAAGGATAATAGATAGTTTTATTCCCGAAAATCAACCCTGGTGGAGGTGAAAAGGGGGTTGAAAGTTTGTATGGAGAATTTTTAACCGCTGAACTGATTTAGACGAAATTTGGTATAGAGATAGTATGGGTCTCGAGAAAGGACAAAGTATAGTTTCATCTTCAAAAAAGGGTGCCCCCCCCATCTTACTTTTGAAAATTTGAAAAAAAATAATGGAAATGAAGCCTGAAAGGTACTTTCAATAAAAACTATATTGAATAAAATCGGTTCAGCTGTTTTTGAGTTGTCAGTCAAAAACGCACAGTGAAAGGACGTGAGTGCCGAGTGAGAATTACAACGCCAAACAATTAACCCACCACGCAATTATTAGTTTATGAAGGAAGTGCCGTCAAATATCCCTTATTAAACGACCTTTCGAACGGATGTTTTTTAACAGGGCGGCAATTACGGAATCCTACACTGAACATGGCCCGACATGCTCTTGGCCGGTTTTTTTTGCATTGTTATCCCATAAGTCACCCCTTAAGGATTACTAATTCCAATTGTCAAGAAAATCCCGGCCAGGTATAGGTAGGCTATAAAAATTCAACCTCTAGAAGGGGGTAGCCACTACACTCGATTGAGTTAATTTTGCACCTGAATCTTATGGCGCTACTTAGGAAGGAGGTGCAAGCTTTTTTTCCAATTATGTCCTAAGACTAACGAGTACCCTGCATAACTAACAGATAGCGCTGAAATTAATACGTTGTGACCTGAATAATCCACTGAGAAAGGATTTTGCCTAATTAATTAAGTTTAGAAGTGGGGGTACGGATATCAACAAATTTGAATGAATTATTGGAACACGCCAAAACTTGGGCACGTAAAATTTATTTTTAAACCAGGGCCTCGATTCGAGATCAGGACATTGGGAATCCCATGGCAGAGAGTTTGGTGTTTTTTTTTAGTAGGTATACGTAGGTATCGAACCATGGATGTATATGAAGTGGATCTCATTCTTCGGTCACAAAGTGAGGCCGACAGAGAAGCTTATCTAAGGGAGTGTCTCGTTTTGACTAAGAAGGTAATGACGTCATCAGACAATCAAAATGTGAATATGTGTCAAATGTGACAATTTTGTAACGAGTGCGAGTGAGGCACCGCCCCCCACTATTATGCTCTCTATCGGACCGTTGTTAGTGCTGTTAAGGGTTCCGTAGCCAAAATGGCATAAACGGTACCCTTATGTCCGTCTGTCTGTCCGTCAATCCGTCTGTCCGTATGTCACAGCCATTTTACTCGGAAACTATAAGACGAATAAAATAAAATTTAGACATAAGGTGTATTTTTCATGCCGCTATTTAATTATAGTCTGGCAAACCATTTTTTCAGTAGAAAAGCGCGGCAAATTCAAAATACGTACATGTGCCAACCCTTTGTGATTAGACACCGTGTTCGTGACGAACATTTCAATTCACATTTCTTTTACATTGAATTTGTTTAGTAGTGCATTTCACTCTCTCGTCTTAAGCGCGAGTGAGATAGAACTCCTGCAACGTTCTACATTGAATTTAAATTCGTTTTTATGGCATATGTCAATTGCCTCAACCAGATTACTTGTTACAGTTGATGACAGATCAGACGAAATATATCCGTCTCCTTTTTATCCTCCGTGAATGTCACGTAATGAAAGGGGTGGAAATACCAACTAAAATTAAAAACATAGAATTTGATGATCATTGCTTTTTTCACTGATTCTTAGTGTTGTCATACTTTTGGTCGCTGTACATTGCTACTGCGTTCGTTGGCTGGCCAGACTATATGTAGTTAAATTGAAGGAGAAAATATTTTTATGGGGGGCGCTCCATGTAACTAAATTACAAAAAACAATTTTTCCCCTAATATCAATCGATAGGTGTTTAAAAATAACATTGAGGTTTTTTTGACCATTTTGTGATTTAGTGAATAATCGCCTCGAAAGCCAGAAAAATTGAGTGAACCCCCCCCCCCCGTAACATTTGAACCCTAAGTCCATATAATATACTTAAAAAAAATTGAGAAGATTATCTTATTTTTCTATTACTTACTTTCTACGAAAATTGTTTTGAACATTATCAGTTCAGCCATTTTTGAGTTATCTCCAAAAAACTTCTTCCATAGGTATCAGATACGACCTTCTGGTATTAGTTTGGTTCTTATTCCATTGAAGGTACGGAACCCTCTATTATGCGTGGTCCGACACACACTTGGCCGGTTTTATGCTAGTCGCCTATGAACGACTCTTTTACTCGGTAATAATTTTCAACTGTGGCTAGGGCACCGAGTAAACAATAGTACTATACAGAGGTCCCTCTTTGACGTTACAAATCATGTTGTCCCTTCTTCACGCATGGCAAGTCTCTTTCTCACTTAGGCAAACGTATCGGATACTAGTTGTCAAATTCAATGACAGAAATGCACATCCTTGGTTACGGACAAGGTTTAAGAAAAAGATCCACTTCATATAAATCCGTGATACGAACACAGATTAGTCAGATTACACCTTGTTATTACTGGAGCCCGCCCACTGTAAATTTATCAAAAATCTTATCGGTTGGCTTTCATATAGCGATATAGAGCCCATCTTCGAGATCATGAAAAAATAAATCTTACTAGGTCTTAAATGGGCGCTAGTATGTATAAGACGATGTAAATTGTTCTTGAATAAATATCATATCATATCATATGGCGTCAAGTTGAAAATACAAGAAAATAACGTTAATTAATCAGTGGTTTTACCGCTCCAAATTTGTACTCACGGTAAAGTCTACTTCAAATAACCTACATACCAAATTCCGGTGGGAGCATACAATAGGCATGGTGAATTTTTTTCATGTATGGAATCAATCGATTCGTTTTGTTGTGAGGATCAAATGTCTATTGCGTTAAAGCAACAGAGAAGTCAGAAATGAGACTTAAAGTACGAGATTTGCATTTGTTTCTCAAAACGCTCCTAACAAAATGACGTGCAAAAGTGACGTCACGATCACATAGTTGCCCTGTTTAAAGTATGGAAAAAATATGAAATTGCTATTTTTACAGTGAAATGTTGCGTTTATGTGTATGGTTGCCATACAATTTATTTTACAGTACAATGTTAAAAATCATTTCAATTCACACTTTCAAAAATCGTAAAATTTTGCAGCTTCATATCTTTGAGCCACTTCAAAAGAATTTATAAATTTTCACTTTAGTTGGATATATTGATCATTTTGCATCATATCAACTAAATTTTATTGCATAAATCAATATGTGTCATCATGCCTATTTTAAGATTCGAATCTAATCGCAATTTTAGCATTTGTATTATTTTTGAGCTAACCACTCCAAATTTTTTGACCATAAACTAGGCACTTCAGCGCCTTATTTTAAACCGTAAAAGTTAACCTTGCGGGAGAGTTTTGAAAAAATACTTTAAATAGTTTCAAAAATTTACTTAATTGGCACACGCGTAACTGGATATCCATGTTTAAGTGGCTTATAGTTTAACATGCCGTTATAAAGTGTATAACAGGTATATGTTTTTTTTCCTGTTTTTTATTGTTTTTTTTTCTCTTGTTTTGATTAAGATATTCTTACTTTGGGGATGTGATCGTGGCGTCAATGCGCCGTGTCGTCAAATGGTTGCAACGGAAGACCAGCGCTGGCCCTGCCGGCATTTAACGCTGAGTTGCGACGATTTCGTGGCAATTAATGTTTCGGGTTGTATATGTTATTGTTTATTATGTTTTTTGTAATTGTCATGAATAAATCTTTCATTCATTCATTCATGTTTCTAAAAGAATGCTTTAAATGTTCATCCTTATATTTTTTTATTTTTGAAAAAAAAAATGGTATTCAATATTTATATGACGTTCTAAATAAAACAATTTTTTTTAACGTCATAGAACACAATTTTTTTTATGGAAGTTACAAAAACTATTTAAAATGGGGTATTTACCATGGGTATTTGTTTTGTCGAGGTTCCGATATATTATATACAGGGTGGAATTTTGTAATGCCACCTGAAGGGGAAGTACTCTTAATATTGTAGATAGAAAATTTTACTCAAAGAAAACATTCCTTTATTTTTTTAAAGAAAGAAAACTGCATTCAAAGATTTTTAAAAATTCGCTTGCCGCACCCGGTAATCGAACTGACTAAAATCTCTAAAAGTTGCATCCTGTACTTTTATTGCATCGATCGTTAGGGTCAATTATAAGGATGAAATCTATCTTACAAACTTTATAAATTAAATGAAAGGAAAACAATGAAATCTTAAATTATTAATTCAATGGATCAAGTTAAAGCACTTTTACTCAAAGATGGATCTTTGAGTAGTCATGTTTACATATGTTATTAATTAATAATTATCATTGACGTCATTTATCCATTAAAATGACGTATTACTTTTTAGATAAGACGATTGCAATTTGCACGTGTTTGTAATGCAGACTCCTTTCTTAGATGCGACATAACTCCGTGTGTGACGTAGTTTAAATCACCAGATCTCACCCCTTTAAATTTTTTTTTGTGAGGATATGTAAAAAATCAAATTTACATTAAATGTTATGAGAATGTAAACGAGTTGAGAGTTGAAGTTCAGAATACGATTTATAACATTCACCACAACACGTTATTAAAGGTTACTAGAAATGAATTCCTTAGAAGAATAAATTTGTGTAACCAAAAAGGAGGAGCCCATTTCAAACAATTAATTAGTTAGTTTACCATTTTTTGTAAATAATTAAAATAATTTAAGATTTCATTGTTTTCCTTTCATTTAATTTATGAAGTTTGTTAGAGAGATTTCATCCTTATAATTGACCCTAACGATCGATGCAATAAAAGTACAGGGTGCAACTTTTAAGATTTTAGTCGGTTCGATTACCGGGTGCGACAAGCGAATTTTTAAAAATATTTGAATGAAGTTTTCTTTCTTTTAAAAAATAAAGGAATGTTTTCTTTGAGTAAAATTTTCTATCTACAGTATTAAGAGTACTTCCCCTTCAGGTGGCATTACAAAATTCCACCCTGTATATCGACATGTTAGAAACTAACAAACGAGAATGGTGGCAGCATTTCTCCGCTGTATCGCAAAACTTATGAGTTGAGCGAGGAAGCTGCCAGCTCTTTGGTCACCAATTGAGTCGACGAGCCTCTTTTTGCGTTCTTTAAAAAGTTACTGAGCACTGGGTCCCCACGCGCCAAGGGTCTCGACTACGAAAGGTATAAAAATGTTTTATGGGTCTTCAGTTTTTCAGCTTCTTTGGCCACCGCACCTGCTTGTTTATTGGTTCTGGTGAAGTGAGAAGCCGCCAGTGTGTCTACGCATATAGCATCCCACAGGCACGCATGTGGCATTTACTTAAGTACCGCAAGAACACCTGTGTGGAGCACAAACACGGACTCAAAGCCGGAATCAGATTTCAATCAATCAGGTGCCGGTCCAGATACTATCCGGTTTAAGACATTTATTTCTCAAAAAGATTTACATAAATCACTTACTGAGAAAACAATATTTATCTTAAAGCTAAATGGGAGAGGGTAGAATGCAAAAACTGGTGGACGAGTTAAGAACAAAGGCGCTCGGTAACACCAAGCGCAATGCAACAATGTAATGTTGTGCATAGGGACCAGTTAAACCGAACTACCCGGTGCGTTCACTGGTTAACTTACATATGATTTGTGTGTATTCATTAAGTGCATATTTTGTGGAAAAGCCTTAGAAGACGTTTCTATTTTAGTTTTTAACTTTTTTATGTTATACATTTTTGTACATTTATATATTTTTTCTTTTTCTTTTTTTTTAAAGTATTTTAATTATTTAATGTTATTATTATTTGACTTCTTTCTATCCAGTAATAATGTCAATATTTCTGTACCCATCCTTTTCTATGTATATGAATGAAGGATGAGCCTTTTAGATTGGACCCGGTGTATGTCCTTAAACTACGTCCGGACTTGGGTATGTCGTTAAACTATGCCAAAAAGAGAGGTATGGGCACTGCGAATGGCATCTCGCTTAGTGTGGTAGGGCACGTTCAGTGAATGTCATCTCGCTCAAATCTGGAGCAGAGCCCGACTGGGGAAGTACCTCCACCTTACAGAAAACCACAGCCAAATAGCACTAGACCCTACTCATAGTGTTGTGTTCCTGCTGGTGAGTAAGATTGCCAAAGAGCTCAAAGAGGACCCAGTGTGTTGACGATGAGGGACCCTCTTGTTCCTTTAGCCGTCAACACAGTGAATCCTCCTTTTTGTAAAGGGTCGGCAACGCGCATGTGACTCCTGTGGAGTTACAGGCGTCCATAGGTTACGGTAGCTGCTTACCATCAGGCAGGCCGTATGCTTGTTTGCCACCGTCGTAGTATAAAAAAAATTAAAAAAATGAGCAAGATGAGTAGATAAATAATTTCATTATTACTGACAGTGTCTGGAAAAGCTGTCCACCCGTCACCAAACCTCCTGTTTGGTAACGGGTAAGCCGGTAGCCAGTGCTGCGGCTTAGGAGTGAGTGACTCATAAGAAATTTGGTACAATACGTCGTCCCAGCTCCAATGGCAATTTGGATGGGTAAAAACATCCTGACCCGCCAACCACTTCACCAAATTTTTTGGCCTCCTCTAAGCCCACAGTTCCATGGTTTGGGGGTGGGGGTCTTGTAAGATTTTAGTGACTTTATCTACGAGGCTGGCTGAGCTGTAGACGGAGGAGTGTCTTACAGTTGATGTTATGAAGCCGACTATTTCTTAAAATGGTCTTAAATCCTTATGCGCCCACCGGTATGGTCTTAAATTTGGTATTTTCTTACTAAACGGGTCTTATAGCTTCTGTAAAAATTTCGAGCAGTAAGCTCAAAAATAAATTAAGGCTCAACAAATTGCGATTTCAACTGGTCTTAAAACCTTATATGCCCACCGTAATGGCCTTAAATTTGGTAAGTATGTAGAATTTGTGGATGGTTAAGTAAGTGGGCTTCGCCGTGTGTCAAAATTTAAGCGTAACGATAAATTAACGTATTTTTTTGTATTTTCAACTTGACGCCAAACATACTAGCGCCCATTTACGACCTTTAAGACTTATGTTTTCAATATCTCCGTGATGGGCTCTACAACGCTGTCAACGCTATATGGAAGCCGAACGGTAATTTTAGATTTTTGATAAATTTACAGTATAGCCGGCACCAGTATCTATAATGTTTAAGTAGTGAAGTATCAGATGTCAAACAATCCTTTAAGGCACTGACTACCAGGCTACCGATAGTAATGATGGAGGCGACCTCTAGTAATTGCCCCCACGAAACTTTTGCGCGAAGTTGATTTCTGACTATTCAAACTAGGCAAGATACCTCTAGAAGTAATTATAAAATTGATATGATTTTAAGACATTTTCACTGAGAGCACATTAATATTTATAATTTTCATGATTATTAATTGTAGGTATTTATTAAAAATATATAACTGTTAAAATATAATATGATTGGCAATACCTATTTAACCTAAAGTTCAATTAACATGCCATAAAAGAAATGTCGATATCTGGCCGAGGAGCGAATGGATAAACATCAAAAAGTGCGATGAGTTAAAGGTTCTTCCACCCTGCTGTTGGGAATATCTCTACAGTACCCTGCATTCACTGTGCTCTGCATTATTTTGTGTAATTTGGATGCTATGTTAGAGTAGATTTCCTCAGATTAAGCAAGCCACTAGCAATAAATCTCCTACAACGCCTTGACTGTATGCGGCTGTATAGCCATTCCCCATGTACATGTGCATGTGGGATACTACATGCGTAGACACACTGGCGGCTTCTCACCTCACCGGATCCAATAAACATACAGATGCGGTGGCGAAAGCAGCTGAAAAACTGAACACCCTTAAAAAAAATCGATGTTTAAAGAAACAAGTATGTATAGTTTAAAGTGCCATGTGTAACCATATCAATTCATTATATAAGAAATATAATATGATATAATATTGGAATATAACTTACACGTAAGTCAGTCAGATACACAATTACATTTACTTGCAGTAAACGTCAACTTCTTTTTTGAAATGAAGACCCATTGGTTTTCATATCCCGAGTCTCCTAAATAGTAATTCAAAACTTGGGTCTTGTTAGTGGCAATTAGTTATAATCATGAGGATTATGACTATTACTACTGTGCACTGTATTTATTTACCTGATATGTTTATATTTCCATAACATCCTCAACTCTCAGGATTAGGAATACCTTTGTAATATAAGAGTCTTACATTAGATTAGAATCTATGAAGAATATGTCTAAAATTGTTTGAAGTGTCTAAAACCTTAGTTAAGTTAGGAGGCCGTAGTAGGAGCCAAGTTTGAACCCGCGATCCTTAGAGCGTAAGTCGGGCGTCTGGCCGCCAGGCTACCAGAGTTTGTTTTGATAATTACTATACTGTTGCTCCATTTTTCTACTATGTTTATCTGCGTGAAGTATCAAATGTCAAACAATCCTTTAAGGCACTGACTACCAGGCTACCGATAGAAATAACGGCCTCCTAGCCCAGTCGGTAGTGACCCTGCCTACGAAGCAGGAGGTCCCGGGTTCGAATCCTGGTCAGGGAATTTGTTTGTGTGTTATCACAGATATTTGTTCCTGAGTTATGGATGTTTTCTATGTATTTATGGATTTATCCATATTTATCAAATATATATATATATATATCGTCTAGTACCAATAACACAAGCCTTACTGAGCTTACTGTGGGCCTAGACGATTTGTGTAAGATTCATTTATTTCTCGAATTTAATTTCTTTTCTGATGTTTTTGTAATGCCTCAAACTTTCCATAGACGTTGACGTAACAAAGACTGCAGCACTATAAGTAGGTATTAAAACAGACAGAAACATTGCAAAATTAAATAATTATATTATTAGTAGTTAGGTTTTCTTATTAAAATTATTTTCTTGTGTATGAATGCTTTTTCACCACATCAGCACCACCGCCTATCTTGATTTTTTTAAAGCGTCAGTAAAATTGTTTTTTTTTTTCACAAGGGAGAACAGTTATTACTTTACGTTATAGAACGATGATTTTGAACCATAAATATTTGGCAGAATCAATTTGTTTTGTTTTATGTATTTACCTAAGCTTGTATTTTTTTGCCGTGGCGTGGTGAAAAATGTTGTAATACTCTCGACAGCAGTTTGTTTGCTTCTAGTGCCCCCCGCAACGCTCAAGATACAACTTTTTTAACCATACACTAGTTATAATTTTGTAATCTTTCACTTTTTCGGGTCTCGATATAAACACGTATTCTTGATATTGTAATTTATTTACACTAAACCTATTCTACATAATATTGGATCTACGTGGTAGGTTTACAAGTCAAGGTATTGTTTTATTTCTTGTGACAAAAACATTTATAGGTTACAAGAAATCTTAAAATATACTGTAGCACGAAAATACACGTATGATTTACACACATACTCACACACGTATTTAGTTTCAGAAGACATTCAGAGATGTCGCTTTCAAATGAGTTTTCATAAAATGCTTCAAGGCTCTCTTTACCTACTAGAGGTAAACAAATGCCTTACGTGGGATTCCCATAATTTACTGACGTCAACGTCAAAACAATAAGATGGCGCCCATGCCAATAGAGAAATTCCTCTAGTGAGAGCTGTTGATTTTGACGTAGGTGGTTAGGTGAATCAACTGTCACAAAAGTGTGATATCATAGTTGTCTCGCATGCGACTGTCAGTTATGCCATGTCGAATAGACCTTCCTTTGTAAATAAATAACTACATTATGAATACCACATTTAATGACAAATTTAATGACTTCTAAAATCACATTTTTAATTTTAATTAATGTTTACACAGTAAGCCATAGATCGAACTTTTCTACGCACGCGGGTCATAAGACTTTGCACGCTTTCTATAGAAATGATTTTTGTCGCCCAGGTCCATATTTTTTGTAGATCAGGGACCGATTTTACTTCTCCGCCTTTCTTTTTTAGAATTCCTTTCATAATACTCCAGTACTCTTCAACAGGCCGCAGTTCAAGACTATTTGGCGGATTGCATATTTTGGGTACCACCATGATCCTGTTAGCGTTGTACCATTCCATAACTGATTTTGCGTATGGCAACTGGCTAGATCTGGCCAAAACAGCGGTAATGAGGCATACTGTCTTATAAAAGGCAGCAAACGCTTCTGTAAACAATCTTTCCGATAAATATCGCCGTTTATTGTCCCGGTGGTGATAAAAGAGCGACTTCTTTTACCACGGCTACATATTGCCTGCCAAAGAAGGTATTTTTTTGGAAATTGCCCTCATTTTTTTAATTCAAAATCTTCAGGAGTATCTGTCCGAGATTTGCCAGTATATAACTTTAGACCAGGTATTTGTTTAAAATTCAATTTTATATACGTATCGTCGTCCATCACCGCGCATTCAAATTTTGTAAGAAAATCTTCATAGAGTTGACGCGACCATAATCTATGCGGATAAGTTCTGTTTTGAGTCTCGATCTGGTGCAGCCTGGGCTTTATAACTCCTCAGTCCTGCAGGCTTATGATGGTTACTGTCGGCGGATAACTTGATAAAATGATAAACTGACAGGTTATCAAGTTATCAGCGGATAGCCAGATAACATGACAATATGTCAAGTTGTCGGCTAGTTGCCGACATGATTCAGTAGTGTGTGTGTACCACAGTGTATACGATTGTCTACGACTAGCGTTTTAAAACCCATAAAATAGGTTAAGACTTTAAGGAGTACTAACTTTTTTTAGACAGTCTAGTCCATATGTAGTCATACTCTAAAAAGTAATGCTTTAATCTTTAATATGTATAAAAAAACCGGTCAAGTGCGTGTCGGACCACGCATAATGGAGGGGAAGAAGTTTTTTGAAGATAACTCAAAAATGGCTACCTATATCGACAATGTTCAAAATAATATGTTGTGACCACAAATCATTTGATATTTAAAAGCCAGTATAGAAATATATTTCCTTTGTATATGACGTCTAAATAAGTTTATAAGAAATATATTGTAGGAATACCGAACCTAATCCCAATAAACCCTAGTTTCCCGTCAATGTTGAAAGGTCTACAGATCTTTCGTAAAAACTGGTGTGTATGCCAAATCTTAGGATTAGGTTCTGGAGCAGACCTCGAGCTCCGAGAAAAACGTGCGGCCGAGATAATACGATCAATGCACGGTTTAGCCATGAATTTATCATTTCAAACCCGAGTATTACCCTTCGGTCACAAAGCGAGGCCGAAAGAGAGGGTTATCATGGTGACTGTATCTCGTTTTGGCTAAGGAGGTAATGACGTCATTAGACAATCAAAATGTCAATATGTGTCAAATGTGACAATTTTGTAACAAGTGTGAGTGAGACACCGCCCCCTACATTATGCTCTCTATCAGACCGTTTTTACTACTTATTACTAGTCACAGTAGTAGTGCTCGGTAAAAAGGTTCAACTGTGGTTAGGGACATAGAGTATGTCCGGTTTCTCTCTTAATCCGTGGGTTTAGCACTTTGAGAATTCAACCAACCAACCAACAATAGCGACTCCTATTGACAGGCGTGCCCCTCTGCCGAAAACATATAACCAGTGGTCATACACATGTATGGACTGGCGTTTATCTGACGTAGCTATTTGTACGTTACGTACGAATAGCCATACATTTGACGTTCCCCTCCCCCGCAAAAATCGGCAAACTTTTTGTATCGGAAATGACAGACATGGCTACTCCATCCGGGTAGAATTCTCTAAGGTTTAGCACGATTGCTTTCGTACTTGTCAATAATGACAAAAGTAAAAAGATAATAATTAATGTCATATTTTTATCTGAAGTGCTTTTTATTTTTAGAGATTTATATTTATAATTCGGCACCAAGCAAAATATCAGTAATACTTGTACCCAAAATAAGTAAAATAGCAAGAAATAAAATAAAACAATCCGAATATGAGGGTAAGTAAATGTATATAAGCATTATAAGAAGACGCCTCCAAAGTCATCGGTTCCTAGAGCAATGTGTTTTTCCCATAGCAAGCACCTCTCTGAGCTCTCTGATATCGACAGCCATCAACAGGCTAGAATAGGCTTCTTATGCGTTTTTTATATTAGTTTTTTGGTTAAGTATCTTTCTTATTACGGTTTTGCTTGATACCGATACTTGATATTTTTTTCTCTCATCATCAACTTCTTTTCATTTCAGACTATCGCACGAAAAACTGTGAACTTCTTCAGGATATGGCTACTAGAATGCAACTAAAGTGTCGTTAAAAAAAGGAAAAGTAAGCAATATGTTTATTAAAGTGAGTAAACAAGCTGGTAGTAAATAGTGAAATACAGACCTAACTAATTTAAAATTCTCTTGAAAATTACTATACACATCATGCGAGCATTCAAAACGTCTAGTGCATTTTAGTTTATGCTACTCTGCATCGTAGGAAATGCAATCCGTGATGTCAGCCGAACTCTCCGGAAAATGATGACCGTTTCATGTAAACAGAATAGAAATAAATAATGTTTGTTCCTTATTTAGAGTTCCATAATCAAAGAGCAATAAATGAAAAGTCACATCAATTTACAATATTTTTAAGCTCTTGATATCTGTCTGTCCATCCGTCTGTCCTTGCGTTCGACTTATAGCGGGGTTTTCTTTCCCATCTCAAGAACCGTAGGATTAGCATAATTTTCTATTCAGTTGTTTGTCCTTTTTATTTATTTGATGTAAATAAAAGTATTGCTACCTATGTAATATATCGTAATACATTTTTTTTTGCACATGTAGCGACTAACCGAATTCTATGGGAATAGAAGTGAAAAATAAAGGATATTTTTGTCGGTGATGTTTTCAATAATCAACGGTTTAGACTGTGTGGTTGTCTGTCCGACTCTATGTAACGTCTACGTAACGTTTTAATAATAATAATAATAATAATAATGCGGGTGTCCCCGCATGGCAGGTGCGGATCGAGCGCCGTATCAACTCATTTAGGACTCTCATTGCAAAGCTGATCTGCTTCAGGGGGGGCAACAACCGCCCCGAGTAATGCGCTTTGTGCACCAGGCGTTCGCGGGGACGGAGACCGAGCCCCGCGACTACATGGCCAACGTCACAGAGCGCATCGACTTTCTGAAGCAGAAAGTTTATGCATGGGCAAGCCGTATTCGCCGCTACAGAGAGCGTGTGGATCGATTCAAGCAGAATCGTCTTTTCCAAAGTGACCAAAGGAAGGTATACCGAAGGTGGGAGGAAACCGACCCCCGTGTGTCCGACGTGCGACTGCCGGATGCTACTGCCATGACTGACTTCTGGCGTAGCATCTGGTCAGCGCCCGTTGAACACACGGAGGGCGAGTGGATGCGCGTTGTCGAGCGTGAGTGCGAGTCCATCGAACCTATGGGGGCTATCACCATCAGCCCCGATGACGTAAGTTGTGCAATCCGTACGGCCCAGAACTGGAAAAGTCCTGGCCCGGATGGATTGCACAACTTCTGGCTAAAATGGTTTCGATGCTCGCACTCGCGGCTGGCAACGCAATTTCAACAAGCTCTCGAACTTGGCTCCCTCCCGCCTTCGTTAACAACTGGTGTAACCTTCCTGCTCTATAAGTCCGGTAGTACCACGGAAGCGAAGAACTACCGACCCATCACGTGCTTGCCTACACTTTACAAGCTCCTTACATCCATTTTGAGAGCAAAAATAAACGCGCACATGGACTCAAACAATATCTTGGTCTCCGCTCAAAATGGATGTAGGGTTGGGTCCCGCGGTACTAAAGAGCTCCTCCTCATAGACATGACCATTTGCCAACGAGTCCGGCGGAATAGGGGGGCCCTCTCGGCCGCTTGGATTGACTACAAGAAGGCCTACGATTCGGTGCCTCATTCATGGCTGAAGAGGATCTTAGAGCTGTATAAAATTGATGCAGCTTTAAGATCCTTCCTTGGCGCGTGTATGAGGCAGTGGACCACAGTCCTTCGTCAACCAGGAGGCGGGGATGACCCCCCTGGCCCGCAGGACTTTATAAGGATCGAGCGAGGAATATTTCAGGGCGACAGTCTGAGTCCCCTGTGGTTCTGCCTAGCTCTAAATCCGCTCAGCAATCTGCTGAAGGATTCGGGGCTAGGTTGCCGGCTTCGGAGAGAGGGTGAAGTCATATCTCACCTTCTGTACATGGACGATCTCAAATTATTTGCACCAAATAACCAAGACTTGTTGGAACTACTGAAGACCACTGAAGTGTTCAGTAGTTCCATCAAGATGGAGTTTGGTGTTGATAAATGTGCGGTTATGCATGTACAGCGGGGGAAAGTAGTAAATTCAACAAATCTACAGCTTTCTGAGACAATGACGTTCAGATCTATCTCTGAATCAGAAACCTACAAATACCTTGGTATGTCACAGTCTTTGGGCATTGAGGATGTGGGTATTAAACAGTCGTTGAAGGAGCGCTTCTTCGGTCGGCTGACAAAAGTACTTAATAGTCTTCTGTCAGGTGGCAACAAGGTGCGCGCCTTCAATGCCTGGGTAATGCCCCTACTCACATACTCCTTTGGCATACTAAGGTGGACACAGACCGAGCTGGATGCCCTGGATCGGAGAGTCCGTCTATTGCTCACCACACACCGTATGCTTCACCCACGCTCGTCTGTTATGAGATTGTACATCCCACGGAAGTGTGGAGGTCGCGGCTTTTTAAACGCCAAAAATCTCCACAACCGTGAGGTGTACAATCTCAGGAACTATTTCCTTAACAACGAGTGTGGGATGCATCGTGATGTGGTGGCAGTAGATAAGGGTCTCACGCCGCTCTCCTTGGCAAACGAGAACTGGCGCAAACCTGTGGTGCTAAGCACCGAGGATCGCAGGGCGGTATGGGAGAGCAAGGAGCTACACGGGCGGTTCTACAGGGCCCTCACGGGACCCGACGTAGACCTGCTCGCGTCGGTGAACTGGTTACGATTCGGGGACCTCTTCGGAGAAACCGAAGGTTTTGCCTGTGCAATTGCGGACGAAGTTATCATGACGAATAACTACCGGAAATATATCCTGAAGGACGGTACGGTCGACATTTGTCGGGCATGCCGCCGTCCCGGAGAGTCACTCAGGCATATCATCTCCGGTTGTTCTCATCTTGCTAACGGCGAGTACTTGCACAGACATAACCTCGTAGCCAGGATTATACACCAGCAGCTTGCTCTCCTATACGGTCTTGTGGACTACGAAGTGCCGTACTACAAGTACACACCTGCGCCAGTTCTCGAAAATGGTCGTGCCACGCTCTATTGGGATCGATCTATTATCACGGACAGGACTATTGTAGCCAATAAGCCTGATATCGTGGTAATAGATCGACCGCAACGCCGGGCCATGCTCGTCGACATCACCGTCCCATGTGACGAGAACCTCGTGAAGGCCGAGAAGGACAAGTCCAGCAAGTACCTAGACTTGGCTCACGAGGTAACCGCCATGTGGGAGGTTGATTCGGCGATCATTGTGCCGATAGTTGTTTCTGCGAACGGTCTCATAGCGAAGAATCTCGACCAACACCTAGAGATACTTTCGCTACGGGGTTGTGGTTGGATCAAGGGTCAGATCCAGAAGGCGGTTATCCTGGACACGGCGCGCATAGTCCGAAGGTTCCTCTCTCTGCGGCCCTGACCACCGGCAGCCTGGGCCTTGCTCCGTTGCCGGCGGCACCCTAGGATAGGTTTTTTATAATGTTTTTATTATTTTTGTATGTTTTAGATGTATTTTTATATTTTACTTTTAGTTATATAAATATTGTAAAAAACCTAATCCTAAGAAGAAAAATGAATAAAGAGAATAATAATAATAATAAATACTCTTTATTGCACACCTCATACAGTTACAAGCACAAATTTTACAATTAGATAAATTTAGGTAGAGGTAACAACAGGCGGTCTTATCGCTAATGAGCGATTTCTTCCAGACAACGTTTTATAAGGAAATATCAAATATCAACAGTAGAACTATATATAAGATATGTAGGTATGCACGTTTATATACCGAATGAAGGCAAGATTTTCCATATCGGTAGTTTTCAGACTTCAAAATTATAAAAGAAGGAGATTGGCTGTATGTTGTTTTAGGGTTCTGTATCTGAAAAGCAAAAAACCCTTATAAGATCATGTCTCGGATGTCTGTCTGTCTATCTATATGTCCGTGCCTGCGTCAGTATAATCGTTCTTTTTAGGGTTCCGTATTTCAAAACGAAAAAACGGAACCCTTATAGATTCATGGCGTGGAGGGTTGTCTGTCTATCTACCTGTCCGTCCATCCGTCCTTGCGTCTGTCCATCTGCCCACCTGTCCGTCCGTCCGTCCGTCTGCCCGTTCTTTTTTTATAGGATCATGTAGTGGATGTCTGTCTGCCCGCCCGTCCGTCCGTCCATCTGCCCGTCTGTCCGTCCGTCCCGTCCGTCTGCCCGTCTGTCCGTTCTTTTTTTATAGAATCATATAGTAGATGTCTAACTGTCCGTCCGTACGTCCGTCTGTCCGTTGTTTTTTAGGTTCCAAATCCATACCTCAAAAAGAAAAAAATGTCATGTCGTGTAGGTCTGTCTGTCTGTCTATTCGTCTGTCCATCCCACCTTTTTATCCGACCGCCGAAGGAAGGTTATGATTTTCGTGAGTATTTATGTATGTATGTTTGTATTGTCGCATAGTAACTAACTAATACGGCAACTTTTCTAGACGGACTGTGGTGCTCATTCTTTGATATATTTAGTTCATATCCTACGACATAACGATTGGATTACCAAAATATTTTAGTAATATTTTTATTCTATCAGTCGGTTCTTTACAAGTCATGAGAAAGCGGTGCTGCTAGCGTTGTTTCTTTTATTTATATGTTACCTACTATTCCATATTTGTGCGAATATTGCACTGCTTTTTCCTGAAAAAAAAACCGTATCGACTCATGCTTAGATTGACTGGTAAATATTTTGATAATTGCCACAAGTAAATGGAATAACAAATTATATTTTTTCAGAATTACCTAAGTACCTGAGAATTAAAAAGCAACTCTATCTATATGTAAGAGTTAAAGATTCATCACGCAACTTCGTGTCTTCGTGTGTAAAACGCCAAAAACCACAGTTCCGTGTCAAGAAAATACGCCAAGCCGAGAGCTTTCATAGACGCTAAACACAGCATTTAATATTATTAAATAATTTTACTTTGTCCCTAAAACGTGGTAGGTATCTGCTGTTAAAAAAATACTTGAGGATATCTGCAGCACCCACGTATTAGGAGGATCATTAGGTTCTAATCAATTAATTTTATTTCTGAAAGATGATGTGAATAATTGAATATGTACCTACCTCAAGTTTTGAGCGAGCTGTGCCAAATATGCGCATTATTTTCTCTTGTCTTTTATTTTTATATAAATCCACTGTTAAAACGTACAATTTGGGCACACTTAGCACAATTTGCACAAAACTTCCACGTCACATCGTCTTTATTAAAATAATAGACTAAGAGTGTGAAAATTGTGACAAAAAAACGAGAACGGTGAAACTCCTCTTATTAGTTTGCTATACTATCCTTATGACTAGATCCAGGCAACTGGTAGCTAATCATCGGTGGAGGTTAGAGTTACACGACAGTAAATCTGTTGGGAAAAAGGAACATCAAAGTAGTTAAAAAGGTGTCTCTTTCATAGCGGACAGGGCCTATATATTTATTTTAACATACCTAAGTACAAAAAATAATGCGAAAGAGAGAGATTAATAAGCTTAGTTACTTATTTATCTAAACCTCCACCGATGAATAACTGACAGACTCTATCCTTATTTTTAGATCCTGGCGGATCTAAAAATAAGGATAGAGTCTGAGATTCAGGGTAACTATGTGCACTCTTGTCTTTGACTTCATACCTCACAAAAAAAATAGTATTAGAAGAACAATTGGAGTATTTATGAAAATAATAATCAAAACAGTAGCTTTTTTTTGAAGCAGAATAAAAATTATGAAGAAAAACCGGAATGCGCATACTTGACTCTTAATGCGGGTAAATGTGCTTACCATTACGGGGTAAGTACCTAGGCGTATTCAGGATAAGTGTTTGCATTTGTTTCGTTACCATAAATAAACATTTTATAAATATTATCAGTTAAGTAATTAAAATTAACTAATAAGTCTGAAGATCTGTTGATATTGTTATGAAATTGAGTCATTTTGATACAGAAAATGCGCACACTTACCCCCGCAGGCTTTCCCAAGAAAGCGATTTTTTTTTATTACCGCCACTACATTTGCGCAACGATTTTAACTTTAAATTTTCGAACACTTAAATATACACTCAATTGATATTTAATAGACTCACTGTTTTGAGCTAGCAACTTTTCACATAACAAGGCTTTCCAAAATGCAAAAAAAAATTGAAATGAGGCAACTAATATTTTTTGCAAAAATATTCTTAATGAAACGTTGTGCAGCGCAGTGAGTCATCGCAACCGATTCGCCCCTCTTGCGCCTCCAATTGGATCATATGTGGCCACCTCCTTCATTTGGCTTCTAAGATATTCGCATTGCGCCCACTTACCCACTGCGCTCGGTTACCGCGAATGACTAGCATTTTCTTAGCTCTCGTTATTGTGTCCCATTTTTCGTGTCATGGATCCTGGCCCGACCACAACAAGATATTGGAATATAATGATTGTACAAATTCATCATATTTAGGTGCTATTTAGTGCTTATAGTCAGATGAATTTGTGCCACATAGTTTTCAAGTTATAGCAGTGCCGTTGTGGTCGGGCGGGGGTACAGGATCCTGGCCCAATCACACCATTCAAACGAGATAAGGTGAACACAATTTTATCATTTTTAGGTGCTTTTTAGTGCCGCCAATGTCATGAATTTGTACCGCATAGTTTTCAAGTTATCGCGGTAACGTTGTGGTCGGGTGGGGGTACAGGTACCGTGATTACTATGTGGAACACATTCATGGAATTGAAGACACTAGATGACACCTAAATATTAGTTAATTTGTGCATTCACCGAATCTTCTTTGAATGGGGTTTTTCGGGCCAGGATCCTGTACCTACCCCAGCCCGACCACAACGGTACCACGATAACTTGAAAACTATGCTGCACAAAGATACTTTCGACCGAAAGGCACTACATACCCAGGATGGTCAAACAAGCTGAAATTTTTAAATATAAGAATTTTAACCGGGAAGATGGGTTTCGTCTATCAAGTGTCTGGTATCCAGTGATACGGAAGTTCTATAATCCAAAATATACTGTTTCGCAAAAAAACGCGCGAGTTGATACTGTAAGTGTTGTGTGTCGCAATCGTGATCGAGTTACAAGTGAGAACGCGGACAGTAGTAGTAGCAGTGACAATGGACGAAAAAAGCGAACTCGAAAGAGGGTAGATCGCTACGGTGTGTGGGTAGACTATTAAAACTCACTGCAACGTTAGTTACTCCGTGATGATGGTGCATGCAACTGCGCCGAAATATCGGGTGCTCGTAAACACAAATATACATGGACCATGTAACATGGTAAATATCCCGTATCAAATAATATTTATAATGTCAATGACCATGTGAGCTTGAAATCAAACAAAAAAGTTAATAATCGTTCATGGTGAATCTATCGCTTATTAAGCTAAACACGTAAAATTGCCTGTGAAAATGGTCATCATATCTTCTTCCGATCCTAACCTTTTTAATTAAGAGTTGCCTGCTTATAAACTAAAAATACTTCCTTGTTAGAGTATTTGGTACAGGTACGTGGTTTATATGGGAACTCATACATTCTACGGCACTTATATTTCCAGACAGGCTCTAATCCAAACTGTAAAGAGTTCCACAGTACGCACAGTAGGTATGTGGTATACGGTTGTACTTAACAAAAATCGACATGACACAAAAAGTGCGAATGTATACAGTTAACAATCGAATAAAACTGCAAGGAGAACTAACCATACGAATATATTTCGCAATTATTAACTGTTTAAAGAATCACTACTGATTAATTATTTGGGGTATCTGAAGTTTTCAGTCACTCTCATTGTATAATTACGTGCCAAACTGAAGCCGGGCGGTAAGACGTCCGACTTTCAATCCGGAGGTCTCGGGTTCAAACCACTGTGTTCTTCGCTACTTACGTACGATATATCATTTGATATTTACCAGTCGCTTTTCGGTGAAGCAAAACATCGTGAGGAAACCGGACCTAATCCCAATAAGGCCTGGTTTCTCCTCTGAGTCGCTTTCGTAAGAACTAATGCCTACGCCAATTCATGGGATTAGGTTGCCAAGCGCACCCAAGGCTCAAATGAGCCGTGGCTAAAGCCGAAATTAACGCTAGGAGGATGATATGTGCCAAACTTCGTCAGGCATATCGAATGGATTACAGACATCCCTATAAGCTCTACGATGGAGTTTTCTCTGCTGTTTTTCTTCGGCAGCAGCAGCTGCCAAAAAAATTGAATGCCGCCATTCCTACAAAACAATAATAATTTTTGGACCCGGGGTATGTCCTTAAACTACGTCCGGACCTGGGTATGTCCTTAAACTACGCCAAAAAGAGAGGTATGGGCACTGCGAATGGCATCTCGCTAAGTGTGGTAGGGCACGTTCAGCGAATGTCATCGCTCAAATCTGGAGCAGAGCCCGACTGGGGAAGTACCTCCACCTTACAGAAAACCACAGCCAAATAGCACTAGACCCTACTCATAGTGTTGTGTTCCTGCTGGTGAGTAAGGTTGCCAAAGAGCTCAAAGAGGACCCAGTGTGTTGACGATGAGGGATCTTCTTGTTCCTTTAGTCGTCAACACAGTGAATCCTCCTTTTTGTAAAGGGTCGGCAACGCGCATGTGACTCCTTTGGAGTTGCAGGCGTCCATAGGTTACGGTAGCTGCTTACCATCAGGCGGGCCGTATGCTTGTTTGCCACCGTCGTGGTATAAAAAAAAAAAAAAAAAAAACATAGTAAGCATAGAATCATTCTAAAAAGTAACTTTTGTTACATCTCAAAAAAACAGCTACTTACTAGAAATCAATGACAAAAAGAAAAATTTTCATACGTTTTAGTTCCCGACAACTCTTATCGGGGTCCGATGAGCACCTATATAAAATTGACAAGTTTTGCTGTCAAAAAATGATACATTATCAAGTTATCAGCTGGCGCTGTCAAAAGTGGAAAAACTGATATAACCATAGTGTAAACGATATTTTTTTAGACACACACATTCAAAAAAACATGCGTGCGTACAGTGGACAATATGTCAAGTTATCCCGCTATCAGATGTCAAATGAAAAACGGATAAAGTTACCATATTAATGACGGCAACTGTCATTTTATCAGATTTATATCAACTTATCCGCTGATAAAATCTGCCATCATAGGCGTGCTGCCCTCTGTTTCACTTTTTGTACATAGGACTGAGACATTTTCACTTTTTTAGCATCATCACGAGATGAAATCGTATGATTTGAGGTAAAAATCTTTAAAATACTCTTTCCTTTTTCTTATTCTTGACTCCCTGCAACCCACCACTTCCTAACTTTCTATCTATTGTCAAGCGTTCACGGAAAGTTTTTAATACGTGACCAACCGTAGATCGTGGATATTTCAGCCTTTTTGCGATATCTCTGTAGCTTAACATGGGATTTTTTACATGTTCGTGCAAAATACGTTCACGTTGTTGATGTTTTACGCTCGACATTTTGCCAACGAATAAATAAAGGAAAATAAAACTATCAACATTTTGTAGCCCAGTACCTCTACCACGAGTCATTACAGAAAATTCTGAAACCTTTCTGCAGTCGTTAACGAATCAACGGGCTTCGAATAGTTTTCCTTCGGTATCGACAGCAAGAAATTCGAAATCTCTATGCTGACATACATCCGTCTCATAGGTAGAACGAGACGGATGTAGTCAGTGCAGTTTGTTATCGATAGGTTTTATTAAAACGCTACCATAAAACACTAATTTGACATACGTCACCGAAAAATACCGCATCGACTGTAGAAAACTCTTTCACTATCAAATTGTAGGGTAAGATGTCAAAACATGGTGAAAGTGAAAACCATTCGTATTTATTGTGTTATATTTATATATTATTAGTTGACGAAATAATATCGACAAAGCCTTATATTAAGCATAATTTGTTAATAAGACTGCATAGTATGATAACTGGAACTGGAAAACGAAACGGTAAATTTCAAGCCGATATGAGAAATAGAAATATCCACATCAACACTTCAATAAGAATAATTTTAAAAAAGAAATCTAGACCCAAGAACTGCTGAATATTTGTGAGATTTATGTATATAATAGCCAATTAATCTGATTTTAAATCGACACAAAAATACCAACTCTAACCTAAAATTAATGGTAAGTAGTTGAAATTTGATATGATACTCGTAGTTATAAACACTTTCATTTTCAATCATAATAATTACAATGAAACTGTGAAAAATATCAAATAATATTGAAACTTCTTTTACAGGTTCTTGTGCATCATTCATTTCTGATTGATTGCTGTAGCAGCTAACTTATCACCAGCAAGGCAAACTATTTATCCCAGGAAGGTGTATTATTTTATATTCAAGAAGTAACAACTGCGTTACAGGCCGGGATCTTCGAATTATTGCATCCAAGTACTATAAAATAGTGCTTACTTAAAAGACATCCAGATTTATACAGGGCACTTTGAAATTATAATGTACATAATTATATTAAAGATTTATTTATTGCGAAATAGCCTTTTAAAGTAACATTGTCACAAACTAGAAACTTATAAGTACTACTAACAATTACTCGTACGTGTAACTTATAAATAGAAATAAAACCATCATTATGTAAGAAGCGGCAAAGCCGCAATCCTGCGTTGTGTTATGTATGAAAACCGGCGGCTTGCTGGAGCCTCTTTAGCTTCCCTTGTGCGTTTGTTAGGTCGTGAGGCTCCGTGCCCCTTGCTCCACGGATCGATTGCCTCGACAACAACAATAGTTAGACGAACGACAACTATATTTAATAGTCTTGTAGTGATTTCGGATGTCGGGTGCCGCTCCGGCTTGTTCGCTGGTAATAGTACATTACTGCAGAGACCAGTAAGTAAGCTTTCCTGGCTGAGTATTTAGTAGCCGTCCGAGTCGAAGACGAGGACGGCTATAATACGAAGCCAGGAAAGCTGATTACGGTCGAAGCATGTATAGTGCTTTTCTCAAACATGTAAGGAAATAAAATAAAATAAAACACAGGGGTATATGGGTATAAAAAATTATTTTATCATATTAGGTATATCGCTAAAATTAACACAGGGTTATTTACATTACATACAAAATAGTTGCAGAGACAAGTCTTTATATAAACTCAAGAGCAAAAATATTAGGTCACTTTGTATGAGAAATCAGTACAAAGTGACCCGTTACTTTTGCTCTTGAGTGTAGATATATAGTTATTGTATTAGATATATCAGCCCATTATAGTTACTATAATAGTTCATAATTATACTAAACTATTTAAGGGCTCACACACACACAAGAGACTTTTCTCGGCTACTATTTTGCCCTTCATACCTAGGAAGAGTTGTGAAATGTATGGTGCCCCATACATTTCACGACTCTTCTCTTTGTATGCGCATAAAGTGTAGCAAACTGCGACAAAGAGAAATAAATCGCTCTGAAAATAAGTTGATCGTGCATACGCCCCCTAAAAGTTTTAATTATAAATCATTTCAAAAGGTTGGCTGCTATTGCCAGTTTCGATTCAATAGACACTGCAACATGGTACACCGTCATATCTTTCAGCTCAACCTTTAATACAAAATATAATTTAGAAAATCATTATACTAGTTTCTGAACGATATGTCACAACGAGAACGACCCAACGACCCAATGGAAATTGACATTTATAATAACCTTAAATATTTTTTCAACATATCGGAACTCGGACGTCGCAATATTCGTTGGGAATAAGGGAACAAACAAACATAAAGTGGCTACCTATTTACATTAACTGTACAGTACAACATTCATAAAAATGAAATCATGAGGGGACTACCTACAGGTAAGATTGAAATGCAAAGTCTTACTAATACTCACTAAACATTCTAAGATATGACCACTTACTTATATTACGTACTTTATCATACATTTAGAATCAATCATAACGTGAAAACTTTGTCAAAGTTATTATTAATTTATGTTGAATGTGATATTGGACATGTTAGGACAGTTACTTATAGATATTTTTATTGTTTTTCCAGGAACAGAAATGTTGGTTTGTTGTATATCTGTTGAAGAACCTGCTTGTGATGGTACGATATGTGCGGTGGACTGCTCGCTATTTCCAACATCTTGATGAGAAGGCGGTGGCTGGGGATTTGATTCATGCAGTGATGGTTGTGGACAATCTGTCAAATTTTGAACCTGGCAATATGTACTTGAAGATGAAGGTTGAACTTGAATGGATGGAGGTTGTTTTACATTTTGCCGAATGAAACCTGGAGGATCTTTGGAGCAGCCTGGTTGTGGATTTTCATACAAAGATTCATAATTCTGATGCGAAGAGTTGTATTGATTTTCTGTGTTTGTGCTACTTCTTAATTTTATGTTTTCTGTAATGTTTTTTGATATTTTGTCCTTGTTTCCTATGGAGTCTTCAATGTAACCTTCTGCAACCTTATCCGACTTCCAGCCACCATGCCTTTTAAGAGCTAGAAGGTCGGCTCCAGAGTCTGCCAGAAGTGTTGCTGAACTACGTCGGAAACTATGTCCAGTATATAAGTGCGGGTCATCTAAATTTAAAAAAGTTGCAATTTTCTTAGGCATTGAAGCTATGGTATGCCGTCCAATTACTTGTTTAGTGCATTTGGAATTCTTGTAATTGAGAAACAATCTATCAGTAATTGTGTCCTTGGGCCGCAAGTCATAATATTTTTGAAAAATATTTTTAAATTCATCCCGGACCACAAATGATCTATCTATTTTTGTCTTAGTGTCTCTCAATTGGATTACGATTATATCGCCTTGAAATTCAATGTCTTTGGTAGTAATCATACTTAATTCCAATCCTCTGCATGCTCCTGTTATGCCCAAGATCATGGCTACCTGTAATAGATAATAGTAGATATATATTTCATTACCTAGGCTTTTTTATTAAATGAATTAAGACTTTTTTGTAAATATTCAGTCATAAAATTAATATGTAGAATATGTTATTGGTGTCCTGATTAGTTTTAGTTAAGTTTTTTGTTAGGTAGGTACATTCATTATTATTTATTAAATTATAGTCAGACCAAAACTTTTTTTGTTATTTTTTGTATCTTATTAGTGCAAATGTGGTTTTGCTAGGACACTGGACAGAGCAGTAAATTATCAAGATTATGTAGTTACTTCATTTTTATGCAAGTAGGTATGTAAAATATGATTAAATAGTCAGATTTGCTTACCTTTATAGCAAGATATGTATCATCAGGTGCGCAGTTGAGGAAGGTTTCTATGTTTTCACTGCTAAATATTCTTGCTTTCTTGGCCTTGTACCCAGCTGAATTCCTTTTTAACCAAGCACGTAAGTTTGAAAAACTCTGCATGTCAATATTATGTTTCAGCTGCATTGTAGCCTTCATCATGGAATACATTGCCCATAATGATGATGGCTTTTTCGATTGAGCCATTTCTGTGAAATAGGCCAGGAAAACTGTTTCCGAAAAGCTATGTGCATTTTTATCTGCCCTCCATTTAAGGAAACTTTCGTAACATGTGATATACCTCTCTTTTGATTTAGCTGGCAGCAAATTGTTTAAAGCTAATTGCGCCGTCTGCTCGTAGTTCCGGAGGGGTCCCATCAATTTCCATGTCGCTTTCGTTAGAAGTCATTTTATTAAAAATTTTAATACTATCCAAGTATCCAAGCAAGATAAAATTATTCGTTATCGATGAAAGAAAACGATGCAATAAAATATTAGTATTTTCCCTCCAATTTTTTTTTTTTTTTATGTTCGTATTTTTCTTTCAACTTGTTACCGGTTATTCGAGATTAAATTGTCGATTTATTGTAACATATTCGGTTTTAAAATAAAGTTTTTGGTGTGTTAATAATAGTTTTATTTATAAGTATTACTTTTTGTACCTACATAAAAACCGGAAAACACAGAAAAATATTGCTGACCTTTTTTTTCTGGCAGAATGACTCGAGCCTTTGGCATAGTAAGATTGATCAAAAATTTAAAACAACTTCAGTTACTGGCTGAGTGATTTAATGTTGTATGAAAATCCTTTACGTACGTCGCGCTGAACCTGCCTTGGAATAGAGTCCCTACTGGTCTCTAATTACTAACGTAACAGGAACATTTCCGAGCATGTTTGAGAAAATAAATTAAAGGACTTGGCCAACGTGTCGGCGTCGACGCAGGTGGGATGTGTAACAGTAGCGCACTGCCTAATACTTTAGAGAATCAACAACATCCTGAAAGGGTACTTATCCTTTTGTGATGATACAATAGACCTAAGTAATAAGAAATAAACCTATGATCCACTATGATCACTAAAAGTCGAACTGTCATGTTGACAAAATAACCAAATAAATTAAGAATCACCTATTACATATGGACGTAGTTCTAGGACGTTTTAAACTAGTAGTGTTATTTGTACATTTGAAATTTCATCAATTTGGCTTTCTTAGGTAATCCTATATCCTACGACAAAATAAGTATATGGATGGATGGATGAAGTACTGACAGTTTTCACCCCTTTTCCTAGCTTTGAATATGTATGACGAAATACGTAATTTCCCTGTTTAAAAAAAAGTTGCAATCGGTGAACATTATGAAATAATAGTGAAAATAAAGATCCTGACGAATTGAGAACCTCCTCCTTCGAACTCTTGAAGTCGGTTGATAACATTTTATGCGTTCAAAGTCACGCGCGTTTAAATAAGGTAAAGGCTTACCACACTTAAGGCTTAAGGGGGAGGCCTATGTTCAGCAGTGGACGTCTTATGGCTGAGATGATGATGATGAAAGGCTTACTGTCATAGCTTGTATTTCCCGGCTCCGATGGCATGAACCGTAAGCCATGAACAAATTTCATGACCAATCGCAAGGCGTCCCAGGCGATGATAATTTTTGAAGTGGTTAAGGACGAAGTATAATGATGACTCGCGTAGGTCAGCTGTTAGTATTTGATGCTCTTATTATCAGGAAAATCGTCAGCCGGCTGTATTGAGGTAGAAAGACCGTCTGCTGATACCCTAAATACCATATATTCATGTGACTAGTTTACGGTCTTTTCAGTGGTATACAGACGGCTGATGATTTTTATTTTATTTGTAATAGCATATAAACTATCACCTGTTTCAACTGGGACGCGATGGTCATTTTATTTTATATGTATTTTATGTGAGAAAATGGCTGCCGTTCCTCAACCCACTCAAGGAACGGCAGCTGACAATCACGAAGCTTGATTATTGACCGCCCTTAACGACTTAAAATTTACCGCTTGGGACACGATGACAAACGTAAATTATTCCTAGTTAACGGCCTAGCAAGCGTATTAAATACCCACAAAAAGTAGGGTAATTTTTCAGAGCTAGTACGATTTCTATGCTTATTATTGTTCACTGCTCATATAATTGTCTACAGTTCTAAACCTTCAGATAAAATGTACTTAGGAAGTAAAACCTTTTTGGTTTACCTACAATCTGTTTCGGTCATAGATATAAAATGGCGCTTACTGGTTTCGGTTGGTGTGAAGGATGTGACGTTTGTCACGTCACGTCACTTTGTAAAGTATTGAAATCTACACAAACGAAACAAGCAATCGAACTTTCGTGAGCGAATTGCATAAACGATAATTTAACTTATGGTATGGCAGTAATTTTTAGTTCTATAAGTGAACGCTAGAGGCTCTGCACAAATTCTCCATACAAATAATTTACGGATTCGTGAACGAATCTTGAATTGGGCTTATTTGCATGACTCGTGGTAGAGGTACAGTACCTCTACCACGAGTCATGTAGAAAATTCTGAATATTTTTCTATAGGCGTTAACGAATAATCGGGCTTCGAATCGTTTTCCTTCGGTATCGACAGCAAGAAATTCGAAATCTCTATGCTGACATACATCCGTCTCATAGGTAGAACGAGACGGATGTAGTCAGTACAGATTGTTATCGATAGGTTTTATTAAAACGCTACCATAAGACACTAACTTGACATACGTCACCGAAAAATACCGTATCGACTGTAGAAAACTCTTTCACTATCAAATTATAAGGTGAGATGTCAAAACATGGTGAAAGTGAAAACCATTCGTATTTATTGTGTTATATTTATATATTATTAGTTGACGAAATAATATCGACAAAGCCTTATATTAAGCATAATTTGTTAATAAGACTGCATAGTATGATGACTGGAACTGGAAAACGAAATGGTAAATTTCAAGCCGATATGAGAAATAGAAAGATCCACATCAACACTTCAATAAGAATAATTTTAAAAAAGAAATCTACGCCCAAGAACTGCTGAATGTTTGTGAGATTTATGTATATTCAATTAATCTGTTTTTAATTCGACACAAAAATACCAACTCTAACCTAAAATGAATGGTAAGCAGTTGAAATTTGATATGATAGTTGTAAGTGTTATAACCACTTTAATTTTCAATCATAATAATTACAATGAAACTGTGAAAAATAACAATTAATATTGAAACATCTTTTACAGGTTTTTGTGCATCATTCATTTATGATTGTTTGCTACACATGGCTGTAGCTGATAACTTATCACTGGCAAGGCAAACTATTTATCCCAGGAAGGTGTATTATTTTATATTCAGAAGTAACAACTGCGTTACAAGCCGGAGTCTACGAATCTTTGCATCCAAGTTCTATAAAATAGTGCTAACTTAAAAAACATCCAGATTTATACAGGGCACTTTGAAATAATAATGTACATAATTATATTAAAGATTTATTTATTGCGAAATATCCTTTTAAAGTAACATTGTCACATACTAGAAACTCATAAGTACTACTAACAATTACTCGTACATGTAACTTATAAATAAAACCATAATTATGCAAGAAGCGGCAAAGCCGCAATCCTGCGTTGTGTTATGTATGAAAACCGGCGGCTTGCTGCAGCATCGTTAGCTTCCCTTGTGCGTTTGTTAGGTCGTGAGGCTGCCCATGTGCCCCTTGCTTCAGGGATCGATTGCCTCGACACCAACAATAGTTAGACGAACGACAACTATATTTAATAGTCTTGTAGTGATTTCGGATGTCGGGCGCCGCTCCGGCTTGTTTGCTGGTAAATAAAGGACTTCGCCAATGTGTCGGCGTCGACGGAGATGGGATGTGTTTTAGAGAATCAACAACATCCTGAAAGGGTACTTATCCTTTTGTGATTATACAATAGACCTAAATAATAAGAAATAAACCTATGATCCACTATGATCTCTAAAAGTCGAACTGTCATGTTGACAAAATAACCAAATAAATTAAGAATCGCCTAACACTACATATGGTCGTAGTTCTAGGACGTTTTAAACTAGTAGTGTTATTTGTACATTTGACATTTCATCAATTTGGTTTTCTTATGTAATCCTATATCCTACGACGAAATAAATATATGGATGGATGGATGAAGTACTGACAGTTTTCACCCCTTTTCCTAGCTTTGAATATGTATGACGAAAAACGTAATTTCCCTGTTTAAAAAAAAGTTGCAATCGGTGATGATTATGAAAAAATAGTAAAAATAAAGATCCTGACGAATTGAGAACCTCCTCCTTCGAAATCTTGAAGTCGGTTGATAACATTTTATGCGTTAAAAGTCACGCGCGTTTAAGGCTCCTTATTCCCTAAAAGGTCGAAAAACTATATTAATGAAAAAAGCCGCATAAAATGCTATCTATAAGATAGTTTGAAGTATTAGTAATACAAATAATTTTAAACAAAAAAGAACCGACTTCACTAAGCATCCACCTTTCCAACACCAAATGCTCGATCTGCTGTAAAAAATACTCAAATCACCATAGGTGTGCCTATAATAGTTGAAGAGTTCCCTCGATTTCTCCAGGATCCCATCATGAGATCCTGACATGGTTACAATGGGACCAACTGTGAAGTATACGCTTTCAAACAAAAAAAGAATTTTCCAAATCGGTCCAGCCATCTTCGAATAATCGGTGAACATACATAAAAAAAAATGCAAAAACAAAGATCCCGACGAATTGATAACCTCCTCCTTCGAAATCTTGAAGTCGGTTGAAAAATACTTTTGAACCATACTTATTATTATTAAGAACCCAAAAATACGATTCTTACAGAAAGTGTCCTGTGAAGTGTGATTTATAGGTCATTTTTAAAAATTCATACTAAATTTAAACGTACCACTATAGTAATGATATTTTTTATCGTGATAGAAATATAGTTTAACTTTCCTCTGGTAATCTTTTTAGGGCAAAATATTTATAGACTTTTCGTGGAAAAAATTAAATGTAAACGTGTTTCCACAAAAAACTGGCATATAATTAGGAGGTATTTTGTCTATTATCCAAGATGAATCTTCGATATTTATTTCCATGGCCGTCTCAGACATAATATACTCAATTGAATTTTATTCAAGTTGAATAAAAATTGTTACCCTTTTTTGCGTTATTTGGAAATGAACGGTACATCTAACTGGAAAATCCGGAAAGGCCTTCCAAGACGACCAATTTTTTTCATGTTTTACTCGTTAAAATGTAATATTTGCTCCGATTGCCGTCTAGATAAAGAAATGAACTATATATGCATCAATAGTTGATTTAAAAAAACTAAGTACTTTAGCCATAGCCTTCGAAGAAAATGAAGTTTTTTAAGAAATTCGCGCGTTTTGGGAATAAGGCCTCTTAAATCAGGTAAAAAAAGGCTTACTGTCATAGCTTGTATTTCCTGGCTCCGCTGGCATGAACCGTAAGCCAGAAACAAAGTGGTTAAGGACGAAGTATAATGATGACTCGCGTAGGTCAGCTGTTTTGATGCTCTTATTATCAGGAAAATCGTCAGCCGGCTGATTTGAGGTAGAAAAACCGTCTGCTGATACCCTAAATACCATATATTCATGTAACTAGTTTACGGTTTTTTCAGTGCTATACAGCCGTCTGATGATTTTTATTTTATTTGTAATAGCATATACGAGTAAATTTCCTGTTTCAACTGGGACGTGATGGTCATTTTATTTTATATATATTTTATATGAGAAAATGGCTGCTGTTCCTCAACCCACTCAAGGAACGGCAGCTGACAATCACGAAGATTGATTATTTACCGCCCTTAACCACTTAAAATTTACCGCTTGGGACACGATGACCAACGGAAATTATTCCTGGTTTACGGCCTAGCAAGCATATTAAACACCCACAAAAAGTATGGTAATTTTTCAGAGCTAGTACGGTGTCTATGCTTATTTATTATTGTTCACTGCTGATATAATTGTCTACAGTTCTAAACTATTTCTAAACCTTCAGATAAAATGTACTTAGGAAGTAAAACCTTTTTGGCTTACCTACAATCTGTTTCGGTTGGTGTGAAGGATGTGACGTTTGTCACGTCACGTCACTTTCTACAGTATTGAAATCTACGACACGAAACAAGCAATCGAACTGTCGTGAGCGAATTGCATAAACGATAATTTAACTTATGGTATGGCAGTAATTTTTAGTTCTATAAGTGACCGCTAGAGGCTCTGCACAAATTCTCCATACAAATAATTTACGAATTCGTGAACGAATCTCGAATTGGGCTTATTTGCATGACTCGTGGTAGAGGTACGGTACCTCTACCACGAGTCATGTAGAAAATTCTGAATATTTTTCTATAGGCGTTAACGAATAATCGGGCTTCGAATCGTTTTCCTTCGGTATCGACGGCAAGAAATTCGAAATCTCTATGCTGACATACATCCGTCTCATAGGTAGAACGAGACGTATGTAGTCAGTACAGATTGTTATCGATAGGTTTTATTAAAACGCTACCATAAGACACTAACTTGACATACGTCACCGAAAAATACCGTATCGACTGTAGAAAACTCTTTCACTATCAAAACATGGTGAAAGTGAAAACCATTCGTATTTATTGTGTTATATTTATATATTATTAGTTGACGAAATAATATCGACAAAGCCTTATATTAAGCATAATTTGTTAATAAGACTGCATAGTATGATGACTGGAACTGGAAAACGAAATGGTAAATTTCAAGCCGATATGAGAAATAGAAAGATCCACATCAACATTTCAATAAGAATAATTTTAAAAAAGAAATCTAGGCCCAAGAACTGCTGAATGTTTGTGAGATTTATGTATATTCAATTAATCTGTTTTTAATTCGACACAAAAATACCAACTCTAACCTAAAATGAATGGTAAGTAGTTGAAATTTGATATGATAGTTGTAAGTGTTATAACCACTTTAATTTTCAATCATAATAATTACAATGAAACTGTGAAAAATAACAATTAATATTGAAACATCTTTTACAGGTTTTTGTGCATCATTCATTTATGATTGTTTGCTACACATGGCTGTAGCCGATAACTTATCACTGGCAAGGCAAACTATTTATCCCAGGAAGGTGTATTATTTTATATTCAGAAGTAACAACTGCGTTACAAGCCGGAGTCTACGAATCTTTGCATCCAAGTTCTATAAAATAGTGCTAACTTAAAAAACATCCAGATTTATACAGGGCACTTTGAAATAATAATGTACATAATTATATTAAAGATTTATTTATTGCGAAATATCCTTTTAAAGTAACATTGTCACATACTAGAAACTCATAAGTACTACTAACAATTACTCGTACATGTAACTTATAAATAAAACCATAATTATGCAAGAAGCGGCAAAGCCGCAATCCTGCGTTGTGTTATGTATGAAAACCGGCGGCTTGCTGCAGCATCGTTAGCTTCCCTTGTGCGTTTGTTAGGTCGTGAGGCTGCCCATGTGCCCCTTGCTTCAGGGATCGATTGCCTCGACACCAACAATAGTTAGACGAACGACAACTATATTTAATAGTCTTGTAGTGATTTCGGATGTCGGGCGCCGCTCCGGCTTGTTTGCTGGTAAATAAAGGACTTCGCCAACGTGTCGGCGTCGACGGAGGTGGGATGTGTTTTAGAGAATCAACAATATCCTGAAAGGGTACTTATCCTTTTGTGATTATACAATAGACCTAAATAATAAGAAATAAACCTATGATCCACTATGATCTCTAAAAGTCGAACTGTCATGTTGACAAAATAACCAAATAAACTAAGAATCGCCTAACACTACATACGGTCGTAGTTCTAGGACGTTTTAAACTAGTAGTGTTATTTGTACATTTGACATTTCATCAATTTGGTTTTCTTATGTAATCCTATATCCTACGACGAAATAAATATATGGATGGATGGATGAAGTACTGACAGTTTTCACCCCTTTTCCTAGCTTTGAATATGTATGACGAAAAACGTAATTTCCCTGTTTAAAAAAAAGTTGCAATCGGTGATGATTATGAAAAAATAGTAAAAATAAAGATCCTGACGAATTGAGAACCTCCTCCTTCGAAATCTTGAAGTCGGTTGATAACATTTTATGCGTTAAAGGTCACGCCCGTTTAAGGCTCCTTATTCCCTAAAAGGTCGAAAAACTATATTAATGAAAAAAGCCGCATAAAATGCTATCTATAAGATAGTTTGAAGTAATACAAATAATTTGAAACAAAAAAGAACCGACTTCACTAAGCATCCACCTTTCCAACACCAAATGCTCGATCTGCTGTAAAAAATACTCAAATCACCATAGGTGTGCCTATAATAGTTGAAGAGTTCCCTCGATTTCTCCAGGATCCCATCATGAGATCCTGACATGGTTACAATGGGAGCAACTGTGAAGTATACGCTTTCAACCAAAAAAATAATTTTCCAAATCGGTCCAGCCATCTTCGAATAATCGGTGAACATACATAAAAAAAAATGCAAAAACAAAGATCCCGACAACCTCCTCCTTCGAAATCTTGAAGTCGGTTGAAAAATACTTTTGAACCATACTTATTATTATTAAGAACCCAAAAATACGATTTTTACAGAAAGTGTCCTGTGAAGTGTGATTTATAGGTCATTTTTAAAAATTCATACTTAATTTAAACGTACCACTATAGTAATGATATTTTTTATCGGGATAGAAATATAGTTTAACTTTCCTCTGGTAATCTTTTTAGGGCAAAATATTTATAGACTTTTCGTGGAAAAAATTAAATGTAAACGTGTTTCCACAAAAAACTGGCATATAATTAGGAGGTATTTTGTCTATTATCCAAGATGAATCTTCGATATTTATTTCCATGGCCGTCTCAGACATGATATACTCAATTGAATTTTATTCAAGTTGAATAAAAATTGTTACCCTTTTTTGCGTTATTTGGAAATGAACGGTACATCTAACTGGAAAATCCGGAAAGGCCTTCCAAGACGACCAATTTTTTTCATGTTTTACTCGTTAAAATGTAATATTTGCTCCGATTGCCGTCTAGATAAAGAAATGAACTATTATATGCATCAATAGTTGATTTAAAAAAACTAAGTACTTTAGCCATAGCCTTCGAAGAAAAGGAAGCATTTTAAGAAATTCGCGCGTTTTGGGAATAAGGCCTCTTAAATCAGGTAAAAAAAGGCTTACTGTCATAGCTTGTATTTCCCGGCTCCGCTGGCATGAACCGTAAGCCAGAAACAAAGTGGTTAAGGACGAAGTATAATGATGACTCGCGTAGGTCAGCTGTTTTGATGCTCTTATTATCAGGAAAATCGTCAGCCGGCTGATTTGAGGTAGAAAAACCGTCTGCTGATACCCCAAATACCATATATTCATGTAACTAGTTTACGGTTTTTTCAGTGCTATACAGCCGTCTGATGATTTTTATTTTATTTGTAATAGCATATACGAGTAAATTTCCTGTTTCAACTGGGACGTGATGGTCATTTTATTTTATATATATTTTATATGAGAAAATGGCTGCTGTTCCTCAACCCACTCAAGGAACGGCAGCTGACCATCACGAAGCTTGATTATTTACCGCCCTTAACCACTTAAATTTTACCGCTTGGGACACGATGACCAACGGAAATTATTCCTGGTTTACGGCCTAGCAAGCATATTAAACACCCACAAAAAGTATGGTAATTTTTCAGAGCTAGTACGGTGTCTATGCTTATTATTGTTCACTGCTGATATAATTGTCTACAGTTCTAAACTATTTCTAAACCTTCAGATAAAATGTACTTAGGAAGTAAAACCTTTTTGGCTTACCTACAATCTGTTTCGGTTGGTGTGAAGGATGTGACGTTTGTCACGTCACGTCACTTTCTACAGTATTGAAATCTACGACACGAAACAAGCAATCGAACTGTCGTGAGCGAATTGCATAAACGATAATTTAACTTATGGTATGGCAGTAATTTTTAGTTCTATAAGTGACCGCTAGAGGCTCTGCACAAATTCTCCATACAAATAATTTACGAATTCGTGAACGAATCTCGAATTGGGCTTATTTGCATGACTCGTGGTAGAGGTACTGTTCCTTGTGAGAAAATTGTTGCTTAAAAAGTTTGAATATCTCCATTTTTCGAATTTTTACATGCCCAGGTTTTGGCGTGTTCAACCTTAGTACAACAAAATTAAACGACAATAAATTAATTGCCACACATTGCACAGTGCATGTAAATACTCAGCCTCACGATTTTGATATCTATTCTCCTTTTCTCTTATCTTACTTCTAAGTCTTCTAACTAATATTAGACCTAAATTCGTTGTTAGTATATTCGTTAATAAATTGTTAAGTTATGATATGAAGTATGGATTTTTATGTGTATATTTTTTTACCCAGGCGCGGTCCGATAGGGTGGGGGGGTTACATGGGACATGACCCCCCCCCCCCCCCCCAAATCGTACACGTCAAATAGAAAAATTCATTACTGCCCCCTCAAAAAATCATTTCTGCATTAGTGACCCCCCCAAATTTCATAGTTACCCCCCCTCACAAAGGATCGATTTGGATGATATTTGCCATGGACATGATATGAATAGGTACAGTCAAGGACGTATAAATTTAAATACAAAAGTGGTACTGCATCATC
Source organism: Pammene aurita (assembly GCA_947086415.1). Classification (NCBI taxonomy): domain Eukaryota; kingdom Metazoa; phylum Arthropoda; class Insecta; order Lepidoptera; family Tortricidae; genus Pammene; species Pammene aurita. The sequence continues at coordinate 12,629,996 of OX352299.1, forward strand.
CGATATACACCTATGTCATTTAAATCATGTTAAAAATTTTAATAAGGACGAATAAAACTATTGATTTTGGAGTGTAGTTTTATTTAGTGGTAATTGTAAAATATTTTATCTGGACTACTGTCCTCTAGCGTATCCATCTGTCAACTTTACTTCAAGACCTTCAAGTTCCACCTCCAGGGGGAGGGAGAGAAATTAGGGGTGAATTAGCCGCTTACTGACAAAGATCGAATTCCACGCGGGCGGAGCCGCGGGCACAGCTAGTTAATAAATAATATATTTGTATCGTTGGGAAGTCCCTAAGACATTTTCATTCCTGCCACAAAAACTTCTATGTCTGCTTATAAATCACCTACAACCACCTAAAACCATACACAAGTTTAGTTAGACAAATTAAGTTTCATTTTCCCTGTCTGCGCAAAACTATGCTAAATGTTAATTTCGGATGATGAAATAACGTTTTAAACGTACCTACTCGTACGTTGGTGTTCAACCCAACTCCTGGTTTTATTTTCGGTTTAGTATAGCGCGAATGAGTTTTACAAAGTTTGAGATATTAATATTTATTCAAATCTGTAGGTTAAATGATAAAATGTTATAATATTTTTAAAAATATGCTACGTAATTTTTTTTATTACTTAATTTATCTCAACGGCATGTTTAAAAATTATGCTGGATAATAAATTTGTTGTGCTTTTTTTGCGTATTAGTAAATTGAATAAAACACTAGGTAGCTTTTTTTTCTTTATAAAATGACGTATAAAAAGATAAAACGTTAATGATTATATTTGTATCGATACGTAAATATTTAGGCATATTTTTTTATACGTTCCACACCCTACAACTATAAATAAGTACCAAACAAAACTACTTTGACAACGAATATTGAATTCAACTTAGCCAAATCCAAAAGTGAATTTCGATTTCGACCTACAAAATATTTTCAGTTATACTTTGTATTATCTACATTATGATAGGTACCTAAAATATTAACAACGAATTTGGTAGTAACTCAATTTCTTTGAACCACTCATATAAGTATTTATAAGTATGTAGTAGGCCGTGGCTTGTTCTCAGAAACATATATTTTCTATTCGTTCAATTTTAGTGAGCGTAGGAGGTTCCTTTCACACGCTAGACTTGTCTATAAGTACTAAAAATAATTTACATTTATCACTCACAAACAATAACCCAGGAATAGACTGATAGTTATACTAAATACTGGCAGGAATTTATGTGCAATCAACGTCTTTCGACGACAATAGTACCGCGAATAACAAAAACAAACAGCCGTGGAGTTAATACGCTTTAAAACGTGTTTCCGAAGGCAGTTAAATTGGAATCGTTGGCGAACAAAGCCACTAGTGATGGCCCGATTGGCGCCGCTTCTCCGGGCTATGAGGCCACAGAATACTACAATCAATGTCGATTTTGTATGGAGCTTAATTTTCCTTGATTGCGTATTAACTGTCCTATCAAAGCATTTCAAACAATCGCAGGGGCTGAAAAATGTGTGAAAGGTCTCAAACAAACTGCTGCGGATCTAAATCAAAAAATCTTGCGGTCCGCACTTATGGCCCCCGTAGTACACGAGGCTTACTCGTCTGGAGGGGGTAAATGCCCCTGTTGCCCTCCCCGTCCGCGCCTGGTTGTGTGATATTGCTCTCCATAACATTCAATATTCATAAGAATTCATATATTTTCCTACCTATTCAAAATATTTCAGAAAAAAAATACCAGACAACCCCGTAAACTGGTTAGGCATTGTTTTTAGAATGAAAACATTTTACTTTACTTTATATTCGAGGACTCTTCTTAAAAAATACTAAATACATAGATATTATGTTCAAATGAATACGTTATATACCTGCTTGATAATTCAATTGGACACGAGATACCTAGGGTAGCTTAGAGCTAATAAATTTCACCGCCAAGCCAAATTTAATTCAACCACTTACCTATCCCAGACGCACAGGGAGCGTCAAAATGTTTCGCTACATACTTGTCAATGTCAAGCTCAATAACGCGCTCACTTAATTAGTCGACTTAGATGAGCAGTGCAAATATTACAAGCGTCACATCATTTACCGAGTGTCGACTTACGTTGAATTTACGCTCTCTAACTATGCTTACGAGTATGAAGGACCTACCCCACCGTAATTTGTGTCATAGGGTATTGTGCTTTTTCGTACATTTTGCTGTGAAATCTGTGTCAATGTTTTAAGCCCTAGTTAGTAGGTAGTTTTCTAGAACATTGTATATCTCTAAAAGTCTAAACCCCGTTTAGAGTATTGGTCCCAATTGCTACATTTCTTATTTTATAGCTCAACAATTTTTCAATTCAGGTGCTGCGTAAAAAAATTAGTTAGACCCGAATTCGTTGTGCGTCTCTTTTACACTTCTTTCATTTTATAAAATGGGTATTATAGACACCTAAAGGTTTAATCTCATTGGCCAAATGCCCAAGAGAGAGTTAGGTTATGAATGGGGAGAGAGGGGATGCCAGGGGGTGAGATGATTTTGAAAGGCTACTACTACCTAAATAATGTATTCATTCGTATTACCAATGGAGCTATAGTGATATTCATAAGAAAAAAAAATCGAAATCCCATTTCACCCCAACTACGAGGTAAAGTTATGAAATAGAACTACCCAAAATCATAAAAAAAACTGAAAGACAAATGTCCGGAATATTTATTATATATACCATTCAGTATAAATTATACATTCGATGCTTCAGACAACCAGAGGGCTGGCAGCTTCTTTGGACAGAGGATAAGCCTGGCCATCCAAAGAGGCAACGCTGCCAGCCTTGTGGGAACCATGACCCACGAAGGCGACCTGGGTAGCATTTATTATTTGTAAGTTTATTTTAGTTTTATATTTAAGTTTATCGTAAGTTTATTTTAGATTTATATTTAAGTTTATTGTAAGTTTATTTAGTTTTATACCTAAGTTTCTTTTTGTGTACTTAAATAAATTTCATATTACTTATGAATATCTAAAAATGTAAACAATATTTTCAAATGTAAAAACGATAATAAATGGCTATTCTGATTCAGTATACATATATTTAAAAAAATATATGTTATCGAGGTTTTAATTTGAGTTTTCTCCCTACTCACTCCATTTTACGGTACAGTTGGAATAAGTAATTAATATCCACGACAGAGACTACATTTTACTTAAGACATCTACTTTGACTAGAGTAAGCTAAACAATTTCATGAAAAAGCCTTCATAAAAGCTACTTCATTAGGCACCCAGCATGGAGCATCGTAATAAAGGCTTTTCCCGAGGAACTGCCAAAGCGATAACATTCATCAGACGGTAAATTTCATTAACATTTACTGTGAAATCTCGGTGAAGGCAGGTAAAATTCGATTTGTCGCTTTACTTATGTTTTGTATAAAATCCTGCCAAATGGAGGCCTGCGTAACTTGCGTATCCAACGAAGGTAGATACCTAACAACAGCATTTTTTCCAGGGAGGCTAGTATAGTATTTTCTTATCTCGTTAAACTTTCTTGGTAGGTAATACAATAATATAGGTATTTAAACATAAACTTACCTATTAGAAATTAAAGTAAACTAAAAACTAAAACTAAATAAAACTAAAAGATATCGACAAAATTATCCTGAGGATGACCGTAATAGATAATGAAATATATAACATTTGCAATCACTGGGAAGTGGGAATGTATCCTTAATAATAATTTCCCTGTTTAAATAAATTCAACTTTCATAGACAAAAAGGCGGAAAATTACAACTTACGGCTGAATTTTGTCCATAAAAAAATTCAGCCACCATGGACACATTTCCTCATTCCGATCCATTTTCAACCCACTTCAAGATTTTTTTTTATGTATGTTCACCGATTATTCGAAGACAGCTGGACCGATTTGAAAAATTATTTTTTTGTTTAATGTTTATTGTTTTTATGTTTTTTGTTTTGGTCTCATTGTAACCAGATCAGGATATGATGATGGGATCCTGGAGAAATCGAGGGAACTTTTCAACTATTATAGGCACACCTATAGTGATTTGAGTTTTTACAGCAGCTCGAGCACTTGCTTTTGGAAAGGTGGATGCTAAGTGAGTCGGTTCTTTTTTGTTTTAAATTATTGTTTATGATAGCTGAATTCTGCTCCAATGTGTTTTCGCCTTATTTTTTTAAGTTTTTAGTAGGTATTTATAACCATTTAAGAGCCGAATAGCAATCTCGGAAGCGCTAAGGGCACAATTATTTTACTAACTTGTACATAAAACAGGACAAAATACAGTCATATAGAAAATACAACGTACAAAGGTGAACTTATCCCTGTAAGGGATCTCTTCCAGCTAACCTTTGAGCAATTGAGAGAGATACACAAGATAGACAAACGAGCACTACTTATATGTACTTTCAGAAAGGAAATGCTTTAAAATAAATAAATAACAAAGAACACCCATTTATCTGTATTTTTTTGTTATCGTAACGCACCGCACGTTTGCAATATTTTGACAAAAACTCAACGCAAATTATCATGATAATCAAAAACAAAGATATTCAGCATAATTTCTTGATTTGTTGATGCATAAACCGACACAGTAGGTTCACAAGGAAAATAGATCGATCCCCGTTTAGTCGTACCCAATTAAGTTCAATAATTTACTATGAGTATTATGAGTCCTCTTCCTCTCATTAAAATTATCTACATCGATGCTTATGCATGTTGCGATATCAAGATGTTAGGTCAAGCGATATGCTTGGTTACCTTTACCCTTTAGTCGTCAGCACAGTGAATCCTCCTTTCTATTAAAGGGTAGGCAACGTGCATGTGACACCTGTGGAGTCGCAGACCTCCATGTGCTACGGCTGCTGCTCACTATCCGGCGGGGCTAATGCTTGTTTGCCACCATCGAGGTATATAATATAAACCTACTCATGTAAAATTAAGATACAAATTTTGCAAGTAACGAAGAATTTAACAAATAGGCTTTCTTTTGTAATAATTACGTTATTAACTTACTAGCCTTCGCCCGTGACTTCTTTCGCATCCAAATCCTTAAAAAGTTTGAACTCCTTTTTCACCCATTTGAGGGTTGAATTTCTAAAAACCACTTCTCACCGGAGCTCCATGACTGACATGACTTTTGAAAGAATGTACGATCCAATTTCAAGGCTCTACTTATGTTATGACGGTTTAAGACCCAATTAGAAGGTGCCAGAACTTGTATGTATGCAATTTTAGTTACATTGCTGCATTTGATCGATCAATCAAATTTCTAGTACCTCAGACCGCTGCAATGTATAAATTCTGGCATCGTCTAAAGGGGAAGGACGGTGAAAACTTATGGTAGAGGGCGCTGTTTCAGATTCCATACAATGAGAGAAAGAGACAGAAGATAAGGACCATTCATCTTCTGTCTCTTTCTCTCATTGTATGGAATCTGAAACAGCGCCCTCTCTAATTATGTACGAAAACCGTATGCACGCGTATACAGTCAAAAAGCTTTTCTTAGGCAAAAACCTTCCCTATGGCGTTAATCTACATCATTTTAGTTTTAAAGTATTTCAGAAACCGGTGGATTTCTATTTCGGAGCAATTCGAGATAAAACATTGAATTCATTTCGCGAAAAGAAATAAAAACTATTTCCCGCCATACAAATTTAGCTTTTCTAAGGACCAATGTTGGAGATGTCACTTTGGCAGTTGCCTTCCCCATAGGGGCTTAAGTTCGTGTTGTCTTATCTGTCAGCCTGTAATACGACAGTTTCTTAATTTTAGATGTACAGTCGCCATCAGATGTATCGGAGCGGCCAAGATGGTCACAAATATCGGAACAACGCTTCTATTGTCAATGCGATAGTGCATGTTCAGATATTTTTAAATACCTTGTCCGCTCTGATATATTTGATGGCGACTTTACGTAAAATATATCTAAATTTGCTGTTTTTGAAGTTCAAAAGGATTGGAAATATGTATATTTATTACCCGTTGTAGCTTTTCATCCGGCATGTTATCTTTCGAAACGGGGCGTTGTTATGCCAAACTCATAGCCCAATTTTAATCAATTTCACGCTCAGAACAAATTACGACAATAAGATGATAGGTCAAGCGTATTAAAAGTTAACCCAGAAATAATATAGACTGAAATATATGTATTGTTATTATCATAAAGTACCTACTAGCTTTTGTGGTGTCTGCGGTGAATTAGTGATTTCCGATACAAATTTCCATCCCCCTAAAGAATGATTTCTAAAATAAAAAATATTATGTCCTTCCCCGGGATTCAAATCATCTCCATACCAAATTTCGTCGTCCATACCAAAAAACGTCTGTCTGACACTTTCGCATTCGCATTACAGTATTAGTATAGATGGGCGGAAGAAGTGTTCTACGATTAATTATTGGTTGCCACATCTGCCGCGACACTTGTGGATAACGTTTGCACTTTTGTTACAGTTTTTTATTATTACTCTAGTGATTTTTAATGTTACTCTTATGATGAGGCTGACCACACACTGCGTCTCCCGAGCGTTAGCGTTGCGCCTGCGCTCGCGCAGCGCCCACGCAGCGTTGGCGCAACTGTGCCGCGGCGACTATGACGTCTCGCCAGCGCCCTCACAGCGTCAACGCGACGTCTCCTTAGAAATTAGTGACGCGCGTCGTCGCAGCGTCCGCGCTGGCGCTGGTGCGACGTCGACGCTCAGGAGACGCTAGTCTAGTGTGGGGTAAGCCTAACTCGGAAGCATCATAATATATGCACTTTAAGAGCAGTGCATGTAACTGCTATCCTAAATTGAAACTGGGCAGTTATTAGCCGCGGTCACTGCGGCCGCTGCGGCTCGTTAGACACAGTACACGCCGACGATTAAGGGGACACTCGGCGCTGGACGGCCTCGCCCAACCACTGCAAATTTTCATACGATTGTTTGTTTTTCATGCTCCTGGTTCCGATTTTGTATGATACTTCCAAAATCAGTACTGGCAGCATGTACATTAGTTGTTTGATGTAGAACTTTTAGGGGGACCTACTGTCCTGCCGCTAGGTAAACGAATAGTTTTGTGATCAGTCATACCAGTCATCTTTACTAGATAATGAAATTGCAAAAAAAACAACTATTGCAATCCAGATAATTACTAGTGGCTTAGTAGCCTGTAGTAGACTGAGAGCTAGCCACGTCAGATATGACCGAATTACGAAATTCCTATAGTCAGGTTGTTATACTATGCTTATTTCTAGAGCTGGGCTGGCAGCTGTAAAGTGGTGGAGGTCAAAAAATGCAAACCAATTCAAGAAAATAAATCCTAGAGATCTGAGTTTGATGCAATATTATGAGAAATTATATAAATAATTAGATTATATCATTTCCAAAAGTTTCTGTTGAGGAAAGTAGTGTTTAACGACGTTTAATGAAATTCATAGTTTGATGTTTTTTGTTCTAATGTTAAAATATAGGCCCAGTCCTTTATAACTGAGAAAACTTCGGCAGTTTTTATCTATTTTGGTGTTACTAATTTCCTATTTAAAAATGATGAACATAAAAAGAGGCAAACAACGGGCGGTCTTATCGCTAATAAGCTATTTCTTCCAGACAACCTTAGGATAGCATAATGAGATATAGCAACTTTTTAATCGAATACCTACATGTTTCTCAAATAGCTCGTAAACTGAATGTCCTCTTAAGTAGTCGAGCTGCCAGGGTTGCTGCCTGGAGCTAAGCCAACGCCAACTATTAGGCAGTATTTAGCGAGGATCACTAGGTTGCAGGAGCTATTAAGTTCGCCGTTCGCCATAGGTACTGTAAATTGGAGTAATCTAGTTTCTACGAAATATAAGAATAATATTGTCTTCGGTTGCCGCGATAGTTATTCATGAAATAAAACAATTAAAAACGGATTTTATCGCGTGTATTGAGCTTAAATTACATCCCGACGTTTCGAACACTTTACAGCGTTCGTGGTCAACGGGTCGACTGAGCTTGGGATCCAGTTATTCATTTGGTTAAGGAGCAAGCTAGACATAGGACTGTGAGACCATAATGGTGGACAGTGTGGACACTAATAATAATTTAATACTAATTTTAAAAATTAAAAAAAATTAAAACAAAAATAATAATTAATAATAATAAAATAAATTGTTTAATAATTTGTTTTGTAATAATAAATAATTTGTTTTTATAAAGGCCCCTCTGGCATGTGCAAACACTAAATTTGTTTAATATTTAATATGTGGGTGGGTTTGCATATTGTGATAGTTTTTGAACGGAGGTAATTGTACATTTTTTCTCAGTCGACCCGTTGACCACGAACGCTGTAAAGTGTTCGAAACGTCGGGATGTAATTTAAGCTCAATACACGCGATAAAATCCGTTTTTAATTGTTTTATTTCGAATATAAGAATAATTTATTGCATCATAAATAGATGTATACGTTAATTAAGCTAATTAAATATAAAACAGAAATAAATTACTCATAGTGTTGTGTTCCTGCTGGTGAGTAAGGTTGCCAAAGAGCTCAAAGAGGACCCAGTGTGTTGACGATGAGGGACCCTCTTGTTCCTTTAGCCGTCAACACAGTGTATCCTCCTTTTTAAAGAGTGGGCAACGCGCATGCGACACCTCTGGAGTTGCAAGCGTCCATACGGTAGCTGCTTACCATCAGGCGAGCCGTATGCTTGTTTGCCGTATGCGTCGTGGTATTAAAGAAAAGTATATATATGTATACATTTAATATACAGAGTGAAATATTAATCACCGTTCATATTGAGTGAGGTGGTTAGGTAGGCCATAACAACTTTTACTATGGGACCAACTGCGATATCGCGAAAATTTTTTTGGTGGTTTTATACATTTCGGACGATCACATGTTATCGTTTTCTATGGGGAAGCCAAAAATTTTTTTCGCGATCCCATAGTAAAAGTTTTTCTGTATGGCCTACCTAATCACCTCCCTCAATATGAACGGTGATTAATATTTCATTATGTATAAACTAACTACTCAAAGCGCCTTATTCGAGTTGTACCGAGCGCAAAGGTGCCCATCACACTTGCGGTGGTACCACGTTAGTTGGCGATGGAAAAATTTTACTCCAGATAAAAACCGCGCGTACTTGGGACCCCCATATTTGAACCGGATATCGATCTTCCGACTGATGTTTGTCTATGGTAGCCGAATTATGCGCTGGATTCCGATAAGTGTGTGGAGCGTCTTAGGCGTGTCGAATAGGAGTCCTCTTATTTACTACCTACGTCACAATGGCCATCTAGACTAATCTAGAGAATTATCAATATTGACCCAAAACATAGTTAACTAGGTGCCGAATTCCAATTTTAAAATACATTAACAATAAAATAAGAACACAACCTATCTCAAACATAACTCCAACACACAACAAACTTGAAGTTGTATTGGAGTTGCGTTGGAATATTTCTCAAGTAATTTCTGATATTTCTGATTCAGATGTTTATGCCGTAGCTGTATTGCGTTGTTAATGCATTGGAGTTATATTGAAGTTGGATCGTGTCTATACGTGTTTTAAAGTTAGAATACGGCCTTAGGTATATTTAGTAAGAGAAATCTGTACAATGTTTTAACGATTCTAATTAGTCTTAGTTTGTTTTTCAACCCTTTGATTATGTCGAAGCTTGTCTTTCTTTAAGTTCATTATTCAATTCATTTTATCGAACAAATATAATTTATTTGTATTTAACATTGTTATAATTGAAAGAAAAATGGAAAAATTCACCGCTTCGAGCAAGATTCGAACTTGCGACCTTTCGGAACACCGGCCCGATCGCTCTGACCAACTGAGCTATCGACGCTTACTCAACCTCGATGAATTTTTCCATTTGTTCTTTCATTGCTTACGTCACAGGGAGACATGTAGTGTGTTTTTGTTAAATTATAAAATTTTAATTTCGCTTGGAGACGTTCCTGCTTAGTACAAATATTTACATTTAATATTATTTCAGACATATTTTCTAAATAAATTCTCGTTTGTTGTTATTTGTATATTCTCGAAAATTTATTGTTTGGATGTTTTACGTATATCACACGATACGCCCACGATAATAAATATGTAAAATGTTACCTACCTATCTGCTTACGTACCACCGTTTTTTAAAACTCTAAGCTAAGATACAATGCACAATTGGTAAACAAAGGCATTTAATCTAGATCCTCGTGTCTTGGCCTGAAGCAAAAATAAAATCAAAGTAATAGGTAGTTTCTTTTTCAATTAGAAAGAGGAAAGGAAGGAAAATGTTTAACCGTAAACGTGCTCCGAAGATAAGTGATTCCAGTGTGCTCTGATTTCAGGCTTTTCAGTAACTAAGTAAAAGCTGCTAAACGAAATACCTGCCTTCACATGAAATTTATGTTTTATGTATGACAGGATTAGATGGCCGAGCGGACCCCAGGCTCAATAGAACAAAAAACTGGGACAAACTATATAGGTCCCACAGTAACCCATACAAACATTTTGTGAGCAACCGAGTAGTGAGGGCTTGGAACAAACTCCCAAAAGACGTGATTACGGCACAAAACGTGAACCAGTTCAAAAATAAATTAGACAAGCATACATCTACTCGTTAACGATAACTATCGTAATGACCACTGGATACAGGCAATATCAGTTGTCATAACTGCCTGCCTGATTAGTAAATAATAATAATAATAAACGCTAGGAGGAATAGCAAGCGTGAAAATGTTGACTTCCTAATAAGCTCCCGTCACCCACGGGAGAAAGAGACATTCTATAGTATAAAAAATATGTAGCGATTGCGATCATAGATAAACACAGAATCGTATCTATATTCTGGCAAACCAATATCCGTAGTAACAGTAGAAGTAATCTATAGTCGCTGTGCGTGCAAAAGTTGCTATGTGCATTTTGACGATTTTTGGTTTTTAATGCCATTTTGATCCTTATTTCAAGATACATATGCTCCAAAAATCACATCAGGCTAATTTCAATATTTCAGGATTTATCAAATCTAGTTATGTGATGTCCATAGGTTGAATGCGCCTTCTATAATCACTAAGTGCAATAAATCACATAACTACTTTAGTTTACCACAAGGACCATTATTAGAATGCACCTAATATGTGATTCTTGACACAGCGATATTTTTCACTTAGATTAATCTGATATTTTCACCCGTTATGTAGCATTTTGCACATAGCGATATTTTTGTACTAGTTTGGATCGACGTTATGTTCGTAGACGCGGCGTCAGACGCTGTTTTACGGTACATAGCGAGATTTTTCTGTATTATATTCATTCGTATAGCTTAGTCTACCTTTAAGTAAATAAACATGTTTTTCACTAAACCATTATTGCTGTCACTGGCAGGCAAATCAAATTTTTCTTCTTTTCGTATGACGGGATCAAAAACTTAAGCTTAATTATTTTTTGCCTGTAGTTTGCCACCTCTAATCTCTAGGAAGTAGCTTTCATGAAGTTTTCTGTATTAGTCATAGTCATACGTCGTTATCGCGGGAGCAAAAACGATTTGACAGTAGTCAAAGATTATGACAAATAAGAAATAACAGAAGTGACAGTAGGATCAAAACAACACGACGTACAAGTTGAAAATTTATCGATATTTTTTCTAATATCTAAACTTCGTAATCGACTTGATTATAGTACATACTAAAAAGATTAGCCACGCAATCCTAACGACAACCTCTTCAGTCACCTGTTATTCAAAACATTATTCATTCATGTTCGATTTGTCTAGACTTGTAAATAAAGGATTATTTTAGACCCACGAAGAGTATTTTTTTCTAAAAAATCAACGGTAGGTATTCGTAATTTTCATAAAAATAATTTTCTGCTAAACGAAATTTCTACTCAATAAGACGCACTTTAACGAACGTAGAAAAGGAGCAAGTCGAGTTTGATTGATCATTTCTAGCAAAAACATTGTCCTAGATATGAAGAACTTCTTAGAGGCTAAGACTTGTAGGCATAATATTCTGTTTATATTAAACGGACATTCTGTTATACATATTCTTCAACACATTTGTATTTGCTCCCGCGATAACGATGTATGGTCATAGTTGGATACAGGGAACGCTGTATCATGTGTTGCGTTGTTTGTAAGTCCCCACATTGGCATTGTGCATCTCTTTGTCCCGGCCTGATTTCCCATATAAGAAGATTGCCTTGATCGACCAACTTCTGACTTTAGTCTGTTTGACTTCCAGGTGACTGTTGTATGTCGGAAATCCCGCAGTTGCTTTTCGCATTCTACAGCGGTTGCCAAGTTTCTAAATATGTGAGGAGGAGCAATTACGCTCATTTGGTAAAGATGGTCGCATTTGGAAGGTTAAAGGCATCGAGTGATTAGTCGATAGGCTTTCTTTGAGAGCAGTATCTATCTGATCATCCACGTGTGAAGAATTATTTTTCACTGGGCATGCGGCATGCATACTCAGTGAATGTGGAGTTGCACCCCATGTGGTGTCAGTGATCCGACAAATGATGTTGTTTCTTGCCGCCACTTTCTGTTTTGTGTTAAGGCAGTGTGATTTCTAGGTCAGGGATCTGTCTAGCGTTATGCTCAGATATTTGGGAGGTGAAGGTGTGATCCAGCCGATAACCCTGCCAAACAATGTTTAACTGTCTAGTTACCTGTATATATTTCAGGTGAAAAGCCTGTTTAGCCTAAGCTGAGTTTGGTCTGGGTGGAAACGGGACGCCAGACTTTCCGCCGAGCCACTCTTTACTTCCTCGAAAGATTTTTCCTATGATGTTCGGGCCAGGTCGTCGGCATATTGGAAGTGACGTTAGTTCCCTTTAAGTTGATCGTTTGTATAAACGATGAATAATACTGTTGCAAGAAGAAGAATGTTCTTCCTTAGGGTAACCACCCTTGTCAACATGGAGTACTACGTAATCATACTTCAATGGAGTAATTACAGTACGAACCATATTAATACGGCCAAGAAATACTTTCGTAGGTGTACAGTGCATTCAATATTGCATGGACACATTAAGAATGAATTAATTCATGAATGGTCTTTTGAAAACCTATAACATCGGAACTTTGTGGATATATTATTTTTTGTTAGGCTGTCAAGTGTCATCATACTCGTACATTAAACAGAACACCAAACCTATTTACATATGAAGAGAGGCAAACAACAGGCGGCCTTATTGCTAATCAGCGATCGTTTCCAGACAACCTTTGGATGTATTATTATTCGTTAAGCTGTCAAGTGTTATGACACTTATAAAGTCATCACTATTCAGAATTGCTAAAAAAATGATGGTTCCGTCGCCATATAAGGAATCTTAACAATAAATTGGCTGTATCTTCGTTAATATTTGGCCTGAAAATATGGTATGACAGTTAACTTTCGGGAAATTTATTGCTCTTTAACTTTGCGATACAAGGTGTACACAAAAAGTGCTTAGTTTATGAGATATAAGCAGAAAACTGAAAAAAAGATAGCTTTTTGTCCCCCTTCCCAATTCCACAAGGTCCTCGAGGTCGAAAACTTATGAGAGTTTTCGTGGCATACCCCCAGACAACCCAAGTTCCATTGAGTTTGGATTACTTTCCAGGAGAAATGTACATAACTGATGGACTAATAGTGCTGTAAGAAAGACTCGTACAGCAGTTTCTCTGACAGTCTTATTACGGTATACCTAAGACGGGCCGGTTACAAATTTTTACGAGCCATATCTTCGGTAAATCTTGTTTGAGACCTATATTGTAACTCAATGAAAAGTAACAAGAAAAAATTTCATTATATTTAACTTACCATACCTTTCTTGTTTTTTTTAATACCTAATATCACTTCATAAAATAACTAACTATGTGACAATAACACATACAAATTTAATACGCTCCAATATAATTTAATATAGCTAAGTGATGGAAAGACACATAGAGATTATTATATGACTCAAACAAAAATCGCTATGGGACAGATTTATTAACATGTATTTTTTATTTTTATTTAAACACGTTTATCTTTTCATGAGATTACTTAAAGTATATAAAAGAGTGCATATTTTTACTAAAAAAATATTCATGCACTTATGTGAAAGCAGTATCGAAATAATTAGTTTTTTGTGTCTCCTGTAAAGTAGGTTATAAACACATGGCGACTTTTGCACGCACAGCGACATTATACATCTCTTTTTAGTGGTGATGGTACTAGCATGAGAAAAAGACGGTATGATTCTTTAAACAATCTTTAAAACAATCTTTAAACAATCTTTATTGCAACTTTAGGTGTACATTGATACGATTGGCACCTGGCTCTCAAACTAGGTTTCCCTGTGTCTCAAGAGCCAGTTCCTTCCCTGTTACAGGCATAACATAAGGTTACAATGTTAGACATTTATAATATAACTAAAACAGTGAGAGATTATTATTCCTAATAAACTAAATACAAAACAAGATTTACTTAAATAAACAAAGAAGTGCGCGCGTGAGTGTGTAGTGTGTATGTCTGATTATGTGATGCGTGTGTGTGTGTGTTTTGCGCGCTTGTATGTTAATTGTGTGTGTGTGTGTGTTTTTTTTTCTTTTTTTAAGATAAATTCTGTAAGAGCTCTTCTGTTTCGGAATAGTTTACGGTTTTTAACCAATCTTTAATTTTACTTTTTAGTTGGTAATTACTTAACTTGTGTATATTCAGGGTTTTGTTGGCTTTGTTGTATAAGAAAGAAGAAAAATGTCTCCTAGCCCATGCAGTCCTACAACGTGGAACTGGGTAGTAAACTATCCGTTTATTACTAGTAATTATAGTAGGAGCTATATATCTATGATATCTTCGTTATATTTGGTATATAAAAAGTTTACGTACGCTTAAAACTTCAGTTATGCCGTAGAGCAGCTCAGTAGGGTATCGATATGGAAGATAAAACATAACCTTCAAAACTGCTCGCTGTGCGCGCTCGAGCTGAATAAGATGCATTTTGCAAGCGTTCTCTGTCCAAAGTATAGGTTATAAAATAATTTCAAACAAAAAAGAACCGACTGCACTTAGGAATAGGAAATGCCCAAGCTATTGAAAAAAATATTGAAATCACTATAGGTGTGCTTACAATATTTGAAGAGTTCCCTCGATTTCTCCAAGATCCCATCATCAGATCCTGACCAGGCTACAATGGGAACAAAAAAAAGAATTTTCTAAATCGGTCCAACCGTCTTCGAATACTCGGTGAACACATAAAAAAAAACCCAACTCCTACTTCGAAATCTTGAAGTCGGTTGAAAACAAAGATCCCGATGAATTGAGAACCTCCTCTTTCGAAATCTTGAAGTCGGTTGATCAATATAACGTATACTGAATATTGTATACTCGGACCACTCCTTTGGCCGCTCCATTATACAGGTTGGAACTTACCTGGTATTGGATAAGAGCTACTTCAGTTATTACCTCAGAATATTAATTATACCGCCTGTAGGCTAGAGGTATTCGCAGTGCAACTTAATTGAATTCAGTTTCAATTTACTACAAACACAAAACCTTGTCCAATTAACCATTTCCAATAAATTAAAGTTATAATAACCAACTATTGTGTAAATTATATTGTAGTCTTATTACTGACTGGTACATATATACGGTAATCTATACATATAATAAAGCTGAAGAGGGTCGAAAGTCTGTACATGGAAGATAATCGAAAAAAAGTTAGCTAGGGATACTTAGAATCGATAACAGAACACGTTCCAACAATTTTTAGAATTTTTGTCTGTTTATCTGTTTGTCTGTTTATCTGTTTATCTGTTTATCTGTTTGTCTGTTTATTTGACCGCGCATCACGTGAAAACGGCTGAACGGATTTTGATGAAATATTGTATATAGTTTGAGTCCCGGGAAAGGATAATAGATAGTTTTAATCCCGAAAATCAACCCTGGTGGGGGTGAAAATGGGGTTGAAAGTTTGTATGGAGATTTTTTAACCGCTGAAACGATTTAGATAGAAATGAGTATGGAGATAATTTGAGTCTCGAGAAACGTCATAGGATAGTTTTCAAACCCTTGTGGGGGTGAAAAGGGGGTTGGAAGGTGGTATGAGGATTTTTTTACCGCTGAACTGATTTAGATGAAAATTGGTATAGAGATAGTATGGGTCTCGAGAAATGACAAAGGATAGTTTCATCTTCTTGGAAGTGAAGCCTGAAAGGTACTTTTAATAAAAACTATCTATACATATAATAAAGCTGAAGAGGGTCGAAAGTCTGTTCATGGAACATATTCGAAAAAAAGTTGGCTGGAGATACTTATTTAGAGTCGATAACAGAACACGTTCCAAGAATTTTTTATTAGTTAACGGCTGAACGGATTTTGATGAAATTTTGTGTAGAGATAGTTTGGGGCCCGGGAAAGGACAAAGAATAGTTTTCATCCCGAAAATCAACCCTGGAAGGGGTGAAAAGGGGGTTGAAAGTTTGTATGCTGAAAGTTGGTATTGAAATAATTTGTAATTTTTTGGTCAAGGTGTTCATATTTATAACATGTTACCCGTCGATGCTTTAAATTTACCTTTACCCGCTCTTAATAAATATTTGAAAATGCCATGAATGTCAAAGGGTTATTGCTGGTTCGAGGGCTATATATGACGGACAAAGATGCATGGCCCAAACCAAAAAACTACTACAAAATCATCTAACATTTATAGGACACCGTTTAGGTAGGAAAACATATCAAACGTTTTGTGAAGCAGTCAGATTAGGTTTTATTTTTCTTTATAATTAAACAATATGTACATTATCTGTCTCTCAAGCTGTTTTGATATGTCTTCTTGAAGAACTACGCATTATTTTGTATCTTTAAGATCTAATAATGTATTACTGTTTTGAAAAAAAAGTCCAGTCGAATTTCTTTTCGGTCATAATACTTCTTGGGCCAGAGGTGTAGGGTTAGAACCGGTGGTAGTTTTGGAACGAAGTTCCTTATCGGACGGTTCGCGGATGGGGGCCTAGGCGAAAAAAAGTCACGTGACCGTCACGAAAAAGCGACACCCATACGGTTGAGAAACATGTAAAATGGAATGAAATAAAAAATATATAAAATAGAATAAAGTGAAGTGAAGTGTAGTGAAAAGTGAAAGTGAGAAGTGACAAAGTGATAAAAGTGAAAAAAGTCGAGAACCTTAAAGAATAACCTTCGTCGACAATTTTAAAAATGTCGAAAATGTCAAAAATTTCCAAATTTCCGAAATTTCCGAATTTTGGTATCCTAAATTTCCAAAATTCCCAAATCTTCTAAAATTTTCAAAATTTCCAAAATTTCCAAACTTTCCAAAATTTCCAAAATTTTCAAAATTTCCAAAATTTCCAAAATTTCCAAAATTTCCAAAATTTCCAAAATTTCCAAAATTTTCAAATATTCCAAAATATCCAAAATTTTCAAAATTTCCAAAATATCAAAAATTTCCAAAATTTCTAAAATTTAAAAAAATTTAAAAAAAATTAAAATCACAAAATTTACGAAAAAGTCAAAAATGAAATAAAATTCAATAACATAACTTCGTTCCAATCGCACTCGATTCACACACTTTCCACTACACTCACGTATTTTATTTTTCCCTGACGTTCATTAGTGCATTGTAATGTGCTTACATTGATGAATAAATATCTTGATCTACACCAATATCATCCTCTATTGCGCGTTCGGAACCGTATGTAATTAATCACCAACATTATTGCAACCAGTAACGTAACATTAGTGTATTATCTGTGACAGTGTGGTAAAAACGTATAAACATTCATTGCCTGCGCTAACGTAATGAAAATTCCCCCCCCCCCGACCGCTGGCGCAATAAATGTGCGTCATGGCGGTGTAATGGCGGTCATTCTAATGGTTTCAATGGATTTTTAATATGTGTGTAGGTACAGCAGTGTATGCTTCTGCACATAATTAGGCCTTATTACGTAACAGTTACATCGCCATGTCCGTCCGTCTGTCCGCGGTCTAGCTCAGTTACCGTTCGTACTAGAAAGCTGAAATTTGGTGAGGCCTGATAAGAACTTTCAATAAAAACTATATTGAATAAAATCGGTTTAGCCGTTTTTGAATTATTAGTCAAAAACGCATAGTGAAAGGAAGTGCCGAATAGTAAAATGACGTAAGCGCCGCCAAATAAACGACCTTTTGAACGGATGTTTTGTAACAGGGCAGCATCTACGAAACTCTACACTGAGCATCGCCCGACTTGCTCTTGGCCGGTTTTTTTTTGCATTGTTATCCCGGAAATCACCCCTTAAGGATTACTAATTCCAATTCAAGAAAATCCCCAGCCAGGTTATACGTAGCCTATAAAAATTCAACGTCTAAAAGGGGGGGGGGGGGTAGCCACTACACTCGATTGAGTTAAATTTGCATTGGGTCATAGACCCCCCCCCCCCCCTCCGCCCCTCCAAGTGCACTTAAAATAGAAAAAAATAATTTCTGCATTTGTGACCCCCCCCCCACTTTCAACCACGCCTGTTCTTACCTTTCATGCTTTGCCTGATTTGACGGGAGGATCGATTTGCATGATATTTGCCGTGGACATGAACGTATAAATACGAAAGTGGTCCTGTATCGTCCGATATACACCTACTACTCTCTATGTCGTTTAAATCATGCCAAAAAAAAATATTCATTTTTGAGTGTAGTTTCATTTAGTGGTAATTGTAAAATATTTTATTAGAACTACTGTCCTCTAGCGTATCCATCTGTCAACTTTACTTCAAGTTCCGCCTCCAGGGTAGCGGGAGAGAAATTAGGGGTGAATTAGCCGCTTACTGACACAGACCGAATTCCACGCGGGCGGAGCCGCGGGCACAGCTAGTATAGTAATAAAAGTACCTACAGATATTTTACCCAAAATGTTTCGCAATACGTATTTTGTTAAATAAATATTTTTAGGGATTTAAATCAGGCCTTCAAATTAGGGATGTTACGGAGGTTCGGCTTCGGCTCCGATATACCGAAACTTTCGGCTGAATTCACACCTCCGGCTTCGGCTTCGGTTTCGTCTAATTTGAAGCGAACACCTCCGGGTGAGGCTTCGGTTTCGTCTAATTTTAAGCGGAGGTTTTAACGGAGCCGAAAGTCAGCAGCCGCGGCGCGCGGCGTGTGCCTAGGAGTACAAACAGGTTTTGACTTGTCTCCCCGGGAATCACCCCACCTGTTTTACGACGATTGTTTACTCATTCGTTTATTGTTTTGGTTCACGGCCTGCAGTGTGTTTTTTCAAAGTGTTAGTGTTAGTTAGTGTGACAGTGACAGTAACATTTGACGATGAGCGGATGAAGGCTAAAGTAAGTCCCATATGGAACTACTTTATTGAAGTAGACGCAAACACTGCAAACTTCCAGGCCTCCACCTCCACCTTCACCTCCGGCTCCGGTTTCGGATTCGGTTTCGCTTTCGGTTTCGGATTCGCTTTCGGTTTCGTTAAAACAAATTTAAAAACTCCGGTTTCGGCTTCGGTTCCGATAAAACCACCTCCGTAACATCCCTACTTTAAATTATCCAGATATTTGAGAATCAGTCTTCACAATTGTCGGATAGTTACCACAGGAATGGGAAATACTTCATTCAATATTTAAATATGGGAAGTAATTAAATGATCAGCCGTTTTTAAAACTGATTCGCAAAAAAAATAGCCATTAAATCATTTGGTCAGCATACAAAAATTTTGCTGGCAATAAATAAAAATGGAGCTACAACTCTTGTTCAGCAAAAAACTCACAAATGGACAACGTTATAACCAATATCGATCTGCTTTTGTTATAATTTATCTGCTCAATAAATTGTTGAGCTGCAAAATAATTACTTGGTCAGCAAGATTGAAAAATTGGTGGGTAGAAAAAACATGGCTGTAAGCAGTTTAATTGAAAAGTATGCATATTAAAGCAATGGCAATTTGATATAAAAAATCGGCAGAGTTGTAACCGGAGTGAAATTAGTACAATTTTATTTTTGGATTAACTTGCCCGTTTAAGAACTAAAGCGGTCCAAAGTTGCGAATTCGGTCATAATTTACTATTACGGAGCCAGGGACTTTAAAAATTTATAATATAATTAAATTTGGCTACAAATAAAGTGGGTTAGGTTAGGTTTGAACTGTGACCCACAACCGACCCGAACGGCTACAAATAAGAACTGTGACCCTAAACCGACCCGAACGGCTACAAATAAAGTGGGTTAGGTTAGGTTTGAACTGTGACCCTCAACCGACCCGAACGGCTACAAATAAGAACTGTGACCCTATACCAACCCGAACGGCTACAAATAAAGTGTGTTAGGTTAGATTAGAACTGTGACCCTCAATGGACCCGAACGGCTACAAATAAAGTGGGTTAGGTTAGGTTAGAACTGTGACCCTCAACCGACCCGAACGGCTACAAATAAAGTGGGTTAGGTTAGGTTTGAACTGTGACCCTCAACCGACCCGAACGGCTACAAATAAGAACTGTGACCCTAAATCGACCCGAACGGCTACTAATAAAGTGGGTTAGGTTAGGTTAGAACTGTGATCCTCAACCAACCCGAACGGCTACAAATAAAGTGTGTTAGGTTAGATTAGAACTGTGACCCCCAATGGACCCGAACGGCTACAAATAAAGTGGGTTAGGTTAGGTTAGAACTGTGACCCTCAACTCAACCCACCAGACAGACAGGAAAACGGGGGAACGGGGGGACGTAGACCCCCGCATGAGATTTTTTTTTATTAGGATCCCTATTTTTACTTCGTTTGGTTCGTTAGTTATCTTTTACCCCATAGAGCGAAAGTAGAATAACCACTCTAGTTCGTAAACAGTTAAGTTTATGTAACTTTACTTGACGTCAAAATGAAAGGAAAGTAATTAAATGAAAAATGCCTAGTAATTTTTTGAAACAAACAAATACTAGGCATTTTTTTGTTTCAAAAAATCAGCTGATCAGCAAAAGGTTGGTTAGGTTGGTAAGACATTTGCTGATCAACAGATTTTTTAGCGAACCAATTTTTGCGGATCAGTTCAATTGTAATTCAAAATTGAATAATTCGCTTACCCACTGATTGCTTAAAGAAATCTGATTAAAGGCGGATATGTTACTGCTGCTGAAATAATTAAATTGCCAACCAAATCATTTTAGAGCAACTTAGTATGACATTAATTGCGAACTGGTTTAGAAATACTTGCTGACCGTATGTTGCTAACCAAGTGTTTCATTTTGCTGACCCAAAATAGGAATATTCTGCAGATCGATTAAATGACACCCTTTAAATATTAATTGAATGAAAATTATTTTTTCCAAGTAACGGGAAATTCTCTCCTAAATTGAAGTTATCATAATATCATTAATTATTATCGGTAATCATCCTGTCCTGCTTTTAACCATAAATCAATGACATACGTTAACATGTTCCAATCCTCTTTACGTACTGAAACAAATCCTTTAGGTATTGAAATAACTATCATAATATCATCATAATCAGACCACCCGCGGCTGGACCGGGCGGCCACCGTATGGTATGATCACTTACCTCATCGAGGAGCAGGTTGGAACCTTACTCATCGAAAAGTAAAAATTTTAAAGGTCACAAATCACTTGGTCACAACCCGGTCTGTTCCGGTTTCGGACACTTTTAACACTTTTAATGGTGCAATTTTTGAGGCGTTTTTACGTCATCGTGTAGCAGAATGAAACCAACCTCATGTTGGTAGCTAAAGTCTCTCTCTTTCAATATTCATTGGTCGGACAGCCCTCAGCCTGGTCCATTCTTCAGTTGGACCAATTTCATATCCTGAAAATTTAAGCCGAAATTTACGGCCTATATTAATACAATTTGGTGTGAGTGGCTTTTATAACTGGTCATATATTAGAGCATAATAATTATTTTTAAAACATTTTTAGGGAAGGGCAATCGATACATGTAACTGTTGAATAAAACAAAACAAAATTCCCAAAAAACAATTTCTGATATGCAGATAAGATGTCCTCACTCACCAAATACCGTAATAATAACTTTCTTAGGTCCGTGCAACGGGATGACTTTAGGAAAAGTTTATTTCAGTAACTTTAATTTGGTCTAGAATTATTTGAAACTAATTCATAATAATAACACATTGGCGAAAAACAATACCTTGGCTTAATTTTTTTTAAAGCGGCCCCTGTAGTTTAAAGGCACCCCGTTTTATGGTACCTACCTACGATAAGATATCAAATGAACTCGCCATATTTACACTAAACATTTAATATTGGCGCGAATATTTTTACTCCAGAAATAAAAATATGTAAACACTATCGATCACCACCTCACCTGTCATAAATTAATAAACCGACCCGTAAAACTTAAACAAACCGGTACATTTAATGGTGCACTTGACTTTGTATATATAACCTTGGCGAACAGCGAACAGACTACGTATACTTCCTCAATCAGGAACCGTGAACTCTCAACCGAGACCGTTATAACGAAAGAGGAGTGCTGATTTTGAAAATTGTATTTTTTATTGACTGCATAATAAATACGGAATTGTCTATTAGCTATTCGTTTTGATCTTTTTGAGGGCATTTACTGCCAAAAGTGGTAGGTATTAATATTTTTTTACGCTAGATGAACCCTCCGGCTAATGAATAACCTTCGGGATAATATATTTAAGATTCAAAATTCAAAATATTGGCTCAGAAAAAAATACAGTACAGTTATTGTCACATAAAGGACGTCATATGAGTGATTAATTATAGTATTGTCTTTTATTGGTGAATTTTAATTTTTTTTAAGATCGTTCAACTGTAGGTACTGCCCACCTGAGCCAGTCGAGAGTAAATATTTTACTAGTAGGTATTTGTAAACTTGTTTTTTTTTCAGCAAGGATAATTTTTTAAATGAAACCGTATGATGGTATGGTGAAAGGAATTGATGAATCAATCATCATTGATCATTTCAAACACAATACTGTATTGTTAATGAATAAATGAATTTGCATATATGAATTTTCTAAAAATATTTAAAAAGCAGTCTCATAATTTCATGTACGGTGTACTGAAGGCATCGAGTCTTTAAGATCAAGGAGGGAACAGTGGCTCAGTTCAAACAGTTGCTCACTGGGTCACGTCGGTACCTAAAACAAAAACAAGAGAAACTATTTTGCTTCTTTGCTAACGCTGAGAAGCATCCAGTAACCGAACAAATTGAAATCATCGAGCAATGGCTATTCTAGCGCTCAAAGGTGCCACAGCATAGCACGATATTTGGGTGACTGAGCCACTGTTCTTTCCTTGACCCTACATGAATGAAGATTCGGTGTGATGACAGCAACATGCGATTCTTTCAAATTTTCTAAATTTATGAACTCAGCGTAGTATTAAAACCCCTGGGAGCATCACACGAAATACATAAGTGAGACTCTGACACATGAACATTGAAAAATTGAACATAAAGTAGGTATAAATGTTAAACTTAATTTGTATGCAGCTGTGGTTTTATACCTACGCATCAGTAGCCATATGACTAGGATTAGCCCGGGTGCCATGTGCCCGCATGTGCACATGTGGTCGCAATATTATTTGGGTCTGGACTAGAGCTCTTGATACACGTGTACAGTGTATACGCACACACACGGTACCCGTGTTCTTAAGGCTCGGCGGTGCTAAGAACCCGAACTACACGAAACCGCCAACCCGCGTGTACGGTACACGGGTACACGAAGAAACGGATGTTATTTCTGTGCCGCGTAGTGGAAATCAGAGTGGTGTTTAAAAGCTACTTGCTTGAGCTTTTGTGAATGTGTAAGATCGGAACACCCGAAACTCATATTTTTATTTGTAACTAGCCTTTTCCCGCGGCTTCGCCCGCGTACAATAAGTACTCAAAAAGGATACGATACCCATGTTGATTTTCAGAATTTGTGACCACATTTGCCCCATTGAGGGGATGAATTTTCAAAAAACCTGAAACATGTGCTTACTCATTTATCGTTAGGAATACTCCTGTGAAGTTTCGAATAAAATAGTCTAACAAATCTCGATTCGCCATACAAACTTTGGAACCCCATTTTACCCCCTTAGGGGGTGAATTTTGAAAAATCCTTTCTTAGTGCATCCCTAGACCTTATAAGGAACCTACGTGCCAAATTTGGAATCTCTAAAACCAGCGGTTTGGGCTGTGCGTTGATATGTCAGTAAGTCAGTCAGTCAGTCAGTCAGTCAGTCAGTCAGTCAGTCAGTCAGTCAGTCAGTCAGTCAGTCAGTCAGTCAGTCAGTCAGTCAGTCAGTCAGTCAGTCAGTCAGTCAGTCAGTCAGTCAGTCAGTCAGTCAGTCAGTCAGTCAGTCAGTCAGTCAGTCAGTCAGTCAGTCAGTCAGTCAGTCAGTCAGTCAGTCAGTCAGTCAGTCAGTCAGTCAGTCAGTCAGTCAGTCAGTCAGTCAGTCAGTCAGTCAGTCAGTCAGTCAGTCAGTCAGTCAGTCAGTCAGTCAGTCAGTCAGTCAGTCAGTCAGTCAGTCAGTCAGTCAGTCAGTCAGTCAGTCAGTCAGTCAGTCAGTCAGTCAGTCAGTCAGTCAGTCAGTCAGTCAGTCAGTCAGTCAGTCAGTCAGTCAGTCAGTCAGTCAGTCAGTCAGTCAGTCAGTCAGTCAGTCAGTCAGTCAGTCAGTCAGTCAGTCAGTCAGTCAGTCAGTCAGTCAGTCAGTCAGTCAGTCAGTCAGTCAGTCAGTCAGTCAGTCAGTCAGTCAGTCAGTCAGTCAGTCAGTCAGTCAGTCAGTCAGTCAGTCAGTCAGTCAGTCAGTCAGTCAGTCAGTCAGTCAGTCAGTCAGTCAGTCAGTCAGTCAGTCAGTCAGTCAGTCAGTCAGTCAGTCAGTCAGTCAGTCAGTCAGTCAGTCAGTCAGTCAGTCAGTCAGTCAGTCAGTCAGTCAGTCAGTCAGTCAGTCAGTCAGTCAGTCAGTCAGTCAGTCAGTCAGTCAGTCAGTCAGTCAGTCAGTCAGTCAGTCAGTCAGTCAGTCAGTCAGTCAGTCAGTCAGTCAGTCAGTCAGTCAGTCAGTCAGTCAGTCAGTCAGTCAGTCAGTCAGTCAGTCAGTCAGTCAGTCAGTCAGTCAGTCAGTCAGTCAGTCAGTCAGTCAGTCAGTCAGTCAGTCAGTCAGTCAGTCAGTCAGTCAGTCAGTCAGTCAGTCAGTCAGTCAGTCAGTCAGTCAGTCAGTCAGTCAGTCAGTCAGTCAGTCAGTCAGTCAGTCAGTCAGTCAGTCAGTCAGTCAGTCAGTCAGTCAGTCAGTCAGTCAGTCAGTCAGTCAGTCAGTCAGTCAGTCAGTCAGTCAGTCAGTCAGTCAGTCAGTCAGTCAGTCAGTCAGTCAGTCAGTCAGTCAGTCAGTCAGTCAGTCAGTCAGTCAGTCAGTCAGTCAGTCAGTCAGTCAGTCAGTCAGTCAGTCAGTCAGTCAGTCAGTCAGTCAGTCAGTCAGTCAGTCAGTCAGTCAGTCAGTCAGTCAGTCAGTCAGTCAGTCAGTCAGTCAGTCAGTCAGTCAGTCAGTCAGTCAGTCAGTCAGTCAGTCAGTCAGTCAGTCAGTCAGTCAGTCAGTCAGTCAGTCAGTCAGTCAGTCAGTCAGTCAGTCAGTCAGTCAGTCAGTCAGTCAGTCAGTCAGTCAGTCAGTCAGTCAGTCAGTCAGTCAGTCAGTCAGTCAGTCAGTCAGTCAGTCAGTCAGTCAGTCAGTCAGTCAGTCAGTCAGTCAGTCAGTCAGTCAGTCAGTCAGTCAGTCAGTCAGTCAGTCAGTCAGTCAGTCAGTCAGTCAGTCAGTCAGTCAGTCAGTCAGTCAGTCAGTCAGTCAGTCAGTCAGTCAGTCAGTCAGTCAGTCAGTCAGTCAGTCAGTCAGTCAGTCAGTCAGTCAGTCAGTCAGTCAGTCAGTCAGTCAGTCAGTCAGTCAGTCAGTCAGTCAGTCAGTCAGTCAGTCAGTCAGTCAGTCAGTCAGTCAGTCAGTCAGTCAGTCAGTCAGTCAGTCAGTCAGTCAGTCAGTCAGTCAGTCAGTCAGTCAGTCAGTCAGTCAGTCAGTCAGTCAGTCAGTCAGTCAGTCAGTCAGTCAGTCAGTCAGTCAGTCAGTCAGTCAGTCAGTCAGTCAGTCAGTCAGTCAGTCAGTCAGTCAGTCAGTCAGTCAGTCAGTCAGTCAGTCAGTCAGTCAGTCAGTCAGTCAGTCAGTCAGTCAGTCAGTCAGTCAGTCAGTCAGTCAGTCAGTCCCCATATACCCAAACGGATGTCATCGGTAACCTTGACAAGAGCCGAGGTAGTACTGTGGCCCGGACGAAAACCAGATTGAAATGGGTTTAGGAGGTCATTTCTATTCAGGAAGGAAGTTAGTTGCTGATGCACTAGCCGTTCGAGGACTTTGGATAGGAAAGGAAGAATGGAGATGGGACGATAGTCAGAGAAGGAACTGGGGTTGGATTTTTTGGGTAAAGGAATAATATTGGCATCCTTCCACAGACTGGGAAAAGTACTTGATGAAATGGAAAAATTCAGAATACCGGTGATAACAGGAACAAACAAATCAAGGAGAGGGAGTATCATATTTCGGCTAACACAGTCAACACCAACGGCGTTAGAAGTGATATTCAATATACCCTTCCTAACATCACTCTCACAGAAATGGCTAAAATAGAAAGAAGAGAAATCTAAGGCAGGAAGTGATGAAAGATGATGAAGTGAGTTAGATTTCTTAGGACCACTGAAACAGGTGGACGATGAAAAATGCTGGTTAAGCTGGTCAACGCTAATATTGTTTAAATTGGTTGCCTGTTGAGATTTGCCAACTCCGAGACCTTTCAAAAATTTCCACACTTTGGCTGGATTTCCATCTTCAACAGAACTGTGAATATGACGCCTCTGAGCATCTCGACATATAGTGCTACAGCGATTGCGCAGGGTATGATATTTAAGTTTATTTTTCTCAGAGTTGTTAGCCTTATACTTAGATTTAGATTGATTCTTCCTCTCTATAAGGGCTTTAATATCCTCAGTGAGCCAAGGAGCAGGGAGATGCTTGACTTTTATTGCACGAACAGGAGCGTGAGCGTCATAAAGTTGTATGAGGAGCGAATTAAAGAGAGAAACTTGATCGTCTACCGAACCCGCTCGAGCGATACTGCTCCAATCGATTGTTAAAGCGTCATCTCGAAGCTTTTCCACATTTAATCCACTAAAATTGCGCTGCAAAAGAATTTTTGATTTAGATTTGGGAGGACGAATTTTGTAAGAGATATAGAGCAGATCATGATATGAGAAGGCATCCGCGGAGTATTGTCCAAATTTAGACACATGAGAAGTCGAAGACACTAAAGTTAAATCAAGAAGAGAAGGCGAGCAATTTGGAAAATAGTGTGTGGCGTCTGAAGGGAGAATAGTTAGATTGCATGCATCTACCAGGGATTTAAGGCGCCGGGATCGACTGTCATCCTTCAGAAGACACGTATTTAGATCTCCCATAAGAATGTGATGATTATAAGGAGGCATAAGGTCTTCGAGAAGTTTCTCAAGAGAATCAAAGTAATTAACGTGAAGGGAGGGGGAATAAAAAACGCCAAGTAAAAGTTTGGAATGAGCGAGGGAAACGTCGAGAAACATATACTCTGCGGCATCAGAAGTAGAAGAACTGGCAGATACATTAACAATTGAATAGGGGATGTAAGAACGAAGGTAAATCGCAACTCCACTGCCACCTCTTCCAAGGCGGTCGTGCCGAATTAAATTGAAACCAGGTAAAGAGTAAGACGTTGAAGGCAAAGCTGGTCTGAGCCACGATTCGGAAATTAAAATAGCATGAATGTTCTTAAGGTCAAAAGAGAGTAACATATCGCTGTAATGTGCAGGAATACTTTGCGCATTTAAATGCACAACGTTAAAATTTTTAGGTACATCATTAAACTGAGATTCCAGAAAGTCGTGAAGCGAAGGAGGCAAACTATGGAAACTGTCTTCACTTACACTATCTAAGGAGGAAAAAGATAAATACTGATCACTGTTATCACTGAAAGGCATCTGAAAAATATATATAAAGTTAAAAATATAATAAGTATATAATAAGTGTACTCTAATATTCAATAAATATAAAAATATATACAGTAAAAACTAAACAAAACTCCACAATCTACCCGCCAGCAGCAAATAAAGAAAGAAATACACTTATAAAGAAACGGAAGTTCAATTTAAAAATACATGTTGGCTTCAGATTCGACAGGCATTAAGTTAAATCACAAAACTAAGGAAATAATTAACTAAGAAAAACGGAAAGTAATTTAATAAGGAAATATTTAACTTGGTAAAGCGGACCGCAATTTAACAGTTGGCAACACTATACCTGCCATCCGTCAGCACACATGTCAAACTGTCAATGTCAGTTGGAACTTGGCAAAGTGACATTTAAAGTTAGCAATGAAGTTATTGGAATTAATTTATAATATTTACGAGAGACTATTAAAGAGGGTATACAACAAATAACAGTGATTACACGTCGAAATAGAAAAGCGTCAAGCAGTATAACCCGAACAAATACAGAAGAAAGCTACACTATGTACATACTAAGGCTTCAATTTGGCAGCCGCACGTCTGGGCTTTATCTGTTTCTCCGGTTTCTCGGCTTTGCTGCAATTATCTGCCTTGGGAGGAGCATCTACGCTTGGGGTCGGAGTCACAGGCTGCTCTGGCGCATCCGAAATCGCCTTAAGCTCTGCAAGGCTCACCACACGCCTGCGCACGTCGCTCGCATCCAAGACATGAACAACGCCGTCCCAGGTCCAACATCTTCTGACGCCAAACCGCTCCCGAGCTGCATGAAGCATGAAGGTCTGCTGACGTGATTTGGTCAAGAACTCGGCTATTGTTACGCCGGAGCCTTTCAATGCCACCTTACCAAACCACACTTTATCACGGACAGCAGTCTCACAGAACTTCACCACAATAGCCCTGGGTTTGCTGCCTCTGCGACGGCCAAGTCGGTGGCTGCGCCTTATGTCATTTGCAGCCACGTCAGCCTTAACAGCTTTGAGCTGTTCAACTACAAGGGCCGTTGTGTCCTCTTTGTCAGCCTCCGGAACACCATGGATGACCAGCATCTTGCGTCGAGATCGCATTTCTATTTGATCGACCTGTTGAGCGATGAGCTCCACCTGCTTCTGGAGTATATTGAGAGAGTTCAAAACAAATGCTTTGAAGCAAGTGAAGTCCGCCGCTACTGCCTCAATACCGCTCCCAGGGTTGCTTGAGCCCGCTTTGTCCAAATTACTCTGCATCTCAGCCATCCTTGCATTGAAGGTTTCAGTGAGCTCCGCAATTGATCCTTGAATTGAGTTGATGTCCGACATAGTGTGTTGATGTTGACAGTTGAAGTAGGTGAAAGTGCAAAAATCAATGTAACTTCCTGGAGAAATGCTTGAATACTACTGGTAGGTAAACTATATTATCTAACCATCAATTTTATTGTTTCAAATTATCCAAATTACTTTTAATTCTATTTTTCCTAATAAAATATGTGAACAGTGATGTGGTTCGTTTTATTCACCTACCCAAAAAATCATATTAGATATTCATACTACGTTTGTAATATTGGCTGAGGTGCTTAATTATCAGTTGCGGTAATAGCTGCAATCGAAACGTATTTCTTTTTATCACCTACCTACATTAGTTACTTGTAATTTTTGTAATATTTCATAACAATTTTAAGCATTAACTCTTTTGGCATAGCCCAGCTCCGCATATGTATTAGCAGTTCGGGTTGGTTAAGGGTCACAGTTCTAACCTAACCTAACCCACTTTTTAACAGCCGTTTGGGTTGTTTGGGGGTCACAGTTCTAACCTAACCTAACCCACTCTTTGAGCAGCCTTTCGGGTGATTGAGGGTCACAGCTCTAACCTAACCTAACCCACTCTTTGAGCAGCCGTTCGGGTTGATTGAGGGTCACAGCTCTAACCTAACCTAACCCACTCTTTGAGCAGCCGTTCGGGTTGTTTGAGGGTCACAGTTCTAACCTAACCTAACGGACTCTTTAAGCAGCAGTTCGGGTTGGTTGAGGGTCACTATTCTAACCTAACCGAATCCACTTTATACAGCCGTTTGGGTTGTTTGAGGATCACAGTCCTAACCTAACCTAACCCACTCTTTGAGCAACCGTTCCGGTTGGTTGAGGGTCACAGTTCTAACCTAACCGAACCCACTTTTTAATAGCCGTTTCGGTTGTTTAAGGGTCACAGTTCTAACCTAACCTAACCCACTCTTTGAGCAGCCGTTCGGGTTTGTTAAGGGTATAGTTCTAACCTAACTAGCCCACCAAAATGTCGACGAAGCCCCGCCGCACGGGGCTTCTATTTCCGCTCTGAGGGACACAAGGTAACTAACTAACCTACATCGGTAAGGGCAGTGACGTCTTCGGCCGTTTATAACGCAATCGCGAATTTCATTATTCCGAATAACAAAAAACCGAAATTCATATTATCGAATCGCTAAAAACCCGATCGGTCAATGGTTTTTCGGAATTAAAAAAATCGGGATTATTTTTTTCGGGAAATAGACAATCGGAATTTTTAAGATTCGATCAACTAACAATCGGACTTCTAATGTTCGGAAATATTGCATTCGGGATTTTCTACTTTCTTGATTTTAAAATTCGGAATTTTGACATATCGGACTTGTCAAAATACGGGATTATAAAAATCGGTATTATGAAAATCGAAAAAATGTTTTTCGGAATTTTTGTATGTTCCCATTATATCTACATAGGCTTCAAATAGGAGGCTTGCTAGATAGGTTTTAAATGTCATTTAGGTAATATACCTACCCGTACAATATAAAGGCGTAAAATTTAAAACCCAATTTTAGAGCCAAAAAAGTTAAGTTAATTAAGTAATTGTAGGTGGGTACTTTATCTCCATTATGTAGGTCTTAAGTTTTTATGATAGCTACAGAAAACGGTGATTCCAGGCATTGTCTTAAATATTGCAACCAAATCTCTCCGTTCCTTTATCATTGCGAAATTTAATTTGCGATGACGCAATTAAAGGACCAATGAGCGTTTAAAAGCTTTAACCTTTGTAAACAAATAAACGGAACGCCAATAAAAGTTAAAATAACGAAGCAAACATGCAATTAGCGACGCGTCAGGTGACCTGAATACTGAACGTTTTGTGTTGATATGACGACATGATTCAGAAATATCTGCCATGCAGACGCTGACATTGGGCATTGTTGTTGTTTGCAATGAGTTGAGCTCATAATCGCAAAGTATGTCTGTCTTGTATGTTAAGGGTGTCTTGGAAAATCTTAGCGCTATTTTGATAGATTCCAAACAGTCATCATATTTTGGTTAGGGGCTATAATAAATAATTACTTAGTCGGTTCATAAGTTCTGTCACTAGGGTTTGGACGTGTAAAATAGGAACTGTTAGAGGTTACTTACTATTGCAATATATGGTTAAAAAGCCTATTTAACATTGATTAATTTACGATATTATTTAAGGCAAATAGTTGTGTCAGTTTTACACAATACCCTATAACATTCGAAAAAGCGCAATAAAAAACCACGTCAAAAACACGCGCCCTGTTCGAGTTGATTTTGACCCTAATTATTTTTATTCAATTTTAAGAGGCTTCAGTCTTACCTACATACTGCATTAGCTTGATCTTTTACCTTCATTTTAATATATAATTAACATGGGTCTGACTGACAAGAAGGTACAATTTTGGAAGACTATCTTGATGTATGGCATCAAAATCATCGTGTTTTGCTCAAAACTGAAAAATACGTTGAGGTTCAGGAGAAGAATAGCTGAAGCACAGACTTGTAAGTCAACTAAATATAGGTTTTGAAATATGCCTTAATCATCTACTTTCATAAAAATAACAATTTGTAACCCTGGACAACTATAACAATGATCTTAACCAACTTTTGTGAAGTACAATTTTCAAAAATCATCGGCGTGTTTGGGTCTGACAACAATCTTTAAGTTTACAAGGATGTATAAAATACGCGATCTTGATTATAAGTTAATCATATTATATTTTAATCTGTATGAAATAAGCTTTCTAATCAGGTCTACATTTTTTTAATAAAAGCTTTGTATTAAATATATTGTATCACTCAAAACCCTCGTGACAGAACTTAGGGACCGACTAGGTATATTATAAACTTTGGCGTTTAAGTTTATTTTTCAATGTCGCTCCTGTTCGCGTTCGCTAAGTGAAGTGTGACTCAGTAGCATAGCATAGGTAGGATTTTGATAAAACAACTAGTTTTCTATTACTTTTAATAGCTCACATCAAGTCTTACTAGTACGGTGCAGCAATTGATTAGTAACGTGCTGGATTATCGGCGGATATATTAAACGAATTTTATGATGACTGGAAACAGTGCTGTTTTTATATATAAAATTCTTGGCGGTTTTCTACACTGTTATTGAACCTAGAGAAATATTTTTTTCAACACATTTCGCATTGTTTTTGTTTTTGACTGTTTAGCTTTTGTTGTTTTTTTAAACGCTAGAGCCTTTCAAACATGTCCTAAAACTACCTTAACAACCGCCTTATAGGACACAATAAGAAACCCTAGTGTCAGAGCTTCCAACCTCCTTGCCAACGAGACATCGACTGACTGACTGGCTGAGTAACATACTCTTCAGGAACGATTGACTTTAAATTCAAAATTAGACACGATGAAACAATAGA
Organism: Pammene aurita; assembly: GCA_947086415.1. Taxonomy (NCBI): domain Eukaryota; kingdom Metazoa; phylum Arthropoda; class Insecta; order Lepidoptera; family Tortricidae; genus Pammene; species Pammene aurita. The sequence continues at coordinate 12,662,613 of OX352299.1, forward strand.
TCAAACAAATCGACAGTCGACGATAGGCAGTGACACGACAAAGATCCTCCGACTCCTCGATCCAGACCCGACGGTTCACCTAGTAATCAAATCTGGTAACAAGAGTTTCCCACTGCTGAGCAAAGGCCTCCCTCTCCTTCCACGTATCGCGGTCTTGAGCAGTCTCCAACTAGTTACATTAGCACGATGCGCAGGTATGCAGACAATTTTACCTACTACAATAAAAATTCTGTGTAATGTGGCTTGTTATAAAAACTTTGACTCCAACGGACGGAGTCGGGGCTCAAAACTGTTGGGATAATCTCATGAGAACGGTATTTGGCAGTAATTCTTTACAACTTTAGTGTTCCGAGAACTTGTGAAAGGAAAAACTTGTGTCAACAAATTTCTCGTCGAGCCTATTTTCGCTAGTATATGCCCAACAACAAGCTTATCTGTATTGTCAATATTGTAAAAATACATGACGCGTTGTCCGATACTCGAGCTATCTAGGTGTTTACCTACTTAGTTTCACGCATTTAGGTTTTGATTTGATTTCTTTTTATACGAGTGTCTGAGTTATCAAAAGAAATCTAACTATCCCTATTAATACAGGAAAGATACGGTTGCGTCAAACATTAATTTATAATAGCCTGATTTTTTTAGTATTCATTCTTATGGAATATTTATAGATAATATGAGCAAAAATCCTACCAACTTTTCACCCGGAAGTAGTTAAACTGGTAAAAAAATATATATAAAAAATTTGTATATTTTTATTTACAATAATATCAATTTTTTTTATTTGTTAATATTACGATATTTAAGTCTTCTTTCTGTTTAAAGCGAAAAACAAGAAACCGTGTCCATGTAAAACCACATAAATAACAAAATGTACGGCGCGGGCGATATATATCCTAATTCGTTAGAAACAAATAGTAATAATTGGTAGTTTGTTCTTACACATTTTAAATGACTTAGAAACGATATATTCATTAAAATCCTACAAGAAAAACGCTTGTAATATGTGTGTACATATTTGTGGCGCTTAGCGAATAACGATATTTTGTAGGATTTCATTGCGTAAATAATACTTACATCATGATATATCCGTTACACTAAAAATATTAGCTATTATTAATTATTTCCAATTCCCCATACTAGCCGCCCGTAAAATGACTGTAGTATATAAGGAGACGCAGTAAATAATTTTAGAGTAATTTTCCCTAATATGATTAGTTGATTACACATAGTACCTATACCTATACCTATAAATAGGCTGGTTAAATATTAATATGTTTGCTTTTTATATAGTTTATAATTCATATACCTTCATATACGTATAAAACACTTCCATAAAGTTAAATTTTGGTAAGAAAATGTAAATGATAATTACAGTTAGGTTTATTGAGTAACAAAATAATACTTATACAATACTATACTAAATTAATTAAATAAATAAAAAATATGGATGTCTGTATATAAAGTCGGTCTACGGACGATAATTTTGCGTGATAACGTCATAAGAAAACATTGATGAAGAATTGCATACTTTTATTTTATGAATTGAATTGACAACGTGGCCGTAACATTACCATGGAGATCTGTCCAGAAAGTGACACTTTTTCGTGCATGCTACCGGTGCGTGTTCATCGATTTATAAGACGGTTATCAGACACAGTTACACAGATTTACTTAAGCATTTTTTGTAACTCGTCCTATAACTTCGCTTACAAATTCATATTAAATCCAAAACTTCATTAACCGTCCAAATCCATCACTACTAATGAAGCTGGCCCGATAGCAATTGGCCCGCAGAAACGTTCTCTACAGCGCTAGCACATTATAATCCAGTTTCATAAACAAACTGTCAAACGATCAGTCGATCGTGTTGCGTTTACGTTTCGGCAGACGGTGTGTGAATCAGCCGGAATGTTTGTGGGCCTGACCGATGTACACCACAACTACACGGCTGTTAAACAGCTATTAGACATGGCAATTTGTAGGGTCCAACCTGTCGGGTTGGTAGGTGTAATGTAATGGCACCTAGGGAGTAGGAGTCCCGATCTAGGGCGTTCGGGGCGATCGGCAGTGCCCCGATACCCGCAGCTGTTTATGGAGGTCGTTAGAGTTATTTTACCTTTTTTATTTATAATGTTAGCCATTTTTGCTACACATTCCGTCTGGTTTTTTATTTAAAATAAAAGTTAAAATGTGTAGATTCGCTGATAATTAATATATTTACCTAGTTTTGTATTTAAATAATAGAAGGATTGGGCAGATGAAGTTAGATTCAGGCAGCTCGAGCGGTCATTTAAATATCTATAATAATAAAAACAGTTTCTTTTTTAGGGTTCCGTACCTCGAAAGGAAAAAACGGAACCCTTATACGGGGGGCGGCTGATAAGTCCTAAGCCTATGGTATTTCGAGGTCGTATATGCGTTTATGGTACTGGCCACTAGAAAGGCCGTTTAAAAACAAACTATTAAAAACAAAATCATGTTATATTTGTTTGAATTTTTCTTGAGATATTCAACGGCAAAGTCACCATGTCTGAATTATCAACAAATATAACGAAAATTGAGCACCGTGCTGTAATTAAGTTCCTTACAAAAAGTGCTAAATCACCGCAAGGTATTTTTGAAGAAATGGCTAGTATTTATGGTGCCTCTGGGCCTTCTTATGCTTCGGTCAAAAACTGGAGTCGCTTATTTAAACTGGGTAGGGAGTCGATTGAAGACGATCCCCGTTCAGGGAGGCCAATATCGGTGGTGACTGAAGAAAATGTAAGAAAAGTCAGAAAATTGGTATTAGAAGACCGGAGAGTTAAGGTTTGGCAAATAGCTGATATTGTAGGCATTAGTAAAGAACGGGTTGGGGAGATTTTACATGAACATTTGAACATGACTAAGGTCAGTGCTCGCTGGGTACCGAAAATGCTGACGGCGTTCGATAAAGAACGTCGTGTTGAAACTTCCTAGGCGGTTTTAGATCTGTGCGGAGATGGTATAGATGAAGTTTGCTCCCGAATAGTAACTGTTGATGAAACATGGATCAGGCAGTATGATCCGGAGTGTAAGTCTGAATCCATGCAGTGGATTGAAAAGTGAAAGACCACCGAAGAAGTTTAAAGTGCAAAAATCGGCATCTAAGTTAATGGCCACTGTGTTTTGGGACAGTGATGGCATTCTCTTAATAGATTATTAAGCCAAAGATTCTACAATAAATGCACTTTATTATGCCAATCTATTGAGACGGGTGCGAGAAGCCGTAGTTGAGAAAAGGAGGGGCAAATTAAGAAAAGGCATTTTGTTTTTGCAAGACAATGCATCCGTTCACACGGCCCGGGTTGCGAGGCAGACTCTGAAGGAAATCGGCTTCGATGAAATCGACCACCCACCCTACAGTCCAGACCTAGCCCCTAGCGATTATTTTCTGTTCAGTAATTTAAAAAGAGAGTTACGGGGAAAGCGATTTGGCAGCGATGAAGGGATGATGGCGGCTGTACAGGAGCATTTTGAAGGCCAATCTAAAGATAATTTTTTTCACGGCCTAAAAGCATTGTATAAAAAATGTAACAAATGCATTGAATTAGAGGGAGATTATATTGAAAAATAAACATAAGTTATTTTTTATATATTGTTTTTTTCTACCATAGGCTTAGGACTTATCAGACGCCCCTCGTTAGGATCACTTTGTTGTCCGTCTGTCTGTCTGTCTGTCTGTCTGTCAAGACCATTTTTCTCAGGAACGCGTAGAGGTATCAAGCTGAAATTTATATCAAATACAAGGGCTGCTATTTATATATCCGGAAACCGGGATTACAAACTTCTTAAATAGCATATTTGACCTCCATGGTAAAATTTGAACTTTTTTAAGTACTGGCCGGTATATTTTTTCTTTCTTATTAACGCTCGTGTTTTGTTTTTGGCGGGTTTTAAATGTCATCTCGCAGCAAGAATGGAACTCACTCGTGAAAATATTCGTGCTATGATTTATTATGATTTTCGGCGTGGTTTAACGCAACAACAGTGCATAGATCAACTAACTTCAACTTTTGGTGATGAAGCCCCATCTAAAACTACTGTGTATCACTGGTTTAGTGAGTTCAATCGTGGACGTAGTATGCTTACGGACGAAGTTAAGGCAGGTCGCCCGAAATCGGTCGTTGTACAACAAAATATCGAGGCTGTGCGAAAACTTATAATGGACGACCGACATGTTACGTACCGCGAGATAGAGGCGACTCTGGGTATTTCTATGACCAGCATTAATAGCATATTACATAATTATTTGGCTGTAAAAAAAATTTGTTCGCGTTGGATACCCCACAACTTAACAAAAGAGCAAAAAGATGCTCGCGTCGAATGGTGCAATAAAATGTTAAAAAAATATAACCGTGGTGACTCAAAAGCCGTTTATAACATTTATACAGGTGACGAATCCTGGATCTATGCATACGATCCCGAAACGAAGCAACAATCAACGGTATGGGTGTTTCAAAATGAGCCGAACCCTACGAAAGTTACTCGTGCAAAAAGTACATTGAAACAAATGGTGGCCTGCTTCTTCGGTATTAATGGCCATGTAGCTACAGTGCCACTAGAAAACCGTAGAACGGTTAATTCAGAGTGGTACGCGACGATTTGCTTACCGGAAGTATTTGAACAAATTCGTAAAACTAACCAGCGACGAAGAATCATTCTTCATCATGACAATGCCAGCTGTCATACGTCACGCGAAACAACTCTATTTTTGGAGGGTCAAAATGTGGAATTAACGGGTCATCCGCCGTACAGCCCTGACTTGGCACCCAACGATTTTTATTTATTTCCAAATATAAAGAATAAATTACGCGGTCAACGATTTTCGACCGCTGAAGATGCTGTCAACGCATTCAAACAACACGTTATGGAGGTACCTCAGGCGGAGTGGCAGAAGTGCTTTAAAAATTGGTTCACGCGAATGCAAAAGTGCATAGATCATCAAGGGGAATACTTTGAAAAACAATAAAACCATTTTCAGCCGTGTACGTTTGTTTGTTTTTTTGTTTCCGGATATATAAGTAGCAACCCTCGTACTCAGGTCTATTGTCCCTTGGAGCTGTGAAAAAATCAAACTTAAAAGCCAATGCAATCAAAGGATACAGTCGTTTATGTTGCAAATTTTAGAGTTTTTCGGCACTCGCAAAACCTACGGGGTACTTCTCGTGAACTCTGAAACTTGAAATTTGCCATGAAACAATTTCATTTAGCATAGACAATGGAAAAATTACAAAAAGTAGACATTTTTAGTATAATCATACAAAAAAATATTTTTTTAAATTTTAAACTTCCTACCTTTTTTCTCGTAAACACGTGGAGGTATTAAATTGAAATTCATGTCAAATACTCAGAGCTATAGGACCTTTCAGATGTAGCAAAACCAAACTTTTATGTCAACGCCATCAAAAGAAATAGCAATTTAAGTCGCATATTTTTAAACTGAGTACTCGCAAGAAACTCAAAACCTAAAGGGTACTTCCCGTAAACTAAGAAACTTGAAACTTGGCACGAAGAAACTTCATATAGCACAGACAAAGGAAAAATTACGAAAAGTAGACATTTTTAGTAAACTTATAAAAAACAATTTTTTTTTAATTCTAAACTTACTACCTTTTTACTCGTAAACGCGTACAGCTATTAAATTGAAATTAGTAATAAACATACTACCACTTTTGCTTGTTATAGGTTTATACGGAACCCTCGGTGCGCGAGTCCGACTCGCACTTGGCCGGTTTTTTTATTTAATGTATACTGTTATGAGTACTATCACCGTGCTTCACCAATACATTTTTTAGATGTTTTGAAGGCATCTCTGTAAACGTTGGTTGGGACGATTTGTTGGTGAGGTAGGGTTTGTAGGGACGATTTGTAGGGAAAGTGTAATAACGGGCCCAACGCCGACAGGAGTTGGACACAACAGGTTGGGCCCTACAAATTGCCATGTGTAATAGCTGTTTTAGTAGGTAGGTAGGTACTGTAACTTGCCGAGCGCCAGAGCACTCGAACTAGTAGTATAGTCGAAATAAATCAAAATTTATGGGAGGAGTAAAACAAAGTCACAAAAAAAATTAGTTTTTTTACATTTTATGTAGGCACCTTATTGACATGCACGGGAAATGTGTTTTTGGGGTCCATTTAAAATTAGAAAAAAAAATCCGGAGCATTAAGTATTTTGTATACTATCACATTACAACAACGGAAAAGGCTTTTTAGTTTGGTGTTGTCAGTTTTGACATTATTTTAATCAGGAACGCAATGCATTACGAAATTGATTATGTCTGGGTGACAAGACTGACAAACAATGTCAATTAGAGGGATTTTAACGTACCTACATTGAAAATACTATTTAGATTGTATGAAAGATATAATCACAAATATACATATGTTTTAAAAGTTGTTGAACAAAAGTTTTATTGTTTGAGGAGTAGAATCTACGTTTTAATTTATAGCTCCTATTACAGGACACACCTGGTGGAATACCCGTGATATTAATATTAATATTTCGATAGATAACAAATATGTAAATTAGTGTGTCCGGCCAAGTAAGAACTAATTTACTTAAAGCGGGTTGCCCACGCCGTAGTGAGACAATCCTTACCCTGCCTGTGTTATAGGAGTTCATACATCTGTTAAAGATTAAAAAAAGATATTTATTCTTCAATTTAGGCACATTACAATGCACTTATGAAAGTCAGAGAGAAAACAAAAATCGACCACCGGTTGTGACACCACTGACCCGAGAAGTATTAATAACCGGCAGGAAACTCGGCGGGACTTATTTTTTCAAAACAGTAATACAGTCGATCTTAAAGATGTGTTTTAGCTATGGATAACAGATTTTTTTTTTGAATGTATGTATATTCTTTACAACAAAAATTATATTTTTAATAATACTTACTAAACAAAAGTAGCAAATGAACTCGCACTTAAGACGATTGTCGCCGGAGTGTCCTTGAGCGTTTGGGCGCTCTCTACCCGCACCACCCGCGTACCCCTCTCATTGCGATCGTGCGTGAATCCGCCGCGATGCACCGCAATAATGTTCAAAGAATATGACTTTACTCAGAGGCGCGCGGGCAGATTTATAATAATTATACCTAATCCTTTTGTGGATGTTTTGTGATTTGAATACTGTGATTAAGTACTACGGTGACATTTTTAGGAATGCTACTAAATAAGATAAGTAACGATCGATCGATTAGTAGATTTTTATGTAAAAATATAAAAACCTAGATTTTGAATTTGAAGTACAGTGAGCGGCAAAATATTTATGTATTTAGGAAATGTGGTTAAATATATTCCGCATATCAGAAAAAAATAAAAAATACTGACTAGTACAGCAAAAAAAAACTGAATGCACATCAAAGCGGTGTTTTCATGTGAATTTGGATTTTTTTTTGCTGTGCAAGTGAGCTTAATAGATGGTTATTTTTTTTGTTGCGATTTTAAATAGTAACCGTAAAAATTCACTTAATTGCGATAAATTAACAAAACGAAGCCTGTTGCAAGTTGCGAATAGTAAAAATGCACATGTAAGGAGCGGCATTTGTGCACGAAATCGTCATACAATTGACATGAGAACTGTAAGCCCATTAAATTTAGATCTTTAAAATATAACACAGCGCAAACACTTCTTAGGGTTCCATAGCCAAAATGGTAAAAACGGAACCCTTAAAAGTTTTTTGAAACATGTCCGTCTGCCCGTCCGTATGTCAAAATTTAGGTAATGCTAGCCATTGCCTACCGTTTTTGAACACGTTTTAGAAGACTTACAATGTGAGTGTAGATAAAAATATCTTATATATACACTCGCGAGCAAATAATACGGGTCAGTGACAAAAACCCTTATATTTTGCAAATTAATAGCGGTATGTGCAGGAAACTAACTGTGTATTAAAGAGAATTTAATATCGAATTAAATTGAACCTTCAATGTTCTACAAGAATTCTGGAAAAAGTTTTATTTAAAAAAAATCGAATTTGGTACCAAATTCAAATTGAGCTTATTTCACTTTTGATTGTTTTCTCACTTTTGTTTTCAATCTGTCAAAGCAAAATGATAAAAGGCAGTTTTTGTTGACTTTGATGGTCATTATTGAATTACTATCATGTCGCTAACACAAGATGAATGTACACGTATCGTCACTTTGTTACAAGAAGGCAGAAGTCAGAGATATACAGCAAGAAGAACAGGCGTGTCACTATCTACGGTGCAGAGGGTCCTCCAACGTTTCCTACAAAACTGGCAGGAACCTTCGAAGACCAGGAACCGGCAGGCCGAGATGTACTACGGCTAGAGAAGATCAATTTATTGTAACAACAATGCTCCGAAATCGGCATCTCACTGCAGTTGAAGTCAAAAACCAACTTCGGGAGACCCGAAGAGATGACATCAGCGAGTGGACTGTAAGGCGGCGGCTTCGTGAAGCTAATTTGACCCCACATAGACCGGCAAATGGCCCAAAACTTGACAGAGGGCATCGAACTGCAAGGAAACTTTACGCACGCGAATACAGGCGATGGGGTGCCGAAGAATGGGCAAGAATTATGTTTCCTGACGAATCCAGATTTATGCTCTATGCACATGACGGGCGGCGAAGAGTTTACAGACGGCCAGGTGAACGTTTTATTCCAGCCTGTTTTGAAGAAAAAGTTGCTTTCGGCGGTGGGTCTGTTATGGTTTGGGCTGGAATCTCTTCAGAGAGTCGCACGCAATTAGTTTTGATAGAAAATGGAACGTTAACTAGTGCCAGGTATGTGGAAGAGATTCTTAATGAGCATGTAGGCCCATATTTAATTAATATGGGTGAAAACTCAATGTTCATGCATGACAACGCCAGGCCACACACCGCACAGATTGTGGAAGATTATTTTGAGGAGGTTGGCATCAACACTATGAACTGGCCCTCGAGAAGCCTCCACCTAAATCCGATTGAGCACGTACGGGACGAGCTCGGAAGGCGTGTAAGAAATCGAAACCCCGCACCAGCTACACTTAGAGACCTGAAACAGGCGTTAGTGGAAGAATGGGATAATATCCCGCAAGAACGCATAAGAAACTTAATAAACAGTATGCCCAATCGTTTAGAAGTTGTAAGAAGAGCCCGAGGAGGCAATACAAAGTATTGATATGTTTTACTTTATTTTTGTTTTTAGTTTTGTGTGTGAGGTACCACGGTTGCTTTTTACCTATAATTAATTGATATCGTGTTTACTATGTTAATTAAATAAACAAGTGAATGTCATCTCTAACTCTTGACGTTGTTTTATTAACTATGCATTTATCTATAATATACTATTTAATTCAGGCTCCTAGCTTTATTATTTTAGGAGATATTATAGTTTTTCGTACTGACCCGAATTATTTGCACGCGAGTGTATATATATAGAGGATTTTTAAAACTTTTTTATTAAGTCTTCAGAAATAATTGCTTCGAAAGTCTAAATATAATATCCCCCCCCCCCATCTAACTTTCAATCCGTATGTCTAAATATATGAAAAAATACCAAGAAGGCTTAGTACTTAATTTCTACGAAAATTATTTCACATATTATCGGTTCATCCCTTTTTGAGTTATCTCCAAGAAACTACTTTCTACGGAACCCTACATTATGCGTGTTCCGATACAAACTTGGCCGGTCTTTTTAAGATATTTGATAGGTAGTATTAACCCTTAGTAGTAATTTATTTATTTACTTGTGGTGATAATTAATATAAAATTTGTATTTATTTGCATTTCACCGACATAGTAAAGTTTTTTTTAGGGTAGTCAACGCGCATGTGAATCTTCTGGGGTTGCAGGCGTCCATAGGCTTTATAACTGCTTTCCATCAGGCGGGTCGTATGCTTGTTTGCCAGCGTTGTGGTATAAAAAAAGCTTTTTTTCCTTTATTCTTACATACATTGAACTCTTAAATATCAGCAATTTTTTATTAGAATCTCAATCAGGCTTTGCTCAGTGATAGTTAGTACACTGAAATTTGGTATGAGTATATGTTTTAATTACGCCTACAAAGTGGTAAAACTATAAATAAGTATCTGAAGCACATTGTTGGATAGGTCTTTCAAGAAGAATAAGCCTTTAACAACTTTTGGATAAAACGAATACTTTCGTAAATAATAGCTCCGAAAGTTAAAATTCTCTTTGATTTTTGAACCGTGGGTCCAATAAAATTGGGAAAATTCCTGGAAGTGAGGCCATTGAAATACTTATCACCAGAGCTCGGATTTTTCACGGCAAAACAAAACACTAGCGTAATTTAGCCAGTGCTTGAAATATTATTTTATCGATATCGATAATTCAGAACTAGAAGAAATAAAAGTCACCAAATAAAATTAATATGTAATAAAACTAATAAAAACATTTGTATAAAGTTACTATATATTAGAAACAGACGCAATTTCTTCTTCAAAATCTACGTCAGTACACACAGCAGCACAAGACATTTTGTTTGGGTAATAGTGATAGGAGTAGATGATCATTATCTTTTCAACATTCTCTGGGAGTAAACAGTTGCGTTTATCACTATAAATCCATTTATGTACACTAAATGTACGTTCAACTTCAGTTGACGTCAAGGGAGCAAATTTATAGAATTCATTATCAGTTCGGGTAATATTTTCACATATGTCTCTTAAAATTTCGTAATCAGGATTTCGTTCGAGCACGGCTTCAAATTTACGTATCACTGGTAAAAGTTTACTCCAGTTTACGTAGCAACGAACAGTATCCAGAATGAGGAAGGATTCCGCAATGGATAAAGTCGAACATTGCAATTGTTCTATTGAAGAGGCTATTACTTCGTAGTTGTCGCGAATGAAATTTAACTCCGGTCGTAGTTTGCGTGTTTGAAAACATTTTTTTGCAGCTCTTATAGCTGCCGAGTCATTAGCAAGTATGGAGACGACATCACGTATTTGCTCATAGTATTGAGCGTAATATACCGCAGCAGATATCCAAGTTCCCCATCTGGTGATAATTGGCTCGGGAGGTAGGGGAATGGACGGATATTTTGCCTTAAAAAGGCGTACACGCTCTGGAGATTTTAGGAATATCTTTTTGACATTCGATATCAACCCATCCACACCTTTGAAATTATCTCGCACTTCTTCGGCAACCCGGTGCAGACCATGAGCTAAACACGTAATGTGTTTCATACGAGGAAACGTTGCTTTTAAAATACGACCGGCTTTAAGCATATATGCGGCACTATCTGTGCAAAGTAAAAGCAAATTGTTTACGTTGTCATTGAAAGAATTTTGAAACAAAAATTTTAATTGGTTTATTATTAGGTTTGCTATTGTTTCCCCATTTACCTTCTCTAAAACCTTCGACCCCAAAAGATAAAATTGCTTAGAACAATTTTTTTGCAAAGACCGAATCACCACGTTTGTCACACATTTTCCCATGAAATCTGGTGTTTCGTCTATAGATATCCACAAATAATTGGTTTTGTTTACCTCTCTTATACCCTGTATAGTTTTTTTGTACACGAGATTTAAATAAATTTTTCGCAGGGTCGATTCGTCCGGTAAAGAAGTCATAGAGCAGTCGCAACATAAATACTTGTTAAAAAAATGACGAAAATTATTGTTGTTGACTGTTGCCCATGGTATGTTGCATGAAATAAGAAAAATAATTAAATCGAAATAAAATTGATGTTTCCTATTTGGTTGCCCCGAACGGTAATTGTGGCGGTTGCTTTTCACATGATTCTCAATATTGCATTTCTTCAGTTTTAGATGCATATCGCACATAGAGCAGTATATAGTGGAGGTCACTTCATTATAGACTAACTCAGGGTGATTTTCAATCCACGTTTTGATCCGATCTTGTACATTACTCATTTTTGTATTAATTGATACCTTGCAATATTAAGTTATTATACGTATATCCAACACGTCGGATTCAATGCGTTGCGAAATAAATAATACCTAGATGCAATTTACGTTTTATACGTAATGAAATGACAGTTAAAGTGTGAATGTCATATGTCATGTGAGATGAAATTTGCAGTCGTTTCTATCATTTTAAATGAGGTGGTATAGTTACTTCGTTCTAAGTTGTACATGCAGACCTACCTCTTTGTTGCTCGACTATGGCAAAGCTAAAATGAAAAGTTATTTTATTACTTATACAGGATGTCCGGTAATTAATGCACAACCTTCTAACCCCCAGTAGGTCACCTTAGACTGGTCAAAAATATTGATTTTGAGCTCTAGTAAGTCTCCTGTTTTTCGAAATTTTCGCACGTTTGTTAGTTTTTAAATTTTGACATTCACACTGATAGGTGTACCATCGAATAAAAAAAGAAAAAATGTACTGAGGCAATACCTGTCATATACTCTAGTAATACTCGATAGGTGTCGATAAAATAATATTTCAAGCACTGGCTAAATTACGCTAGTGTTTTGTTTTGCCGTGAAAAATCCGAGCTCTGCTTATCACGTATTCTCAATAAAAACTATATGGAATAAAATCGGTTGAGCCGTTTTTGAGTTATGCCTAGAGTAAAATAACGTAAGTGCCACAAAATATCTCTTTATAAACTACCTTTTGAATGGATGTATTGTAACGGGCCGGCAACTACGGATCGCTCCACTGAGCATAGCCCGATATTCTCTTGGCCGGTTTATATGCAATCCTTTGCAGATTACTTCGCAATTTCTAGATTTGAAAAATTAGTATAAAGTATAACATTAAAGATTGTATTTAATCTTAAAATAAAACGCATATTACATTCGTTTAGAACACGGTATTCTTAAATAAATATGTTTAAATAAATTCGGTCCTTTGGAGTTTTTATTAAATTAATTATTAGTCTATTGTATTGCAGTACTAGCAGATTTCCGCAACTCGACGACTAATGCCTATTTTGCGCGATGCATTAGTCTACTAAATCATAATAATTGTAGTTTACTTACATGACCAAATTTGTTTTCAGAGCATTGTGAGATTCATGATTTTTGTTTTTTCTCTATTTTTATTTCATTTGTTTTTTACTTGTATTATAATCTAAATAAAATACACTTTTTATACGAACGTACATGAACATTCATACGAGTACATTATCTTAAAAGATAAAACGTCTATACATTATTGATTCCGAGAAGACACGTTATGTCCGCACCGCATGAACCCTCTGCAGTTATTTAGTCTTTAGGCACAGTAAGTCCGATATTATGGCTCACGGGCCAAGCACAAGTATATGTAGTACAAGGGAAGCACGGAGCGATGAGCGACACAGCCTCCTCGTCTCAAAGCTAGCTCACGACTGCCAGTAACGCCGTTTTCGAGCTACCAACGCACGAAATGTGGAATTATGATCAAGTTGTTTAAGAAAATTTAATAAATTTAAATATCCTACGTTGTGTTTGTAGTGTTCTGTAGTACACATTTTTTAGTTCAAATATGTTTTTGGACCCGGGGTATGTCCTTAAACTACGTCCGGACCTGGGTATGTCCTTAAACTACGCCAAAAAGAGAGGTATGGGTACTGCGAATGGCATCTCGCTAAGTGTGGTAGGGCACGTTCAGCGAATGTCATCGCTCAAATCTGGAGCAGAGCCCGACTGGGGAAGTACCTCCACCTTACAGAAAACCACAGCCAAATAGCACTAGACCCTACTCATAGTGTTGTGTTCCTGCTGGTGAGTAAGGTTGCCAAAGAGCTCAAAGAGGACCCAGTGTGTTGACGATGAGAGACCTTCTTGTTCCTTTAGTCGTCAACACAGTGAATCCTCCTTTTTGTAAAGGGTCGGCAACGCGCATGTGACTCCTTTGGAGTTACAGGCGTCCATAGGTTACGATAGCTGCTTACCATCAGGCGGGCCGTATGCTTGTTTGCCACCGTCGTAGTATAAAAAAAAAAAAAAAATTAAATCGAATGAGCCGTTCAGTAGATATAAGCAAAATTAACCGTAAAACGACATTTCGTTACATTTACATAACGGAGAAACTATACGTTACACGAGTTATTCATACGTTTACAATGTTGTACATGAAATGGTAATTAACATATATTTTTTTCAAAATTTTTGAATGACCCGTTATTGAGATATATCCCTTAGAAAGTAACAGTTTTCGGCCACAATCAGCGCCTAGCGCCTTAACACTAATCAATGTTTATACATTATAGATTTATATCTGGTATTGTATTGGTTTGCGTAAACCCTTAGATTTGCGTAGCACGATCGTTTTGACAAATCTTGATGCAAACCACGAGATGAATGATTATAAGAAATCTTAAGATCCATAGCATGCAGCAACTCTTCATAAAGACCACAGTGGTTCGCCAAATGCTCGCAAGTAGGAATAACATCCTTCTAGCTTAGCTAGCTTCACCTACTTTGATGTTGCGTCGGTTTAATTAACAATTTGATTGGACTAAACAATGCCGCCCGTTTACAATATCTGTTACGATAGAATTTACATAGTTTGATTACGGATGCTGGATACCGCATGTGCTAATCACAAACAATGACAATCGGATCAAATTACGGTTCGACAAATACAATTTACTAAATTAAGATATGTTCAATTATTACGAATATATATAAAGCCGGCCAAGTGCGAGTCGGATTCGCGCAAGAAGGGTTACGTACATTATCTATAAAAACGGCAATGAATTCTGTTGTCTTTAATATTCAATTCTGTTGTTTTTAATATTTATTGTTATAGCGTCTCGAAATCTCAACTGTCTAACTATCACGGTTCGTGAGATACAGCCTGGTGACGGATAAAAACAGCAAAAAAATCATGTCTGTTGTATGGGAGCCCCCTTAAATATTTATTTTTTGTATTTTTGTATTTGTTGTTATAGTGGCAACAGAAAAACATCATCTTTGAAAATTTCAACTGTCTAATTATCACGGTTCATGAGATACAGCCTGGTGACAGACGGACGGACAACGGAGTCTTAGTAATAGGGTCCCGTTTTTACCCTTTGGGTACGGAAACCTAAAAAGAATGGTATTATAAGTACATAGGTATCAACATTTTAAAAACTTAAGAACGTTCTCAGTTTTTTTAAACAGGTTAATGTAGTCGGTGGTGCACACGACAACAAAGGGCATTATACGGATTTTAGTGATGATGGGATCTCCTTTTGCACAGTGAGACTTAAGGACCCATAGGCCTTTTTAGGAAGCAGAGCCACCTAAATTTATAGTGCGGTGGGGGTAAAAGGGGGGGTTAAAATTTTCGCAACACATAGATTGAAAACTATAAGTCTTAGCAACATATTTCAAAGGCAATAATTGTAGAAAAATTCATGAAGAATATTTTTTTCATTGACAGTTTTGTGGTAACTTCAACCGTTTTTGTAAAAAAAATATGAATGTACTTTTGTGGGAATTGGGGAAAATAATTGTTATATTTGTAACACATTATAGTGCCAAAATTATAACACATTATAGTAGCCAAATCTAAACACTGATTTGGCTTGAAAGTCTCGTATCCAGGCCATAAATAAAATAAGTAAAATATATTTTTTCTGTTTTGATTAGATACTATTAAAATATTATTATTGGTATGGTATTTATGGTATACCATGTATATTTGAGTTAGGTAAACACCTCGTTTCTAATAGTAGTTAAATTAGTATGCTATACGTCGTATATTAAACGGTTTAATTGAAAATAATGATGCAGGTAATGTACTCAAGGCTAAAATAATCGATAGGTCCTAGGTACCATTCATCACACCACTAGCGTAGCGTACCTAACCTAAGTTCATATATAATACTAGCCATTTCCCGCGGCTTCGCCCGCGTACTATAAGTACTCAAAAAGGATACGATACCCATGTTGATTTTCAGACTTTGTGACCACATTTGCCCCTTTTAGGGGTTGAATTTTCAAAAAACCTGAAACACGTGTTCACTCATTTATTGTTAGGAATACTTCTGTGAAGTTTCGAATAAAATAATCTAACAAATCTTGATTCGCCATACAAACTTTGGACCCCAATTTTACCCCCTTAGGGGGTGAATTTTGAAAAATCCTTTCTTAGTGCACCTCTAGATCTTATAAGGTACCTACGTGCCAAATTTGGAATTTCTAGAACCAGCGGTTTGGGCTGTGCGTTGATATGTCAGTCAGTCAGTCAGTCAGTCAGTCAGTCAGTCAGTTTCTTCTTTTATATATTTAGATAATGATATTAGGAGTTGTCTGTTGATAAAAGATTCAAGCGTCCCACGATTTTAGTTTTTTGTCTTTTCAATGCTCTAGCTACATTGATGAGAAGAGTGGTGTGATGCCTGGTACCTAGAACCTACCGAATTATTTTTATAGCTTTTTGTACATTATCTATAGCATTGGTTATTTTCAATAAAAGCTTTTGAATTTACTTAAACAATACTTATTTTCTTTTCAAGTGGTTATGTTACTAAAACTGTCTAAACTCCGCCTACTTTATGATCCGCAATGCACTGTGTTCTAGTAGTAAATCCCTTTCATTTTATACTTGATTGAGGGGGTTGTTAAGAAATATGTAATACGTGGCATTCTGTAGCGGCAGCCATCTTGGATTTACAATGATACTTAATCTATTAAAATGTACTTGTCATCAGAACTTAAGGTGATACACATGGCACCAGATATTGGATCAATTTGTCAACAGGACGAGGGTATAATTTCAACCACAAAATTATGGAGACGTGGGATGAAGCATGTAGATATGCAGACTTGCATTTAGTTATGTAAATATTAGTTATAATAAATCAACAAATTTTCAAATAAGTTTGTGTAATGTCTAAGTAGCAGGCGCGGATACAGGGGGGGGGGGGGGCAACAGGGGTAATTGCCCCCCCCTGAAACGCAAACCTCGTATACTACGGGGCTCATAGGTGGGGACCGCGAGATTTTTTTTGAAGGAAAGTGCCCCCCCCTGAACTAAAGAGGAAAGTGCCCCCCCCTGAACGAAATCCTGGATCCGCGCCTGCTAAGTAGGTATACCACAAAATTGTTATTTTTATTTTAGAGCGTACTATTCGCCAACAGAATGTCCTCAGTTGAAGATGTATACCTACCACTTAAGTTTTCTCTCTAAAAAATGAACGGGCCCTTATTGATAATCCCCAATGATGTACCTTTCACTTGAAAACGTCACTAGATAACAGGGATAGGAGAACTCCTCTATTTGATAACTCTTTTCGATAGGGTAACCCTATTATTTGGTTACAAAATTATATGGTTACCCTATATTCAATGTTATGTCTCTGTCTAATGTCTTAGCAATAGAGATGAAATTAGCTTGATAGGTAAACGTCATTTTGGATTTTCATTTCGGTAAGCGCTACATTATCAGTAGCAGCCAGTATCAGTCCACTGCTGGACATAAGCCTCTCCCATGGTACACCACTGTGCTCGATCTTCTGCTCTCCTCCTCCAATCCGTACCCGACAAGCGCTTACCTTTGGGTAACGCAATGATGTGCTTACTAAATTGATAGTTTTTAAAAACAACCCTACCAAATACTCACTCGATCTAATACCCCTTTATTGGTAACCGGTTCCGGTATCTTCTAAACGATCTCTTTATTTCACTTACGGATTATAACATGCATACTAAGGCAAGGTAAATAATAGCGTTTAAAATGGTTGACGTCCATTTAGTTGTGAAAGATATAATTAGGCAAGCATTAGAGCTCAAACCACATCGTTTTTCTTACATAATTAGATTGTGGTTGATAACAGGCCTATTAATATTATTTTTTTTCGTTTAAGATATTATAACTAGAGGGCGGAGTACCGGTGGCAAATTTCACACAAAAGGTATGGAGTCGTTTTTATAATTATTATTTTACGCTTGAATAATAAAATTATTCATTTACCTAATGTACTTAGTATGGTACCTACTCGTAAATTGGAAGTAAGTACTTAACATTTATTTTCATAAATCGATTTCAGGAACACCTAAATGTTATGTCGTAAATGTTTTGGGTTATTTTTCAATTTCTTTTAACAAAGTCACCATTCATCGATATAATATTTTTTACCATATGCAACCTTTCTTTTCAAAAAGTTACTAATTTACAAATTTATGAGACATTTAGAAACTAATTATTTGACATTGTCAATTTAGACAGCTGCTTTACATCTATATTATCTGAATTATTATTGCGTCGGCTAAATATTTAAAACCGAAAAATATCAAGATGAATAAGCCATGTGAAGCAACAATTCTGCGGATGATAGAACCGTACGAAAATCTTATATATAATGAAGAAGAATGTAGCATTCACTGTATTTCTTGCTCAGTGGATTTAAAGCAGTTGAAAAAATATAATGTCGAAAAACACGTTAACAGTAAACAACACCAAATTAACTGTGGAAACCAAAATGGCACCTTTGCCTATGATTTATGCGTTTTCCTTATAGCGTGAAACATCCCATGGAAAAGAGTTAACCATCCAGAATTTAAAAAGTTCTTTGGAAAATACTTAGATAAAGGCGTAAAACTTCCCGAAGAAAGTGTTTTGAGAAAATACTATCTTACCAGATTATACAATGCGACCGTCAAGCAAATACGAAATACATTTTTCGATTCCAATTTATGGCTTGCGGTGGATGAGACTCTTGATAATTTCGGTGATTGCGTAGTAAATGTAATTATAAAATCACTTGATGATGCTTTACAAAGGCCATATTTGTTAGCGTGTAAAGTCGTTAGTACTGTAAACGCAAACTCAATAGCAGCGGTGGTTGACGAAACCTTGAATTTTTTTGTGGGAGGATAATTTTACAGATAATATGAACAAATTTTTAATATTCTGTTCGGATAGCGCAGCGTACATGCTTGCTGCTGGCAAGATTTTGAAGAAAAAGTACACTAAAGTACGACACGTAACTTGTTTCGCTCATGGACTACACAGAGTCGCGGAGCAGATAAGATCTGAACATAAATTGGTCAATTCTTTAATATCTAATGTCAAGAAGATTTTTTAAAAATCACCACACCGCGTCCGATTTTTCAGGGACCATGCGCAGAATGTGCCTTTACCGCCGGAACCCATTATCACTCGTTGGGGCACCTGGTTAAATGCAAGTTTTTACTACGATAGACATTTTGACGTGATTAAAAATGTTGTGATGCAATTGAACAGCAAAGAAGCTATTGCCATAAGAAAAGCCCAGAAGTTGTTTGAAAATGAAAATTTAAAAAACGAGTTAAGCTTTATAAAAAATTGTTACGAAATTATACCTGAATCGATAGAAAAATTAGAATGCACTAAAATTCCGATAGAAGAAAGTTTTCTGGTAATAGATATAGTTAGGAGTATTTTAAGCCTCCAAGGAAGTGAAACCGTGCGAAATAAACTCGAATTGGTTCTAGATAGAAACCCAGATGCTGACGAATTAAGGAATATGATTACAATGGAAAATTATAAACAAGTCCTTAAACATGCAACCATGACATCGGTAGATGTAGAGCGATCGTTTTCCACTCATAAATGGATCTTCAATAAATTAAGAAACCGATTCACTCCGAAAAACCAGGAACATGAGGCCATAGTCCATTCATTTTATAACATGGATACGCACTTAAGTGTAGATTGTGAGGAGGACCTCGAACACATAATTCCAGTCCTCAATTGTAATTGAATGGTCTTGAAAATAATATATCGTTTGGCAGGTATAACTTCTTAGTCTAGTATTTAGTACCTAATGATAATGTTTTGATAAGAAAACATATTATTATGTATTATAGATATTAAAAACATATAACATTATATTTGTATGCTCGTAAGATAATTTCTATAAGTTCCTAAAAATTATTATGCAAAATTAATCATTTATTCGTTATTTATTTAATCATAAGAATACTTAGGCGACTCCATACATTTAGTGTGAAATTTGCCACCGGTACTCCGCCCTCTAATTATAACCAATATAAGATTTATATACTTTTCATAAAGGGGAATAACAGGGCTTTATTATGAAAATATACTTTTCATGTTACGACCATAAATAAAAAAAATATAGGCATTTATTCAAAAAAATATCAAACATTGATTTCATATTTTTTATGTTTTCTCAGTTTTCTTATATGGAAAGGTATAAATAAAATACCAAAGATGAATTCGGCATTCTTGCTTTACACGAAAATGATATCAAACTTGACTATATAGCTCTATTTTATTTTTAATTAATTATGGGGGGCACCCCCCACTTCGTCAAAAATTTTCATCAGAAATTTGATTGGCTCCCCTTCTTAAATTAATCTTAGAGCCTAAAGGATTAGCTCTGCAAATGGAAATTCCATCATCATCATTTTCCGTATAAATAAGTGTACACCACCGACTAATGGTAGCCCATATTATTATCATCAGTAGTTTCGACGCAACGGGACACATACCACAAACATACTCCACCGATCAAATAATACTAGGGATACACAATCAGCTCAAAAAATGGCCCCACAATAGTACCGCAAGAACGACTTGTGCGGTAGTTTCTTAGACAGTCTTATTACGGTATATTTAAGACTCGCCGGTTACATATTTTCAAGAGCCATATTTTAAGTAAATCTTGTTTGAGTTTGTACCTCCTCTTCCTTTATAAGTACATTATTGTTGCTCGAAGACATAGGGTCGGATTCTGATTTTGCAATACTTACGAGTATATACAGTCTGTAAATTTTATACGGGCGTATACTTTATCCACCTATAGTATCCTGCAATAGGACTCATATAGTATAATCATTTAGTTAAATAGTGTTATTAATTATGTGTAATGATTTTTTTAAGTCCTACCGGGCACCAATGTACGCTATCCAACTGATTTAAAACTGACATAACTGCAGAGACGGGCAAAATGTAATCGACTAACGATTAACGATTGAGATTAACAAAAGTAATTGCGACTGACGGTTGAAAACGACGACTGATCAATCTTAGTTGTATAGATTGCAACTAGTTTAGTTGCAATTAAATTAGTTGCAGATTGATTTCGGACAACTAAATTTTGTAATCGACTAATTAGTTAGACTAGTTTTTCGCGACTAATGGTAGCAGCATGGTAGAAGCAAATTGAACGGAAAACCTCGGTATTACTTTGTTGACAGACTGAGAGGGGTTTTATACATCTTAACGGATGTATAAAAATAAAATGGTCATGTACTTATTACCTACGATATTTTGATTATTTATGGAGTGAGATCTCTTTGCTAACTATTATTCTCTTTAATAATACCAACCAAATGAGCTAAATATGTATATCAAACGTTTAGTTTGGATGGCAAATTGGCAATGCTACAACCCATCATGTTAGGGCTCGTCAGCACGGCAAACGTATGACCATTTGTAACAAGTAATAACTATCCAATATGAATGGAACTAGTTTAAATATAATAAGCGATAAAATGGATGAGTAAAGTAGTTTTTTCCTTTCTTCATACATCGTTCTCTTTCTTACTTTATACCTGAGGTCCGTGTCCTTAAACCTTTACCTACATTTGCAGTACTAATCGTCTGAGCATCGTAATAAGCAATAACTTAAGCACCTAAAATCTATAATTATTCATGACAACATGTTCAATATTTTAGACATAAACCCTAATCAGAAACGTATTAAATATTTTTATAACAATCTTTTATAACCAACCGAATTCCTTTCACAATCGTCATTTACGCGATCAGAGGACATCAACGAGTCCGAACTCTAGTATATGTATTATTATAGTCACCTGCCGGGTCTAGCACCAGATCAGATCGATGGTGCCATAACATTAAACTGTCATTCAACCATTTCAAATTAAACGTGTATACATAATTTTAGCTCAATTGGTTGAAGATATCCGCTTCAAAATAAGTTGCAAGATTGCACCCAAACTCACAAAGTTACAACCTTACAACATTCGAGTACCTATACAATGGTTACCCCTAGTTACATATTCCAAGTTATGTAGGAGGTTATTGCAACTTAAATAAAAATGCAAAAACGAGTGACTGCCGAGTTTCAATATAGATTTAACCGTGAAATTTAGTCGATTGAAACTAAAACTAATTTAATTGTTAGTCGAACATTCTCACAACTAATTTAATTGCAACTAAATTAGTTGCAATTAAAAAGATACGATTGATATTTTTAATCGATTGATTACTTAACTTAAAAATTAATCGATTAATGCCCATCTCTGCATAACTGACACGACGCACCGGTAAGTTAATTGTCATGGATGCAATTCATTGCGGGCTGAATTATTATGAATGAAAAAAATATTCTTATCTTCATAAAGAAATAAATGTAAATAGGTTCCCTAGGTCCAATACTAATCGCCATCACAATATACGCCCGTATAAAATTTACACACTGTATAAACAATGCTATAAAGTTACAATGTTTCTCCAAGAGACCTCCAACCCACAAGACATATTCAACCAACATAACACAACTTTTATCCAGTCGCATGATTCAGCCGTCCAATTGTTTGGCTATCCAGTTCGTATTTAACCAATATTTAATACATCTTCTATCAATAACAATCTTTTACAATACACATACAATACTCATGTTAAAAGCGATTCAACACATGTCCTGTAATGATGCCCATTGTAAGAAACAATGTTTAAATTGCCGCTTTTTTATTTTTTAAACTTGACATTTGAAAAAGCTATTCGAGCACCGTGTTTAACCGCCTATAAATATAGTACCATAGATTGTATTTTTTCTTTTTTAATTTGAATGTCGCAAGTATGCTTACATAGAGTGTTCGTTGGCTGTATGTAATATTTCCTTTGTCAGCCTAATCGTAGTGAGCAAATTTAAAAAGTTAGAGCAGCGGACAATAACGTACGTTTCATACTAACTCCCTACATTACTTCTTGGCCTAGGTCAAGAAATAATGTAAGGAGCCATAAATGAGCAACTTCATGTCTTAATTTCGTGACATTAACGCATAAATTTCGCAGTATGTTTGAGAAAAAAATATTTCCGGTATCATTGGCTTGATCGCACACTTGTATGATCGCATACTGGTTGTTAAATTTGTCAAAAAAATCATTCGACAGATTCAATCGAATGATTTTTTTGACAAATTTAACAACCAGTATTAATACCTAAACATTATCCCCACAAGTCAATAAACGTAACAATTAATAGCCTTCGAAGTTTATGTTACGTTACGATGAGACGTTTATTTTACGTATTATTTTACTGTATGTCACTGAAAGTGACTACCTATATGATATCCAACCACCGATATGTAGTAAAGAACGAGATATATAATTAGCTCAAAAAATGGCACCACGATAGCGCTGCAAGAACGACTAGTACAGCAGTTTCTCTGACAGTCTTACTACGGTATAACACTCGCCGGTTACAAATTTTCACAAACCATGTTTGAGACTATATAGTAGAGACTATATATCCTAACTCAATGTATTAAACCCAGTCTGTCCGTGTCAGTAGGCGTATCACATGACAAGACTTACAACTAAAGGTTGATATGAGTACGGTTTGCAACAGAAGCCATTATTCTCATTATTCATTGCTGCCTAGAAATCTCTTTGGAACGCTGTACCCGTCTACGGAATCATAACCATTAAGAATGCTGGAAGTGCATCTACAAAATATAATGGACGCGAGGATTAATCAACTTAGAGAAACATTAAAAAAAAATGTATCTTGATTTGATAAGGATTAATCAAGTGAAATTCACTGTGAGTAATAATAAAAATTGAGCAGATTTTTAGAATCAACGCCTCTTGTGACGACTATAAATGTGAATCTATATATTTAATATAATATTATTAATGGGAAAGTGTGTGTGTTTGTTTGTTTGTTTGTTTGTCCGTCTTTCACGGCAAAACGGGGCGACGAATTGACGTGATTTTTTAAGTGGAGATATTTGAAGGGATGGAGAGTGACATAGGCTACTTTTTGTCTATTTCTAACCCCCCACTTCCCTAAAATGGGGGGTGGAAGTTTGTATGGAGCATTACGGAGGGCAAAGGGGAACCGTGTTACCCCGAATTTAACGCGAGCGAAGCCGCGGGCAAAAGCTAGTAATACTATATATACGCCTTTACATGAGTGTTAGCTAGCTGTTTTAACACTAATTTGACTAATTATCAGTAGCTAAGTATTTCAATATTTTTAACTTAATACATTATATTATAATGCTGTCTCTACCGCATTACCTTTCACCAAATTACTAAAACATATTTGTAAGACATCTTCAAAACTAATCTATAAACAATTTATTTGAATACCCGTATAAAATTAAGCTAAACAAAAACCTACATGATCATATTCAAATTGCCTTATCTTTTTTCCAGGAATCCACGTAGGGAAATAGGGCAGAGCGCAAACCGGCCTACATGATTACGACGGTAGTTTGTATAATGAACTGTTTGCTTCGTAAAAATAATACGATTTTGATGCTACACTACAACTAGTATATACTTACTGTTTCTATCATAGCGCTAAGAATACGAAATAAGTGTTCATGCTAATTTCTGTTTTGAAAATAATTGTTATCTACCTGAATAATGCCAATAACTACAAAAAAACCATCCTTCCATTTTTTCCATTTTTATCGATGGAATCACTAAATCTCTTAGTTCATCATTCCACCTGTATGCGGATGACTTACAAATTTACGCTGCAGCAAGTATTGACAATTTTAGGCAGTTAGTAAACCAAGTTAACCTAGATTTAGTCTCTATTCGCGATTGGGCATCATCTTTTGGTTTAATGGTAAATGCTCAAAAATCGCAGGCTATAATAATAATAATAACAATAATAAACCCGCGGGGGCAGCTTGTGGCGAGCTGACGGTGAGTGGCGACACCGCGGACCCCTATTCCAGAGGGTCCTTTCCATTTGGCCCTCGCCTCTGTGCTTGCCTTAACTGGCCGACCAGAGTGGAGTCGCAAGAGCGGGACCTATGCTCCAGGTTGGAAGTGTAAAATGTCATAACGCCGGCGGCCTGCTGAACGGATTACCGGGATCTGGCTACCGCAGACTCACCTCTCGACAACCTCACAGCCCACGCACCGGTGTTGCCCTTGAGCCATCTTTGATGTCGCTTTTTACGGGGGCCCATCTTGCGGCGGGCGAGTCACCGTCTGCCGGAAATAAAATTGGATACCGTTTTATTAGGCAGGCGTCCGGTTCTTCATTCAATAGCCCAGTAGTTAGTCCATGCTTTTCACCAAATAGAATAGAATAGAATAGAATAGAATAGAATAGAATAAAGGTTTAGCCTAGTACATTTTAGACTCCATTAACTCTCAATAGTCTTTACACCACGGCGGGTGCTATCTCTGCGTGCGTCCCATGACACGGGTAGGGGCAGCATCCGCTTAGTGTACCCCTCACTTTTCATTAAATTGTCAAAAGGGCCTCTGCGCGTTGGCTTCGGCTCCGCATATGCCTCCCAAAGGTTCGGAACACAATTGTTCCGTGGTCGGGAGAGACATACAAAGAATAATAATAATAATAAATACTCTTTATTGCACACCTCATACAGTTACAATCACAAATTTTACAATTAGATAAATTTAGGTACAGGTAACAACAGGCGGTCTTATCGCTAATGAGCGATTTCTTCCAGACAACCTTTAATAATAATAATAATAAAAGACGTTTATTTAATAAGATTGCATAAGTACATAATAAGAGTACAGTAGATCATGCTTAAACTTATTAAAAAGGAGAGTGACTCAGCTTATGTCTGTGCGAGAAGGCTTAAAGGCACTAGGGCCCTACCACCTTCAAGCAACGGACGCTGTTATTCTGCCACCCCCAGGACTTAATCTAATTTAACTATAGGGATACAATTAAACAGTTACATCACTCAAGTTTAGCCATCTGTCAACCAAAAGTGAAAGTAACTTCCTTTTGGAGGTCCAGTAGGAAAGCCTTACATTGTTTTTTGAAAACCGCCAGGGACTTGCAATTCATTACTGGTGGTGGCAGATTATTCCAACATTTAGAGGCAGCATAGCGAAAACTGCCCCTAAATGCCTGAAGCCGGACTAGAGGAAGCAATGTAATTTCTTTTTGCTCCCGCAAACCCCGTGCACTTCGGTTACGCTTCCACAGTAGTTTGCGCGCGAGATATGGAGGGGTACCGGATTTTTTCAGAGAAAAGACTAGTGCCGCCAGCTTTAGCTTACGTCTGTGTGACATATTTAGTTTTCCTGATTGGTTAAGGTAAGGGCTTATGTGAGAGCGGCGAGGGATATTTTGCTATAGTGGTTGGGAGCCCTTATTTTATCTCGAAACTGTCTGAAATGACAATGCCTGACATTTATTTTGATGGTACTTACATTCCTTTCTCTTCGACTGTTAAAAATTTAGGCATTGTCATGGATCAGACCCTCTCCTGGACAGCCCATGTCACCGAAATTAGTAAGAAACTTTTTGCTTCACTGCACTCGCTTCGGCGTGTCCAGAATTTCCTTCCGTTTCACACAAAAGTGGTCCTTGCCCGTTCTCTTCTGGTTCCTCTCCTAGACTACGCAGACGTCGCTTTCCTGGATCTCACCCAGAATCTGCTTGACAAGCTTGAACGGCTACATAATGTATGTATAAGGTATGTCTTTGGCTTGCGTAAGTTCGACCACATTTCAGCGTTCCGTTCCCAACTAAAGTGGCTAACTATTCGTCGCCGTAGAGACGTGCACATTCTTTGTCTTCTCTTCAAAGTATTGTTTCTTCCATCTTCTCCACCCTACCTGTCAGAGAGATTTAGGTTTCTAGCGGACGGCAGTGGTCACCGGCTACGCTCCAGTGCTGATTTATCTCTCTCTATCCCAATGCACAGTCACCATTCATATGACATGTCTTTTACAGTTTGTTCTGTTAAATTATGGAATTCGTTGCCACCATCTTTCCGGCAGTGTAAATCGGTTGCATCGCTAAAGGCTAATTTAAACAAGTTATGGCTTTCAAACGAATCCTAACAGTAAGATATATGCGGTAATAATTTTCATATTATTTATTTTATTTTATGTAGGTAGTATGTATTCATAGTATGTATGTATGTATAGTATATATTTTGTATTTATGTAAAAAGTTTATTTATATTTATGTATGATACCGAACTGAGTATCTACCTAATTATTTAGATTATAAATTATAATACAACTCATCTTACCGTAACGTACACTACCTAAGTCTGCCTAGCACTTCCAACTTTCTCTCTCAATTGCTCAAAGGTTAACTAAAGTTAAAGGGATAAGTTCGCCTTTGTACGTATATGTCGTGTTATATGTATTTCGTTGTGTTTTCTTGTACAATAAAGTGTTTTACTACTACTACTAAAACCCTCGGAATCGCAGCGTTTGTTAATTTGGAATGTTTTATACTAAATGAAATGACACTCTTTCGAGCTCAAGATGCTAGATTAGATATGTTGGCACAGTCAACAGTAGCTAGCTTAACGGGTGGGGTGTTCATAATGACCTAACCACGCATGTTGACTTTAATATTAAAGTCGTATAAGATTATTTTGAACACCTCGGGCGCTTCTATTTCTACTGGTGACTCGTAAAGGTGTCATGCCATTTCTGACTATTGGCTGCGTCAGCAGATTCCTTATGCTCTAAAGTATTTTGCATATAGTTAAGAGCATAGTTTAATAAATACAAATTTTAAAATTTCTGAATTATGGTTGAAAATTTACACATTCTAGTTGTGACTAGGGAATAGATACTTTTTTCAGGCAGATTAAAAATTACATAGACAAAAGAACATTAGCATCAGTATGCAGTACGGTGCAGCGCGGAATGCTTTTAGTGTCGGACCGCTAGCAAGAGATAATGGCTTCACAGATTATAACTCCAACTTACTAATCATATACCCGACTACAGATTTAACACTGAGTGCCAAGCTCCCTAAATAAAACCTAGCGTGTTCCTGACAGCGAAAGTGTTAAGAGGAAAAATCTGTGGCAATTTTTTCCATTACAAACGTTCCCTCCATGGGTTTTGACCCTATATTGGTAGACTGATATAGTTTGTATCCGTGTCCGTGGAGGAAACAGTCCTTAACCTCGAGTTTGGAGAGTTTTATTCAACATTTTTGTCTAAGCAGTTGTCCTTATCGCTCTGATTGATACGCGGTGTAGTCCTCGACAGCGTGACAGGTAAGTATATTTATTTAAAAATCGCTAATCTGGATTAAAACCGGGTTCAGCCAGTCTTAAATAATAAATAAATATTATGGGACAATCTTACACAAATCGACCTAGATCCATAGTAAGCTCAATAAGGCTCGTGTTATGGGTACTAACTAGACGACGATATATATAATAGATAAATATGGATAAATACTTAAATAGACATATAAAACATCCATAACTCAGGAACAAATATCCGTGATAAACACACAAACAAATACCCTGACCAGGATTCGAACCCGGGATAGGAGTCACTACCGACTGGGATAGGAGACCGTTGAAGTCTTTCCTCTTCATATAAAAAAGTACTTACCCTTTGTTTCTCCCTGTTAGCAGAATATAGCACCCATCCGACGTATATGAACATGATGAGTGCTGGCACAACCAAGCTGGCAACGACGGGGATCTTTCGCACCCAAGCGTGGTATATCGCGAGTAGCAGCAAGCATATGCCGACTAGGATCGCGATGTATCGCCCTGTGCGTTGACGTTCCTCCTGCAAACAATGTTATTGTTATTGTTAACAAAGAAAGCATCCATTTAGGATGAGATATTTTGGCGCTCGAACAGAATGAGAGCGTCAATAGTTAGAGGGAACTGAATGTATTTTCTTTTCAAGTAATATAATGAAGATGAAGACACACTACCTCACAAGAAAGTTACTAATAAGGTAACTTTTATTGAAAAATTGAGGTTTGAGGTAAATATATCAGTTAAATATCAGAATAGAAATCACACGAGAAATCCATTTTGACCCGAAATTTCATTGCTATTCGTAAAAGTGAAACTCCTTAGGGTTGAGGTGTATCAGTTTTTGCACTGGAAAGAGTGAAAATATACTGGAGAGAGGCAATAGAAGAACAATGACTCACCTTCAGAGCGGGAGAAGAATAATAGTTAAGCACATAACAACGCTTAGTCTACTCCCCTACGGGAAATGGAGGAAGACATAGTTCAGAGCCGGCAACTCTTATTTACCAACTATTAGTATTTTATTGGGCATAGTACTGGGACAGCGAGACTGCCGGGAGACGGTGACGTAGGTGAAAATCTCTATATTTTGGAATATAATGTATTAGTAAAATGTAGAAAATTTAATTTGCTTTCATTTGATACAAAATACGTGTATGTGTCATGCATATATAGTTTGAATGAAATTTGCACATTTCGAAACAAAGAAGCAGCCATTTTGATGACGTCATTTCGGGAGAGACTTTCACCTACGTCAGCGTCTCCCTGCAGTTTTGGGGTCCCAATAACATACTAAAACTTGGTAAGAGTTGCCAGCTCTGAACTATGTTTCCCGTAAGGGAGTGTAACTAGCTTATGTTAGTCATGATGCGCATAGCGTGGCACGGAGTAAGTGGTTGGTTATTGTTTCCCTTTTAGTGTACGGTTTCAGTGGCGAGTGTCCAACTTCCACGAGATTTTAAAAATGTTTAACTGTTCACTGAGGCCATTTCCTTTTGTTTAATGTGGAGTCGGCGCCGGACACTCCGCTAGTGGCCACATCGCCGCTCGAGCGCCCACGCCCACTCATGGTCTACTTTGCCGTGGATGGTAAATCACAGTCACAATATTCTGCGTGCGTTCACATATATGGTTTCATTCTAAGGGACAGATACGTCCAGCCTACCGAACGTGACCATACATGTGAACGCACCTTTATATAGTGACGGTAATTTGTCGTCCACGGCAAAGGATAAAAGCGACCAATTTGCGCCCTTAGTCGTATTAGTAGGTACATAATTAGTATTGTAACATGTAAATTTTAATTATATCTCCCAACTTTTGTTTTAATGTCTGCAAGCATATGAACAGCAAGTAAGTTACCTACTAGGAAAAAGTGAGGAGATTCCGCCAAGTGTCGAAACTGTTTAACCCACAGAAAATATGCGTCACAACATTCTCCGCCTCCACCTAATCCTGCCACTGCCAGCTATATACCTTCCAGTAATCTATACAGTAAACTAAGTTACCTTAAAAATAACATTTGAGTTACGAAACGGATCCCGCCGGATACATGCTTACATTTTTACCTATATTTATTACTTTAACCAAACTACGAGTAAGACGACGAAGTTAGTAAGTAGTAAATAAACAAATAAGGTTGTTGATTTATCGAAAAACTTGCTTAATAATCCATACCAATATTATAAATGCAACAGTGTATGTGTGTGTTTATTTGTTTGTCCGTCTTTCACGGCAAAACGAGGCGACGAATTGACGTAATTTTTTAAGTGGAGATAGTTGAAGGGACGGAGAGTGACATAGGCTACTTTTTGTCTCTTTATAACCCCCCACTTCCCTAAAATGGGGGGTGGAAGTTTGTATGGAGCATTTTGGGGGGGGCAATCAGGAAAGGGGAACCAGTGTTACCCCGAATTTAACGCGAGCCAAGCCGCGGGCAAAAGCTAGTATTCTATATATTAGAAAAGGGAACAAAATACGATATAATCTCGATGATGTTTATTGAGTGAATTTCCGCTCATTTTAAAAGTGGAGTGCAGTCGGGTGTAGACGCTAATAAGGACACGATATGCACGTGCGCTCAGAATAGGTGTTCTGACTGATTATTTATACACAAGTGGTTCTATTAAGTTTGATTATTTAGAGATAACTAAGCTCTATACCATGAAACTGGTAACTTTGTATTAGTTTATAAACTAAATATGCAAATAGCCTTAGGCATGTAGGTACAGCTTTCATACTTACATCATGCCATGATTAAGAACGCCTGTGATATTATTCAAGATTCTCAATTTAACTATTTTTTGCAGTTGTTATTAGTAGGAAAACATTTTGAACTGATTACCTATATTTCTTTTGCATGCAGGCATTTTTAATGTGCACGTGCCACCTATGCATTCAGTTTGTTAAGGAAATTATTTTTAAGACTTTCGTCTTCCCAGTACAGACAGACAGACCACAGGTAGCACCTACATAGAAGTGAAGAATCTGGGAGACATACCTAAATATATTTAACTAGCCTGATCCCGTGGCTTCGCCCGCGTACTATAAGTACTCAAAAAGGATACGATACCCATGTTGATTTTCAGACTTTGTGACCACATTTGCCCCTTTTAAGGGTTGAATTTTTAAAAAACCTGAAACACGTGTTTACTCATTTATCGTTAGGAATACTCCTGTGAAGTTTCTAATAAAATAGTCTAACAAATCTTGATTCGCCATATAAACTTTGGACCCCCATTTTACCCCCTTAGGGAGTGCATTATGAAAAGTCCTTTCTTAATGCATCCCTAGACCTTATAAGGAACCTACGTGCCAAATTTTGAATCTCTAGAACCAGCGGTTTGGGCTGTGCGTTGATATGTCAGTCAGTCAGTCAGTCAGTCAGTTTCTTCTTTTATATATTTAGATTACAAACCCCTTAATACAATAAAACCTACATCCTTCGCTAATGAAATACCATTTAGAAGCCGCAAACCACTTATTATTGCAGCTAAGCTCAATCAACTACTACTTAACGCTGTTATTTCTGTGAATTTCATTAGTTACTCGATCAGTGTCCCCTGGGCTGGTCGAACATCGCCAGTCAATCAGCGACACGATTGAATCACGGCATGACTGCAAATACGGGGATTATTCAGCCCACAGCTTGCTTGTTTTGCCTAATAGTTACCGATGAGGTCCACAATCGTCCATATAGGGATTAACCGTAATTTGGTTGCCGTTTCAATCTTTTTTCGCTATTTATATGTGGATAGATATATTTGAAATTTTATTTATGATGGCCAAATTTTTCACACATTTTTATCTAAACTATGTCTGATCTCAGAAAGCTTCTCATTTTTTTGGGGTTTCTTAACGCCAGTAATGAGGTCAGTAGAGAATTGAACAACATTTGACCATTTATCAACTTTAGGTAGTAATATAAATTTTAGTTTTCGTAACGATTCAGTCTACAAATATCATATTTATTAGATATATTATTATAGGTAATGTAGATTTAGGTATATACAATAGTCTGCAAGAGAATTCTACATGACAAACGTGTCTATGCATTTCAATACGAGCGTGACCCTTCATTAATCACAATTTGCAATTCCAACGGTAATTATCAAATGCACAGAATGTTCTTCCCTAGTTGTTGCTCTGTCTAATAGTTTTTCCGATCTCCATATTTTTACTTGACATACTTTTAAATTTCCTTACCTCTTAAATTTCACGTGACGAGTCCAAAACAAAATTTTATGAATGTTCAACAAAAGAAGAAAGAACAACATTAAAAACAAACTACTAAAAACTTGAGAACTTGTAAACAGCAATTTTATCGTCAAATAAAAGCGTGTTAGTGAATGAATGAGGTGAGATACAGTCAACAGCAACAGTAAGGCTAAGCGGGTGAGGCCAAAAGAGCCGCACACATTCCCTGAACGATAAAGTTGTGCTCACTTCATTTTAAAGGTGTATTCCCACCTGTCCCCGCCTCGATAGCGTGCATAGGGTTGACAGGTGTTCGGCTTTAACCGGACATGTTTGGCTTTTTACGGGCATGTGCGACCAAATATTTTCTTGGCCAGCCTACGTCTTTGTTAGGCTTTTCATCTGACTGACGCATGAGTATCGCCATTAGAAAGTCGAGGCCAAGCAAATCCGCGACATAGCTATTATAAAGGTAGTCGGATTTTGTGTTTTCGAGCCTTACAACCCTAAGTGCGCAGTATGGCGATAGCGGGTACAAACGGGAATAATTACTATGGGAAACCAGAAGGTTGCCTGGTAGAGAGGTAGGTAGTTGCCGCTATATAACATTAAGTCCGCCCGTTGTAAGATTGTGTTTTCTTTTGTGCAATAAATACATAAAAACCCAATTCCCATCTGCAACCGCCGGGGATTGATGGGGATACACCATTTTATACACCTCGCTCGCCGGCTCAACAACTGCTACTGGCCGTTAATAGGTAGGTCAATTCTTGTGTTATTATACCGGTGCTTATTTTATTAATTGATCAAATTATAATATACGCTGCAGAACACTGAAACTCTTAGGTAGACTTACCTATAAGTATTATATTTTTACTTATTTACATATAGGAATTTCAAAAATGCGTTTTTTATTCGTTGTAACTTCGTGTACGTCGCGGAAACAATAGGTACTTATTCTGAAATCCATACTAATATTAATATTATAAATGGGAAAGTGTATGTGTGTGTTTGTTTGTCCGTCTTTCACGGCAAAACGGGGCGACGAATTGACGTGATTTTTTAAGTGGAGATAGTTAAAGGGATGGAGAGTGATATAGGCTACTTTTTGTCTCTTTGCCTTTGTAACCCCCCACTTCCCTAAATTGGGAGGTGGAAGTTTGTATGGTTTGTTACCCCGAATTTAACGCGAGCGAAGCCGCGGGCAAAAGCTAGTAAGTCATATTTTAAACGATAGTCATTGTGGATATTCCTTTTTGTTGAACTAGGTATGTTATCTAGTTTATATATGCACTGTTGTTTGTAATAAATAAATTAACTATTCTTCAACTTAATTATTTTTGCATGTGTAACATTTTTCGTCAGCTTAGTTACTTGATCGAGCCCGAGCCCCAGGCGTATTGGCGGTTGAGTATTTTTTTCAATGTTTGTATTTGATTTAATTTCCAACTAGTATTTAACTTAAATTTAATATTTTAACTATCAAAGTCAATTATAAAAAGTAGTAATTATCAACAACAGTCTAAGCTTAGCCCCCTCCGGCCGTTTTGGCAACCAAGTTTCGCAACCAGTTGTCGAAAAAGAATTAACATTCTTGTTACGCAACTAGTTGCCTAAAAAGAAATGATATTCCTGTTCTACAACTAGCGTTTATATTACTGTAGTTTCGCAACCAGGTTACCGAAAAGGAAATAAATGTATTTGTTTACAACTGGTTACCAAATAAGACTTTTATTTCTTATTTCACAACTAGCATGGTGACACCACGTGACACCTAGAATATCTTAAAATCAAACAGACGTTTTAATAATACCTATATACAGAAGTTCAATGGTGCTATTTAAAAATATAAATGTTTATTTGACATCTTTGACATCTGCTCCATATACAATTTATAGGTACTCTTTTTATTCTGCAGTGATGCACATAAGGTTATCTAGTATTTATTGCTAATAATAGCGACAACGATTGATCAAGTGTCCAGTGATCACACCATTACATATCGGACGGGTATTCATAATGTCTACTTCAAATGTATATCCCACACGTGATATTATCTGGGTACCGCACTAACTTTCACAATAATATTATTTTATTCCATAATTTCTTTAAGAACATGCGTTATGTGTCTTATGTAGAAAAACAAACAGATTTTTGAACTTACCTATCTTAATCCAATGGAAATTTAGCCATAAATGTTCGTTTTTACCCCCAACACGACCGGCCTCTATACCACAAATCTCACACGTTTTGTAGTGCATATTTGCTTCACATCACAAAATACTATTACTCACGGGCTCTAACCAAGTTATGGTCGTAACTGTTACGTTAAATTAGTTAATTTTAACAAATATAAACACAAAAATGCACGATTCAACAAGCCCGGTGACAACAACAATTCAAATCATGGCGGACAATGGCGGATGTGTAGGTGAGTGAGAAAGGGATGCTGCTGTTAGAGCAAGATAGATATATCCGCCATAGCAGCTAGCGTACATTTCATACAACGTTTTTTATAAGGGGACTTGCGCCAGACTGGTACTTACTCCATTTTTATCATTTTGACATGACTTTGGACATTTGTATCGTGGGACAATTTAATCATTGGCCTATATTTATTTTATAAAATTGGGCTATATTTGGTCGGTTACGTACGCGGCCGAAGGGATTTCAAAATATATATTATGAAATAACGAGCTAGGATATTTAAATTATTTTTCTCGTATTTAAAATGTGTTTAGCCATTACATATATTTTTTCTTAATAAAAATATTAAATCATGCACCTAAAGGTTAAGTATCCGAGACCTATTCTTCTTTGGCAACTAGATGTGAAACAGGAATATAATTTCTTTTTAAGCAACTAGTTGCGTAACAAGATTATTCATTCTTTTTCGACAACTGGTTGCGAAACTTGGTTGCCAAAACGGCCGGAGGGGCTTAGCCCTATGGTTGACTAGTAGACAATTCCATTAGGTGTTATGTCCAACAATTATGTTTTCTGTGCAATAAAGTATAAATCAATTAATAAGCTTAAAAGAAAAACCTGAACTTTGCTCCGCTCACGAAACGCAAAAAATACGAAACAACTTATTAACGCAATGTTACAACCGTCACCTACACTCACTTATATAACTCTTATAAGTTGTCATAAATGTGTAAGAGTAACTTGAGAAAATAATATAAAGTTACTATTCAACTTAGATAAGTATGTTAGAGAGTTTAAACATGAATTAGAACTAGTTTTATTTTTATGTAGTTTACCTTTATAGTTGCCGGATTTTTAGAAACCTTGCTCCTCGTTGCCGGTCTAACGTCGTTGTTCAACTTTAAGTTCATTTTGCTGTCTCCACAATTCATATTATTATAGATTTCATATTAACCGACTGATTTCATTTTTCACCGCCTAGCTTTAACAAAATTGTACAGCACTGTTTTATTTGGTTTTTTTTTATCTTTTTAAGAATACCTTTTACGAACTATTGTCTTGTAACACGAAATTTTATCAGCACGACTTTCAATGCGTGTGCGCGTTTCCCAGCTACAGGCGAACTGCAAAGTCAGACACTGCATAATCCCGCGCTCGGACGAACTCGCGTTAAATTCGCGTAATGGCGCAGTCAATCTCTCAGAACTGAAGACGAGCACAATACATAATTAATCACGATCAAGTAAATATCGGCACTGGGCTGAAATTTGCCAGAGTACGGTTTTACGGCTGACGGAAAACAAACCGCTCCGCTGGAGCGTTCTTTTAAGTTTTTTCCCGGAATAGTTTCAATGTGTTAACGTACCCGAGTTTGAGGCATTATGAGTCTAGGTTTAGCTTTCAACTTTTACAGCGTCTTGGGATCAGTCTTTTCTAATCCATTTTATAGTTTTCTATTATTTCATTTGTTACACGTTAGGCACTTTTTTGTTAAAGTTCTGTGGAGTTTTTCTGATCAGCCTAAAACGAAAACAATATAATGCAAACCACTTTAAGAATACAAATTCTAGAGTTCTGGTTTTGATGCAGTATTATGAGAGATTATATAAATAATCAGATTATATCATTGCCAAAACTTTCTGATGGGGGAAAGCAGTCCAAAACGACATATAATGTAATTCATAGTTTATCGCCTACTGTTCCTGTTTCCGAAATAATACGCAATGTTTTTTGTTCTAATGTTAAAATATAGGCCCCGTCCTCTATAAATAAGACAACTTCGGCAGATTTTACCTATTTTATTATTACTTTTCTTCAACTGAATTTTTTTTCTAGTCTGTCAGTCTGACCTCCACCCATTAAAGGCTGCCAGATGCCCGGATCTAGCAATAAGGATGGTATTGCTAGTAGACGGATTTCGTCGCTCTCATTATTGTGTCATATCTGGCGTGGCCAAATCTTAGTCCATACCTAGAGTCGCGCGCGCCGACGTAAGCCATCCTAGGGGGACGGTAATTGTTTACTAACAGCACTGCAAAGGAGATCGTCTAGTTTTGTTAGGTGATCTGGCCCAGATTATTTAGGACCGTTTAGGAATGATTCTTACCTTTAAAGAATCGTCATAATTTCTAGATCAGGATGGTGGTAAAAATATTGCGAAATCTAATGGGAAAATTGAAAAATCATGCATTTTAAACTTGAATCTGACAAAGACAAAATTTAAAAAGCAAAAAAAAAGTACCGATTTTTTACAGATAATGTACAAAAGCGGACTTGAAAACAAAACGGGAATCATGATGAAATAATAAATAGTCATATTTTGATCGTATTTATAGTTCCTGTATTTCGGTAAACAAAGACGGCTGTCAAACCATCGTTGATACTATTAACTGAACATTCCTAACACCTATTACGAAGGGATAAGGTTTACCACCGTTAAGTGCGATAGCACTAGTATCTGACATTACAAAATTGAAAAAAAGATGCGTTTCGTTATCGAAGGAGCATGATATTATGCCATTATGAAACTCACTTTTAATATTCAAACTCCGATCAAAAATGCAAAAATACGCATTTTCAATCTTTAATGTTCTAACTTACCGAACAGTATCAAAACGCAGATTATGTAACGGTATATATTGACAGTGTCAAACCAAAAACAATCCCGTTTCAGGCCAGGGTGAAGTTAAACTTTATGTCAATGCCATAAGGACCTTAACGACTTGTCTTGCTGTATTTTAATCGCGGAAAAATCAACATAATGTTTATTTATTTAGTATTTCTAATTCCCGTTTCATTTTTTTGCAATATTTTGTCTACTTTAGTAATAAAATGAGTATTTATTTTACATTGCAGTACAAACTGTATACGGTTTATATCAGGTGGCCCAGAATTGATGATCTCGTTTTATACTAATACTAGCTGTGCCTGCGGCTCCGCCCGCGTGGAATTCGGTCTTTGTCAGTAAGCGGCTAATTCGCCCCTAATTTCTCTCCCTCCTACTGATGTGCCGTTGGAAAGTATCCAAAATTGCGAAATTTTCCACATATGAAAATTTCGGAAAATTCTCACAATTTTGTATGGGATTTGAAACTTTCCATTTCTTAAATTTCCAATTTCCTATATTTCATATGAAATTTTCGAGAAATTTCTGAGAACATTTCCAATTATTTGGAAAGTTTCCGCAACTTGCACATCTGTACTCCCTCCCCCTGGAGGCGGAACTTGAAGGTCTTGAAGTAAAGTTGACAGATGGATACGCTAGAGGACAGTAGTCCAGATAAAATATTTTACAATTACCACTAAATAAAACTACTCCAAAACCAATACTTTTTTTCCTCCTTATTAAAATTTTTGACATGATTTAAACGACATAGAATAGTAAGTAGGTGTATATCGGACGATATAGTACCACTTTTGTATTTATACGTCCTTGACTGTACCTATTCAAATGTATGTATTATTATGGCAAATATCATCCAAATCGATCCTCCAGTCAAATCAGTCTATGAATGAAAAGGTAAGAACATGAACAGGCGCGGTTGCAGCCTAAAAATGGGGTGGGGGTAACTATGTAGTTGGGGGTTCACTAATGATTTTTTGAGCCCCCTAAGCCTTTTTTGAGGGGGTCAGTAATGAATTTTTCTATTTGACGTGTACGATTTGGGGGGGGGGGGGTATCGGACCGCGCCTGGGTAAGAAATATATGCATAAAAATCCATACTTCATATCATAACCTAACGACTCATTAACTAATATACTAACAACGAATTTTGGTCTAATATTAGTTAGAAGACTTAGAAGTAAGAGTAGAGAAAAGGAGAATAGATATCAAAATCGTGAGGCTGAGTATTTACATGCACTGTGCAATGTGTGGCAATTAATTTATTGTCGTTGAATTTTGTTGTTCCATTAAGTCAATACTTCATTTAAATATGAATCATCATATATATCAATATGTAACCCCCACTTCTAAACTTAGAGTTGATTTGGCAAAATCCTTCCTAAGTGGCTTATTCATGTCACAACGTATTAATTTCAGCGCCATCTGTTAGTTATGCAGGGTACTCGTTAGTCTTAGGACATATTTGGAAAAAAAGTTTACACCTCCTTCCTAAGTAGCGCCATAAGATTCAGGTGCAAAATTAACTCAATCGAGTGTAGTGGCTACCCCCTTTTAGAGGTTGAATTTTTATAGCCCACCTATACCTGGCCGGGCATTTTCTTTACAATTGGAATTAGTAATCCTTAAGGGGTGACTTCTGGGATAACAACGCAAAAAAAACCGGCCAAGAGCATGTCAGGCCATGTTCAGTGTAGGGTTCCGTAATTGCCACCCTGTTAAAACCATTCAAAAGGTCGTTTATTAAGGGATATTTGGCAGCGCTTCTGCCATTTTACTATCCGGCACTTACGTCCTTTCACTATGTGTTTTTGACTGACAACTCACAAACAGCTCAACCGATGCTATTCAATATAGTTTTTATTAAAAGTACCGTTCAAGCTTCACTTCCATTATTTTTTTTAAATTTTTTGGACCTATGGTACAAAAGTAAAATGGGGGGGGGGGTGCCCTTTTTTGAAGATGTAACTATCCTTTGTCTTTTCATATTCATATTCATTTATTTCTTGCTTTGTGTGTACATTTGGTCTTATGAATTACATGCTCCAACACAACCCTGTGAGGGCACTCCAAAAGGTCCTAAACTAACTACACTGCCTTTCTCGAGACCCATGCTATCTCTATACACATTTCCATCTAAATCAGTTCAGCGGTAAAAAAATCCTCATACCAACTTCCAACCCCCTTTTCACCCCCACAAGGGTTTGAAAACTATCCTATGACGTTTCTCGAGACTCAAATTATCTTCATACTCATTTCTATCTAAATCGTTTCAGCGGTTAAAAATTCTCCATACAAACTTTCAACCCCATTTTCACCCCTACCAGGGTTGATTTTTGGGATTAAAACTATATATTATTCTTTCCCGGGACTCAAACTATCTCTATACAAAATTTCATCAAAATCCGTTCAGCCGTTTTCACGTGATGCGAGGTCAAATAAACAGACAAACAGATAAACAGATAAACAGACAAACAGACAAAAATTCTAAAAATTGTTGTAACGTGTTCTGTTATCGATTCTAAGTATCCCCAGCCAACTTTTTTTCGATTATGTTCCATGTACAGACTTTCGACCCTCTTCAGCTTTATTATATGTATAGAAGATAAATTATGGCATCTATATTTTCCGCCACCAATATTTAGATTTGCCACCTAATTTGTATATAAAATCTCCTAATTATAATATCTGCTTCCAAAAAATATATCTGTGACTATTTTAATCGACACGGTCACCAACTTTGAAACACCAAATTAATGGACTAGTGATGTTCGGTTACTAAAACGTTTCCGAGAACAAAGAATTCTATCGGAAAAGTTCTCCGGTACGGAAATTGTTGAGAAAGTACTACGTAAATATTTTGTTTTTTCGCTGTGTTGGTTTATTGTAGGTTTTTGCAATATACTGATTATGTTAATTTAAGTAGATACCAATAGGAATAGTGAAGCAGTGAATGTCCCTTATTTCCACAGGGCGTTATCGGTCCGAGGCGGGATGCTGGCGCACAGGTTCGCGCGCTGTAGAGCTCACTGTCAAAGTTTCTATGCGTTAGGACTGTGGGCTAGTTTTAGGCTAAAGTCCAATAATACCCTGCGTATACACGGTGGGGCCTGTAACTAAAGCAAAAAAAAATTAAAATGTACATTCTTCTCCTCAAACTACGCAACGTTTGTTTGACGACTTTGAAAAAAAACTTGCGGTTTGAATTTTATTACATTTTAAAGTTAAATCGAACACGCAATGTACTATGAAATTGATTATGTCTGTAGAGTGACTAGACTGACAGGCGATGTCAATTAGACGGAGTTTTAAGTACATTGAAAATACTATTTACTTTGTTTGAAAAAATAACAATCTAAAAACTTTATGATTTTAAAAAGTTGCTACACAAAAGTTGTCTAGTTTGAGGACTAGAATCTACGTTTTAATTTTTTTGCGTTAGTTACAGGCCCCACCCTATATAATAACATTTTCAGGATGTTGTTTGGGCTTCCTTGATTTTGCAGCGCCTCTGGGATGTTTGCCGATGCCAGCATAGAGGACTTTTATGTCATAGTACGAAAGAAGACTGCGTCTGTGATAACGCAGATGAGGAGCTCAAATAGCATCCTTAGAATGGTAGCAGGCAGGTACGATTCGGATATTCTCCGCCGATGCACCGACCTGCATATGATTGTGATACTACGAAAAAAATTACTTGTAGTCTTTGAGTTAATATTAGTTTACTAATGTAGATTTGTTGTTATTTAATAGTTAAAAATAAGTGAACAATTCATACTTACTGATTATACTTACATTTATTAAAATAGGTTTGATGTTACCGTGTAAATGAAATTTATGTTTTTGTGGGAATAAGTGGTTAATAATAATAATGTAGGTTTATAAGTGGTACTAACAATATATGGATCTAAGGTATTTTATTTTATTTTATTGCAAATGTATGTAAATAAATCATTCCATGCAAATAACTATAGAAAAAGATAAAGATAAAAGATATAAAAAAGAAGAAGAAGAGAACTACAAATTATTTATTTGATTATTTTATTTGAGTAACGTCTGATTCCATAAATTGCTTAAAATAAATTTGTGATATTAAGAGAACGTACTCGAGAATGTTGGAAATTTTCCGGAAAGGAAATCTCTGAAACGAGATTCTCGCCGGCATATCACCAGCCAGATCCGACTTCTAAAAATGGAGCATTTTTTTTTAATGACCAATATGTTTTTTAGGTAATCGTTTTCATATTGTTTGGAGATCCGATTTTGGTATCAGATATATAATTTTGATGATACATATAATTTACTGGAAATTTTAAGTCTTTTCGGTAAAAGTTTTCATATTATTAGGCGCTACAATTTTGGTGGCAGATCTATAATTCTAGTGGCCAATCTTATTAATTGGGTCATCGACTTCACATTTAATTTGGTGATCGGTTAAATCATACCCATAAAATATTACAGCACAGAGCAGCTTCGAAAACGCAAATTGTACAAAACTAAATGCACTAAAACTCCATTCGAAACATGAATTACAATTACAAACCTTCTACAAACTACCGAATTTGTAAAATTAAAATTACCACAAGTTCCAAGGGTACAAACGTACAGCATTTCACCATGCTCTAATGAAATTCTCCAGCCGTCATTAAAGTCAATGACTTGAAAGAGAAACACGCCTGTTAAACAGCAAAGCTCTTTAGAAAGTTTTCCATTACTTATCTATTGTCCCCTGCGAGTTCGCCTGTTTCAGGGAACCGACAGTCTTACATTGCTGTAACATTACGTATTATAAATGTTAAATGACTGACTGTCGTCTGTTACTTTCTGACGCTTTATTGTGACAGTGTACATCAAAAGGTACCGTTTAGCGGCTGGTGCTTAGGCTTTTATTACTTGAATACAAATTGTATGTCTGTAGAACGTACGACGAAAGCGCCTTCCACCAAGTACCTGTTGATGTTAACCGTCACAAATCGTTGAACACTTACCTACAACACCATCTTCGTACTAATATATTAAATTAAATATTTACCTGTAATTGAAAGGTGACCTCCCTCTGTCACTTAAGCGGAGACTCATGGATATGTGCATACTTCAAATTCTCACCTGCGGTTCTCAGATTTGGTCTTTGACATTATCTCAAAAGTTCAAACTCGGAGTTTGCCAACGAGCTATGGAGCGCAGCATATTAGGTGTAAAACTAATGGATCGCATCCGGAACGGTGTACCCTTGTTTTGTCGACAACCTTTTCATCGAATATTATTTCATCAACAACGAGTGTGCGTTTCCGTAGTCGGCGGTTTTGTTGTCCCAATTTGCTCTGCTGCTGATGTAGTCGTATGTTCAACGCACGTGAACATTCTGGCGCGTCTCCGGAGCAGGATCAGTGTATGTCTTCAGCTCGTACAGTTCTAGTGCGGGCTGGTTCTGCCGTCTCTTTG
Organism: Pammene aurita; assembly: GCA_947086415.1. Lineage (NCBI taxonomy): Eukaryota > Metazoa > Arthropoda > Insecta > Lepidoptera > Tortricidae > Pammene > Pammene aurita. The sequence goes on from OX352299.1 coordinate 12,705,427, forward strand.
GATGAGCGTAGATGTGCGGCGTGGTGGGGCGCCGGGTTGCAGGCTGGACGCTGCCGCCACTGGGTTCAGGTTGGTTGCTGCCACCACTGGGTTGAGGTGGCTCAGAATTGTTGTCGCTCGCCGGTGACCATGATCGTCTGGCTGTCGCTGCTCGTAGTCGCCATATCACCTTTGGACCAAAACAATATATTAGTAACGTTATAATTATGCATCCTAAAATAGTCGAAATGCTAGCTACATGGGTTTGGGTAGTTATGCTACTCCAAACAGTATTGTCTAGGGTTGTTTGTAGGGCAGTTTCTTTATTCTTTAACTTAGTAAAAATATCTAAGGAATTGTCTAATACTTGTTCTCTAGAAATATCTCTGACTATGTATTCAAATCAAAATAAAAAATAAAAAAATCAAAATAATTTATTCTCTTTCTTGAAATTATTTCACATAGTCTGAGTTGGTGCCTCTTTTTAAGCAACTTAATGCTTGTGTTAAGGGACACCGCTCTTCCACATTTGTTTCGTAAATCTATTTCACTTAACAACTTAATTTATTATAATAGTAATTACAATTTAAAATAGAAGTGATACTAGTTATGTAGTGTTCAAACTTTTCTCTACAGGTTTATTATAAACTAAAAGCTTAATAATAATCTAAAGCTAAAAATATCTTGCTGTGAATGTGTGTTTCTAAGTGGGTGTGTGCGGACATGTATGTATGTGTGTGTGTCTGTGTGTGTGTGTGTGTGTGTGTGTGTGTGTGCGTCATGTGTCATTTATTAGATTTTCTATATCCTGATAGGTTTTTGTTTTTAACCAATCTATTAATTTAGATTTGCAAGTACGCCGAGTCAGGGGATAAATACTTATATAATCGTTCAAGATATTATACAGTTTAACAGATTGTGATACTTGTTGTCTTCGGGCAAAGGCCGATTTCGCCGTAGGGGTAGGAATCACAATATTTCTATTTCTCTTACGTTTGGGTGTAGAGGGCGGTTTATATATAGTGGTTTTATGGGCTTTTAAAACTATGTTTAGAATATAGAGTTTCCTTACAGAGAGTACGTCGGCAGTTATATAAAGTTCGTTTGTGGGAAATCTGCGAGGTTTTTGATGCATGACTTTTAGCAGGAACCTTTGAGCCCTCTCTAGCTCGAGGAATTTGGTTTTAGTGGCACCGCCCCAAACAGAGATACAGTACGTGAGGATGGACTCTGCAAGAGAGGTATAAATTTGCTTCAGCAAGACACCGCTGGCAACACTCCTGAGATTTTTGAAGACCCAGATAAGCTTACGAACTCTGGACATAAGACTTTCTGCTTGTTCATGCCAGGTTAGGCGCTGGTCGACTATGACCCCTAGGTATCTGGTGCTCTCTACTTTATGTATTACTGAACAGGAACATGTAGATCGAGAAGAGTTATCGCAAGAATGTATCCTAATAGAAAATTCTGGGTCAGGTTGTGTATTTCTATACTTGGTAAAACAGATGTAATTCGTTTTGGTAGTATTTAATGTAAGTAAATTATCGTGTAGCCATCCAGCAACTTTCGAGAGTCCACGTTCCGCAACTAGGCGCACTTCATCCCAAGTGTTTCCCGAAAAAACAATGGCAGTGTCATCGGCGTAAGTAAAGATGGTTCCTGATTCTAATTGCATACTACAGAGTTGATTAATGTAAATTAGGAACAAGGTGGGACCCAGGATACTGCCCTGTGGTACGCCGTAAGATATAGCGCACCGATCGCTGACATGATCGCCCACTTTAACCTTCTGCGTACGAAATTCAAGATAGCTAGTCAAGAGATCTAGGGGAGTACCTCTGATTCCTATGGTTTCCAAGGCTGTAACAAGGATGGGAACAGAGACCGTATCGAAAGCTTTCTTGAGATCAAGAAATACTGTTAAACATTTTTTACCTTTATCAACATTGTGGGTTATAAGAGACGTAAGGGAAGAAACAGCATCTTCTGTCGAGATTCCATTCCTGAATCCAAATTGAGCGCTAGAAATTAGGTTAAATTTATCTAAGTAATTAATTAGTCTATTGTTCAAAATTTTTTCGAGAATTGTAGATACAGAAGGAAGAACGGATATAGGTCTATAATTAGAAATTTCGTCTCTGTTCCCACTCTTGTATACAGGAGTAATAATTGCTTCTTTCAGATCATCAGGAAATACCCCTTTGTTAAAACAGATGTTTGTTAGATGAGATATTATGGGTACAACAATATCTCGAGCAAGTTTAAGAAATCGCGTTGGTATGTTGTCCCAGCCGGGGGCACTAGTGGATTTAAGATTAGACAGGACTCTATCCACTTCGCTAGGATCGGTCTCAAGGAGAGCAAAAGAGTGCGCAGTAGGAGCTGGTCTCGCGCTTGCAGCACCTGGTTGATAATTTTGAGCTAATATTTCCTCAGCATAGGATTTACCGATGTTGGAGAAATATTTGTTTATTTCGTTTAACTGAAACAGTTGGCAAACTTCCCATGTGCAGTAGTTCAGTATTTGTGACTTTGCTCTGATTGCGATTTGCAATGCTGTTTATTGCCCTCCAGAGCTTTTTAGGATTGTTTCTGGATTTAATTAGTTGCTCCGTTTGAAACTGATGTTTTAACTTTTTAATTAGGTCGTTACAGTAATTCCTATACCGTTTGTAGGTTATTTTTAGAACTATGTTGTCCGGATCATGTTTTAGACTTTTTTGCATATTATTTCTATTTGCAATACAACGTAAAAGTCCCTGCGTAATCCAGGGTTTTAGTATACGCTTATTTCTTGGAACTAGGGTAATGTTAGTGCTTTTGATGAGACATTTTCTGAGTGTATTTATAAGCATGTCAGTTAGTAAGTTTGGATCAGTTATGGTAAAAAATAAGTCTATGTTTTCTTTGCTTAGAAAACTAAGGGCTTTTGTATAATTAACATTGGTTTTAGTTACATTACAGAAATTTGAGTTTTTTAAGTTACCAAGTCTCAGCAATATCATTGCATGATCTGTTATAGTAGTGTCAAGAACTAGGACGTCTGGCATTTGGTAGATTTGGGCTAGTTTTAACATGAAGTGATCGAGACATGTTTTTGCTCTGGTTGGCAGAGAGTGCCCAGGTAATATACCGTGTGTAGCCATCATGTTTAGATAACTTAATCTGTTGGTTTGTTCAAAGGACTGCTCGTTACTCTTGTTGGTAATATTTATATTGATATCTCCTGTTACAATGATCGTTTGATGTTTTTTAATGGTGTCTAAGTGTGAGTTTAAGGCAGATATAAAAGGTTCCGCATTTTGGTTTGAGGGTGATCTATAAATTCCCAAGATTACTCCAGCCTTGGTTGTAATTTCCAGACAAGAGGCGTGGGTTAATGTTATTTCTCTAACTTTAACTGAGTGAACATTTTTAATATACGCAACAACGCCGTCATTCTGATTTAGGTGGTTACTGGTTGAAAAGTTTGCGTAGTTATCTAGTTTCGGAATTGGTTTGTCAGGGTGTAAGCGGCATTCACTGAGTAAAATAATATCAACGTTAAAATTAAACTGCTTCAAAACAACTGCAAGACTATCAATATTATAATAAACGCTTCGTATGTTTTGAGATACTATTACAAAGTCAGACTGGTTGAATGTTATATGTTGTGATATATTTTCAGTTTTACACTCCATTGATCGAGCTATTTCTAAATCGTCTATTTGTTTTATTGTCATGTGCGTGTCATCCATAAAAAAGGCTATAAAAAGGTCTGTATGTGTTGCCTTGAGGTTTAAAAAGTGTAAGGAATATACAGGGAGTATAGGTATAAGTATAAATGGGGAACAGATTAGAGAGTATATGCGTTGATTGCAGTAGTTCAAGTAAATTTGTGTTAAAATCAGTATAAAATGTGTATTTCACAATTTTGTCGTGTGTGGGTAATGTGTGGATATGTTTAATGTTAATATTAAGTAGTTTGTTTATGTCTGTGAAAAGCAAGAATGAAGAATTGTGAAATTTCTTGTGATTTTTGGTGTTACTATGAGAATTACGTCCGATAGTATACGTAATATAAAATACATGTACAAGTAATGGTTTTTTCGCAGTGATTAACATAGTCCAGTCATACAAAGCCATAAGATATTTATATAAAAAACAATGTAATTGACAATTAAAAATCATGCAAGAACGAATAATGAGAAATAGTCAAGTTTCTTGGGATAATTTGTGGATCTGTGACTCACTTGTTACGTGGATAATTGGCGACGTCTTATTTTTTCTAATGAAGACTCTTCCCATACTTGTCCAGCAGAACTCATATTGTTTCGTGCGCGCCAAGTCCCGCGCTAGGAACCTAAGGCGGGCCGCTCTAGCGGTCAAGTGCTCCGAGATATATATGGGTGTCTCAAGTGTGGTGTTTCCGAGATGTTTAGCACATAATTTGTTATCCTTATTAGCCAGGTTGTATTGTTTACATTTCTGTAAAAGCTCCGGATTGTTGATGAAAACTCGACTATAATAGGCGTGTTTTTGTAGTCCAATTGACGGCTACGGACCCTATAAATATCCGAGATGTCTGAGGGGTTAAAGTTGAGACCTATATTTTTGGATAGCTCTGTTACCATATTTACCAGATCATTTTGGGTCTCATTTTCCTTTTTTGGAGCATTTTTTATTTCCACGCCCTTTTTTCGACTATCGCGCTCCATGTCTTCGATTTTATATTCTAGAAGATTTATGTAATCTTTATCCGCTTGTTTTTCATTTTCCAAATCCTGGACTCTTTTATTTAACTCCTCATTTTGCTCTGTCAAAAAGTTGAGAGTTTTTTCTATATTTGTGTTTTGTTCCCGTATTTGTAGCACGACAGGAGTAATGGCTTTTAACTCATTTGCTTGTATCATAAGGTGACGAACCATTTTCCTCATTTCATCTTTAAAACCATCAAGTGCAGTCCCTGGACTTTCTCTTTGCCTTTTATTGGGACGCTGAGTGACATAGTTTGGAGGGGTGTGATCTAATTCATCTCCAAGCATATCCCTCAATTCGCTGAATGAAGACTCTATTTCCTGTGTATTAATGTTCTATTATTTCCAGAGCTCGGATTTTTCACGGCAAAACAAAACACTAGCGTAATTTAGCCAGTGCTTGAAATATTATTTTATCGACACCTATCGAGTCTTACTAGAGTATATGACAGGTATTGCCTCAGTACATTTTTTCTTTTTTTATTCGATGGTACACCTATCAGTGTGAATGTCAAAATTTAAAAACTAACAAACGTGCGAAAATTTCGATATTTATATTTAGTAAAAAATGATATCACATGTTGATATTTAGTAAAAAAAATAAAAAATAAAAATTTTGTTACATGTATGCCCCCCCCCCCCTAAAAATATTTTTTTTTTCAAATTTAACTACATGACTAAGTAGCGGCATACAAAATACACCTTATGTGTAAATTTTATTCAGATACGTCGTATAGTTTCCGAGTAAAATGGCTGGGACATACGGATGGACAGACATACAGACAGACATGACGAATCCATAAGGGTTCTGTTTTTTGCCATTTGGCTACGGAACCCTAAAAATTGATTCTTGCTACATTAGTCCATTTTATTCGAATTTTATCTCCAATTTTTATAGAACCTGCAGTTTTACTCCGTATACTGCAGCGTCTTATGACACTCGCGGCATTTGTTTTAGGTATTTAAAAAAGGTGGCCAGCACGATTTTCCAAATAAATTCGATTTTCAAATCAGTTGGACGCGGCGGCGCGGGCCCCGGCTGGCGTCGCGGGGCTGTGCACCGTGCGGACTTTACCAAATTAGACTTTAAGCACATAACAATAAGAACTATGGGAAGTGAAATCACATTATTAACCAGCGGGTTATAATGAGATTTAGTACAACATTATAACCCGGCTAAAGCCAAGGGCTATAATGATTAGCTTTCGGTGAGGTTTGCATGATATATAATTTGGCATTGTCGAGCAGGTGGTGTGAAAAATAACTTTTCATTTTAGCTTTGCCATAGTCGAGCAACAAAGAGGTAGGTCTGCATGTACAACTTAGAACGAAGTAACTATACCACCTCATTTAAAATGATAGAAACGACTGCAAATTTCATCTCACATGACATATGACATTCACACTTTAACTGTCATTTCATTACGTATAAAACGTAAATTGCATCTAGGTATTATTTATTTCGCAACGCATTGAATCCGACGTGTTGGATATACGTATAATAACTTAATATTGCAAGGTATCAATTAATACAAAAATCAACAGCAACAGTCAACAACAATAATTTTCGTCATTTTTTTAACAAGTATTTATGTTGCGACTGCTGTATGACTTCTTTACCGGACGAATCGACCCTGCGAAAAATTTATTTAAATCTCGTGTACAAAAAAACTATACAGGGTATAAGAGAGGTAAACAAAACCAATTATTTGTGGATATCTATAGACGAAACACCAGATTTCATGGGAAAATGTGTGACAAACGTGGTGATTCGGTCTTTGCAAAAAAATTGTTCTAAGCAATTTTATCTTTTGGGGTCGAAGGTTTTAGAGAAGGTAAATGGGGAAACAATAGCAAACCTAATAATAAACCAATTAAAATTTTTGTTTCAAAATTCTTTCAATGACAACGTAAACAATTTGCTTTTACTTTGCACAGATAGTGCCGCATATATGCTTAAAGCCGGTCGTATTTTAAAAGCAACGTTTCCTCGTATGAAACACATTACGTGTTTAGCTCATGGTCTGCACCGGGTTGCCGAAGAAGTGCGAGATAATTTCAAAGGTGTGGATGGGTTGATATCGAATGTCAAAAAGATATTCCTAAAATCTCCAGAGCGTGTACGCCTTTTTAAGGCAAAATATCCGTCCATTCCCCTACCTCCCGAGCCAATTATCACCAGATGGGGAACTTGGATATCTGCTGCGGTATATTACGCTCAATACTATGAGCAAATACGTGATGTCGTCTCCATACTTGCTAATGACTCGGCAGCTATAAGAGCTGCAAAAAAATGTTTTCAAACACGCAAACTACGACCGGAGTTAAATTTCATTCGCGACAACTACGAAGTAATAGCCTCTTCAATAGAACAATTGCAATGTTCGACTTTATCCATTGCGGAATCCTTCCTCATTCTGGATACTGTTCGTTGCTACGTAAACTGGAGTAAACTTTTACCAGTGATACGTAAATTTGAAGCCGTGCTCGAACGAAATCCTGATTACGAAATTTTAAGAGACAAATCTGTAAATATTACCCGAACTGATAATGAATTCTATAAATTTGCTCCCTTGACGTCAACTGAAGTTGAACGTACATTTAGTGTACATAAATGGATTTATAGTGATAAACGCAACTGTTTACTCCCAGAGAATGTTGAAAAGATAATGATCATCTACTCCTATCACTATTACCCAAATAAAATGTCTTGTGCTGCTGTGTGTACTGACGTAGATTTTGAAGAAGAAATTGCGTCTGTTTCTAATATATAGTAACTTTATACAAATGTTTTTATTAGTTTTATTACATATTAATTTTATTTGGTGACTTTTATTTCTTCTAGTTCTGAATTATCGATATCGATAAAATAATATTTCAAGCACTGGCTAAATTACGCTAGTGTTTTGTTTTGCCGTGAAAAATCCGAGCTCTGATTATTTCTATTAATTAACTTAAATTTAGCTATTTTACTAAATGACTCTAACACGTTTGTTAGGGCTAATCTCTTGGCAGCTAACGTAGTCGTAATTGATTATACAGTTTTCTGAAATTTGTATTATTCCTACGTCATGAATCATAATTTCTTGCCTCTGACCGTCACACACAATGGACACAGTCTCTGGGTATCTTGTCAAATATAGCCAAGTGTTTGTCATCTGAAGTTGTTTCCAAATGATATCGCTAGTTATGCTATAACTGCGAATAGGACAGTCGGTAGTATTGTCATTTTTGGTTATCAGTTTAACAATGCAATTTTGGTGTAATTGCATGTTCTTCACCGCCAGAGGAAAACAAATGTATTTAGTTAGTCTATGCAAACAGTTCTTAAATTCATCGTGAGTAAGTTGAAAATAGCGTTCATTATTGTAGTCTATTCCCATAAATGTCTGTGGAATGTCCATGCTCTCAAATGTTCCGTTACTATTTTTCTTAGGAATTGGAGTAATGTGTACTAGGGCGGAGGCGGGTCCATATGCAAGATATAATTTGCGACCGGTCGCTACTTGTGATGGGTCTGTCTCTATGGTAACTACCTGTCCGGTAGTTAACATGGTGAAGGGCCTCGGGGGGAGCTCACAGTTGCCGAGAACCCCGAGGCAAAACTGGTCGTGCCCCTTCCCGAGGTTACTGCCTGTTAACTGCCTGGTTCTATCGTAGAAACAGGCAGAACGGAAACAACCAGTTGAGCCACTTCGGGGCGCATTTGCAAAGGGTCGAATGTCATATTCGAGAATCGGTGGCGACATCCGTATGCCGCTGTCGAGGACCGAGTATGGTAGGTGACTCAGTGCAAAAACGCCTTGCCTAGGAATCCCAACACATCCCTATCCCTGAGATGGGTCATTACTTGTCGGGCCCCTGCCTGCCTGCCTTCGTGTGCGCGTCCCTGGGGAATCGACTGCTGATAATTCATCGGTCGAGTCTTTCGGGGGCGGATCCATGGAGGAAGGGTGGCGGGAGCTCGTGAATAATGACCTATATCCTTTATAATCAGCCGTAAGCGATGACGTGGCATGTCGCAGCGGGCTCTCCATCCACAAAGAAGGATGGTTAGCGGTAGAATGCCACCCGCGTGTTTGTGCCGTGCGCGGGGACCCGTACGGGTGGAGAAGGAGATCCTGGGAGTGGGTTTTTCGAAGCGGGGGTCTGCGGTCGTTATCCCCGTTAGACGAAACTCCTTTGGCTCTAGATTCATCTCACACGGGAGGTCCTGAAATAGCCAGTCAGGATCAATCGGCTGTCGTGTCCAGTCTGATGGCCACATGGTGAGTGTCCTGGGGTGTGGGGTGCATAATCGGCGGAGCACGATTCCTGAGTCGGCTGTGGGAGTTGACGATGGTTTTGGCACCGTGCGGATTCATGCATAACACACTTTTGGGGCGCTATATTAGTCTGGTATCCCTGGTGCGTCAAAGCACCCCCAAATGTGAGGGCTCCGAGGAGGGTGGGGAGCCAGCCTAATGAAAATTTTCAATGGAGGTATTATGGACACACATTTACCTAAAACGACGGAAGGGAGAAATGCCGGACCCTTAAGGGATGAGGCTATGGCGCAGGGCGCAAAAGCGGGACCAGCGGGTCGTGTACCTGTTCAGAACAGGAACGCGGGAGCTGGGAAAGCGATAGGGTCTGCTAGGACTGACGCGGCGCATACCGCAACGGACAGGGGCTGGGGTGGAGCAACCAGTTCCAAAGGTACCGTCCAACCTTTTCCCTCAGGGTTGAAAAGTGGACACGCTCAGCAAGCTCCCTTAGGGAAGCCGACTGGTGCAGGTACTGGAGGAATGGGGGGCGGAACTGCAGCCACCTGTGATAGGCGGGCAGGAGCACCGCTTCCAAATCCTGCTGGAGCGGCACCGGTCGCCCTTGATAGCGTGGCCAACCCCCAGGGTTCGGACTCGCAGTCGGGTGGAGGAGCTGCTCTTACCAGGAGGCAGAAGAGGCGTGCTAAGCTGCGAGCAAGGGTGGGAGCACAAAATGATGTGCCCACAGCGAGGGTTGAAGCAACCCAGAAGAAGAGGCCATTGAGAGAGAGTGGCGAATCTTCCCTGCTCGCTGGCGACCACAAGAGACCGAAGGTCGGTGGCTCGTTCGCTGAGGTCGCTGCGAGCGAGAAGATGGTCATTGTCCCAATGGCCTTTCCGGCCGAGAAGATCTTGGTAGGGCAGGTAACACCGATCCAGACAGCCATTATAGAGCTCATGGTGGAGAGCGCTGTGGATCCCCTACCAAGGGTCTCCGTCGGAAACGTCGTGGGGGGCGCCCTCCACGTTAACTGCGTAGGGAGGGAGTCTGCCACATGGCTCAGCTCTGTAATCGGGGGAGTGGAGATTGCCGGGCTGCGCCTTAGGGTCATGGCCGTCAAGGATCTTCCAAAACCAGTCAAGATGGCCTGGAAAACGAAGATTCTTGCCGGCGTTGACCTGAAACTGTTCTTCCGTCTGATGCAGAGGTTTAATCCTCGGCTCCACACGGAGGAATGGAAGATAGTGGATACCTTGGCGACGGACACCGGTACCAGGAGAATCGTTTTGATGGACCGGGTGTCGGCGGACGTCATCAAGGAATCTGGCTATCAACTACACACAGGGATCGATCTCAGCTCATTCAAGCTCCTTGAGGATGCGGAGGGAAAGGGGCATGGAGGGGCTGGGAGCGGTCCCTGTGTGACGGTAGGGACACAGCAGGCGCCTGTGGAGGCAGCCGCAACGGCCCCTGATTCAGCGGAGCCACCTTCTGGTGGCGGAGCAGTTCAGGTGGCAGAGGGACAGTCGGCAGAGGGGGCGGGCATGGTGTGCTCAGGGGGGGGGTGATGCCGGACCACGTATGGCTCGCGAGTCGTCACCGTTGTCGTCGGTGGCTGGCTCGGAGGAATTACGTGGACTGGCGGAGCTCTACCTGGAGAACGCCCTGTCACCCATGTCCTTTGACGACACTGTCCAGGAGGTGGCTGCTGATCTCAGCACCACCAAATAATAAGAGGACTCATGGAGGGCCTAAGGTGTGTACAAATAAATCTACAACACAATAAAGCGGCCACTGCCCTTCTGGCAAGGCAGCTAAAATGCGATAAGTTTGATATTGCTCTTATTCAAGAACCATATATTTATAAAGGTGAGATAAGAGGCTTAAACGGTACTGGAGGGACAATAATATACCTTTGCCCCGAAACTAATATGAGGACATGTATATATGTTAAAAAAGGCGTTGATTTTATGATCTTACACGCTTTCTGTTCCAGGGATCTGACCACAGTCAAGATCCATAACAAGGGGGGGGGGGTACGGCACTCATCATCTCATCAGCCTACCTTCCCTATGAGGCAACAGATCCAATTACACCACAACTGCGAGATCTTGTTGCGTACGGCAGCCGGGCGAACACCGACCTGATAATTGGCTGCGACGCTAATGCGCACCACGTCATCTGGGGCAGCTCAGATGTCAACAGAAGAGGGGAGAAAGTACTGGATTTTCTGGTGAGTTCTTCTCTACAATTACTAAACAAAGGCAATGAACCGACATTCGTCAACGCTAGACGAGGTGAGGTTATTGACATAACGTTAGCTTCTAACAATGCTAGTAATAATACTAACTCATGGCATGTATCTCAAGAAATTTCTTTATCAGACCATAGATATATATGCTTTAAGTACAAGACTATAATCCCAGTAGAAACTGTACGTAGACGGAACCCCAGATACACAGACTGGTCAGCTTTTAGGAGCGACCTGAAGGCGGATCTAGGGGATCCAAAAGGCAAGCTAAACTCTATTATTGACATAGAATTCGAAGCGGACAAAATCGTCCAAGCTGTATTAACGGCATGGACCAGCAACTGCCCGGAAAAGAAAAACCTGGCCAAGAAGATACCGTGGTGGAATCCAGAGATCGTAAAACTCAGGAAAGAAACACGGGCCATCTTTAACGATGCTAAAAGAACTAACAACTTCGAGCATTATGCACGCAAACTCACGGAATTCAACAAAGCCGTGAGGAAAGCAAAAAGGAAAGCGTGGAGGAACCACTGCGATCAGATAGAGTCTTTACCGGAAGGCATGAGATTAACAAAAGCGCTAGCCTCGACAAAGTCAGTACCTCTCACCTCAATCAGAAGAAGTGACGGACTGATGACAGAAACGGGGTTAGAAACTCTCAAAGTAATGTGTGAGACACACTTCCCAGGCTCGGTAATACACCAGGGCGAACCAGACGAAAGTACAATTAGTGTCGTAGAACAGTCAACGAGAACTACTAGACACAATTGGGACACGTCAAAGAAGGTAGTAGATCACAACAAGCTAAAATGGGCGCTCTCGACATTTCAGCCCTATAAAACCCCGGGCCCAGATGGAATCTACCCCATCCTACTACAAGAAGGCGCCAATGTACTCATACCACACTTGAGTAGACTGTACAGGGCGTGCATAGCCTTCGGACACGTTCCGCGTGTTTGGAGGATGGTAAAAGTAACGTACCTACCTAAACCGGGCAAGGCAGATTACACAGAGGCCAAATCATATCGGCCAATAAGTCTTTCATCATTCTTCCTCAAGGCGTTGGAAAAACTGGTGGATAGACACATAAGAGATGGTCCGCTCAAAAGACATCCTCTGCACCAGATGCAATGTGCTTATCAGGCCGGCAAATCAACTGAGACAGCACTGCACCTGGTGACGACCAGAGCAGAACAGGCAATAGAAAACAAAGAACTATGCCTTGCTGCTTTTCTAGACGTAGAGGGAGCGTTTGACCGCACCACCTACCAAGCAATTAGTGTTGCAGCATTAAAACACGGCATAGAACCGACCATATGTAAATGGATAGGCAACATGCTAAATAGCCGACTTATTAAGTCCTCTCTTATGGGTGACGAAATTATTGCAACGGCCACAAAAGGTTGCCCACAGGGAGGGGTTCTCTCACCAACTCTTTGGAGTTTGGTAGTCAACTCGCTCTTGGAGGAACTGAATAAAGGCCCAACTTATACGGTAGGGTATGCAGATGATTTAGTGATACTTGTTAACGGGAGATTCCCCAGCACGGTATCAGAAATCATGAACGGAGCACTGAGGCTTGTGGAGCAGTGGTGTAATAACCACCAACTCTCGATCAATCCAGGCAAAACAGTGGTAATACCATTTACCAGGAAAAAGACCCTGAATGGTATGAAGCAACTAAGACTCTACGGAAGGGTACTAGAAATATCCAATGACGTAAAGTATCTAGGTCTGACACTGGACAAAGAACTAAATTGGAAAAAGCATGCCGACCTCACCATAACTAAGGCTATGAGAGTGTTTGGCATGTGCAGGTCAGCATATGGCAAAACCTGGGGCTTAACCCCGAAGGTACTGAGGTGGATCTATACCATGATGGTAAGACCTATCATACTGTACGGGAGCCTAGTCTGGTGGCCAAGGACACTAAAGAGCACATGCAGAGAAGCCCTAACGAAAATACAAAGAATGGCATGCATGGCTATCACCGGCGCATTCAAAACAACGCCAACGGCGGCGCTAGATGTATTACTTGATCTACCGCCGTTACACTTAGTGCTACAGTCTGAAGCGCGCAAATCGTTACACAGATTGGCTGTTGCAGGCCTCTGGGACGACAGCAAGCCGAAGACCAAACACACAAGAATGGAATCTGACAATTTCATGGATAGGCTAACAAGCATGGGCTGTGACAAGATGCAACCCAAGTTTGTTTTCCAAAAGAATTTTAAAGTAAAAATTCCCACAAGGGCCGACTGGGCCGAGGGTCTTGAACCACCAATCTCTGATGGTGAAGACAGCATATGGTACACAGACGGTTCCAAAATAGGATCGAGTACGGGAGCTGGCATTTATGCAAATGACTACAGTAGTAGTATAAGCATGGGCAATTATGCAACAGTGTTCCAAGCGGAAACGTATGCTATTATTGCCTGTGCACAAGAGAATATAGATAGACAGAGCCGGGGAAAGAATATCTATATACTCAGCGACAGTCAGGCAGCGCTTAGAGCACTTATAGCGTCCAAAGTGGAGTCCAGACTGATATTCAATGGTATCCAAGTCCTCAACAGGCTTGGAAGGCAAAACAAAGTGCAACTGATGTGGATTCCAGGGCACGAGGGCTTTATCGGCAACGAAAATGCTGATGAGCTTGCTAGAAGGGGCTCTATGAATAACTTCTTAGGCCCGGAACCATTTGTGGGACTCTCAAAGGGAACCATAACAACGGCCATAAAGGACCACACCAAATATAAACACCAACAAGAGTGGGGTAGTTTGACAGGTCTAAGGCATTCAAAGCTCTTCATGCACAGAGTTGACTCGAGCTGGAGCAAAAAGCTTTGGAAACTTAGTAGAAAAAGGCTCCAAATCATAACAGGAGTTTTTACAGGCCATTACGCCGTGAAAGGAGTACTGGCTAAAATGGGACTGTCAGACAATACTGATTGTAGAATGTGTGGCGAAGAGGAAGAGACAATAAAACACTTAATGTGTGAATGTCATGCTCTTGCCAGACTAAGAATGAGGGACTTTGGAATCGGCTATCCAGATCCAGAGGACCTCAAAGCACTGCCCTTGAGCTCCATCGCCCAACATATGGAGATGGTTGAAAAAGCTCTTGAGTAAGTGTACTAGGGGGCAATTACACAAAAGATCCCTTTGGGTCGAAGTGTATCCATATGGGCCCCCGAGCCAAATAAGATAAGATAAAGATAAGATAATGTGTACTAACATGTATGTAGCCTTTTCTGCTATTTTAGGGTTCAGTACACTGTATATTGTTGCTTTTGAAATGTATATCTGCACGATCCCCGAATAATAGTCAATTATTTCCTCAATGTAGTTGTGTGCCAATTGGTAAGATTAAAGTACTTGTATTTGAATAGTATTACTGTTTATTGACTCGTACCATTTGCTGTTTTCATTAATGTAGGTCATTGCTAGGTTAAGCTTGGTCTGGAATCGTTCTAATTTATTTCTAATCCTTTCTTCTGTGTCGTTAACGGTTGAGATTGTCGAGATCATAAATTTTGTTTGATGATTAGCAGCATCTATTAGCTTTTGCTGGTTTTGTTGCAAAGTGTCAATATTTTTGTACACTTCGTCGTTGACCCCGAAAACTGACGTCATTAACTGGCCCAGTAATCCTCTTTTTTTCCGAGTGTGATTAATATCGGTTAAATATTCGTGAACTTTTTTAAATCTGTAAACTTCTTCTTGTAAGTGGTGATAATATTGTGTACAGTAAGTTTTACTTTCAATTGACATCGCGTAATTACATAGCGCCTGAAATTGGTTTGACACGTCTTTTGTCTTGTTTAAGTTTTCTTCTAGCACTCGTCTTTCGTAATGTACTACGATTCTAAATGTTCTAGAGTCGCATTTCCCATTTGCTCAATATAGAGTCCTGGGCTAAGGTTCTTGGTTGTGTAGTTCGCTTCTGTGAGACTACACAATGACAACATGGTAAAACACATGTCATGCAGCAATATAAAGCTCCTTATTTCGTTGTATAGTGATTTGTCGTATATTTGTTTGCGGTTGTGTTTTTGGCAGGCGGTTTAGTCGTTGCTGTCTCTAAGTTTCCATTAACTGGTAATGGTATAAGTGTGTGGATGGCTCGTTTCTGAATTGGTCCCGCATAGTCACACCCTGTATGACTAAATGGAAATGATTGCGTTACACGTGGTTTTGGAAGAGGTCCCATTTTCTGTTTTGCTGTTTCAGCCTTGTATCTAATGCACTTTACGCATTTATTAATGTAACTTTTTACTTTACGTTTTCCGCCTAGTATCCAGTGTCGCTGTCGTATGTATGCTAATGTCAGCTGATTTCCGCCGTGCAATGTTTGCATGTGCGCGTCGTGTATTATTGTTTTCGTCACGTGATGATCATATGGTAGTACTGTAGGATGTTTTTTGTTCGTACGGTAAGTGCGAGTTTTGTAATCTCCCACCGATGCGTATGAGTCCAGATTCGTCAATGAATCCAAACTTGAAAGTCGATTTCCTTTTGACAATTGTTGTACTTTTTTGAGCATTTTGTATTCTTGTTGGAAAGCTTGTATTTGTACTTGTTTAATAATGTGTTGTTTAGTTGCTTCGATTTCTTCACACGTCAATTTCTCCGACATTTTTTTGCGTCGTATAACTCTTAAACAGTACGAGATCACTCGTAACATCCTTTGAAAACTTGAAAATCTGTCATAAATTGTACTTGGGTCTTCCGGTAGTGCCAAAATCTGGTGACAGTGTTTAATTTCTTCTACTGGGTCAGGTGTAATTTCTGTAATGATTTGTTTGTTTGTTTGTAACCATTTTGGACCATTCCACCATAACTCGTGATTCTGCAATTTACTGGGTTCGATGCCTCTTGATATGACATCTGCTGGGTTTTCTTCGGAGATGACGTGGTTCCAAATTGCATTTGGTAAAGTTTTTTGTATTTCCGATACTCTATTTGCTACAAACGTCTTCCACCTGTCTGCTTCTCCACGAATCCATCCCAGTGTAATCATGGAGTCTGTGTAACAATAAATTGTCGTGTCCTTGCAGTTGAGCGCTTTGTTTACTTTATTCATTAATTTCGTAAGAAGGGCGGCTGAACATAGTTCTAGACGTGGAAGGGTCGTTTTATGTTTGTTTGGCGCGACTTTAGTTTTTGCTTGTAATAATGTTATTTTGTACGTGCCATTCACTTTCACTCGTCCATAAACGACCGCACCGAAAGCTTTTTCGGATGAGTCACAAAATCCATATAATTCTATGCCTGACTCATCGTAATGGATACCTTGGTATCTTGATATTTTCAAGTGTTTTTAATTGTTGTTGAATATTATTCCATTTCGTTGTAATGTGATATGGAACTTTGTCACTCCAGTCTATTCCAAGAATCCAGATTTCTTGTATTAAAAGTTTCATAGTGATTGTAACTGGTTGTAGCCAGCCGTGAGGGTCAAATAATTTAGCGATCTCAGAGAATATAAATCGCTTTGTCGGTTGAGCGTCTTCGGTTATGGTTATTTTAAACTGAAATGTGTCTTCTTCTGGCGACCACATAACTCCTAGTGACTTCCTTGCTTCTTCTAGTGGTAACTTAACCATTTTGTCGTTTGTGTTTTGGGTCGGAAGATTTTCTAATAATTCGGCACTATTTGAGGACCACTTTCTTAAGTTAAATCCTCCTGTACGCAACATGTCGGGTAATTGGGTCTGTAACACCCTTGTTTGTTTTAAGTCGTTCCCTCCAGACAGAACATATTCGACGTAAGAATCTTCTATAGCGACTTTGCTTGCTGCGGGAAATTTATGTTGTTCGTCTTTTGCCAGCTGTTGCAGCGTTTTGACGGCTGCGTATGGTGCGCAAGCCGTTCCATACGTCACTGTGGTTTACACATATTCCTCTATTTGTTGTTGAGGAGTCCACCTCCATAATATTCTCTGATAAGTATAGTCTTCTGGATGTATTTTAATGAACCGATACATCTTTTCTACGTCGGCCATAAATAATATCGTGGCTAACTCTTGCTGTAGTCGGGGGCCTTTATGCAAGTTGTCATTAAGGCTTATATTCGTGCTTGATTTTGATTCGAATACACAACGCAGTTTAGATGTCAATGCCTCTTCTCGAATTACAGGCTGATGTGGATTGTAAAACTTGCCATTGTAGTAGTCTGTTTTGTTTATTTTTGTCATGTGACCCATATCGTAGTATTCTTTCATGAAGTCGTGATATTCCTGGTGTAATTTCGAATTTTTTCCGAGCCTTTTCTCAAGCTGTATTAGTCGGGCAACTGCTTTTTGTCTAGTATTCCCGTAGTCCTGGTCTGGGTCCTTAAATAAAAGTCTGACCGTATAGGTCCCATCTGGATTTCGTCGTGTCGTGTCGTTATATAATTGTTCACATTGGTTGTCAATGTTTTTCATTTGATGGTCATCTGTGACCTCTTCTAGCTCCCAAAATTTTGAGAAGTCTGTGTCGTCGTAGCGCGTGACTAAGCTTGTCAGTTTTAGTCCCTTTGAACTTTCGGTGAATCCTAGACCGCTCAATATCCACCCTAGTTCTGTATTTTGAGCGATGACGCCATTTTCTAGCTTGTCGAATCCAGGTAACAATAATTTTCTGTAGTCTTCTGCGCCCAAAATAATGTCAATCGGACCTCGTTTGTAATAAGTAGGGTCGGCAAGTATTTTATTTTCCATTTGTTTATTCTTTAGTGCTTTTATATCTTGATTAGTCAATGACCCAGTAAGTTTTGGTAGTATGATAAGTGACGTTTGTAATGCGTACTCGCTCGAAAATCGTGGTCGTAATGTGGCGTCAATTTTGTAGTTCGAGGTTTTCGGCCTTTCATCGGCTATTCCTTTAATTTCTGCTTTTATTTTTTGGAACCCTAAAAGTTCTGCTAATTCTTCAGTGCATAAGGAAACTTCAGATCCTTGGTCACATAACACCCGCAATAACTGTGGTGACCCGTCTAACGCTGTCGTACGTACTAAGGCTGTGGCTAGAAGCACGGTTTTCATATTGTTGTCGGTCTGGTGAGTCGATGTATTCGTATTAATTTGTTCTGGTTGAGGCTGTTTTGGTGGTGATCTAAATGTTGACTTCGACGATCCTGGTCTTGTTCCATTTGCATTATTGTCATTACCGTAATTACGTAACCGATTTTTCGTTGATAAATAATCGTTAAAGTCTCTGTGTAACAGTGTAGCATGAGCCTTACCGCATGTGTCACACTTATTGTACTTTTGGCTGACGCACTGCTTTTTATTGTCGTACATTAGGCAAGTGTAACACATTTGTTTTTCATGCACATTTTTTATGCGGTCATTGACGTTTAGCATTTTAAATGACGTACACTGGTGAATGTTATGCTCGCCTTTGCAATACCAACATGAGCCTTTCTTCTCACCCCATGATAACGGTTTTTCTTGAGTCCATGGTAGCGATGATCCGGTTGAACTATATTGACTTGGTTTGCTCGATTCCAAACTTTTAAAACGTTTTTCCAAAAACTTCATCATTTTTTCAAAATTTTGTACTTTGGTCGGATCTTCTAATTGGTCCTCATACTTCATATTAGCGTCTGAATCCCATTTTCGGCTTACAATGCGAGATAATATTGGGTCCCTGTAGAAATGTCGATATTTTGATTTTTTAATGCCTCCAAACTTTCGTTGATACAGTCGTGCATGTTGCGTAACATTTTTGCATTTGCAACATGAATTTTTGGTAAGTCAAGTAACTTGTCTATAATGTCTGCGAAATAAGTGGCTCGTCCTTATATCGCTTCGCTAGTAGTGTGAGCGCTGCCTTATAGTTGACCTCGTTCACTGTCAAATACTTGATAAGCTTTTCTGCCTCGCCTCGAACATGCGTCTTTAGGTATTGCATTTTTTCTGTTATCGAAATAGTACAGTCGTCGTCAATAATTTTCTTGAATAAGTCATAAAACGAATTCCATGATTCATAGCCTCCAGTGAAGTATGGTATGGTAATCCGGGGTAATTTCGTCGATGTAGTCTTCATACTTTGATTCGAATTGTCGTTTATTTTTTCTTGTAAAATGTCTATTATTGAGTCGTATTCACCTTGCGCGATTTCAAATAAATTGTCTGTAAAATACTCGTCGCTGAGTGTACCTTGCTCCATAAGTAAGTGCATATGGTTGTCGTCTATTTCTTGAAATTGTTTTTCTAGACTTTTTACTAGTCCTTGTAAGTGCCATGTCGGTTTTTTCTCGACAATAGCGGTCTGTGCAGTTGATAACTTTTTCTTGAACTGGTTAAGTCGATATTTTTGGATAAATAACTTTGGCGTCGTTCCGAAGTCTTCCGTCGTTGTCTTGTCTTTCGTCTTGTGGTCCTGCCCACTTGCTTGAGGCAAGTTGATGTCAATTTGTGTCTTTAAATATGTTTCGTGTGCTGCCAGGTGTTCCTTGGCCGCGTCATATGACTTTTGTATTTGTGAGTCGAAGTAACGCCAAGTCGTGTATTTGTGAGCCGACATTAGTTCTTGCTCCTCTAACAACTTGTGGTTTTGTAATGCTCGTTCGTAAATGCTGTCCAGTAGTGCTCTTCTCTCGTCAATATATTTTTGCGTCTTCCGTGTTTTCGAATCTTTTTTGATGTTATCCCATATCCTCTCGATATCCAAATAGTCTTTTTCTTGACTTTTGATTACTTCGTTGATATGCAACACGTCCATTGTGTCTTCAGTCTTCTTTCTTCTTTCTTGATGCCCTACTTTCCCTAACCTACTCCTATTTACCTACAACGTCAATACGTCAGTGACCCTGCGCCCTCGCATACTGTTGTGCAACTCTCAATCAACTGGTGGAACCTGCTTGTGGGAAGCCAGCGACCGATTTGCTACTATATGGGAACCTTCTCAGGGAACACTAACGTATAAGTACTTCAGTCCACCACGCACTGATGTTTGGGTACACCAGCACACAGCTTTCCAAAGTGTCAGTCAGTCAAACCAAATAAGGGACAAAGAGGGCCGCAGTTCAAAGTTGTTCGAAGGACCAAATGTTAAATCCTGAAGGGATTCAACTAACTTTATCTATGGGAGAGCTGTAACCTTTTGTTCCTAACTCCTACTGCCCTAATCAACCCTAAACAACCCTAATTCCCTAGCCCTACCATAGATTCAAGTATATATAAATAAATATAATAAACAGGGATGCCTGTACCTTTGCTACCTACGGGTACAGACGGAAGGTTGGAAGGATATGGGTAAATGGGTTTTTGGATAGTCACTGCTAGTTACACAGACTCATGCAACTAATTGAGGCGTGAAGGTGTCTTATGCCACAGTGACGGAGTAACCTGGTTGATGAAGTAAACACGGTGTCCAAATGAAAAAAGAGAGTTTATTTACAATAATTATTCTATTTATACAAAATCCTGCATATGAGTGATTCTATACAATTAAAGTTACGTTAGTGTGCGTTGCCGTAGTCGACGGTTTTTGTTGTCCCAATTTGCTCTGCTGCTGATGTAGTCGTATGTTCAACGCACGTGAACAATCTTAATTGGCACAACTTCAAAACATTGTAATTCATTTCTTCGACGTATTGCTTTAAGACAATTTTATATGTCCTACTGCACATTTATATTACTGCATATTTACTGTTGCCAGAAGTGGGTTAGGTTAGGTTAGAACTGCGTCCCCCAAGAAAGCGAACTGTTGCCAGAAGTGGGTTAGGTTAGGTTAGAACTGCGACCCCCAAGAAAACGAACTGTTGCCGGATGTGGGTTAGGTTAGGTTAGAATTGCGACCCCCAAGAAAACGAACTGTACCCAGAAGTGGGTTAGGTTAGGTTAGAACTGCGACCCCGAAGAAAACGAATGTTGCCAGAAGTGGGTTAGGTTAGGTTAGAACTGCGATCCCCAAGAAAACGAACTGTGGCTAGAAAAGCCACACATGATCAGATAATCAATTTCATATCTGAAACTACCTACATAGATATAATCGCGCAGAGTGAGCCCACTGACGAGATTGCGTTTAGTTTCGATAACGAAATATTACCAATTGAAATAATTTTATGCGGCATATTATTACATGTAAAAAAATATTTAAAAAAAACCCGAAATGAAAAGCCGAGCTTACTGAAATAAGTCAACTACCAATTAAAAGACCTTGGTTCAAATTACCTAGTAACGAGTCCTCGACGCAATGACTTGTCGATGAAATAAAAATACTTGAAACGTTGTCTTTGAAATAATATTCGATTAAATGTCTGTCGGCAATTCAATGGTAAACCATCCGGAACACTACGCTGCGCTCCAAAACTCAAATAGTTGACGTAACTGGCTGGACATGTCTATCGCATGCAGAATGACTTGTGGACTAAGATCGCCACCGAGTGGTGACCCGACAGCTCAAATCGAGGATCCGGCAGACCCCGCCGGCGGTGGCGATACGAACTTGACTCCTTTTTGAAAAGATGGCCAGAGACTGCACATGACCGGGATGAATTGAAAAAGTGGGGGGAGACCTTTGCCCAGCAGTGGGACAGTATAGGCTCACAATGATGATGATGATGACATGTAATTTGACATGTAATATTTTAAATATTATAAATAAATGACTAAGACAATGATGCGAAAGTTTTTAGTGGAGCTTGGGTCTGGGGCTGTTGCTGGGGATGCAACCGCTAATGTAAATAAAAGAAAGAAACTTTTTATCCAAGAGAATTTCAAATCTTTCTAAATTATTGAACGTGAAAGTTTGATTGTTAGTATGGTACTCTATGTTTATTACGATTATTTTTCCTAATTTGTTTGTGTAAACTTCAGGATGATTCATGCTGCAGTATTCCGCGTTCTACACGACACTTCCGACACTTCATTTTGTATAGAAGACATCACGTGACCTCCGAGGTCCGGATGCTCGTTACGTAGCCGGAACGTAGACGGAACGATCATGTTTTGTTGTTTGAGCAACCCTCGGACCAGGCTCGTCGCGTACGCGGCCCGTTGACCACTCGGAGACTCTACGACGGCAACTTAACTGCACGGCTAGCACATCTTACGCGCGACAGGCGCGAGACAGATCGGTGTGACTTCATGCGTTGTCGCTAGTTGGCAGCACAACTTGCGCGTGAAAGGAACGACAGACTCGCGATCAAATGCCACTGTCATAAAATGACAGTGACTCGCGACTTAGAATCTAAAATCCTTAGCACAACTTTTAATTCTCTTCGCGACAGTTGCAGCCGCGGGTGCATGTTATGCTACCGGAAAGCGAGATTTTTGACAGGCGCGAGAAGGTATTCCCTACTCGCGACTTTAGTCGCTCTTGCAAGACGTGCTAGCCGTGCTGAAGTTCTTATATGCAACAAGGCGGTGTTGGGAGGCTGGAACCCGAAACGGCGCGGGCTCGGCTCGTGTAGTGCTCGGAACGTTCGTTGGTGGCTCGTCGATGTGTAGGACCTCGGGAATGTTATCGAATTGTTAATAAAAGTACTGTACCTTTAGTGTACCTCAGTGTACCTTCAGCAAAAATCAGTGTACCTCTTTCTAAAACGAGATTTTTCCAAAAAAAGGTCCACCCGCCATCCTGACGTCAGGATGGCGGGTGGACCTGGTAAATGATACATTAAACCACATATAATGTATGTGGTTATAGTGTACCTTCAGTGTACCTCTGTATAACTTTAAAAACAATCTGTATACCTCTCCTCAAAAGGAGCTACGCTCAAAATAAGGTCCACCCGCCATCCTGACGTCAGGATGGCGGGTGGACCTGGTAAAGCTTGCACTATATCACTCAAAAGGTATGTGATTAGTTTGCATCTTCAGTGTACCTCAGTGTACCTTTAGTAAAAATCAGCGTACCTCTTGCTAAACCGAGATTTTTTCGAAAAAGGTCCACCCGCCATAAATCTTATTTTAAGCGTAGCTCCTTTTCAGGAGAGGTATGCAGATTGTTTTTAAAGTTATACAGAGGTACACTGAATGTGCACTATAACCACATACATTATATGTCGTTAAATGTATCATTTCATAGGTCCACCCGCCATTCTGACGGGTGGACCTTTTTCGAAAAAATCTCGTTTTCGGAAGAGGTACACAGATTTTTACTAAAGGTACACTGAGGTACACTGAATATGCAAACTAATTATATACATTTTGAGTGATATAGTGCAAGTTTTACCAGGTCCACCCGCCATCCTGACGTCAGAATGGCGAGTGGACCTGGTAAATTTTGCTTTTTATCACTCAAAAGGTGTGTAATTAGTTTGTATATTCAGTGTACCTCAGTGTACCTTTAGTAAAAGTCAGTGTACCTCTTGCAAAAAAGAGTTTTTTTTTCAAATAAAGGCTCAGCTGCCATGAACCTTTATTTCAAAAAATCTCTTCTTTGCAAGAGGTACACTGATTTTAACTAAAGGTACACTGAGGTACACTGAAGATGCGATCTAATTACACAACTTTTGAGTGATATAGTGCAAGATTTACCAGGTCCACCCGCCATCCTGACGTCAGAATGGCGGGTGGACCTGGTAAATCTTGCACTTTCTAGATCTAGCACTAGATCTCGGTTTAGCAAGAGGTACGCTGATTTTTACTAAAGGTACACTGAGGTACACTGAAGATGCAAACTAATCACATACCTTTTGAGTGATATAGTGCAAGATTTACCAGGTCCACCCGCCATCCTGACATCAGGATGGCGGGTGGACTATAACCACATACATTATATGTCGTTAATGTATCATTTCATAGGTCCACCCGCCATTCTGACGGGTGGACCTTTTTCGAAAAAATCTCGTTTTAGCAAGAGGTACACTGATTTTTACTAAAGGTACACTGAGGTACACTGAATATGCAATCTAATTACACACCATTTGAGTGATAAAGTGCAAGATTTACCATTTCCACCCGCCATCCTGACGTCAGGATGGCGGGTGGACCTGGTAAATATTGCTTTTTATCACTCAAAAGGTGTGTAATTAGTTTGTATATTCAGTGTACCTCAGTGTACCTTTAGTAAAAGTCAGTGTACCTCTTGCAAAAAAGAGTTTTTTTTTTCAAATAAAGGTTCAGCTGCCATGAACCTTTATTTCAAAAAATCTCTTCTTTGCAAGAGGTACACTGATTTTAACTAAAGGTACACTGAGGTACACTGAAGATGCGATCTAATTACACAACTTTTGAGTGATATAGTGCAAGATTTACCAGGTCCACCCGCCATCCTGACGTCAGAATGGCGGGTGGACCTGGTAAATCTTGCACTTTCTAGATCTAGCACTAGATCTCGGTTTAGCAAGAGGTACGCTGATTTTTACTAAAGGTACACTGAGGTACACTGAAGATGCAAACTAATCACATACCTTTTGAGTGATATAGTGCAAGATTTACCAGGTCCACCCGCCATCCTGACGTCAGGATGGCGGGTAGACCTTATTTTGAGCGTAGCTCCTTTTGAGGAGAGGTATGCAGATTGTTTTTAAAATTATACAGAGGTACACTGAAGGTACACTATAACCACATACATTATATGTGGTTTAATGTATCATTTACCAGGTCCACCCGCCATCCTGACGGCAGGATGGCGGGTGGACCTTTTTTTGGAAAAATCTCGTTTTAGAAAGAGGTACACTGATTTTTGCTGAAGGTACACTGAGGTACACTAAAGGTACAGTACTTTTATTAACAATTCGATAAAATTCCCGAGGTCCACCCGCCATCCTGACGCTCACGGTATATTGTCGCCTAGCGTAAGACAGTAAAAGCTCTACTTAGTTTGGGGCTTGGTTGATCTGTGTGCCTAAATCGTAAAGTATTTATCGAGTCTTTGCAAATGAAGTCACAAGCCTAAGTTTACAAATTTACACTGTTCCCGTGAAATAATCTGCTCTGTAATTATATTTCGTTACAGAGTGTAAGTGAATCGTTTTTACGCTGAAACACCTCCTTTCCCACTTTTTCTCCTTAAGTATTCGCATCAAGAAATGGATGCTAAATTGCTTTCTCTCCCCAATAAGTATCAGATGGCAAGTATACGTTACTCTGGAGTACCGGTATGCTCAGTGCATTATTTTTTTCTGTTA
Organism: Pammene aurita; assembly: GCA_947086415.1. Classification (NCBI taxonomy): domain Eukaryota; kingdom Metazoa; phylum Arthropoda; class Insecta; order Lepidoptera; family Tortricidae; genus Pammene; species Pammene aurita. Next base: position 12,730,715 of record OX352299.1, read on the forward strand.
TCAATGTCTCGATAAAAAGGTTTATTTATTGCTACTGCGCCCTAGGGAGGCTTTATTGGGACATTTTTTCCTAGCTCGGGAAAGCTTTTTATGTTAAGGCTCTAGGTCGTACCTTTATATTGTATATTGAATAACCGTAGGTAACCGTGGATTGTCTGTGAAAATTTATTGGTCATGAAATGAAATGAAATTATATATTTCAGGTATAAGTACCATACAGAGTTAGTAACAATTATGGCTTAACCTATGTTAGTATTAAAAATATTCTTAAATTATAATTACAAACCCGGGAAGAGATCCCTTAAAGGGATAAGTTCGCCTTTGTACTTTGTTTGTTTTTCTTTTATCATGTTTGTTTTGTTACGTTTAAATGTACAATAAAGTGTTTACATACATACATACAAACTAAAATAAAATATAATATTAATTACTAAATTAAATTAAATTAATATTATTGTTTCGACGAGGCATGCTGCATGAACCCAATACAGTTCATCCCGACTAATGCGTTTAGTATGCTGTTGATACCGCATTGCAGCCTTGCAGCCTTACAACAGGGCCCGATTCGACACGCCAAACTGCGAGACGTGGCTCTCACACTTGTCTCGCTAGGTGATAGAGTGAAATCCATCTGTCCACACGTGTCCGTACCTAACTGTCAATCTGTCAGTAGGTCTCGCTAGAGCGCTTTGTCTATGGCTATGGCCACCATTTTAGATGTTATTCTTGAGTGATTCCACCCCAAATTTCACAAAAGTGTGAGCTCATAGTTGTCTCGCTAGCTACTGTCAGTTATGCCATGTCGAATTGAGGCCCAAGGATGCTTTTACGGATGATAGCGTAAAAGTCATCCCCGACGCGCTGCAGTACCGCGGCAAACCCATTAGCATCCTAAACGCATTATTGTATTGTGATCGCAGGGCATAGTACGATCGCTGCTAAGCGTGCTTCAGAAAATTGTAGGTAATGTGATAGGTAGGTATATCGTTGTTATCGTATCTAGCCTATTCTACTTATGTAAAGTTTACTTGGCTTCGCTCTCATTATTAAACTTTATTAAATTTAAAGTGTTCGCTCTCATTGACTGAATTAAGTAGGTAGGTACCTACTCTGCCTTATGATCACCTTTATGTACATGGCTTATAGTTCAAAATCGGTAAGAATGAACTTTTGACACATCGCAACACCCGTAGAACGTAAACGCGCAAGATACTTTGAAATTATAAACAAAATCCCATAACGATTTTACGGCTTGTCATGTACGTAAACACAATATTTCACTTTTAATAAACATTACTTAATTAATGTTACATTTTTTCATATCTTAGTTATTGAATATTTTACGATAACAATTTAGCATGCAAACAGTTACGATCTACGCCTCCTTTTTTTTAAATTTAGTGTTGTGACCATGTCTGCTGTTCCGATTCATATAACATTTCCGTAAGTCGATAAGATCGATTATGTAATCAATAGGCAATATATAATAATAAAAATCAAAACAAAACGAAAATAAAATGAAGTACGATGCGAAAAAAGGTCATTACTGTAATTGTATCGGTTTTTTGAGTAATACTTCAGTGTTGAATAATTAATAATAAATGACTAAAACGCTCAAAACTTAAACTGTTGCCATATACATGGTGGAAAAAAATAATGGGCCCTGGAGGGGAACTACCTTAAAACGTTCAGATAGCTCAATTCGCGGAAAGGAAACATTCTTTAACAATGATTATAATTATATTCCTGATCAGACTTTACACATTACTGAGCATAGTTATGGAGCATCATAAGACTTTCTTATCATATTGTATTCATTATGGAAATATTATAATGCCATACATAATTAGTAGATTACAATTATCAAATGATCTTTTCCTAAATCATTTAATTTTTTTGCTTTGTTATAGTTATGTTTTCCTTTTTAATTTATTTTTGTATATTAGGCACAACTGCATACAACTCATCTTAACTCATATTCTCGGTGGAATCACTGACTTCCGAGTCACAGGCATCCGCCTAGTTCAGGAGACAGAGGCTCAAGTCCGGTGAAACTGTTTTAAACCTAATACATAAATCTCTCTTAAGCTATTTGCGTACGTTGTGCAAATTTAACTTATACTTGTATTAGGTTTAAGTCAATAAAGATTATTCTTATTCTCTTATTCTTATCATTTGAGAAGATTTGTGATACTAAATATATAGGCATATAACAAGAAAAAAATCGGTTGAAGTAAAATCGATTCGAACAATTCATAAATAATCGCTAAATTTGACAAACAATACGTCTTAGCCCCATCACTAATTACGTCAATACTGAAGTGTCAAAAGTTCATTCTTACAGATTTTGAACTATAGTATGATTTTGTGGAACCTTTTAAGGTTTTTGATTTTATTAATAAAAAGTAAAAATATTATATTATATTCGAAAAACTGTTCTTGTTACGCAGTCGCACACATGAGTACCTACGTACAAAGCCAATTTGATAATAACAAATTTCGTTGAATTGTAGACAATTTTTGCAAGTTAATTTTATTAAAAGATTGAATACATATATTTAAACTGAAATTAGATGTCATATACTTCAGAAAAAGTGACCAAACCCTCCGGTGTCCGAGGCCAGATTTGAACTGGCGTCTTCAGCTTTCGCGGCTGACGTCCTGACCACAAGACCACCCGGTCACGGCGGAACTTGACAAATTTTCTCATGTATATGCAATCTCTGAATTTGAAACGGCTAGGCGCCGTTGACCATACTCTAAGGGCATGCGCAGTACGTGTTTGCACCTCCTATCCGAATCACTTACGTGATTCTGGTATAGCGAGAGAGATGGTGCTGCCATCTATGACTCTTGAAGCAAATCAAATTATTTTGTTCAATATTTTTTGATTTGCAATTTTTTATTTACACTACTATATATAAACTGAAAATAGATGTCATATACTTCAGAAAAAGTGACCAAACCCTCCGGTGTCCGAGGCCAGATTTGAACTGGCGTCTTCAGCTTTCGCGGCTGACGTCCTGACGTTATATATAGTAGTGTAAACTTAAAAATTGCAAATCAAAAAATATTGAACAAAATAATTTGATTTGCTTCAAGATTTACATATATTTAGTTAACGAGATAACTTTGTAGATTTATACGTAGGTGTTACGCTCGTTGTAAACGTAACTTTATGTATGCTACACAATTCGAAGTAAAATGATTACCTAAGTAATTAAGTAAATAGCAAACCAAAGAATATAGCTCAAAAGAAACACTGAAGGAGTTTGAATACGAGCCAAAAGATAAAGATAGAAACAATAAGCAGGTACCTATCAATTTATTAACTCTTTTCAGCAAATATATAGACCAATAAAAAAAAAACAATTTGGAACGTCCGGGAATAGATTTGTGGAAGCTAAAGGTTACCGAATGCGGGCCATATATCAGCGGGGATGTAGGACCCGCCTGCCGAATGTACGCAATGCCGTGGCACGGTGCCCGGGATAAAGAGTGGGTCACTGGCCTGCGTACTCGACACGTACGTCGTACATGCACTGGTATTGTTGGTTAAGTTCGTAGTGGTTATTTATTATTTTTCACGCTACTGTTCGGAAATGTGACAAAAGATGGTCAAAATCCAAGCTGGAAAGTAAGCATTTGCTGTAGCACCTGAACCACCACTACAGCAATGTTATTGTAGCGATGAAATGTCATTCGTTGGAAAGTAAATTGTCCAGTTATGTCATTGCATTCATTAAAAACATTAAAAGGTCTTTTTTGGCACAACTTTATGTTTCAAAAATAAAATAAGGTTGTTTATCGGGCCAACTACCTGTTTAAAAAAAAAAGAAACGTCAAAACCATTCATTCACCCTTAAGGCGCTTTTACTTTTTTAGCCGTTTGTGGTTTTCTATCAAAAACGCCTCTAAGTAATGAGTCGGTTTGAAGCAAACAACAGAAAATCGCTTCTTGAAAGTGAAAAAAAAGTAAAAAGGCGGGAATGGAATACTGAATTTGATATTCTATTAAAGCATTTATATTATTATGATGACAAATGTTTTTTTAATTTCCTCACAGTAGTCGTGAAAAGCACTATGTAATATCTCGGCCGAAAGCGCTATAGGTGGACTCGTATCTTCGAGGGCCTCCCCTGGCGGGTCGGCCCTCGAACTAACTCGATCCACCTATAGCTTACTTTCAAGCCTCTACAACAATGTACTATAGCCGCGATGAGAACTTGACAGATTAGCCATACACTTACGTCAATATTAATAAGGATTGACTGCTATCTCAATCCTATTCTAACGCGGTTATTTATTTGCGGTATCGAACAGAGTCGGTATGAAGAGTTTTCCACACAAAATATCGTATTGCATTTTTTTTCATTAAATAACAGAATTAAGAATTACATTGTTTTACCTCTGATTATTCTGCTTGTAACTTGTACTTTATGTGTTTCTTTATTTTGAGGTGTGCAATAAAGAGTATTACGTCCCCACCTGGCCATAATGCGAGTTTTACCGTAAGCGTAGCGAGCGGTAAAACTCACATTATGGCCAGGTGGGGACGTAAAGAGTATTTATGTTATGTTACGTTATTAAATGCATAAAATTAACATGTATGTCCGTCGTAATTAGTGAAGCTACTATAATTAATTTAAAACATTTCTAATCGTACCTACAATGGTACCTCACGCAATCACCATTCTGACAAAGTCGATTAGTTTTTTTCGTATTCATTTAATGACTATAAACTATTGTTTACTTTCCTACTAGCCTCGGTGCCTTCAAGACCAAATATAAGAATTTTACTCACAACCCACTTGTAAAATTTTATCGAATCTGTACCGCATCGTTAGTAGTATAGATTCACCGTATCTACCCCATCGTTTTCCCACCACCAAACCAATGGTTTTTCGGGATTATGGTGGTTTTTCGGGGCTATGAAACCTAAAAAAAAAAAGTTTGGTATGTTTTGGTACGTTTAGCCCTCCATTTAGATCGATTGCACTAGGTCTCAACAGTGCCCGGAGCCTCCTTCAGCACTTAGGCACTCCGCTAATTAAACAATACACGCTCTTCGACACCACAATAGAACCCTTGCTCACCTTTTTCTATTGTCTCTATTGTTAGCTCGACTCGGCGACATCGCATTGTTACCGAGCTCGGCAAAGGCATACTCCTACGTTGTAGTTTGTTCTTTACGTATTTGCGATAGGTTTTATAATTGCTTAATTGGTTACTCCTTATGAAAGACTAGGTATAGTACCTAAAGTTTCCAAAGTTTAGGTATTTAATAGGTATATTTTATATGGGCTGTTACGTTCTATTAGCACTCACACGTCGCTGTCTCTTTCAAACCTGTAAACTCGTTTTGAAGAAGCCAATATCAATATTATTTTTACGTTACATTTTGAGTAGGTAATTTACCTGACCTATTTCAATCTCACATGGTGATATAATTATTATTATTAATATTTTGTTACCTATAACTTAACGGGATTTTTAATGATCTAACAAACCTCGCGAACTGACACAATTACATTACCCTTTATTAGTCTGGACTGGAGTAGATATCAAATTTATACCTAACGTAATTAATTCACATTTCGCGAATATATATGCAAATTTCAACGTATCTATATGTGTTACAGCACAATATGAAAATTCTGGTATATGTTTCAACCCCATCAATTTTAGTTATTTAAAATCCATTCGTTTTCAGTTTTTGCCTAACATTTATTATTTCATGCAAATCCAATATTTGAAATATTATTTTATTGATTCTAGATTATTTCCAGTCTAGATATTTGTGTAGTCTTATTTTTTTTTGGGTAAATTATTTTACGCAGATCCAATTTTTGAAATATTATTTTATTGATTTTAGATTATTTATAGTCTAGATATTTGTGTTGTCTTAATTTTTTTTTGGGGAAATTATTTTATGCAAATCCAATTTTTGAAATATTATTTTATTGATTTTAGATTATTTCTAGTCTAGATATTTGTGTTGTCTTAATTTTTTTTTTAACTCGTAAATAACTTTGGTATATGTGACAACCGACTGCTATTTATTGGTGGACAATAAACATGACTGTGTTTTGAACAAGTTTCAACCTGTAAGTATGCTGTACGTTTCCGTAAACGAAGTTCCCATTATTTATTACAATATATAGATCTTTTGTTAATGTAGTATTCGGTGTGTGATTTATTGCATTCCTGTTTATACCAGTTAGATAGGTGGGGCGGTGCGATGTTTAAAGACTCCTTTGGTGCTCTAACTTAAAGTCGCAATTTCTATTATTAGTTTTTTCTTTATGCTGTCGGCTTGAGACCTTTACCTTTTTTGCTAGATGTCCTTTGAAGAAGGTAATAATTTACTTTTTATTCGTTTCTGAGAAAGATATAAATCAATCGGGTTTGAAGTCACACGCGATTTTCAAAAAAAGTAAATGCAAAAAAGATCTGTCGTTTAAATTCTTTACAATTCTTTTGATAATTTAATCTTTTGTTAGAAAACATTCCGCTGCAAACAAAAATTTACCTGTCCCCAAAATCCTGTTTAAATTCGTCGCTACCTACCTAGGTGGTCCTCTGTGCCCACCAGCCGTGACCTTTTTTTCAACACAAATTCATATAAAAAGGCTGAGGCTGGGGGGTAAATTTTAGAAACGAAGTGAGCTGCAAATCACGTGTTCAATTACGATTAAGTGAATAAATTTCTTAATTTTGACTAATCAGAGATAGAATTTGAAGGAACACTTTAAATTTCAAAGTATAAAAAACTTATACTATCCTGATTTATAATGTATATGTATAGCATGTCAATTGGAAATGATAATTGTGATGTTAAACTTCTTCAATTATGTGAAGACGCGGAGAAGGAATATTTTGAAGACCAAGAAATATATAATTTGTGTGAATCTTTAAGTCAACAAAAATATGAAATGTAAGTTAATCAATCTGTTTAAATATTTAATTAATTATACTTTTTTTTTCTACTTTGCATCTTGTTGGGGTGGGTGATCCAAGTTAAAACCTGTTGTTACATGTTTCATTACCTGACTTATGGATACGGAGGGGATAGTGGCATAAAAGTGGGTCCCCAGTTTTAAAATTATCTATAGCAAATTGAAGTTTCAGTGTTTTGTACCTGTGGTGTTGTGTGATTCAGTTTTGCAACATGGCATTTTATCTTGAGCCTAAATTAGAACGTAGCGAGATAGCAAGTTTTAGCAAAAAGTTAATTATGCAGAAATTTCATAGATACATCCGATTGTGGTTTATTGATGGCTTATTACCTGATTCCATTTTCGAAGATCAAGATATTAAACCATATTATACCCCATGTGAGGGTCATAGGAATCAAACACAGGATATTCATATATCAACTACTGATGTAGTAGACGGAGTCCTACCAATGCAAGCGTATTGTTTGCATTGTAAGAAATATACAAGTTAGTATTTTGTAGTTATTATTAATCTTTGTAATCATATTATAAGTAATGATGTAATTATATTATTTAAGATATTGTATTTTATTTCTTTAGATCCCAACAAGTTGGAGGCGGGATAGAAATGGCAACTACGGATCCTGTGTCTAAGGCATCAACAAAGAAGAGTCAACCTTCAACTAGCAGTGATTCAGCATCAACTTCTACAACACAAGCTTGCTGTATTGACGTAAGCACAAAAAATAATGACAAAATTGAATGTTTTGTATGCCATGTGTATGTGTTAAAAAGATATTTAGCAAACCATTTGAAAAGCAATAACCACAAAAACAATGTTCTTAGTTCAGACAGCGAATTAATCAACGTTCAGTTAATTGAAAATGCATTCCGAAACAGGGTTGGTACGTACAGAATATCAAGTAATAAAACTGATTACCAACCCTTTGAAACCCCCGAATCGTTTTTAGAAAAAAATAAAGATACAATTTTTACTTTATTGAATCGATCAGTTGCAGATCATTGTGCTTTAAAAGTTAATTTGATATTAAATGCAAATTTTTGTCAGGATACCAAACAGTTAAGAAATACATTTGATTTTCAATTAAACAATCAACTTTTTAATGTGAGCAGTGATAAAGATTTTTTTTTCATATCCCTCGTAAATGAAATAACAGAGAGATTAACCAACTTTGAAAGAAAAGATAGTGGATGGAGTTTGGTAAACATAAACCACTTAGACGTTAATGTTAATAAATATAAACCATTGCGCGGTTCTTCATATATTGAATTACCACGTGATATAACAAACAAAAGAGCAGTAATAAACATCAAAAACAATGATCATGAATGTTTCCGTTGGGCATTGCTTTCGGGTTTATATCCACCTAAGAAAAACAATCACGCTAATATGGTGAACTGTTATGTCAAATACAAGGAGAAATTGAAGTTTGGTGACATTCCTTTTCCTATCAAGTTTACTGATATTCAGAAATTTGAAAAGTTAAATGATTTAAGTATTAACGTGTTTGGTTTGGAGTATAATTCACAAAATAAAAGTCATGATATTGTTGGTTTTTTACACATTACAAGATGTAAAACAACAAAACATTTTAATTTGTTATACATAACAAAGACGAATAGAGGACACTATTGTCTAATCAACAATTTATCTCGATTAGTATCCGCTCAAATAAATAAATCACAACATGCTGTTAATATATGTGATGGTTGTTTGTCAAATTTTTCATCTAATCAGAATTTAGTAGAGCATCAAAAGAACGATTGTTTTCATATATGTACCAATTTACCCTCTGAAGAGGATAAAAGGAAAGATTGGTTTGACAAAATGACTTCTTGAAGTCAACTTAATTTCAATAATTACGAGCGTAAATTACGAGTTCCTTTTGTTGTGTATGCAGATTTTGAGGCATTTTTAAGTCCTATTCAGTCAGAACAATTTAATGAACAAACCACTAAAGATAATAGTCACTCCGCAACACCTGACAGTGATAAAGATTATGGAGATGATGATGATTATGTGGATGATAAAATCAAACGTAAACGCAGACGTATAGACAAGCGTTCCTCAACCATTAACATTCAGAAACATCAAGCTTATAGTTTTGGATACTATATTAAATGTGCATATGATGACAAGTTATCAATTTATAGAACATACAAAGGGGAGAACTGTGGTCAAACATTTATGAAATGTATTAAACATGATTAGGAGAGTATTTGTAAAAAGAATACATTTTCCAAGCCCCCTTTACCCTTAACAACTTTAAATAAAGAACACATTGCAAACAGCAAAGTCTGTTTCATTTGTAGTATGTTTAAACGAGGATTCCTGCGTTTCCTATAATTGGCATACCGGTGTTTACGAAGGCGTTGCACATTCACTTTGCAATGAAAGTACAGACCCCAAAACTTTGTACCTGTGTTTTTTCATAACTTAAGCAACTATGACAGTCACTTTATACTACATTGGGCTTAATTTTGAAGATGGTGATATAGAACCAATGCCACAGAACAAAGAAAAATATATTTCCTTTTCCAAAATGTTAAAAGTAAATAACCGTACAGTGAAATTAAGATTCGTTGATTCCCTTAAATTCATGTCTAGTAGTCTTGAAAAATTAGCTAAAAACTTAACAACAAACCAATTCAATTAACTAAAATTAAATTTTCCAAGTGAAGAAGACTATAAGCGCTTGATACGTAAGCGTGTTTACCCATATGAATACATGACATCATTTGATAGTTTAAACCTTACCGCCCTTCCTCGTAAGGATTTATTTTATAGTTCTCTGACTAATAGCCACATTTCAGATGAAGATTATGAATATGCTGTGGGTGTGTGGGATCACTTTAATTGTCAAAATATGGGGGACTATTCAGATTTATATCTGAAAACAGATGTTTTGCTACTAACTGATGTATTTGAAAATTTTAGAAATTTATGTGTTAAGACCTACGGTTTGGATCCAGCTCATTATTACACTGCCCCAGGATTGAGTTGGGATGCCATGTTAAAAGTTATAAAAATAAAACTTGAACTTTTGACGGATATTGATAAAATTGCTTTCATAGCAAAAAATATTCGAGGAGGTATATCCCAATGCAGTCACAGACATGCAAAAGCTAACAATGAATATATGTCAAACTATGAATCAAACCAACCGTCTTCTTTTCTTGTATATTTAGATGCAAATAACTTGAATGGTTGGGCTATATCTCAATCTCTTCCTACAGGTCAATTTGAATGGGTGAATGTAGAGACGAATTTTAATATTGCAGATGATGCTGATCATGATTGAATTTTAATATTGCAGATGATGCTGATGAGCTTTATCTTAGAAGTAGACATTGAGTACCCTAAAGAATTACATGATTATCATTCGGATCTACCATTCTGTCCCGAAAATGTATGTTTAGGTAATTCTAAAGCAAAAAAATTAATACCAAATCTAAACAAGAAAACAAACTATATTCATTACAGAAATCTTAAACAAAGTTTACAAAACGGATTAAAATTGCTTAAAATCCATAGAATATTAAAATTTGAGCAATCCCCATGGTTAAAAAGTTACATAGATGTAAATACCTACGTGCGATCCCAAGCATCTTCTGAATTCGAAAAAGATTTTTTCAAACTCATGAACAATTCAGTGTTTGGTAAAACTATGGAGAATGTAATGAAACGAGTAAACATCAAATTATTAAATCACTGGGAAAATCGTGGGAAATCTCAAGGAGTTCAATCTTTAATTGCGAAACCTGAATTTCATAGTTTATCTGTTTTTTCACATGATTTAGTAGCTGTTCAATTGAAAAAAACTAAAGTTTTATACAACAAACCAATTTATCTAGGTTTTTGCATTTTAGATCTTTCTAAAACTTTAATGTATCAATTTCATTACGACTATATGAAAACCAAATATCAAAATAATTTGAAATTGCTTTACACAGATACTGATAGTTTACTATATCAAATATTCACAGAGGACTTTTATGATGACATAAAATCAGATCTTAATTTATATTTTGATACTTCTGAATATCCAGAGGACAACGTGTATGGTTTCCCTCTGGTAAATAAAAAGCAACTTGGTGTTTTCAAAGATGAAAACAATAGGGAAATATTTAAGGATTTTGTTGGTTTGCATTCAAAAATGTACGCCATAGATGTACAAAATAAAGAAATTAAAGCTAAAGCTAAAGGTGTCAATAAATGCGTAACGGAAATATATGATCATGATAGTTTAAAAAAATGTTTATTTAAGATTAAAATTAAATATGATACAATGTTACGTTTCAAATCAATAAAACACATTTTATTTACACAGAAAATTACCAAAATAACGCTTTCCCGTAATGACACGAAACGATATTTGTTAGGGAATTCTATTGATACTCTTGCGTGGGGTCATTATAAAATTCCTCATAGTGTACTTTAAAATTTATTTAATTTACACAGAATATTCAATGAAATGTATTTATTTTTTGTGCAATGTGTATATTTTTTGTAAATTGTATGATTTAGTTTAGAAGTTAAAATTATCTCGTGTAAATTTTTTTTGTTGTGTTGTTTTTAATAAATGTTCTTGATAAAAGGAGAAACTTTAAAAAAAATTGACATTTGAAATTAATTCCTTTTCATAACAACACAATCCTCACGTTAATTCAAAATGATTCATTTTTACCATCCCTTCACCACTATTGTAGCTGGTCCGAGTGGTTGTGGAAAAACTAAATTTGTTACAAGTTTTCTTGAACATTCGAAAGAATTATGTAATGTTGAGTTTGATGAAGTGATTTGGTATTATGATGAAATGCAACCCCTATATAATCTAGAAAATGTAATTTATAGTCAAGGAATACCTGATATGTCCATGTTTGATGGACTGAAGCCCAAATTACTTATAATAGATGATTTGATGCGGGAATCAAATGGGCGACTGGTTGATATTTTTACAAAAGGTAGTCACCACAGAAATTTAAGCCTGTTTTATATTACTCAAAACATATTTCATCAGGGTAAAGGTCAACGTGATATATCTTTGAATACAAGATATTTAGTGTTTTTTTTAAGAATCCTAGAGATAAAACACAAATACGTTATTTGTCTCGTCAAGCGTCGTTGACGAAGCTTACAAAGATGCTACTAAAAACGCTCACGGCTACCTTATGATTGATCTAAAACAAAACACAGATGACATGTGTCGTTTTAAAACTAAAATATTTCCATTTGATGGCCATTGCACAGTGTATATCCCAAAGAAAGGATTTAAATATAACAAGGATCATCAAGTTTCAGTCAGTTCTAAATGATACATTCTCGAGTAAGCATCTATAAACATTTACTGGAAGCCCTGCATTTACTTAAACCAAAATATCGCACTGCTTTGCTTAAATCGTGCGATAAAGATGAGAGCAACATCATTTGTGAATGTATTTATAACGTTCTAAAGGGTAAAATTCCTTTAGATAACAAAGAAAAATCCAAATTAAAAAAATATAAGGAAACATTACGAAAACTAGTTTCAAAAGGCAAAAATAAGCTTAGAAAAACCGTTATTATTCAGAAAGGGGGTGCATTTTTACCGATAATTTTAGGTGCAGTTTTAAGTGCATTGGTAAACTCCTTATCTTAGATACAATGGAGAATACAAAGAAAATGTTGTTAGTAGAACCTGAATTTATTGAAAGACTTAAAAAAAGTGAAAATCAGGTGGAAAATTTATCATCCCGTCTGGATGGAGAAATGCAAACAATTCTTAGAAGAAAAATAAATGATCGTTAAAAGTGGGCATTATATTGTCAAGCACTACAACGATTTTTACATTTTGCTGAGGCAGATCGAAGACCATTTAAATTACCAATAGTGATGAATGAAGTGAACTACCTTACTAACGATAACTACAACGTTGCTTCGAAAAAGGAGGAAAATGTAAAAAAGAGGAAAGTATCCGAAAGGAGGAATCATTTACTCAGAACTTAAGCGGAGACGCAAATTCACCTGTGCCGGAAGATGTTTATGTCATACCTCCTGGTGTATCAAAGGTTGAATTACCTAAACGATATTCTCCATCCTATATTATAGATGTTATACCTAAATCGTACAGGACAAAAAGTCAGACGCTACTGCAAAACATTGTTCTGAATAGACCTAAAATTTGGTGGAAGGAGAACGGTGAAGTAGTTATAAACAGTCAGACAATACGAAATAGCAATATTCTCGATTTGGTAGGCGATGTGCTTAGACCGCTTAAACGCTCAAAACCAGTGGGATGGGAGGATTTCGCTAGTCTTTTAAATGATATAAAAGTTCCATCGTCATGTATTGGTAACCCCGAGACTTTAGAATTTATAAATAAAATTCAATCTAAACCTGAAGCTAACACTTCACAGGCTTCTATTAGCGCGCAAAACCTATCAATAAAAGAAAAAAACGCATCTACTCCTCTATCTACTAAGCCAAAAACGAGATCTCAAAAGAAAGTTGATTGGGAAAGATGGACAAGGAGTCCATCATTAGACATAAATAGAATATATTACGATATATCAAACCCGGCTGGATATAGTAGTTTAAATAATGTTATGAAGGAAATGAAAGGTCAAACGAATCGAGAGGAAGTGCAAAAATGGTTGCAGTCCCAAGAAGCGTACACTCTACATAAACCTGTTCATAAACGTTTCTCGCGTAACAAATACATCCTGTCAAACTACAATGAACTATGGCAAGCTGATCTAAGTGACATGCGTACCTATAGTCAACACAACGATGGGTATAAATACATTATTTGTGTTATTGATGTATTTAGCATATATGCATTTGCGAGACATATGAAAAAGGAGGATGCTGAAACGGTTAAAACGTGTTTTGAAAGCATATTCACGGAAGCAAATGCAACCCCTAGACATATTCAATCTGATAAGGGTACAGAATTTGTTTCATAGATGGTGAGAGATTATTTTAAAAGTAAGAACATGAATTATTATACAACTAACAACCCAGACATTAAAGCTAGCATAGTTGAAAGGTTTCAAAGAACTCTCAAAACTAAAATGTGGCGTTATTTCACTCATAAGAATACTTACAATTACACTAATATATTACAAGATCTGCTTTATTCATATAACCATAGCTATCATTCCAGCATAAAAATGCGTCCAGTTGATGTTAACTCTAGTAATATAAGGACTGTTTGGTGTAACTTATATGAATGAAAAAATGATAAACAACCTTCTTTAGAAAATGCAAGGCTAAATGTAGGTGACCATGTTAGGATAACTACATAAATATAAACATATATTCCAAAAGGGTTATGAAACCAATTGGAGTGATGAAATATTTGTGATTGTATCAGTTATCAATAGGTCTCCTTGGATTGTTTATACTTTAAAATATTTGGAAGGTGAACCACACAGTTGAAGGTGAAAACAGTTTTTACTTAACTTTGTTGAGCAACAGCTCATCGGAATATTACAATGATAATACAACTACGCACTTTTTAACAAAATTACCTAAAACCATTGAATTGGAAGGAGAATGGGTCGTGGGTTTAGTATAATTTCAATACCCATGCTCCATGTACAATGTTCAAGTACATGAAAATACCATTTATGTTAAAAAGAAAGTTCGAGGACCTGCAGACAAGACGGATAAAATCTTTGATTCAAAAACTCACATACCAGCTACTTCGTATGATAGTCTTAATCATTTTCTTGGTGCATTAAATGAAAACCCACAGCTAAAAAGCATAGTTAAGTTTAGATATGATAAAATTACAAAAATGGTGGGGATATCAACAGATAAAGAAATAAATAGTCTCAGTCACAACAACACCCATATTAAGTCTACAATAAGGATTTCGACCAAGATCAAATTTAAAAGAAATGTCAATTGGAAAACATCCAGCAAATTTATACTTAGGTTTACCCTCACAAATATTTGTTTATGCTGATATCATTCATCCACAGGTGGTGGGAGATGTAATTAAATCATTACTGAGAATAATACCGTTAGACCCAACTAAATTTATCTATGGTGCTTACAAAACACATATTTTCTCAGCTCACTATGTACCCGTATTACTAAGAGAATTCGATACTATAGAAATAGATATAAGGACAACTACCGGAGCTAGAATACCATTCCAGTTTGGATCTTCTTGCGTGAAGCTACACTTTCAACGGGTAAAATGAATTATAAAAGATCATCTACGTCTTGCCCATATGAACATTACTATTCACACCAAGCTGGTACGGGTATAGGAATAGTTTATAAAGGGGTACCATATCAACGAGGACATGGGATCGGGAGTTTCTTGGGTGGTCTTTTTAGGTCTGTGCTACCATTATTATCTAGTGGTCTTAAAACAGTGGGAAAAGAAATTTTAGATGCAGGAATCGGTCTTTTATCCGATATGGTAAATTTACGACCAATGGATAGTTCTATTAGATCTCGGTTCAATGAAGCAAGCGCCATCTTAAAAAGAAAAGCAGATGAAAAAATTGATTCTTTGATGTCGGGGTCTGGGTATAAAAAGTCCACAAAAAGACGTGGACCATTCATTAACTTAAAAGCATCGCACCGAAGAGGAGGTAAAAAATATAGGAAAAACAATATTGAAGATATATTTTCAAACTAAAAAATGTCATTCTTACATAGTCATTCTTGTGAGTGTGCCAAATCTGAGTTAGACTTATTTGCTTTACCATCAACTCAAACAAGCATTGAAAGTGGTCAGTGGATTCATTACAAACCAATTTCATCTCTAAGTGACGATGGTCCTATTGAGTTTCAAGTTCCTGGGTCAGGTGATGACTACATTGATCTATCACACACTTTGTTGCATATAAATGCCAAAATATTGAATCAAGATGGTACAAAAATAAAAGCTGATGCAAATGTTGCCCCGGTAAACAATTGGTTACATTCCCTGTTTAGCCAACTAGACATTTATTTAAATCAGAAGCTTATATAACCTCCAAACAACACTTATGCTTACCGAGCCTACATGGAAAATCTGCTTAATTATGGTTCAGCAGCCAAAAAATCTCATCTGACTTGTGGATTGTGGTATGAAAATACCCCCAACTATATGGACGCCGTTGACTCGACTAATAAAGGGTTTCACGAAAGAATGGACTTTGTTAAGGAAAGCAAGGAAGTTGAAATGATTGTTCATTTACATGGTGATATGTTTAACCAGGAGAAATTTCTAATTAATGGTGTAGAAATGATAGTTAAATTAGTCCGTTCGAAAGAAACATTTAATTTAATTTGTCATAAGGATGGTAAATTTAAAGTACAAATAACAGATGCGAGTCTCATTATCAGAAGAGCAAGAATAAATCCTAGTGTATTGTTAGCTCATCAAAAAGTATTAGCATCAACAACTGCGAAATATCCGATAACAAGGGCAGAAGTTGAGGTTCTGACATTACCCGCAGGTATACAAGGTAAAACGTTGGATAATATATTTCTCGGGCAAGTCCCTAAAAGATGTATTATTGGATTCGTTTCAAACTCTGGGTTTAATGGTAATTTAGCTATAAATCCCTTCAATTTTCAATATTTTCATATGAATTCATTTAGTTTGTACGTAGATGGTCATGAAATTCCCTCTAAAACTTGGCAACCCTCATTTAACTCTCCGGGTTTAATAGCAACTGCATATCATACTTTGTTTTCTGGAACTGGTATTCATTTCCATAATGAAGGTAATGCTATAAGCAGATCAAACTATGTGGGTGGTTATTCTTTATTATGTTTCGATTTGACTCCTGATTTATCTGCAAGTTCAACTTCACACTGGAATCGTGTAAGACACGGAAGTGTTCGAATTGAAGTTCGTTTTGCTTCAGCTTTAAGTACTACTATCAACTGTATTGTGTATGCTGAATTTGATAACATAATTGAAATAAATAAAAATCGTGATATCACTGTAGATTATAATAGTTAGTAATTAAATAAATACAATGCATTCACTTAATTTTATCATTACCACTTGAACATTGTCTGTAAAACCACCAGTGTTTACTTTTTTAGATTAATTATTATTATGGATTCGAATGAAAAACAATTTTGGTATGAATAAAATGTGTGCTGCTCTGCGGCGGCGCCACCATTATTAAAATCAATTAGTTATATGGTGAAATAATGTACGTCGAACGTACACCATGTACGTATGATGTTTATGGCTGTACCTGCATCGGGAACGAAATGATGGGCATTGATTGTGGCGCCGCTGGGAGCATACTCTGCAGCGGCGCCACTTAAAACTCATAAATAGAAATGATATTTGCTATTTTTTTCTTGCGAGAGTTGATGTACGAATGCTTATTAATGTGTACGTATTGAAAATAATCATTATTACTTATTGATTTTATATACTTTAATTAATTCAGCGTTCTCCCTGAAGAGTCGTTCTATTAAATTAAAACTATAGGTCAAAAAAACACAAACATTTAGCAATACAATTTAATTTGTGAAAAACAATTTTTTTTGTTGGATATGGATCCATTATAACATTAACTATTAAGTATATATTAGTTCATCATAATGTTGATGTCAAAATTTAACTTGAATCTCTTTATCAAAGTATAAACTAATTAGTCATGCTTCCCAGCGTCTATATATCAAGAGATGAGAATTAATTTCGATATTATGCTTAACTTGTATAGCCTTACGTGCAATATCGTCATAACACTCCCAATCAGAGTTACGACGATGGCAGTGAGTCTTATAATGACCCATACCACCGGAGTCAGTTGCAATAAACTCAACTACAGCGGCTAATTCAAATATTTTGTCTAAAAGCAACAATTCTTCTGGAATGTCATACAGACGTACATTGAGATCTAATTCAAAAAATATTAAGTGATTTGAAATACAATATTCTGTGCATACTTTGCCAGTACAATTACTATTATTACAATCAGAAACTTCCTTTTCCAACATCGACGACGCCGATTGATTTAAGGACGCCACTCCGCTATCTGATAATATTAAAATATTCAAAGGGATAATCGAAATTTTTCTCGATACACTCATTTTACATCCAGAACACACTTTAGAGAGAGTTGCACTAAAAATATCATCGATCAAAATTTTTTCTAGAATATATGTTACGTTGCAATTGCAATCAATTAATTAAAGACTACCTTGTTTTTTAATTTGGAAATACTTTTTTAAGATTTCTGTCCTATTTACAAAAGAGTTTACAGAAATATCTTTATGTACTAAAACAGAAACCAGTCTGCAAAATGCCGAGTTCAAGAAATTTATAAACATTGAAATATTAACATAATCAGTACAAATAACTACCAAAGCGTTAAGTATGGCATCAAACGCGCAAGTATTCGTAATGACGACGTTTTTTACTCCAGACGTACAAATATTTCCATTAGGTATAATTATTATTTCCGTTTCTTTCATTCTGGGCTTTATTTTTTCCATTAATGATACGGTCTTTTGCTTCTCTGTTTTGTTTCGCCAGTTTTCTTCTACGTTAGGATTGTTTTTGAATACGGATTCTTTAGTGAAGTCACCTTTTATTGAATTATTGTTTTCATGGTTTGTTTTATTTTTCAAATCTCTATCATCTTCTTTGTAACAATTTTCTTGGAAATTGGCACAGTTGCCTGCTTTTAATTCTCCCGAAAAGTACTCCGTGTGTTTCATGATAAAATCATCTACGCGCATCAATTGACTTCTACTATGCAACAATAAACTTTTAATATTTTTGAAGTAGCTCTCTACATTGCTGCTAGTAGCAACATCGGATATTTCTAAATAGTTTAGAATGTATGGAAGCATTACATTCGACCAAAGAGGTAATCTAAGCACAAGTTTGCGAAAACATTTTACAAAACTTGGCAAATAGTATATATTTTCAAAGTCCGTTGTCTCAGTTAAATCAGAGCAAATAGTTTCAGCATCAACAATTTCATCAAACCATACAACAAAGGCGTTCGAAAAGCTTTCATATTCCATTTCGTCGGTATTAATTATATCTTCATGGTCTTCAATGTTAACGGATACTTCACATGTGCTTCCAATATCCTTCAATATATGTCTAGCTTCGTCGCATTTACTTTTGCTACCGTCCTTTAAAAATCTATCAAATTTCTGAAGCGCCACGATGACTACATTTTGAATTATAGTTTTCGCTACTTCAAAACTTGTGCACGATTTCAGTCGTAATAAGCATTTAACACAGAAATTCTTAACACGAATATCGACAAACTTGAAACATTGCAGACCATACAAAGTTTTCAAGAAGTGTGATGTATCTAATCTTAAAAAGCAAGTAAGTTGACAACGCTCTTGTTGTTCCAATACATTAAAGCAGTATGATAAATATTTCCGAGTTGTCGAAAATCTGGTAAACGCGTTCACAACAGCTCCGATTATGGCGGCTGAGTCGTCGCAAATGACTTCATTCGGTATTTTCATTGCACCGATCTATTTTTTTAACCACTGAAATATATTATCCATAGTTTGGGTGGCCGAAACCATTTGAGTTACTGGCACCGAATTACCTTCAAGTTTTAGCATCACTACGTACAAAAACAAGTGTTTACTTTCATAAGCATTTGTAGGATCAGGAGGGCAAAATTTTTTTTAAATTGAACCTGTTGCGTCGATGCTTAAGACAGCATGTGCGTAAGAAGATATATTTTTGTAAACTTGTAACTGAAGTTCGGTCCAGTAATGAACAAAAAATGGCTGCAAAGAAACGGTTCGGATGACATTTACCCATGGATCCGTAAAGGACATTATCCATAAGGCCAAAACAACTATTTTGTGGAAACGTTTCGCACTGTCGTATCGGTTTCTTGCATTTTGCAAAGATTAAAATTAGGAATAAAGGGTGGTTCACGGTTCTCGTCGTTCTGTACACAGCTATTAATCATTTTGTTTCGCACGACAATTGGATATTGGGTTTGCCATTGTGAAGCCATTTCTTCTATTGCACAAGAAGTCAATTTATTCTCAACTTTTGATCTATGAATAATATTTTCGTCGACACCTTGGAACGAACATGTTAATGTAACGTTGTTACTATTTCCGGTAGTTGAAATATTAATTTTGCCATTGCATTCTTTACATTTACCTGTACATTTCATATGATAATCATCAGTCACTGAGCTAGTTTTAAAAGCCCAAATGCAACGATTAGTCGTGTTACACCAAATCCATTCACTGAAAATGTTTGTCCACTTTGATTTAGGCATTCTTTTCCTCCTTTTATGAATCACTCCATGCTTAGTTATATCATTCCTTGTGCCAGTTACTAGTATAGGTTTTACCTTATGCCAAGAATCGCAATCAACTTCAAATGACTCAACGTCAATATGATTATTGCTATCGTCACTAGAACTTGGATCGTATTCAATACTAACTGATTCAGCCGTGTTAGAATCGTTATTATCTTTTAGATTTTCATCACAAAAAAATTCAATAAAATGTCTCTTAGCTGATAGATACAATGCTTTCGGTGTCATACGCAATGACAGCTCCTTGCTAATGTCTTTAAAAACATTACTCTCACTTGACGGTAACTTCTTCACACTTTCAAATAAGTATTTATGTTTCTGAAATACAGCTTTTTGTTCTTCTAGGCACACTGATACGCATTTAGCACGCTTCATTATAAGTTCAACATGTAACTTTTTATACGATGAAACAGATTTACCTACATGCCAGCATCAGTACAAACTAATTGAAATATACTACATATTTCGTGACACTAAACCATCATATACTTATGTATATACATAGTTTATTGTTCCACCATTTTACCAAATTTCAAATAGCATCGTACACTTCGACAGTTTTCCCGCTACGACTACGATAAACTTTTAAAAAATCTGACATATCCATATATTTATAAAACTATAGGGACCAAGGAAAAATCATAAACAGCCAAGCAAACGAAGCGTTTTACAAAATACGGCAAGTTACGTTTTTTAAAAAAAAATCTTTTGAAAATATTTATGTTTAGAAAAAAAACTTAAAACTTTTTTAAACGTATATTTACCATATTTGGCATGAAAAATATATTGTAGTCTAGTGTGGGTATTAAATGAGAACAGTTTTATGATAGTGCTTAAAAGCCTATAATTATGTTTATTTTGATACGGAAGTACAAACACAGTAACAGAACGAAAAAGAACAAAAATAAACGCAGAGCGCTGGTGGCTGGTGACGGTAAGACGTCAGACTTTCAATCCGAAGGTCTCGGGTTCAAACCCCGGCTCGTACAGTCAGCGTCAAATAGATAGTAGCGTCCAAAGTAGCCAAATATATCGGTACAGATCCTTATTTGTATGGCAGTAAGGATGTGTTACGATATATTTGGCAACTTAGACTGCTACTATCTATTTGACGCTGACTGTACCACTGACTTTTTCGGAACTTATGTACGAAATATCATTTGATATTTACCAGTCGCTTTTCGGTGAAGGAAAACATCGTGAGGAAACCGGATCTAATCCCAACAAGGCCTAGTTTCCTCTCTGGGTTGGAAGGTCAGATGGCAGTCGCTTTCGTAAAAACTAGTGCCTAGTGTGCCTACGCCAATTCCTGGGATTAGGTTGCCAAGCGGACCCCAGGCTCAATAAAGCAAAAAGCTAGGACAAAACTCTAGGAGGAAGGAGCTGGGAGTACGGGAAGGATTTATATCTCCCTCTCGCTAGTCTCGCTCACCCGCGCGCTCTGACATAACAGCTCATACAGTCGGGCGGAACGCGAATTTAAGTATCGTAGGTATATGAAATCACTAAGTAATAATGATTATTTTCAATACGTACACATTAATAAGCATTCGTACATCAATTCTCGCAAGAAAAAAATAGCAAATATCATTTCTATCTATGAGTTCTAAGTGGCGCCGCTGCAGAGTATGCTCCCCAGCGGCGCCACAATCAATGCCCATTATTTCGTTCCCCGATGCAGGTACAGCCATAAACATCATACGTATAGTCTTTCCTCCCGTTCTTGGCCTGTTACGGATTAGTGTTCTTATCAGCTAACTCTATTGTAGCAAAACCGCAAGCGCACGCGCCACGACAAAAAAAAGGATTTGGGTTCATGTTAGCGTTTATAGAATATCTACCATATGGACCACGCAATAAGATTCAATATGAACAAGCTATATATTCTTAACGGTTGCGCCCAGCGTAGGGACTTAAACGCTCTCCATCCAGTATATCTTGACACCGAGATCCGAAACAAATGCATATTGCATATAAACGGATACCGCGCTTGCACTGGTATTCCGAGCGCCCGACTAGGCAGCGCTTAGGACGCAATTGGTACTATTCCTCACGGCCAGGTAAATTCAGGGTCGGATTTTGATTGAAACATTTGGGTACATGTACGATACGATTTATGTATATTTAATTTAAAAAAAATATATAAACATTGGGTAAGTATATTACAATAAGAATCGGTTAGTTATAATCAGTTATACAAACGTTTAACAACGGAAAAATCTACTTTGATAGACTTAAAATTATTAATTTAGTAGAAAATAAACATGCACTCTATTTAATGGAATCATCGGTGACATTAATAATGACAGAAGAATGTCCGAAGCTTCGCATCATTTTTTTTCTAAATCTACAACATGCCTACAGCAATTTTTCCAGTGACAACCTGTACTATTCACTATTTCTCTAATGCGAATTAGTACCGCCTCGCTAAATTTAGGATCTGTATTAATTTTCCTTACGCTTATTTTGAGGTTACCCCACATTAACTCAATGGGGTTAAGTGTGCAGTAATATGGGGGCAACGTCAACACTTTGCAACCTTTTCCTTTTGGTTTCTCGTCCACATAGTATACTTTATCAAAGGTATGGTTTCGCAAAATAATTAATAAGCCTTTCTTCGTTATTTTTGATGGGTAACTAATAATAATAATAATAATAAGAATAAGATTATATATATTTATTTCAGACCAGGTCCATATACATTTTAATTAAAATAATAATAACATTAATTAATTAAGATTACCTATAATATTAAATTTTATAATAAATTACAATAAATTACATTTGTTAGTAAGCAACAAGAAATACATTATTAGTCTTACAACTAAGGTTAGTATACACATACAGGTAAAAACAGCATCCTATTTCTACATACAGTATATTGGCTTGCCTGTCAGTACATGTATCATATGGCAATGGTTCATGTACTGACAGTCAAACCTTGACGCAAATGCCCTCAGGATAATGTTAGAGCTGTCCCGCACCCTACGTGCCAGGGACGTGCACCGCTTCCGCATCGTGGTGTAAAAACAATCTACCCTAGCTTCAGCAAACATCCCCGATGCGCTGCAGTAGCGAGGCAGCCCCATCATCATCCTGAAGGCATTGTTGTATTGTACGCGGAGGGCGTTGTACTGTTTCTGCGTGTAACAGATCCACAGGCTGCTCGTGTAAAAAGTTGTACAAAAGGCTCTAAATAGAGTTACCTTAACTTCAGCAGAGCAACGAGCAAACCTGCGGGCTACCATATTTGCCCTAACAGACAAGGCCGTCCGTTCTCGCTCAATATCGGCATCATCTTTCAAGTCTGAGGTAACCACATGGCCGAGGTACTTAAAAGATTCTACTCTATTCAAAGGAGTACCATACAAGCGAATAGGCGGCACAGGTGGCAGATGACCTTTGACCTGAAAGACCATGCATTCGCTCTTTTTTATATTGTATATTAGGCCGTGACTACTAGCAAATTGCTCACAGATGCCAAGCAATTGCCTAAGGCCACAAGGAGAGGCACTCAACAGCACCATGTCGTCAGCGTAGCTTAAGTTGTTGAGACATACGTCATCAATGTGGCAGCCGACATGAGTGCTGCTGAGCTCCTCTATTAATGCATTCACATACAGGTTGAAGAGCTTGGGTGAGGAGACAACCCCCTGCCTCACCCCGCACTTCAATAATACCGTGTTTCGTTAGAAATGATTGAATTATAGCCTTTTTTGTATTTGTGCAGGGTACTAATTCTTTTTGTCTCGAATGATAAGACGCGTTGTCCATTATTATGATGCTGTCCGTTGGTATGTTTGGTAGAAGTTGCTCCTCAAACCACGTTTCGAACAGACTTGCTGTCATATCTTCGTGATAGTCGGCGCTGCAATTTGCTATATTTTTGGCGGATAGCAACAATGCTCCTTCCACCCGTATAACTAAATATAACTAACCGATTATTTCTGTAATTTGTTAACCTGATTATTATTTATATAATAATAATAATAATAAATACTCTTTATTGCACACCTCATACAGTTACAAGCACAAATTTTACAATTAGATAAATTTAGGTAGAGGTAACAACAGGCGGTCTTATCGCTAATGAGCGATTTCTTCCAGACAACCTTTATATACTGATTTGAACAAAATTAAATGAATTGTAATGCAATGAAATGAAATGATTATTAAAACGGAATACCTACTATTATAGTTAAAATTAAAATATACAACTGTATAAGGACTTAGCTTGTAAGTTATATGACTTGTAAATGAACCTATTTTACTAATAAATAATCTGTATCAGTATTATTATTGTTATATACGTACCCAATGTTTATATATTTTTTTAATATTAAATATTCATAAATGGTATTTGTGTCCAAATGTTTCCAATCAAAATCCGACCCTGTTTTACCTGCCCGTGAGGAATAATTCCAATTGCCTCCTAAGCGCTGCCTAGTCGGGCGTTCGGAATACCAGTGCAAGCGCGGTCTCCGTTTATGCATATTTGTTTCGGATCTCGGTGTCAAGATATGCTGGATGGAGAGCGTTTAAGTCGCCTACACTAGGCGCAGCCGTTAAGAATATGCAGCTTTTTTGTATTAGTTCATATTGAATCTTATTGCGTGGTCCATATGGTAGATATTCTATAAACGCTAACATGAGCCCAAATCCTTTTTTTGTCGTGGCGCGTGCGCTTGCGGTTTTGCTACAATGGAGTTTACTGATAAGAACGCTAATCCGTAACAGGCCAAGAACGGGAGGAAAGACTGTACATGGTGTACGTTCGACGTACATTATTTCACCATATAATTAATTGATTTTAATAATGGTGGCGCCGCCGCAGAGCAGCAGACAATAAAATAAACCCGAGGTTTAAGTCAAATGTTTTTGCTGCAAACCGGATTCCTGTTTGGGTTTATCTACCTACTTTTATTATAAGCAATCTGGATCCTGATTCAAAGCCCGGTTCTCATTGGATTGCAATGCACATTGATGTGAATGGATATGGCGAATACTTTGACTCTTTTTGAAAACCTACCGGTTATTTTTAAATAGATACTCTAAGAGGTGGTTTTATAACCCTCAATCACTTCAAAAGAAAAAAAAATTCTGAGTTTTTATGTCTGTTTTCTGATAATTCTTTATGTAATGATTTAGTTTTAAGGAATATGTTTAATCAGTTTTTGTTAATTAAAACAATGTGTTATGAAAATAAATTGGGTTTTATTTTATTTCTTACTACTATAATTACAAAATATTCCTACTACCTAATAAAGACAAATGCAGTGACGGAGAACGAAACACAAAATAAGCAGTTAAAACTACATCTAATATTAAACATGTTCAATAAATGAGTAATAACATTAATATACAATAAAACAAGAAAGAAAGTAAACATTTTTTATAAGTGAAAAAATAAAGTAAGTTATTCTAGTTATAAATAAAGCACTGATTAAAACTATTTTTTGTCACCCTTATCAGTCTCTATAAAATATTTTACACATTTTGTTTTAGATGATAGTTCCTTCGTTATATTAAATATAACATAACGAGCACTTTGTTCATATAAGTCACCTTCGTTAGAATAATATTTAACACGATAGTCACACTGTTTCCAGTGGTCAAGAGGTCCAACGTTTCGTATTTTATTCATGTCGTAAACTTCGATCTTGATGAGGTGTGATGCATATGCCCCATCGTCCTGACCTGAAGTGTAAGTACTATTTAAATACTTACATCCATTATGAATAGTCTTCGTTAAAACTTTAAAGCGTAGAAACTGAGAGCTCTTAACTGAACTGGAGATCCGAAGGTACTATAGAAAGTTACCCACAGCCTCAGCCTTTTTATATGAATTTGTGTTGAAAAAAAGGTCACGGCTGGTGGGGACACAGGACCACCTAGGTAGGTAGCGACGAGTTTAAACAGGATTTCGGGGACAGGTAAATTTTTGTTTGCAGCGGAATGTTTTCTAACAAAAGATTAAATTATCAAAAGAATTCTAAAGAATTTAAACGACAGATCTTTTGTGCATTTACTTTCTATGAAAATCGCGTGTGACTTAAAACCCGATTGATTTATATCTTTCTCAGAAACGAATGAAAAGTAAATTATTACCTTCTTCAAAGGACATCTAGCAAAAAAGGTAAAGTTCTCAAGCCGACAGCATAAAGAAAAAACTAATAATAGAAATTGCGACTTTAAATTAGAGCACCAAAGGAATCTTTAAACATCGCACCGCCCCACCTATCTAACTGGTATAAACAGGAATGCAATAAATCACACACCGAATCCTACATTAACAAAAGATCTATATATTATAATAAATAATGGCAACTTCGTTTACGGAAACGTACAGCATACTTACAGGTTGAAACTTGTTCAAAACACAGTCATGTTTATTGTCCACCAATAAATAGCAGTCGGTTGTCACATATACCAAAGTTATATACGAGTTAATAAAAATTAAGACAACACAAATATCTAGACTAGAAATAATCTAAAATCAATAAAATAATATTTCAAAAATTGGATTTGCATAAAATAATTTACCCAAAAAAAAATTAAGACAACACAAATATCTAGACTATAAATAATCTAAAACCAATAAAATAATATTTCAAAAATTGGATCTGCATAAAATAATTTACCCAAAAAAAAATAAGACAACACAAATATCTAGACTGGAAATAATCTAGAATCAATAAAATAATATTTCAAAAATTGGATTTGCATAAAATAATAAATTTTAGGCAAAAACTGAAAACGAATAGATAAATAACTAAAATTGATGGGGTTGAAACATATACCAGAAGTTTCATATTGTGCTGTAACACATATAGATACGTTGAAATTTGCATATATAATCGCGAAATGTGAATTAATTACTTTAGGTATAAATTTGATACCTACTCCAGTCCAGACTAATAAAGGGTAATGTAATTGTGTCAGTTCGCGGGGTTTGTTAGATCATTAAAAATCCCGTTCAGTTATAGGTAGTAAAATATTAATAATAATTATTATATCACCATGTGAGATTGAAATAGTTTAGGTAAATTACCTACTCAAAATGTAACGTAAAAACAATATTGATATTGGATTCTAAAAAACGAGTTTACAGGTTTGAAAGAGACAGCGACGTGTGAGTGCTAATAGAACGTAACAGCCCATATAAAATATACCTATTGAAATACCTAAACTTTGGAAACTTTAGGTACTATACCTAGTCTTTCATAAGGAGTAACCAATTAAGCAATTATAAAACCTATTGCAAATACGTAAAGAACAAACTACAACGTAGGAGTATGCCTCTACCGAGCTCGGTAACAATGCGATGTCGCCGAGTCGAGCTAACAATAGAGACAATAGAAAAAGGTGAGCAAGAGTTCTATTGTGGTGTCGAAGAGCGTGTATTGTTTAATTAGCGGAGTGCCTAAGTGCTGAAGGAGGCTCCGGGCACTGTTGAGACCTAGTGCAATCGATCTAAATGGGGGGCTAAACGTACTAAAACATACCAAACTTTTTTTTTTTTAGGTTTCATAGCCCCGAAAAACCACCATAATCCCGAAAAACCATTGTTTTGGTGGTGGGAAAACGATGGGGTAGAAGCGGTGAATCTATACTACTATCGTTGCATAAAATAACAATGTTATTTTTCGAGTTTCACGTGGTAACATTTCACGAACATTGTACGAATAAAACACACCTTCCAGTCACTTCTTACGCAAAACGAAACCCTGTACCTACGCCCCATATAAACTTGTTGATTATTCATACCGTAATACACAAATAAAGTTCTAACTTCTATCAAAGTACTCTCTGTACTTAGGCTCTTGTAGTTCGTAACTTTCGACTTCAACACCTCGAGGGTTTAACGCGAAAAGTCAGTCTTAGCATGTTTTAGCCCATTCAATTGCGAGTGAAGTAATTATTGTAATTTGTATCATTTCATTACTCGGTCAGATGTGTGTGAGTTAAAGCTTTTATTTATTTATTTTTTTTTTATACCACGACGGTGGCAAACAAGCATACGGCCCGCCTGATGGTAAGCAGCTACCGTAACCTATGGACGCCTGCAACTCCAAAGGCGTCACATGCGCGTTGCCGACCCTTTACAAAAAGGAGGATTCACTGTGTTGACGACTAAAGGAACAAGAAGGTCCCTCATCGTCAACACACTGGGTCCTCTTTGAGCTCTTTATGTTTTTAGTAGGCACGTTGGGTTTTTTAGAATTGATAATAAAAACTAACATATTAAGTATTAGTATATCTTAGTGATGCAGCTGAATACCACTTTTACGAACACGAATAGTGACATGCAAACTTATCTTTGCCGTTCCCATTCTAGATCAACCAACTGCAAATATAAGTTTCTCACTCATATAACTTATAGTGTAACAGGAAATTTACATAAAATACAGTTTTATTATTAGTTAAGAGTTCATTCGGTAGTAAAAAAAAGAAAATGTTCTTTTTTTCTTATGGTTTTCGATTCGTTTGCTCGCAAATTAAGACGCGCAATATTACTCCGACCCGCCATACAAAACAGTATGGGCTACAAGAAAAATATCAACCTAGCAAGAAAGGCATTGAATGTAGAGTACCAAAAGTTGGCCAATCCGTTCACTTGATTGGCCAGTGTCTTCCACTTCGCTCCTACGGCTCGTACAGTGCTATATGACGTATATGGCAATAAATTAATTATTATTATTATCTTACCACAAATAGCGCGATGCGTAGTTTGGAAAACTTACGTCCTAACAATATACTTCTTTCACTAATATTGTAGAGAATTTAATGAAGAATATTTCTTTCATGGGTAGTTTTGCTGTAGCTTCAACCGTTTTTATAAAGAATGGAAAAAAACTACTAAACTGGACACCAAACTCGGGATCAAAATTGAAAACATTGTTAGGGCAGAGAGCAGCACTAAATAATTTCGTCGCCCAATTTATAAGTCATATTTACCCGGATTTTGTTTTAATACCTAAATGTTCCCAAATGTCACATCGTGACGGGTCCCTTCATTTACTTTAAGTCTTATTGCTAAGGAATATTAATAAATTTCATCTTATGGCAATACCGTGTATGAGAATCCATTATACTCACTGAATATAAACAACACCGCCGTAAGTACCTAGTAGTAGGTGGGTCGGTAGAAGAAAATCTCCAAGCAATATTATGGAGGGTAGGTACCATTTACATATGGAGGTGAGGTCTGTTTTACGCATTATACCTTATTTTTACATTATTTTTTTTACGCATACTTAGAAATTCTTATGAATACCTATTCCCCGAATGCGAATGTTAATCTATTAAAAAACTATTGATAATGTTTGGGCGCCTGAAAAATCGAGCCTTAGAGACTAATATA
This sequence comes from Pammene aurita, assembly GCA_947086415.1. Lineage (NCBI taxonomy): Eukaryota > Metazoa > Arthropoda > Insecta > Lepidoptera > Tortricidae > Pammene > Pammene aurita. The sequence goes on from OX352299.1 coordinate 12,760,313, forward strand.
AGTATATATGTACGTAGTGAAAAATCGAGCCTTAGAGGCTAATATAAGTATATACGTAGGAATTTAAATTATATTCACAAAATCATATTTTACAACTAAAGTTGTGTGTTCAGGAAGATTTTAGAAACTGCTTTTTTTAAATATATCGAAACCCAAAAAAACAATAATAAATTAAGGCTCCAACATTAGACACTGTAAAACTTGGCTTGGCGCCAATACGGCGCACCCTAACTGTCCGTTTGATACATAGCGCAATGCGTGGCATCGCTGCAAGTGAGCTGCAACGCAGCTTTATCACACGGCTTTATTACTTCTTCCCAGAAATTGCACAGCCAACGACGTGGATATGTAATCTATTTATCACGTATCATAGTAGCAAAGAGATATTGTTTGTAGAAGAGTTGTAGTCATGCCATGTTTTGAGGTATCTGAATTGTAAAACCATAACTGATTAGGATAGGTACTACCCGAGTTACTAACTGCATATTTTAATGTATGGAGCCATAAACCTGTCGGAGAAGGAAAATATTAGGTAGGTTGCCAGAATATGATATTTACGTAACTAATATTAGTGCTAGAAAGTCTAGAAACTCCTAAGTAAGTACTTACTCGAATGATTTATTAATCCAATCCTTAAATCATAAGTATTTAATATTTTAGTTAATGTACATTTCAAATACACACTCATAGGTACATCAACTTGTTTTTTTAAATTTACTTCAATAAGCTTTTCAACATTACGTTTTAAAAGCCAATTAAATACAAACGAAATTCTGCTATTCTTTGGTTCGGCCACTTTAAAATATCGTAACGTCAATAAAAATATACCTACATGAAAAGAGCGTTTTCGGCTGACTTCCATCAAAATAAATTATTAAATATACGTTCCTCCAAACGCGTGTCCCTATTGTAAAAAAAAAGAAATACGTAAATCTCACCTTCGTTGAACAAAGCCGATACAGGGAAAAATGCTATTTTTAACTCCTTTAGGTGTTTTAATGTTGTGCTTATAGATATAGGAAAAGGTTTCACAATATGTTTTACTAGCTTTCCGCCCGCGACTTCGTCCGCGTATAATACGGTTCCTGATACAGAGTTTCATATCCAATTTTATCTTCTTAACTAACTTTTGTTAATCGCCAAACCATCTTCTTAATCTATTTATACTTATAGCTATACAAACTTTCAACCCCTTTTTTACCCTGTTAGAGGTTGAATTTTAAAAAACGCTGAATTTATTTTTATTGTTTTTTAATTATTAGTAAACGTACGAAGTTTCAAATCTCTAACTCAAAATTTTAAACCCCATCTATACAAACTTTCAACCCTTTTTTTACCCCCTTAGGGGATGAATTTAGAAAAACCCCTTCTTAGTGGATACTAGCGTTATAAAAACAATATATTGTGAAAAATTCAGCTCTCTAGGTCCGGTTCGGGCTGGGCGTTGATTTAAGAGGCTGACAACACCCGATGACCTTCAAATTGACTTTACTCAAACAGTGTTTCAGCTATAACTACTTGTTTTGAGAAAGTAAAAAAAATGTATGTTAATATTCGTTATATTTGGAAGAACTTCGTTGCGTCCGATACACGATTGGATGAAATCGGCTCGATAGAAAATAATTTCAATGTTACATCTTAAAATTAGCTTTAAACAGTTGTATGTCTTTATTAGTTTCTTGACTTATACGTCTGTAACTAAGGACAAAATTCCACCACACTAATACTAAAAACTTCGTTGCCTTATATTTCTCAATTAATGCGTCGTTTTTTTTTAATTAATTATTTTGTAAAATTTGCAATGAGCTCCCATACTAATCGTAACACAGTGTTTCTCTTTCACTCGCGCTGAATAAGATAGGGAGGGAATTTAGCTGTTGTCAGCCCCTTAAGTGAGTCAGTCAGTCAGTCAGTCAGTCAGGACTTTTACGTTTATATATATAGATAAAAACCCGCAGGACTAAAACAAACCATTACAAAAATACATATGCCTAATAAATTAATAATATTGGAAATTGAAACGGAGTTGACACTACGGTTTTAATAAGTTTTAACATTCGTAACAACGCGTAATTATGACGACCCGATGGAAACTATTGGAAAATTGACACAAAAGAGTTATATTCCCCTTATTGCGTAAAAATAGACAAACGCATAGTGTTAACTGTTAACCTTTTTGAGGATTTATACATTTGTATAAAAAACCGTCCAAGTGCGTGTCGGCCCACGCATAATGGAGGGTTCCGTACCTTCAATGGAATAAGAACCAAACTAATACCAAAAGGTCGTATATATAAAGGCCTATGGAAGAAGTTTTTTGGAGATAAGTATAGATAATTCAAACCGATTTTAATAAAGAACGAGATACAAAATGGATCCACAATGTGTTGTAAGCAGGGCTTGTAACCGGTTTTCGCAAAAAACCCCGAAATAACCAAATAAATATGAAATAGTAAACGAAAGAACGAAAAAAAAACCGGTATTTTAGTATGGAGCAAAATACGGGTTACAAGCCCCAGTTGTAAGAACGACTCGTACACTATGATATACTGAATTATGCACGCTCGAAAAGTGAAGCACTTGATCAATCAAATGAGTGACTTCAAACAATTGTCGCTAGTCGCGCACCGGCAAGCGAGAGATACGGACGTGTCAATGAGCTCCCGTCACCCGCGTGGGAAAGAGACATACTGTAATTTAACAATGAGAGTGACAAAGATGTAATGATTGTCAAAATAGATTAACATAACAGAATCTTTGCTAGGTTACGAAATAACTGTGGTACTTAGTATTTTTTGTGCTCATTTTGTTAGAGTATAACCCATCCATAGTAAATATCATTGCTCGTACAGCAGAACTTTCTCTGACAGTCTTATTACGGTATAACACTGGGCCATTTACATTTTCACGAGCCATATTTTCGGTAAATCTTGTTTGAGGCATTTTTGAGGCTGTACCTCTCTATATATTCTAACTCAATAGATAAGTATCTTCTCTATTTTTTTCATATTTTTTGGACTTACGGTAAAAAGTTACAGTTTTCTGACTTTTCAAGCGATTATTTCTGAAAATATTCACTTAATCACAAAATGCTAACAAAACCTAGATGTTATTTTTAAAGACCTATCGATTGATGTGCAACATGTTGATATTTGACTTTATTTTAATTTAGCTATCTCCAAAAAATATTTTTTTTTGCATATTACTAAAATCTAAATAGCAAAAATACACCTTATGTATAAATTTTATTAAGATACGCCTTATAGTTTCCGAGTAAAATGGTGACATACGGACGGTCAGACGGACATGACGAAACTATAAGGGTTCCGTTTTTGCCATTTTGGCTACGGAACCCTAAAAATACTGTGGTTGGCTCTTCTTTTCAAAAGTTTGCCAGTAAACTAGCGCAAATACATGTTGCAATTTACACATTATTCACAGTTTGTATGAAAAATGTTGGTCCTTCTGAAAGGATATTGCTCGCTCTACGACTGGCGCATTATGCAAATGTATGCATCTGATGCATCTGGCCGCAACGTTAAAGTAAAAAGCTCCAAATCTGGGGAATATATTCCGTGAAATGTGCGGTAAAAGGAAGACAGGAGTTTTAAAAAGAGGTGAACATATAGCGATACTTTTTTGCATGGCAATTTTGATGCATGCTTGCATTTGACGTTCTAACTAGTCGATTTTGTTTGGAGCTTTAGAAGCTGACACAAAGGTTATAAACAAATAAGTAGATAGTATAAAAGTAACACTTTATTAAGTTACACTTACCCAAAGGGTAAACGGGACCCTATTACTAAGACTCCGCTGTCCGTCTGTCCGCCTGTCACCAGGCTTTATCTCATGAACCGTGATAGTTAGACAGTTGAAATTTTCACTGATGATATATTTCTGTTGCCGCTATAAGAACAAATACTAAAAAACAGAATAAAATAAATATTAAAGAGGGCTCCCATAGAACAGATATGATTTTTTTGCCGTTTTTATACATAATGGTACGGAACCCTTCGTGCGCAAGTCCGAGTCGCACTTGGCTGGTTTTATTATACTAATCGGTACCGAGGCACCAAACAATAATAGCTGTCAGTTGCGCCTAATGCAGCTAGTTAATGCATTTAGCAATCTTCTAAACAAAAAATATTTAGACGAAACAAGTTTTGTAATTTAATCTATCATAGGTATTTAATTTACTTTGATTTTATCAACCTCCTTTCTTTGCTGTATTGCATTTTTATTACCTGCCTGTTTATATGGCATCACTGCTAAAGTTATATTTTATTATTTAACACAACTTTATTCCTACTTATAGGTAAGTCATGGCCTTAAAAGTTCTATTTGCTGGGTTATTTAATTTACGACTTCTTGAAATATACGTATTATAACAGAGAAATGGCTCCATTTCGTAGTTGTTAAATTAATGAGTCATAAAGATGTGTAACGTTGTGAAAGATTTTATGACGAGAATTTACAAAACATTTAAAATTTCCTGACCCAAATAACCTGAATTATTATGTTAAAATGTGTAATAAATTACACTTGTAACCAAATTTATAACCAAAAGGGATTTTACCGACCTAGGGACATAAAGTGGGATTATTTTCACAGGTGTAACTATAAATTTAACCTAGATCAGGCTACAGGCACATGGCTACCTTACTGTTGAAAATAAATGGACATTTAAGTACCTACACATGCTTGAGCAATATAACTACTAATCGTAGTTTATTTCATAATTTATTTTGACTTTTTTAAGCTGATTTAGGTAACAAGGTTATCAAAATAACTAAGTTAAAGCGCAAGGACAGACTGCACAAAAATCTAAAATTGACGTTTTCAAGTCAAATCATTGTCGGTGCATTCGGCTAATTTCGTAATTCGGGAAATTCCGAAAACTACAAACTTCTACTAAACGCGGCATTTTAATGCGCGCTAGCAACAGTCCTCTTGACGCTCATTTAACTGCCCCCCCCCCCCCGCATCCGTCAGCTCGGAACGCCATCGATGGAATCACGTGAGTTGCGCGCCATTTTTGTGAGCGAGTGCTATTTGCATTTATGCGAGCGTTTTTGATCTTTCGGAATTAGCCGCACATCAGTAAATCGGAATTTTGGTAAGTAAATGGTTTTAATCCTTTTGTATTTAATAGATTTTCGATTTTAATTACTATTCAATGAAAATTTTGAATTTTTCGGATTAACACGCACTGGCGAATTCCGAATCAATGAGTGTTTCGGAATTACCCGTCTTTATTACTCCATAGTATTAGCCAATGGTTCTCAAACAATAAATTGTACTATACTATGAATATTAATTTTCGTAAATATTCTAGCCTGTTAGTAGTTCACTATTTATAAGCATACCTGTGCTAACTCGGGTCAAGTTCTAGGGATTTGATATCGATAAAAAAGATATCGAAATACATTTATACATATGCTAATTGAAAAACTATAACAAAGATAGAGCCTCTTAAGATAATAAAATTATGCGGATGTCATTTCAATAAAAAATAAGTAAATTTTCTGTCAGTACCATTCATATGCTAGAGTAAGAATAATATACAGGCTGTTTGGTCGCTACGTGCAAAGGTTTAAGGAGGTGATAGACGAGGTATTTTTGAACATTTCTAGCCATATATGTCTTAGATGAAACGTGATATTTTTTTTTAAGAATTTTACAAAAATGCTCAGAATTTGGTAGACACGAGTTAATAGTGCCCGAATACGCGTTAGTTTGTAAATACTATCTTTTGTTTCCGATAGTTTAATGTATGTCGGACCAAATAAAGCTACTTTTAAGTGTATTCATGGCCTCTAAAACAAATGGAGGCATACGAACCTTTAAAAAAATCGTAGGTTGACACGAGCATAATTTTGATATGCCATAAAAAAATAAAAAAATATTTGAACTGTTCAAACATTTTTGAAAACATGCCTATTTACTGTTCTTTCTTTATAGGTATCAGTCTTTCATATCGCTTGTCAAATTTCTGAGTTATGGAATAAAAACCAAAGTTAGGGAGCACTTCCTAAGAATTTCAAATCTCCGTACTAGTCTTGAAATTTTACTTTAAGTAGGTATTTAACTGAAAATAGATGTCATATACTTCAGAAAAAGTGACCAAACCCTCCGGTGTCCGAGGCCAGATTTGAACTGGCGTCTTCAGCTTTCGCGGCTGACGTCCTGACCACTAGACCACCCGGTCACGGCGGAACTTGACCAATTTTCTCATGTATTGCAATCTCTGAATTTGAAACGGCTAGGCGCCGTTGACCATACTCTAAGGGCATGCGCAGTACGTGCTTGCACCTCCTATCCGAATCTCTTACGTGATTCTGGTATAGCGAGAGAGATGGTGCTGCCATCTATGAATCTTGAAGCAAATCAAATTATTTTGTTCAATATTTTTTGATTTGCAATTTTTAAGTAGTTACACTACTACTCGTATATATAAACTGAAAATAGATGTCATATACTTCAGAAAAAGTGACCAAACCCTCCGGTGTCCGCAAAATAAAAATTGCAAATCAAAAAATATTGAACAAAATAATTTGATTTGCTTCAAGATTCATAGATGGCAGCACCATCTCTCTCGCTATACCAGAATCACGTAAGAGATTCGGATAGGAGGTGCAAGCACGTACTGCGCATGCCCTTAGAGTATGGTCAACGGCGCCTAGCCGTTTCAAATTCAGAGATTGCATATACATGAGAAAATTGGTCAAGTTCCGCCGTGACCGGGTGGTCTAGTGGTCAGGACGTCAGCCGCGAAAGCTGAAGACGCCAGTTCAAATCTGGCCTCGGACACCGGAGGGTTTGGTCATTTTTTTCTGAAGTATATGACATCTATTTTCAGTTTATATATAGTAGTGTAACTACTTAAAAATTGCAAATCAAAAAATAATGAACAAAATAATTTGATTTGCTTCAAGATTCATAGGTACTTAACTATTAAATAACGTGTAAAAAAATAAAACATAAAAGTTTGTTGTAATCATTTCATAGCAAGTTAATTATTTTTTTTAAATAAAATAAAGTACCATTTTCCAAAGTCCGACGAGGATTATAAAAAAAGTTCTGAACTAAAAACCATAGTTTTAAATTTGGAACACGTTATTTTAAGAATAAGAATTTTCAAATTTGGAATGTTTTGCATTGCCTTTGTTTTAAGTTTTCACGATAGCCAATTGCGAATTTAGTTCTTCTATGAAAATTGAACAAACGGTTGAAGCGGTTTTCAAATACTATTAAATTTTGTAACTAAACATTATGAACATCGATGGTTTTAGCAAAGAAGATTATGCTAACATTATCTTCATGTACGGAAGAGCAGACGGTAATGGAGCATTGGCACGGCAAATGTATCAGGAGCATTATCCAAATCGCAGATTACCCAATGTCAGGATGTTTTACAACACGTTTCGTCGTCTTAGCGAAAATGGGATCCATCGTCCGGTTATTAGAGTAAATCCTGAGAGATACGATGCGGATACCGAGGAAGAAATTATTCACGCATTTGAAGCTGATCCTAAGACAAGCATCCGAACAGTAGCTCAAAACCTTAACATATCGACAAGGAAGGTTTGGAACACGATGCATAAAGAGAAAAAATAACCTTTTCGAGGGGTGGGGGTGCAGGGTTTAGAAGAAGGAGACCCCGGGCGACGAATACAGTCCTGCAGATTCTTATTAAACGGCGACATTGACGACGCGTCATTTTTAAAATCTATCATTTGGACAGATGAGTCAAAGTTTTCAAGAGAGGGGATAACAAACTTGCATAACCTTCATGAATGGGCTGACAAGGACGCAAATCCTCATTGGAAGAAGCAGGTCTTCTTTCAAAAGAAGTTTTCAGTTAACGTGTGGGCTGGAGTAATTGGCAGAACTTTGATCGGGCCACATTTTCTTCCCGATAATTTGAACGGACCCAATTATCTCCAGTTCTTACAAAACGATCTTCCTATCCTCCTAGAAGAAGCCGGAGTACCATTAGAAGCGGAAAGAGAAATCATATTTCAGCAAGACGGCTGCCCGGCACATTGGACTTTGGCTGTGAGAGAATACCTTAACGACTGTTTCCGGAGTGCTGGATCGATAGAGATGGACCCATTCCTTGGCCCGCTCGATCCCCCGACTTAACTCCTTTGGACTTTTTTGTTTGGGGACGGGCCAAAGGACTTGTTTACACCTCATAAATCGCAATAAAAGACGAGTTAATAACAAGGATTCGCGAAGCTTTTGTCATCATGAGTGAGGAGATACAACTAAAAATAACTACCAGAGAAGTACGGAAAAGGGCCCGTTCCTGTATAAGAAACCGTGGTTTACATTTTGAACATGTGATTTAAGTTTTTGCTTTGATTTTGTTACTAAAGTTTTAAAATTAAAGTTCAAGTAGTTTTATTAAAAGTGCTCCCTAACTTTGGTTTTTATTCCGTAACTCAGAATTTTGACATGCGATATGAATGACTGATACCTCTAAAGAAAGAACAGTAAATAGGCATGTTTTCAAAAATGTTTTAACAATTCAAATATTTTTTTTTTATATTTTTTATGGCACATCAAAATTATGCTCGTGTCAACCTACGATTTTTTTTAAAGGTTCGTATGCCTCCATTTGTTTTAGAGGCCATGAATACACTTAAAAGTAGCTTTTTTTGGTCTGACTTACATCAAACTATCGGAAACAAAAGATAGTGTTTACAAACTAACGCGTATTTGGGCACTATTAACTCGTATCTACCAAATTCTGAGCATTTTTCTAAAATTCTTAAAATTTCAATTTAAAATAAATTATCACGTTTCGTCTAAGACATATATGGCTAGAAATGTTCAAAAATACCTCGTCTATCACCTCCTTACCTTTGCACGTGGCGACCAAACAGCCTGTATGAGGTAATATTCGGCTACGATTGCTACGAAGAAAATAAATAATATTTATTTATGTTGACTAACATCTAGATGTTGACAGTAACATCAATAGAATATTTTGCTGCATCACTTTAGTACTGGTGGTCCAAAGTAGCACACGCATAAGTAAAAATCGGTCAACTCAAAAATTCACTAATGTTTCCGGTGTCTGTATGTGAAGAACAAGCATTCTAATTTTCAAGCGGTTGCCTGTCATTTTTTTTCTTCGCTCTCGTACAGGGCGCCAGTCCAACCAGGAGGGATGGCATTAAAATTTTGTTATATAACCAGCATACATTCTTTCAGGCAACCGCTGTTTTAATCGGTTGCCTCGCGATAATTATTTTTTGCAATTCATGTATGCGACTGTACGTAATTAGGCCTTAAAACACTCGTGTGATCTTATTATGAAATTCGCCTGTGGCTCTTTTCATAAAACTACCCTCGTATTTTAAGGACCCTTATTACGTAACAGTTGCATAAACTACTATTGTGATACTTGTATCATTAAAGTTTGAGAACCACTAACTTCATGTCGGATAATTCCGAACTAAAAGTTTGTTTAACACCTGTTTAGGTACTTCTATAGGCACAATCGAAAAAAAAAGAGAGGGAGGGTAAATCTGATTGAAAAGCGATTATGTGCTTTATGTTTCAAGCAAATATAGTCTGGCAAACCATTTCTGTCAGTAGAAACACGCGGCAAATTCAAAATACGTACATGTGGCAACCCTTTGTGATGAGACACCGTATTTCATGACGAACATTTCAATTCACATTGAATTTGTTTCTAGTGCATTTCACTCTCTCATCGTAAGCGCGAGTGAGATAGAACTCCTGCAACGTTCCCAATTAAATTTAAATTCATTTTTAAGGCATATGTAAATTGCCTCAACCAGATTATCTGTTGCAGTTGATGACAGATCAGACGAAATATATCCGTCTCCTTTTTACACACCGTAAATGTCAACTAATGAAAGGGGCGGAAATACCAACTAAAATTAAAAACATACAATTTGATGATCTTTACTGTTTCTTCACTGATTCTTAGAGTTGTCATACTTTTGTTCGCTGTACATTGCTACTGCGTTCGTTGGCTGGCCAGACTATAGGACGTAATTTAATTGTATTCGGATTTACCCGAGCTAATTCGGAATTGCACTTATATAACTACATAAATTATAGATTTGTAACACATATATCTTATAAATCTAAAGTTATTTATGAAAGTTCGTGACAATGAATACATGATTACTCCATCCAGTAAATATTTTTTTCATTAAAGGTCTCAAAAAATTTACCTATCGGTATAGGTAAATTTTTTTCGTGAACCATCCGGTGATGGTTCACGAATAAACGTACATACCAGCAACTAGTGCAAAAATGCTTCGTAATTACCCGAATGCACCTTACATCATTGTCGGTTGCCAATAAGGCGTTACTGACATAAAAATACTTTTGGGAAAAAACTCTATTAACAACCGACAATGATGTCTGTACCTTTGACTTGAAAACCGTCACAATTAACCTCTTATCGATGACAATGATGTCTATGGAAACTGAAAGCTCTATTTTTTATTTATTGTGGCTTTGTTTGTTGCCATAAGGGTTATAATATAATACTTATAATAATATTAGTCGAGTGTAGGTACTTACACCATAGTACCACCGTAGTGCACCGTTGCTACAGAACTACTGGGCATTTTTTGTTCTATCTAGATATCTAAGGCACATCACTGGAGCTGAATTGGGAAAGCAAGTAAGTACCACAAAGCCATTTCCAACAATGGTGGTGGTGGCGGAAATTAGATTTTATTTATTTTAGCGTAAATGACTCACTGTTTTGTCTCGAATTGGTCCCAAAGGGAAATTCGCAGATTTCCAAAATACTCTAAAATTAAAATGCTGTACTTACCTAGAATAAAACTACAGGGACGAATTTTCCCTAAGAAAAGCCTTCTTACTGTATAGACCATTCATCTTTTGTCTCGTTCTCTCGTTGTATGGAATCTGGAACAGCGCCCTCTACAATAAGTTTTCACTGGCCTTCCCCAATCAGCCTGATATACCTACGACAAATCTAGTCTCGGCAGTTACAAATATTGTGGCCGCGCCATACTTGTCGTAGCACTTGGCGTAATAGTCTTTGGCCTAGTCAATGTTAGTTTTTTAGGGTTCCGTAGTCAACTAGGAACCCTTATAGTTTCGCCATGTCTGTCCGTCCGTCCGCGGATAATCTCAGTGACCGTTAGGACTAGACAGCTGAAATTTGGTACTAATTGTATATCAATCACGCCGACGAAGTGATAAAATAAAAAGTGGAAAAAAATGTTTTATTAGGTTACCTCCCCTATACGTAAAGTAAAGTGATTTTAATAAAATCATTTTTTGATAATGTCAATATTTTCGGAAATAATCGCTCCAGCAGTAAAAAAAATGTGTCCCCCCCCTCTAACTTCTGAACCATAAGTTTTAAAAATATGAAAAAAATCTCAAAAGTAGAACTTTATAAAAAAATTATAGGAAAATTATTTTGAACTTGATGATAGGTTGAATAGTTTTAAAAAAAAAAATTACAAAATAATTTCTGAACTAAGTTTGTAATTTAACCGTATAAGCAGGTATTTATTGTACCTGTAATTTCTACAAAATCACAATGAAATGACGTGCTTTCAAATAACCCAACCATGGGCCCATTTTTTTACTCTTAACACTTAGCGTGATAGACGGAAAACTACGGAACCCTACACTGAGCGTGGCCCGACATGCTCTTGGCCGGTTTTTGTGGTTCCAGAAGACATAGACAAAAAAAATTACGAGCTCTGAAAAAGGATAAGATTCTGTACAAACACCTAACACCTTTACCACACCACATTTAAAAAAATGTATGTAGTAAGTACCTATAACAGAGAATAACACATTTAAAATAATCCACGCTTACTTGTTATACCAAATTAATTCTATGAATATTTTGTTTTAATCTACACCTAACAAAAATCCACCCTTTCTGTCTCCGAAAAACCTAGCGTCTAACGTCTGGAAACTGCCCAATTTAAATCTCCCTAATTAATTCTCTGCCAACAATTAACGCGGCCTACCACAAAAAAGGTAATTTATATAAAACCGTAATTTTTCGCGGTTACGTCAGTTATATTATGTAATAAAGTGAATTATTTACGGCACTATTAAACTCTGACAAGATTGCGGGATACAAAGTATTCGTATAGAGGATCCCGGGTTACCGCGGGCACCTATTTTAGATTAAATAGAAAACAGAGAGTTCAATATATTTACACAAGGGAAGACTTCACTTGTCGTAAAATAGCTAAATCTTTTACTTAGATCATATACTTCTACTATTAGGTACCTACCCCAAAAATAGGAATGAGTAGATATTTTGTTTCCATCTACCGCTATAGACAATTAAAAGACAAATTTGTTTTTCCAGGCTATACTTTGAGAATAATGGTTTAATGTGAGACGTTTTCACTTCTTGCATTCGTACCTAGAGGATTTACAAAGCATATAGAACTAGAGCCCACGACACTGAACCTAGTTCGATAATTCGTCTAGATGAGATATGTATAAATTAGTCACGTTTTTAATGGGGGAACACGAAATGCCGATGCTGCAATTTTTTAATAAAAAAAAATCTGGCCAAGTCCGAGTCGGAACTCGGGACACCAAGTGTTTCGTACCACAAGGTTAACAAATAATCCTCACCGTGTGACCTTAAGAGGGTTTTTATGTTATACTAGCTGCACCCGAGGCTTCGCTCACTTGCGTTTTAGTAGGCTTTACCACTTTTCGTTACCCTCAACAGTCCATTGCTAAAAGTTGCCTACGCATTCAACATGTCAAAAAGTCAGTGCAGCAGTTTACTAACACAGCAGCAGCAGAGACTAAGAGCGAAATCAATGATCAAGGGATGTGCATGAGCGGGAAAATCTGCCGAGCTGAAGGCAGAGCTCCCCGTAGAGCCGAACGCCAGAAGCGTCGTAGTAGAAAATGCCTCTGCAGTAGCTGGACAGAGATCGAACACAAATTAAGGGGCTGACAACAGCTAAATTCCCTCCCTATCTTTTTCAGCGCGAGTGAAAGAGAAACACTGTGTTACGATTAGTATGGGAGCTCATTGCAAATTTTGCAAAATGATGAATTAAAAAAAAACTATGCATTAATTTAGAAATATAAAACAACGAAGTTTTTAGTATTAGTGCGGTGGAATTTTGTCCTTAGTTACAGACGTATAAGTCAAGAAACTAAAGGCATACGACTGTTTAAAGCAAATTTTAAGATGTAACTTTGGAATTATTTTCTATCGAGCCGATTTCGTCCAATCGTGTATCGGAATCAACGAAGTTCTTCCAAATATAACGAATAATAACATATATTTTTATTACTTTCTCAAAACAAGGAGTTACAGCTAAAACACTGTTTGAGTAAAGTCAATTTGAAGGTCATCGGGTGTTGTCAGCCTCTTAATGATTAATGTCATCAAGTGAACCGGAGCGTGGAAAGCCCGACAATAAGGCAGCATTTTCACTGAGGCGGAGATGAGAGGAAACGTGCGAGAACCAACCAATAGGTTTGTACTTTAACGCTTTTAAGGCTGCGTTTCCACCAGAGATGAGCGAGGATGCGTTGCGAAGAATGTGTTTGTAAAGAACCAACCCTAGAGCTGCGCTGTACGAGGATAAACAAATGAAGCGATTCTATTGGTGCTTCACAAACACGTTCCTCGCAACGCATCTTCCCTCTTCCCTCATCTCTGGTGGAAACCCAGCCTAACTAAGACACGTGACCGTGAACAATGTATTGCTATTGGTCGATTCCCGCATGCCCACACTTATCTCCGATCATCTCCGCATTAAAAGAAAGGCAGCCTTAGTGGTAAGGCCGAAAGCTGAGCTCGACGTAATGTCGAAGGCCCCAAGCATCCCAGTCAAAAGAGCTTCTGCAGTTGCAGGTGAGAGATCGAACACAACTTAATCCCGCCTATCCCGTGGTTAACTATATTAATACTCTTTTTGCTCTCGTCTTAAACATTCAACCTCACTATTTTTGGTATATAAAGAAATCGTCCAGTGTGTTTTTTCTTTGTTGTCGGGCTCGGCGGGCGGAGGCTTTTACTAACTGTTATTTAAGTGCCTTATACGCGAACCGGTATAAGGCACTTAAATAACAGCCCGCCCCCGAGCCCCTCTCTTAAACTTGTCACAGTTAACTTTATCGATACTCGTTTTGCTCCCGTCTTAGCTCGAGCCCCCCTTTGACCTCCTGACATGTAGTAAACTCTGTCAACATTCTGTTTCTCCCGTCTTAAACATTCAACCTAACCATTTTTGGTATGAATTAATATCGTTCAGTGTATTTTTTCTTCGAGCCCCCCTCTTACACTTGTCACTCAGTTAACTTTATCGATACTCGTTTTGCTCCCGTCTTAAACATTTAACCTACCCATTTATGGTATGAATACAAATCGATTAGTGTGTCTTTATTTTGTGCGGGGGGCTCCGCCCCCCGAACCCCCCTTTTACCTCCTGGCATATAGTAAATATTAGAACCTATGTAAACTACATGTTCAGACTCTAAACAGTTTACGTGTTGTCTGGTTTGTATAGCAACGAATTTAAATACTTTGACGTTCCTAACAATGCTTGTACTTACCAAACTTAAGTGTCACGGAATAAACATACTTTTATCTTAATCAAGTTTGTTTTCCTCTAACATGGTAGCAGAGCTTATGGAAGCAGTCGCTTAAAGTGTAGCGAGCGTCTGCGAAATTCTGTGTGTGTTGTACTTTTTATTGTGAAAGTTGTGCGCACGGAATTCCAAAATCGAGATGGCGACGTCCAGTTCAGGGGCGGCTATTGTTCCTGCTATTGAAAAATTAAATGGCATTGGGAACTACGGATCATGGAAGTTCATGGTGAAGATGATCTTCATCCAAGATGATTTGTGGGAGTGCGTGGAAAGCAACGACGGCGTGTTACCGATTTGTGACGATAAAAAGAAACAACAGAAAGCTCTAGCTCGTATTTGTCTGAGCATAAACCCTGTAGCCATCACGCACGTGCGCAATGCAACTACGCACGGGAGGCCTGGACGAGTCTTCAGGCTGCGTATGAAGACATGGGTCTTTGCCGAAGACTGGGTTTAATGCGGCAATTGTTTGGGATGAAACTCCAGGAGTGTCCCAATATGGAATCGTATCTGACGAAGATATGTGATGTCGCACAACAATTAACCGACATCGAAGCTCCGCTGAATGACGAGTTTCTAGCTGTGATAATGTTAAGTGGGCTCACAACCGTCTACGACCCACTGATAATGGCCCTAAAAAACTGTAGTGTGAAATTGTCAAGCGAGCTGGTGAAACAAAAGTTATTACAAGAACATCAGCGCCGGGCTAACGGAACGGACACAAGCAGTGGTTCCGTGATGATGGCGAAACGACGTGACGAAAAGCCTGTGAAATGTTTCCGCTGTAGAAGGCTGGACCACGTTTCCAAGAACTGTCCGGATAACAAGAAGAAGAAGGATCCTGTTGCCAAAGAAATGGCAAGTATGCTGAGCGCACTGTCGGTGGATGTGCAGGATGACTCCTGGTACGTCGATTCGGGTGCATCGAAGCATTTCTGCAACAGGAGGGACATCCTAGACGACTTCGTGGTGGACACGAACCTGGAAGTCAAGGTGGCGAACGGCGACTTCCTAGTGCGGGTCGTGGCAGTACCAAACTGCATGTTAAAGACGGTATAAAAACTCTATGCGATGTAGTTAATATTCTGAACTTGTCATGTAATTTGATGTCTGTCAGTGCTTTAGCGTCAAAAGGTTTTAAAATCGTTTTTTATTCTGATGTTTGTAATATTTATTTTGGAAATGTTTTGATTGCTATTGCTAAGTGTGAGAATGGTCTTTATAAACTACAAACCATCTCGAAAACGCGTAATAGTGTACCGAAATCGTCCGAAAAGTCTGCGTCCGCTGAACATGTCGCGGCGAACGTGGGGGCTGGGCGTATTGTCTCTCAAGATGTATGGCATCAGCGCTTATATCATCTGAACTCAAGGAGCATGAACCTACTGAAATCAGGTATGGCCGACGGTATAGATTTTGATAAGTCCAAGTTTAAACAGTGTATTTCTTGCATTGGAGGGAAAACACCAAAGTTACCTTTTCCAAAGAAATCGTTTACTAGAGCGACTGAAATCTTAGGGCTTGTACATACTGACGTTTGCGGGCCTATGCCGCAAACATCGCATGGTGGTTCGCGATATATGCTACTTTTTATAGATAATTTTTTGCGTAAAACTTTTTGTTATTTTATTAAAACAAAGGATGAAGTTTTTGAGAAATTTAAACTATGTAAGGCCCTTGTCGAGAATCAAACGAACAAAACTATTAAGATTCTTCGAAGTGACCGGGGAGGTGAGTTTGTGAATAGAAAGTTCGATGAATTTCTGAAGCAGCAGGGCATCAGACACCAGCTGACGGTTCCGCACTGCCCTCAGCAGAATTCAGTGTCGGAAAGGGCGAATCGCACGATTGTTGAAGCAGCTAGGTGTATGTTGCAGGGAGCTGGCATGGATCAGAAATACTGGGCAGAAGCAATGTGTACTGCAGTTTATGTAAAGAACAGATCGCCGACCAAGGCCCTGTTGGGCGCGACTCCTGAGGGGAAGTGGTCAGGATCCAAGGTAAACTTAAATCAAGGAAATGATGAAACAGTTTGTTATGAAGGATCTTGGGCCCGCTAAATGTGTATTGGGAATACACGTCAGCCGTAAAGATGGTAAAATAATTCTGGATCAGTCTGGTTACATCAGCAAAGTTTTGGAAAAGTTTAAGATGACTGAATGTAAACCTGCTAAAACCCCGATGGAAGTTGGTTTGATACTTGAAAAAGCTGAGAAGACTGGTGACTACGAATACAGGAACTTGATCGGTTGCCTTATGTATATAGCGGTCTGTACGCGTCCTGATATCGCGCATGCTGTGAGTATGTTGAGTCAGTTTAACGATTGCTACTCGGAAGCTCATTGGAAGGCTGCGAAGCGCGTGCTTCGGTACTTTAAGGGTACGATGGACTACAGCATCAAGTATGAGAAGAGTGGGTTGAACGTGACAGGGTCAGCGGACGCAGACTGGGCGGCTAGTGTAGTCGATCGTCGGTCTTACACTGGTTACGTGTTTAAGTTAGGCAATTCCTTAATTTCTTGGGAGAGTCGTAAACAACGTACCGTTGCCCTTAAATAGTAGTACAGAGAGCGAATATATGTCGCTATCCTATGCGTGCAAAGAGGCATTGTTTATAAAGGCATTCATATCGGAATGTATGAAGCTAGATTCAAGGTAGTGGTTTACCAATCTGCGATTAAATTGTCTGAAAACCATATGTATCACGCAAGGACTAAGCATATTGATGTTAGACATCATTTTATCCGCGAGATAGTCGAAAACGGTATAGTAACCTTAAAGTATATGTGTACAGTCGAGGTCAAAGATATGTTTACACTTTTGCACCTTATTACAAAGGAATAAGGTGAAAATGTGTAAACATATCTTTGACCTCGACTGTACCAACGATATGCTGGCGGATCCTTTGACAAAACCCTTATGTATTTAAAGGTTTCAGCGTTTTGTTAAAGATTTTTATATGCTTAGTGCTTAGTATAATTATTAGTAGTTGTTATATAGATTGTACTATGAACATATAGTTTAAGGGGTGGTATTAGAACCTATGTAAACTACATGTTCAGACTCTAAACAGTTTACGTGTTGTCTGGTTTGTATATCAACGAATTTAAATACTTTGACGTTCCTAACAATGCTTGTACTTACCAAACTTAAGTGTCACGGAATAAACATACTTTTATCTTAATCAAGTTTGTTTTCCTCTAACAGTAAACTCTGCAAAGCATTCTTTTTCTCCCGTCTTAAACGATGAACCTTACCGTATTTACGTACCGTCGTTTAGTGTATTTTTTCTTTGTCCAGGGGGCTCTGCCCTAAGAGGGGGGCCTCTTACACTTGTTACTCCGTTAACTTTATCGATACTCGTTTTACTCCCGTCTTACACATTTAACCTAACCATTTATGGTATGAATACAAACCGTTTGGTATGTATTTTCTTTGTGCGGCGGGCTACGCCCCCCGAGCCCCCCTTTTACCTCCTCACATGTAGTAAACTCTGTCAACACTCTTTTTCTCCCGTCTTAAACGATCAACCTTACCATTTTTGGTATGAATTAATATCGTTTAGTGTTTTTTTTCTTTGTACGGGGGGCTCTGCCCCCCGAGCCCCCCTCTTACACTTGTCACTAAGTTAACTTTATCGATACTCGTTTTACTCCCGTCTTACAGATTTAACCTAATCATTTATGGTATGAATACAAATCGTTTAGTGTGTATTTTTTTTGTGCGGGGGGCTCTGCCCCCCGAATCCCCGTTTTGCTTCCTGACATGTAGTAAACGCTGTCAACATTATTTTTCTCCCGTCTTAAACATTCAACCTAACCATTTTTGGTATGAATTAATATCGTTCAGTGTGTTTTTTCTTTGAGCCCCCCTCTTACACTTGTCACTCAGTTAACTTCACCGATACTCGTTTTGCTCCCGTCTTAAACATTTAACCTTATCATTTATGGTATGAATACAAATCGATTAGTGTGTCTTTTCTTTGTGCGGGGGGCTACGCCTCCCGAGCCCCCCTTTTACCTCCTCACATGTAGTAAACTCTGTCAACAATCTTTTTCTCCCGTCTTAAACGACCAACCTTACCATTTTTGGGTATGAATTAATATCGTTTAGTGTTTTTTTTTCTTTGTTCTGCCCCCTCTGCCCCCTGAGCCCCCCACTTACACTTGTCACTCAGTTAAATTTATCGATACTTGTTTTACTTCCGTCTTAAACATTTAACCTTACCATTTATGGTAAGAATACAAATCGATTAGTGTGTCTTTTCTTTGTGCCCCCCTGTTACCGCCTATCATGTAGTAAACTCTATCAATATTATTTTTCTCCCGTCCCTAACATTCAACCTAACTGTTTTTGGTATGAATAAATATCGTTCAGTATACTTTTTCTTTGTGAGCCCCCCTTTTGCATTTGTCACGCAGTTAACTTTATCGATACTCGTTTTGCTCCCATCGTAATAATTTAACCTAACCATTTATGGTATGAATAGAATTCGTTTAGTGAGTCTTTTCGTGTTTTTTTTTTGTGCCTAAACTACACTACGAACTTTGTCGTCCGATAACTAACTGCTGCTCAGTGACGTCTTAGTAAGATAATCCTACGAGAGATAGCGTTGTGGGTCATTTCATTTAGCTCTGGGCATTGTTTCGATTTCCGTTTTTAGGGTTCCGTATTTACCATGTTTAAATACTTTTTATTAAGAATATGAAAAAACCGACTACATTATTTATGTATAATGTCTCCAAATAAACCAATATTAATTTGTGACTTGAATTCAGCATTATAATAATTGCATTTACCATACTATGTTCTACCCGCTAAAACCATAAAGTAAATATTATTTATAGAAATCCGTTCAGCCGTTTTTATTCCAACTGGTAATATATAAACAGACAAAAACACAAACAGACAAAAGTTCTAAAAATCGTCGAATACTGATCTGTTATCGATTTTAAGAACTACTTATTAATATTTTTGCTAATATCTCCAATGTACAGATTTTCTACTCTCCTTTGCTTTATTATATGTATAGAATAGATACAGGGCCGTCTTTTCCATAAGGGCACACGGGGCCCGTGCCCAGGGCCCCCATCCTCAGGGGGGCCCCGAAAGTTTTTTTTACAGTCAACGTTGTCCGTAATTGAGCGCCTGAGGGCCCCTGATTCTCAAGTGCCCTAGGGCCCCGTCACGTATTAAGACTGCGTTGAATAGATATATGGATACATAGATGTTAGGCGGTTGTATCAAATTATTTAAATGTGGTCGTATAAATTCAAATATTAAATAATGAGTCTTACTAAAGTCTGTTAGGAAAGAAAGTGGTTTATACTGGAACTCATACATACTACGACACTCCTCTTTCCGGATAGACATGGGGTAAACTCTTAGAGAATTCAACCCGGATGGAGTAGCCATGTCTGTCATTTTCTATACAAAAAAAGTCAGCCGATTTTTGTGGGGGAGGGGAACGTCAAAATAAATGTATGGCTATTCGTACGTAACGTACAGTCAAGTGCAAAAATACGTATCGAAATAATCGTCTCATAAATATGGTGCTACGCACTTATTACAACGGAATAAGATACTATGGGACATATTTTTGAGTAAGATGAGTACCTACACCCATATTTTTACACTTGACTGTACAAATAACTATTTCAGATAAACGTCAGTCCATACAAGTGTATGACCACTGGTCATACGAGTTCGGCAGAGGGGAACGCCTATCAATGGCGACTCCGGTTGGTTGAATTCTCTAAGGGTATATTATACTGTTAGGTGACAACTAAATCTCACAAATTGCAAAAAAAAATAATTAAACTAAAATCCGCCTTGTTTTGTTACCAATACGGTTCATTACGGCTATAAACTTGTGGTAGTAGGTAATTAGTGACTTTGTTTGTCACCCGACGACGTGCGTAGCTTTGAAGGCCTGTTCGAAATTTAAACTTATGTTATCTACTATCTCATAAAAACAAGAAAACAGCAATGAAGTTCTAGATTCAAATTTGTTCCCACAATTTGTTCCTTGGGTAGGAAGGCTCGTTCGATATTTACACTTATAACCGTTGAGTAAAGTTTAATTTTGTATGTACTATTTTTCTCTTATGCTTTTAATATATAAATCATAGGAAATTACAACTGTAAATTGACTGTAGGTACATATCGAGTCCTATAGTAACCTAAGGTCAATCCGTGGTCTGAAAACTGTTAAAGATAGGTCTACCAAATAATTATGCCGTCATCTGCAGGGTCTGTTTAGTGGACTATTCAGTTCTCAGTTCTTAGTTACCTATAGTTTCTGAAAAAAAGTCGGGGACAGAGCCGTAATTTTTGTATGAAAAACTGCATTTTCAAATGCGTTTTTTATCAAAACTACTGCACGTAAAATGAACTCAAAATCAGTGTGCGGTCTTAATTTTTTGCAAGCTTTCTATTGGTGCCCAACACGTTTCTTACAAATTAAAAATAAAATTCACTTTCCCCATTTACCCCCCTAAACTTCCTCTTAAAATTAAATTTAAGCAGTTAAGACCTAAGTACTTTGTTACAGACGATATTTTTTTTTTCAAATTTCAGTTTTCTACGTCAAACGGTTTCCGAGAGAGACGCTATTTACCAATTTCGAGAACCGAAGTGATTCCATAAGTGTTTCGTAAACCAAGTATTGGTACGAAACACTAAAATCGAATTCTAGTATGAAAGTCTCCTAGATTTCCTTTGTTCCTCGAAGCAGGGGAGGGGTAGGGATACACGATAATGCGGTGCTGCAGGCCCCCGTGCGTGGCCTTGTCAGTGGCAGCAGCACCAAAAGATTGTAGATGTATGCCAAAACAAAGCGCCTGATGTTTTCATAACAAAAACAAGATGCTATGTAACCTAAACCTAGCGCCTGAACTGCAACAAGATGTTACGTTATTACAATGACGTTATATTTTAAAAGATCAGGCGCTTTGTTTTGGCATACATCTGCAAACTTTTGATGCTGTTGCCACAGACAAGGCCACGCACGGGGGCTTGCAGCACCGCATTATCGTGTAGCCCTACCCCTCCCCTGCTTCGAAAAACAAAGGAAATCCAGGAGTCTTATTATGATAAGACTCCTGGATTTCCTATCAGTTCTAGTCTGCTAGAAACCGGTTTTTTTTTTAAATACGCCGCCATTTTTTTTGCTTTTTGCATCGACATTTCGTATTCCCCCATTAAAGACGTGACTAATTATATACTCGTATATCTCATCTAGGAGACTTATCGAACTAGGTTCAGTGTCGTGGGCTCGCTGATACTAATAGGTCAGAAAACCTTATTTATTTTATTACACACCAAACACCTGTGCATAAATAGATAATCACTGCATGAACTATGATATATATAAATTGAACTTTTTGTTCTATCCAGATCTACGTTACCGTATAAGGTCGTTAACACAAACGACTGTATTCAAGACCCTCCTCCGGTAACAATCCTAGTTTACGACGTGGTCAGGCTCCCTATTTCAGTTTCGTCGTAAAATATCCGTGGAGAAACTTCTAGAAACTTAGCTAGTTTCAAACAGTTGTACTTGATAGTTCTTTCCTGCAAATTAAAAGCGAGTTCAAATAATGAAGAAGAATAGTTAATTGCTTCTCTCGTGCTTTTTTTTGTAACTGTACTCAGACTATTGATTTACTAGACGTTATAAAACGTTAGTGCAAATAGCCTCCTTTTGTAACTGTAAGATCAAAACAAAGTCATTGTTACACTTTTCAAATGATGCCTTTGTTTAAGAACGTCGAGAATTGGTGCAGACTGTAGGTGGAAATTTAAATTAAGAAGACTGTATATATCTTTTCACTTCTCTTATTCAAAAAAATTTCTTTTCTACCTCGTTTAGAGGGAGCAAAAACGACTTTTGCTCCCTCTACATTTTTTTTTTAACTTTTATTTCTGCCCTGACAACAGGGAGCAAAATTCAATTTTGCTCCCTGCTGTTAAGTTCCTTACTTGACAAAACCGCATAAACAAGAAACTTTAAAAGACGTCACAATCAATTCATCAGCCAGCCAGAGACACCATAGAAAAAAAAATTATACAATTTTTAGTAGCGTGTTTCAGTAAGCGTTCAAAAACCATCCATTATTTCTGCATAAAACGTTTATGGCTTCATTAGTCGTCTCCTTCAACGCGCTACTGAATAACATATGATATACTTATTACATCAAACTGAAGTTTAAAACGTGATTTTAATAATACACCTTATATTAATAAGTGTGAATAGGTCAACATTTTTCATTAATTAGTATTTATGATTATATTTTAAATAATAGTTACACTCATAAAATGTATTAAAAAAAACACCATACATTATGAAGCGCGAACACGCGTACTTTTTTAAATTAAAAAAATACGTTCTGGAGAAAATATTGATATTGAATCTGTATTTTCGAGATATTTTCCTTGACTAATAATAACCGAATTATTCACAATGAATTCAACGAGTTCTTCCAGCGAAAACGAAATCTTAACACCTGAATCTGTGAAAATAGAAGCGAACAACGTAATTAACAATTTACTACCTACGAAGTCCAGAGGAAAATATATAAAAGCTTACGAACATTTTGCTATTTGGAAAAATGGTAAAGGTGCGAAGTCTTTCTCTGAGACAGTGTTTTTAGCATACTTTCAAGAATTGGCTAAAACTAGGCCGCCTTCTACTCTTTGGAGTATTTACTCCATGTTAAAAGCGACCGTAAGTAACAACAATGACGTACAGATTAATACATATGCAAGATTAATGGCATTCCTGAAGAGGCAGTCTGAAGGTCATAAAGCGAAAAAATCAACAGTATTGTCTGCCGAAAATATTAATACTTTTTTGAATGAGGCACCTGACTACAACTTTCTCGCCGTAAAAGTAAGTAAATATATAAATTAATAAACACTTTAAATTGATTGTTTTTCTGTCTACTAGCTATGAAAAGAAAACATGCTTTTATTTATATGGACATTGTTTTTTTTTCAGGTGGCGTTAATTTTCGGGGTCACTGGCGCTTGTCGCGGACAGGAGTTATTAAATATCACAATAGACGACGTACAAAAACACTCCGAATCATTAATACTAGTTAATTTAACAGATACGAAAACCAAAATAGACAGATATTTTGTGGTTCGAGATGATTACGTGAAAGTAGTAGAAAAATATCAGTCTTCACGGCCTTCTGGTATGAGTAATAAAAGATTTTTCGTTGCCTACCACAACGGTAAATGCACCAAGCAGGTTATTGGGAAAAATAAGATAAGTCAGATGCCAAAAGAAATCGCACGTTACTTAAACCTCTCAAGTCCGGAGCAATATACAGGACATTGCTTCAGAAGAACCTCTGCGACTATTTTGGCTGATTCTGGAGCCAATTTAACTAGTATTTAACGCCTAGGGGGCTGGAAATCGTCGACAGTGGCAGAAGGCTATATTGACGAGTCTGTAGAAAATAAAGCCGCATTGAGCCGACGCATAGCACAAACCATCCGCCGCCACCGTCCACTGTCACCGCAGCCCGGAACGTCTGCTCAGGCACGTACTGAACAGATAACCCAAAGGATGATGACTGATCAAGATACTGCTGTGGAGCCGAGCCCGACTTTTACAACACAAGATAATCAAACACATAATGAACCTGTTAATCCTGAAAACATTCATACTATCAGCCAAACTTTTACAGAATCCTCGGTGCAAAATACTCAAATAAATAGAACGAATGTCTCAGTGCCAAACAAACACGTAACATTAACATTTGAAAATTGTACAAAAATTACTATTAATTTTTAATTATATTTCTTTATTGTATGTGAATTTTAGTTAGGCTTCATAAAAGTATGATTGGTAAAGTGCTGAAGTTTTATTTACTTACAAGACGATTATTTTTTCTCATAAGAGAAGTGAAAAGCAGAGTGTATTACTCGGTAGCAAAATTATTTCTATCTCGGGCTTGGCGCTTTGAATCCCTCACTACGCTCAGGATTCCACGTTAGAATCCCTCACTACGTTCGGGATTCTATTCTGGAATCCTTCGCTTCGTTCGGGATTCAAAGCGCTAACCCTCGGTGAAATATAGCATTTTGCTCCCTTGTAATACAATCTACTATTTGTCCTTCTATCCAAAGCCCGTAGGTAGTCAGATATTATAAGGATAGTTAGGTACCTACTTATAATTTTATTTTTCAGTTACTAAAAAATGTTTTTCCGTGCAAAAAGTAGTACTTAATGTTAATTAAAAATCTAACGATATTCTTTACATACTTAACATTCAAAAACCTTACCTACCCCCTACGCTCCTTCTTATGGCGCATTTGCAACATTAGTCAGGATTCGAATTTCGAACTCATTGCCTCGCCCAAAATACTCTTCATGTAAGTACCTAATTAAATCTGACAATTTGATTTGGATTATCACAAATATTTAGGTCGATACTATTTGCTTCAGAAAAAACCTTATTTGTAGGAAACACCAAGTTTCTACCTCGCAGTCCAAATTCCAACATGATTAATTTGAATTTTATTAACCACTTCAAAAGCAGGCAAATATAAAAGAAAACTTTAGCAATTAAAAGTATGACCTTAAGACCCTTCTGTGGTTTTACATTAATTCATTAAGTTTTGTACTTTATTCATTCCCAAAGCAAGGATCTAAACCAATCAGAAAACGAATTGCTACAATAGAGAACCCAGAATGGTGGGCTCACTTAGCCATACGGTGGTTGCCTCACGATAGCCGCAGAGAGCGAAGTATTTGGCATGAAATCGCCGATTGGAACTTCAGGATGGAGGCCTTTGCCCAGCTGTTGGCACAGTTACCAAAAAAGGAAGGACCCGTAAAAACAGGGCTAGCTTGACTGACACAAAACTATCTGCGTAATATGATTTCCGTCAAATTTAATTACCTAGGTCCAGTCGCGAACCGGGATTGCTGAGCCACTTGCCATTGTTCGTAATTTAGCCGTGTAATTAATGACCGATGTTACCGACTAGCCCAGTTAACATCAGCCATTTATTACACGGCTATATTTAAGAACAATGGCAAGTGGCTCAACAATCCCGGTTCGCAATGTTTTTTTTTATATACTTACATACGGCCCGCCTGATGGTAAGCAGCTACCGTAGGCTATGGACGCCTGAAACTCCAGAGGTGTCACATGCGCGTTGCCGACCCTTTACAAAAAGACGGATTCACTGTGTTGACGACTAAAGAAACAAGAGGGTACCTCGTCGTCACACACTAGGACCCAGTGTGTGCTCTTTGGCAACCTTACTCACCGGCAGGAACACAACAGGTACCTACCTACACACACGATAAAATTACAAGAAATTAAGTGCTTTCATGGCTGCCGGCAGAGGAGTGCGAGGAGTGCTTTGGGTGCAGTGCAAGGGGGCTTGCACTGCACCCAAAGCAAGCATGCAAAAAACACTGGATGCAAAGGTAATGTAGGATAAAAAAGAAAACTTTCTTATTAAGTGAAAGTCTCCCTGAAAGTAATTCTGGCGGCGCCCGTGAGCGCTTTTGACGTTCTTCTTTTCGTGTCGAGGTTCCCTTAAGTTTCATACTTGAGATGCCCAGTAGGCGGCGGTGTTGACAGCCCTAGTCGTTGCGTCCATCAGGTCGAGCTCCGAACAATAATATGGGCAGGCGGGGCAGGCCAGTAGGTGCGCCATGGTTTGCGATGCCTTGCCGCAGCCACATTGGGTCGAAGGGCTACGGAGCAGTCCCCACCAGGCCATGTTCTCCTTACAACGGCCAACTTTGACCTGAGCCTGTTCAAGGATTTCTAAATTGGCCAAGGCCAAGTGCCGGGCGGTAGCTGCTCGAAGGCAGGCTCATACTGGTCCGGAGGGGGGCAGCAGGTCCGCCACAGCATGCGGCGTGCATCGGACAGGTCACCCCGCAGTGGGCTGGTGCTTCGCATGAAGCTCCTGCGACTTCTAAGACGAGCAGATGGCAGGCTATGTCCGTGCAGTGAGTGGTGCTGTTAATTTTTTGATAAGTGAAGGCAAACTCAGGCAAAGTACTTATCGGATACCGACCGGTTACAAGACTTACCAGCTAGCTACATTTCCTTTTATTACCTCGTGAGCACTAGTACCTTTTTTTAATTCTTTTTTTTTGTCGGTGTGAAAATGCTTTACGCATCCCCCGGGGGCCTGGAGAGGGCCCATAGTGGGGGGTATGTGGGACTCTCCTCTCCCTTAACTCCCTCTGCTAGACAGAGGGAGGGGAGAGGCCTATCCACTAAAAACACACCGGCGTCATCCTGACTACCGTTAGGGGGGAACGCCACGGGATAACTTGCGCATTCGTCCGCGGCGTTCCCCGGTAGCCCAGCCGGTATTGCCGGGCACCCGCACCTTGGGAGAAGAGAGCCATGACGCTTGACTTTCTTCTCAGACGGATAGGGCCAATTGGATGTGGGTCCCCAGCCCACGGGCCCTACATTGGGGAGGAGCTAGCCGTTGGCTAGGGCATATTGCCTATGTCTCCTCCCTAGCCGCCTGCGCCGGAGCGGTGGCGCGTCTGCGCTGTTTTCATGCTCCCGCTCCGCTGGTGAGCACTAGTACCTAACTTATTGATTTACCTATAGCAGGTATTTAGGGAGCTTTTCATCGCTGATTTTTGCCTAGAGTTCTACTCGGTTCGGTTATACCAAAGACCTACAAGGGTGGAACGATACAATGTTTGTAAGAAGTGAAAATAAAAAATACGGATACTTTTTCAGCATTACATATTTTTCACTTCTCATGCTCAAAAAGTGTGTCATATTATGCTTACCAAGGCGGACTAAAGTAGTACATTTAGCCTCTAGGGCTACAATGTACACATATTTATGATTTACAAAACATTTTAAATTGACCAATCGGAACACTTCACCATATTAAATCCACCAATCACAACACACATATCCAAGTTAATCGGAACGCTAGATACTTTTTTGGTGCGTATAGTGTGTAAATAATTAAAGCCCTTAAAAACATTGTATTTAAAATCAACCAATCAGAATTCAGCAATGTTAAAATCGACCAATGAGGAAACGCAATTTGTTTCTCAAAACGTGAGGTGTTTTTTAGTTCCTACTTCACAATCATTAAAAAAGATTGTAATTTTTTGGAAGCGCTTTAAAGCGTGTTTAAACTGTTTAAACGGCTATTAGACATGGCAATTTATAGGGCCCAATCGGTTGTGTCCAACTCCTGTCGGCCCCAACGCACTTTATTACACTTTCCCTACAAATCAAAATTTTGGACCCGGGGTATGTCCTTAAACTACGTCCGGACCTGGGTATGTCCTTAAACTACGCCAAAAAGAGAGGTATGGGCACTGCGAATGGCATCTCGCTAAGTGTTGTAGGGCACGTTCAGCGAATGTCATCGCTCAAATCTGGAGCAGAGCCCGACTGGGGAAGTACCTCCACCTTACAGAAAACCACAGCCAAATAGCACTAGACCCTACTCATAGTGTTGTGTTCCTGCTGGTGAGTAAGGTTGCCAAAGAGCTCAAAGAGGACCCAGTGTGTTGACGATGAGGGACCTTCTTGTTCCTTTAGTCGTCAACACAGTGAATCCTCCTTTTTGTAAAGAGTCGGCAACGCGCATGTGACTCCTTTGGAGTTACAGGCGTCCATAGGTTACGGTAGCTGCTTACCATCAGGCGGGCCGTATGCTTGTTTGCCACCGTCGTGGTATATAAAAAAAAAAAAAAAAAAATCGCCCCTACCGACCCTACCTCACCAACAAATCGTCCCTACCGACCCTAGCTCAACGTTTACAGAGATGCCTTCAAAACATCTAAAAAATGTATTTGGTGAAGCACGGTGATAGTACTCATAACAGTACACATTAAATAAAATCTGAAACTGTTTTTTTATTATAGATATTTAAATGACCGCTCGAGCTGCCTGAATCTAAATTCATCTGCCCAACCCTTCTATTATTTAAATACAAAACTATATAAATATATTAATTACCAGCGAATCTACACAATTTAACTTTTATTTTAAATAAAAAACCGGCCAAGTGCGAGTCCAACTCGCGCACCGAGGGTTCCGTAAACACCTATAACAAGCAAAAACCTCTACGCGTTTACGAGGAAAAAGGTAGTAAGTTAAAAATTTAAAAAAATATTTTTTGTATGATTTTACTCAAAATGTCTACTTTTCGTAATTTTTCCTTTGTCTGTGCTATATGAAGTTTCTTCGTGCCAAGTTTCAAGTTTCTGAGTTTTCGGGAAGTAGGGTCAGGGAGGGAACAGTCGCTAGGATTTTTTCAACAGGCTGTTGCATGAAAACTATACATTCCTGAACTAATTGTTGCAAGCACAGAGCACCGTGCATTATTAAACTTTCATATGTAGCAAATATATTTGCTGTTACTTTCACCAAAAAAGATATATCCATTCTTTTTTAGAAATTGGGAATCGAGCCACGGTGTACCGGTTGCTGTACACAGTGACTAGGACCCGCTAGTACACAGTGGTTCTAACAGTACACAGTGGCTCGAGTCACTGTGTACTACGCCCTGTACACAGTGGTTCTAACAGTACACAATGGCTAGGTACGTAGGAATCGAACCTAAATTATATAACAAATAACATTTTTGTTGAATAAAACGGTAATTAGAATTGGTAAGCACAACCCCCGGAATAATCGTTCCTGATTTCATTCTTGATTTAAAATAGGTACCTACCTAAATGTCGCATGATTTATTCACTTTCATTTTATTAAAAAAAAAAGAGTGCAAGAATTATTTTTAATAATCACAGAATTTTTATTCTTATTCATATTCAAGTAAATTTTAGCCCAACTCTGTAAGGTGCACAGTGGTTCGCGAGCCACCGTGTACTTTTCCAAAACGAACGACTGTGGACCTTGGCGTCATTTTGTATTTTAGTTCAAATTAAAAACACATACAAACACCTAGGGCCTTGAATTATCAGCCAATACTAAGTAGATTAGACACACTCTTCGATAATAACATAAGTAATTGAAAATCTCGTACGAGTTAAGAAAAAAGAGGAGTTAAACTTATCTGTAAATGTAATTTTGATAGCATTAAACACAAAAACGCACCACAACACATTCGCATGGCGCCGGAGCGCCTCACTAACTAGTTCGTACATGGTCGGGTACGGAACGGTTCCGATTGATGTAGAGGACAGACATAAAGCTCTTTCCGTTTCTCGCACAGCACATTCGAGTCACTGTTCCCACAGAGCGACTGTACCCTCCCTGACCCTACCCTTTAGGTTTTGAGTTTCTTGCGAGTACTCAGTTTCAAAATATGCGACTTAAATTGCTATTTCTTTTGATTGCGTTGACATAAAAGTTTGGTTTTGCTACATCTGAAAGGACCTATAGCCCTGAGTATTTGACAAGAATTTCAATTTAATACCTCCACGCGTTTACGAGGAAAAAGGTAGTAAGTATAATATTAAAAAAAATATTTTTTGTATGACTTTACTCAAAATGTCTACTTTTGGTAATTTTTTCTTTGTCTGTGCTATATGAACTTTCTTCGTGCCAAGTTTCAAGTTTCTGAGTTTACGGAAAGTTCCCTTTAGGTTTTGAGTTTCTTGCGAGTACTCAGTTTCAAAATATGCGACTTAAATTGCTATTTCTTTTGATTGCGTTGACATAAAAGTTTGGTTTTGCTACATCTGATAGATCCTATTGCCCTAAGTATTTGACATGAATTTCAATTTAATACCTCCACGCGTTTACGAGGAAAAAGGTAGTAAGTTTAAAATTTAAAAAAATATTTTTTTGTATGATTTTACTAAAAATGTCTGCTTTTTGTAATTTTTCCATTGTTTATGCTATATGACGTTGCTTCGTGCCAAATTTCAAGTTTCTGAGTTCACGGGAAGTACCCCGTAGGTTTTGCGAGTGCCGAAAAACTCTAAAATTTGCAGCATAAACGACTGTATCTTTTGATTGCGTTGGTTTTTAAGTTTGATTTTTTCACAGCTCCAAGGGACAATAGACTTGAGTATTTGATATAAATTTCAGCTTGATACCTCCACGCGTTCCTGAGAAAAATGGTCTTGACAGACAGACAGACAGACAGACAGACAGACAGACAGACAGACGGACAACAAAGTGATCCTATAAGGGTTCCGGTTTTTCCTTTCGAGGTCCGGAACCCTAAAAACCAGACGGAATGTGTAGAAAATGGCTAACATTATAAATAAAAAAGGTAAAATAACTCTAACGACCTCCATAAACAGCTGCGGGTGTCGGGGCACTGCCGATCGCCCTAGATCGGGACTCCTACTCCCTAAGTACCATTACACCTACCAACCCGACAGGTTGCACCCTACAAATTGCAATGTCTAATAGCTACTGTAAAGAGCTAATTATACCGTCGTCTGTGGCATTTATTCGCGGTGTTTATATTTTGTATCTATGTCAAAGAAGTTAAAAAAATTAAACGACCGTCAAGTTAAACCATAATTTAACCTTAGTTTAGTTATTGTGCGTAAATAATAAGTATTTATATCTTATTTTCTCGCAATCGAAGTGAAAAATAGTATGCATTACTCTGGTCTAAAAGCCATATTACCACTCGAACAATTTTCCCTCACTTCGTTCGGGAAAATAACCACCTCGTGGTAATATGGCCTACTTTAGACCCTTGTCAAACAATCTACTATATAGAGTTTGCAATACCTATCCGAAATGTATGGAATTATCCGGATCTTCCCATACATTTCAGATCCGTCGTGCAAACCCTACATATTTATTAAGCGTATCTAAATCTTTAAAAGTCTCAGTTGACAATCAAATGCAAGTTTGGACCAGAATAGATACCTAGGTATAAGTCGAGCAGCAGAATTCGACTTTTTTTAGCAAAATATTAGCTGCGATATTGAACCATTATAGTCCCACTATACGCATAATCACGCATTAAGTGACCTACGAAAACTCGTTAGGTTCAATTGTTTACCGTACTTATGTAGTTCCCTATCTCTAATTTCGTGCAACAAACTCCAAGTAGAATTTACTTTTCCTACATCAATTACGGTAGTCATGTGTGGCGTGATGATGTGATGAGGCAATATACTTTGTAAAAATAGTATTATGTCAATTCATTGCATTCAGATGGTTTAGATTGTATAGGTAGGTAGGTACAATGCTTGCTATGTCACGACTGTAAATAGAAGTAAGTCGAATACCGCACCAGTCGTCGAGATAAATCGCTGTAACTGCGGGTCCGGCCCCTCCATAGCCCCTCCTACATAATTAAGGTACGTTTTGCTTCATAATTAGGCACTTAAATGTATCTTCTTTTACATAAACTAAGCATTAACGACTTTTATAAGCCATTAAGCTAATTCCAGAGTTACCATTTCCACGAATACGAATAGATGACCGATAAGATTAAGTATTGGGGACTCAAAGCAAGTATCTGAGTTGAAATGTTGAATTACAAAATAACAATTTGTTACTCTCCAGCGCTTTTTGAAGGGGAACAAAGAAACCGATTAAATTATATAGGCTAGTTACGGTATGCTGTCAGCCGTCTTGAAACATGTTCTAAAATTAGTCGCGTTGCGTGTATTCTGTCCTTCTTGTGTGTTTCAACTATAGAGATACTTAATTTGAAATTATTGGGGATGACTATAGAGTGAACTCGCGGCTAGGAGCGATTTAAATGTCACGGATTTGGCATATCCAAAGAGATTTTTTAACGATTGCAACGCCATCTGCCTGTTGCTTTACGCGTTACTTGTACTCATTAATCTATCTTATAAATTTTAATCTTTAGTAAATAAAACCATTACTCAAATAGTTCTAGCTGTCACAATGTCACTGTCAGTGCCCTGTCACTGTGCTGCCAGTGTCACAAGATACGTAGTATCTACTCAGTAATCTGTGTTCACAAGTAGTGTCCAGCGTTGCCAGGCGTACGATAATTGTCGTACATGTACGATAATTTGCACCTCCGTACGATGTACGTTCCAATGTTGATTATCGTACGCAAAAGTACGATAATTTTAAGGTAAATAGGCTAGTATTCAGTGTAGTACACTAAACTTTAAAAAACTATCCTATTTATGGCATCGTGTACCAGGCTGATATGCTATTGGTCCTTTTTGGCATTTAGCGTCAACTAAGAAATATGACCGACTAGAGTCATTATAGAAATGACATTTGCATGCCCCAACTGCCATCTCTTTTTTAGTGACTCTGAGGAAAGGGACAGCATGTGGCTTTAGGGCCTTAAGTCAAACTCTATAGGTAGTCTTGATGTCAAGTGTCAATTTAATTGTCATTAACAAAATTAAAGTTAAAATAAATAACCTTGAGCCCTAGTATGTAAAGTGCGTGTGTTCTTTTAGACGTTTCATATTTCAGCTTATTTCCAAAGAAAATTATGCGATAGTGTCATTTTTAGGGTTCCGTAGCCAAAATGGCAAAAACTGAACCCTTATAGTTTCGTCATGTCCGTCTGTC
This sequence comes from Pammene aurita, assembly GCA_947086415.1. NCBI lineage: Eukaryota > Metazoa > Arthropoda > Insecta > Lepidoptera > Tortricidae > Pammene > Pammene aurita. Next base: position 12,793,411 of record OX352299.1, read on the forward strand.
CGTCCGTCCGTATGTCACAGTCATTTTACTCGGAAACTAAAAGACGTATCTTAATAAAAATTGGACATACGGTGTATTTTGTATGCCGTTATTTAGTTATGTAGTTAAATCGCAGAAAAAAATATTTTTTGGGAGGGCGCTCCATACATGTAACAAAATTTTTAAAAAAAATTACTAAATATCAACCTGTTGCACAGTATTAGTAGATAGATCTTTAAAAATAACATCGAGGTTTCTTTAAACATTTTGTGATTAAGTGAATAGTATCAGAAATAATCACTTCGAAAAGGTCAGAAAAATTGTGTCCCCTCCCCCTGTAACTTTTGAACCGTAAGTTCAAAAAGTATGAAAAAATTTGAGAAGATGCGCCTTATCACATACTTTCCACGAAAATTATTTTGAACATTATCGGTTCAGTAATTTTTGAGTTATCTCCAAAAAACTTGTTCAAAAGGCATTAAATACGACCTTTTGGTATTAGTTTGGTTCATATTTCGTTGAAAGTACGGAACCCTCCATTATGCGTGGTCCGACACGCACTTGGCCGGTTTTATAGATGTACGATAATTTTACGTCTCGTACGATAATTTTTAATGGTTGGTACGATAATCCGCTTGGACGCACCTGGCAACACTGGTAGTGTCAGTTTCACTGCTTCTGTTTCTGTGTCTGTGCTCCAATCCAATTAAATTTTGTTAGCAAGGGTTCAAAAACAGCCAAATAATAAATAAATAAAATATATTAGGCTTTTTTGTACGGTAATTAAGTTAACGGCGCTCAATATAATTTACCCGGGAAGCAAGATGGGAAAGATCAGTCACAAAATAGGTAAAGAATCGCGAAGCAAAACCTTTCACCGGTAAGTCTATCATATTAATATTGTATATAAGTATATCATACATATTAATAGCTACATTGCTGCATGCAATATAAATTGCATAACATTATTGACTCAAACATGAACTACTTGAACACCGTACCACACTTCGCTAAGCGCTACGCTTGTGGCCGATCCTAGCGTTTTCCTCGTATGTAGCGGAACCTGGTCGTGAAAGTGTTAATTTTTGCCACTCGCAAAATGTATAATTGATTTGTTAAAATATTTACAGATTTCCAGAATTGACATCCCCCGTTGGACAGAAATGGGTGGCATTTGTTCGTAGTAAGCTCTTAGATCCCAACTGGATGCCAGAAAAAAAACATAAGCTATGTTCTAGACACTTCACAGAAGATTGCTTTATTAGCTATTCCCCTGACAAATGCAAGGCATTGAAGGAAAATGCCATTCCTACAAAATTGGTGAGTGAGGTTTTTATGTGTGCACTAATAGCCTTAGAATGTGAGGAGGGCAGTGACCCTGGGTCTCTATAATTGCACCTGTAGACTATTTAGGCAGCTATCATACTGTTGCGGTTTCCGAATGTGGCGCTGAGCAAGATAGTGCTTTGCATTTTAATTGCGTTATATCATGCACCAGAACAGGATGCGGCACCAGTGTGAGATCTGCCTTTATTAAAAATGTGCTTGTGCAAATGAGGCATAATAGCTTTATAAATACTTAGTTGAATTAAAACCCTTAAGAATACTATCGGAAAATATAATAAAAATTGATCCGGATAAAACGATAGGATTCAATAACCCCATAGGCATGGATGCACTCTAGTAATATCATGGATAAAACGATAGGATTCAATAACCCCATAGGCATGGATGCACTCTAGTAATATCATTTAATAATAATAATAATAATAAATACTCTTTATTGCACACCTCATACAGTTACAAGCACAAATTTTACAATTAGATAAATTTAGGTAGAGGTAACAACAGGCGGTCTTATCGCTAATGAGCGATTTCTTCCAGACAACCTTTGGGTAGTGGAGACTAGAGAAAAACAATAAGCAGTAGGTGGTGCATAGAAACAAAAGAGACGAAATAGATAACACAGCACATTCATATGAATATACATACTTAAATAAATACAAAATAAACATACATATACGTACATATATACATATATAATACACACAATAAGAAACAACAGTGTCAACTTAAAAACCTAAGGAAGAGATAAATAGTATTCCTTAAGTTGCGATTTAAAGCTACCAATAGATTGCGCGCGTTTAATGTTGAGAGGGAGAGAATTCTACAAACGAACGGCCTGGAACGTAAATGAGCAATTATAAAATTTGGAAGATGAAGATGGCACTTTTAGGAGCAATTTTTGAGAGGATCTAATAGAATTAAGATAAGAGAAACGCTCTTTGAGGTAGCGGGGAGTTGCAGGGTTAAAAAGTATAGAAAAGAGTAAAGAAAGTATGTGAGAGTTACGGCGGTGACGGATAGGGAGCCATTTGAGTTGAGAACGAAAACTAGAAACATGGTCGAATTTGCGTAATCCGAAAATGAACCGAATGCAGGCATTTTGAATACGCTCAAGCTTATTAAGTTTAACAACTTTTTTTAATTTCAGATTCTACCACAAACAAAGAAACCTCAAGGGGATGAGTGGAATAAAATGGTAATTGGTTTATGGTTGTTTTCTAAAATTCATACGCTTTATTTTGTTGGATTATGTTTAGTTCATACACATTGCACCCTCTGTCAAAGGCAGCAGTGATCCACCTATATTGCTGATTTACTTATACATCCAAATACTCTATAGTTTGTCAATGGTGGACGGATCCAGGCGCGGTCCGAAGGAGGGTCACATGACCCCCCAAAATCGTACACGTCAAATTGAAGTATATTAAAAAAATTTACAAAATCAAAAAAGCTATTTAGTGATCCCATCCAAAATTTCAGTCCGCGACCGCGCCTGGACAGATCAAACTGTAGCTTGTCCTGCCTACATATTTCTTGTTAAAGTTGATTTGTCACAGAGTCATTGTGGCAAGTTGGCGACTGTACATCTTGGCTACAGTGGAAACCCAGCCTAAAAACCAAGTTATAGTTAGGATTTTTTAAGATCTCCGAATGATCTCCATCAGAGCTCTTTAGAACATCTTATAAAATCTTTACTACATATACAGTTGCCTAACAAGATTCTTATAGTTACATTAAAATCAATCTCTTGATTAAAATCAATCTAAATTTAACCAATATTTGTTTTTTAGGACTCACAACAAACTTCTGAGACTGTCTTTCACAGTCCTCTTGCATTACCTAACGATAAAAAATATCTCAAACAAAGAATTGAAAAGTTGAAGCGGAGAATAGTAAAAGTAGAGAAACAGGCTGTAAACCGCTCTTTGGCAATTAATTCCCAGCAAGAACGCTGTAGAAAACTTGAGAAAAGCAGAGATGAAATTATGTCCAAATTGATGGTCTACCTGCAGAAAGGTAAAAACCCTAGGAAAGCAAAATCATGAAATGATTTCAGAGATAAATGAGGATAAACACGGAAAGATTTGCGCAGATGACGCGTGGCGTCACAACCGCAAAGAAACAAACATATCCTTGGATGTCAACATGGTACAGTCTCAAAACCTCAGAAAATGGTTCCGAAATGACGGAAAAATGGCACCATTTATCAGTGGGTTTTTATTCGCATTATTAAGTGACTTATATGCATGATAAAGATGATTTTGTCCCCGTGAGCCCTCTTTAGGAACAAGGAAGAAGAAAGAATATCATCGAAGAGTTTTCCACTCATGATCTGGGGAGTTGCTACTTCCCTTTAAGCTCGCAAACATACCTAAATGAAGATATATCTGAGCGTCAAGGTGTTTGACCATTTGAAATGATGTGGATACATTCACAGATAAGGTAACCACTAGATAAGCCTTATAAGGTGACTTGGGGTCACCGCACGTTGGAGTAAAACGACTAATAAATTGCACGGCCGCCTGCCGAGTCGTTCAGTTGCGTCGAAGTTTTAGACCTGCTCGTGTCGTGCGTTTATGCGAGAAATAAATTGAATACGCGAGGAAACTTATTGAAATCATGGGATATTGTTGTGCAAGGTGGTGTGGAAACAATTAAAAACTTCAAGTTTAAATAAAAATGGCATAACATTCCACAAGTAAGTCGAAATCATCGTTTGTTTGATAATTTCTTTCTGGCCAGCGGAGTTCATTGAAGTCTGGACGCTGAGAAGTAGTTAGTTAGTTAGTCTGTCCCCTTCCTTCAAATTGAACATATAATGTGCCATTCCTTTCTGGCGGAGCACGTGTAGAACTAGTGATGCGCGTTTGATAACTTTGATAAATACCGGATTTACCGATACCACGTGCTTTCATGCGTACCGAATTTAAGGCGACGATATATGCAAACACGTCAAATCGAGGTGTTTTCGTGCAAGGTTTTTGAAGAAAACAAACCACGTTGGAGCATGTATGTTACATTTTCTGTAGGGGCATATAGTTGGGTTCGGTCTACCGATACGTGCTTGGTCTTGTATAACATAATTAGGTATATATATCATCGTTATGAAACTGGTTTGGAGAAAACTTGTGGCAAGTTTTATTTCGGTCAGAAATAATTCTATGTTGCGAAATTAAACATAATTACTTCTTAGCACATTACTAATGTTCTACCGATAACTATAGTCATATTAAGCGCTTAATAAAGGTTTTAGGCGCAAAACCTTGTAGAGCCTGTAATAATCAGAACTATGCAATTGCTGCAATAAAACTTATAGGCGTTTATTCTATTGCAGCCAGAGACATGTTTCATGTGTCAAATTTGAGTAATATGATTAGTAATTTTGAGTGCGGAAATTCGTTCCACATAGCTTAGGTTATAGTACGCTTGCTTACTAAGTAGATATGTCCGAGTTCAAATCTAGGCTGATGTTAACTTTTTTGTTTATTTTTTTATCTCATTTCTCATTTATATTTTCAATCCTGATCCTAAGCGATTTATAGGTATTTTTGGACAAAAAAAAAGTCAAATCATACTATAGTCAAGTTAGTAGTTAGTTTAATCTTTTTATTTTGACTTTTTTACCCAATATATTGAAACTACCAACTTATTAAAGAGACTAATTCATTATTCAATTTTTACAGTGGGTATGGGTACTTTTTACCATAGACGGCTTCGTCCATGTTTTTACCATAATTTATATTACAAGAGTGCGTTTGTTCGAGCAGTTTCCATCCGAGGCGACGTTGCCAGCTTACTCTCATTTGCTCATTTCGCTTCTTGCTTTGCGCTGTTGCAAGCTAGATCTATATTATGATATGAATGACGGATACATTGAATACAATCAAATGCGCTTGAAGTTGAAACACATTCGTGCATTTGTCAGTGATTTGTCCACATCATCGTGTTAGGTTGTATATCTCTCTCTTTACTATGGAATAAGAAAGAAACAATCGGCTCGGCTGTCCCGGCACTCTGCGATGTCTGGTCGCGCCATTAGGTTTATATGGTTTATTGCATGTTCGTTTTCGTACGATTTAAAAGATATGGTGAATTATTAATATTATTATTAGGTAGGTAAGTAGATATGGAATTAATTTAATCGTATAAGTATATATACCAATATAATTTCTCACAATCCCTAAAATGAAAAAAACAATAAGTAAGGTACGATGGGGTAAGGCCGGACCATTTTTGAACTAGTTGGTCAGCTTTCAGGGCTGACTTTTATGCTTTACCTTTGTAAAAATTTCTCGAAATATTAATCCTTGTTTCAAATCAGTATGAAGTGTACCTAAGCTGTTTTCCTGTATAAATTTTCAAAATCTACTCCTTCTACTTAAGATTGGACTATTGAATAAAATGTACTCTTAGTAAGTTTTTAGGTGCTAGTTTTCTCCCACTTATCGATTTTGCCAGCTTTGTAATGCAATAATAAATTTTGAAGTGCCCTTACTTATCGTTCTAGAGCTTATATGGTCTTGTTTAGATTAATATTATACGAGAATAAATCATACTCGAAAGGTTTTTTTATAATAAAACATTTTTTGTAAAAGTGGAGTATGTGTCAGTTTTCCGTCCATACTTATTGATATATTGATATTCAAGTTTTTGAAATAAAAGCTTATAATTAAAATATCAATTAAAGAATAAATAATTATTATCAATGGCAAATTTGACCTCAAAAAGTTTTTTCCATGTAGACGGAGAGCTGGCCACGTCAGATATGACACAATAGTCAGGTTTTATTGCTCTCATTATTGTGTCATATCTGACGTGGCCAGCTCTTAGTCCAATAAATTTGTAGCAGTTTAATCAGGTGGACGGCAACCCGGACGGGAAACTAGCATAACCACCCTATGCACGGTTTCAAATAATAGATATAATTATAAACCGCCTTTATTATGAATCTTCAAGCAAATCAAATTACTTTGTTCAATATTTTTTGTTAAATCTGGCCTCGGACACCGGAGGGTTTGGTCACTTTTTCTGAAGTATATGACATCTATTTTCGCCTTTATTATGTTAATTCATAATAATTCAAAAACGAGTGAGTTAAAAATATTGAGAGTGGAAAGACAAGATGTTTCAAACCTTTGAAGCAAGATGTTTCAAAATTTAAAAATTTTAAAAAACGCTTTTGGCTATAATTCTTTTTTTTTCCCCAGCCTACTTGAAGAGATATAATACGTATCCATACTAATATTATAGTGTGTCTGTCTGTTAACTCTTCACGCTTAAACCGCTCAACTGATTTAGATGAAATTTGGTATGTATAAGGGGATGAAAACGGAATGGAAGTTTATACGGAATTGTTGCTCCCTGTTGACTTGAAATAGCATACGTGCTAGTTTTATATTTGCTCTTAGATTTTACTAACTAGTAACTTTTATTTTGCGTTTTATTATGTAATTCCATATGGCTCATGTTAATTTCGCGCAGACGAAGTCGCGGGTAAAAGCTAGTATTTTAATATTGTAATGGATTTTGATATGATAAAACTTTTGAAATAGATGGCAATTAACCAAAACTAACCCAAAAATGTACCCAAAAAACCGTGACGACCCTATACACGACACGATACAACTAATCCATACTAATATTATAAATGGGAAAGTGTATGTGTGTTTGTTTGTTTGTTTGTCCGTCTTTCACGGCAAAACGGGGCGACGAATTGAAGTGATTTTTTAAATGGAGATAGTTGAAGGGATGGAGAGTGACATAGGCTACTTTTTGTCTCTTTTTAACCCCCCACTTCCCTAAAATGGGGGGTGAAAGTTTGTATGGTTTGTTACCCCGAATTTAACGCGAGCGAAGCCGCGGGCAAAAGCTTTTATATGTTATTAACTTACTCGTGCTGACTTTTCGTGTTTTTAAATCTTTTGTGTAATTTCAATTTATAATTCTTATGTGAGACGACAAACGCTTTTATATTTGTCAATATTTTTAGTAAAAAACACTTATGGTATATAAATGAAAATGGTTAAAACATGTTAAAAAATTAATCTTAAACTTTAGGTTGAATTAAGTTATTTGCTTTTTAGCTATGGTTTTCTGTAAGGTACTTCCCCAGTCGAGCTCTGAGCCAGGTCCAGATTTGAGCGTGATAACATTCGCTGAACTGTGCCTTACCACAGTTAGCGAGATAACATTCGGAGTGCCCATACCTCCCTTTTGGACATAACATAACATACCCGTGTCTAAACCTGTTCCTAGTAACCAACTAGGTACCAATTTAAAAAATGTTCACAGCAACAATTAATTGGATCCAGTCTTAAATGCCACGCAAAAACAAATCAAACCATTTTTTGTGACAAACAATTGAATTTATAGAACGAAACCTTTTTGTCTATAAAGATCACATGTATGCGCGACTTCGGCAGCTGATAGCATACATCCTCCATACTACCCTCTTGAACCTGATGTTTATTCAGTGTTGGGCGTAATTTATTAGATGGTACCTAAATTAAATTGCTAATTAAATTACATGAAAATCAATTATATTAAGTAATTGAAATTGCTTGTAATTGAGATTACATGTCAGTAGTATTCCCGATTACATATAATTTGTAATTGCAATTACTTTTATCTTAACTACTTTTACTTGTAACTTCGATAATTTGAAATAATATACAAGTTCAATTTCTTTTTGGGTCAGTGGGGGCAGCTACCAGATCCCTCGCTGCAACGCGAAAATGGTCTTAGAAGACCTTCCCTCAATTTCAAATTAATCAATCTTCATTAATTTGAAATTGAGGGAAGGTCTTCTACGGATTTTGGAAAAAAACATACAGGATGCGAGATGAGGTCACATTTGGTAAACTTCTTTTTGGTGCCAATCGATCCCATTCTTGTATGGGATCAAAAATAATTTGCGGCTAGAAAAGCCACAAATTGAGAAAAACTTTTCCCATACTTTATGAAAATTGTTTTTTTTATTTTTCACATGCTGCTTTTTTATGCCAATCGATTCTATTCCTATCGTTTCTAATAGTTTCCTATTATTAGGTATTGTACTAAAAAGCCACAAATTAAATATTTTCCATACATTTACTATAAATAATAAATAAATATTATACGACAATCTTACACAAATCGACCTAGGCCCACAGTAAGCTCAATAAGGCTTGTGTTATGGGTACTAGACGACGATATATATAATAGATAAATATGGATAAATACTTAAATACAAAGAAAACATCCATAACTCAGGAACAAATATCTGCGATCAACACACAAATAAATGCCCTGACCAGGATTCGAACCTGGGACCTCCTGCTTCGTAGGCAGGGTCACTACCGACAGGGCTAGGAGATCGTCAAATAAAGAATAAGTGATTTTTAGGGTTCCGTAGCCAAATGGCAAAAAACGGAACCCTTATGGATTCGTCACGTCTGTCTGTATGTCTGCCCGTCCGTATGTCACAGCCATTTTACTCGGAAACTATACGACGTATCTGAATAAAATTTACACATAAGGTGTATTCTGTATGCCGCTACTTAGTTATGTATTTAAATAAAAATAAAAAAAAATTTAAGGGGGGGGCGCTCGCTACATGTATCTAAATTTCAAAAAAATTGTTTTTACCATATATCAACATGTGATACATCAATCGACAGGTCTTTAAAAATAATATTGAAGTTTTTTTGATCATTTTGTGATTAAGTAAATATTTTTTGATATAATCGCTTCGAAAGTCAGAAAAATTTTGTAGCCCCCCCTGTAACTTTTGAACCGTAAGTCCAAAAAATATGAAAAAATTTGAGAAGATGCGCCTTATTATATACTTGCTACGAAAATTGTTTTGAACATTATCGGTTTAGCCATTTTTGAGCCATTTCCAAAAAACTTCTTCCATAGGCATCAGATACGACCTTTTGCTATTAGTTTGGTTCTTATTCCATTGAAGGTACGGAACCCTCCTATGCGTGGTCCGACACGCACTTGGCCGGTTTTTTAAACTTTTCACTTAAACAACAGTCGTTTTTATTAAGCATACCTACCGGAAGAAACATTTAAGTAAAATGTTAATGTACCTGAAAAAAGCGGCATCGCCATTATATCAAAATGCAACTAGGTACAGGTACACAATAGTGTTGGAGGATGTGTGGTTTGTATTTGCAACTAAAGGATAATTTTCCAGATAGGTAATTGAATTTTCCGATGTTCTCCCGATGCGGTCTTATCCCAACGCACTTTACCGTCCTCATTGAAAGCGATTTTGACCATCTCTAATTTCGTTATAGATACTAAAAACCTGGATTTTTCAGAGCAGAAGAGGACATAAAACAAATTAGTTACAAATAATATTATCTTCAGTTAAGTACATTTTATTTGATCTTTTATTTTGAAAGACTTGACACGTACTTGACACATAGAAATATAACCGCCATGATGAATGCTTATTTTGGATATTTAGAATAAAACATTATAATTGTGCGATTATGATACTGTAGGTAATGGCGTGCGTTGGTCAAGTAGTTTTATATTATAGGTAACTTTAATTATTTCGTCATTGATTACAATAGTAACTTTAATTAAGTAAGTACACATAAAATGGAATCATTATCAAAGCGCCATCTTACTGTAAAAGACCGCGATTGCTTGACTATTTAAACATGTCAACATTGAATTGTCATAGTTCATCTCAAGTATACTAGATGGCAGAAGCGGAAGCTGCGATTATAAAAACGCAAAATGCAGTCGTCAACCGCGATACCCGTCACCTTAAGAAATATTTTAGAAAACAGATATCGCGCTATATTACCTTTTCTATTTTATTTTACTTTGAGTAGTTAATCTGTAGTATCTGTAGTTTTATGTAGTTGGTAGTTAGTAGTTATATAGACAAGTAATGAGTATGTTTACCATTATTACTGGTATTATACATTATAATATGTAATTAAACTCCTTTGTAATACAAGTGTTTGTAGTACAAAAGTGTAAAAAAAATATATTTATATATCTAAAAATATCTTTGACGTCGACTGTACAATGTGCGAAGCATTATAGGGCAGGTTTTAGCCACTTTGAGGAGATTTAAAATATATTACTACATTTATATGAATCTTCACTGTTAAGATTATGACATTACATATATTTTTTCTGTAATGAAATATCAAAAAGGGGCTTAGGAGCCAGTTTTGGCCAGTTCTTAGGTACATTTTCAAAGTAGGTACATAGATAAGTACATATTTCATATTGTTACCGATTTAGTAAAGAGCGAGTATCATAATTTACCTACAATAAATTACGGTACAATACATTCCGGTACCGGTTACATGTATTGAACATTTCCCATCACTACGCATTCACCCGACAGCGCGCGGTCCTTGAAACGACCAATCGCAGCGCCGATATTACCCACCTGCCCCACATGTCTTCCGCATGTTTTGGTGACTTCGTTCGCGAACAAAATTAGCAAGATTATTACTCTATAGGAGGTTCTCTGTGGGATACATTAGACCGTAAGCCAGGAACAAATTTCATGACCAATCGCGTCCCAGGCGATAACTTGTAAAGTGGTTAAGGGCGATGTATAATGAAGCCTCGTGAAGGTCAGCTCCCGTTCCGTCTATGAACAACTGTTTTTGCTCGGTAATAACACTAATAACTGTATAATAATAAGGCTCAATTTGGTTTGAGAAAAATTGTACCAGGGCTATCCAGATATGTATCAGTTTCTTGAAGCTTCCAGACCTCTGCAAAGCCCTGCAGCTTCTACATCTAAAAGTTTTGAAAAATACAGTTACAGGGTCAAGTAAAATTTACCATATTTTTATAAACTATGTATAACTGTACTTACTTAGTTTTGTTTTCTTGTAATTCCATAGACATGGAAGATGAAAGACCAACAGACTCAAACAAAATATAGCAAGGTACGGCATATGATAAATCGTTAAGGTTGTATTCAAGACTTAGCTCAAATCATACAAAAAACAATCCTACCCCACCCACAACAAGGTTCAATTTGGCGCAATTCATAAGATTTTACCTGACATCACTTCTGCAAAAGGAGTCTCTGCGACGCCAACGATTCCAATGTGTAGTCTTACATGTATTATGAATTCAAAACAGGGATCGTTACCGGTATTCTCAAAACCGGTTGTAATTTGGGTTTAACCGGTTATACTTGAATTTCACTATTTATATTGCTAAAACCATGAATAGCGGTAAAGTATTACCGGTATTCAAAAGCATTATCGGTTTTTGCAAATGACATGTTTACCTGTAATCGATTTTATTAGCGGTATAAGAAGTCAAAAGACAGGCACCTAAAAGGCATAAGACTCGAAAAGTCAGAAATTAATTTGTGAAATACGACACTTTGTACTACTACTTTATTTAGTTGGTTTATTTCTAGAAACTTTGAAATAGGATCGCCTTAGCAGTTATGTTATGTCGTCTGTCGTCGAACTAGTCGGTTAGGTATAAATTCGGCCCAATAGAGACCGTAACTTAGATACAGATGTCTCACTCGCACTAGTAATAAAATTGTCATTCATTGAATATAGGTATTGAATACCGGTAAAGAATACTGAAATTAGGACTTGAATTGTCATAATGATTATAGCAATATTAAAATAACACCTCTAATCTGAATACAGGTATACAATTTAAACCGCTATTAGTTTGACAGTTTGTTTACAGGTATTTAATAAAACCGGTTGTGCAATCCCTGATTCAAAATAATACTTTTTTAATTGATGACGTCACCTTAATTAACTATAGGTACACTGCTATTATAAATTAGACTTTGGGAGTTATTTCATAAGTATTAAAATCATATGTATAATAGAAACTGAGCGAAACTAATTAAAATTGTAGCATTGTGAGGAAAGTTAATTTGTATTTCATAAAAGGAGTAAGGTAAGGTAATAAATAAACGTACCTGATTGAGTTTGCCTTTTGCATTTTCAACCGACTTCAAGATTTCGAAGGAGGAGGTTATCAATTCGTCGGGATCTTTGTTTTTGCTATTTTTTTTTTATGTATGTTCACCGATTATTCGAAGACGGCTGGACCGATTTGGAAAATTCTTTTTTTGTTTGAAAGAGTATACTTTACAGGTGGTCCCATTGTAACCAGGTCAGGATCTGATGATGGGATCCTGGAGAAATCGAAGGAACTCTTCAACTATTATAGGCACAACTATAGTGATTTGAGTATTTTTTTCAGCAGCTCGAGCATTTGGTGTTGGAAAGGTGGATGCTAAGTGAAGTCGGTTCTTTTTTGTTTAAAATTATTAATACAAAAGTTAATAAATATAATAATTAAATGTCTCTGGTACCTTAGGGTGCACCTCGGTAATTTCGCTAATTACGTTATACCGCCCCAGAATGAAGTCGGAACAAATCGTCGAGTAACAACCAAAACTCACTAATTACAACCACTATAATGAACCGTATTAGTAGTAAGACAAGGTTGATTTTCGTTTAACAATTTTTTTGCAATTAATTTTGGTTGTCACCTCTGACGTAGTATTCCCACATCCTCCCACCGGGGACTCATTTGTCATCTTTTTGTTGCTTGTTCATAGCTCGTCATTACTACTATTGTATTTGCAAATGGCCGCATGGTCGCAATTGTGTATGGTGTCGTGGAAGACCTGCTTCAAATGGTCGAGGGGGCACAGCTCCGTCTCGCAGGCGGGGAGTTTGACCACCCGTTCTTGGTGTAGCGTTAGGAGATGGTCGCCGTTTTTGCATCTGATGAAATAGAAATTAACTAAGATTTAACTGCCACGACTATTTCATAACTCGCAATTATAAACCTTATCCGAAGGAATTAAGGATCATTACACTGCATGTGTTGACACGTGTTATATGTAGCGACCATTAACAATGGAGGTGTAAATTTAAGACCTATAGTTTAGCGAGGATCATTAGTTAATTGCCGTAGTTCGTATAATTCGGTACAGAGACAACTAGGGTAAATCGCGAATAACTGGCCACCCTCCAGTTACTGGCCATATATTAAAATTACGATATAAAGCAAGGATCTAGATAAAATCTATAGATTCAAGATCAACTATTCTTCAATGCTTAGAAATAAAGGAAAAGTAGAAAAATCCACCGCCGCAGGCGAGACTCGAACTCGCGACTCTAAGACACATGTACCATCAGGTTCAAAATTGCATGGTCAATTTATCAATGAATTCATTCATAAATTGGCCATGCAATTCTGAACCCGATAGTACATCGCTCTAACCAACTGAACTACTGAGACTCCGATATCTGGTAATAACTAAATAAACAAGGCCAGGTAGGTACTGGCGATTTACCCTATACTAGTACATCCCTTAACGCATGGCCCTCATTTTCGATTTCTCAGGTCTATTCAGCTGTCTGTGATATGATAAAGGCGGATGTTGCGATGCTGGAGCAATATCCGATCGGTCCAGTCTGAAGGTAATGAGGCGTTCCATACCTTAAAGAGTCAAATTAGGCTCATTTTGGTTGGGGTATTTTTATTGTATCAAGTATAGCTTCTCGTAGATTTATGATAATTATGATACACGCTTAACCTCAGAGCATATGAACTGTATATAGGTATGGAACGCCACATATTACCGTGCATTGTACCTTCACATAAATACTTACTCAAACAAAACAAATGCCAAGTTAGAAGCGAAGCAATCAATCTCCGATAGTCTCCAACCCCTATCTTCTGGAATGAATTCTCCCGTCAACGGTGAATCTGGTTTGTATAAACCCATGTGCGTGAGTATCTTTAACAGAGTACCGGAATGGGAAAACAGGAAGGTGGCGTTCGGACCGGTTTTAGACCTGGAAATAAAATGATATTTGACCTCCAAAGACGTCAAATCATCCGTACGGAAGTCGTGCCCCCAGCGCCAGCGCGTGATATCACGTCCAAAATATAACCGGTTTGCCTTGCGCGCTCGCGCTGAGGGCACGATTTTTCCGTCCGATCCTTGGCGGTCGAAGGGTTAATCATCTTACGAAGCAGTAGTGAATACATTGTATCGCTAAAAGAGATTGCCGTTTATTAAAATTTTTCATATTCCGCGCCGCGGAGAGAAAATTGTTAGCATCAAATGCCGATAATTACGGTAATTATTTCAAAATAAAAAATATCAATTTAATTTAAATCTTTGGCCCCATAGCTGATTGGTAGAGAATTCTGTTTGGCATCAAGTCTTGTCATTTGTACATACATTTTATTGGGTTTTGGGCAGAAAAGTCTATACTTAAATAAATACTTAATGCCTATTATGCGCAAAAAGGAGTATGTGGTCACAGTTTAATCTCAGCGGCGCGGCATCATTTCAATATGCATATATTTCTTACATCATCAAATCATCATTATAGGTTTTACTCGAGAGATTCTGGACCCTTTATTATGATGGTATTGTTTAGGATTCGTAAATTCACATACACTATATCTTTATTTGCAGACGAAAGTGTCATGTGCTTTATCAGTTTCATCACCTAAATGCTAATAAATAATCTGTATTAAATTAGATTATAAGTTAAAAATATTTATAACGGGTTACTCACATAATTTAAGTAGATTTTTGCTCGACATGTTTCGATCATCACGAGCGGCCTTCCGCGACGTCAGCGCGCCGGCTACTCACGCCGTCGCGGAAGGCCGCTCGTGCGAATGATCATCGTTCATCGTAAATTGATCGAAACATGTCGAGCAAAAATCGACTTAAATTACGTGAGTAACCCGTTATAAAAAATATGTTACTCACGAAAGTTTTAGTTAGAATATAAGTTTATTATAACTTACGATAAATTATTGAACATGTTCTTGACAGACTCGCAGGCAGTCTGGCTGGTGAGTTCGTTTCCGTAACCATCCATTAAATAGTGTTTCAGATCATAGTAGTACTCCAGCACCTGAAAAACATTTTAGAGTTGATTTTTAGGTAGATATAGGTACGTATTTATTTTTTTAAATATCACTCGCACGGCCGCTTTCGACAGTTAAGGGAAACCTTGCTTCAGAAAAGTACAGATATGCAAGTAGGTTTAACAAAAGAGGTAAGTGGTGGATAAGTTCTAAGTGGATTCCGACATTTAAAAAAAACTTACTATACGTAAGTAAAAGTTGACAACAGAACCTATCTAGGTACTTATCGTCTTCAATAATAGAGGATCTCACCTTTATAGTGTCCTTGTCAAATGCAAAGCACCAAGGCGCGACATAATCTTTCCACCACGCCGTCTCGAACGCGCAGGCCTTATACATCAAATCTGCTACAGCTATCAACATACAATCACGTGATAACCAAAATGAGTTTATTCAAATATAAACCCAAAAGCTAAAGAAATAAGGACCAACATGTCGCAAATAGCATAGCAAGCGTAAACTACAAACCTAAATCAATAGTGTTATTGAGACCCAATTTTTGTGTAATTTTATCCAGAGTTTGGTTCATTAGCAGGCTATTCCCGAATTTCTTTTGCTCTGCGTATGTTTTTGGGTTTTTCTTTACTTGCTTTTGCCAGTTGTCACAGTGTTTGTAAAACTGGAAAATTGCAACTGAGTGTAGACAAGCTGTTTCTCTATCACACTTGAATAAAATGTATAGTAAAGCTAATAAAAAACCTTTCGGCTTAAAGGGCGAAAAAGTAAATTTGATATTAGCTCAACTATGATAAGTTATCAACAAATTGGTAACAGATGTCCATTACAATGAAAAATGAACTGTGAAGGACTCCGGAAAAAGCAGGAGTCGAACATGCCTCCTCTGGATTGCCGGTCCAACATGCTCCCAATCCCAATTAACTTAAAGGCCGAATCTCACCGACTGCGTGTGCGTAGACGTACACGTCCATCTGCGTTGTAAAATAAGAATTCTCATAAGAAATGTCACACCGCACGCGCACGCACGCGTCACGCACCGTCACGCAAGCGGTGTGACATGTCTTATGAGAATTCTTATCAACCGACTTCAAGATTTCGAAGAGGTTATCAATTCGTCGGAATCTTTGTTTTTTTTTGCTATTTTTTTTATGTATGTTCACCGATTATTCGAATTCCGATATGGAAAATTCTTTTTTTGTTTGAAAGAGTATACTTCACAGTTGGTCCCATTGTAAACCGGTCAGGATCTGATGATGGAATCCTGGAGAAATCGAGGGAATTCTTCCACTATTATAGGCGCACCTATAGTGATTTGAGTATTTTTTACAGCAGCTTTTTTTTTTTTTTTTTTATACTACGACGGTGGCAAACAAGCATACGGCCCACCTGATGGTAAGCAGTTACCGTAGCCTATGGACGCCTGCAACCCCAGAGGATTCACATGCGCGTTGCCTACCCTTTAGGTACCTATTCACTCCTTTTTTGAAGAACCTCATACTGTAGCCCGCTGGGAAAACCTCGGCAGGGAGTTCATTCCACAGCCGCAGCGTTCGTGGGAGGAAATTCCTCTTGAACCGTACTGTGCGCGACCCTTTGGGCTCCAGGGTGTGAGGATGAACACCCTGCCGGCGGCGAGCGGTGCGGTGATAAAAAGCTGCCGTGGGCATCATATCAAACAGTTCTTCGGAGCACAACCCATTGTACAAGCGATAGAACACACATAAGGAGGCAAAGTCTCTCCTTAGACTCAAAGGTTCAATATCACTCGCGAGTTTGGGATCGTCGACGATCCGCACAGCGCGCCTTTGTACCGAGTCAAAGGGCCCAAGCTGGTATCCAGGTGCTCCCGCCCAAAGGTGACAGCAGTACTCCATGTGGGGTCTGACTTGCGACTTGTAAAGAAGCAGTCTCTGCCCCGGAGTGAAGTATCTCCTCGCTCTGTTGAGCACACCGAGCTTTTTGGATGCCAGCTTGGCCTTCCCTTCAAGGTGACTACGGAATTGGACGTCACTGGAAATGTCGACTCCGAGCATTTGCTGTTGAAAAGGTGGATGCTAAGTGAAGTCGGTTCTTTTTTGTTTAAAATTATTTTACAACGCAATGGAACGTGCACGTGCGCGCACGGGCCTTAAGTACACTAAGGCTTTCCTCAATCCATCACAGCGAATTTAGTCACTGTAATGGTGACATAAGTCACTAGTGAGAGCGACATCTGTACCTGAAGTTCTGAAAGTTATAATAAGTTTGTTGCTCGGAATTATCTACAATGAACTTTACCAACATAATAAGGTTAATTAACAATTACCAACCTTAATATCTAAGCAAGAAACGATTTTATTCAAGAGGAATAGTGATTAGTTGGGGTACAAACGAACGGATTCATGCAACCCATGCGCCATTGCATGCCGTTTGTTTAATGACGGTAAAATTTGAAAATAACTTTGAGAAAGATCATAAAATTTTCAATTGTGAATAAAGGGGCTTCGCTAGTTGATGTCGTTGACGCTTATATTGTGTTTGGCGCCGCCACTGCTCTTAACAGCACAGTCAACTATAGTGTGAGAAATGTTTTTCCATGACAGTGTTTATGCCAGTGACTTAAGATTGATTTTTGCCTGGCCTGTGGAAAAACATTTTTCACTCTAAGTATACAAAGAGATGTATTCACTTTTTCACCTTATTGCGTTGTAATAAGGTCCAAAAGTGGGTACATCTCTTTGTAGTCGACTGTACCTGTGCACCATAACTTAGTCATTAGTCGCTAACATACTTTGCCGTGGATGTTACGAATATCGTCACGATAAAACAGGAGACAAAACATCCACAATATTCCGTTACTATTGATGGTAAATTAATAGGGTCTACCTACATACAATAGGCATGATGAGGTTTTTTCGTGGATCTATGGTACCAATCGATTTGTTTTATTGTGAGGATCAAATGATTGCGTTAAAGCAACACAAAAGTCAGAAATGAGACTTAAATATGACGTGCAAAAATGACGTCACGATCAAATAGTCGCCCTGTTTAAAGTATGGTAAAATTATGAAATCGCTATTTTTACAGTGAAATGTTGCGTTTATGTATAGGGCTGCCATACAATTTATTTCTCTCTCATTGTTCGTCTCATTGTTTTTTTTTTAATTTCGTACTTTGAAAAATCGTAAAATTTTGAAGCCTGATAACTTTAAACTATTTCAATAGATTTTTTTTTCATTTTTTTTATTTGGATATATTGATCATGTCTCATCCTATTAACTAAATTTTATTTCATAATTCAACATGTGTCTTCATCCCTATTCCATAAAACTAGGTGTTAACAATTCATGGTAAAGTATAAAAGTGACTATTCTCAGTAAGTACTGAGCACAACTGCTTATAACACCTTCAGATGTTAGCATTAAAATTCATCAAGTTTGATAATTTTAGAACTTGTACAGTTAATCATTGAACCATGCTAGGATTTGGAAAAAGGGGACACAAAACATTGGTAATCCAATACAGTATCAGCATCATACTCGTAACACTGGGTCTCCTTTGGTTGTCTTTGTAATCGTGACCTTTGGTGCATTCTTGTTGAACAGTCCGATTGCAAAACTCTTAGCGCTTTCCTCTGCCCTTTCTGTTGGTGTGGCACGAAACTGAAAAAAGTGGAATATTTTAAAGAAAGAGTTGTTGTAAATTTAATAAATTTGTCAGTTGGTCTTATATCATTCAGTGTCATAAGCAAAAATTTAGTTTTAATACGAACAAAATTATTAACAAATTGTTGTTAGTAATTGTAATTTTTCCTCTTTTTATTTTTTATTTTATTTTTCAAACTTAAAATTTCAAAACCGGTCAAGTGGGGTTGCCAGTAGTGACATGAATGTCATCTGGAAATATTGTTGTCACTAGTTAGATTAAGTGCAGTTTTAAGTTCTAGTTGCCCTGAAAATCAGCGTTGTGGCTACACTGCCATGACTCATGCTGAGTGGCAACCATTTTGGTGTATATTATACTTAAATTATACTACTACAGTAGTAAAACACTTTATTGCACAAAACAAATACATGACCAACAAAAATATAGTGAGTGTGTACAAAGGCGAACTTATCCCTTTAAGGGATCTCTTCCAGCTAACCTTTATTTATTATAATTATTTGTATATTTCATGTTCTGTTTCTCTGGTCTGGTCTGGCTAACCAAAAACCCCAGTAACAGTAGAAATAATAAATGAGCTACACTCATACCTTTTTAGTGGTGAGGGTACTAAAGTAAGAAAAAGACAGTATCATTCTCTCTGTCTATGCTTGAAGTGAGGCAGCCCTTGGCCAAACTATACTAAAGTATAATATGGTGGTAAACTAGCATATGGTCTAAGAGCTGGCCACGTCAGATGTGACACAATAATGACCCAGGTAGCAAACTGACGTCAGCGACGCACAAGCGACGTCATTTTTATGTCATATTAAGGTCTGTCATTTATTCGCTGAAAACGTACGTTATAGTGACGTCAATTTAAGGTCAGGTTAAAAAGTGGACGTCGTACTAACGTCAATTAAGGGTCATCATCTGGACGTACCATATTCACCGCAAAGTGGACGTCTTAATAACGTCAATTTTAGGTCAGCATCTGGACGTACCGTATTCGTCGCAAAGTTGACGTCTTAATAACGTCCATTTTGGGTCAGCATCTGGACGTACCGTATTCATCGCAAAGTGGACGTCTTAATAACGTCCATTTTAGGTCAGCATCTGGACGTGCCGTATTCGTCGCAAAGTGGACGTCTTAATAACGTCCATTTTAGGTCAGCATCTGGACGTACCGTATTCGTCGCAAAGTGGACGTCTTAATAACGTCCATTTTAGGTCAGCATCTGGACGTGCCGTATTCATCGCAAAGTGGACGTCTTAATAACGTCCATTTTAGGTCAGCATCTGGACGTACCGTATTCGTCGCAAAGTGGACGTCTTAATAACGTCCATTTTAGGTCAGCATCTGGACGTGCCGTATTTATCGCAAAGTGGACGTCTTAATAACGTCAATTTTAGGTCAGCACCTGGACGTACCGTATTCGTCGCAACGTGGGCGTCTTAATAACGTCAATTGAGGGTCAGCATCTGGACGTACCATATTTACCGCAAAATGAACGTCTCAATAACGTCAGTTTAAGGTCATCACCTGTACTATGTACGATGTACAGTAAGACGGGATAGACTTTCCATTATGGACCCACGCTTTAGAAGTTCATATTTTTTTTATGAATAGTACTCTTAATTATTAAGCGTTATCTGAATTTTCAGCTTTCGGAAATTCACGGTTCACGAGATATTTTTTTTTTAAGTTTCTATACAAATCTGAAAAGAACACGATTATGCATATTTTTAGGTTGGGTATTTTGTCATGCCAGGCGTCAAAGTTGACATTTCACGTTTCGTTTACCGTCAACGGTGTATTTTGATTTATTTTGTCATGTTTTTTAATAAAATATTTAAAACAAATATTTATATTGATTTAGAATTCTAATCATCATGCAGTATTTTGTTGTCAATAATATATTTGGCGCTGTTTTAACAATTTAAATTCACTTTTTACACTTATAATGAATAAATTCGTGTTTCCTTTGTGTGGAACAAAACGCGGTGTGACGCCATTTTGTTTCATAGCGTTTTGTTTTTGTCTGCTAGTGTCATTCACCGTTTGTCGCCGCTCCTACAGTCGAGGTCGTTTTACGTACTCCTGTTAGTGAAAATACAACGTGTGAATACCATGGCGTCCCCGAAGCCCTTAGCTTCTGTGTCTGAACAGTCGAGTGATGTGCAAGTGTTGGACTCAGTTGAGCCGCTTGTCACGGCCTCCTCTTCTGTGCCGTCTTGTAGTGCGCGAGTTTTGGACTCAATAGAGCCGCTTGTGCCTACTGTGTCTGTGTTCGACCTCGAGGAACCAGTTGCTGGTCCCAGTGGGTTGGCTGTCCCTAGCGGGATAGCTGGTCCCAGTGGAGTAGCCGCTGGCCGTAGTAGCAGCCCTCCAGCTGCTACTAGTTCTTCGGAGGACGATGACGACCTGTATACTAATGGTACGATGATGACCAGACCTTGTGGGTCATCCGGCAGGCGTAAAAACCTTTACTCGGAGGAGTTTATGTAAGTATCCAAGTTTTAACATTTAGTTGGTATTGATTTTCTATGCAATTTTTGCAATGAATTAGTCGGTCAAAGTTAAGAGTATTATATTGATTAGGTTTTTTTTTCAATGTAGAGAAAGATTGGTACTTATAGTCTGCAGTGGTGAAATGAATACTTATAGTTCAACAAGTGACCAAAAAAACTTAATGACTGTAAAATGCAATTTTGATACATTTTAGGGTCATCTTATAGCTTGAAAAATAGCTAATTATGTTTATCCTCCCCGCCCCCCCCCCGAAAATCCTTGATTATTCATGTGTTTTGTTGTTGTTGCAGAGGCATGTGGACCTGGTTTAAGCTTTTCACGTTACTGGGAACGCACGGACAGTGCGTGCAGTTTTCTGAAGAGAGGGGCCTTGTTCCACGCCAAAAAATTTGCACATATCACAAGAAGCCGATGACCCTGACATCGGAAGCGGGGCAATTCGACAAATTTAGATGCCGGAAAGGAAACTGCCGAAACAAATCATATTCAAGAGCCCTCGGGACCTGGTTTGAAAATGCTCGATTGTCACTTGTACATATTTTTCAAATAATGTACGCCTTCTGTGAGGGTCATTCGTATGATTACACAAAAAAACAATTAAACAATGGTCACGTAGTGTCAAGTCGAACGGTGGCCGACTGGTATAGTTATTGCAGGGAAACTATTGCAATTTTTGAATTAGAGTGTCAAAGGGCCCAAGGGAAGATAGGGGGCCCTAACAAAGTTGTCCAAATAGATGAGTCGAAATTCGGGAAAATAAAATATAACAGGGGTAGGCACATTGAGGGACATTGGGTATTAGGGATGATAGAAGATTGCCACCCATTTAGATCTCACTTCTTTTGTCGTCAAAGTCAACAACGAAGGCATATATAATATGTATATTGAACTTGGCTCTCATTTCACATTTATGTTTTTGATGGGATTATTGTTATGGGGCTATTGGTTCCCACTGTCCTTTAATGCCTCTTTAAATATAGATTATACTACTTACATAGCGTTTTTTAGTTTCATCCATAAGTCCTAGAGTTTGTTCAGGGTACGTAGACAAAATGCCTGCTATGCTAAGCGCTAAACTCTTTTCTACTCTTACGCGTAAGAATTTGCGCGGGGAGAGGGAACAGGTATAGATTAGAACGCATTATAGCGTAGGCGTCTTGTCTAGGGCGCCTGGCCAATAAGTTATAACCGTCTTAGAACTTAAATCTAGCACGTTGTTAGTTCACTCAACAGCCAGGTCGGTTCTATTTTTGAACAGACTACCCACCCATCCTAGCTACGAGGAGCATATTGCCGTGCTTACGATATCAGCAGTGTGTTTTGAGAGATGTTATTTAAATTTATATAATACCCGCCTTAATAAAATTAAAAATCGCTAACTTCTACTGCTGATATCGTGAACACGGCAGCATAATGCAGCCCTCGTAGGTCCTGACCTGTGCCTATGCAGGAGTGATTGTGGCGTTACTATGTCCTAGTAACGCCACAATCAATCCTGTGTGTGACGTTATTCGAACATACTGGCTGCCCTAATATGTACGGCCCAGAAACGTCCGTATGAATTCAGCATATGACGTCTCTCCAACGTCAGTGGCTGCCCTAATATGTACGGCCCAGTAACGTCCCTATGGATTCAGTATATGACGTCACTCCAACGTCAGTGGCTGCCCTAATATGTACGGCCCAGTCACGTCCCTATGAATTCAGTATATGACGTCTCTCTAACGTCAGTGGCTACCCTAATATGTACGGCCCAGTAACGTCCCTATGCATTCAGTATATGACGTCTCTGTAACGTCTGTAAACAGACGTCTTGAGGCTGTGACAAATTGACGTCATCTGCTGGGACCCCCCGACGTCGAGAAATGACGTCTCTTACGTCGAGCAGTACCGTAAACGGACGACATAATGACGTATAAATGCTACCTGGGGAGAGCAATGAAACCTGTCTAGTTAGACTGCTTTACCATCCTTATTGCTAGATCCGGGCATCTGGCAGCTTTTAATGGGTGGATGCCAGAGTGACACACCAACAAAGTTTTTAAGTTGGAAAAAAGTAATACCAAAATAGGTAAAAAATGCCAAAGTTGTGTAATTTATAGAGGACAGGGCCTATATTTTAACATAAGATTAAAAACGATTGTCTATTATTGCCAAAACAAAAACAGTAGGCGACTAACTAAAAAATTTTTTTTTTTTTTATATAGCCAAAAGGGTAAGAAGTCATTTATTAAAGAAATAGCTAATAATAATGTATATAAAAAAATTGTAATAATTCACATCTCTGCAATGCACGGTCAGGCAGGTGACAGTTTAGTTAGAGCTGGGAATGCCTGCTCCGTCGTCGAACCCCAATAGTTTCGCTGCAGGTTTGAATTTGTGACGTGTGCCTCGTGCCACTAACTGAAAATTGCATTTTACATGATTTTGCACTACTTTCCCCCAACAGAACCTTCTAGATATGATATAACCTAATTAATTACATAATTTCCCATAATATTTCATTAAACCCAGAACTCTAGGATTTATTTTCTTCAAGTTATTTGCATTCTTTGACCTCCACCACTTTACAGCTGCCAGATGTCCGGATCTAGAAATAAGCATAGTATAGCAAACTAACTACATGGGTTTCGTTGCTCTCATTATTGTGTCATATCTGACGTGGCCAGCTCTCCGTCTAATAGGGCCTACGTGATGGCAAGCAGGTACTGAAACTCCAAAGAAGTCACATGCGCATTGCCAACCCTTTACAAAATGGAAGATTCACTGTGTTGACGGCTAAAGAAACAAGAGGATCCCTCATTGTCAACACACTGGGTCCTCTTTGAGCTCTTTGGCAACTTTACTCACTACCAGGAACACAACACTATGAGTAGGGTAGTATTAGAAAAACAGGATTGTAAAGGTAGAAATTAAACTAATGCTAACTATAATACCTCGGCACACTATGCCCCTCGCGCTGCCCCTCGCGCTGCTCCTCGCGCTGCCGCGATGTTGCCCTCTCCGGCCACACACTGCCCTACTCGCGCAATTATGATATACCCGTGCCCTTTGACTCGCGCCAAAAAACCGACAAAATAGAGAGCGGTGGGCATGACGAGGAGCATGGGGAGCGGTGGGCATGACGAGGAGCATGACGAGCGGCATGACGAGTAGCGCGGTCACACTATGTCTCTGCCTACTTCCGTCGCTACTTCCCACGCCGCTCGTCGAGTGTGTGGCCGAGGTATAAACAATAGGGAAAGACTGGAAAGAAATAGCAACAGACAGACAAAAGTCGAAAAAGATGTTAGATAAATACATAAATTTAGAAACAATAAACTGAAAACAAAATTAAATAGGCGCTAATAATTAAAGATATTACCTCAAAAACATTGCTGTTGTATTTACTCTTAATAATGTTTGGAAATCTCTGATGCATCCTCTTAGCTAACTGGGTCATTTCATCCCTGCCCTCATCAACTAGGTATTTCTCCTTAGTTGTATCTATATTGCTGGACCAATTTGCAAATTTTGATAACTGCTGCTGTGTTAATTGACCTGTACAAATAGTAAGATGAACATTTATGGATGTTGCCAGTATCATTAGTAATATAGCGGGGGGGTAACAGGGGCTATTGTCTGTTTCACGCGGCAATTTCATCGCAAGGTGGCTCGTTAGGTGTGTACCCTCCTATTAGCTGCACACTTGTTAGATCACTGCACAGCTATCAATATTACACACTGAACCACTTTTATAAACAAAAAACTATTCTCAAGACAACTATGCCATCTTGGGATTCGACCGGAAGTCATATATGTATTTATGGACGATAATAGCCCTTCTTATGTCATACAATACATTACAAATAGCAAATATTTCGGCAAAGTTTTATCCTTATATAAACCAGGAAGTGGGTAACTTAAAATATTAAACTACAAACCAACACTAGGACAGATACAACTAAACAAACGCTGATAAATGACATTCGTACTAACCTTTTCCAATTTTGTGCCAAGATAAAATCTGCTGAGATAACTCCTTTAAAGTAGAACTCATTCCTACCATATTTTCATCACTTGGCAACCTAGATCCATGTCGTATGACCATCCACATCTTTGTACTGTCACATTCTGAATAAGAAAGGAATTAAACATGTTTCTTTTAAACTTAATTTTTTTGGACACAATATCAACTAAAGTATACAACAATATTAGTCGTTGTACAATCTGACGCTGCAAAGCGTTTAAAAGCGTGCACGATTTGTATTGATTAAAGCTAAATAAGTGCGTAAAAACCCGCATTAACAAACAAACATCAGTTATATTTTTATTGCAACTACTTACCTGGAAATTTGATCTTAGAATCGTCTATATTATATCTAAACCTGTATGGGGTTTTAGAGCCTAAATGATTACGTATATCATTGGAAATTACTTCAGATCCTGCGTCGTGAAAGATAATCATCAAGGATGCAATAATTATGTATAAGTTGCAAACCATTGTTATTGAAATTATACAAGAAACCTTATTATAAAATACTTGTACGGAAATGGTATAATACGATCATTATAATACCGTAATTTCGTATCAAAAAGTATGTGTTTAATTTATTTTTTGTATCGAGTTTAAAATTTAGTTTGACATTTAGCTTTTCTGTCAGTGTGACTTTTTTTTTCATTGGAGCTTTGGCTTCTCCGTTCGGCCACAGACTGGATAGCTTTTGTGTTGAAACCACGTTATTTTACAGGACTGGAATAGCTTATCCAGAATCCAGATCAATCCAGATTCCATACACTTTTTTCGTTGTTGTCGAAATCTTTGAGAATTCAACCAACCGGAGTCGTCATTGACAGGCGTTCCCCTCTGCAGAAAAGTATGATGAGTATGATCAGTGGTCATACACATGAATGGACTGACGTTTATCTGACATAGCTATTTGTACGTTACGTACGAATAGCCATACATTTGACGTTCCCCTCCCCCGCAAAAATCGGCAGACTTTTTGTATCGGAAATGACAGACATGGCTACTCCATCCGGATTGAATTCTCTAAGGTCGAAATATTCTCTTCGTGTTGCAACTCTTTCTCATTACAAAGTAAAGAAAGCGATACGACACATATTTAAGGAAAAACTAGACCCAAGTTTGTTCACCATAAGAACACAAATTCCCGAAATTTGTCTATGGTAGCTGACGTTTTATATGAAGGCCATTGGCCATAGACAAATCTCCGTAAACATAGACCATTGTCTACGGTTTGATGAATTCAGATCAAGTATGTGAAGCGCCTAAAAGCCCTGTTACATTTGTCCTAGATTGCTACCTAAATTATTTAGTGTCTTAATTTAGTCAAGTGTAACCACATTGAGCAATTAAATTTACTATTATTATATTATTATTAATTAAAAGATAGGATCCTAATTAGGATTTATTGGCTTTAAGGCTCCTTAGACTATGGGCCATGGGCCAATCTAAGGGACTTGCGGAACGCAACAACTTAAGACGAAATTAAATTGCTTTATCGTTTGCTCCCTATAAAGCACATCTGCATCCCCATGATGGCCTATTGTGTAGAGAAGCCATGCGAGTATAATCTTCCTTTCATAGAATTATACAGATTATGCTTTTATAATTATGATTCAACACATGTATGTATAAACACAATTGAAAGGAAAACTATTACTACTTATTTAAAAATATACCATCTTTAAATAAGTTAGTTTCATCATGATTAAAAATATATCAATTTATTTAAATAATTGTATTAATAGTATATTACAATATTTTAAACTCATACCAACTCACTCAACTTGTAAAACAATTTTTGAGTGTTGCAATGTAGCTTTTAAGGTAAATGGTTTACACAATTTCTCAATATCAAAGGTTTCTGTTGCAAATTGTTCTTCCTCAGGGTTCTCATGCAGGGTAAAGTCAATTGTCTTCACGTCTTTGCCCACATCAACATTGCAAACATTTTGGGCAAATGGTGGGGAACCTTCTTTGAAAATCTTTATAGTTTGATCCAAGTACTTTAAGTAGACATCTTTGCCCAGAAACTCAACCTCTGTGTTGGGCTCATTGAGTGTAATCTCCGGTAGATCCAGCAATAGTCCTGCTTGGCGGGCACAGCCAACGGCAATCACCTCATCAGGGTTTATCCCGGATAACAGCTCTGCTTCTGGTAAAAGGTTAGCAATTGCAGATTGCAATTTAGGTATTTTCATACTGCCTCCACAAACAACAATCTTGCTAATTTTACCATTGAATTCTTCAATTACTTTTTGTGCTGGTTCCATGTATGAAGGTATTTTAGATGAAATTGCGTTCTCAAATCTGGCTCTGGACACATTTTGGTTCCAATCTACTCCATCTAATAAAGACTCAATGTGAACATGAGCAGAGTTTAGAGTTGACAAAATGTTCTTACAGTTGTCAGCATGGTTGAGTAATTTTGCCATTGCTCGCCTGCTTTCTTGCGGGTCCAGCTTCCACTTCTGTTTAAATTCCTGTGCAATATAGTTGGCTAAATCTTTGGTCAAACATTGGCCACCCAAATCAGATCGGAATATGTTTTTCTCCACACTAATGAAGCCACCGCTAATTTTGACAATTGAAGTGTCACAAGATGACCCACCTAACCTATAAACAAGGACATTTATGTCGTCTGGAGTGTCTTCTAGGTTGTAAGCCATGATTGCAGCTGCAGGTTCGCAGATTATTTGAAGGACGTCAAATCCAGCAAGTTCTGCACATTTAATGATGCGCTGTCTGCTTGCATTGGACCAATGCAATGGTGCTGCAAGAACCAACTTCAGATCACCTTCGTCTCGCATAGAATGACTGGCAATAGTGAAAAGCTTATCATAAATCTTAGTAGCAATGTTGTCAGGGTTGGAATACAGTTTTGTCTCACTAGTTTCGAACTCATACACTAGCTTTTCGTCATTTTGAATTCGGCATGACGATGAAGTCTCGACGTAAGTCAAATCTTCTTCACTGAAGTCGCAGTTCATTAATCTTTTGTTATGTTTAATGATAGCTTTAGTAGCGGCTTGCCCGGATTTGGCGGGCAGGCCGATTTCCCACTCTGAACCGTTGAGTGCAATTATGGCAGGTGTCACACGGTCTCCGGCATCGTTGGCGATTACTGAGGGCGCACCATTCGTGTAGGAAGCTAAACATGCTGAACTGTTGCCCAAATGTATTCCGTACGCTGCAGCCATTGTGAATATTAGTTAGTTGTGAATTTCATAAACTTTTTAGAAAAAAATAATATTGTTTAGTTCAAATATAAGACGAAATACTTCGAAATGGAAATTGTTAATTTAATATTTTTAATTGAAGATTAACAAAACCGCGAGGATTGTAACCTAAAACCTCAAAAATGACAATTGTTAGCTGTATTAGCTGTAAGCTGTAACTGTCACATTTTTTGCTATTCATTTCATACGCATTACGTTGATGGTTGATGCAAAAACATTACGTTCCATTCGTGTAATATATTTTTGTGTAAAATAATTTACAAATATTTGATGGAGTTAAAAATAGTACATTGAAATGGAATTATATTTTTTACATTAAAAAATTGTTTGATTATGTTAACAACAGGATTTAAGAAAATAATGATAGACCAGGAAAATTGTATTAATGCGTGAAATAAAGCGTTGCAAAGGCGTAAAGATATCTAAGTGTTACCATATTGTAAACTAATACCGATATAAGATAAGAGACAGGAATTTTGTCATTCGAAGTTTTTTATTATTTTCTTAATAGCACTAAATAGAACTTAGCAATAGGATTTTTTGTGTATTGTATTGAAATCACCCTATTTTTTTTGTATTATATTGAAATCATCCCTTCGGCGTTTTATATTGTATCTCAAATAATTAACGGTTTTAAAATGGCGGGAAATGGCAAATTTGAAACTAGATTTTGAAACTTTATAAAAAAATTTGACGCATTGTGGATTGAACTGATAACATTATTCATGTTGTGAAATAAAATTTAACTCTGAACAAAGCATTAATGCATGTCTAATAATGGATGTTAAACAAGAGTCTCATTCGTCTAATCCTCGCTTACAAAACATTCTGCAGAGTTTTGCGAAATGTAAAATTGTAAGTCTACGTATTTCTGATTATTTTCAATGGTTTCCGCTTCCCAAAGGTTGTCTGGAAGAGATCGCTTTTTAACGATAAGACCGCCAATTGTTTTACCTCTACTTTTACTGTTTGTGACTTGTATTTTATGTGTTTCTTTATTTTGAGGTTTGCAATAAAGAGTATTTATGTTAAGTTATGTTTTATGTTATATTAAATACTTCCCTTCAATGCAGTGTAATATTATTCAGGTTATATATGAAAATAAATGTATCAATAAACTCAATTACGTTTCAGACACATAATAACGAGAAAGAAGAAATTAAAATTCTGCGCGAAAATAATGCAAAATTGGTATTAGAATTGAAACAATCGCGTGAAACAGAAAAATCCCACCGTTGCCATTTAGCGGCCTCACGGGAAATGATAGGAAACCTTCAGGAGACGGTTTCACATCTAGTGTATCTCAAAAGGGACATACAAAAGTTAAATGATGATATTGCATCTAAAGACACAACTATATTGGGACTAGAAAAGGTGAGTTTCAAAAAACTTTAACTACCTTTCTACAGGTAACGAATAGTTCAATTCCTATACGTCCCCGCGGGCACAGTTGGGAAGAAAACTATAAGTACCCATCTGGGCCCGCTTCGGTTCTGTTCTATCTGTTTTTTAAGGTTTCGTAGTCAACTAGGAACCCTTTATGTTTCGCCATGTCCGTCTGTCCGTCCTCGGCCTAGCTTGTTAACACTAGAAAACTGAAATTTGGTACGAATATGTGTATTAATCACGCTTACAAAGAGGTAAATATAAACTGAAAAATAAAATTAGGGTACCTCCCGTACACATGAATAGGTCTTTTAATAATAATAAGGGTCTTCGAAAACAATTTTTTGGAAAGACATTTGGAAAAAGTCATGAAAGTGTGACTTAATTATTTGTACTTTCAATGAAAACTATATTGAATAAATCGGTCTAGTCGTTTTTGAATTCTAACTCAAAAACGCGTTGTAAAATGACGAAAGTACCGCTAAATATCCTACGGAATTCTACGTTGAGCATGGCCCCACATACTCTTGGCCGGTTTTATGAGGTTTAGTGTAGATTTTGATAGTAGATATGTCGATGTGCAATAGATAGGTACATAAAATAAATAAAAAAATCGAATGGAAACTGTACCTATCTGTGCTTAGATAGGGATTATTTCCTCCCAACTGTACCCTCGGGGACGGATGGGAATGAAACCATGCCCATCTGCCCCCGGAGGTCACAGATGCGAAGAAGTCGGTCCCATCTGTGCCGCTGTCACTTGGAGGAGGATACATCAGTACGCTGGTATTAGCTAAGCTGCGTTTTCAAATCGCAGCCCCTACTTACCTATTGATGACTCAACAACTATTCATTTTATATTTTATAACATTTAATTTTGTTTGTGATTGGTTTACCTACACAGGATAAAGAAAATATAATACAGAAGCACAATGCCAGCGTTCAGGAGTTACGTACCGCGCATGAGAAGCACATCGAGGGAATAACAATCGCAAATACAAGAAAGAGTTCGTATCGTTCTATCTCGGTCGGAAATCTGAATTTAGCGTACAATAAGTACT
Organism: Pammene aurita; assembly: GCA_947086415.1. Classification (NCBI taxonomy): domain Eukaryota; kingdom Metazoa; phylum Arthropoda; class Insecta; order Lepidoptera; family Tortricidae; genus Pammene; species Pammene aurita. The sequence goes on from OX352299.1 coordinate 12,824,464, forward strand.
TACAAACTATATTTATAAGATGTCCGATAATATTATCTTGATTGTAAGTGTCGGAAGATTATTTAGGAGGCTACTTTATTCAGTTTTGCAAGCTTTATTTTACTCACAGTGTTTGTTAGTTTGTTTAAGAGGCTGACAACACCCGATGACCTTCAAATTGACTTTACTCAAACAGTGTTTTAGCTATAAATAACTACTTGTTTTAAGAAATAAAATAAAAAATGTTATTATTCGTTATATTTTTAATTTATAGTTAATTCCGAATACACATTCGGACGAAATCGGCTCGATATAAAATAATTCCAAAGTTACATCTTAAAATTTGCTTTAAATAGTTGTATGTCTTTAGTTTCTTGACTTATACGTCTGTAACTAAGGACAAAATTCCAACACACTAATACTAAAACTTCGTTATTTTATATTTCTTTATTAATGCGTAGTTTTTTTTTAAGTCATCATTTTGCTAAATTTGCAATGAGCTCCCATACTAATTGTAACACAGTGTTTCTCTTTCACTCGCGCTGAAAAAGATAGGGAGGGTATTTAGCTGTTGTGACTGTCAGCCCCTTAAGTAGAATCTTGCAAGGCACATTTCGAACCAGTTAAGCTGAAATTTGGCATACATGCGTGACTTAGATGACAATACAATATTTTGGTACCATTGAGCTGGTCTGATGATGGAGACCGAAGGCGAAGGTTATAAAATCTCTTCGTTAAAAAAATAATATGGAAGCTCACTTTGTTAGAATAATCTCGTTGAAGATTGGGTGTTAAAAGCTTGTATTAAAATATTAAATTTTTGACATAATCTTAATGTGATTTCATCATGCCGCTGACTACAGCGGCACACACTTACAATGCCGACGTTGGCGGCCCGTAATTACGGGCCTGTTAGCTCTATATTCAGGCCGATATTATAATATGGATATAATACGTAGGGTGATTGTGGTAGTTTTCGTCCACATATGTCAGTTTTCCGTTGTTGGGATTAGATCCGGTTTCCTCACGATGTTTTCCTTCACCGATCCCAGTAAATCGCGTCTATTCTATACATGTTTTAAAGTTAGAATACGGCCCCGTACGTAGTTGATGTACCTATACATTATACTATTAATTCTGTGATCGAGGGTGGTTTTAGTCTATTTTGTAATTATTACACTACATAATTACCAGCACAGAACTTCCTAATCGAGTGTAGGTACATAACCTACATTTCGCACTCTATTACCTATTCGTACTGTCACGGATTATATAATTGGTAATTTGGTACTTACTGGTTGTGTTTAGGTACTGAGTTATATTCGTTAGCTATTCTACAGCTAAATTCCCTCCCTATCTTTTACAGCGCGAGTGAAAGCGAAACACTGTTTTACGATTAGTATGCAAAATGATGAATAAAAAAAACTACGCATGAATTGAGAAATTTAAAACAACGAAGTTTTTAGTATTAGTGTGGTGAAATTTTATCCTAAGTTACAGACGTATAAGTCAAGAAACTAAAGACATACGACTGTTTAAAGCAACTTTGGAATTATTTTCTATCGAGCCGATTTCGTCCAATCGTGTATCGGTATTAACGAAGTTCTTCCAAATATAACGAATAATAACATATCTTTTTTTTAGTTTCTCAAAACAAGTAGTTATAGCTAAAAAACTGTGTGAGTAAAGTCAATTTGAAGGTCATTGGGTGTTTGACAACACCCAATGACCTCTTAATGGTACGTACCTAGTATAATGTCATGGAATGTAGTCGAACTCGGCTCTTCTTAAGAACTTGCTTCAAGTTTTAGCTATACTTACCGATAATAACCAAACTACGCGGTTATCAAAACTGCTACGCGATTATTCGTGTGTACACTGAAAAAAATACATGTTTGCTCCAACGAAGATCTTATTTAATAATGTAACACGTATCTTGGCTGCATATGAGCCCAATAAGATCTTGTCTGTTGAAGCTAAGAGGACTTAAAAGTTAGCATATAGTTAAATATAGTAAATAAATATATTATTTAGAAATAAATTAAAAGTAGAAAAATCCACTGCCTCAGGTGTGGCTCAGTAGCTCAGTTGGTCAGAGCGATGGGCATGTATCCCAGAGTCGCGAGTTCGAGTCTCGCCTGAGGCAGTGAATTTTTCTACTTTTCCTTTATTTCTAAGCATTGTGGTATCGTTAGTAGACGTTCTGCTTAATACAAAATTATAGTAGATTGTACACCAAGGGGATAAAGCACTGTTTTATGTCACGGGCGCGATATTGAATCCAGAAACGGAACGAAGGACTCCAGACTTTACTCCCGAGCGCAGCGAGGGGGTTATGAGTTAATTCCCGAGCGTAGCGAGGGAATTAAGACTGAGTCCTGAGTGCAGTGAGGGGTTTAAGCGCGCCCGTGACAAAAACAGCTTTATCCCCGAGGAGTATACTCTACTTTTCTCACCTCTTGTGAGACAATAAAATAGTTAAGGCTACTACTAGAAACGGATTTTTATTAGGGTCCCGTAGCCAAATGGCAAAAAACGGAACCCTTATGTATTTGTCATGTCTGTCTGTCTGTCTGTCGGTCCGTCCGTATGTCACAGGCATTTTACTTGGAAACTATACGACGTATCTAAATTAAATTTACACATAAGGTGTATTTTGTATGCCGCTACTTAGTTATGTTATGTAGTTAAATTTGAAAAAACAAAAATTTTTGGGGGGGGCTCCATACATGTAACTAAATAAAAAATGAAAAAAATTAACCAAATATCAACATGTGACACATCAATCGATAGGTCTTTAAAAATAACATTGAGATTTCTTTGACCATTTTTTGATTAAGTGAATATTTTCTGAAATAATCGCTTCGACATTCAGAAAAATTGTGTCCCCCCCCTGTAACTTTTGAACCGTAAGTCCAAAAAATATGAAGAAATTTGAGGAGATGCGCCTTATCATACTTTCTACGAAAATTGTTTTGAACATTATCGGTTCAGCCATTTTTGAGTTATCTCCAAGAAACTTCCTCCATAGGCATCAGATACGATACGTTGGTATTAGTTTGGTTCTTGTTCCATTCAATGTACGGAATCCTCCTATGCGTGGTCCGACACGCACTTGGCCGGTTTTTTAAAGTAAATCAAAAGTATAAATTGATTCTTGATACATTAGTCCATTTTATTCGAATTTTATCTTCTATTTTTATAGAACCTGCAGTTTTATTCCGTATACTGCAGCTCATATGACACTCGCGGCATTTGTTTTTGGTATTTAAAATTGAGGTGGCCAGCGCGAGTTTCAAATCAGTTCGACGACGCGGCGGCGCGGGCCCGTGCACCGTGCGGACTTTACGAAATTAGACTATAAGCACATAACAATAAGAACTATGGGAAGTGAAATCACATTATTAACCAGCGGGTTATAATGAGATTTAGTACAACATTATAACCCGGCTAAAGCCAAGGGCTATAATGATTTGCTTTCGGTCAGGTTTGCGTGATATATAATTTAGCATTGTCGAGCAGGTGGTGTGAAAAATATATTATTATTCCAAATATTTTATTAGCAACTAGATAAATTGCATCTTAGTTGGCTCTTAATTTTTTTCAGTGTAATCTGTTTGTTTTGTAAACATGTGTTCTTTATATAGCTCATCAGATCCAGCAAGACTTCGATACATCGGCCGCGCAAATGTCTTGCGCCCTAGAAGAGATGCGAGCCAAGAACATGGAGCAAGAAGCGTCGTATAAGGGCAAGGTGATGAGCTGACAATGACATGACAATGAATAATCTAAACCATTGCAATCGTGTGTAATAGACAATATTTCTCATTTAACTTTATCGGTCAAAACTGCACTTGGCACGATAGTCTAAGCTCCCATTGCATAAAACGTTACCTCACACGGTGGCAAATCAGACATATACTACAGCAATAGATAATACTTAGGGACACTCGATTATGGTAGGTTGCCATGGCATAGCCTGGAAGAACATAGTTTTTTTTTCATTCTTATACTCGTACCACAATTTTTACCAAAAATTACATCATAAGTTGGCAGATCGAAACGTTCTGTACAAACGCGTGGGTATCTCTATCATTAGAGTTATATTTGCAATTTAAGTGGAATATTATAATTCTGACCATAATTTGACTCTATTTTCGGAGAAATAGCAACTCCAAAACCTACCAATTTTCAGAAAATTCATGTTCGTACGGGACAACGGTGGACTTTTCCGTAGAATGCTCCACTTTTCGAATTAAGAAATTAGTTCATCGGTATAATGTAATTTTTCAAAGACTTCCTTTTCTGGACAAAACCCACCTCCACATGAAATAGCATAACCTAGGACCAATAGTATACGCTGCCTGTCCTTTTCCAACTAATTTCTCGTACCCTTCCTGGCACCCGACCATCAGACCTCCAATAAACCCCAGTAATTTCATAAGGAGGTTAAAGTTTACGTAGTTTGAAATTTCACAAAATAGTACATTATTGCAGAGGACGGGAAAGATATATTCGTGGACGAGCGATTTTTTCGGACGAAGCGCAGCTGAGTCCGAAAATATAAGACGAGTCCACGAATTTCTATTCCCGCCGAGGCATATATAACGCTTTTCTCCAAATGTGCGAGGAAATAAAGTAAATTTAATAAATTACATATTTAGGTTAGCATTGAATATCATGAATTTATGAATTAGGTTCCCTTTACAATATTGTTTTTTTTAGTATAGAGCACTACCTATACTGCCAATCATCTCCCAAAGTTAATTCAAATAATATTTAAAAATCAATTTTCGCCAAAAACTATTTAAGACAGTATTAAATATGCTCCTTCCACACAACTGTAAAAGCTTAAACCTTAAAAAAAGTTGTTTTGTCTATGATTATATGAAGCCGTATTCGCACGATCAGACGCGGTGGTCCCGCAAGCTATGACACAGAACGAGACAACCAAGGTTTTTGATCTGACTATCTCGCTCTATCCTATTGTTTGAAGGGATTGCCGTTCAGACGGTTGGCTGTTTGAAAAGATATTTCTTAGTCGAATGAAATGTTTAAAAGGTAAAAAACAATGCGGACGGCAAGTACAACTTGTCGTCCGCTAAAACAGGACAATAATGATTTTTACGTCACACCTGGCCATAATGTGAGTTTTACCGCTCGCTACGCTTACGGTAAAACTCGCATTATGGCCAGGTGGGGACGTAAAATTGTGTACTCACCACGGGCAGTAAAAAAGAAAGCCCTCTATCGCATATTTACAACCCTCGCCTGCGGCTCGGGTCCCAAATACCTGCGATTTCGGGCTTTCTTTTTTTTACAGCCCTAGGTAAGTAATGTACTATTATTTTTCTTAATTTGCATTAGTAAGTAATGACGAACTTCACGTACTAATTTTACTACAGTAAGGTGAACATTTCCGAGCACGTTGGAGAAAAATGCATATTTATTCGTGATGTACCTATACTCGTATATTTTGTTATTAAAATGAAATACAAACATTGAAAAAATAATCAACCCAGCAGGACCTGAACCTGCATCGATACGTCATAATTATTTTTGCATGTTTTAAAGTGGGGTCATTGAAAATTTCGTCAACTTAGTAACTTGACCCATAGCTTAATTGGTAAAGCGATCGAGCCCCGGCAAGGCGTATCGATGCAGGTTCAAGTCCTGCTGGGTTGATTATTTTTTCAATGTTTTCAATGTTTGTATTTGATTTAATAACAATCTACTGCATCGATACACCTTGCAATTGAAATTGAAAATTTCGTCATCTTAGTAACTTGACCCATATTAGCTTAATTGGTACAGCGATCGAGCCCCGGCAAGGCGTATCGATGCAGGTTCAAGTCCTGCTGGGTTGATTATTATTTCAATGTTTTCAATGTTTGTACTTGATTTAATAACAAACTATTGTATGAGTGGAATGCCCCACTTTAATAACATGCAAAAATAATTATGACTCGTATATTTTACTTTAGATGAACGAAGTGGTCCTTGAATATGAAGAGAAAATTCAACGCAGCGCGGCACTGATCACGCAGTTGCAAGAGCAGTTGGCGATACAAGCGGCACGCACTGATGCCAACATTGACGCGTACCGTCGGGTAAGTGATTCAATGACTTCTGTTTCATACTCGATTAAGCTTAAATAAGGGTGATATACTAGGTAAACGTATGCTGTAAGAGAAAATTCAACGTAGCGCCGCTGCACACTCATCGTAATGGTAAATTGTAAGAGAAGTCGTTGCGACAAGCGGCTGAGACTGATGCCAATATTAACGCTTATCGAAGGGTAAATGATTCGTAGAGTACTTTTTCATACCATTAAAGTGATTAAATTGGCTGTCATTCCTCAATCCACCAACGGAACGACAGCTGACTTTCACGAGGCTTCATCCCGGAACGTGATGACCGACGAAATATGCGCCTGGCCCGGGATCTAAATCTGTCTGTTCGGGTTTTGAATTAGGGTCCTGATGTCAACATCGACTTTGAGTCGAAGGGTACCTAAGTAATTCGTCATGACTAGGTACCTTTTAATATCATATACCTACATATAGGATGACCAAGGCACACGCGATATTTTTAACCGACTTCAAGATTCCAAAAGGAGGAGGTTCTCAATTACGGTTGTTGTCGTTTTTTTAATAACTCCGTCATATCTGACTCGATTTTTTTTTTTAATACCACGATGGTGGCAAACAAGCATACGGCCCGCCTGATGGTAAGCAGCTACCGTAACCTATGGACGCCTGCAACTCCAAAGGAGTCACATGCGCGTTGCCGACCCTTTACAAAAAGGAGGATTCACTGTGTTGACGACTAAAGGAACAGGAAGGTCCCTCATCGTCAACACACTGGGTCCTCTTTGAGCTCTTTGGCAACCTTACTCACCAGCAGGAACACAACACTATGAGTAGGGTCTAGTGCTATTTGGCTGTGGTTTTCTGTAAGGTGGAGGTACTTCCCCAGTCGGGCTCTGCTCCAGATTTGAGCGATGACATTCGCTGAACGTGCCCTACCACACTTAGCGAGATGCCATTCGCAGTGCCCATACCTCTCTTTTTGGCGTAGTTTAAGGACATACCCAGGTCCGGACGTAGTTTAAGGACATACCCCGGGTCCAAAACAGATTGGCCCCTTTTTGTCAAAACTCAGTTCTGATGATGGGATCTATGAGGAGGAGAAGATTTGAGGAGTTCCCAAAGTAGTGTTTTTTGTATTTTTTTTAACAAATCAAGCATTTTCATTCAAAGTAACATTTGATGAAGTGGAACTGCTGATGATGATCAGAACGGAACTCTTCAACGACGCATAGTTCATGTTTGGCGATTTGTCCTCTTCGCTGTGTAGGTACAATAATCTTTGACCGGCCGCCCCCGTTGTAGTCGGTTTTTCTTTTTTATGTGCAATCGATCATAAGTTAATCATTGAAATCGGTAACCAATAATTTTATTGCAATTTTATCATAGGTACATCCATGTACTTAAACGCACGCATGGATCGTATCTAGGCCATGCACATCTCAGAATTTCTCATAAATTCCGATGTTAATCTAAAACCAAGCTAGGTATATAATGATATTGCTCCTTTATAAAGTTAATTTGATTAAAATCAGTAGCGTAACATCATTTCAAAGTCAGTATAATTCAAACATATCTGACTCGCACCAATTCGCCAAAAGCATTTCAATTATCTTCTTAATCTAGTTCAGTTACGTATAAAGTAAACTCGACAAACTAAAGTAGCCTACTAACGCTGTTGTCCATAAAAACGAGATCTAACATGAGATGCTTATCCAACACTTTCACTTAATAATTGCCACTGTTTCCAGAGGCTTGAGGAACTAGAGGAAAAACTAAAACAAAGTCAGTTCAAGAACTACCTAGCACAAAGTTCATACCCTTCTGCATCCCAAGTAGCAACACCCTATTCGGTGGACCCTTATGAACAGTGCTCAGTTGATTTGAACCCGGTACTTGAAGCCCCGAAGAAAACTGCGACTCAGAAAACTAAACCCAATACTCTGCAAGTTACGTATTATGGGAATAATACACAAAATGCACAAGCTGCACAACAAAGTGACAAGAGAGGACCATTTATCATTACAAAAAAGCGGAAGCTTTATAATGATAAGGAATTTCGGGATTTTTAATTAATCTGCTCCGTCAAATGCATTTCATCTTAAGACAGATGAGTCTTTAGCTATGGGCGTACTAATATATACCTGCCGGCGAGATTCGTCCTAGGGTTGAGGAACCTTTACCTATCAAATTTATCGTGGCCTTAGCCTTGCCCTAGCCCGATTAAGCTTAATTTTTCTAATTCTGCTCTTAATTCTTAAGTAAGTTCTTAATTCTTGCATGTTAGTAAACTAGTTTTATAAAATGCTTTCAATAAAATTGTTATTTGCTGCACTTTGAGCTTTTCATGTCTTTTTATAGAACTCGATTAATTATACAAACGTGCGAAGTATTTTTAGAAAACGAATACCACGTTTCTTTATCCGAGAACCGGTAAATACTTGCACTTATGTTTTATAATAACATTTCGTACAGCTGCATTCAGGACATGTATATGTATAAGTAGCAGTGGCGGCACGTCAACAATATTTGTAGGCAGGCCGGGGCTAATTTGAATTTCTTTTTTCCCATTGAGTTGTAGGAAAAGTGCTCAAAGGTCTGCAAATTAGCTCGGTGCGAATCGAGTTATATGGACGGTCCGCCACTGATAAGTAGTACCTAATACGAAAGCTGAGAATGCCACTCCATACATGGCTAAAAGTCTATAAAACCAATCATAACAAGGTTTAAGCGAGCTAATATGAATTTAATATTAAGCTTATAATCTGCCTTGAAAAAATTCAACTGACAACACAAAGACGGATCACCTTCAATAACAAAAATAGTGGTGATCCGTTTGGATTATGCGATCGAAAACACCAACGCGATTCTTCCTATTCGTGATTCCCATACAATATGGATTCCACACAACTGCAGTTTACAACATTCGTAATTCTACACAGTCTATATCGAATAGATATCCCTGTCCAATCTATATATATTAGAATCGCGAATAGGAAGAATCGCAACTGCAGTTTACTTCATTCGTAATTCTACAAAACTGGATTAAGAAATAAGTAGTTATGCCAAGTATAATAAAAGTTTAACGATCAACTCTAATGAGCATTAACTATTCATATAGCTTTAGTAGTTCCTTTCAATTATGTAGAACGTTCAAAACTGTATCAATTAATATCATACGTGACGCAACAAACCAACATTCGTAGTAAAAAATAATTATTTATTTCAACCATTCATAGGAGAATATGCGTAATGTTCGTTATCTTGTAATATATCGCACATTTCTGTATGAATAAGAATGCGATTATGAAAATTACTTGGCTATTCATATGTTACGTCAGTTAGCCTACATTTGACCAGTTCTGTGTGTATATTGGGCACATAGTTCTTCTAGAGCGTGAATTGCTTATTAGGGTTCCGTAGTCAACTAGGAACCCTTATAGTTTCGCCATGTCTGCCCGTCCGTCCGTCCGTCCGCGGATAATCTCAGTGACCGTTAGCACTAGAAAGCTGAAATTTGGTACTAATATGTATATCAATCACGCCGACAAAGTGGTGAAATAAAAAGTGGAAAAAAATGTTTTATTAGGGTACCTCCCCTTTACGTAAAGTGGGGAGTGATTTTTTTTTTCATTTCAACCCTAACGTGTGATATATTGTTGGATAGGTATTTAAAAATGAATAGGGGTTTACTACAATCATTTTTTGATAATTTAAATATTTTCGGAAATAATCGCTCCAGAAGTTAAAAAAAATGTGTCCCCCCCCCCCCTCTAACTTTTGAACCATAAGTTTTAAAAATATGAAAAAAATATCAAAAGTAGAACTTTATAAAAACTTTCTAGGAAAATTATTTTGAACTTGATAGGTTGAATAGTTTTTGAAAAAAAATTACAAATTAATTTCTGAACTAAGTTTGTAATTTAACCGTATAACCAGGTGTTTATTGTACCTGTAATTTCAAAAAAATCACAATGAAATGACGTGCTTTTAAATAAAGTAAAAACGGTGAAAATCGGTTCACGCAATAAAGAATTATCCCATAAAAATCATCTACCATACTTTAAGCTCGCGCGCAATAGTTTACTTAATTTGCCGATAGATGACAGCGACATGGAACGCTCATATCATATCCTACATGGCGGTGTTATCTTAACTCTTAAGTGGGGACACTTAATGTGACGGACGGAAAACTACGGAACCCTACATTGAGCGTGGCCCGACACGCTCTTGGCCGGTTTTTTTTATTAGTGGGACGCTGAGGCCAGTGAGGCCACAGCAATCACAGCATGCAGCACATGCACATAAAAACCGTGTTCGGCTCTAAATATGGTTGATTTGAAAGTAGGGTCAGGGAGGGAACAGTCGCTAGGATTTTTTCAACAGGCTGTTGCATGAAAAATATAAATTCCTGAACTAATTGTCGCAAGCACAGAGCACCGTGCATTATTAAACTTTCATATGTAGTAAATATATTTGCTGTTACTTTCACCAAAAAAGATATATCCATTCTTTTTTAGAAATTGGGAATCGAGCCACTGTGTACCGGTTGCTGTACACAGTGACTAGGACCCGCTAGTACACAGTGGTTCTAACAGTACACAGTGGCTCGAGTCACTGTGTACTACGCCCTGTACACAGTGGTTCTAACAGTACACAATGGCTAGGTACGTAGGAGTCGAACCTAAATTATATAACAAATAACATTTTTGTTGAATAAAACGGTAATTAGAATTGGTAAGCACAACCGCCGGAATAATCGTTTCTGATTTCATTCTTGATTTATAATAGGTACCTACCTAAATGTCGCATGATTTATTCACTTTCATTTTATTAAAAAAAAAAAGAGCACAAGAATTATTTTTCAAGTAACTTTTAGCCCAATTCTGTAAGGTGCACAGTGGCTCGCGAGCCACCGTGTACTTTTCCTAAACGAACGACTGTGGACCTTGGCGTCATTTTGTATTTTAGTTCAAATTAAAAACACATACAAACACCTAGGGCCTTGAATTATCAGCCAATACTAAGTAGATTAGACACACTCTTCGATAATAACATAAGTAATTGAAAATCTCGTACGAGTTAAGAAAAAAGAGGAGTGAAACTTATCTGGAAATGTAATTTTGATAGCATTAAACACAAAAACGCACCATAACACATTCGCATGGCGCCGGAGCGCCTCACTAACTAGTTCGTACATGGTCGGGTACGGAACGGTTCCGATTGATGTAGAGGACAGACATAAAGCTCTTTCCGTTTCTCGCACAGCACATTCGAGCCACTGTTCCCACCGAGCGACTGTACCCTCCCTGACCCTATAATAAAGAAATAATTGCACTGTTACAGTACCCATTATTGTTTTGCCAGACGGGGACTTTTTGTTATGTTAATAGAACTTACACCTATAAGTGTGTGGTGAATATCTTCTTACGCCCTAAATAAACGTACGTAGAAAATTGTCCTCTGTGGGTCAACTAGACTTAGATTGATGTCAAGAAACATCAATCTAAGTAAGTAAACAAGCTAATTACTAGCTTACATTATACCGTAGTGCCGACTGTGTTACACAAATTTTAGGTTGGTAGAGACCTAAAATTTGTGTAACACAGTATCGGCACTAAGGTACAATATTACTAGCTTGTTTACTTAGATTTAGATTGATGTTTCTTCACGGATATTAACGAGAGAAACAAATGCACAACATCAATTTTCCAGATAAACGGTGAAAGCTAGGTATCGTTCAGCCGATGATTATCTCGGCTCAATCTAATGAAGTATCGAAAGCTAACCACACGGACGTAATAAATGGCAATTCTGGTTAATAAAATCTGAAGGAAAGTAAAGTGCCGCGTAATCATGGTGAGATACGAGTAACTACAATGTTTTGAGTCTATTAAATAAAATATTCAATTTTCTTATATACATACATGATACATGAATCTTGAAGCAAATCTAATTATTTTGTTCAATATTTTTGATTTGCAATTTTTAAGTAGTTACACTACTATATATAAACTGAAAATAGATGTCATATACTTCAGAAAAAGTGACTAAACCCTCCGGTGTCCGAGGCCAGATTTGAACTGGCGTCTTCAGCTTTCGCGGCTGACGTCCTGACCACTAGACCACCCGGTCACGGCGGAACTTGACAAATTTTCTCATGCATATACATGAACTAGCTGTGCCCGCGGCTCCGCCCGCGTGGAATTCGGTCTTTATCAGTAAGCGGCTAATTCACCCCTAATTTCTCTCCCTCCCCCTGGAGGCGGAACTTGAAGGTCTTAAAGTAAAGTTGAAAGATGGATACGCTAGAGGACAGTAGTCCAGATAAAATGTTTTACAATCACCACTAAATAAAACTACACTCCAAAAATCAATAGTTTTTTTCGACCTTATTAAAAATTTTGACATGATTTAAACGACATAGTATAGTAGGTGTATATCGGACGATACAGTGCCACTTTTGTATTTATACGTCCTTGACTGTACCTATTCATATCATGTCCATGGCAAATATCATCCAAATCGATCCTCCAGTCAAATCAGTCTAAGAATGAAAAGGTAAGAACAGACGCAGTTGCAGCCTAAAATGGGGGGGAGGGTAACTATGAAATTGGGGGGTCACTAATGCAGAAATGATTTTTTGGGGGGGTCAGTATTAAATTTTTCTATTTGACGCGCCTGGGTAAGAAATATACACATAAAAATCCATACTTCATATCAAAACCTAACAACTTATTAACGAATTTACTAACAACGAATTTAGGTCTAATATTAGTTAGAAGACTTAGAAGTAAGATGAAGAGAGAAAAGGAGAATAGATAGGTACCAATATCGTGAGGCTGAGTATTTACATACACTGTGCATGTGTGGCAATTAATTTAATGTCGTTTAATTTTGTTGTACTATTAATAAGTCAATAATTCATTTAAATTTGTTGATATCCGTACCCCCGCTTCTAAACTTAGAGTTAATTTGACAAAATCGTTCCTAAGTGGATTATTCATGTCACAACGTATTAATTTCAGCGCCACCTGTTAGTTATGGAGGGTACTCGTTAGTCTTAGGACATATTTGGAAAAAAAGTTTGCACCTCCTTCCTAAGTAGCGCCATAAGATTCAGGTGCAAATTTAACTCAATCGAGTGTAGTGGCTACCCCCCTTGTAGAGGTTGAATTTTTATAGCCTACCTATACCTGCCCGGGGTTTTTCTTGACAATTAGAATTAGTAATCCTTAACTGGTGACTTCTGGGATAACAATGCAAAAAAAAACCGGCCAAGAGCATGTCGGCCCATGTTCAGTGTAGGGTCCGTAATTGCCGCCCTGTTAAAAAGCAACTGTTCAAAAGGTCGGGATATTTGGCGGCGCTTCCGTCATTTTACTATCCAGCACTTACGTCCTTTCACTATGCATTTTTGACAGACAACTCAAAAACAGCTGAACCGATTTTATTCAATATAGTTTTTATTGAAAGTACCTTTCTAGCTTCACATCCATTATTTTTTTCAAATTTTTTGGACCTACGGTTCAAAAGTAAGATGGGGGGGGGGGGCGCCCTTTTTTGAAGATGAAACTATCCTTTTTCCTTTCTCGAGACCCATACTATCTCTATACCAAATTTCATCTAAATCAGTTCAGCTGTAAAAAATCGTCATACCAACTTCCAATCCCCTTTTCACCCCCACAAGGGGTTGAAAACTATCCTATGACGTTTCTTGGGACTCAAATTATCTCCATACTAATTTCTATCTAAATCGTTTTAGCGGTTAAAAATTCTCCATACTAACTTTCAACCCCCTTTTCACCCCCACCAGGGTTGATTTTCGGGATTAAAACTATCTATTATCCTTTCCCGGGACTCAAACTATCTGTATACAAAATTTCATCAAAATCCGTTTAGCCGTTTTCACGTGATGCGCGGTCAAATAAACAGACAAACAGATAAACAGACAAAAATTCTAAAAATTGTTGGAACGTATTCTGTTATCGATTCTAAGTATCCCCTGCCAACTTTTTTTCGATTATCTTCCATGTACAGACTTTCGACCCTCTTCAGCTTTATTATATGTATAGAAGATAGAATAATATACATGTACATGTATATGAGATTGCATATACATGAGAAAATTTGTCAAGTTCCGCCGTGACCGGGTGGTCTAGTGGTCAGGACGTCAGCCGCGAAAGCTGAAGACGCCAGTTCAAATCTGGACTCGGACACCGGAGGGTTTGGTCACTTTTTCTGAAGTATATGACGTCTATTTTCAGTTTACATGATACATGTTACTCTATAAACTGAAAATCTGAAAGTAGTATTTATCTACTTACCTTAGACTAATTCAAAATAGGTTGGGTAGATACTTGATACTTACAAATCAGTGATGGATAATTGATACTTTCAGTTGTTATCGTTAGTTTTCAGACATGGCAGATGTATTAGACATAGTGTTCTGCACTATAATTAGGTACGTAAACCCATATTGATTAAAATCTAGTCATCATCAAGTTTTTACTTTTTCAAGTTAATCACGCTATGTTGTGTGATACCTAAACAGTATGTAGGGGTGATAAGATAAGGGGCGGTAGGGTCTCAAGACTGTTTTTTGATAAAGTCAATACTTTCGGAAATATTTATTCCGAAAGTCCTAAAACTCTCAAACCAACGTTTTAAAATAACATGAAAAAAACCGGCCAAGAGCTTGTCGGGCTACGCTCAGTGTAGGGTTCCGCAGTTTTCCGTCCATCACAGTAAGTGTCCCCACTTAAAGAGTTTTTGAAAGCACGTCATTTCATTGTGATTTTGTAGAAATTACAGGTACAATAAACACCTGCTTAAAGTTACATTACAAACTTAGTTCAGAAATTAATTTGTATTTTTTTTTTCAAAAACTATTCAACCTATCAAGTTCAAAATAATTTTCCTAGAAAGTTTTTATAAAGTTCTACTTTTGAGATTTTTTTCATATTTTTAAAACTTATGGTTCAAAAGTTAGAGGGGGGGGGGACACATTTTTTTTCACTTCTGGAGCGATTATTTCCGAAAATATTTACGTTATCAAAAAATGATTTTAGTAAACCCCTATTCATTTTTAAATACCTATCCAACAATATATCACACGTTAGGGTTGAAATGAAAAAAAAAATCACTCCCCACTTTATGTATAGGAGAGGTACCCTAATAAAACATTTTTTTCCACTTTTTATTTTACCACTTTGTCGGCGTGATTGGTATACATATTAGTACCAAATTTAAGCTTTCTAGTGCACGGTCACTGAGATTATCCGCGGACGGACGGACGGACGGACAGACATGGCGAAACTATAAGGGTTCCTAGTTGACTACGGAACGTGGAAGTACTAAGGTTTAACAGGTAGGTACATTCAATGAAAACTTTTATATATTGAGAGTATTGACTTACTTAACGTAAGGAATCCAATAAAAACACTACTTTTAAGTGTTTTTTTACATTCGGATCAAAAGAAACATCTTGCATTTAATGAATTAAAGCCTGACCAGAAATATATGATTATTGTCAAGAGGACGCTATTATTATCATTTTTATGGCAACAGTTCAGTGCGTATTTATTCTCTATGGTATGGTGACATCTTGATTTGTTTACCTGTCAGCTCTGATGTTAATTTGAAAATGTTTCACTGCGAAATAGTTTTATTTCCCGAGCATATTATTTACAGATGTTTACAATACACTATTTCCAATGTTTCGCTCTTAACTATGAATAATTTTGGGATTTTTTGTCGTTTATTATTTAATATTCAACACTTTACTATTATTCAAATAAACTGTCGCAATGACAATGACAAAAGTGACAGCCTATCACTTGCCCTCACACATGCATAACATTCTGTCATTAAAATTATTGCCAGTGCAAGAAATTAGTTCCAATGAAATTCCGCAACATGGCGCGTGATCATATATTTCTGGTCAGGCTTTACCTACCTACTTTTATTTAGGTATAGCTTAGAGTATGTGACGAGAACGATTTGCAATTAAACGTGATAAATATAGTTAGATAAAAGTTTATTATCTTTGGCCGTATCGGTTTTAACAACTCTTTTTCTTAACAATATATAAGTACAACTAAATAAGTAGGTATATTTTACAATTCAAGAAGTATACAAGGTGCAAACATTGAACAGGATACAAGTAAAATGCCAGAAACAGTTTTCATAAATAGATACTTACATATATACCTAATCGAAACAATGCCACAACTGAGGCAATTACTATTAAGTTTTAAAAAAATTACATTAAAATTGTACCATGGACAATGAAAATTACACTACACATTCTGAAGATAAAGCCCGTTGGGGTTCTCCCAATATCCAAAAACATTTGAATCATATTTCGAATATTTAATACTACTGAAATCTTAGAGAATTCAACCCGGATGGAGTAGCCATGTCTGTCAATTTCTATACAAAAAAAGTCTGCCGATTTTTGCGGGGGAGGGGAACGTCAAATGTATGGCAATTCGTACGTAACGTACAAATAGCTACGTCAGCTAAACGTCAGTCCATACATGTGTATGACCACTGGTCATATGTTTTCGGCAGAGGGGAACGCCTGTCAATAGCGACTCCGGTTTGTTGAATTATTTAAGACTGAAATTGAATAAGTACACTATATTAGTGTACACGGTTTACTCACAGTTAATTTGCAAACGGTCCGACATGTTTAGGACCCATTTAAGGAGTCCTTATTCAGGATGGCTAAGGGAGGGTGAACCGTGCGCACTTAATAGTTCTCAATGACTCACGAATCCTTACTAAGGATAATGGACCCGCAAAAATCTGTTGCCAAACAATAGAAGTTGTCACTGTCGTCGGTGCCGTGCCGAATGATGCATATATCCCCGTATTTTAGGATATTCGTTCGTTGTTAAAGCCTACTGGTTCCTGATGAGCCGATCTAGCGAGTTCCAGCTACAGGAGTAGTCGATCTGCAGATGCCCGTAGCGCGACAGGTGGAAGTTGTCGGGTGCGGTCTTCGGGAAGGGGCGAGCCCAGTCTTCGTATTCTGGAGTCAGCCGCTCGTTGGCAAAGTGCTCGTAGGCGTCCGTTAACCTTTAAAAAAAAGCCATTTGTAACAAAACAACAATATTGATAAATGTTAATATTATGTTTTTTCAAAATTCATATGTTGCATCACACACTGCAGCTGCATAAAGTTAAAATATTCAGCACAGTGCTGATATTTTTATCATTATGTAAACTGAAAAATATTTTTTTTTTTTGCTGAATTCAGGTTAAGTAATCTGTAGAGTCACCTACAATTAATGACTTACAACAATAATAATATATTGCACGCTCTGACTATCCTGTATTAAAATAAAAATCCGGCCATCAAATAATATTCAAAGTAAGGTCTCAAGTCGATTAAGACGAAACTTTGACTAAAATGAAACAAAAGGAACATTGTAACGTTTTGAAAATATATTGCATGGGAGTATTTTTTTGTATCTACTATTAAAACTGAATTGAAACGTGGGAGACACATAGCCAGTTAATTCAATTGAAAAAGTCACTCTCCATCTAGACTTGTTAGAGGTAGCAAGGTATTAAGTACATACAAGTTGTTACAAAAATAATGGTGAAATGGCGTATTTGGTATCGTATTTTAATTATGAGAAACCAACAAAACATTTTTTTTTCACGCAAAAAAAAAATTTTTTTCGCGTCCAAAAAATTTTTCTCCTACTTTTTCTTAGTAGCAATACGATACCGATTATGCCCTTAAACGGATCACCACTATTTTTGTTACATCCTGTATATGCATTGTAAATTGTAAGTCCTAAATATCCTTATATTTATTTATATGCGATATAATTGCACCACTTGCCACTTAGTCAACGTGCAGTCATTAAAATATTCACACCTATTATTGCAAATACTCATCATCGCGCAACTGGGCCGTTCAATTAATACGTAACCGTGCCGTCTTCGGTACGATTACGATCTATCATCCGTGTCAACAGATCATGCCGGTTAGATAACCGACGAACTTCCTACGTGTATCGCACCGATGCGCAAATTATATTACCTATTGCAGAAGTGCAACGTCATAGGCTGTGAGATCGTTGGTATGTGTGTCACCGTATACGGACCAAAATGATTTGCAAAATTTGTATGTTCGTTACAGTTAGAGTGATTATGAGCTGATACCTTGCTTTTTATTCACGCGTGTCTGACTCTCCCGAGACAAGGCTGAATTACATTATCCTATACATATGTTGATTTAATACAATACCAGTTACCAACTTTACAAAAACAAGGAAGCATTATATATATTTGGAATGAAAATAAGTAAATAGCTAAGGTAAGAGCTACTATACTGTTGCTGTGCTGAAAGCGCAGTTTATTGTATGATTGACCAAATCAGTATCTCTAGCATCACATGATCATGAAACCTATTACCTAACAATTTTTCGAAAAGATGCAACTATCGTTTTTAGGGTTTTTAAGCTATAAAAGGACTTCAATGACCTTCGATAACCTTAAAACTGAACACCTATAATTAAGATAAGATAAATTAGTTTAAAATATTCAGTGGAACCTGAACTGATGGCTAAAGTTATTGCGAATGGCACCTTTATAGTGGCGGGACACCCCGCCAGCTTGCCTAAATTTCATGTAGTTGATGAGTTGACAGTCTTTCCAAATTTAAAAAAAAAGCAAAATAAAGTTTCTTTTCATTTATTTAACACATAAGATTTAGATTAATAAGTAAGGTCAGGTCGGCTAAGGTAAATATATAAGTTTATTTTGTCACGGGAAATGAAAACTGTATGGAAATTCCATACACGTATTCCCTTTATCCGGGGGTTCCACACACCTCACCTGACTTTAGATGAAGTTACTTCGTAGATGGACGTCATTTATTCACTCTGTTGTATAATTTCAAGTAAATACGCGTCTATCACACGCGCTGCTTTGAAACAATTCTAGAACATGATGGCTGGTATGAGTGTAGGTACATGAAATCCATCTCCAATCTCTGTTCTCCATCTCCTGCTAAGGTTGTCTGGTAAAGATCGCTTAATAGCGATAAGACCGCCTGTTGTTACCATTATTTACTTTGTTAAATATGTTTCTGTACTTCTTTTTCTTTGTGTGGTGCAATAAAGAATATTGTATTGTATTGTAAATCCGATTACCTACTGCTAGCTTGCCTAACTTTCATGCAGTTGGTGAGTTGACAGTCTTTTACAAATCTCATGAATTATAGGAAGCAAAATTAAGTTTAAGATTTAGATAATAAAATTAGCAAGGTCAGGCCTTTAGGCGGGGCAAGACGGGTTCGTATTAAACCAGTTGAGTTTTAGGCCAAAATCTGAGTAAGTATGACTCTAATGTTGCCAGTTTCTATTTAATTCTGATTCTGAGTAAGTTCGATAATGTATAGAGCATTTTATTAGTTATCCAAGTTCCTAAGATGTCAGGTTATTAAGATCTCAAATTCCTAGCTCTTCAGATTCTCATTATTCTCTGCCGGATTCTGAGTAGGTCAGAAAATCACATAACCAGAATTTTAGTATGTGCAATTCCGAGTACGACCGATTCGATGTTGATTGGATTCTGTTTAGTCTTTATTCTGAGAAGGTCAGGTAATATGTCAGTCATTTTTTGGGTACGTCAGGCGAATGTACAGTCAAAGGAAAAATAAAATATTAGTTATATTAATAAAAAAATATGTATTTACTAGCTGTACCCGCGGCTCCGCCCGCGTGGAATTCGGTCTGTGTCAGTAAGCGGCTAATTCACCCCTAATTTATCTCCCGCTACCCTGGAGGCGGAAATTGAAGTAAAGTTGGCAGATGGATACGCTAGAGGACAGTAGTCCTAATAAAATATTTTATAATTACCACTAAATGAACACTCAACAATTAATACTTTTTTTATCATATTAATTTTTTTGGCATGATTTAAACGACATAGAGTAGTAGGTGTATATCGGACGATACAGGACCACTTTTGTATTTATACGTTCATGTCCACGGCAAATATCATCCAAATCGATCCTCCCGTCAAATCAGTCTAAGCATGAAAGGTAAGAACAGGCGCGGTTGAAATTGGGGAAGGGGGGGGGGGGGGTCACAAATGCAGAAATGATGTTTTTCTATTTGAGGTGCACTTGGAGGGTCCATGACCCATGCAAATTTAACTCAATCGAGTGTAGTGCCTACCCCCCCCCACCCCCCTTTGGGGGATTTTCTAATATATAGATAACCTGGCTGGGGATTTTCTTGAATTGGAATTAGTAATCCTTAAGGGGTGATTTTCGGGATAACAATGTAAAAAAAACCGGCCAAGAGCATGTCGGCCGATGCTCAGTGTAGAGTTTCGTAGATGCCGCCCTGTTACAAAACATCCTTTCAAAAGGTCGTTTATTAAGGGATATTTGGCGGCACTTACGTCATTTTACTATTCGGCACTTCCTTTCACTATTCGTTTTTGACTGAAAATTCAAAAACGGCTGAACGGATTTTATTCAATATAGTTTTTATTGAAAGTTCTTATCAGGCCTCACCAAATTTCAGCTTTCTAGTGCGAACGGTAACTGAGCTAGACCGCGGACAGACGGACGGACATGGCGAAACTATAAGGGTTCCTAGTTGACTACGGAACCCTAAAAAGAGATAAATAGTAGTTTATGTAACATATTAAAAATCCATTGAAACCATTAGAATGACCGCCATTACACCGCCATGATTAACCTTATTGCGCCGGCGGTCGGGGGGCGGATTTTCATTACGTTACCGTAAGTAATGAATTTTCATACGTTTTTACCACACTGTCACAGATAATACACTGATGTTACGTTACTGGTTGTATGGTGGTAATTACATACGGTTCCGAACGCGGAATAGAAGATTTATGATATTGGTGTAGGATCAAGATTCTTTAATGTAAGCACATTACAATGCACTACTGAACGTCAGTGAAATTTTTGAATTTTTTTGAAATTTTTGAAATTCTTGAAATTTTTGAAATTTTTAAAATTTTTGAAATTTTTGAAATTTTCGAAATTTTTGAAATTTTTGAAATTCTTGAAATTTTTGAAATTTTTGAAATTTTTGAAATTTTTGAATTTTTTTATTTCATTCCTTTTTACATGTTTCTCAATCGTATGGGTGTTGACGTGACGGTCACGTGACTTTTTTTCGCCTAGCCCCCCCCCCCCCCAACCGCGAACCGTCCGATAAGGAACTTCGTTCCAAAACTACCACCGGTTCTAACCCTACACCTCTGTGGCCCAAGAAGTATTATGACCGAAAAGAAACTGGACGGGACTTATTTTTTTTTCAAAACAGTAATACATTATTAGATATTAAAGATACAAAATAATGCGTAGTTCTTCAAGAAGACATATCAAAACAGCTTGAGAGACAGATAATGTACCCATTGTTTAATTATAAAGAAAAATAAATCCTAATCTGACTGCTTCACAAAACGTTTGCTGTTTTCCTACCTAAACGGTGTCCTATAAATGTTAGATGATTTTGTAGTAGTTAAAAAACTACAAAAGGTTTGGGCCATGCATCTTTGTCCGTCATATATAGTCATCGAACCTGCAATAACCCTTTGACATTCATGACATTTTCCAATATTTTTTAAGAGCGGGTAAAGGTAAATTTAAAGCTTCGACGGGTAACATGTTATAAATATGAACACCTTGACCAAAAAATTACAAATTTTTTCAATACCAAATTTCATTTAAATACATACAGCGGTTATTGGTTGTTTCTTACCCATGTAAACTTCCACCCCTTTTGCATCCGCTTAAGGAATAATTTCCGAGATAGAACTATTTTATTTCCTTTTCCAGGGCTCAAATTCTCTCCATATCAAATTTTATCTAAATCGATTCCGCGGTTAATAATTCCCTATACAAATTTCCAACTCCCTTTTCACCCCTTTAGCCTTTAGGGTTGATTTTCGGGGTGAAAAATATCCTTTTCGAATATATTCCATGAACAGACTTTCGACTTTCTTCAGCTTTATTATATGTAATAGATAGTTTTAATGAAAGTCCCTTTCAGGCTTCACTTCTATAATTTTTTTCAAATTTTTTGGACCTACGGTTCTAAAGTAAGATGGGGGGGGGGGCTTTTTTGAAAATGAAACTATCCTTTGTCCTTTCTCGAGACCCATACTATCTCTATACACATTTTCATCTAAATCAGTTCAGCGGTAAAAAAAATCTCACACCAACTTCCAACCCCCTTTTCACCCCCACAAGGGTTTGTAAACTATCCTATGACGTTTCTCGAGACTCAAATTATCTCCATACTCATTTCTATCTAAATCGTTTCAGCGGTTAAAAAGTCTCCATACCAACTTTCAACCCCATTTTCACCCCCACCAGGGTTGACTTTCGGGATTAAAACTATATATTATCCTTTCCCGGGACTCAAACTATCTCTATAAAAAAATTCATCAAAATCCGTTCAGCCGTTTTCACGTGATGCGCGGTCAAATAAACAGACAAACAGATAAACAGATAAACAGATAAACAGACAAACAGATAAACAGACAAAAATTCTAAAAATTGTTGGAACGTGTTCTGTTATCGATTCTAAGTATCCCCAGCCAACTTTTTTTCGATTATCTTCCATGTACAGACTTTCGACCCTCTTCAGCTTTATTATATGTATAGATTACAATATTTTTCAGGCAGGTATCTAATAAAAAAACGTAATATACCACTTGTTTTCAGTAGCTTAGAACTTAGAAACATTTTTAACTTAACTAAAGTAAGGTCCTCTTAAAATTCACCCTTTACTTCGAACGCGTTAGATACCTATAACTTATAAATTAAACGCCATCCGATAATAATCATTCAAAATATTTCATAATCACTTGAACAATCACTGGAAGATTCACTCTCGGAACTCGCACTGCTAGACTCATTTTTGTTACTCGTATCGCCAAATAATTCTCTCTTTACATGTCTTTCATAGCTCAAGTATGCCGCTTTTTTGAGAAAATCTACGAACCCGATAGTTTTCTGCTTCACGTCTGTGAGTAGATTTCGCACATGCTTATCATATTTGAGGTCAATTTTTCTAGATTTTTTAGTTTCTCGGTGGGCAGAGGCTTGTCTGATACTTATATCAAAATGTTTACCCTCCTTCTTTAGCACAAACAAAAATTTAAATATATTTGACTGTTTACACAGCTTTTTGTTGAACCTATTATGCCAACCTTCTAAATGATTGGTTGTGCGATATTTTTCCTGCGAGCAACCAAATATTTCCGGAGTTATTATTGACAGCCAAAAATCATTAAAATATTTGATAAATTGGTCGATATTATTCACACCAGGAAATTTTGAAACAAGAGCACGCCATGTTTCAGGAATATGTTCATTCGGTAGCAAGGGCAGATACGTCAGTAACCTGAGAAATGATGATTTCCCATCATCACTGCAGAGATTCATTTCTTTCCCTTTTCTCCAAATAGCTTTTATAAAATGCAGGAAGCATCCCGATTTCTTGACCGACGGAAAGACCTGAGATACAGCATTCAAAGGAGCTAACTCGAAGTCAGCCTTATAATGTTGGATGTTTGCATTCAGAATGGTTTGCAGTGCTTGAAACAGTCTGATGTACGTTTCCTCCTTTTTGTCAGGTAGAAGGGCGTATATGATTGGCACAATGGTGCGGCTACTATCGGAATCATAGTTCAACATGGCGTGTATCGTATACAGTTGACAGAATGGTTTCGGAACAACTTTAAAAGTGCCATCCCCGAGGAATCGAGTAGTCTTCCTTATAGTTTTTCTTGCCAAAGGAGTGCAGAAAATAAACATTTTGTCATTATCGTCGCCTTCTTCGAAAACCAAAAATTTTTCGCTTATTATTTTTGGTATTTGCACGTCTTTGGGATTATCAAATTTTAACGCCTCGGTACCCAAAGCCCGCTTTTTCCAGGCATATAAGGAGTCTTTTTTGGAGGAAAAGGTAGGCAATAAGATCGAATGGTGCAAATCTTTAAGATCTTCTAAGGACTCCTCGAAAATAGGCTGTATAGGCTCAAAATTTTGTGCTACCTTTTCTTTACAACCAAACATCGCCCATTCAATGGAATTTCTTTCAAAGTCCGGGAGGCAGGTATGTTCACTTACCCGAATAACAGCACTCATTGATACATTCATCGTCAAAGAAGCACTACACGAATCTCTCTTTATTGCATCTAAAATTTAATGTCTCTGATTTTATGTTTTTGACATTGAAACAATATTTAAATCCGTTCAACAGTATGCAGGGCCGATCTTTAGCAGTTTTAACAATTTTAATGTCTTTATGTTCCATTATAAAAACTTCTCTAAAACTTACAGAGCACAATTTTATATGACTTACAATACAATACAGACATTAATGTGACATTGTCATTAAGAACTATCTATTAATTACTTTATCATATTTAATCTTAAAGTGGCCAGTATCTCAGATATCTGCTGATTGTACCTGGCCTTTTCGAAATTAAATATACATAAAATCTGTCCTAATAAGAAAGCGTTATTTCCAGAATTCATCATTAAAAGAATCTGCTTAATATTTTAATCGAATCGTTGCTAATCGGATGAGATAAGAAACTGCATAAATCCGATCCCAACTTATTACCAATCAGACGTATTACTGTCATGTCACGGGACCATATACGAATCTGACCTACTCAGAAATTGTTTTAAAAAGAAAGTGACTTCTATATCATAAGTCGTATGTCGATATTGTTTTGTTCAGAAAGATACCTATGGCGAATCTGGCCTCTACAGAGTCGGGCTTACTCAGATTCGGGCCCAAAAACGAAACTGTCTCAATACGAATCTGCCCTGGCCCGCCTAAAGGTCTTTATCCGGGAGTTCCACTTATCCCACCAGACGTTACATGTAAATAGTTACTTCGTAGATTCACTCAGTACCATTGCATGATTTCAAGTAAACACGCGTCCATCTCACGCGCTGCTTTGAAACAATTATAGAGCATGGTCGGTATGAGTGGCTTTCTTGTCCGAATTTACCTCACAATGCTTGTTCACGTAATCCGTGACTAGAAAGTGGGTGTGCCAAGTAATTGCTTTTATGATACTAAGACATTTCCGGTGCACTTCCAGTAAAAGGACAATTAAGTGTGTCTTAAACGGGTTGCCTCGTAATCATAAACCACAGTGACATAAGAGCTACTTATCTTAGATCATAGGTAGAGTAGGTAGGTACGTACCCTTGTACTTATATGTTTAATTGTATGCTGTATATTTACGTTACCTTATTATAAGTCGACATCCAGATTACTCAACCAACCGATCTCCTTAAAATAATGTATGTGTTAGAGGCCCTCCGTATCGTCTTGATAAAGCTTTAAGCTGCTCTTAAATGTGTGCTGTGCTGTGTGGTTCATTTATCCGTCTTGTTAGGTTTGAAACATACCAACTGCATTCCCGCCGTTGGTACAACTGTAAGTCGGCCTGTAGCTGTTCTCCTTGCAGGATTCAGGAGACATATTTACCTATCTACCATTTTGTTGGCTATCTAAGAAGAGATATACATACTTAGTCATGGTAAAAACTACATTGTTTTTATTGAAGACATCAGACATTTAGGGGGCGTCCATTAATCGCGTCGTATTGTAAGCAGAGTAAAATTGCACTAGAACTATGATTGTAAATAATTTTTAATGGCATTTGACATATTATTTTGTGAAGTAGGTTGTTAGGGTTCCGTAGCGAAAGTGGCAAAAACGTAACCCTTATAGTTTCGTTATGTCCGTCCGTCCGTCCGTATGTCACAGCCGTTTTACTCGGAAACTATAAAACGTATCTTAATAAATATTTAAATGTAAGGTGTGTTTTTTATGCTGCTACTCAGTTTTGTAGTAAAATTGCTGAAAAAGATATTTTAAGGAGGGGCACTAGTCCATACATGTAATTATTTGTCAAAAAAAATATTTTTTACTGAGTAAATATCGTCATGTCTCGATAGGTCTTTCAGAATAACATTGAGGTCTGTTTGATTTTTTTTTATTTAGTGAATATTTTAAGAAAAAATCAGCCCGTAAAGTCTAAAAAACGTGTGTCCCCCCTGTCACTTTTGAACCGGAGATCCAAAAAATATCAAAAAAATTGAGAACATTATCGGTTTAGGAATTATTGAGTTATCTCCTAAAAACTCATTTCATTCATACGCAGATACGACCTTTTGATATTACTTTTTCAAAACCGCGTGGTCCGAACGCACTTGGCCGGTTTTTTTCTATTAAAGATAATTTTATATGTATACATGTAGTCTCATTTTTTTTACCCTTTACGTGTACGTACGTTACGTAAGTAGGTTCACGTGTTGGAAAACTGTACTTACTTTAGTTAGCAAAAAATTACACGTCATATTGGACAGGGGGGGAGGGGTCCTGAAAATATCACCAAAGATCACCATGGGGGAGGGGGGTCTAAAACACGCCAAAAAAGTATGACGCGATTAATGGACGCCCCCTTATTAATTAAGGGACTATAATTGCTACATATTAATAAATAAATATTACGGGACAATCTTACACAAATTAATCTACCTAGGCCCACGGTAAGCTCAATAAGGCTTGTGTTATGGGTACTAGACGACGATGAGTATATATAATATATGGACATAGATAAATACTTACATACATAGAAAACATCCATAACTCAGGAACAAATATCTGTGATAAACACACAGATAAATGCCCTTACCAGGATTCGAACCCGGGACCTCCTGCTTCGTAGGCAGGGTCACTACCGACTGGGCTAGGTAGGAGGCCGTTAATACACACATTAATACACAGATTAATATAATTAGATACCTATTGCAAATAGTAGAGTAGTTTATTAAGGTTATTAGTTAGTTATGTATCTTCAAATAGCAATAACTAGAAAGCCATTTTTTGGCAATCAATTAACCTGCTACGAATGCTACCATTACGTAAGCCCAAAACCATGGTTTAATTTGTCAACGTGTCTAGACGGTAGTTAATAATTACAATTAATTACCTTGAACGTCTCCCAAGACGGGCTCCGCTTATTACATTAAAACTCATAATATTGATTAGTGTAACCAACTAACTAGTTGAGAATTAATTAACATTAACCGGAGAAAGTGTCTTCTATTCACATTCCATGATTACTACTCAATAGAGATCACAAGAAAACGAACACATTGTCATGCTAGTTTTTCTGACACTGCATTGATTCTTCTTAGTGATCGGATTTAATGGCTTGCTAAGAATGGTAGTATTAGTTCGCAGCATAGACATATAAAATAAGAAGACGTAGCGCCGTAAAGACAAAACTGTGATTCCATAATAAGCTGATTTCTTCGTGTTTACGCGCGACACGCACACATATACAACTCGTGGACGAGCGTTGATTGGTTCAAACGTCAAAAGTGAGTGTGTGTGCACGAGATCGCGGCTTATTATTGAATCACAGTTTTATCTTCGTGGGATTCCGTCTCCTTATTTTATATGTCTATGGTTCGCAGCATATTTGGAATTGATACCAACACACAAAGACTACATAATATAATATCACCATTTTAATGTTTCCTACAAAACTTTCGCTTCCGAAATAGGAAAAAGACGTTGTAATCGATTATGTATTGAGCATTCCACATTGCTAAACGTTTTGTATTAGCTAAACACAATGAGTAGGTTAGGTACATTCTTATTTATACGTATTACGCTACCGAATCTTCCAGAAAAACAAAATTGGTACAACTTTCTACCTACTTACTCTTTTTGCTATTAACTACATCATAAATACCCTGCAAACATCTGGAACTGGATCTAGTCCAGTAATATTAATATCATAGTACCTACTTATCTAACTAAAAAGGATTTTCTAAAACCCTAAACCGGTCACTTGATCACTTATAGTCGGAAAGTATATGATTAGCATTCGAGAAAGGAACCTTTTTGACAGGTAAAATATCATCAACGTAGCTATTGGACCATTTCGAAAATTTTGACAAATGTGGCTTAGGCTTTGCAACCCAGATCCGAAATGTATTGAAGTAAATAATTCCAAACATTTCACATTAATCCTAACCTTAGTCAATGAGATTATCCAAACATTCCAATCACAATCAGTAAACATAGCGCAAATTACGATGTCATACTTGTATGTATGACGCAACGTGGTCACGTAGAGGTCAATGTCGGTGGTTTCTCTCCAAACAAGAACCGAGCCAGATTCACAGGCGCAGGTGCAACTTTCATTTGTAGGAAGCAAAAACGGACGCGCATTTCACACGATGTGAGTCGTTATAATGATAATAGAGTAAAGAGCGTAGGGCTGTAATTTGTGTTGCACTAACATGGGATGGGGAATTAAAGCATTATTGCAAAATGCGGTTTTAGAATCGGCAGATTATCGAAAGGCATTGTTTTTCTGGTGTAATGATGGATGCATGGATGAGAGTTTTTATTTTACTTGTATCATTCATCATCATCCCACATTTTGCATATATATTTGGGGTCAATAGAAAAGTCAAATAATGTAAATAAACGCATTTACCTTCATTGCTTCGAAATTACTTACGCACTTTTACTTAAGGATCAACCATGATGTCACTGTCAGCTTATACACATAAACTTGTTATTTACTTACTCAATATTATTTATAATAATTTTTTTTCTAAAAATATCTAATATAATACTAATAATAACTACTTATGTATAATTAATTACTTATGTTTCCGTGAAAATAATAATTTGTCATGTGCCAAATGCTTTTTTTGCATAGAAACGGCGTATTTGTTTACTTTATTTTATTCTTCTATTGACGTCGAATATACTTACCTAAGGCATTGCAGATTTATTATGATTTCATTGAATTGAAGGAAATGAGAAAAGTGTAATGTTTCGTACAAATACTAAAGTTACGGTTTGAGCATTCCACTCAATTAAAAGTCATCCGGATGCCATAACCTACTCATTACTCATTAACCTAATGATGTTAGTGGTTATCTAACTAATATACTTTAGTCGACAACCCTATAAGGAACTTACATGGTGCGCCGAACATTGTACGTTTTTGTCGTTAATGCTTTCCGTGGAAGTCGTCACGCGCTTTGGCGATGGGAATGGGAACTCGCGTTAAAGTAAATGTCTATTTAAGTAGGTACAAATAATTCATTTTAAGGTTCATAGTGGTTCCCAACTTTGTTAAGGTATCATACAAGTTCACTCTATTTTCTGATTACATGCATTCCTTCTTATACGATGCTCATTGTATACTAGAGACGCTCTTTGTAGAGAGTTAGAGACCCAGCGCATACAATAGTACCGCTCTTGCCCCTTTACAAAAAAATTACAAAATCTGGTCCCATCCGGAAGAAAGCATGAAACTTTGCATGCACGTAGCTTATATAAGTACGAAAAAAAACCAGGAAAACAGGCCGTCAAGTGATTGTTTCCCCCTCTTCCCCCACTTTTGTGTCCCGGATTGGAGTTTTTTACAGTTTGTATGAAACCGGTAGAACTTACAACAAAACTGCTAATTAAAAAATCTTCTAAGTTACCACATAACTTCATTGGAAGTTATGTGGTAACTTTTATCGTTTTTATTAAAAATATGAAAGACTGCAATTTGGGACACAAAAGTAGGGGAAAAGGCGGAAAACACCCACTGGACGTCCTGTTTCCACTTCTATTTTTTTCTTATTGCTATAAGCTACGTGAATGCAAAGTTTCATGCCTACTTCCGGATGGTACCAGACACTATGAGTTAGACTAAGACTACAAGACATAAAGTAGTTAAAGATCCTAATCCTAAGTTAGTGTTGTTAAATAAATTAAATAACAAGTGTATCAGGTACCTCATGAACAAATGGTTTTACTCTGTAAAAATACATCACACATTGATATATTGATAAAACAACTTGTTACTGAATTCGAAGCCGTCCGTCCGTCTTTAAGTACGGTCAGCTGCAGAGAAAAAGGCTCACGCTGCATACAAAGTTTGTATGCAGGGGGGGTCTTTTTCTTTACAGTTGAATGTAACTAGGTAGGTAGAAATAGAAAACTATTGAATTTAAACTTTTGTGAGTACTAAATACAAGTAACAGCCGTGTGAAGTGTATACTCGTATAGAGTTTATGAATGAGATATGGAATTTAAAAGAGCCAATGAGATGACTATCTCATTGGTGTAGCCATACCTTTACTTTTATAACCAATAGTGTTTCTATCTTTCTAACCTCACAGACAGTAACCAGCAGGAACTATCGACCTCTTATGCGAACATACGCAACGTACGCATCTACCTACGCAACGCAACGATACTTGCATCAACTTTCGCTGCATCGCAAAAACAACATCATAATGACCGGTAGTTCTGTCTAGTGTTAGAAATCCGCAGATGGTTCCCGTGAGCGTTTCTATTAATCGTCTCATTACATTAGCGTGAAACGTCTACATTTTGTGGTGCTCCGAGTATCTTTATCTACATCGCTTACCGAGCCCGCTTGGGTAAACCAGTAGGTATAGCCTCCTGAGTTCCGCAATCTGTTGTTTTTTTTTAAATATGGAACCTTATATAAATAAAAGTTCATATAATTTAATTTATTTTGTCCTTTACAAGGATGCAGGCGGTTATTTCTTCGATTACATTTGTACTTATCAAATAGCTTGTAAAAAGAACGTGGATTAAATGAACAACAAAAAATTGGGAGAAGACTCTATGACTTTATGCTGCGTCTTTTTCTGCAGGATGATATTTTTAAACATAGCCATTAAGATATTTAACTTTTAAGAATCCACCTGAAGGAAGTGACAAGTCATATTTCCGCTCGTCAAGCGTTGTTACAGTTTGCTCATTCTATGATTTCCACGAGTGTAAAGGTTTTTTCATTCCATTAGTAGGTGTAGGTTTAAAGTTTAAAGGGTGTACTCCCAATTTCTCTCCGCCTAGATTGCGCACAATAAGGAGATGGTGGGGACAAATGTAAATGATTACTATGAAAAACCTATTCCCTTCTATTCTATCCCCGGCGGGCAAATACGGTAATATTGGGAATACACCGATCTGGAGGTCACGGTGTACTGGTTCGCCTGAGATCTGATGTACCTGCGCTCGCGCACAAGAATGCGCGGTCTGGCGCAGGCATTTGTGATCAGCGCGCGGAACGCCGCTGTGCTTATATGCGGTTAACGCTATGAAACGCTGTTTGAGCATGGTTGCCTTATTTTGGTGGTTTTTACAGTTTTGGGTGCTATCGGCAGCATTGGCATAATACCGCAAATCTTGAAAGGAAAATGCTGAAATAATAATTATTTGACACCCAGAGCGTGTCTGGATATCATCTCTACAAGTGGCTGTCATGCCATTATATGGTCCCCGACACGCTTGTCACTATTTATTGATTTATTTAAACTTTATTGCACAAAAGAAAAACTTGATGTACAAAAGGCGGACATAATGCCAGGGGCATTCTCTACCAGTCAACCTTAAAGGCAAAGCAGAGAAATTGTGGGCGGTGCTTACGAGAACAAAAGGTAAAGAGTTAACTACAAGTAAACAATGAATAAAATTATATACAATACAATATATACCTAATATACGATATATAACAAAAAAATACATACACATATAGTATAATATGTATCTATACTAGTACAGCTGAGGAGCACTCGGTTGTCTAAAGATACCTTACAACTAGATTGCGGTTTAAGTTTTCCTAAGATCTTTCGGTAAATACCTTATTGAAGGTACAAAAGGTACAAAATGTTAAACTAAGTTATGCCTAATACTTACTTGCAGTACTACTATACGAGTAAGTCTTGATTCATAATCTCAAATTATTAAGAACTTGCTTTCAATACCCGGCGTATGTTTTCTTGCGCTATTGATATTGTACCCACTGTGGAATACTTAAACAATATCATTTCTTGTCTATGAAATTAACAACATAACTAAGAATCAAGTACCTACGTCACACGATAAAATCGGATAGTATGACTAGAAAGTAGTAATAGATCACCGTTTCCATAAACGAGTCACGAACAAAATAATCCACACGACTGCGTTTGTTTTCCTCATTTCTACTGACATATGTATTTTATCAGAAAAATATACGAGTCAGCAGCACGAGTACTAAAGGGGACAGGTGAAACAAATTACACAGGCGCGACCTTATTGTTAAAGGAGTAAGAGCAAGTTAGAATCCTTTTGAACACCTCACCTGCTTAGCTACTTTACTGCTGACTTTTCAACACAACATGACTTATCTAGACACGCGGCAGCGTGTCAAGCCAAGTTCAAGCAAAGGAACTGGCTAGCCAGGGCCGAGTGTATATTACACGAACCACTTGGTGCCACTTTTGACCCTTCTATAACTCAAAACCTCTTTAACGTAAACACATAAAACTACGTGTGTTTAATTATATCCATAAGGACATCTCGAAACCCAAATTTCATGAAGCTAGCTCAAACGGTTATAAAGATATGAAGGTCAAAAAGTCGTAAAATTTTAGCACTGACTGACTGACTGACATATAGTACCTAAATCTAGCCTACTTCCAGATGACCTGAAAGGATGAAATTTGGAATCCAGCTCGGTAATTGTGTGTAAGCGTAGGAAAAAATCTAAAAATAAAAAAAAGTTTAAAAATAGGGGGGGGCCCATACAATTTTTTTTTAATTGTATAGTTGGAACCGTTACAAGCAGATATTTGAAACTATCCCAATATATGTATTATTATGTTTGCTATATAACAGAAATATAAAAATAAAGTTTAGTCAAAAAATAAGTGGTGTCCCCATACAAAAAACTTGTAATACGCGCTAAACGACCGGCCAACGGTGTGTCGTCGGCGGCGTGCGGCACCGCATAATTATACACAGAACAGAAGTAAATCTACATAAAAGCGCTCCCGAGCAACACATAAAACATAGGCACCGCTTACGAATACCGATTTAGTTATTTATTGTTTTATTACATTTATGTTCATCCTGCTTCTTTCTCAACGATGAATTAAATGATTGTCATACTATAACCACAAATCTTCTTCGTGCCTAAACCAGTAACAGTATAAAAGTGAAGTACATACATGAGATTCAATGAATAAATAAATATACTTTATACAACCCGTTCGCTATAAGAGAGAAAGTAGACAATAGCATAAAAAAGAAAACCATGCCACGGAAACGCAAGAAAAAACATTAAATCTCAATACCTGCCTAGTTTTCTTTACAAAAAGTAATGATATCCCACCAAAAACATAAATGTAAAAAAGGAGAGCCAAGTTCAATACAAAAATTATGCTTGGCTGTGGGCTTCGCCGCATATAGAATGGAGATCTAAATGAGTGCCAAGTTCTATGAAAAATCCAAATATGTATTTATAGGAACAAAATAACATTATGAACAAGTATTAAACTCTATTTCTTTGCTTTATTGGATATCTATAACAATTGCAGTTATTTAAAAACCGGCCAAGTGCGAGTCCAACTCGCGCACCGAGGGTTCCGTAAACACCTATAACAAGCAAAAACCTCTACGCGTTTACGAGGAAAAAGGTAGTAAGTATAATATTTAAAAAAAAATTTTTGTATTATTTTACTAAAAATGTCTACTTTTCGTAATTTTTCCTTTGTCTGTGCTATATGAAGTTTCTTCGTGCCAAGTTTCCAGTTTCTGAGTTAACGGGAAGTACCCTTTAGGTTTTGAGTTTCTTGCGAGTACTCAGTTTCAAAATATGCGACTTAAATTGCTATTTCTTTTGATTGCGTTGACATAAAGTTTGGTTTTGCTACATCTGAAAGGTCCTCTAGCCCTGAGTATTTGACATGAATTTTAATTTAATACCTTCACGCGTTTACGAGGAAAAAGGTAGTAAGTATAATATTAAAAAAAATATTTTTTGTATGATTTTACTCAAAATGTCTACTTTTGGTAATTTTTCCTTTGTCTGTGCTATATGAAGTTTCTTCGTGCCAAGTTTCAAGTTTCTGAGTTTACGGAAAGTACCCTTTAGGTTTTGAGTTTCTTGCGAGTAGGTACTCAGTTTCAAAATATGCGACTTAAATTGCCATTTCTTTTGATTGCGTTGACACAAAAGTTTGGTTTTGCTACATCTGAAAGGTCCTGTTGCCCTGAGTATTTGACATGAATTTCAATTTAACACCTCCACGCGTTTACGAGGAAAAAGGCAGTAAGTTTAAAATTTAAGAAAATATTTTTTTGAATGATTTTACTAAAAATGTCTACTTTTTGTAATTTTTCCATTGTCTATGCTATATTACGTTGCTTCGTGCCAAATTTCAAGTTTCTAAGTTTACGGGAAGTACCCCGTAGGTTTTGCGAGTGCCGAAAAACTCTAAAATTTGCAGCATAAACGACTGTATCTTTTGATTGCGTTGGTTTTTAAGTTTGATTTTTTTACAGCTCCAAGGGACAATAGACTTGAGTATTTGGTATAAATTTTAGCTTGATACCTCCACGCGTTCCTGAGAAAAATGGTCTTGACAGACAGACGGACAGACAGACAGACAGACAGACAGACGGACAACAAAGTGATCCCATAAGGGTTCCGTTTTTTCCTTTCGAGGTACGGAACCCTAAAAATGTGAGATCTTACAGTAGGTTAGATTTGACTAGGCCAGTTTTTATCACAATTAAAATATATATATAGGTATATGTTGAATAACTTTATAAAATGACTGATGTAATGAAAACTGGCCAGTTTTTATCAGAATTAAAATATATATATATGTAATGAAAACTGGCCAAGTCAAATCTAATTTACTTTAAGATCTCACATTTTTGAATAACAGCAATTGTTATAGGTATCTAATAAAGCAAAGAAATAGAGTTTAATACTTGTTCATAATGTTATTTTCTTCCTATAAATACATATTTGGATTTTTCATAGAACTTGGCACTCATTTAGATCTCCATTCTTTTTGCGGCGAAGCCCACAGCCAAGCATAATTTTTGTGTTGAACTTGGCTCTCCTTTTTTACATTTATGTTTTTGGTGGGATAGGGTATTCTCTAGCAGCTTAAATTTTCTTTGGGCCATCTGACATCCAATATCTGATCGGACAGTGTGAAAACGGTCTTAGAGATGACATCAATCGACCACTTTTGACAAAGTTTTGACATGATAAAAAGTTGTCAGATGTGTTTATAGATGAATATGTATTAGAAGAATGTTAAATAATTAAACGGAATACTATAACCGCCACGGTACCCTGACCACCGACGTTATCATCCGTTTTAATCACTTTAGTTGTCGTTTGTTTTCTGTAGCTAAGTAACTAATTTTCTATTATTTAAAGTTATAAACTACAGCCGTTACTCTTACACCACGCTGTAAATCTTGTGGTCTACCAGGACTAGGTCCTTTCTTTTCAGAGAAGGGAAAACCATTTGGTCATATCGTTGAAAACTTGGACAGGTCAGGTAAGGCCTAACGTCGGGTAAACGTCGTTCCCGATTCACTTTCCCCCGTTTTGCGCAAAGTTGTTGCGCTTCAAGAAAAGTGTAGAATATTTGTATGGTACATAAAATAGAACACAGCAGGAGCCTCTTTTCTGATTGTGACTTACTCATATCTACAAATACCGTTAGGTTTGCGCTGATGCATCATATTCTTTTCTTTCAGGAAGATAAAAGAAAATTTCTGATCTGATAATATTACACCAACCTGGAATGTCTCCTATGTTTCCCGTATCCAAGATTCGCCATCATGTACTCAGGATGGTGTGGTAGCGACATTCGGGAGCGCGGCGGAGGTGGCAGGTAGCCGGGGGGCGGGGGTAGCACATGGCCATAGAGGGGCTCGTAGATCATCGGGTGCGGCGCGTATACCGGCTCTTCGATGTACATGGATCGTCTGCGGTCTCCTGGATTGGGAACTTTTGATTAATATCAATATCCAAATACCCTACCTCATCACGTAAACATGCGTAAGTAAAGTAACAACAAGGCGCAAATTTTGTAAGCAGAAGGGATGTCTGGGCGCCGATTTTTGACAATCGAGCGCTCGAAATCAAAGAATTTAACCTCGAATATAATCGCACACAAAAGTTTTTTGCCATTATTTATGAGTGAAATTAATAGTACAAATGATCATGATTTTAAATTTCTATTGCTGGTTTTTTTTAAACATCACTTCTTCGTTTTATTCAGAATTTTAAATGTCATATTCGAGCGCTCGTATCTCAAAAATCGCCTCCCTGGAGCTGACTGAACAATAGACAACCAGATTGAAAATGGAATTACAATTAATTGTACGAGGACACGATAAACAGATGCATGAGCACATAATATTACGGTTCTTATGCTGATGGTTGGGGCAGTTGATAGCTTCTAGGGACAGGACAGGAACAGGACAGGATTAAATTGGATTTACTTGACATGTTATCTGTATAAAAGCAGAACCTGCCAAGGTTCATACTACTAAAACCTTATTAGGAAGGCAAAAATTGTATCTGCAGTACTGAAAGCCAGGGCTTAACAGGTTAGTTACACTTTACTTTTTTAGTGTCCTAACTAGCATCGTAATTAGGATCCTAACTTTACTTAGGTAATAGTAAATTATCTTGCGAAATGTGGTTACACTTTTTACGATTAAATTAAGTGACCAAATCATTTAGGCAGCTGTTTTAGTACAAGTTTAACAGGGCTTTTGTCAAATGAAGTTCTTTATGATGCCCCTTGGATTAATATGGATAGAATGGATGTTGATATGGCAAAAGATAAACCAAGTGGTAGCTCTATGCAATGATGTAAATAAACTGATACTTTACGATTTCAAAATTCGAAAAATATACTGTTAAATAAAGCACTTGATATTTTAACTGTTAGGTAAATAGATATAGGCACCTACTTAACACAAAGAGTTTACGTAGATCGCGCTCCACTCATTTAATTCAAACACCTGCCTTTAATTACCCAGGTGTTATCAATATAGGTATTATCTAGTTCCCTCAATGTGACTAAACTAAAAAACAAAAGAGATAGATTCCTTTGTTTTGATGACTAACAAACGATTTAAGCGGACTTTACTTACGCATTGGTCTCTCATTGTATATCATTTCTGGTATTACTCTCGACATTTTCCTCCCATACACAGCATATTCACATGGAATAATCTGTTCCGGTGGCGTCAGGTTCCTCCTCGGCGGTGGGGGCGCTGGGGCTTCCTCCCCAGAGTCATAGTTTTTAGTCGGCACATAGTAAAAACTAGCACTGACTGGCTCGCCAGCAAACGAATTAAAATTCTCCCCTTGACTTGCGTCTGTGTTATCCTGAATTATTCCATAAGCCTCGTTATCCCAAGGATCTAAGTAAACACGGTGGTTCGACTCTTGTTGCTCCTCACCCTCGCTATCAAAGTCCACAGCGGCCCAATACGGGCTCCCGGCGTGTCCCGGCATTGTCACAGAACTGTCACTAGAACTCACTGAATCCCAAGTTTGGGGACAAACATTACCGCACACCACGTACCATCCGAATATGGTATGTGATTCTTATGAGTGATTGTTATGCTTGACACGGAATAATCATTCGACAAGCGATGCAACCGGTGTGGGGAACTGCCGTGCGCGCGCGCCGGCACCTGTCTTCGAATCGACTGCGAGACGTGAGGATCGCGCGCGTCCCACTAGATTACTACTAGATGATGCTAATATTTGTAAACTGCGGATTCACACGCGAACTTTGAAAGCAGTTTTTGTAAACTCTGCAAGTAGCACTTACTATCGGAATAATTATACAATCTTCTTCATAATTGTTGCTCGTTGACGTTGATTAGGCGCCTTACTGACTGACTGTTAACTATTAATTAAGTACCTACGAACAACATACGTTTTAATCACCTTGGTTGGTTACCTAGACTTTTTTGTCAGTAAAAGTTACTTAGTTAATTAGTAGCTTTCTTCGCAGTGCAAGTTGTTGCGTTTTCGGTTTCTGCGCCACTGCTATCATTATTTTTAAATTAGGTTGGATACCTACAAACACGTCGTTAAGCGTGAGTGATTCTCTCATAGTTATAGACGGGGGAGATTTTTGTTATCTAGTTTATCTACCATTAAATCCTACAGGTTTGGACGCATTTTCTAGTTATTAAGTAGGATGTTCAGATTCCCACTATACATTTTCCCTACTGACGTAATTGTGCATCTCAGGATATTGAAGACATGCTAGACAACTTCTGGAACACTACATTGACTTAAATCCTACACTCGGTATCTATTAGGTACTATTGTATTTGAAGGGTACACCGAAAGATCATGTCTAGTCACTTTGACAACATTTTGAGTTATAGCGCTTTTAAAGTTTGGAACGATTCAATTAACCATACAATTTTCGTAACTAGATAGTTTTGATTACTTAAAAAGTGTATGTACATATGTTAAAAATTCCAGCTGTAACAGAAGTTGTTACTAATAGTTCATTGCAAGCTCTACATTTTGATACAAAAATCTCATTTTACGAAAAAAGGGACTAAATGTTCTTTCCGTGTACCCTTCATTTGTTCAAATAAGTGATGATAACTAACTTAAAGATTTCCCGAGTCGTTTCTCCGAGCTTTTGTCGATAAGCTTCATAAAGTGACTTTTTTCTTTTAATTTATAAAAAAGCGACTTAGAAATTCGAACACGTCACTTCGAAAATTTGGTAGTATGGTAAAAATACGGATCTAAGTGTTACAGTAATTTTTCACCACGGTGACACGTTTAGATCCATTTAATATTACAATTTTTTCGTTTTATTTGGAAAATATATATTTTTTTTAATTGTCTATTTTTAACATAAGTACACAATCAAAAAAAATACCTAATATATACTTATTACTAAGTGAAGTGATTCACGAGCAATTGAAATAAACAGCTAATAATTTAAAGTTCATATTTTAAAACTCCCACCTCCGCGCCAAGGTTACGTAGCACAGATTACTTACATACTTGTATAAGATAGAGCAAATAAGAAGACTCGCAAGTACCTACTACAGATTGATAAAAGGATTCTTTATTTAAACTTTTTAGGGTTCCATACCTCGAAAGGAAAAACCGGCCAAGTGCGTGTCGGGTCACGCATAGGAGGGTTCCGTACCTTCAATGGAATAAGAACCAAACTAATACAAAAGGTCGTATCTGATGCCTACGGAAGAAGTTTTTTGGCGATAACTCAAAAATGGCTAAACCGATAATGTTCAAAACAATTTTCGTAGAAAGTATATGATAAGGCGCATCTCCTCAATTTTTTTCATATTTTTCAGACTTACGATTCAAAAGTTACAGGGGGGAGGATACAATTTTTCTGACTTTCGAAGCGATTATTTCAGAAAATATTCACTTAACCACAAAATGATCAAAGAAAGCTCAATATTATTTTTAAAGACCTATCGATTAATGTGTCACATGTTGATATTTGATTAAAACATTTTTTTTGAAATTTAGTTACCTACATGTATTTTTTTTTAAATTTATTTATTAATTTAAACTTATATTATACATGTTACTGTAAACCTCGCCAAACTGTGACGTTTGATGGCGAGATGCGCTCATTGTTTTAAACAAAAAAAAAATACATAGCAACTTAATCTAACTTAACCTATTTATTTACTTACTAACATTCTAAAATCCTGTAAGTTAGGTAATCTCTCCTCGAGTACCGCGGTGTGGATTATGTTGTGGTGTATGGAGCGCCCCCCCCCTAAAAGTATTTTTTTTTCAAATTTAAATACGTAACTAAGTAGCGGCATACAAAACACACCTTACCTGTAAATTTTATTCAGATACGTCGTATAGTTTCCGAATAAAATGGCTGTGACATACGGACGGACAGACAGACATGACGAATCCATAAGGGTTCCGTTTTTTGCCATTTGGCGACGGAACCCTAAAAACGGAACCCTTATAGGATCACTTTGTTGTCCGTCTATCTGTCAAGACCATTTTTCTCAGGAACGCGTGGAGGTATCAAGCTGAAATTTATATCAAATACTCAGGTCTATTGTCCCTTGGAGGTGTGAAAAAATCAAACTTAAAAGCAAATGCAACCAAAAGATACAGTGGTTTATGCTGCAAATTTTTGAGTTTTTCGGCACTCGCAAAACCTACGGGGTATATACTTCCCGTGAACTCAGAAACTTGAAATTTGGCACGAAGCAACGTCATATAGCATACACAATGGAAAAATTACAAAAAGTAGACATTTTTAGTAAAATCATACAAAAAATATTTTTTTAAATTTAAACTTACTACCTTTTTCCTCGTAAACGCATGGAGCTATTAAATTGAAAGTCATGTCAAATACTCAGGGCTATAGGACCTTTCAGATGTAGCAAAACCAAACTATTATGTCAATGCAATCAAAAGAAATAGCAATTTAAGTCGCATATTTTGAAACTGAGTACTCGCAAGAAACTCAAAACCTAAAGGGTACTTCCCGTAAAGTCAGAAACTTGAAACTTGGCACGAAGAAACTTACAAATAGCACAGACAAAGGAAAAATTACGAAAAGTAGACATTTTTAGTAAAATCATACAATAAATACTTTTTTTAAATTTTAAACTTACTACCTTTTTCCTCGTAAACGCGTAGAGGTATTAAATTAAAATTAGTAATAAACAACTTTTGCTTGTTATAGGTTTGTACGGAACCCTCGGTGCGCGAGTCCGACTCGCACTTGGCCGGTTTTTTT
Organism: Pammene aurita; assembly: GCA_947086415.1. Classification (NCBI taxonomy): domain Eukaryota; kingdom Metazoa; phylum Arthropoda; class Insecta; order Lepidoptera; family Tortricidae; genus Pammene; species Pammene aurita. The sequence goes on from OX352299.1 coordinate 12,865,234, forward strand.
TTTACGTTCCCGATACTGAAATGTTATTATTATTACCCACTACCCCCATACTGAAGGACACCGACCAGACATACTTGACGTAGCCCTTTTAAAGAACGTAGCGCTTACTCTGCGTTCTATAGAAGTGCTAGACGAATTAACCTCAGATCATAGGCCGGTCCTCTTGCGACTGGGCCCTCACCCCGATCAAGCCCCTCCTACCAGGACACTCGTGGACTGGGACAAGGTGCAACAAGGTCTCCTAAAGACAGACGCCCCCATACTTAGAGACATACCTGACATTATTACCACAACTCAACAGACTGACCAAGCGATCGACCTATTCACCAACTACCTCAACGCTGTCAAAAGCGAAGCCTCTAGGGAGGTGTCGGCCGAGGAAATCCAACGCCGCCCCCTGCCTAGGGAACTGAGAGAGTTGCTGACTAGGAAAAATCGCGCCATTAGGACCTACTCTAACTGGCCTTCCCCCGAAAATCGTCAAATCCTGAGGGGCTTGTGTCACGAGTCCAAACAGCGAATTGCCGAATTTCGGGAGAACTCTTTTAGGGATCTGATGGGGGAGATAAAGCCTAGTCACCAGGCTTACTGGAAACTAGCTAGATCTCTCAAATCAGATACCGTCTGGACTATCCCCCCTTTGGAACGCCCCGGTAGTCCAACCCGCGCACTCGAGGACGACGAGAAAGCAGAATGTCTCGCCAATAGTTTAGAGTCTCAATGTTCGCCCAGCCTCCTGCCTGCCGATGAAGCCCATGTCGAGAGGGTAAATTCTGAGGTGGACAGGAGATCGCGTCTCCCCGTAACTTCACCTCTCGTACCGGTGTCGGTTAAGGAAGTCCACGATCGAGTAAGGTATCTTCGAGTAAGGAAGTCCCCGGGTGCGGATGGCATCTCCAACCGCATGCTGAGACTTCTGCCCGAACATCTCTTACTCATTCTGGTCGGCATCTTCAATGCCGCCCTGTCCAATAGTCACTTTCCAGCCGCGTGGAAACGTGCCACGGTCATCGGGATAGCGAAGCCCGGCAAACCCCGGGCCTCGCCAGCCTCTTACAGGCCCATCAGCACTCAGCTCGCTTGCTAAGCTGTATGAGCGAATCATCCTCGCTCGGATTCTCAGGTTCACGACTGAGAATTCAATTATCACGGACGAGCAGTTCGGCTTTCGTGCCGGACACTCGTGCGTCCAACAGGTGCACCGCATCACGGAGCACGTGCTGGACGGCTTCTCGCGTCGAACAGGGTTGAAGACGGGAGCGATCTTTCTTGACGTGGCGAAAGCCTTCGACAAGGTCTGGCATAACGGGTTGATATACAAGTTATATCAGATCGGTATGCCGGACAGACTCGTACTCATAATACGAGATTTCCTTACGGACAGAAGCTTTTGCTACCGACTGGAGGGAACGCTTTCACCTCCACATCGTATTAGGGCAGGAGTCCCGCAAGGCTCCGTTCTCTCGCCTACACTCTATTCGTTGTTCACGAACGATATTCCTAGGCACCCGCGTGTCGAACTAGGGTTCTTCGCGGACGACACCGCGCTCTTTACGACGCACAATCGCTACATTCTTGTTCGGAAATACCTCCAAGAGGCAATCAATGGCTTAGGTCAATGGCTTCGTCTTTGGCGTATTGAAGTCAATCCGGACAAGAGCGCAGCGATTATCTTCCACCCTACTGCCATAGGTCCGACAGGCAGGAAGGTGGCTCCGGTCCGGCTTTTTGACCAGCCCATTCCGTGGGTTAACGAGGTCAAATATCTAGGCGTCACTCTCGACCGTCGTATGACTTTCAAAAGCCACATCCGTAGGGTACGCAACAGAGCGCTGTTCGTATTAGGAAGGCTAGGGCCGATGATTAACAAGTTTAGTAAAATGTCACTTAGAAATAAGCTGACACTCTACAAGACTTGTGTTCGTCCAATCATGGCATACTCAAGTGTGGTTTTTACCCACGTGGGTATGTCAAGTCTCGAGCCACTTCAGGTCGTTCAGAATCGTTTCCTCCGTAGGGCGACTGGTGCCCCGTGGTACCAGACGACCCTCAGTTTGCACCATGACGCGGGGCTTGACTCCCTTTATGGTTTCTTTAAGCAGACTGCCCGGCGTTATTTTGACAACGCTCCGCACAGTAGTAATCCGTTAGTTAGGAAGGCTGCGAACTACATTCCCAACCCTCCCCCCCTCGGACTCTTAACACGGAAGTCACTGATTAGGGGCCGCTCGGTTCGGCGGCCTAGATACTACGTCACGGACCAGGACGACGCACTCACAGCGGCCATTCATGAGAAATGGAACGCTGTGCGTGCGCCCTCCCCCACATGTACACTGCGGCGCCCCCGCCGGCGGGGACGCCCACCTCGGAACAGTCGCGACCACATCGACACGTTCAGTCCCTTATCCACCCGGTACCGCCGCATACTGGATAGAGTCTTCTCAGCTAGGCTAGGAGTAGCGAACCAGCGACAAAACCCCCATTAGCTCGATCCCCCCCCACTCACCCAGATCAGGTTGAACTCGCTTCAACTGATCTCGCTGGAAGCGCAAGCTCGCAAGTGCTTTAGCGCTCCAGAAGCATAAAGCCCAAGTCAGGCTCAAAAAAAAAAAAAAAAAGTTATTATTATTATGTTTGCCCCAATCTATGTACCAATCTGCTATTTTAGAACAGAGCATACTACCCAGTATGACCCATACCACAAGTTATGTATATTTCAAAGTCGCTGAACAAACATTGTCCAATTTGAGTATTAGAATCCACGTTTTAATTTGTTGCTCGTATTACAGGATTTACAGGAAACACCTGATATTGCGGTTTTGTACTGATATGAATAAATAAATATCGATACCTTTGGGTTCAATTGTCGTAAAGGACCAAATGCTGGTTTTCAGGAGACGCAATTAAAAAACAAGGATTTTTTATTAAAATGTCAGTAATATTTTTTTTGTTTATCGAGCCATATCTTTGATGTGTATTAGAAAAGTACTCAGATTGTTGCTATCTCTAATCTAAATTAGCAATCCTACCCATAAAACTAAATACTTTAGAAGTTAGATGTCCTTTATAACTTTTAACGGCCTCCTAGCCTGGTCGGTAGTGACTCTGCCTACGAAGCAGGAGGTCCCGGGTTCGAATCCTGGTCAGGGCATTTATTTGTGTGTTTATCACAGATATTTGTTCCTGAGTTATGGATGTTTTCTATGTATTTAAGTATTTATCCATATTTATCCATATTTATCTATATCGTCGTCTAGTACCCATAACACAAGCCTTATTGAGCTTACCGTGGGCCTAGGTCGATTTGTGTAAGATTGTCCTATAATATTATTAATATTAATATTTATAACTGGTCAAAACGCTATGAATGTCCTTTACGCCCATGGAATTTATGATAATTTAAAAATGATGGGGTCGTAAGTGACGGTCCTAGGTTATTTTACTCCAAATTCAGGGCGTAAGTACCGGTCTTAGATTATTTTACCTACTCCAAATTTGGGGCATATATTTAGTTACCGGCCACAGTACACACGTTAACTGTATTCAGCTTAGTTTACTGTTAGGAAGTCTGAAAAATGTATCAAAACGTGGCTGACCCGGCTAAGTATATCCATTACATTTATAATATAGAAAACGCAGAATATAATATTTTTAATCAGTTATGTAATAATCTCGCTCAAAAACTAGCTAATATATTCTGGAAACGAAGACAAAGTAAATGTCCCAGTGTTTAAATTTGTACCAATTGTTGACACCCTCGGCCTTAAGTCAAAACAAGGGAAGTAACAAATCGGCTAACGATGGACTATTAAGATATCAAGAATTAGGACGTTTACTTAGTGAGTAAAAGACTATAAATATAATTTTATTGTAAAATACGATACAACAAGATTTTTATTTGAAAGTAATTATTAATTCTTCTTTTGGTAGTAATTTCTGTGTCTCACGACACGAGTCTCAAGTGAAAAAGGGTTAACTTTACCTGAGGCGCAGAATACTTCTTTCCTAGCGTTTAATGCCCAATAATTTCTAATTTCACATACTTAACTAAATATGTATCCTGTTTACTGTTATTATTCATATACATAATATTATTCGAAATATTTATAATATTACATGTCATTTCAATTATAATTAAATAATATGAAGAAATTAAAACCAAATCTATCATTAAGTGTTAATTGCCACTTCGTCCTGTCCGGATACGTTTCAAACTTGACTCGTTACGTTTTGGACCAGGGTACGCCCTTATCTTACACTACTTGCGTCTAAAAGAGGGGCATGGGCACTGCGAATGTCGTCTCGCTTTGTGTGGTAGAGGGCACAGCTCAGCGAATGTCATCTCGCTCAAATCTGGAGCAGAGCCCGACTGGGGAAGTACCTCCACCTAAACTTATATAGAAGTCATATACAAAAGAAAAAGTGACCTAGGCCTCCGGTGCCCAGGGCTGGGATCGAACCAACGTCTTCTGCATTCGCGGCAGACGCCTTTGCCACTTGGCCACCCGGGTCACAGCTGCACCGGTCGAATTTTCCCGTGTATATGCAATCTTTGTAAATGCTTAGGCGCATTTTAGCCAATAATCTAAGGTAGAACATTATGAGTCCGTACCTCCAATCCGAACTCGTAGGAGTTCATTGAAAGTGAGAGAGATGGCGCTGCCCTCAGTACAACTGAAGAACAAATCAAATTATTTTTAATAAATATTTTGATTTGTTTATTTTTTAAGTAGACACACTACTATATAAATCATAAACTTATATAGATGTCATATACAAAGGAAAAACCTCCACCTCACAAAAAACCTGTTAAGTCGCACTGCACTAGACTCTATTCTAAGGTTGTGTTCCTGCCGGTGAGTAAGGTCGCCAGAGAGCTCTAAATGGATGCTATGTGTTGACGACGGGGGACCCTTTTATCTCTTTAGCCTTCAACCCAGTGTATTATTTTCTAAAGGATAAATATTCTTCATCCATTTCTTGAAGCTTTTACTTTTTATTGAAAAGGTAACGTAGCTTACCATGAATGAAAACGGCGTAGGATAGTAGTTTGATTGCAATGCTTTTTTAGGTCTTATACTTAGCCGACGAAATTGGTAATCGTTCGCGTTCGGTGTAACTAGATCAATAGTAAATTTTAAATGTTAATTTTAATTGTAACTGATGTTTATGTTATGAATTAAAGCAATACAATATTGATTATACATTTTCGTTGGCGTCCATGTCACATTTTAACAACTCTGATTATTTATTTTTAAACGATTATTAGATATATAATACATTTAATTTAACTTCTCTATTTACAATACAATTTAAAAAACAAACAAAAATTACACTCAGTACCCTTAATATGATATATAATTAATAAAAACATGTCCTTTATAGCCCACAAAACCTAAATGTATTCATAGTAAGTGACCTTTACACCGTTAGTTTACATTGAAACTGAGCGTAAATGTTTACTAATTTAAAGGGCAAACATTACATTTTAGTAATAAAGGTCCCATGAAACAATTTTTTTGACATTATAGACAATTACGTCCTTGTTAATTCTTTTACTTTTGGAATTTAGAAACTCCTTTATAGCAGTAAACCACACAAAATATTACAAAAGTCCTTTACAATCTTGTTCACTTCATTATATTAAAATTCATTATGGTAAAATCATTTTTAGAGCAGGTCGTAAAGGACAAACGTAATAAAACAAGTCCTTTACGCCCATCTAGACCATACGATTTGGAAAATGAAGCAAGATAAAATGAAGGGCTTAAAGGACGAAAACTGAGATGAAAGTCACTTACTATAATATGTATATTTAGCGACTTCCTTTACGACTATATCTTAAACTTGTAAATTATAACTGGTCGTTTACGTCCCTTTAGATAAGCTGTTTTGCAAGCTCATAGTATAAAAATCGGGTCGTAAAGGCAACTTTTTTAAGAGATATCGAAATTTTAACTATACAGAACGACAGCGCTTAGAAATTCTGAACACAGCGTATATATAACTCATTTTCGCCAAAATGTCCTTTACGACAATTGAACCCAAAGGTATCGATATGTTATATCGGTGGGTTAGGCCGATGCAATCGAACTGTTATTTTAGTTTTATAATTGAAAGAATAATGGGAAAAATCGCCGCCTCGAGCAAGATTCGAACTTGCGACCTTTCGGAACACCGGTCCGATCGCTCTGACCAACTGAGCCACCGACGCTTACTCAACCTCGGTGAATCTTTATATCAGTTCCTTCATTGCTTACGTCAGAGGGAGACGTGTTATTTTAGTATCTGGAAGACACGCTCCTTACATTGGACCAACATGGGCCAATGTAAAGTACGCCACGCTAAAAGAATTTGTTTCTGAAATATAATATCAACAAAAATCAAATGAGTTTTTGAAAAAAATAGATGTTATAGAATATAAGTTTATACATAAAATACCCAAAATTGGTAGGTGTCCCTATCTGGGCTGGTTTAACGGCCTCCTAGCCTAGTCGGTAGTGACCCTGCCTACGAAGCAGGAGGTCCCGGGTTCGAATCCTGGTCAGGGCATTTATTTGTGTGTTTATCACAGATATTTGTTCCTGAGTTATGGATGTTTTCTATGTATTTAAGTATTTATCTATATTTATCTATTATATATATCGTCGTCTAGTACCCATAACACAAGCCTTATTGAGCTTACCGTGGGCCTAGGTCGATTTGTGTATGATTGTCCTATAATATTTATTATTATTATTATTATTATTATCTGGAAACATTAATAAATATATTGAAAAATTCAAAGTGAAAATTTCACTTAGTACTTATAAGGATATTAGGAACTTTATTTATTTATTAAATAAGACATCTATAGTCTGGCCAGCCAACGAACGCAGTAGCAATGTACATCAAACAAAAATATAGCAACACTCTAGGGCGAATCGAACAGCAGCATTTCTCCATAGAAAACCAGCAATGTATATCGAACCAACATTTTTTTTTCAAGTTGGCTGCATTGGCACGGTCGCTTTGCTTTCGTGCGTCAGTGTAGTTAGTCGTAATTTTGTAAATTGTAACTGCTTTATTAGATAAAATCAATGAAAACTCTGATATATGTACCTACCTATAATTATGACTTTTCAATAAATAAGAAGGTGCGAAGAAATAAAAATAAACCAAAATATAAAAAGGACAGAAGATTAGAGGTGGAGATCATGCGGTCAAAATACAATAGTTGAATGTTGAAATCCAGGAAGGAAACGAACATTGAATGCTAAAATAATAAGTCCGACGAGGAAGTCGGGTAATATTATTCGAAATATTTATATCTACCAGAAAATACAAGTTTTCAGTTTAGAATGGAATCGGATTAGCTGCATAATCTGTACGAATAAAATTGTAATGCATATTATTCAGTAATACTCATTTCATTATGATTTCCTTTCGTCATCCGTTTATAAGACTATTTTAGGTATAATTATTGTGTGAAGTGTATGGTAGTTAATAAACGCACGTGAGATTTTGGTATTTGTTTATTTTATACATTGCTTATGCGACATATGTATGAAGGGAAACATAAAATAATTTGATAAAAATCTAGGTAGCGGGGTGCTTGTTAAATCTGATGTTTATCGCTTTGTGACAATATTGAGCACCATCCTATGCAACAAACGTTCTTGGACTTCATTTGGCACCATATTTCGCTTTGATTTGTTCGATTTATATACACTGAAAGAAAGAACTTCAAATGATAATTCTGTACAAAACTGCATAACCTCAAAGTCATATTTATCACGCAAATTTTATTATACCTGCACGAGGTAGGTACCTACATTTATATCTTAGCTAAGCTTTGTTAGTACGTTTTATTGAACGGAGTTGGCAGATATTACATTGATAAATAATAAATTCGCAACCTGAAACTTAAAGACGTAAGTAAACAAAACTAACTTTTAAAATTAAAAATGTTACATGCCACAGATAAAACACAAATTATGCACAATTTTCGAATTATTCAAAGACAGGTGTTGCCACCAAGCGATTTTTCAAATTTGCCGCGCTTTTCTACTGACAGAAATGGTTTGCCAGACTATAGATTACTTACATAATGTGTGTAAGTAAAAAAAAAATTGCTTCAGTAGTTTAGATAAAAAAATGAACACATTTTTTTTTTTTGTCAAAAACCTGCAGCATTTTAGGTTTAATATTAAGTGAAATAACACCTGACATCTGGGGTAATAAATGGGCAAACCGGCAATCAATTTGGCTTCTGGGGCCGATGCCCCATACAAACACGGCTAAACCCTTTAGCCATAAGGTGTATTTTGTATGCAGCTATTTAGTTATGTAGTTAAATCGCAGTAAAACATATGAAATTAACGTAATTTTTTTGTTCTTTCAACTTGACGCTATACATACTAGCGCCCATTTAAGACCTTTAAGACTTATTTGTCTGGTTGGGAGGTGGAATAAGAGTTAGGGCCCTTAGGGAGACGAAGAAGGGGAGGGAGAGGCAGGGTACACAACAGATTGGTCCCTACAAATGCAATGTCTAATGATCCAGTAACTTTATACAATCATCGTGTGCGTCAAATCCGGTAGATCTGATTTTTGCAGACATGTTTGTGATGTTGGCCCAATCAATAATCCAAGTTTGTGACCTCGAGCGCCGAACGCAACTTTGTCAGAAAACGAATTTAAAGTAGGCTAAATTCGCTACAATATAAGACTAGAATTGTCTCTGTAAACCGAATAGTTTGCAAGAGAAAGTAGCTATTAGACATGGCAATTTGTAGGGCCCAACCTGTTGTGTTGGGAGGTGTAATAGGAGGTTGGGCCCGTAGGGAGCTGAAGGAGGGTGAGGGAGAGGCAGGGTACACAACAGGTTGGGCCCTACAAATTGCCATGTCTAATAGCCGTCTTAAGCTTTTCAAAATAGAACCGTTTTTATTTTGAAAAGCATTATCTCGGAAACTATTGGGTCTACAGAGACAATTCAAGTCTCATATTGTAGCTTTAGTCTTCTTTAAAAATTTCCTGAGAAGGTACTATCAAAAACCAGTCCTTTAGGGTCATAATCGTCAAAGTCTGAAAATAGTAGGTATGTACTTACCAAGGGCTGTAAAAGAAAGAATGCCCGAAATCGCAGGTATTTGTGACCCGAGCTGCAGGCGAGGGTTGTAAATATGCGATAGAGGGCTTTCTTTTTTACTGCTCGTTGTGGGTACACAATTTTACGTCTCCACCTGGCCATAATGCGAGTTTTACCGTACGCGTAGCGTGCGGCAAAACGCACATTATGGCCAAGTGTGACGTAAACGATATTACGCTTTTTGACAAAGTTGCGTTCGGCGCTCGAGTCCCAAACTTGGATTATTCATTAGGCCAACATCATAAACAAGTCTGCAAAAAAACAGAACTACCGGATTTGACGCACAGTACCCCGTACTTTCAGGCGACAAGGTTCCTGGATTATAATACCGGTTTTAAGTTTTTATGATCTCCAAGATGGGCTCTACAACGCCATATATGTAGAAGCCAAGCGGTAAGAATTTTGATAAATTTACAATATGGCGGGTTCTAGTACATACATTGAATCGTGATTGAATCGATACAAAATACTGGCAACTTTTAAATGAGAAAATCACAGATAAAATCCTCTTTGGAGAAAATCGTAATCGGGAACAGAGCGGGCCTACCGCGAACTTCAAAAATCGAAATTTCGTTATCTCCATCCCTATCGCTCATGCGTATTTGAAAAAGAGTGATGCAAATAGACTATTCGACGACCGAAGTGGTTCGCGGTTATAGACCAGGAACCCTACAGCAAACTTCGAAATTCTACATTTCGTTATCTCTGTCTCTATCGCTCTTGCTTAATTGAATGAGAGTGATGCAAATAAACAATTTGACGAACGAACGAAGTGGTTCGCGGTACAAAAAAGTGCATTGACGCGGAGTGATGGAAACAATTTGCATTGTCATAAAACTTGTAAAATGTAGCGTAATTCATATGAATTTATACTCTATATAGAGTACCTAGATCGTTTTAATAGCAAAGTGCAACACAAATACAAAAAAATATTGAAATATTTTTAACTTCAACAATCGATTTGGAATCGAGAACTATTCGAACTTCGATTTTTACAACTATTTCGCGCCAGAAACGCACGATCTGTCAAACAACCGTACTTACCTATTAATTCTATTGGATTGCTTTTCGTCACGATCGAATATTTTTTGCAATTATGCATTTCTGATAACATGCAATTCAGTACAAATCGCATTCGCAAGTGATTTTTTACTTGTTGAGGTAATGAAGTGCCACTAGTTTAACGGATATATTTTGTGTTTTGTTGTTTGTTTTTCTTGTGGTAACCGTACTATACGCCGACAATCCGTCATGTCGTGTCAATTTATGGTTATTTAGTTTTATAGTTTCTTGAAGATAACAAAATTGAGTTTATAATGGCGTATATAACAACTTTAGAGATGCATTTGATAATTGATGCAAAAGATCTAGCTACGTGCCTCATTGTACATCTATAAAAATATAACCTTACGTTGTTCGTATTACAGTAACAAAATGTTGGACAAGGACCTGGAAATCCTAGAGGATACTACGTTTACTCATATCGGGCCACGAAATCAACACTTCGAGGCAATTCTACATGTCTTAGACCAAGGAAACAGTCCTGGTGTATCAAAGCTTGAGAGAGTATTGACTGTTTGTGTACATGACCTGAAAGAAGACGCTCGGCACGCTGTTTTTTGTTTGAATATCATCACTAAGATTGTGAATAACCATCAGGTATAGTACTTTTATCCTTGATACTTTTATAAAAGCATTTTGCAGTCATAACTTTACTACTGAAGTATGTTAACATGGTACTTGTGTTTTTAAATAATTAACTTTTATAACAATGTATTTTGTTATTTAGGAATCTAACGGTTTTATAATAGTTGACAATGCCTGACAATCATTAATGTAACATTATTTTAAGGGGCAAATTTATAAGATGTAGGTAGGTTACTTTTATAATGAATTTTAAGGTATACAAAATTATATAAATATACAAAAATTATAATAGCTTCATTCAAGCTTAACTAATAAATAAAATTTCAATAATTTCATTATAATATATGTACTTCTGATGGATTATATTTAGGGTAAGGGTGCAGTTCACTCTATATAACAACTACTTTGATATATTATTAGTTGAAATAATGATCAGAGGGTATATTGATAAAGATTATAACAACAACTAACATATTATTATTGGGTATAACTGGCAGTCTTTATAACAGACATTTGATATATCAACTTTCAACCTAAAGCTGCATACGCATTTGAGCGGTTTGGCCCGAGGCATGCTCGCCCCAAGTGGCAAGATCCGCATGAGCAAACTTTTGCACATTTTATGCTAGGGTGAGTCGCACAAAATGGACTCGCACACAATAACAGCTTATAATTAACAAAAAGAAGAAAATATGTCCTCGATGGAGGATAAAACAGTTATATAAAAATCGTGATTAATTTTTGGTACATTTACTTCACCAAATTACATTTGAAAATCAGGCTCAAGACAGAATGAACTACCACTGCATGTCAAACGCCGATTTTGAATCTAAATATATATAACTCAAAGGTGACTGACTGACTGACATAGTGATCTATCAACGCACAGTCCAAACCGCTGGTTCTAGAGATTCCAAATTTGGCACGTAGGTTCCTTATAAGGTGTAGGGGTGCACTAAGAAAGGATTTTTCAAAATTCATCCCCTAAGGGGGTGAAATGGGGGTCCAAAGTTTGTATGGGGAAACAAGATTAGTTAGTCTATTTTATTCGAAACTTCACAGAAGTATTCCTAACAATAAATGAGTAAATACGTGTTGCAGGTTTTTTGAGAATTCAACCCCTAAAAGGGGGAAATGTGGTCAAAAAGTCTGAAAATCAACATGGGTATTGTGTCTATGGTTGATCGGGTCGTTGATTACGAAAACAACAACGATTTTAAAATCCGATGTGGCGGACGTGAAATACCATCTCCCCTGTTAGGGTACAATGGGGTTGAAATGTCTAAATATCCATATGGTTGTCGTTTTTGTGATTTTTTGGCACGTTAATTAAGAAAATGGCATCGATTTTGAAATTTAATATTGTGGACATGAAAATTCTTGAAAGTATTTGTGCCAAATTGCAATCTTCTTCTAAATATATAAAAGAAGAAACTGACTGACATATCAACGCACAGCCCAAACCGCTGGTTCTAGAGATTCCAAATGTGGTACGTAGGCTCCTTATAAGGCATAGGGATGCACTTAGAAATAATTTTTAAAAATTTACCTCCTAAGGGGGGAAATGGGGTTCAAAGTTTGTATGGGAAACGAGATTAGTTCAACTATTTTATTCGAAACTTTACAGGAGTATTCCTAACGATAAATGAGAAAACAAGTGTTTCAGCTTTTTTGAGAATTCAACCCTTATGGGTGGGGGAAATGTGGTGACAAAATTTAAATATCAACATGGGTATTGTTTCTATGGTTTATCGGGTCGCTGATAACGAAATCAACACTTAAGGGGGTGAAATGGGGGTTGATAGTTTGTATGGGGAATTTTTAAACGTTGAACCAATTTAGATGAAACTTGGTATAGAGATAGTTTGTGTACCGGGAAACGACATGGGACAGTTTTTATCTCGAAAATCAATCTTTAAGGGGGTGAAATGGGGGTTTGAGGTTTGTATGGAGATTTTTTTACCACGAACCGATTTAGATAATTTTGTTGTGGATATAGTTTGAGTCCCAGGAAACATTATAAAATATTTTTTAAGCCGAAAATCAATCTTAGAGGGGTAGAAAACATGTTGGTAGTTTGTATGGCGAATTATTAACCGCTACACAAACGATTGAAATGAAACTTGGTACATATTATATAGATTGAGTCGCGATAAACAATATAGGATAGTTTTTATCTCGAAAATCAACCCTCTAGGGGGTGAAACGGGGGTTGAAAGTTTGTATGGGAAATTAGTAACCGTTGAACCTATTTAGATGATTTGGTATGGAGATATTTTGCGTTCTGGGGAAGGATATATAATAGTTTTTATCCCAGAAGTCATTCCTTAAGCGGGTAAAAAGGAGGGTGGATTACTAATTCCACGCAAATGAAGTCGCGGGGAAAAGCTTCTATTCAAGAGTAGAAATCTGTATTAATCATAATCTCTCAGTAGTAAGTCGTTGATGGCGTAACAATTAAACAATTATTGCAATAATTTCTTTAAAATAAAAAATGAGGGAACCGCCGTCTTCAAAACGTGGTATACCGAAACCTCCAGGATGTAACGAATGCTTTTCCGAAAACCGCTTCTAAATCAGTTCAGCGAAACGCAAGATGATCGCGGACAAACATACATTCCTACATACAAACATACGAGTCTAACTGAGAACCTCCTTTTTCAGTACTTTTAGTACGCGGGCGAAGCCGCGGGAAAAAGCTAGTACTTGTATAATTTAGTTGCACCTGCACCCAAAATACAGAGGAAATAGACAACAATACGAATAATCGTCGCATATAAATACCAGCAAACGTAGTAATGATAATATTTAATTTTATAACCACACACAACAGTCAAATTACGCGCTGTGCGCAATGACAAGTACGTGCTCGGATATACGTCCAAATTACTCGAGGCACGCACACCTAGGCGCCTTTGAGCATGGTTAAAAGACCGACTCAAGCTTCTCGCTCGCTGCTCGCGCACGGCGCGTGCGTATTAGAGCAAACAGGCGAGCCGTGCGTGCCTCAACCGGAGGCTGTCTCAAATCGGTACGCACATTAACACTAAATAAATTAAATAAATAAATTAAATATTATAGGACAATCTTACACAAATCGACCTAGGCCCACGGTAAGCTCAATAAGGCTTGTGTTATGGGTACTAGACGACGATATATATAATAGATAAATATGAATAAACACTTAAATACATAGAAAACATCCATAACTCAGGAACAAATATCTGTGATAAACACAAAAATAAATGCCCTGACCAGGATTCGAACCCGGGACCTCCTGCTTCATAGGCAGAGTCACTACCGACTAGGCTAGGAGGCCGTTAAAGGTTGTAGAATGTACATTTTTCATAAATCATCATATAAAATTCAATGGGTATTATTTCCTGTAGGTATATTCATACAGATATAATCTTTGAAATTCGATTTATAAGGTTAGCTCGAAAAGTGACAAGATTATCATTTGATGGAGATAAGGTAGGTGCAACGACGAGCGAAGCGAGGAGGAGTGGGTTTAGGTCAATTGTGAACTAACAGAACCAACTCTTCATTTCGATGAAACAATATATGTTGGTGCTTCATATATTATACTGGTAGATGTTGCGTTATACATACATTATACTATACCAAATCGAATTATATCTACCCTATGTTATACGGAATGTAATTATGTCTTAAGTGTTATAGATATTGTCGAATATATATCTATTAAGTGTTATATACTTCAAGTTCTTATACCGACCATTACACCTTATTTTCAAACGACTTCAAGATTTCGTAGGAGGAGGTTATCAATTCGTCAGGACCATTGATTTCTTTTTGTATGTTCACCGATTATTCAAAGACATCTGGACCAATTTGGAAAATTCTTTTTTTTGTTTGAAAGAGTATATATACTTCGTAGGTGGGTGGGATCCTGGAGAAATCGAGGGAACTCTTATACTCGTAGGCACACCTATAGTGATTTGAGTATTTTTGACAGCAGCTTGAGCATTTGCTTTTGGAAAGGTGGAGGCTAAGTAAAGTCGCTTCTTTTTTGTTTAAAATGATATATTATATTTTAGACCTAAACTATAATCTCTATTATTTAATTTCAGTCTGAACTATCCACATCAACATTGCTATTGTCAGCGGAGACAGTTCTAACCTTCCTCCTGACTGCCGCAGCACTAAACAAAGCGGAGTCGCTACAAACAATCAGCTTCAATACCCTCCTGTCGTACCCTGATAATGTGCTGGCAGAGCTGGCGTCTGAATGCAATGACATTTATGAGCTCTTCAATTTGTACTGCCATCTTAAGATGCCGGTGGAAATCAGGTTCAAGGTAACACATCTATTCTTGAAATTAACTTTTATTTATAACTACAACAACTAAATACAACGAGAAAATAAGGTGGCCGATATCGTAGATGGGAGGAGGACATAATGCCTACAAATCAGGAGGTCCCGGGTTCGAATCCTGGTCAGGGCATTTGTGTGTTTACCACAGATATTTGTTCCATAGTTATGGATTTTTTCTATATATTTAAGTATTTATCCATATTTATCTATTATATATATCGTCGTCTAGTACCCATAACACAAGCCTTATTGACCTTACTGTGGGCCTAGGTCGATCGTGTAAGATTGTCCTATAATATTTATTTATTTATTTATAGCAGGAACAACGGATGAGAATGGCAAGAGACAGATTGGCATCGAAAAAGCTTGGGGAGGCCTATGCTGCAAAGCAAGACAGTCAGTGACTGTAAAAAAAGGCTTATATTATATTATCATATCTATTTTTGTACACATTGTAATTAATGTATGGCAATAACACTTAGGGAGGTCCAATTGCCAATCTGTTTAATCTTCCTCCCAAAGAATATTATTTGGCCCTGAATTCCTTAAGACCCTGCTTTAGCATAACAATATTATATACATTCATCTTAACTTTATGAAACAACTTGTTATTTTCAGCCTGTTCATTTAGCTCACAGAGTAATGCTCAACCTTACTTCAGAAAAGAAATCTACATTTGTAAAGAAAGGCCTAGCAGTATGGTTTTCAAAAGTGATGCCAACCGCCATGAACTATTTCCAAATACAGACCATATGCACCACGCCTCTGGTCGTGTCAATAATGGAACTGCTGGAAATGTTGACAGAAGAGCTTGCCTCAATTGACTATAGTGCTAATCCTCAGTGGCAGCATGTATTGGAAAATATTTACAGCCCAAATGCGTAAGTATGAAAAACTTGAACTACAGCCTTGGCCAGAAGTGTGGAGCCCTTGCGAAACTCGAAAGTTTAGACCGTCGTTTCTATCTTTTTTGAAGTTATTTTATTAATTAATTCAAACTGAGCAGGCATGTTTTGTTGAAGTGAGTAGTAACTGCATAGAATATTTGAAATTTGTCGCACCAACTTAAATTCGCATTTTTGGGACCTCCACTTTTCATAGTTTATAGGTACCTTGAAAGTGTTATTATTATTAAGTGAAGTTTTCTAGATATATCAATAAAATATAACATTTTACGTCATCGTACATTGTTATGATAGGGAATTTGAACCCGGGGTATGTCCTTAAACTACGTCCGGACTTGGGTATGTCCATAAACTATGCCAAAAAGAGAGGTATGGGCACTGCGAATGGCATCTCACTTAGTGTGGTAGGGCACGTTCAGTGAATGTCATCTCGCTCAAATCTGGAGCAGAGCCCGACTGGGGAAGTACCTCCACCTTACAGAAAACCACAGCCAAATAGCACTAGACCCTACTCATAGTGTTGTGTTCCTGCTGGTGAGTAAGGTTGCCAAAGAGCTCAAAGAGGACCCAGTGTGTTGACGATGAGGGACCCTATTGTTCCTTTAGCTGTCAACACAGTGAATCCTCCTTTTTGTAAAGGGTCGGCACCGCGCATGTGACTCCTGTGGAGTTACAGGCGTCCATAGGTTACGGTAGCTGCTTACCATCAGGCAGGCCGTATGCTTGTTTGCCACCGTCGTAGTATAAAAAAAAAAAAAAAAAAAGAATTAATACTTAACATCAAAATTGTAAACAAAAACGAGGTATGCTCAACACTTCTGTCCAAGGATGTATTTTCTTAAGGAGTGCCAAAACTTGACATCATATTGTGTAAGGTCTTATTAGTAATCATACAATTTTTCTAAACCGGTTCGAATTCCGAATTTTTACCGGCGAAGTAGTGACTAATGACAACATTGATAGTTATTTCATTGCCCTAAAGAGAAATATGACAAATATTTCATTCCAGATATCCAGCCCAAATGAAAAATCTTTTAACAAGTGGTAGTAATTTATGGCACAGGATTTGGATCATCTTTATCAAACTACTTAAAGCTCAAATTACTATGAACAAACCCGGAGTTGGCAGCCCCATCAACTCCATGTTGCCAGTCGTAGAAATGGCATTCAAAATGGATGTCAAGAGCAGGTGCAGAGCATTCCAATGCTGGAATGTTCTAATTGATAACTTCTCAGCGGAGACTAATGAACTATTTGTTAACAAAAGGATAAAGTTACTCATTATTCCATTGAGATCAAACAATGCTAAAGTCGAAGAGACAGCACTGGCCAAACTTGACACCTGGTGGCATCTTATAAAGCAATTTGAAAGCAGAGTTGATGACAGAATGCTATATCCATTTCTTCACTTTTGCTTCGGAAGGCATGTTCCTGAAAAGACAGTTTTGGTACCCGGAATGCTTTCACCGATAGTGAAAAGAAATTCTGTTGAAGCGTTTGTCGAAATGGTTGGCCATGTTAACTGTGCGGGCTGCGTTTCAAAACCTAGATTAAAAAACAAACTGATCACTCCTAAAGTCTTGGTAGACCATTGGAGTGACTGGACACATTCACTTAAAATGGCGATTAAAGTATCTGCGGAAGATGAAGTTAAGATTGTGAAACAGCCAATCATGTGCGCCTGGAAGTCATTTGTGACGACCATTGCTGAAATGCCAGAAAATAATATCAGAAAAGATCTTTTTAATGATCTTTTAACCACTATCAAACTACTTGCACAGGTAAGTACATCAAAAGTTTACTATAATTATCATTAAACATATTTAACAGCTCACAAGGATTTACCGAAATAAAATAAAACTTAGCCGTCATAGTAAAAAGGGCTGTGTCTTTAACCCTTTGACCGCCAAAGACGTCAAATCACGCGCTCGGAAAGTCGTGCTCTCAGCGCCAGCACGTGATATCACGTCCAAAATATAACCGGTTTGCCTTGCGCGCTCGCGAGCGCTGGCGCTGAGGGCACGATTTTTCCGATCGATGCTTGACGGTCAAAGGGTTAAAGGAAATTCAATATTCTGAGGACTTAAGGAGGAGGGTTCGCCTTTGTACACACTCACTATATTTTTGTTGGTTATGTACTTGTTTTGTGCAATAAAGTGTTTTACTACTACTACTAGTGCTACTTACTTATCTAGACATTTTTTCTCCTCAATTTCTGTGTGATTGTCAACATTATTTAAAAACCTATTTCTTTTAGGAGAGCGAAGGTAATAATAAGCTGGCAGATATTGTGAATAATGTCATTTCTTCACTTCTTGAGGAAAAGTCATGGAAGCAGCTTCTTAAAACCAAAGAGTTTCAAAATGGACCAATACAAGTGATTTTCTCAATACTAACGAATGCCACATTTGCTGAGACCTGTAAAAAGTAAGCCAATCATAAATAACCCTTTCACCGCCAAAGACGTCAAATCACGCGCTCGGAACGTCATGCCCTCAGCGCCAGCGCGTGATATCACGTCCAAAATTATAACCCTGTGAGCTCGCGCGCACTGGCGCTGATGGCAATTTTCTGCCCGATGCTTGCCGTCAAAGGGTTAAAAATACTTTATTAGTATAATATTTAAAACTGTCTCGTTTGCGACAGTTATCTTTATTTTGATACTAACTGAAACGTCAGGTCATAAGCGCTGGTAGCCTGGCGGTAAAGACGTCAGACTTTCAATCAAAAGGTCACAAGGATTAAGGACCCCGCCTCGTACCATTAAGTTTTTCGGAACTTATGTACGAAACATCATTTGATATTTACCAGTCGCTTTTCGGTGTAGGAAAACATCGTGAGGCAACCGGGTCTAATACCAACAAGGCCTAGTTTCCCTCTGGATTGGAAGGTCGGATGGCAGTCGCTTTCGTAAAAAAACTAGTGCCTACGCGAATTCCTGGGTTTAGGTTGCCGAACGGACCCTAGGCTCAATAGAGCCGTGGCAAAAGGCCGGGACAAACGCTAGGAGGATGATGCGGTAGCTGGCCTGTGTCCAAACATCGGAATAGTAGTTCGTGTTGTCATCCATTAGGCGTACCACACCTGACGCACCGCCTCGCGAGGAAATTGCCGCGCGAGGCAGCTGGGCTAGTGTGGCGTGCCTCGGCCGCGGCAAACGCACGCGCTGCCGCAATGCCTCGGCCGAGGTACGTCCACACTAGCCGAGCTGCATCGCGCTGCAATTTTCCTCGCTAGGCGATGCGTCAGGTTTGGCACGCCTATTTGGTTGTACCAAATTGTAACACCAGAACTCACAAACATGTTGATCTGGATGACAACTATTTGTCGGCGGACTAAATTAATAGAATAATGTTTGTCACATCTCTATAGCGTATTTGCGTTTTTACAGGCACACTAATCAGAGTTTACTGTTAAACCTGAAGCGGTTGACTGAATTTCTCGTACTGGAGTGCAGAAATTTAGAAGAGAAAGCAATGAAATGGTTCATCAAAGACATCACCCCCAACGACAGCTCTCTGCAGCTGTGGACTGCGCTGGCAGAAGCGCTGCAGGTTTCGCAATCCAGGCACGAGTGCTTGCAGCAGATGTGCAACCTGTTACTATGGCCGCTGATAAATTTGGAATATTTTACTGATGTATGTATCAATCATAACCCTTTGACCGCCAACGACGTCAAATCACGCGCACGGAAAATCGTGCTCTCAGCGCCAGCGCGTGATATCACGTCGTCATCGAAAATTATTACCGATTATATTCATCTTATTCATAGTCACTTGTTGATGGATCGCGAATGCTCTCCATGCATCCTGGTTGTTTGACAAATTCACTGCTTATTTAAAATCCTGTCTGTTACGTAATTAGAAGCAGATGCTTTTTGTCCTTTTCCCTAAATTACGTCCAATTATAAGTGAGCTTTTTACGGTGCCTCAGGGTGGAAATGGTGGCACTTGGTTTTTTTAATAATTGTAGAATTAAATTATGAAAGTATTTCGGAACAAATTAGTTGCCGTTTAGGAAATACAGTGGCGCACATGCCTATTACTTTAAACCTAGTATTAAGCTTTTCGGCGCCAAAAATAAATTACACTTACTATTTAAATTGAATCTTCAGGTACTTCATTAGTTTCTACTTTGGCACGTTATAGAAGTCGGTGGCGGGTGAGTTGTAACAGGGACACATAATAAATAATAGTATTTCATACAAATTGACCAAGCTCCGCCTCGCCCCATGTTTGGGAGGGAACTAGTAAGCTAATCCGTCAGGTTGGCAGCGCATCGATAAAAAGCAAAATGGCGGTATATTGTCAAACGTCATTTACGACAGCGGAAACAGTGACCTAAAGATGCACGCACACATTGAAGCGTGTACAGATGTGTCGTGCACAAAAAGACGCTCAAACAAGTTTTGTTCTATGACGTGTCCGCCCTGTGACAGAGACGTACTGTACTCATATTCATTGGCTGCGAAAAGGTTAATAATATTTTTGTTTTAATTTAAATTAAATATAATTACAGGTTGAGGCAGCTGCATTGACATGGAACAGCACATACTGCGTAATGCATTTAACGACAGTTCAAACGGTGTGGTTCCACATGGAGATCGACAGGATTCTAACGGAAAATGAAAACAAAGGGGCCTCAGTGAGGTTCTACGTGCTATGTGTCTTGCTCGCTGTCATTAAAACGAAAATCATCACAAGGACATGTAAGTGTAACCATGTCTTTATATCTGCCCCGCAATGAGGATTAAAGGGCAAAGCTATGGATGGTACAAGAAGGATATAAATCTCTATGTTACAAAAATGTCCGTCAAAAGGCGATATACTGATGGCGCCACAATGATATTAAATTTGATTAAATTAATTTTGAAATTAAAAAAAATTTAATCCAAAATAATTATTTGCGGAGATGAAAAATTAGGAGATGATTAATTTTATTTAGAAAGTCATATAAGTATTAAATATCGGTAATTCATTTCAAATGCTGAACTATACCTAGCGCCACCCGGAGATATTTGGAACTATTGTTTAGTGCTTACCGCTGGACACTTTTTCGACCGTTTTCCTATAAGAGAGTTCCATCCTTCCTATACCATCCATAGGCAAAGCTATGCGCAATGCTTTCGTCATGTTAGAGTTGAGTAAAACGTCTCTAAACGTATTTAGGGTGGCAAGAAACAAAAAACAGGTGGGATCATTCACTATCGATGGGTTTTTATCTACATTCAAGTCGAAGGCAAAAAATCTATCCTTCTCATTCTAACCCAGTATTATGCGGAATAATTGAATATACTGTCCCACTCATCTTGCGATTAGATTGACGGAGATTGGGCTTTTAAGTTGTTTAAATTTAAGGTACTTCCAATGCCTGAACCAATGTAAAAGTTTTGATAGTCACAATCGATTGTCGGAATAGATAATGACTTGTTACAAGGTAACTCGATCAAATATGGACCTTACTTGCTTAGCTGGAGAATTCAAATCTCAATGACATACTAGTTAATGTATGTCTACATTTCATTTTATAGAATTCTGTCTTTTATGTTTACTTACTGAAGAAATAATATTGGATTTAAATACTGTAGGTAGTGTTTTCGGGGACGCGAATAAAGCACAGAAGTATCGGAAGATATGGAAAGGTTTGATTTTATTTTAATTAAATGTAGATATTCTGTATCTGTAGTCTCGAATTGTAGATGTTGGTAAAAGCAACCAGGGTACTGTCAGCAGCAGAAGAAGCTAAGCGGGGGAGGTGTTCAAAATGAGCTGTAAGAGAATAAGAGTGTGTGAAGGTAATTCTGAACACCTCACCCGCTTAGCTACTTCTGTCGCTGACTGTACTCCATCACTGGTACTGAGATCATTACAAAACACAAATAAATATATATTTGTTGATTTTCTACGTACAGTCGCCATCAGACATATCGGAGCGGACAAGGTGGTCACAAATATCTGAACAACGCCTCTATTCTCAAGGCGACAAAGTGCATGTTCATATATTTTTGAGTACCTTGGCCGCACCGATGTAGTTTGATGGTTACTGTAGAATATTTTTGAGGGCATACTAGTCAAAAGCCCTACCTTCATTGATATAGGTTTGTCGAAGCGCTGAAATCATCAGACGTAGGCATTTTATATTTTCAAAAATTATTAGGAGGAAACCTTTGGTGTCAACATTGCATTAAAAATTCGGACAAGTTATGAAATTAAACAGATTTCACATTTATCTCATGTTTTTTAATCATTGTCTTATAATACTTGTGATATTTTCAAGTCAAGGGTACCTATACATCATTGTTTGTAGTCAATAATTCGTTGCTGCCATAAAAAATCATTTACAAATAAACTTTATTAACAACCGACAATGATGTGATCATTTGACTTGAAAATGTCACATATCATCATCAGAGCTCGATTTTTTTTCAGACGAAGGAATAAACAAAGAAGTTAAGATGTTACAGGACGTGATATGTAAATATAATGAATACAACGAAATCAAACTAGTATTTCCTGTACTAATTGACACGGTGGACCTGCTGTCGACCGCTGCTACAAATGAACGGTTGGACGGTGCCTATATCCAAGAAATATTTGTAATTGGAAGGAAAGCCTTGAATATTATGCTCAAGCATTTCCAGCGTGGCGTATGTATAAAGTTCTTGTATTTTCATATAAAGTTAGTAGTAGTAGTTAGTAACTTTTTGTAACAATTTGTATGTTTCTAGGATTCTACGGGGGAAGTGCTTTTAGTGAAAGTCATTGATGCGTTTGAACACCTTTTTAAAACTGAAAAAGGTTATGAATTTAAAGTCATCTTATTAGATGAGTTACTTGAATGCCGATCTTTATTTACCAATATACCTGCTAATATAGACGCCATGTTAAAATTAATTATGGCGGATGAGAGCATTGATCAATCATTAAGAGCAAAGATTAAGTTGGCTTTTGAAAAATCTGAAATAAAAAATAAAGATGAAGTTCAGGGCTCTAAAAATAAAGTGCCCAAAACTAAAGATCAGAATGAAAGCAAGTTTACGACACCTGTGACAAAAAGCACTAAAAAGGAAGCCAAAAAGAAAGAAGCTAGTATCGTAAATACTGTTGTGGAAAATGGTGAAGAATTTGCAGTTATTAAGTCAAATTGGAAGTTCAATCCGCGAAAACTAACAGAAAACCAAAAAGAGAAACTGAAAAGGAAACGAGAAGATATTCCCGCCTTGTATCAAGATCTATCGCAATCACAAGATGAATTTAAACTTAAATCTTGGAAAACAGACTCTCAAGATGCCTCTACGACTAACAGTAGATCAGCAAGTACACCGTCTAATGACAATATTTCAACTATTAAAAACATGCCTGGCACTGATATCGTACCTAAAATAATTGACAACTATTTCTCTGATACTCCTAAGGCTACAGAGAAGAACGAAAATAAACAAATTGACAGCCCAAAACAAAGCAAAGCTGACCAAACCAAGTCTTCTCCGACAGTTAAAACGCCAAGGATGGCTTTAAAAGACAGAGTATTTCGTAATGTTAGAAATTTAATTGAAAAATCTACTCTACCAAAAGAAGAATCACAGAAAGCGGATCTGTTAAATCAAACAGTTAATGCAAATACGTGTATCACGCCAATTACAAAATATAAAGAAACAAAAAATGCTATCAACTCGGCGCCGTCTAAAATAAATGCTGACAGGCCTTCTCGTGTTAAGAGAAAACCTAAAAAGTTCGACGACACACAAATTTATCTAGAAAAGAAAAGACGTAACTCTGCCACTCAAAGCGACTCCCAATCATTAGACAAAAGTGATGCTTCAGAAGATGTAACAAATTTAATGGATAAAAATAGTGAAGATGTAAATAATACTCTTAAAGTTGCGACTGTTTCAGTGAACAACATGGAAGTTGATATTAGTAGCGTTTGTAAATCCGATGTGCCTATCATTGATCACAAAAATGAAACTAACATAGAAAAACTTGACACAGAAAATAAGAAGGTAGAGGTAGAAGTTACGTCTCCACCCGTCGAAAAACCAGTTGATAAAAAGCCTGAGAGTGATAATGCTTTACACGCCAATCTTGAAGATAATGTGAAATGTTCGCAAAGCGACACATCTATTGACAAGTCTATAGAAGAAACGCAACAACCGGAAACAAAGAAGGATACCCCAGGGGGCAATACCTCTACCCCAAAAAATATTTTGAAGAAAAAAGATTCCGACGAGGCAAAGTCTACTACAAAGAAGAAGTCGAGAATAGAAAAGGAACTGGCAATAGATATGGTCGAAGGTCATCCATTTTTAAACCAACAAACAGTAAAGCGTGTAACCAGAAAAGGTTTATCAGACTCCCCAATTGGCGGGCGTAAAATGCGCTTGGCTGACAAATTAAATAAGTCTAAAACTGAACCTAAAAGTGCTACAAAACATAGAAAAGGGACAAGCAATACAGAAGCTCAAAAGGAAAAGACCAGAAAAAATATAAATGAAATAGACAAATTGCCTGTACCAGTTTGCGAAACACAAGACATAAGCCCTGATGCTACACAAGATCTTTCTGAAGATGTTATCGAAAGCTCTCAAGATACGACTACTACAATTTCCGTTAAATCACTCCGGAGTTGTGCTAATAAACCATCTAGTAGTTCCGAAAGCATAGATAAGACTGTTTTGGAGACACAAGATTTAGTTGATAAATCATCCCAAGAAGTAAATACAACTACTGATATCATAATGTCTCAAGAAATTAAAGATGACAGCGAAATACCTGCCAACAAGACGGCTGTCCAAGAAAATGTTATAATGGACTTAACAGAGGAAATGGACACGGAACCTGCAAGCTCGGGAGACGTAATAATTATTAATGACGATGACCCTGTTATTGATTTAAATACTGAATGTGACCCAGGTCCGGGGCCTGACACTCTTGAACTGGCGAATGCTGATACTGAACCTACAGATCCCTCCCAATTTGTATCAAACACAAGTGATGGAAATCAGCTGATTCAGTCTAGCCACAATGTAATTCCAGACACTAAAGATAACAATGAAAAATCTGAATCAAGAGTTGATGAGAGCCAGCTAACTGCCGATGACAGAACAATAACCCTAGTTGACATAACTCAAAATGAAGAAACTGTGGCATCATCGCCTACAATCGACTCTGACCAAAGAAAAAAAGATTTCCTAAACAACACTTCGGAAATTTCGCCTATAAAGGTCTTAAGCCCAATAGAACCCAAGTCGCCTGCTTCCGAAACTAGCAGTGACTTTTTAGTAATTAAACTATCTGGTCCAGTACAAATAAATGGCGAACCTTTGGAAATTACTAATTCGCCGGAAATATTTACTGAGGAAAAAAATTCACCTGACAAAAGGGACCAGTCTCCTCCTCGACCAGAAATGACTGTAGTTAACAGTAGTCCTAGTTCGTCATTGTCTCTAAAGAAAAATCGGCCACAAGTGCGTAGTGGCGGCCGAGCAGCGCAAATGTTAGGACTATGCGTGCCGGACAGATTACAGACAATAAAGCATGTTGACAAACCTGACACTGACGAACCTAAGAAAAGCAGTCCTGTGAGTACTCCGGCTCGTAGAAACCTGAGAATGTTGTACCAAACAGCGCAATCAACAGATAGTGGCAGTTCTGATGAAAGAGAAGAAACTGAAAATTTCTTAAAATTTAAGAAAACTTTACCGAGTGCTGACTGTAGTCCTGCTGGTCCTATCCTTAAAAGAAAGCTCGCTGATATTGCTGACGAAGCTACAGTGTCACCAGCTAACAAGGTTTGATTCTTTCTGAATTCTGATGTACATATAGCTTTTAAAATTATTTATTTAATTATGTTTAACAATGATATTTTGTCTTCCAGAGAAAACGAGTCAGTTTTCATGATCCAGTTTCGACTTCAGTGTCTGTTCAAAAGTACATAGATACAATTGGGGTAAGATCGCCGCAGAGTTCAGCACTTAAACGGTTAGAACGGCAGTTACGCCATCAGTCTTCAAAATCTCCAAAGAGACTTGCAAGTTCAGTTGAATTCAAACTAGATTCCATACTTACGAAAGCGGTTGAAAGTTTCAGTGAAGATCCTACTGCTAGTAATGATACAGAATTGAGTTCTCTAGATCAGACCCCTGCCGCGGAAATAATTAAGACCAGTGAATTAAATGATACAGATCCCATATTCCCTGATCTCGTAGATTGTAAGGATTCGATTGATACTATTGCTTTAGAACTGTCATCGCCCGGAATGAAGCTACTACTTGTAAAAGAACTGGAAGGAAAGATTGAAACTGTTGGCGATTTGGCAAAGTTGACTGAACTTGAAGTAAATAGAATCTGCATCAAAGCTCCTAAAGTACAAGTGGCTAAAAAAGTATTGGCGGATTACGCGTCTAGAAAAAATAAAATAACAAAGGTTGACAAAACAATTGCTCCTACTGCCATTGTAGATCTGACTGTCACGAGTGTTGAAGGATCTAGAAAAGATGAAGTAATGGAGGTCGATAAAGTAATGGAACATACTATAACCGTAGATCTTACAGCAACAACAACAACAAAATCTGGAAGATGTGAAGTAATAACAGATGGTGATTTAGCTAAATTAACTGAACTTGAAGTGACTAAAATTGATGGCAAAAATAAACCACAAGCCACTAAAAAAGATTTAGCCGATGGTGCATCTATGAAATGTAAAGAAATTGAGTCAGAAAAAATGGCTAATCTAACAAAAGTAATTGAACTTAAAATAAACAGAATTGATGATATGATTCCTGAAGTAACTAAAAAATCCTCAGGATCCAGAAGAGAAAACATAATGGAAGCTAAGAAAGTAACGGAACCAGCTGTTAACGTAAATCTTACAGTAGCAACTAGTGTTGGAATACAAACTAATATTTTGATGAGTGAAACTGAAACACAAACCTCCTTGATATTGCAAAGGCTGACCTCGACGCAAACTGATGAAATAATTACTGCACAAATAGGCTCACAGACTGACGAGTCGGGCAGCAAATCGACTGAAGAGATTATATCATCATGTATAAAAGATGTAAGTAGTATTTTCGTTACTGTTTTTGAAATGGGTCTCTCCCTTTCATCCCTTTATAGATCAAGAGTAGGCGGTAGGCAACCCTACCTCATTGGTAGCAGAATTCGGCTTATGTAGGGCAATTACGGTAAAATGTTTTGTATTTTAGTACATGAGCCAAATTTGGAGCATTTTGTACAGGTAGGCTACTATTGCTACCAAGTACTAAAATACATCACTTTTCACCGTGCATTGCCCTACATAAACCGAGTATTGCTACTTGATGAGGTAGGGTTGCCTACGGCCTACTTTTGTTCTATTATATCAAGCACCACCATTCTTACGCTTTGGTTTTCTATTGACTCTCGTTAACAAATATGACTGTATCACCCTTATTATGTACTAAGTATATTAACGCAGTGCAACAACAATTATTTTCATCTGCATATAATTCTGTTTATTGTTCTTATTCCAGAGAGATGACTTTATTCTAAAACTAGGAGACCAATTAGAAAACGCATCAAAGTTCAAAATGGCAGAATTTCTATCAGTAAAAGACTGCACCGATTTACTTGTAAAGAAAATGACCAGCTCAGATGCCAAGGCAGTGTTAAACAGTGTCATTCAAAGAGGATGCGACCTGCATACAAACGGACAAAACGGAAACAAGGAATTATCGTATCTGCAAAATTACTTGTGTGACAAATTTGATTATAAGGACTTGATTTTGTTTTGTAGTCAGATGATGCAAAAAGTGTATGACAAGAGTGTTGCTGACAAAAATGTGTAACGCGAAGTCAGTTTGAACGTTGGTCATTAACTTTGATGCTTTTATTTTTGATTGTCTCCAAGTAGAAAATGGTGACAAAAGTAATAGAATGATAAGTTATTTGACGTAGATTTCTTGATTTACAGCGTTATCACACTTGCGATTTGCGAGCGAGTTTTGTATGGGAGCGAACACGCCGCGTATACGAGTTTTATATAGAAATCGCTTTCAAATCGCTCAAGTGACAAGGCCCTTAAGATGTCTCTGTTTATAAATCGATTTAATTAATTTACAATAGTTTTACCACGTAATATATTTCGCATAGTGAAAAAATATTCATGTACATTTTACAATTGGACTGAATTAGGAAGTTTAGTTTTGTTTTAAGCAACGTGCCTTTTTGCGCTTTATTCTTAGTATTAATGTGATCGATTGATATAACATTTTTTTATATAAAATAATGTTTTGCTCATCACATTTATAATAATGAGATTTATTAAATAGGGCTTAGAAGACTTGTTAGGGCATAATTGTATAAAGTTAACATTTACCGCAAAAATCGTGTTTTATCAAACATTACTCGATTGAGTTGAAACAAAACGTTATACGAAAAAATGTTATACCTGTCGAATGTAATGATGCAATTATATGTTTGACAAGCAAGGACAATTCTCTCAGAACTTGTGATGATGTGGTACAATCTGATGTTGATGTATGTTTGCGGTTGGTTGTAACTTGTTCAGCATTTTAATCGCACCTTTATGTAGATACTGGTAGGCATACGGTACTGTTATTTTTGAGTGGATAGAATACTATCCATTACTCCAGTATACGCCATGTAGAAATTTCTTAATGTATCAATTACATTGAATCGTTAGGTGAGACTGTAACATGATAAGTTATTTAAAAATTACGTTTAACTACCTATAGTGGAGTACGGGAACGCCTTTTTAACCTATAAAAATGACATAAATCACAAGTCCGATTTTATTTTGTGACCTGTTAGAATACTTTAAGTACAAAATATTTTCTAACGATTGTTAGCATTGCGCTAGGTATAATACATGTATTTGTTTGCCACACGTAGAAAAGATTATGTAAGTTTTATTTTTCTCCACCAGGCTATCGCTTTTTACTATTGCAACATAACTTCACATTTTATAACGGGGTTGTCAAGAGCATATGTCATCTTAGCCATTTGTAATTCGTTTAGAATTCAAGGTCACTTATATTTTGACAAATTGTTTTCGATTATGTTCACATAATCTATTGACCAAACTGTTATAAAATGACAGATGATGTTGAAATAGTTGAATGCAATAGTATGGTAAAGGAAAATATATCTTGTATAATCTTTTCTTGTTGTTATTAACAAATATCTATATAATACCTAGCGCGGCGTCAAAACTGTTAGAAAATATTTTTTACTATAAGGAATCATATCATATTCTCTAACTAAAAAAGAAAATCGCACTTGTGAGTTATCTAAGCTCAAAACTGTTCGCGTACTGTACTACTAATGATAACTTTTTTATAATAAAAGGAAAAATGAAAGATCAACAGATTATCAAAACTAGTTTTATTATAAAACATGTCAATAGTATTTACAATATATTCAGTCATGATGACCGCGCGCGATCACGATATATAGGTTTACGACAAGACTACGAGTAAGGGTCGGCCAGGTTTATACCTACTAATGAAATAAATAATCGTAAATAGTATTGAAACTGCGGATGAATTCCAGTGTTTTTCCCTGTTAGTGACAGGTATTTGTAATTTTGTCAAATCGCAGTAATAATTACAAAATAAAATATGTAGTACATTGGCGCCGCCTGCCGCCTTTCTAGAGATATAGATTGACAAGTATGTCAAACTTGTCAGGAGTTTCAAATGTACGCCACAGCGTGAGCAGTGATCGATTTGACTTTTCCCACCAGAAGGCCTATCGGGAACTTCGAATGAAATGTCTTAATCTACTTATCTCTCTCCATCGCATTTGCTAATACGAGCGAAAGAAACGCAGATAACGAAATTTTGAAGTTCGCGGTAAGCCCTCTGGCTTCAAATCATCATATCATGCCATGGGATTTCATGCATTTACAATCACTGTAATAAATGTACAGTTGGAAAATTGATGTGCAGGTAGGATAGGTAACTGTTTACTGCGAAACACTATAAAAGTCCAATCAAAACCCAAAAACGAACATAAAATAGGTCTTTGCATTTTATTTCATAGTGACGTTGTCATTGGGCAATTTTACAAATTTATCTCACTACAAGTAGAAATTTTGTTGTGGTGGGCCTTCTAATCTAGAGACCAAGGATGATTAAGACATGGATTGACAATGCCTATACAAAATCGCGTTCCCTTATTTCAGGTTAAAGCACTAGCGTCATCTATCGGTCACCACAAACACTAAATTCCTACTTAACCTTTCTGTTAAGCCCATTGGTTGACTGGTAGAGAATGCCTTATGGCATTAAGTCCGCCATTTTTGCCATCTTATTTTGTGCAATTAAGATTAAATAAATAAATTCTAGTTTCTAATATTTTGTTCGGCGATTAACGCTGACAGAATAACTCGACTCCAGACTCAACAGTTGGCGCTGTGGCACTCAGTACCGAAAACAGACGTATAGCCTGAAGATTCGAGGAACGCGATTTTGTATAGGCATTGTCAATCCATGTCTTAATCATCCTTGCTAGAGACTCAGGCACATACATTTTTAAGAAATTATCAGAAAAAAGCAATCAGGGTTTCCGCGATTAAGATGTTCACTAGATGGCAGCACCATGTCGAGAGGTATAGCTGTCATAATCCACCAATCATGTTTAATCTTTTTTTTTTATTGGTGGATTTTGACAGCTGTTGTCAAAAAGACCTCTCTCAGCTGTTGTCTAAAAGAGCTAAGTGTCCTTTTTACATTCATTCAAAATGCACACAAAATTACTACGTACAGTGAACGTTATGTAATCCTATGACAACGATCGATATCATAAAATTCATAAATTACAATCTTTAGAAAATCGAATAGAAAATTGGGCTGATCGGCTTCGGCGCGCCCACCTCAACATATTATAAAACAGAAATGGCCACAACATACATATTTACCTATAAGCAGCTCAACTAATATTTACATCATCTGTCAAGAAAATTAAAGCTTTCACAAAAAAGAGGACTTACACTATTTTAAATACACAATATATACACAGTTTACACCCACCCAGTATCACACTAAACACTTCTTAATTACTACATTACTGGAGATTAATTAAAACCTATCATATTACTGACATGTAGGGTTGACATACTTTGGACCTTATTGGAAATAATATTGACAGAATCCAGATGCCAAATAAATGTAACACTGGATCTTTATACACTACCTAGCCTGCTTGATAATTAATCTCTTGAATTGTCAGTGAATGGGTACAGTCAGCTACAAGAATATCTATTTACAAGACTTAATTCGCAAATTTACTTAAAAGCAATACGAATGGGATTTTCTACTTAAAATTGGAGTACTAGTGCTTATACACTACTTATTGCCAGTTCATTGGACATATTTGTGATGCTTTTTCACATACCTACCTACTGATACTGACATCGATTGAAAAATAAACTTTCATATATTAGTCGCTCGCTGGCTGTACCTATGATGGGATGATTTTGATGTAGATGATGAATAATTATGAACAATACCTAATTTAAAGCGAAATCAATTCCTACAACGCATACACATTTTGTAGGCAACGCACACACATTTTTGGCCTTATTTTTTGCTAATCATAAATTCAAATAATCCAGCTATCCTATTTTCTGCAATCTACTTAAGGATTAGGTACATATTTTATGTAGCCTTATAAAATAAAGTTTTTTGTTAAATATTATACCAAAGTATACCTATGAAAATGAGTTTCATATTAATTAAATCATAGTTAGATCCATTTTTGACCATCAATTTCATAGTGGAACTTTGGTCCATAAATTGAGCACTTGATTTGTTATCTAAATTGTAGGTCAGGGGTTCTGTCAAGGAAAACGCATTTCGGCTACATAGTCTAAATGCTCTAGATTGTGATGTGAGTTGGATCGCCTCGGAGCGCGCGGTCGGTGCAGGTTGTGGTGTGAATGCGCGCGCATCACTCTGTAGGTGCCCTCGCGCCGCGGGCCCGCGTCGCTCGTCTTGCGCGTAGGCCGCACCCAATCATCGTCTCTAGATGCAGCACGGCTTCTTCGATAATTCTCCGCCCCACGCCTGTCGTCATACGGCTGCCGCACCCAAGCCCGGTCTGCCTCAAGTCCATACGGATCCAACTCTCCTGTTGGCTGGAATTGGCTAGAATTCTGCCCGTAACTCGACTTTTTCCATCCTAGGTCATATTTCCTATCATTGTCGCCTATTTGGCGGCGCTGTGATTGATTTGAGCTGCTCTCGCTAGTGTCCTCTCCAGAAGTGCCTATGCCTAAATCCTTGTCATCTCCGTAAATTTTGTAGACTCCGTTTGGGCCTACGTTCTTTCCATTAAATATTTGATCATTTAAAACAAGTTGCGGATGGGGTATGCAGTAAGGATGTGGAAAACTTTTTTCTACTTTTGACATCTTGATATCTTCATGCTTCTTGGAACAGGAGCCGGGTCCAAATAGAGACAGGAGTACTGGTAGCAAAAAAAGTCCGTGCATTGCTCCGAAGAATATAACCATGAAAACCATCTTGAAGAATACTGAAAAGATGTAACTGTCCGCTAGAAGTAGAGCGACTACACCTAAAATTGTACTGAAGGATCCTTGAACTATGGGTAAGCCCAGAGAGTATAGGCATTCACTAACTCTCTCATTCGGAGATTTCGCTTTCGACGCCATGTAAGCGTAGCAGATGTGTGCTGTGAAGTCAACGGAGAAGCCGATGCACATGATCAAATTTATCATGGAGATTGAATCAAGATTGATATCCCACAGGGCCATGTATCCTACGACTCCGATTTCTATCGATATGATACTGAAGGCGACCCAGAGCGAGCACAGAATGTTCGGTATGAATATGAAGGAGGTGATCATCATCATTAGGGCTCCGTAGCTCAAGTTCTGAATGGATGTTGGCTTTACTAGCTCGAACTGAAAAAGAAAAAAGAAGTCATAGATTAAGTTGCAATTGGGTACTTTCCTGGGTAAAAAAAATGTAATTCTATTTAGTCCGTCAGTTAGATTATCAAAAAATATTGGACACGTATTTTTTATTTTGTCAATCAAACAAAAAATGGTGAAGATATAGCCCGTTAAAGTTCCGCGTGACGTCACATTATACTAAAATTTGTACTGAAATGTGACGTCACGCGGAACTTTAACGGGCTATATCTTCACCAATTTTTGTTTGATTGACAAAATAAAAAATACGTGTCCAATATTTTTTGATAATCTAACTGACGGACTAAATATATTTTTTTAGGAAAGTAGCCAATTGCAAGCAATTTGTTTTGGCTATTTATTATAATTAGATGGTGTTTGCCACAATGATACAAATCTACGCATATTTCAGGGATAAATATAAAAATAAAATTACTAGATACCTGATCAAAGAAGACAAAGTACGGATGGAAAACAGATGCATTGAGCGAAGATTGAGCCACAACATCTCTTAGCACTTTGACCATCTCCTTCTCATGGTTGGTGCCGCTAATATTGATAGCTTGAATTAAAAATCTCGACGCCACTATTTGGTCTCCAGCTTCGTTGAATTTTACGTCCAGTGAAAATGGATTAGCAGGGAATAGCCATAACTGAAAAAAAAGAAGAATACTTAAGTCTTTGTCGACATCGTGCGAGTTAAGCAACAATCCCGGTCGTTATCTGTGACGAATTGTTCAGTCACTTGACACAAGCAATAAGGTCTAGATGCCCCTTAAGTTGAAAGGTCAGATGGCAGCATGGCAGTTGCTTTCGCAAACACTTTGCTGATTGATTTGGCATTAGTAGCTGGGCAATATGTTAAGAATGTAAAACACCACATGCTTACCTCGCGTAAATTTTGAATGAAATCAGCTTCATTATCGATTGTTACATTCAAGTAATCATTATTTCTCGACACGTAATTGACAAATGTTCTTAGCCACGATTCCGTGTACAGAGAGTTCGATATGTACGAAGTGTTTTCTAAACTTTGCGTCAATTGTTCTACTTCGTCTTGGATTTTCGGATCTGAATAGTTGTATTCACCACTGATTACAACCTGTAACAAAAATAATTCATTAATAAAACCAAATCTGTGATCAAAATGAAATCATTTCCTATCATTAACTTTAGAGGAGAGGAATTACCTATACAGTCGATTGAGTTTTCAAGAAATAAGAATTATAATTTAACAATAACTTGGAACCGAATAAATACAGGGTTTTCAAATTCTGGAGTTTAGTTTAAACTTAGCCTACCTGAATTCTGTAAGGAAACTCCCTGTAGTATAAATCTTCACGGTCAAAAAATTCGACGGAATACGAATCGATTTTGGACAATTTTCTTCTTTCGAGCCCCTCTTTTAGATTAGTGACTCCGTAACCAGCTCCGGCAAGGTATACTAGGAACACGACGATGACAAGTGCCTTCACTGCGTTGTTGTTGAGAATGTTGGCCATCGTGTCGCGGAAGAAAGCCATGATGCAGTGCTCCCTGTTGTCGACTGGGTTGTCGGGATCGGCAATATCGATTCCGCCACTGCAAAATGCTCGGTACAGCCATGATTTCCCTTCTGTAATAGAAATAGGTAATGAATTATTTTAGAAGAAATTTAAAGTAGGTAGATTACTTACTTATGTAAACCTTTTTTTTCTTTTAATTAATGGCTTTTACTCCTCGCCTATTTTACCGAGGTGAATTCTGCCAATGTCAAGGTAAACTTATGATTTTATTCATTTTTGTAAAATAAAATAAAAGTAACGTTGTTCCGTTAAGGCCTTGTTAATTGTAAAGTGATAGCCTCGTTACAAACACGTGGGCGGCCGGGACCCCGGATAACCGTCTGTTCAACTAAAGGATGGTTACTCGCGTTTTGGGACTTTAGCTGCACACTTGTTCGTTAGGTTACCGCACAATAAGCTATCAATATTACACACTGAACTACGTAAATGAGCAAAAAACAAAAAAACTATTCCAAAGCCGACGTAGCCATCTTGAAGCTCAAACGGAAATCCCTCCATTTTTTGTAAGATGTAAACCTTGACGATGTATTCCCATCTGTCACAGCCTCAATCGCGCGCAGTATGGACATGGCGGGGACGGATGAGAATGAATATCTTTTATAAAAATCCCTATTCCCATCTGTCCCCGGCGGGCACAGATGGGAATAGAAACCGTAGAAATAGGGTATTTACGCACCTTTCCTTGCTCTGGATTCAGGCAGCACCTTACACAGTGTGATTGTATGCCTATTTTGTTTTTCACGGTATCCTGATACGGCTACACATCCAGTGAAGAACGTCAAATGCCATACAAACGTAAAGCAGACTGCTAGACCTGTGAATGAGGATAGTTTTAGTTCTGGTTTTATGGTTCAAAACAATAACATTTTTATAAGGCAGAGGGAATATTTTTCCCATCTTTATTTCAAAGTGATAGGGTTCAATTTTGCAGAATATCTGAAACACATATCGTTAAAGGGTTAAAATAAATGCTTACCTGAATACATGCAGAAGATTTGAACAGACGGGAAAGGAGAGAATATGCCGATGAAGAATGATAACATGTCGGTGACAGAAGTGATTGTGATGGAAACCGCTGCTTCAGACAACATGATGGCCATACGCTCAGGAACAGGCAGTTTTGGGGAGGTTCTGCGCCATGCTGCTAACATGACGAATGTATCGTCAATACCGATACCTGTGAAGAGGAGGAAAATAATTAGAAAACTCAAGAATCTACCCAAGGCTCAACAAATATAGATACTTAGTTACAGTTTCTTTTTTGCTTCAGGTGGATACGAGGTACTCTTATCATAGACACTTTATAAACATACCTATATGATTTGAAGCAGTAGACAAAGCTTTTGCAATATCTAACTTAAAAATATTAAAAAAAGGTAAAAGGGATGCTTACCAATCATCAAAAACGGAGCAGCCAAATTGATGCCAATAAAAGAAATTCCCAGATAAATAGCACAGCCAAACGCCGCAGCAGTGGCCATAACGGCTGAGATATTTCCGAGCAAACCCAACCAGGGTTTAGATCGGACCCAGTCAGCCATCATGCAGGTCACAATCGAGAATATTCCCATAAGGATGAACGTGGAGCTGAAGAATGGAACTACAGTTCTAGTGTTCTTTTCGAGTTCGTGATCTAGAGTTCTTGAAGCGAATCGAGCGATGGAGATGTGTTTGAAGCGCCCTGTGTCTTCTGCTACGCCGACGGCATCCAGAAATGCGTCTTCCCATGCTGCTCCTCTGAAATAGATAATAATAAAACATATATAAGAGGAGATAATAGTATTATATTGTTCTTTATTTTTAATTACGTTTATTTATTACCTATTCGTTGCAAAACTCGTAAAAGACTTACGTAAATTTTACTTTGAAATTATCGAATATACATTTTTAATGTGACCACTTAAACTCACAAGGCTCAGTAATAAGTAACAATAGTAATGTTGTCAACTTCACGTTGACCCACAATTAGTTTTACCAACAAGTGAAACCTTTCTATTCGTAGTCTGGTGTCATTACGCAGCGTTTAGTATTCGAAACGATTTCCTAAACCGTGTCAAGATCGGTACCCATTATCTAAGAAACTGAGTCATTCAACTCTAATGTAAAACCATTTCAGTACCTACAAGACAAAATCTAGTAAACACATTTAGAGCAATTAACTTAAGTAAGAAAACCTTCGTAAGGCAGTTGTTTCATTTCCAGAAACTATTAGACTTGTAATCTTTGTTTCCTTACATCGCGTGTGATAATTATCTTATGGTTCTTATTTGTTTAGGAAGGATATCCTCTGTTAAAATTTTAATA
The DNA here is from genome assembly GCA_947086415.1 of Pammene aurita. Classification (NCBI taxonomy): domain Eukaryota; kingdom Metazoa; phylum Arthropoda; class Insecta; order Lepidoptera; family Tortricidae; genus Pammene; species Pammene aurita. Next base: position 12,902,065 of record OX352299.1, read on the forward strand.
TACGTGCCTAGACGAGCTACCTTTGTCATCGCTAAATGCGGCCAAGTGATGTTTACAATAACGAAATGTCACAACATCTTACTGCCCTTGGTTTACTAGGTAACTAAATACCATAATTGGATCAACGCAAGTTCATGGCTAAATAGACATGCACAGGTTGGTTTGCCGAATGTATAATTTTTTGTAGATTCTAACAGAAAGAAACATAAAGGCCATATGAAGTGCCGTTGCTTAGTATGCAGAGGCATCTGCAGGAGAACCTATTCTTACTGCAAAGAAATTATTCCTCAGCTGAGTAATTTCAGATGATGAAAAACTCCTCACTTACGCTCCCTCCATCCTTGACACCGATTTTGATCTATCCATGAGCTTTGTTTGTGCACTAATAAGTATGTGGCCAAAAGTTATAAGGCAAATTATCACTTCCCAAACTATAGTTTAATTTGGCAGAATCATCAGATGGTATAATATCGTTTCGCATACCAATTTTTCGCATATTTCTTCTATCGCATATTCTTCATAACTTAACGTATGCCAAATGAAACTTCGCCCAAATAAAAATATGCGAAACAATTCATTTGGTAAACGTTGGTATGCTAACTAAACGTTATGCGATAATGGCAGTATACACCCTACCTTTGTATTTGCAACGGGGTGTCGGCCTTCACAAACCAGACGAGCTGAACAGCCGGCACGGAGACAATGACGTCATCGACTACGGTGGAGCCTCCGAAGTATACGGGAAAGGCGTGGGCCTCCCACGTCACTGGGTTGAACATTATAGGGAATGTTAGGTTCAGATCACCGCGTTCCACCTGGAATGCAAGAATAAAAGTTAAATAATGTACTTACCTACATCTACTAACTACTACCTGAACAGATAACTAAAACTCGAATACGCGTGCCGCGCATCAGCAGTAGGTAAGTAGGTACTTATCATTTGTTTTATTGAGTATATAGACAACAGCGGACCGTAAAAACTGTTAAAACCGTATTATAAGCTACACATAACTAAACTAAAAACTTTGTATGCAGTGGGGGAGGTATAACTCGGCATCTAATGGTGTTGTTTAAAAAATCTTTAGTGTTTAACCCCGTTGCATCCTCAGCTACTGCATCGGAGTTCAGTGTCCGCTTTCCGATTTATTATCCTTCACTTCGCATACGGTCTTTGGCATTTTTTAAATATAAAATTGATTTGCATGTCATACTCGTAACGTTCAGTCAGCACATACAGGATCTTCCTTTTCCGGGCCCAGGGGGAGATGGTATAGTCAGAATTTTTTTACCCACGTAGGTAGTTACGTACCCAATAGCTTGCCGGTTTTCGCGGCTCAACTGTACAATATGTGACATCGAGTTCAGGCTTCATATTTTTTTTGTAGCTTCTACTCGCCAAAAGACAACTCCTCACCAAATTTTAAGTTGCGGAAACGCTTGGTTTGCGAGATAAAAAATAATCAAAGTTCCATATAAAATCCCGATTTTACACCGCCATGACACAATATTTTGCGTTTCGTTAAACGTGTTGAGAAAAACTAAAACGTGATGATTTGTTTTATGTTCAGTTTTTACATAAATACAGTTTTTTCGACTTATTTGTGTACAATAATAGTTACATGATATTTATTCAATGATTCTTTTAATTTATAAGCATTATTTTGTGGAAAATTGTTGATTAATAATTATCAAAAATGGTACGATTTTATTAAAACGCGTAAAACAAAACGCAAGTAGAATTGGCGGGGTCTGTGGGCGGGGGATACGGCATGACACTTTGTAGGAACTTTTTAGGTTAGTTCAAAGTAGTTTCAGACAGACTCTAAGGCAGGTCGGTGTAGGTACGACGACGAGCGTAGCGAGGAGGAGTGTTAGGTAGAACTGCGACCCTACAGCGCGCGAGCCGAGCGAGCGAAGCGAGCGTGCAGCGGCAGCGGCCGGCGAAGCGCCAGAACCTAACACTATCACACTCCCCCCCTCTCGTCTGCAAAATATTGTGTCATGGCGGTGTAAAATCGGGATTTTATATGGAACTTTGATTATTTTTTATCTCGCAAACCAAGCGTTTCCGCAACTTAAAATTTGGTGAAGAGTTGTCTTTTGGCGAGTAGAAGCTACAAAAAAAATATGAAGCCTGAACTCGATGTCACATATTGTACAGTCCTTCCAAAATGGTACAAATAGGCACTAATCTGAGGTGTACTTGTAGCTTTAGTACTAAGTAGTTACGCTGCCTATTGCGCACTCTAGTATGGCGAAGAAAGAAGCTATAACACATGAACCAAAAAGACACATAACGCATGTGTATAGTACAGTTAATAGATAGGTAATATTCACTCTTATGTCCTAACGCTTTGACATAAGTACCTATCGCGATGTTAAATGAAGATACTCAAAACCACATGACAAATGACCGATGCAGCTCATTACGATAAGTTGATGTTCGGAATATAAATCAGCGGTGACACATGACATGGTTAACCATCATGATGTATTGGAACAGGTATAGGTTGGTATACATATTATGTTTTGTCTGTGACCACAACACAATTATTTTAATAAATATTTTGATTCTCCTAAGAGTTTGGATTGGAGCCTATTGGAGGTACGGACTCATAATGTATAATAGATTATTTAAAAAAAAAAGTTGTACCTTAGATTGATTGGCTAAAATGCGCCTTAGCATTTACAAAGATTGCATATACACGGAAAAATTTGACCGGTGCTGCTGTGACCGGGTGGCCAAGTGGTTAAGGGGTCTGCCGCGAATGCAGAAGACGGTGGTTCGATCCCAGCCCTGGGCACCGGAGGCCTAGGTCACTTTTTCCCTTGTATATGACATCTATATAAGTTTATAATGTCATTTTTAGCGTTATTTACGAAGCCAATGGAAGGTAGCAACAGGTTAGGGATCAAGATATCACGTGTCTGAAATGCTATGAAAAATTTCTAAAATATATAGGTAATAATGTATGATAATATTTGAAAAAGGAAGTAGGTATATTTTTTAAAAATACAATACGAGTACAATAGATATAATTTTTAAAGTAAGTAAAAGACAAAGTTTAGGTAACATTATTTAATAATCCAAATTAATTCATTGCTGTATGTTTTTTTTTTTTTTACGAAATAGGAGGCAAACGAGCAGACGAATCGCCTGATGGTAAGCAATTAACGCCGCCCATGGACGCCCGCAACACCAGAGGGGTCACAAGCGCGTTGCCGGCCTTTAAGGTGGGAATACGCTCTTTTCTTGAAGGTTTGAAGTTCGTATCGGTCCGGAAATACCGCAGACGACAGTTTATTCCACAGTTTTGTTGTGCGAGGCAGGAAGTTTCTCGAGAAACGCACAGTTGAGGACTGCCAACCATCTAAGTGGTGATGATGGTAATGCTGTCGTGTAGGACGATGGCGGAAAGAGGCGGCAGGGATTAAACCGAACATGTATATTTAAGGTTGTCTGAAAGAGATCGCTTTTTAGCAAAAAGACCGCCAATTGTTTTACCTCTGCTTCTGCTGTTTGTAACTTGTATTTTATGTGTTTCTTTATTCTGTGCAATAAAGAGTATTTATGTTTATGTTATGTATCTACTCTTAATACACCTCTACTCTACTCTTAGGCACCTCTGTGCCTATCCACAATGTACTTATTGTGTAAAACCTTATATTCAACTGTAGATACCTACGTACCTACTATGCTTCGTGGTCTCTAAACATAGGGTCAGGGAGGGTACAGTCGCTCGGTGGGAACAGTGGCTCGAATGTGCTGTGCGAGAAACGGAAAGAGCTTTATGTCTGTCCTCTACATCAATCGGAACCGTTCCGTACCCGACCATGTACGAACTAGTTAGTGAGGCGCTCCGGCGCCATGCGAATGTGTTATGGTGCGTTTTTGTGTTTAATGCTATCAAAATTACATTTACAGATAAGTTAAACTCCTCTTTTTTCTTAACTCGTACGAGATTTTCAATTACTTATGTTATTATCGAAGAGTGTGTCTAATCTACTTAGTATTGGCTGATAATTCAAGGCCCTAGGTGTTTGTATGTGTTTTTAATTTGAACTAAAATACAAAATGACGCCAAGGTCCACAGTCGTTCGTTTTGGAAAAGTACACGGTGGCTCGCGAACCACTGTGCACCTTACAGAGTTGGGCTAAAATTTACTTGAATATGAATAAGAATAAAAATTCTGTGATTAAAAATAATTCTTGCACTCTTTTTTTTAAATAAAATGAAAGTGAATAAATCATGCGACATTTAGGTAGGTACCTATTTTAAATCAAGAATGAAATCAGGAACGATTATTCCGCGGGTTGTGCTTACCAATTCTAATTACCGTTTCATTCAACAAAAATGTTATTTGTTATATAATTTAGGTTCGATTCCTACGTACCTAGCCATTGTGTACTGTTAGAACAACTGTGTACAGGGCGTAGTACACAGTGACTCGAGCCACTGTGTACTGTTAGAACCACTGTGTACTAGCGGGTCCTAGTCACTGTGTACAGCAATCGGTACACCGTGGCTCGATTCCCAATTTCTAAAAAAGAATGGATATATCTTTTTTGGTGAAAGTAACAGCAAATATATTTGCTACATATGAAAGTTTAATAATGCACGGTGCTCTGTGCTTGCAACAATTAGTTCAGGAATGTATAGTTTTCATGCAACAGCCTGTTGAAAAAATCCTAGCGACTGTTCCCTCCCTGACCCTAGTCATTATGTCGTTAATTTCTAAAGTAATGTATGATTCGTACGAATCATAGGTTATGTTATAATTGTCGTCAAACATGTATATTTCCGTAAAAAATAGACCACCGAGTACATTGTACCTACCTGTAAATAGTCGTTTATTATTATATTAGTGACTTATATACATATATCATGGAGCCCGTTAACTATTCAGTTTTGCTTTGTTAGACTAAAGTAGCCTTTAAAACTGTCTATTGTTCTTACCCGGCTCATAGATTTTATGGCTGTGATTAGGGCTTGCAAGTCGGATATTTCGAATAGTCATTTGTATGGAATTATCCGGATAATATTCGTATTATTCGGATAATATCCGGATAATTGCAAACCCTAGCTGTGATTCATTCTCGTACCGACCTTTGGACGGACGTTCAGGAAATTAATAGGCGGTTTTAAATCGCCAACATTTTAATTACTATCATAATGGTTATGGGTTAATATGTGCTAAAATTAACACAATTTTAGACCAGGTAGCCGTATTGTACTGATTTCATGACGTGATGCCGTCGAAGGAGCTCTCTGTCGAGGGTTTTTTTTTCGGGGGATTACTATATGGGGTTTATCAATAGTGAAGCGGCAAGCATCCACAGGCTACAGTGACAGCTTAACGTAAGGTGGACTGTATATTTACCTAGAGATACTTGTTTACCGACGTGGTTACATTAATTGATGCCCAGGATCGCGTAAAGTGGAGGAAAAGAAAACAGTCTTGAAGTCTAATGACAATAGGTAGTTGTTGGCAAACGTAAATAATAATGTTTTACTGTGATTTAAATATGCTGCGTCTCTGTCGGCGAAACCGCAACAAATTGTGTGAATCTCGCTACTTAGCAATTTATTTTTAATAACAATACTTAAAGTATTTGTTAAAGGCACCTTTGTTTGTGCCGTGGGAGAAAGTCAGTGGAAATCGAAAGTGTATTGACCCACGGTTGGTTTACATTTGTAAATAATTAATGTTTTGTAAATCCTGTTTCATACTACAACTTTATGAATATATTAGTTACATGCGTAGGTATTACAATATATTATTTAAACGTTTTCTGTCCAAATTTTAAATTTGATTAGGTACCTACTTACACTAAGGATAAGAGCGTGCCCGGTAAAATTTAAAGATTTATGGTAAACGTCTGTGATCTCTTCACTGTCCCAGTGCATGTCATCTGTAAACTAAAGTCATTGGCAATAAAGGTGACAGCAGGGTGTCCACTATTGGGCACTAGCGTGTCGGGCACATCGTCGTTTGGTGGTCTTCATCATTTATCTCAGATAGTTGTCAGAACAAAGAAAGTCAGAAATAAGTAAAAAATAAAATAAAATAAACATCTTAAAACGGCATCCTAATCCTAATTAAACATCAAATGTGGAAAAGCATTATCACAATTATTTTTTTGGTTTAAAATTAAAGTACAAATTGCAGTGATACGAGCATAATCTCCATAAGGGTGAGATGCACTAGAAGACATATCAGAGCCTTTGTTTACGAAGATGGAGGGAATTCTATACTGATGCATTGAAGAAACCCTCCCCCTCTCCACAACCTTCCTCGTCAACCAGTCTTACTTACCTATTTCTATTTATTTACCTAAATTTATTTTTGTGAAATCGATGTCTTTACATCAAAATTCAAAAACACCCACTCTAAAATAACCATTTCTAATACCCATGACAAAGTAAAACGGTATAAAAGCCAGTTTGCCAAAACGAAACATGTGATTATTTTATATTGTAGATGAGTAAAGTAAAGAATAAACAATTAGTTACACTAGGTGGGTTGTTTTGCGTATTACAATAAATACAAAGTAATTTTAGTTCAAAGCAGAACGAGACAATATTTTCGTGTTGAGGAAGGAATAGTTTATGAGATGAGATTATACAATCTCACTCTTACATACGTAAGTACCAGAAATTAATATACCCACGGATAATCGAATCTATATAATGAGTCAGTTTCTGGGGTTAGAGTTCTATACCAATAATTGATAAATTAAATGAAAAACCTTTATATCTAGGTAGAAACTTATTATGTTCGTTCAGGGGTTTTCGACGGAATGAAAACAAACCAGTAAAAAATGCACCCAAATTACCGGTAAATTCGTCAATTACCGGCATAATTATTTTCTAATTTTTTTCCGGTTGTATTAATTTATCTAGTAAGTATTTACTTTTATGCGCAATTATAATTTATTTTTCTAATTATGATTAGATATAAGTATATGCACAATCTTACCGTTCACTTGTTTAGCAACATGACTAAAAGTCAAGTAGACCGGCCAGGAGTCGTGGCATTGCCCTGTACTCACTCAGGTCACATTATGCAACGTTGGTTGAGGTTTGAGCCTCATAAAATCTACGACTCATTAGTAGGTTTCGCGACATTGAGCTTTATCGCTGTATCAACGAACCACAGAGCATACAGGATGTTAAATCCGAATTAGGAACCACGAATCTATTTTGGAGTTAATAATAACTGCAGTATGCATTTATTTTGAAACAGATACAATAAAAAACAACTGAAAAGACTAATAAATGTTATCATCAGAATCACGTAGATGACAAACGAAAATTGTCCATTCTTTATCAACCGACTTCAAGATTTCGAAGGAGGAGATTATCAATTCCTGGGTATCTTTGTTTTTGCTTTTGTTTTTTTTTTATGTATGTTCAAAAACTGTTGCGCTGGAAAGGCGAGGTGCTGAAGGATCTCACCGCGCTGGGCGCCGTTGACTGGACAGAGACGGCGATTTGGAAAATTCGTTTTTTGTTTGAAAGAGTATACTAAACTTCACAGTTGGTCCCATTGTAACCAGGTCAGGATCTGATGATGGGATCCTAGAGAAATCGAGGGAACTCTTCAAACCTTTAGGGAAATGAGTATTTTTTACAGCAGCTCGAGCACGTAGAACTACGAGTACCATATCAGAATGCTGCCTTACCACAAGTAAGAGCCGTACGAGTATGTTCCCAGTTTGAATTTAGAATTTATTGCACGAGAACACGATAATCAATTTAATGAGTTTTTCAATGGCTGGTATGTCTAGCTTTTACATGACATTATTTAACTGCCGTTTAGTAAACGGCAGTTAAATAATTTTCCAACATACATCTGTCCTGAAAATCTAGAACTATTAAATCCAAGATCAATCTCGTGACCACTAAATAACTTTACTGCTCCGTTTAGATCACACCCTGTATGCCCTGAAGCTCATAGATGTTGAATACGTATGTATGACTTAGAGGTGTTTGTGGCTTTTGAAGCGTAACTTATTGCGGTGTATTGTATTATTTGTATTGGCACTGATACTTAACTGAGCCTTTGTATGGGAGTATAATGGCAGCTATTAAAATTGAATCCCTACAATAATATTCGACGCTTCCTCGATCTACATATGTATAATAGAATTGACCATAGGTTTTGTATTTAATTTAAACAGAGGTGGATAGTGTACTTGTGTCTATTCTGTTTATATCTCAGATTAGCCTACAATTAGGAAGTGAACTTGTGAGATGGTTTTTGTATAAGCTGTAAAAAGCATACTAATGCATTAAAAATATTTATAACGGGTTACTCATGTAATTTAAGTCGATATTTGCTCGACATGTTCCTCCTAATGCCACTCCAAAGTAAACTAAATAAGGTCAGGTGGGATAAATGGAACCCCCGGGTAAGGGGAACACTGTTTTCGGGACAAAATAAACTGTTTCCCTTACCACCCTGACCTAAAGCATAAAAATAGGGGGAAAGTTTTATAGCCACATTTTTTTTGCCTTTATCGGAAGGGCGGGGTGGGAATCTTCACAGTTGCCCTTCGTGCTGTACTTTTCCAGCATCTGATGAACAAGGATTGTATTTAACCATTAGGGTCGTATCTAACTGCCACAGTAAATAATATTACCTGTTCGATAATTTTATCGAGGTTAAGAATATCATTGGTAAAGCACTGTCCTTCTCACGCACTCTTCCTTGTACGCGTAGGTCTCACCGTTGGGCAGGGTCACAGTGACGTTCTACACCAGCTCTTCGAGTTGGCGCTTTTCTCGCCAGACTTCGCTTCGTAGTTTGTTCGGGTAGTCTTTAATATGAGAGTAATCCCACCAAAACATAAATGTAAAAAACCGGCCAAGAGCGTGTCGGGCCACGCTCAGTGTAGGGTTCCGTAGTTTTCCGTCCGTCACAGTAAGTGTCCCCACTTAAGAGTTAATAACACCGCCATGTAGGATATGATATGAGAGTTCCACGTACAGCGACATCTATCGGCAAATTAAGTAAACTATTGCGCGCGAGCTTAAAGTATGGAAGATGATTTTTATGGGATAATTCTTTATTGCGTGAACCGATTTTCACCGTTTTTACTTTATTTGAAAGCACGTCATTTCATTGTAATTTTGTAGAAATTACAGGTACAATAAACACCTGCTTATACGGTTAAATTACAAACTTAGTTCAGAAATTATTTTGTAATTTTTTTTCAAAAACTATTTATCCTATCAAGTTCAAAATAATTTTCCTAGAAAGTTTTTATAAAGTTCTACTTTTGAAAATTTTTTCATATTTTTAAAACTTATGGTTCAAAAGTTAGAGGGGGGGGGGACGCATATTTTTTTACTTCTGGAGCGATTATTTCCAAAAATATTTACATTATCGAAAAATGATTTTAGTAAACCCCTATTCATTTTCTTATTTTGGACCCGGGGTATGTCCTTAAACTACGTCCGGACCTGGGTATGTCCTTAAACTACGCCAAAAAGAGAGGTATGGGCACTGCGAATGGCATCTCGCTAAGTGTGATAGGGCACGTTCAGCGAATGTCATCGCTCAAATCTGGAGCAGAGCCCGACTGGGGAAGTACCTCCACCTTACAGAAAACCACAGCCAAATAGCACTAGACCCTACTCATAGTGTTGTGTTCCTGCTGGTGAGTAAGGTTGCCAAAGAGCTCAAAGAGGACCCAGTGTGTTGACGATGAGGGACCTTCTTGTTCCTTTAGTCGTCAACACAGTGAATCCTCCTTTTTGTAAAGGGTCGGCAACGCGCATGTGACGCCTTTGGAGTTACAGGCGTCCATAGGTTACGGTAGCTGCTTACCATCAGGCGGGCCGTATGCTTGTTTGCCACCGTCGTGGTATAAAAAAAAAAAAAAAAGATTCATTTTTAAATACCTATCCAACAATATATCACACGTTAGGGTTGAAATGAAAAAAAAAATCACTCCCCACTTTACGTATAGGGGAGGTACCCTAATAAATAAAAATGTTCCACTTTTTATTTTACCACTTTGTCGGCGTGATTGATATACATATTAGTACCAAATTTCAGCTTTCTAGTGCTAACGGTCACTGAGATTATCCGCGGACGGACGGACGGACGGACGGGCAGACATGGCGAAACTATAAGGGTTCCGAGTTGACTACGGAACCCTAAAAAGGAGAGCCAAGTGCAATACAAAAATTATGCTTGGCTGTGAGCTTCGCCGCAAAAAGAATGGAGATCTAAATGAGTGCCAAGTTCTATGCAAAATCCAAATATGTATGTATTTATAGGAACAA